>CM077347.1:48006044-49394673 GCA_039655645.1 Ammopiptanthus mongolicus
AAAAGGCAGCGATTCTGAAGCGCTGTCTAAAAGATAATTAGACAACGCTTCCTTATCCCTCTGCACTCAGCAAAACCAATACATACCAGCTGCAATTTCTCATCAAAACCAGTACATATATACCAAAATAACCATTCAAGTATAATTTCTATACATAATTAATTACTAACACAGTATACAAAAGTAAGGTTAACTTAGTTGCATATACAAAAAGAAGTCTGCTCTTAAAATTTGTACTACACTAACAGTACTAACAGAGGTTCACTAACAACACTTATACACTATGTACAACAACACTTTACACTACATACTATAGCTTCACTACTTAATAACAGCTAGCTGCATGTAGGTGCACTTCATATATATCCAAGCTTGTTGCTGCCCCTGCACACAAGATACACACAACTTAAATTTACAACACATCAACAAATTAGATATACAAACACACAATCACTTGCACAATGCACACAAACCTAATAGGAGAGGCACTACTCTAACTTTTAACATCATAGTATATGTGTACTCTACCTTTATTTTTGGATAAAATTCGTAACAACATAGCGACACCACTCTTCCTTGAGTTCAATAAGTTGATCATCATAATATGTGTCACATTTACACTCCAGAAAGTATTGCGAAATGAAAATTAAATCAATTAGAATTAAAGTACATTCAATTAATGATAAAATGTGTAATTTAATTATTAAATTAGAGCTAAAATTACATACCGTTGTTGGGATTTGCGTTTGGTTTTGAACGACGATATCCTTGATAAACTTCAGGACATAGTAGCCACAATCGTCGCTATTCGGTTGGCGGGGGCATTATAAAACCGAAAATAATAAATTAAAAGTTTCAAGTTAATTTTTAACGTAAATAATTGCATATGGGTTTTTGTAAATACCTCTATAGATATCCATTTAGTCTTGGATGACTTAGAATATCTCGACTTGGCTCCTCCACTGTAGGCATGATGAATTAGCAAAGCCCTGATTTCAAAATCAAACAACTTCATTAAGTTACATAATCATGATCACTATTTATATATATGAAGATAAAAATAAATGCATATATACTTACTGATTGTAGATATCCTTCATTTTTTGGCGAATGTTATAGTCAGTATGCAAGGGGTCTAAATAGTACACTATGTCTTCTTTGGGATTGATCGCTAACAATACCCAATGTTGCCTACAAAAAGGTTTATTATAGTTAGCAATCATCACATTTCACAAAAGAAAACAATATCGCTAACTATGTGATATACTATATGATTTAATGACTCACCCTACGTTGCACGGTGACAAAAACAAGGTCTCATAATTTGGATTTTCTAATGACAAGCGATCAGCTATATATTGTTGATGCCCAGATCCGTATTGCATAGCTGTTCGTAAAGGGCATAGAAATCTGAACCTCTGAGTCCTTGGTATAGTCAATATTTCAGTTCCAGTAATCCCTTGCCCTATGGTTCTTTCTCTGTGACGAGACATTGGCAGCCCTACGGAATATTCAATATTGGATAGGTATTCGGTACAGAATTCAACCGCTTCTTCGACTATGTATCGTTCAACAATACAACCCCCCGGTCGAGATCGATTTTTCACATACCCTTTTAATATTTTCATGTAACGCTCAAACAGATACATCCATCTCATATAATTGTGTCTCTCTAACCAGATGAACAGTTAGATGAACCATCATGTCAAAGAATGAAGGTGGGAAATACATCTCAAGCTCACACAGAGTCACAACAATTTCTTTTTGCAATGCTGGAAACTTTCCAGGGTCAATCACTCTGCTGCAAATTGCCTTGAAGAAGAAACAAAGTTTAGTTAAGGTCTCCCGCACTTTCTTGGGCAAAATGGATCGCATACCGATGGGTAGCAAATTCTCCATGATAACATGGCAATCATGGGACTTTAGACCCTTTAACTTGAGATCTTTCATTGATACGAGGTTCCTAATGTTTGAAGAGTATCCCTCTGGAACCTTAACTCCATGAAGAAACTTACACAAAACAATTTTCTCTTTTCTAGATAGAGTATAAGCGGCCGAAGGTAAATATGTACGTTTCCCCTTCTTTGCCTGTCCCAATTCTCGTCTCAATCCCATACTAACCAAGTCCAGCCTTGCATTGATGCCATCTTTAGTCTTCTCAGGCACATTGAGTAAGGTACCAATGACACTATCAAATATATTTTTTTCAACATGCATCACATCAATGAAATTTCTTATGTATAATAACTTCCAATAAGGGAGCTCAAAGAAAATAGACCTTTTCTTCCACCCTCGTGTAACAAGCTCTCCCGCAAAAGGTTTCCCCAATTCAATATTCAAATCTTCTACCTTTTCAAATAGTTGCACACCCGTCAACGGCAAAGGAGCTCTACGTTCTTCTGTATTCCCATTGAATGCTTTTCTCCAAAATCTATAATGATGACTCGAATGCAAAAATCTACGATGCCCAAGGAAGACATTCTTCTTACCATGTTCCAACCGCATCCAATCCGTACCATCTTCACATATAGGGCATGCACACTGACCTTTGGTACTATATCCTGACAGATTACCGTATGCTAGAAAATCATTAATTGTGCCGAAGGTCATACATTTCAAGGGGAAACTTTCTTCTCTATACCCATCATACACATCTACACCTGTCTCCCACATTTGCTTCAAGTCTTCAATTAAAGGAGCCAAGTATATGTCGATATCATTTCTTGGCTGTTTGGGCCCAGAAATTAACAAAGACAACATCATATATTTGCGCTTTATGCATAGCCATGGAGGTAGGTTATAAATCACCAAAATCACAGGCCATGTACTGTGAGAGCTACTTTGAACATCATGCGGGTTAAATTTGTCAGTAGACAATGCAAGTCGTAGGTTTCTTGGTTCTTGCCCAAAATCAGGACAATCATGATCAATTCTTTTCCATTGAGGAGAATTTGCCGGGTGACGCAGCTTGCCATCTTTAATCCTTTCATCCTCATGCCATGTCAAGTTTTTTGCATCTTCTGAACTACGATACATGCGCCTAAATCTGGGAATTATAGGAAAATACCACAAGACCTTCTCTGGAACCGATTCTTTCTTCTTATACCTTGAGGCATTACACTTAGGACACATCTTTAACTTTGCATAGTCATTCCGAAATAAAATGCAATCGTTAGGACAAGCGTGTATCCTCTCATAGCTCATGCCAATAGATCGTAACATTTGTTTAGCCTCATATGTCCGATTAGGAAGCACATTATCCTCCGGCAACATATCTTTCAATAGTGTGAGTAAGTCCGTAAAGCTCTTGTCAGTCCATCCATTGCCTAATTTCAAGTTATACAACTTTAGCATCGTTGACAATCTTGTGAAGTTAGTATAAACTTCATACAACGATTTCTCAGCATCACTTATCAACTTCTCAAACATCTGAGGACAATCACGGATATCTTCTTCAACCGCGTGTGTCATCTCCTCAAAACGGTCGCCCTCAAACGTATTTGTACCCGTATCATCTGACACATATCTCCCACTATTACCCATATCACTATATTCACCTCTCCTTTCACCATGTTTCGTCCAACAGGTATAACTTTGATCAATTCCATAGCACACTAAATGTCCTTCCAACTCAGCTACACTGGCTCGTCTTGTATAACAACAACTTAAACAAGGACATACGATTCTACTAGGATTTTCTGCATGCCCAACTGCAAACCTAATGAAATCTTGCACTCCGTCCTTATATTCATTCGACAAACAATTGGCAGACATCCACTTCCGATCCATATTTTCACAATCTACCACAAGTTTAGAGAGATTGATATCTACATTCAATGAGTACGACATGCATGCATGGTGCATATGTCTACTTGATACTACAGGGTCGGGTTCCTATCCTATCCAAGATTGAAAATTTCGCATTATATTATTGTATATCTTAGATACTTCTTGTTCTAAGAAAAATTTGGCAGCATTTCCCCTTGGTTCTCCAAGCACACAACTTAATTCAGGTGATTATGACCCAAATTAGGTATATATGCCCACAGAACAAAGAGAAAATACAAACCAATGACATTCTTAGATCAAGAAGGAAATAAGACATACAATAATATGGATTGAATGCGAAGTTAAAATCTCAGACTATCCAGTTTGGACAATTCAAGAACAACTTGTATATTGTGCCCAACACAATATACAAATCGTTCTTGAACAGGAAACTAAGGTTAATGCATGTGTATACCGATGCTAAAATAAACATGTCTAATGTTACAACTAAATGATTAAAAAAATTCAGGGGAATAGCAAGTACCGTAGTGAAGCCGAGCAGCTTGAACCTTAGAGAGTTGATTGACAGAGGTGCGTGAGAGAAACTACGTTTTATTAGTTTCTTTATTTCTTCCGAAATCAAATACCAAATTTTAAAGGAAGTACCAAGAGCTAGTCAAGTAAGCTACCTGAGAGAGGAGGCAACCGAGCACACCAACAAGTTTGCTCCAATAGAGCAAACACCAACAATGAAACTAAAACTGAAATCAAGCAAACACGAGCACACACACATACACATATCAGAACTCATAATTGATCACTAACCTATCTACTAAGAAGCAATGTATAACAAAGTAGACCAAACCAAACCATACTTACCTTTTCAACAAGATGCTTTTTCGGAGGTGCAAGCAAGTAGTTCGGAATGCAACCCAACTGGCCCAAGATTTCAAATCTCTGCACTGGAAATAACACACAACTACATCAGAAACATAAATCCAACCTGAGATAAGTTGAGACATAGGTCTTAGGTTCAATGCACTTGTAAAGCATAAAAATACTAACCATTTTATACACATTATGGTTAGGAAAAAAAAGTTGAACTCGAATATGAAACAAAAGTCATTGTGTATGCACATTACTCAACAGTACAACCAACACCACAAGGGCCAAATTCATGATTATCAACTCCAGGGAAATGACAATGTCTGCTTCTTGCCAAATGTAAGAGATGATGGATTAAAAAAACTAAAGAACTATCCCTATGACAGTATTGAAAAAGTGTTACGAGTGAGCTATGACGGATTAGACATTCCATAACAAAAAATCTTTCTACACATTGCATTTTTTTCACTGCATTACCAATTCTCTGTTCTGTACAAATGTCATTTGCTAACAAAACCAAATCAGAGCAGGGGTGTTGTCCTCATTCTTATCAATTAATTCAAATATATAAGCTGAAAATGTAAAATACAAGAATTCAACAGCCTAATAAGATAATCTATATTAATATTTTAAAAATTCAAATTTTACAGTATATAGGGAATGAAGGGATTACAGGGAAGAGGAGGGTTTGCAGTGAAGACTCGGTTGCAGGGAATGATGGGTTACATGCGAGCTTGCAGTGAAGAAGAGGGTTTTCACAGAGAAGGTAGTTGTCGCGTTGGGTGAAGAGGTGGTTCTCCCGGTGGTTCTCCTAGTGGTTCTCGCGTTGGGCAGAGAGCAGGCCGCACGAACAATGCACTTGATGAGAGGTGGTTCTCGCGGAGGTTAAGGTTTGAGAATGGTGGCAATGATGAGGATGAGTGGTGTCTGAACTTAGGTCATGGAGGAGGGAATGAACAGTACCTGAGTGTTTTGTGTGAGCGAGCGAGGAGGAAGTATACGTTATGAAAATTTAATGCAAGGGTAAAGGAGAATAGACAGCGCTTACTCAAGGAAGCGCTGTCTTAGTGTGACCTTAGACAGCGCTTACTTGAAAAAGCGTTGTCTATTCCCATACATTAGATAGCGCTTTCTTAAGGAAGCGCTGTCTATTCTCTTAACAACCTTTTAACAGCGCTTCCTTCATACAGCGCTGTCTATTCTCATTCATCTAACAGCGCTTGCTAGGAGAAGCACTATTGCACATTCTCCGCATCATTAAACACAGCGTTTCACTAGAAAACGCTATTGAAGGTGCGCTTCGAAAGGCATAATCTGGCGTAGTGGTAATACTAACACTGGTGAGGTTGTCAAACGTTCCTTCATCGTCTGAAAACTTTCCTCACACTTGTCAGTCCACATAAACGGTTGGCCCTTCCTCGTAAGTTGAGTCAACGGCGCAACAATCTTCGGAAATCCTTCAATGAACCTTCTGTAATAACCAGCTAGTCCAACGAAACTGCGGATTTATGTCACAGTCTTGGGTCTCTCCCACAGAAGTACTGCTTCTACTTTCGTAGGATCGACGGCAATTCCTTCCTTCGAAATCACATGTCCTAAGAATTTGACTTCATCCAGCCAAAATTCACACTTGGGTAGCTTTGCGTACAACTTCTCCTTGTGAAGGATTTGTAAAACTTGTCGTAGATGTTCCTCATGCTCCTCGGGACTTTTCGAGTAGATGAGAATATCATCGATAAACACGACAAGGAACTGATCCAAAAACGGATGGAAAATCCTATTCATATAGTCCATGAAGATAGCAGGCGCGTTCGTCACTCCGAAAGGCATCACGAGGTACTCATAGTGACCATAACGAGTCCTGAAAGCAGTCTTGGGTACATCCTCGTTCTTTACTCTGATCTGGTGATAACCGGATCTCAGATCAATCTTTGAAAAGACAGCGGCTCCTTGAAGTTGATCCATCAAGTCATCTATGCAGGGTAGAATGTACTTGTTCTTGATCGTTATCTTGTTGAGTTGACGATAATCCACACAGAGTCTTGAACTCCCGTCCTTCTTCTTCACCAACAACACTGGTGCTCCCCACGAGGATACACTTGGCCTCACAAACTGCTTGGACATCAGATCCTCTAGTTGAGTCTTCAGCTCGGCTAACTTCGTAGGTGACATCCTATAAGGAGCTATAGAGATCGGACCGGATCCTGGAACTAAGTCGATCGCAAACTCGATGTCCCTCACATGTGGCAAACCTGGTACGTCCTCTGGAAAAACTTCCGGAAAATCTTTCACAACCGGCACATCGCTCAAGACAATGTCCCTCTCGATTTCTAAACAAGATAGAAGCATGTATCCCTGATCTCCTTCTTTCAAACAAGCTCTTACTCGGTTGGCAGTTATAAATCCAGAAATCTCAGGGTCAGGAAAAACTAAGGTTCTTTGTGCATAGTCTAAAAGGATATGGTTGGAAGATAACCAATCCATGCCTGGGATCACATCCAATTGAGTCAAAGGCAAACATATAAAGTCAACAAGAAAGTTCCTATCATGAACAATAATAGGACAGTTCAAACATATTGTATTAACAGTAACAGGTTTAGCAGTTGGATTTGTGACAATTAAATCAAAAGACAGCGAAGAAACAGGCAACTCTAATTGTCTCACACAATTCAAAGAGATAAACGAATGTGTCGCATCCGAATCCAATAGTACAGTTAGGAGATTACCAGCTATTATGCAACTACCTTGTATGAGATCATCAGATTTGGAGGCATCAACGCCGCTTATGGTATAAACCCTTCCCCTCGTTGTGGGTCTAGCAGTCCGCATGTTGTTGACAGTCGGCTCAGGCTTTGGTGTAGGGAATTCCCTCACAAAATGTCCTCTCTCTCCGCATTGGAAACATAGAACTCCTTTCAGCTTACAGCTATCAGCTGGGTGTCCGAGTTACCCACACTTGAAACATCTCTGGGCTCGGCCTTGGCTCTGGTCGTTTCTGCTCCCACCACCGTAAGCAGAAGCAACAGGACGATAAGGTTGCTGTTTCTGACTATTCCCTTGAGGTCGGGAATATGGCTTCTTATGGGACCGCTTCCCTTTCTGTTGCTGGTACTGGTTCGGGTTCCTTGACCTAGACGGTCCTCCTGTAGTACCCTTGTTCTCCCTTCCACTTCTCATCTTTTTCACTTTTTTGCACTTCTCCACCAGAGCTTCGAAGGTACGGATCTCCAGTGGTAACACCGACTCCTTGATCTCGAAGCGCAGACCGCCTTCGAACCTCTCGCATTTCCAGTCCTCGTCAGGCTGAGCATGGAAAAAGCGGAAATATTTGGCGAGTGATTCAAACTTCGCCGCATATTCCCCGACAGACATATCCCTCTGCTGCCGCTTCAGAAATTCCTGCTCTTTCTCCGTTCTTGCACTTTGGGGAAAGTACTTTTCCAAAAACTTGGTGCGAAATACTCCCCAAGTGATCTCTTGGTTGTTGGCTTCCAGAAGTTGTCTGGTTTCTCCCCACCAATACTCTGCGTCACCCAGGAATAGGAATGTGGCACAGTCCACCTTCACTCCCTGGGGTCAGTGCAGAACAGCAAAAATCTTCTCTATTTCTTGCAGCCACAGGTCAGCCTTTTTCGGGTCACAGTCCCCGTGAAACTGTGGAGGATCATGACGCCGAAAATCGACTAACCCTCGAGCACTAGTAGCACGATCAGCTCTTTGCTGATTCTGTTGGTTCTGCTGAGCCATCGTTGCTGTCTGTTGACCAACAACAGCCATCATATCAGCCATGGCCTGGATAGCCCGATTCATGTTGTTGTCATCAGCATTGTTGTCTGCAGTGCCGCGACCTCCATCACGACCACCTCTAAGATTCATGTCTCCCTATAAGGCAAACCAAACATATCTTAATAAGGAAACATAAATCAAAACCAGTGTGTCAACACACATTGCTTCAAGAGAGAAACAATTCAAACAAGGTTCACAGAGATCACACAACATAAACATAACAGACTCACTTCCCATAAAACACCCCCTCGCGGGTGCTACGTACTCGATCTCAATGTGGAATAAAACAAGAAAATAAAATGCCGGTTGCTTTCGAAAAATACTTTAATTAAGTAGCTACGTTCGAAAACGCGGTTCTAAAAATTTTCTGCATGCATAGGCAAACAACTCAAGACGAAGAAATAAATTTCACATCACACATTGATATTCACTGTTCATAAATAAATTTCACATCACACATTGATATTCACTGTTCATAAAAACATAAACATAACGTAAAACCTGGTCTAATGTATAACATATTATAGACTTAGAAATAATTCCACATGTGTGCAGTAATATAATATAAGACTACTCAAGACAAAAGACCCCTAAGCTGGTCGGCTAAAAGTAGCCATTGGGGTACAACCCAATGTCGGCTCCTTCAAAAGTTTCCATTGTCCGAGTCCTCATGTCTCCGCGGGGACCTATAATCAACATCTGTACATGTGTTACAAAAACATAACAAGGTGTCAAACATGTACAGGCAAAGGTGAGATACTCATATAAAGTTATCATGATAGCCGCACAAGTGACAAACAACAGTATAAACATCCACAGATAAATACAGTTATATGAACAGTTATTTATATAATACAGTACAACATCTCAAACACTATCATCAGTTATAATAATGCATGAGACTTCAATATCATCTTTGTAATTCATGTACTCCGGAGATTCTAACTTTCCAACATCGAGTGATAGGCCGTAGTAACACCCGTAACACAATTGTTCTCATGAGTCAGCCTCTATATTTAGGTCCGAACTCCAATTGTTCCAGGGTACCACGTCTCACCATATCATGAATACTCCAGTCTCTGATCGAGTTCATTCATGTTTGGCAGTCGATTTACCATGGCACGGGGTTGCTACGCCACCGGCCACTTGAGGGATCTCGAACACAGAATGCCCCGATAGACCTGGTGGTCTTAACTGGCTGAATTCTCAACTACGAAAGTTGTAGCTCGGTTCCAAATGGCACGTCTGCCGGTTCATGCATGTTCACAGAAGGTTTTCTTTTTTCTTTGCGTTCATTCTTTCAACTGTCGAGACATAAAGTCCACGACTCATTTCAAAAAGGCATTAAGCCCACTCAAATCAAAAACACAGGACATGAAGTCCGAGTGCCCAATCCACAAAACACTAGCCCCGACGTCTCGGCCACTAGGTTCGGGTTCGTCTCAAAGGTTCATCATTTTTCTTTTCGATCAAACTTTCTCAAAACAACCTTGCGAAACAAAACATACTTTGGTTTTCTTGAAACAAAACATCATTTTTGATCAAGAGAACGTTTTTCCGTGAAAAACACCTTTCTTCAAAACAAAAACCGTTTTCTAAGATTTCACGTCTTTTTAAAACGCTTTACCGAAATAAAACATGATTTGCACTACTTTTCACAAAACCACTTTTTACTTTTCAAAAGAAAATACTTTTCAACAAGAAAGACAACTTTTACTGAAAAAGCAACACGTTTTCCCAAAAACCACTTTTTAATTTCAAACACGGTTTTCAAAACATAGATTTAGGATTTCGAGTCTTTTAATTAATTATCGAGACATAGCCAGTCCTATGTTGATCCAGGGTATAAATATATATATATATATATATATATATATATATATATATATATATATATATATATATATATATATATAGACATCAACAATCCATAATTATCATCATAACACATATATCAAACATGCACTATGAAGCTACTCAAACTTAAATGACTACCTCCCTTTACCTTACAAAGGAAGTTCAATGCAAACTCGATCGGTTCTGGGCTCCGGCTCCGGTTCCGTTCGCGTCGCCTAAAACAATCAAACACAATTCAATTCAAACAACAAATCAACATCAATCTATAACATAAGAACACAAGCTTTCCTTCCCCTAAAAGGTATAGGATTCGGCCATGAAAGGTAAAAAGGGTTAGGGATCTCATTTGGTTCCAAACTTTTGGATGGTTGGTTCATGAACTTAGTTAACACCATTTCATGTCCTATGACTCAAAAAAGTGAAACAACACTCATGGATTTTCCCCATGAAGCTCTCGGCCATATAGGGCAATTTAGGCTAGGAATTGATTTGGTTTTCCATCACTTGGATTCAAGGACACTAGGAAAGCTAAGGATGAAATCAAGAGTTAGAAATAAAAATTTTGATGAAAAACACTATTCATCATCACTCTTAGGTTTCGGCCACTTTGGGGTTTTAGAGCTAGGATGAAACTTGGATCATTAGCTCTTGGGTTTAGATAGAGGGTGATGAGGTGAGTTCAAAGAACTTGGTTTCACCTCCAAAGGATTTTCCTACAATTTCCTATGGATTTTCAAAGTTTTGATCTAAGAATGAGTTTCATGAAAATGGAGGTTTGATCTTGATATTAAAAGAGATTCAAGAAGATATGAGACCGTAGAAGTGATCTTACCTTAAAATGGAGGAAGATTGGTCAAGAAATCAAGTGATTTCAACAAGCTTTCAAGGTTTTCTCAAGGATTCAATGGAGGTTTTTTCTCTAAGGAAGATGAAGTGTTCTTGGGGGGCTGGGCTGCATGGAATGAGGGGCTGAGAGGGCTGTTCCAGCCTTCTAAAGAGTTCATTAAGGGAAAAAAGGTCATTTGGTTCAAAGGGTAAAATGGTAAAAGGTGAAAAGACTTAAGTTAGGGGTATTTTGGCAATTTCGCGTCCCAAAATTCCCGATCGTCATAACGAATCTGGCATGCTCTCCCAAGTGAGTTGACATGATGTGATATCAATATTATCCGTTGTCGGGTCCTGGTAAGTCCATACGCGGCTCCGTTCTCCACCCGATTGAAGATTTCGTTCGAACGGAGGTCAGGAAATGATTTTTTTGAAATTTTTCCGAAATTTAACCAAAACGTAGAGAATCGAATTTTAAGACTTACTGTCACGTTCACAGGCCCATCTGAGGTCTTTTGAGCAGTAAAATCACTGTCAGTGTAAAAACGCAAATCGGACTCCGTTTGAGTTTTCGACTCAAAACTAAATCGTAGCTTCCTACGATATCGCTGAGCATGATTATGGTCTCGGAATATTTTATATTCCTTTCTAAGACCTTGAATAAAATATAAGTTCATAAATACTGATTAAAAGAAAAACTCGAAAATCGGGGTGTTACAACTTTGATCCGGGAATCTGCTCATCAACAGGTATGGGGGGTGATCCTCATCACACCAAGATTGTGGTAGTGAAGATGGTTGTTTAAGTTTATGTGTGGGTGAAACCCTTTAGTTTGAGTTCACTTTTAATTGTTAAGTTTTGTTAAGTTCTCTTGGAGAACAAGATTGTCATGATGAGTTTATGCTTTAATATGTTGTAGTGTACTTTAGCATGTGTTGATGATGAGATGATTGAATGAAAATCATTGCCATGTATATTGAAAAACCTACTTTGATCACTGGATCAAGTATGGACTTTTGTGCTTGATTATGATGCAATGATGTATGTTTATTGTTATCATACTTGTGTAAGTTTTGTGAGCCATAACTTGGTTAGTTTGGTGAAGTAAATCTTCACATTGGTGCATAGTTGGCTTTTGGCCACGACCGTGAGAAAAGGAAGGTAAGTGTAGTTCTTGAGCAAATTAATTTTCAAGTAAGGAAAGTGTTTTAATAACTTATGTTTTTCAAAGAAAAACCCTAAGTGACTTTGATCCAAAGGTCAAATGGAATTCAATCTCAAAGTGTTTTCACCAAAGTGAAACATATTTTATGCCTTATCCTTAGTCCATCTAGTTAATCAAGTGACTCAAAATGAGACAAGAAGTGTTTTCATGAAGAGAATCAAAATGGTTCCATAAGGTTAATGTCTTGTTTTAAGGCAACTTTTCGCTAAGCGAATTTACCTTCGCTAAGCGAAAACAGAGGAATTCTAAGTTGGGCATCACTGCCTCACTTTCGCTAAGCGAATTAATATTCACTAAGCGATTCCAGAGAATTTTGCTACTCGAATTCTGTTTCGCCGAGCGATCCAGAGGAGTATCAAAAGATGTGTAACCGCCTCCATCTTCGCTAAGCGAATCCACATTCGCTAAGGGAATACAACACATTTCGCTATGCGATTTATGTTTCGCCAAGTGATACAGAGGAGTCTCCAAGGAGGTATTACTGCCT
Organism: Ammopiptanthus mongolicus; assembly: GCA_039655645.1. Taxonomy (NCBI): domain Eukaryota; kingdom Viridiplantae; phylum Streptophyta; class Magnoliopsida; order Fabales; family Fabaceae; genus Ammopiptanthus; species Ammopiptanthus mongolicus. The sequence goes on from CM077347.1 coordinate 48,018,878, forward strand.
CATTTTCGCTAAGCGAATGGAATTCCGCTAAGCGAATTTCATGTTTTTCAGAAAATGCTAAAAATAGAGTAATTGGTTCAAAAGTTGTTTCAAATCAAATGAGTTTTCAATTGAGAAGTTGTTTTGGTTTACAAAGGAGTTTTTAATTCAACTCGTAAAGTTTTACGTTTTAAGTAACTAACTTAGAGTTGAAGACAAGGGTTAATTAAGTATGGTATGTGGTGGAACAAGACCATATACTATACCAATGATGACTTAGTATATCAATGACTTCATAAGACATATACACAAACATGAAACGTTTTGGGTTTTGAAACAGTAGTTCGATGACGGACCAGTAATTCGGATCCCGATCAGTCGTTCAATTGTTTCAGTCTTGTGATGAAGCGATCCCCGAGAGATCACGAGATTTATCCTGTGGATAAAGGTTTTGTTTTTCAAAGACGCGTATAGTTCCTAAGGAAAAGAACCTTAGTGGAACTCGAGGTTTACCCGGGGGGTAGACATTGCTTTTCGCATCTGCTTTATGTAAGCATTGGCATTTCATTTGCATAGTTGTAAGGCCTTCAGCCTAGGAGTTGAGCTTACACCTTGATGCGGGTGCGAATCTTAAGGTGACGATCTTCAATGGTCTTTTTGGAGGTATCAGGGTTGGAAGGGCCGACATGTGACCAGTTGGTGATTCTTCTGTGTCGTGGCGAATCCGTGCAATACACTGATATCCTTTACTAGATGCCGTACTTTTCATGTTTGGTCGAGAGTGTTTCCGTAAAGCCAGATACGTGCAAGTTACGAATGTTGTAGCATCTTGCTCATGGCTGGCAGAAACCGGAACATGTCCTCCCATTCACTCTCTCCGACGTTTTATTAGCTCCATGGAGTAGGGGTCAGAGTAGTACCCAGTGACATTGGCATTGAGTCATATACATTACACTGCATTGCATGGCTATTGATGTTTGCATTTACTATTATACATCGCTGTATTGTTTAAGAATGCCTTATATCATGCTGTTAACTATTTAACATGATTTATATTAAGAATTCTTGTAAGCATGTTGGGTACGCTGTTACCCGGTGAGTCACCCCATTTTTACTACTGCTGTTTTGCTGTGTTGATGAACGGGAATCTCACCCATATCTATATGTTTTCTGCTGGTACTAGCTGTTGCTGCTTGAACAGATGGACATGACGATGGTTCAGTTCAGTAGTTTCCTTGAGCCCGGAGGGGGACTCTTTTTGCTGTTTTTGTTGTGTTGTCGGCCAGACTATGTCAGTTTTTTTTTTTTTTTTTTTTTTGTAGTACCTTTTGGGAGCTACGACTCCTAGTACTTATTGTATTTCTTATGTCAGTCATACATTAGACTTATGTCTGTATATAGTAATGTTGTTATTTCTGTTTCTGTAATTTTAGCACAGTATGTTCTAGAAATGCATGGTGAACCTAAGTTCATTTATTAGTATTATGTACCTTTACTAATCCCATTACATCTTTGTGAAAAGAAAAAAAAAAAAAAAAGAGAGAACCATATTTTCAGCATTAATAAATATTTTCGGCCTTATAAACGTTCGGGAATGTGACACTCGGGAAAGGGTGTTGCATTATTTGGTATCAGAGCTGGCCGAGTCTTTTTGGGGTTTATAGGTTATGGTCTGTCTTGTTTGTGTTGTGTTTCTCTGTTGTTATCTCCGCAAGAAGGATAATGTTGTTTGCTTTATTCTCTTAAGTTTGACAGTTCTAGTTTTGAAGGTAGCAATGGCTGCTCAAAACCTGACTGCTGCTGTGAACGCCATACGGGAAATAGCTGCTGCTATGGTTCAACGTGACGAACGAGCTGCCAGAGGTAGAGGACTGGATGAATTTCTTCGTCGGAATCCACCTCAATTCAAAGGTGAATTCAATCCAGAGTTAGTTGAACGTTGGATCTAGACGCTAGAGAAAATCTTTGGAGCGATGAGATGCACTGAGAATGACAAGGTTGTCTATGCAACCTATATGCTGGTGGAGGATGCTGAATAATGGTGGGAAGGAGCCCTTCAGATGCTGATTCACGATCGAAAATTCATGGAGAAGTATTTTCCTGCGAGCGCAAGGCACGAGAAAGAGATGGAGTTCCTCCAGCTGAGACAAGGGGGAATGACCGTAGCTGAATACGGGGCCAAATTTGAAAGTGTAGCAAAGTTCTCAAATTACTTTCTGGACAACCCAAGAGAGGAGTGGAAGTGCAGAAAATTCGAAGGAGGTCTGAGGATCGACTTGAAGAAAGCTATAGTTCCATTGGAAATTTCTGTTTTTTCGAGGCTGATGGAAAAGTGTCGTTTGATTGAGAGTTTGGAGCCCAAGGACAACCGGGTACAGAATTCTGGACCGAGCAAGTTCCAGAGGGGAAGCGGTGGTCGAGACAACAAATCTCGATGGAAGCCGTATGCAAAGCAACAAGATCAACAACAACGTTCTCCGAGAGGAAGCAGTGGGAGTTTCAGTCAGTCAGGAAACGCCCCAACCAAGTGCATGAAGTGTGGAAAGAGCAACCACATCACCAGAGACTGTTCGATCAGAGGGATTATCTACTTCAAGTGTGGGAAGCTGGGACATATCTCACGGGAATGCATGCAACCGAAATTGGAACATTCTGTCAACAATGTCCAAGCTGCGAGGCCTAAGGCGAAAGGCAGAGTCTATACTATAGGAGGCGCTGAAGCTTCTCAAAATGAAGACTTAATCCAAGGTCAGTGTGTCATGAGAGGTAAAACCTTAACTGTACTGTTTGATTCAAGTGCAACGCATTCCTTTATTGCCTATGACTGTGTAAATCTGTTGGAATTACCTGTGTCTTCTTTACCTTTTGATTTGATAATTTCTACGCCTACTGCAAAGCCTGTTATAACTGCTAAAGTTTGTTTTAACTGTTCTATTTCTGTTAAAGATAGAATATTTTTGATTGATTTGATCTGTTTGCCTCTTTCGCAAATGGATGTAATCTTAGGAATGGATTGGTTATCTTCTAATCATATCCTGTTAGACTGTGCAAATAAAACCTTAGTTTTCCCTAGTTGTGAGAATTCTGGATTTTTGACTGCCAACCAAGTAAATGCTTCTTTGAGAGAAGGAGCTCAAGGATACATGTTACTATCTTCTTTGGAGGTCAAGAGCGAGCTAATCTTACAGTGCGTACTTGTCGTGAACGAGGTTCTGGAAGTCTTTCCTAAAGACGTACTAAGTTTGCCGCCAGTTCGGGACGTCGAGTTTGTGATCGATCTTGTGCCAGGAACAGGACCAGTGTCTATGGCACCGTATCGAATGGCACCTGCTGAGTTGGAAACCTTGAAGGAACAATTGGTAGACTTATTGGGGAAACAGTTTGTTAGAACCAGTGTGTCGCCGTGGGGAGCACCTGTGCTATTGGTGAAAAAGAAAGATGGAACATCTCGCCTATGCGTGGATTATCGCCAGCTGAATAAGGTTACTATCAAGGACAAGTATAGACGACTTGATGGATCAGTTGAGGGGAGCGGCAGTTTTCTCCAAGTTGATTTGAGATCGGGTTATCACCAAATTCGTGTGAAGGCAGAAGATGTACCGAAGACAGCGTTTCGAACACGCTATGGGCACTACGAGTATCTTGTGATGCCGTTTGGTGTGACGAATGCTCCAGCTATATTCATGGATTATATGAATAGGATCTTTCGTCCATACCTGGATAAGATTGTCGTTGTCTTCATAGATGACATACTTATCTATTCGCGAGACTAGGAAGAGCATGCTGAACATCTTGGTGTAGTTCTTCAAGTTTTGAAGGAGAAACAGCTGTATGCCAAGTTGTCCAAGTGTGAGTTTTGGCTCGACGAAGTGCAGTTTTTGGGTCATGTAATTTCAAAGGAAGGAATTGTTGTAGATCCATTGAAAGTTGAAGCAGTTCTTGAGTTGGAAAGACCAACCACAGTGATTGAGATACGCAATTTTGTGGGTTTGGCTGGGTATTATCGGAGGTTTATCAAGGGATTTTCTAAGATTGTAGGACCTCTTACCCAATTGATGAGGAAGGATAAAGCGTTTGAATGGACTGAAGCCTGTGAGCAGAGTTTTCAGGAGCTGAAAGAGAGCCTGACTACATCGCCAGTGTTGATATTGCCAGATCCAAGCGAACCTTTTGAAGTGTACTGTGACACTTCATACCAAGGGTTAGGCTGTGTTCTGATGCAGAATCGGAAGGTGGTAGCGTATGCCTCGAGATAGTTGAAAGTGCACAAGAAGAATTACCCAACTCATGATTTGGAGTTAGCAGCGATAGTCTTTGCGTTGAAGATTTGGAGGCACTACTTGTATGGTCGACGTTCAATGTCTTCAGCGATCATAAGAGCTTGAAGCACCTGTTCGATCAGAAAGAGCTCAACATGAGGCAAAGACGGTGGCTAGAATTTTTGAAGGACTATGATTTCCAGTTACAGTATCATACGGGAAAAGCTAATGTGGTAGCGGATGCCCTAAGTAGAAGAGTGTTACATGTGTCTGCCATGATGGTTAAGAAACACGAGCTGTTGGAACAGTTCAGGGATATGCATCTGTCCGTGGTTAGTATGCCAGGAAGACTATGTGTAGGTATGTTTACGGTATTTTGTGATCTGATGGATCAGATTCGGGAGAAACAAGTATACAACCAGTACCTGGAAAAAGAGCGAAGGAACATAAAGAAGGGGATAACGTCCGAATACAAAGAAGGAGGAGATGGAATCCTAATACGAGGAGAACGGGTTTGTGTGCCAAACAACCCGAGATAAGAAGGTTAATTCTGGACGAAGCTCATAGAAGCAAGTTGAGTATGCATCCAGGGTCAACCAAGATGCACTAAGACCTGAAGCGGTTGTTTTGGTGGCAAGGCATGAAAAGAGATGTAGCTGACTATGTGGCATCTTGCTTGGTGTGTCAAAAAGCAAAGGTTGAACATCAAAGGCCAGTGAGAATGTTACTTCCGTTGGATATCCCAGAGTGGAAATGGGACGGCATAGCGATGGATTTCGTGACGTGTTTATATGCATCTGTCCGTGGTTAGTATGCCAGGAAGACTATGTGTAGGTATGTTTACGGTATTTTGTGATCTGATGGATCAGATTCGGGAGAAACAAGTATACGACCAGTACCTGGAAAAAGAGCGAAGGAACCTAAAGAAGGGGATAATGTCCGAATACAAAGAAGGAGGAGATGGAATCCTAATACGAGGAGAACGGGTTTGTGTGCCAAACAACCCGAGATAAGAAGGTTAATTCTGGACGAAGGTCATAGAAGCAAGTTGAGTATGCATCCAGGGTCAACCAAGATGCACCAAGACCTGAAGCGGTTGTTTTGGTGGCAAGGCATGAAAAGAGATGTAGCTGATTATGTGGCATCTTGCTTGGTGTGTCAAAAAGCAAAGGTTGAACATCAAAGGCCAGTGAGAATGTTACTTCCATTGGATATCCCAGAGTGGAAATGGGACGGCATAGCGATGGATTTCGTGACGTGTTTGCCACGGACACCTAAAGGGCACGATTCCATTTGGGTTATAATTGATAGGCTTACAAAATCAGCTCATTTTCTACCGATTAATCTCAAGTATTCCATGGAAAAGCTTACTCAGATTTATATCAGTGAGATTGTGAGACTACATGGAGTACCTTCAAGTATCATATCGGATAGAGACTCGCGTTTTACTTCGCGTTTTTGGCAAAGTTTACATGAAGCTTTAGGGACGAAGTTACGACTAAGTTCGGCGTATCATCCTCAAATTGATGGACAATCGGAAAGGACGATTCAGTCTTTAGAGGATCTGTTGAGGGCGTCTGTGTTGGAACATGCCGGGAGTTGGGAGAATTTCCTACCGCTGATAGAATTCACCTATAACAACATTTATCATTCGAGTATAGGGATGGCACCCTATGAAGCTATATATGGACGACGTTGCAGAACACCTTTGTGTTGGTACCAAGATGGAGAAAGTGCTTCATTAGGACCTGAACTAGTGCAACAAACAACCGAGAAGGTGACACTGATTCAAGAAAAGATGAGGATAACTCAGAGCCGACAGAAGATTTATGCGGATAAAAGACGTAGGCCACTTGAGTTCGAGGAAGGGGATCATGTGTTTTTGAGAGTCACTCCGATGACTGGGGTGGGCAGGGTCCTGAAGTCCAGAAAACTCACTCCAAAATTCATTGGACCTTATCAAATTCTTCGTCGGATAGGTCTAGTAGCTTACCAAACAGCTATACCGCCTTTTCTATCCAACCGTCATAGTGTTTTTCATGTTTCGCAATTGCGAAAGTATATTCCTGATCCCAGTCATGTCATAGAGTCTGATTCAGTACAGCTAAATGATAACCTAACCTATGAAACATTACCGGTTAAGATCAAAGACAGGAGAGTAAAGAAACCGCGAGGGAAGGAGATAGCTTTGGTCAAAGTTATCTGGAACGAGACTACAGGTGATGCTACCTGGGAAAGAGAAAAGGACATGCAACAACAGTATCCGAGTTTGTTTTAAGAGGTACGTATAATTTCGAGGACGAAATTCTTTTAAGAGTGTAGGAATGTAACGGCTCGATTTTCACGTTTTCTAATTCTTCAGTATTTTAATGTCTTTATTTTATTCGAGTTCTTAGGAATGGAAATAAAATATTCCGAGACCAAAGTCATGCTCGACGATATCGTAGGAAGGTACGATTAAGTTTTGAGTCAAAAACTCAAACGGAGTCCGGTCTACGTTTTTACACTAACAGTATGATTTTACTGATCAAGAGACCTCAGATGGACCCGTGAACGACACAATAAGTCTTAGAATTCGATTATCTATGTTTTGGTTAAATTTCACAAAAACTTCAGAAAAATCACTTCCTGACCTTCATTCAAGCGGAATCCTCAATCGGGTGACGAACGGAGCCACATATGGATTTACCGGGACTCGCCAACGGATAATCTTGTTATCACATCATCCCAGGACACTTGGGAGAGTATGCTAGAGTCGTCACGACGTTTGGAAATATCTAGACGCAAAATGACCAAAATGCCCCTAACCTTAGTCTTTTACACTTTTACCATTTTACCCTTTTGGCAAATGACCTTTTTACCCTTAAGTGAGGTTTTAAAGAGCTGAACTCAGCCCCACAGCCCTCTCCCCTTTAGAACACCATAGTTGCTCTTGAAGAAACACCATTGTTGTTCTTGAAGCTCCTTGATTTCTTGTTGGAATCACTTGATTCCTTGAGCAATCTTCCTTCATTTTAAGGTAAGATCACTTCTATGATCTCTTAGCTTATTGAATCTCTCTTTATTCCAAGATCAAAATTCATTTTCATGAAAAGAATTTCTTAGATCCAAAACTTTAAAAATCCATAGGAAATTGTAGAAAAATCCTTTTGAGGTAAGACCAATTTCTTTGAACTCACTACATCATTCTCTACCTAAACCCAAGAGCTTATGATTCAACTCTCATTATAGCTCAAAAAATCACAATATGGCCGAACCCTTTTGATGATGATGAATAGTTTTTTTCATCAATTTTTGATTTCTAACACTTGATTTCATCCTTAACTTTCCTATTGCCTTTGAATCCATGAATGGAAAACCAAGATCAATTCCTAACCTTTTTACCCTAGGGTGGTCGAAACCCTCTTTGTTAGGATTGTTGAGTTTTGCTTTGATTGTTGTTTAATGTTGGATTGTTTTGTTGTTGTAGTTGTTGCAATTATCAGGAGGTTCACAAACCGATCAACCGACTTTGATCCGGGAATCTGGTCATCAACAGGTATGGGGGTGATCCTCATCACACCAAGACGGTGGTAGTGAAGATGGTTGTTTAAGTTTATGTGTGGGTGAAACCCTTTAGTTTGGGTTCACTTTTAATTGTTAAGTTTTGTTAAGTTCTCTTGGAGAACAAGATTGTCATGATGAGTTTATGCTTTAATATATTGTAGTGTACTTTAGCATGTGCTGAGGATGAGATGATTGAATGAAAATCATGTTCATGTATGTTGAAAAACCTACTTTAATCACTAGATCAAGTATGGACTTTTGTGCTTGATTATGATGCAATGATGTATGTTTATTGTTATCATAATTGTGTAAGTTTTGTGAGCCATAACTTGGTTAGTTTGGTGAAGTAAATCTTCACATTGGTGAATAGTTGGCTTTTGGCCATGACCTTGAGAAAAGGAAGGTAATGTGTATTTCTTGAGCAAATTAAGTTTTCAAATAAGGAAAGTGTTTTAATAACTTATGTTTTTCAAAGAAAAACCCTAAGTGACTTTGATCCAAAGGTCAAATGGAATTAAATCTCAAAGTGTTTTCACCAAAGCGAAACATGTTTTATGCCTTGTCCTTAGTCCATCTAGTTAATCAAGTGACTCAAAATGAGACAAGAAGTGTTTTCATGAAGAGAATCAAAATGGTTCCATAAGGTCAATGTCTTGTTTTAAGGCAACTTTTCGCTAAGCGAATTTACCTTCGCTAAGCGAAAACAGAGTAATTCCAAGTTGGGCATCACTGCCTCAATTTCGCTAAGCGAATTAATATTCGCTAAGCGATTCCATAGAATTTCTCTATGCCAATTCTGTTTCGCCGAGCGATCCAGAGGAGTTTCAAAAGAGGTGTAACCGCCTCCATCTTCGCTAAGCAAATCCACATTCGCTAAGCGAATACAACACGTTTCGCTACGCGATTTATGTTTTGCCGAGCGATACAAAGGAATCTCCAAGGAGGTATTACTGCCTCATTTTCTCTAAGCGAATGTAATTCCGCTAAGCGAATTTCATGTTTTTCAGAAAATGCTAAAAATAGAGTAAGTGGTTCAAAAGTTGTTTCAAATCAAATGAGTTTTCAATTGAGAAGTTGTTTTGGTTTACAAAGGAGTTTTTAACTCAACTCGTAAAGTTTTACGTATAAAAACCTAAGTTAAGTAACTAACTTAGAGTTGAAGACAAGGGTTAATTAAGTATGGTATGTGGTGGAACAAGACCATATACTATACCAATGATGACTTAGTACATAAATGACTTCATAAGACATAAACACAAACATGAAACATTTTGTGTTTTGAAACAGTAGTTCGATGATGGATCGGTAATTCGGATCCCAATCAGTCATTCAATTGTTTCAGTCTTGTGATGACTCGATCCCGGAGGGATCACAAGATTTATCCTGTGGATAAAGGTTTTGTTTTTCAAAGACGCGTATAGTTCCTAAGTAGGAGAACCTTAGTGGAACTCGACGTTTACCCGGGGGTAGACATTGCTTTTCGCATCTGCTTTGTGTAAGCATTGGCATTTCATTTGCATAGTTGTAAGGCCTTGAGCCTAGGAGTTAAGCTTATACCTTGATGCGGGTACGAATCTTACGGTGACGATCTTCAGTGGTCTTTTTGGAGGTATCAGGGTTGGAAGGGCTGACATGTGACCAGTTGGTGATTCTTCTATGTCGTGGTGAATCCGTGTAATACACTAATATCCTCTCTTAGATGCCATACTTTTCATGTTTGGTCAAGAGTGTTTCTGTAAAGCCAGATACGTGCACGTGACGAATGTTATAGCATCTTGCTCATGGCTGGCAAAAACCAGAACATGTCCTCCCATTCACTCTCTCCAATTTTTTGTTAGCTCCATGGAGTAGGGGTCAGAGTAGTACCCAGTGACATTGGCATTGAGTCATATACATTAAACTGCATTGCATGGCTATTGATGCTTACATTTACTGTTATACATCGTTGTATTGTTTAAGAATGCATTATATCATGCTGTTAACTGTTTAACATGATTTATATTGAGAATTCTTGTAAGCATGTTGGGTACGCTGTTACCCGGTAAGTCGGCCCGTTTTTACTACTGCTGTTTTGTTGTGTTGATGAACGAGAATCTCACCCATATCTGTATGTTCTTTGCTGGTACTTGCTGTTGCTGCTTGAACAGATGGACGTGACGATGGTTCAGTTCAGTAGTTTCCTTGAGCCCGGAGGCAGACTCTTTTTGCTGTTTTAGTTTTGTTGTCGGCCAGACTATGTCAGTTTTTTTTGTAGTACCTTTTGGGAGCTACGACTCCTAGTACTTATTGTATTTCTTATGTCAGTCATACATTAGACTTATGTCTGTATATAGTAATGTTTTTATTTCTGTTTCTGTATTTTTAGCACAGTATGTTCTAGAAATGCATGGTGAACCTAAGTTCATTTATTAGTATTATTTACCTTTAGTAATCCCATTACATCTTTGTGAAAAGAAAAAAAAAAGAAGAAAACCGTATTTTCCGTATTAATAAATATTTTCGGCCTTATAAACGTTCGGGAATGTGACACTCGGGAAAGGGTGTTGCATATATTGATGGTGTGATTAGGATATGCAGGTTCCCTTGATGTTAGTATATAGTAGGTGAGGAGATCTTGTTAGGACCAGATTTAATGCAAGAGACCACAGTTAGGATTCAAAGGGGAAAGATGTGCACTGCACAGAATAGGTAAAGAGTGTTGTATCGACTAGATAATAAAGTCTTTAGTGTTTTGGGAAGGGGAACATGTATTCTTGAGAGTGACTCCTAAGTTTGGGATGGGGAGGTCAATGTCAGTTAGAAAATTCCTTGTTCTTGGGTCATTTTCAAATTCAAATAAAGTGTAGTCGGGCCTATTGTTTACCAATTGGCATTTTTCAATGTCGTTGTCAATCTTCATAACGTCTTCCATATTTCTAAGCTCCAGAAGTACGTACTAGATGTTTCACATGTGATGGCTCCGGAGTCAATACAATTGAGGGATAACCTAATCTTTAAGCCAGGCCTAGTCAGATCATCGATAAGAGCACTAAGACTCTGCGGAACAAGATAATTCCATTGGTGAAGGTGTGTTGGGAAGGATTAACTCCTAAGGAAGTTGCTTGGAGAGGATATCATGTGCTATATCCAGATCTTATCAGTCAAGATACTTTAAATGTTTTGCTCTGTGCATATGTAAAGTTTTGAGCGAGCATGTATGAGGTTAATTTCGGGGACAAAATTCTTAAAGGAGGGGAGAAATGTAACATCCTAAGAAAATAAAATAAATAGAGATTATAATATGAGGATTATTATAGAATTTTTGGAAGGTTTAGAATATATGTTTTAAGCCCTTGAAGTAAATAAAAGTGATTATAAATAATTAAAAGTGGTTAAGAGTGATTTTCGAAAGGGAAATTCACTTCCTGACGCGTGAGCACGCCCGTGCTCATGTGCGCGTCCTGACTCATTTGAGTGCGCCCTTACTCGGACGAGCACGGCCGTACTAATTATTAGCATGCCCGTGTCGGAAAATGGAAAATATTTGACTCTGTTTGGCACGTCAGTGCTCATGTTCGGCATGCCCGTGTCTGAGCCACGCCGTGCTAACTAATAGCACGCCCGTTTCGAAAATTAAGCAAACTTTGACGCTGATTGGCACGACCATGCCAATCAAGAGCACACCCATGCTCTTTGTCAGGGTGCGTTAAAAATAGGTTTAAAAATAGGGAACCAGTGCAACACTATATATATACCATGTTATAACACCCTAGTGCGGCTAGAAACTCTTTTTGCACCCTAAAACACCTTAGTAACGGCTATGGAGCATCCTTATTCTTGGGAGATGGGGTGGCAACAAACAATGAGTTTGGAAGAAGAAGAAGAACAACAACAACAACAACAACAATCACAACAACAAGAAGAGATAGAAGAAGAAGATGAAGAAAAAGGAGAAGGAGAAAGAGATTCATGTTTGAGGAAGGTGACATCTAGGATTCGCCATGGGGTACGCTTGGAGATTCTTGGACGTCTTCAAGAAGTGAGTAGAAATAATCTTTCTCACCTTGCCATGGTGCAAATTGTCTTGGGGTTGGGTTATGCTTTCAAAAATATGTTTTTTTGGAAAATAATCATGTGTTTGGTCAAATCCTAATTTTCTAAATTTGAGGGTTTTCCTTCAAAGGTGTTTCTGCTATGAATTAAATGTTTATTCTTGAGATTGATGTTATATTATGTATGTTGTATATATGATTTGGTTGATTGACATGCTATATGTGAATTATATGATGATATTGGCATGATTCAGTAATTGTAAATGTGATGATTGTTGTTTGCAGCAATATTTCCTTTGATAGGGGTATCAAAAGTAATACTGCCAATGACTTGGGGTGTCGAAATATGAAATACCGCCATAATCGAGTATCGAAAGCAACATCGCCACACATTGGGAAGTCGAACTGAGTAATACCACCAGTGTACAATGGTTGGTATCGAAAAGAGTAATGTCACTGAAGAGAAGGTGGCATCGAAATACCTTCATGAGTAAGGTAGACAATGGGACGCTATTGTTATGTGCAGTTTGAAAGTCATATGACATATAAGGATGTTGAGATTATTTGATATATGAGATTTTGTCATACATGCTTGTGATGTTTTGTTGAATAATCATTGTTTATATTAGTATATATAAATATTATTTATTAATTTGAAAATAGCGGGTACCATGGACAGTTTTTCCGGTTATCGCACCGGCTGAGAACAATGCTTTTATGAAAACATTATAAATTGTATTTCTGTTCACTGGGATTTTATATCTCATTAGTAGTATTGTTTTGAAAGCCTGAGGACGACCCTGTTGAGCAGCCAGACTTTTTGAAGACTATCTCTTTAGTTTTAGAGCTTGGTTAATATTGTACGGCATATGCCAGGAGGACCTGTATTATCTTTTATTTATGTTCTTATGCGAGATGTTATAGACGCCCTGTTTTGAGGTTTTGAAACTGATTATGTTATTTCGGTTTTGAATTAATGTAAACAATTATTTTGGATTAATATTATATTAAGTATTTATTCAGTATTTATTTAAGAAAAATTTTATTTTTCTTTTTTATTTAAATTATTAATTTGGGTTACTAATGTAGCGAAGGGCGTTACATTTTTTATTTCAGAGCAATTCAATCCTAAATTGGACTATGGTTATTAGGTTTCTCAAAAATCAAAATTCACTAGTGCAAAATATGGATTCTACAACAGGTTTCTAGATCGGTTGAAAAGGAACCGATTTAAAAAAAGAGGCGGTGGCAATTTTGAAAATAAGATCAAAATTATTTACATCGGTTCATAAAGAAACCGATGTATAAAACATTTAACATCGGTTACATATTTCAACCGATGAAAACAATTTAAATAAAAAACTATTTATTTATTCCCGCCAAGTATTTACATCGGTTATTACACAACCGATCTCATTAGTAAACTTTCAAACTCGGTTATTTGACAACCGATCTCATTATTAAACTTTCAAAATCGGTTCTATTAACTAACCGATTTCAAATCTTCATTAAACCCATTTCTCCAACGTTCTTTCATATCTTTCCCTCCTCACTGTTTGCCCTCTCTCTCGTTTGCTCCTTCTCCTTCATCCTTCACCACCGTAACCTAGCACCATCCTTCATCCTTCTCCTTCTCCTCACATTTCGTTGCTGCTCCTTCATCGCTGATACACTGCCCAGGTGCTTCACCCTCTCCTCTGAACCTTTGTACCAAACTTTGCCCACGGCTTCACCTCTGAGGTGAGTTTGTTTACATTTATTTTTTCGTTTTTGGCTTTAGGTTTTATGATATTATAGTTTATTCGTAATGGCTTTATTTTTTCGTTTCGTTTTTGGCTTATAGTTTATTTTCAATTCTACTTAGGACAAGGCAGCACCTGTTGCTACTCCAAAAAAGCCACCTGAAGAAGATCTGAATCCATTCTTGATATTCCCTAACCCGGAGGAAAATTTGAAGGTACGTATCTAATATCCTTATTTTGATTATTAATTGCTTCCCCATTCTATTCTGTTGAACCCAATGCTTCACTCTGTTACTGTGCTCATGTCATATATATGGAGTCGTTTCCAGTCTTGCTTATGACATTTATATGAGTGTTTCCATGCAGTGGTCTGCTTAGTAAACTGAGTGAAACTTCCATGCAGTTCTCTTTCTTTCTCTCTACACTTTTGTTGTTGTCTGCTACCTGTTACTTTGGTTTTGCTATGTAACTTGATTAGTTTTACAGTATGCATATGGCATGTAACTTGATTAGTTTTACAATATCGATACGCAGATTGTAAAATACTTAATAATCATACCAAGTTAAGAACATCTAACATTGAAGCTTATCACGAAAAGATTAAGCATTGTAATGTAACAACAATACTAATGACACAAATTAAATAGTATGGGACAAAGTCATGTACATAAAACGGTCTTCTTTGGCACCCTTCATTGCTGATTGAAAAACATATTAAGCTACAAACTCAAATCAAATTATTTAAGTGTATATTAAACCAAACCAGAGAAGCAGGTTATTATTTAAGTGTCACTGGTTTAAAATAGAGTATTAAAAAAAAAAAAATTGGACTATCAACATCGGTTACAATAGAGAACCGATGTTGAACTATCAATTTCAATCGGTTCTGAGTTACAACCGATGTGAAAATATACTTTAAACATCGGTTACACGACCAAACCGATGTTGAATTATAACTTTCAACATCGGTTCTATATTATAACCGATGTTAAAAGATCTTTTTCAATAATTATTAATCTGTTGAATGAGAACTTTCAAAATCGGTTTTGTTTATAACCGACGTTGAAAGTTAACTTTCAACATCGGTTAAAAACCGATGTTAAAAGGTCTTACATTCTACATCATCTGTTTCTACATCGGTTCCATAACCGATTTAGAATGATATTTTTAACCGATGTTAAACATGTTTATTGCACTAGTGATTTGGGCGCATAGGATGCTTGTTAGAGTTGTAGATGCTGCATACTATGCTTTGGGATATCGAGCCTGGCCAACTCAGTGTTTCATTGGTAGTAAGCAGATTTATAACGATTAATAGGCAAGGGACGAATGATGCACTTGTAGCAGCTATGGATCGTGTGACCATAGATGTGCAAGAGCAGACAGAGACTCTCCGTCATATGAGGAGACATGGGGTGGTAGCACCCCACGAGCCTCAGCACGTGGGGTTACCGCTTTTTCGAAGGACGAACCGCCATCTTTTCGGGACAGCTCAGATCTTACAGCAGCTAGAGAAACCGAAGAGGAATTGTGGTATGACAAAAAGTTATCATATTGTTTGATTCAGGAGCAACTCATTCTTCCATATTGTAACGCCCCGATTTTTACGCTTTTCTAAGACTAATAAACTCTATTAATGAGTTTATATTTTTATCTATGTTTTATAAAATGATTTTGGGAAAACCAAAGTCATATTCATGCTCAATGCGATCGTAGGAAGCTACGGTTAAATTTTGGGTCGAAAACTCAGGCGAAACCCGGTCTGTGTTTTCACTAATAGTAGTTTTTTACTACTAAAAAGACCTAATTTTGACTCGTGAACGAGACAATTAGGTTAGAATTCCATTCTCTACAATTTTTCTAAAATTTGTTCTTGACCTTAAAAAGTGAAAATAATATAAACTATTCGGACGAAAACTTGAACCGGGAGGCAAACGGAGCTGTAAATGGATTTATCGGGACTCGCTAATAGATAAACTCGGTGTCACATCAAGTCACATCACCTAGGAAGGCGTGTCAGTGTCATGATGAGTTTTCAAAATATCTGGACGTGAAATGACCGAAATACCCTTGGACTTTTAATGAAATTACCATTTGGTCCTTATGGAAAAGACCATAATGTCCTTAATGAGAAATATAGGGACGTCCTTGCCCATTCCTCCCTCCCACTCGGCCAGCCCACTTATCTCACCCTCCCCACCTTTGTTCTTCTTTCTTCAACATTTCACCATTCTTTCTCTATTTTCTTAGAAATTTCTTCAAGAAATTTGTGAAAGGAAGTTAGCTATCTTGATCATATTCATCATCTAGGAGGTGTAGACTTCATCCTTCTTCTCTCAATCTTGAAATTCCATGTTTTCAAGTTTGATTCAAGTTGAGCTTTGATCTTCAAAAATTCATAAGAAATTGTAGAAAAATCCTTTTAATGTCAAACCAATTTCTATGAGCTAGTTGCCTCACCCTCTTCCATAATCCAAGAGCTTGTGTGCAGAAGAGCTCCCTAGCTCATATGGGTATGGATGGCCGAATTGAGCTATCTTGGGTGAATAGGGTTTTGGTTCAAGTTTTAGTGTAATAAGCTTTGATTTAGTCTTATCACACCTAGTAGGTATTGAATCCAAGAGATAGGAATTTTTGGACATCCCTAACTATTTTTATAGCTCCATGGACAAACCCTATATAGGTAGGATTAGGAGAATTTGTGTTGTTTAATGTTAATGTTTGAATGGATTATGTTTTTGTAGTTGTGATTGGGTAATCGGGCGAGTAATCGGGAGAGTTCGCGGACCGATCGGACGACTTTGCATCCGGAGGATACTCCGAGAGGTAAGGGGAGATTACCTGAGGGATCTCACGATAACTATGTGTTATCATATTTGGTCTGTATAAATTTAATTAAGCTGTGTGGTTGGTTGATTTACTTTCAGCGATTGTTTATCTGTGGATAATTATATGCTGTTATGTGTTATAGTTTTTTAATACGTGTTTTAACTATATTATCTGCTATAACCATGTGTTATCAATACTGTGGATGTTGATTGTTGATTGAGAAGCCTGACAGTGGTCAGTGCTCAATTAATTAACGGGGATAAAATTCTTGAAAAAGCTTTGTAAGAAACGCCATATAATTATTTGGGAAACGTTGGAAAATTTTCAATGACGAGAGTTTTACAAAAAGGGATCCTAAAGTAAATTATAAAGTTAGTAGAAAAGGTGAGATTTTCAAGAATGGATTAATCATTAAGTGGAGAAATTAACTTAAGAGGAAAAAGTCAAGATTTTAACTTAGGACGTTTTTACGCTAAAAAATGTTTAATTCCGAAAAACATTCCGAAAAGATTTACGGAAAACATTTTCGAAAAATAGTAATCCTGTTTTGGGACAACGTTTTGGGTCTTAGCTGTTTCTTTTCAAAAACGTTTTTTTGGAATGGGATTTTCAAGTAAAAGATAAGTTTTATCAGTAATTTGATGGTTTATAAATAAGTTTTCAAACAGAAAAGTTCTTTTGTAAACAAATTTTTCCCAATGGTGTAAAATCCAACAACTTGGATGAGTTGCGGAGATTTTGTTTTGGATTTGTGTTTCACAGAACGAAAAACGGTGAAAAATTTGAAACGTGAACCTAGTTTACAAGACCTCGGGATACTAGTGTTCTATGAAAATAGCACGTAGATTTGAGAATTCGTGTTACGGTGTTATGGACTGTGTGTGTCCTCCTCTCGTTATGAGGAAACGTGATTAAAGATGAATATTATTTTCTATCACCACGGACCTTGGGCTGGTGCATCGGTCTAAGGCTCCGCGATTGAGCACTCGGACGTTTCGTCCTATGTTAACGATGAAAAGTTTTAAAACGATGTAAATTACGAATGGTCGGGAGCCTTTGAGCTACAACAAAGAAAAAAAGAACACAGAAAAGTTACAAGACATGAAACGTTTTTCCCATGCATTAAATCGGTAGAGTGCCAACGGTGTTATTCTAGATATCTTGGTGGTCAGGATATTCAAACGGTGTATATATCATTGTGCCTTGATGGGCAATGAAAACCATAAACGATGATCGCCTGTGCCTTGTGTTGGACAGTGTGCAACGGTTTTTAACAACGGTGTGCCTTTTGGCAATCGAGCCTGATCAGCTTATTTATACGGTGTTGAGATCTCCGGAGATTAAGTAAAGAACTAGACGTTGAATATTGAAGTGTCATGCATTTTTACAAAATGACAATGACTGTCGGGTATGGAACCCTATGATAAACTACTTGTTTATTTAGTGGAATCTTATGCATTATGATATTATATATGCTTATTTGTTGTGGCTGTGTCCCGCATGTGGTTATCATGTTTAAAATCCATATATTGGTATTTCACCCTTGCCTGTACATGTTGGACACCCTGTTGTGTTTTTGTATACGTGTACAGATGCATTTCAATGGACCTCTAGGTCACTTCAGGACCCTAAAGCTGGAGTCCCTTTACGTCGATGGCAAAGATGTGTGGACCGGCGACAATGAGGTACAGTCTCACGGGTATGATGTATACTAGGTAGTATACTTTATTGTCTTTAGAGTTTCTTTATTAGAGCAGCCCTTAGGATTTTTATGCTTAAGTCAAGTCTTTCGACTGTGACTGAGTACATGGTGTGTACTGAAAGATTGAGAAAGGTTGTACGCCTTATGGCGAAGTTGAATTACTATTATTAAGAAGGAATTTTCAATTTTTTTATGTGATTGTTCTATTTTGCTTTGGTATCAGATTTCTACAACCACTCAAGTGAGTGTTTTTCGAGAAAAAAAATTAGTTTACTAAAGTTTTATTTTCCGCAACGGGTTACCATGTGATGTCCTAGAAGGGGGTGTTACACATATCTCTTGGTTGTGTTAAAAATTTGGAGTTGCCTATTTCTAAATTACCTTTTGACTAGTGCGTTTCTACCACTGCCAAAGCTAAATTGGTTACATCTACTGCCTGTTTAAATTGTTCCCTTATGTTGTCCAAATAGAAATATTTATGTACTTCACAACCAATGTTTGATGATTCTTTTATGTCAAACCATGTCGTATTCGTTTCCTTGTTATAAGTTCTTAGTTGAGGGAGATCAATGATACATACTATTGTTTTCCGTTAAAGTAGTGGTTGAAAGTGGTGTAGCGGCACTACCTATTGTCTGTTAGTTTCTAGATGTGTTCCCTAAATAGGTCTCTACCTTACATCAAATATGGGAGATGAGTTTAACATAGATTTAGTGCCTAGAAGTGGACCAATGTCAGCAGCATCTTATAGAATGACACCCTGAGAGTTAAATGAGCCTAAGAAACAATTAGAGGAGTTGTTAGAAAATGAGATTTTACACGTGAATTTGTCTATTATTAAAAAAAAAAAAAAAAAAAAAAAGATGGGAGTATGGACCTATGTATGGACATTAGATAATCAAACAAAATAACCATTAAGGATACATAGCTTTTCCTAGGATAAATGACCTTAGATCATTGAGTAGAGCGGCGTTTGATTCAAGTAAACTAGATGCAGTGATAGGATGAGAGCAGCCTGAGAAGTGACAGGTGTAAGAAGTTCCTAGAATTAAAAGCGTATTATATGAAGTTATAAATAGGTTCTCTAGGCTAGCCTTACTTCTGAACGAGTTAACTAGGAAAGGAAAATATCTTCTATGGAATAAAATCGAAGTTTTTAATAATCATAAGAGCCTTAAATAATTGTTAGAAAAAAATATAGAATTAAAAATAAGGCAAGGAAGGTGGATGAAATTTCTTAAGGACTATGAATTTGAGTTGAAGTACAGTTTAGGAAAATTCAATGTAGTGGTAGAGGCTATAAATAGAAAATCCTTGCATATTTGTCCTAGAGATGAATATCTTAGAAGAGTTTATGGAAATGAATGTCATTGTAACCTTAAATTCTTTAAGCTTGAAATTGAATAGGTTGAAATTTGTAATGACCTTAGAAAACAGATTAATCGAGAGCAGTTTTAGACTAGGAATTGCAATCTCTTTAGGATCAAGAGAATTATGTGATGATGGTCTATTGTTGTTTAAGAATAGGATCGTTGTTCCTAAGGAGGGGAGCGCTGGAAAAAAAAATTACTAGAAGATACACAAAGGAAAGTTAACCATACATCTAGGAATAACCAAGAGGTATCAAGATTTAAAGAAGATGTAATAGTAGACAGAAATAAAAAAAATTAATAATATTGGATGTTGTATTAAAGAAGGTGTATATATATACTTAAATTTTGATTTATGCTGTAATTTTGCTATATAATTTTTTTTAGAAAATCACCTTGCTTGAATATTTCAGATTGTTTCTCAAGTGACCAAATATTAATCACAATTAATATACTCTTTGGATT
The DNA here is from genome assembly GCA_039655645.1 of Ammopiptanthus mongolicus. Lineage (NCBI taxonomy): Eukaryota > Viridiplantae > Streptophyta > Magnoliopsida > Fabales > Fabaceae > Ammopiptanthus > Ammopiptanthus mongolicus. The sequence goes on from CM077347.1 coordinate 48,038,801, forward strand.
TGATTCCTATATAGATTACTGGCATGTCAAATCTTAACAAACTTACATTTCTTATCAAAGATCGAAAAGAAAAAGAATGTTATTTCTTATTTGTATTTGCTTACTCAAAAATCAAAATGAAATTGATTTCCCAGTTCTACTTGGTATTTATTGATGAAAATTGTTTTGAAAGTCATATCTGCTCAATGACTGCACAGTTTAATTGCAAGATAACTAAATCTTATTCTGTTTTTGTTACCAAATTTTGTTTTTAGTAAGGCCATCTCTTAATAGAAAATGAAACTATTTCATTTCTTATGAAATTATCAACTTAGACTAGATAAGACTTAGTATATGAATGTCTCTACTGTTTTTCCTTTCTTTCTTTGTTTTATTTTATTGTTTATCTATTTATAAAATAAAAAGAATAACAAAATTCCTTTGTGCTGTGTGTTAGTTTGTTAATTCAGTTAGTTGAAATTAGTTGGAATAATGATAACCGAATTGTGTAAGTGTTAGTGAGTAGTTTTAGCCAATGTGGGACTAAGACTGCTTTGTATAAATACATGTGATGCGAATAAATAAAAGTGTGTGTGATGTGATTCAGTGATTGTTTTTGCAATGATTCTCTCTATAAACTTCATCTTCATTCTACCTATAATCTATCTTCTTTCGTTCCTGAATTTTTACTGTAAGTGTATTGTATTGTGTGAGTGTGAGTATTTCTTGGTTCCAACACTGTAACCAATATAATAGTTTTGGTGTGGAATATAAGGCACTATAAGATCTATGTATGAAAGGTATAAAACTTTAATTTAATTTCTTTTGTGAATTATTTGTTATGAATCTTTTCTGAGAATGCTTACAATGATGGAATGCAAGTGAAGATATTATGACTTTAGTATGTTGGACAGAAACAAACGCTTAAGTGCATGATTTTAGTCTATAAATAATATCATTGATTTTCTTCGAAATTATTTTTATACTTAAGGTGTTATGAATTGTACACTTAATTTGTGGTGAAATAGTTAATGACTATATGTATATTGATGGTGTAATTAGGATATGTAGGTTCCCTTTATGTTAGTATATAGTAGGTGAGTAGATCTTGTTAGGACCGGATTTAATCCAAGAGACCACAGTTAGGATTCAAAAGGGAAAGATGCGCACTGCACAGAATAGGTAAAAGTGTTGTGCCAACAAGATAATAAAGTCTTTAGAGTTTTGGGAAGGGGAACATGTATTCTTGAGAGTCACTCCTAAGTTTGGGATGGGGAGGTCAATGTCAGTTAGAAAACTAATTCCTTGTTCTTGGGTCATTTTCAAATTCAAAACAAGTGTAATCAGGCCTATTGTTTACCAACTGGCTTTTTCAATGTCGTTGTCAATCTTCATGACGTCTTCCATATTTCTAAGCTCCAAAAGTACGTACCAGATGTTACACATTTGATGGCTCCTGAGTCAATACAATTGAGGGATAACTTAGTCTTTAAGCCAGGCCAAGTCAGATCATCGATAAGAGCACTAAGACTCTGCAGAACAAGACAATTCCTTCGGTGAAGCTGGGTTGGGAAGGATTAACTCCTGAGGAAGTTGCTTGGAGAGGATATCATGCGCTATATCCAGATATTATCAGTCAAGATACTTTAAATGTTTTTATCTGTGCATATGTAATGTTTTAAGCGAGCATGTATGAGGTTAATTTAGAGGACAAAATCTTTAAGGAGGGGAGAAATATAACATCCTAAAAAAATAAAATAAATAGAGATTATATTGTGAGGATTATTATAGAGTTTTTAAGAGGTTTAGAATATATGTTTTAAGCCCTTGAAGTAAATAAAAGTGATTAAAAATAATTAAAAGTGGTTAAGAGTGATTTTCTAAAGGGAAATTCACTTCCTGACGCGTGAGCACGCCCGTGCTCATGTGTGCGCCCTGACTCATTTGAGTGCGCCCTTACTCGGACGAGCATGGCCGTGCTAATTATTAGCACGCCCATGTCGGAAAATGGACAATATTTGACGCTGTTTGGCACGTCCGTGCTCATGTTCGGCATGCCCATGCCAATAAAGCACGGTCTGAGTCTTACACCACCCTAGTGCGGCTAGAAACTCTTTTTGCACCCTAAAACACCTTATTAATGGCTGTGGAGCATCCTTATTCTTAGGAGATGGGGCGGCAGAAAACAATGAGTTTGGGAGCAAAACAATAGCAACAACAACCACAACAACAAGAAGAGATAGAAGAAGAAGATGAAGAAGAAGGAGAAGGAGAAGGAGCTTCATGTGTGAGGAAGGTGCCATCTAGGATTCGACATGGGTTACGCTTGGAGATTCTTAGAGGACTTCAAGAGATGAGTAGAAATACTCTTTCTCACCCTTCCATGGTGCAAATTGTCTTGGGGTTGGGTTTTGCTTTCAAAAATATGTTTTCTTGGAAAATAGTCATGTGTTTGGTCAAATCTTGATTTTCTAAATTTGGGGGTTTTCCTTCTAAGGTGTTTCTGCTACGAATTAAATGTTTATTCTTGAGATTGATGTTATATTATGTATGTTGTATATATGATTTGGTTGATTGACATGCTATATGTGAATTATATAATGATATTGGTGATATTGGCATGATTCAATAACTGTAAATGTGATGATTGCTGTTTGTTGCAATACCGCATATGATAGGGATACTGTAAGTGACACTGCCAATGAATTGGGGTGTCGAAATATGAAATACCGCCATAATGCGGTATCGAAAGCAGCATCGCCACACGGTGGGATGTCGAAATGAGTAATACTTCTAGTGTACAATGGTTGGTATCGAAAAGAGTAATGTTACTGAAGAGAAGGGGACATCGAAATACCTTCATGAGTAAGGTAGGCAATGGGACGTCATTGTTATGTGTAGTTTGAAAGTCATATGACATATGAGGATGTTGAGATTATTTGATTACGAGATTTTTTCATACTTGCTTGTGATGTGTTGTTGAATAATCGTTGTTAATATTAGTACATATAAATATTATTTATTATTTTGAAAATAGCGGATACAATGGACAGTTTTTCCGCTTACCGCACCGGTTGAGAACAATGCTTCTGAGAAAACCTTTTAAATTGTATTTATGTTCACTGGGATTTTATATCTCATCGGTGGTATTGTTTTCAGAGCCTGAGGATGACCCTGTTGAGCAGCCAGACGTTTTGAAGACTATCTCTTTAGTTTTAGAGCTTGGTTCGTATTGTACGGTATTTGCCAGGAGGACCTTTATTATCTTTTAGTTATTTTCTTATGCGAGGTGTTATAGACGCCCTGTTTTGAGGTTTTGAAACTGATTATGTTATTTCAGTTTTGAATCAATGTAAACAATTATTTTGGATTAATATTATATTAAGTATTTATTTAAGAAAAATTTTATTTTCCTTATTTTATTTAAATTATTAATTTGGGTTACTAATGTAACGAAGGGCGTTACAAGGTCCACTATGAAGTTTCTATTATTAATGATAATAGAACAACCTTTACAAAACATGAGAAGGAATAACATGCTTACTTACAGGTGCAACAACAACGAGATCCTACTCAAGATAAGGAACAAACAACTTAAGGTTTCTAACACAAAACATGTGAAGCAAACGAAGGAAAAGAAGACAGGGCATGCAAACCAAAAAACATAAAAGAAGAAGTCCCTTTGAAATCCGTTTGAGGAGGCTCTTACCTTGAAACAGATCTGTTGATTAAGAGGCTTCATCTCCACTGAGGGTGAAGACTCTCCCACTTGCCTTCAATAGATTCGCCAGAGAACTTTGACTCTTGCTAGCACTCTACGGCTCTGACTTTGTTCCTCCACCACAATCACAGCTGATGTGGTTAGATTTCCCACACTAGAAGCAGATGACATCAGTTTCCTTGCACTCATGAGTGAAGCGACCCTTTCCACACTTGCCACACTTGATAGGCCTAGGAGCATAAAATCCTCCGTTACTGGTTAACCTCGTAGCATACCGTGACTTCTGGTTGACTTGCTTGAAATCACAGCTTATCGGCGCCAGATGTCGTTCCTCTTTATCTTGTTGACTTGTCTTCTTGTTACCTTGCAAACTAGAACTCTTGTGGTGTGTAACTCTGGATTTGTATGTGTCTTCAAAGATCCTACACTTGTTCACAAGAACCAGAAAGACTCGAATCCCCTAGTAGCTGATGGCTTGCTTGATCTCCAGGCGCAGACCATCTTCAAACTTCACACACTTGGAGCGGTCATCATTCACATACTGGTAGAGCGTGTAGTAATGAGCAAGCTCCTCAAACCTCGCAACATACTCCCCAACGGACATGTTTTGCTGCATCAGAGGCAGAAACTCCATCTCCTTCTTGTCGCAGATGTCGGCTGGAAAGTACTTCCCCAAGAACATCACCTCGAAGGCAATTCATGTGACTGCGGTGCCTACAGCTTCCGTACACTAGCGGCAGTTCTCCCACCAATGCTCGGCTTCCTCAGCTAGCATGAAAGTCCCGAAAGTGACCTTTTGAGCATCAGTGCATGCCATGGCCCGAAAGATCTTCTCCAGCTCGGGGAACCATAGAAGAGCTCCTTCGGGATCATAAGCTCCCTTGAATGAAGGCGGGTTGTTCCTCAGGAACTTGTCCAAACCCTGAAACTCGGTAGCTCCTCCATGATGATTCGGGTTCTGATTGCTGTTCTGAGCAATGGCATTAGCCAATAGCGTCAGAACATCAGCAATCACACGATCGTTTATACCAGCCATATCTTCCTACACCATCCAAAGTGAACCACTTAACATAGAAGTTAAGCCAAAACGAACACCAAACACGTAATACTCTAAACCATCGTCATAGACAATCATATAAGAGTACATAGAAGAAAACACAACAGACACATACCCCGGCCTGTAGGACAAACTAGCTCTTATACCACTAAATGTGACATCCGCTACCGCGCATACGATAATATTAAAAAAAATATATCATATAAAATAAAATCCATAAATTAAAACGAAAGGGTAACAAGTACCATATGATCCAAAATGTTTTAAAACATAAATAACAACTGCGGAAAACATAAACATAAAATAACCCAAATCCCGATTTCACATATCAGAGCTGGTAACCACTACCTATAATACATAGGCAAAATAAACTAATCATAAACTAAAAACAAAGAGCAAGCCATCTCCTAAAGATCACTCCTCAATTGGCTGCTCACCATCCTCTGCATAACCAAAGGTACATGCAAAACAACTACAACAGTAGGTAGTAAGGAACTGTACATATAAACCTATACAGTAATAGAGCAGTTTAGCAAGATGATCATGCAGCATATAAAACATCATAATGTAACAAGTTATAACATATTCCACAATAACCAATTATAACCATGCTATGTGATGCAAAACTACCCCACTACCCTATATGCAATGTGGATCCAATATCTAACTCAGGAAGACGATTTCGGATTTACATATCCACATTGGCCAATAAGTACCAACGCTGGCAGTTCACCAAACTCACGGGTGAACCCCTTGGATAGTTGATCCACCTTACTCTCGGATGGACCACCAGGGATGCGCTTGATTCACCTAACTCTTTGATGAATCACTTTGAATGGCCAATTCGCCATACTCTCGGACGAACACCCCAATCATCGTAACTTCCCCCAAACTAACAACACCATGTCATGATGCATACAATCCTAACATACAAACAACATGGCAACCACCTCCATCAACATCATTAACACAGGCTATCAACTTTGACCAATAAGCATCAAAGTGATTTATCAACATCAATCTTGACCATTAAGTATCACAAATGATTTAATCAACAACATCGGTAACAGTACATCATTACCGATAACACGGTCTTCTCATTAATTGATCTCTTTATTAAGTCTCCATTATTACATCAAACCATATCATTATCATAGTTCATTAACTATCCTCAAGGTCGTGTTTTATAATCTCTTATGTCATATTTTTATCCCAAAAGGTTATTAAATCTCTTTTTATTTAATACTAATAAGTTTTCTTAATTCTGACAGTGGCACGGCCTGAGCATGGGCGTGCTGGCCAACTGGCACGGACATGCTGCACGAGAGCACGGGCATGCTAAACAGCGCCACTTTTCTCCTTTTTTCCATCACGGGCGTGCTGCTGAGAGCATGGTCGTGTTGGCTTTACTGGGCATAGAGCATGGGCGTGTTGATATTGAGCACAGGCATGCTCAACACTGTTACAGCATTTCATTTCTGGGAAACTTAGTAATTTTCTAGATTTCAACACTCCAAATTAATCCTAAGGTTCTTGACTAATCCATTGGCATTAATCTCACCACTCATCAACATCTTTATGTTTTATGTACATCAATTAGACTAATCTTAGTTTTAGGCTTAGCGCTAACATCCTTATGTCTTTTATTAACATAATTGAACAGCAGTTTCCATCATACCAATTCATACAATCATGGCATATCAACAACATCGTTAAAAACATCATAAATGTCATGCCAAGGTCATATAAATTAATTAAACAATTAACATCATGTATAAACAACCATAAAAACTTCATACATCAACTAAGCCATATAGCACACAAATAGGGTCATGGGTTAACCCTCATCTTACACTACCCTAGAACCTATATGTTCATACTAATCCCTTCTCCGCATACATGGGATGACGATTCCAGCCTATGAGCCAACAAGAATAAAGTCTACACTTGACTCCTCCAAACGGGTTCAATAGGTTCAGCAAACTTGATTAGATCCTTGGGGAACTAATCTGCTAGTTGTCGTTCACAGCACTGGCACGAATAACGAAGTCTGGTTTGACAGGAAGAAAACGGCTCAACACTAACTCAAAGGATTCAAAGAAAAGGATGAACAGGGTTGGTTACCATGGCTCGGAGTAACACTAAGCTAGCAACTTAACCCCAAATGCAACGAAAAAAACCACAGGGATGTGTTCTTGACGAAGAACACCCAAACAAGGATTGGAGAATGCTCAAGGATTCAATGGGAACCCAAGAGAAAGGTTGATGACGACTGTTTCTAACTTAGGGATGATGACTATGAGTTTTAGGTCGAGAAAAAAGAGGTATAAAAAGAATTAGGGTGAAACGGGTTGACCAAAAGCCCAAAACGCGTTTCTGCTGCCCGCGCAAAGCACGGGCGTGCTGACTTCGAGCACGGGCATGCTGACCAACTAGCACGGGCATTCTGCACGAGAGCATGGGCATGCTGTCCAGACAGGATCACTGATATGGCTCGTTTTAAGGTTAACTACCCCCAAAACACGTCCCTAAACATTTAACACAAGACAAACAACTATAGAAACTTATATAACAACACTTTATAATAAGCAAGTGAAAACTGGAGTTTTACAATTCCACCCCCTTATAAAAATTCCGTCCTCAAAAATTTTAAAAGCAAGAACTTGGTTGGCAGACAACCAGCCCGTAACAAAAACAACATCTAACAGCTTAAGAGATAAACTCACACAAGGTCCACTATGAAGTTTCTATTATTAATGATAATAGAACAACCTTTACGAAACATGAGAAGGGATAACATGCTTACTTACAGGTGCAACAACAACTAGATCATACTCAAGATAAGGAACAAACAACTTAAGGTTTCTAACACAAAACATGTGAAACAAACGAAGGAAAAGAAGACAGGGAATGCAAACCAAACAACACAAAAGAAGAAGTCCCTTTGAGGAGGCTCTTACCTTGAAATAGATCTGTTGATTGAAAGGCTTCATCTCCGCTTAGGATGAAGACTCTCCCACTTGCCTTCAGTCGATTCGCCTTAGAACTCTGACTCATGCTAGCACTTTGCGGCTCTGACTTTTTACCTCCACCACAATCATGGCTGATGTGGCCAGATTTCCCACACTTGAAGCAAATGACATCAGCTTCCTTGCACTCGTGAGTAAAGTGACCCTTTCCACACTTGCCATACTTGATAGGCCTAGGAGCAGAAAATCCTCCATTGCTGGTTAACCTCGTAGCATACTGTGACTTCTGGTTGACTTGCTTGAAATCACGGCTTACCGGCGCCAGATGTCGTTCCTCTTTATCTTGCTGAGTAGTCTTCTTGTTGTTGGAATCAAAGTGGTTATGGTCCATTAATCCCTTGAATTTTGATGTTAACAAAAGTCTAACTTAAGAGAACAAAGATTATATTGTGGAATAATGCTTTATTTTAAGTGTGCAGGAAAATCTAAATCCAAAGACTTACAGGCCGTCCAATAAGTAATTCTCGTTGTGAATGGTCTATAAACTCTCAACATTATATCTGAGTTCAAAAACTCTTTCTATTAGATGCTCTCTTTAGTAAAAGTCCAGTGACGTATGCTTTAATATGTTTTAGCGTGAACATATAAGTAAAGTATTTGCATTTATTATTCAACGTGTTAATGCTTGTATCCTATGGATAAACATTCTTTGTAATCTTCGTACCATCGAAAGCTGAAGCCAGTCTGTCGCTGACACAAAAGGATTCGACCTTCTCCAAAAGGAAAGACAAAAGGCAACTTTCAAGTACAAGGAAAAGATGTCAGTCCTATTTCAAGCTATCAAACCTGATAGTCTACTTTGCTGATCAGAAGCCTCAACAAGCTATCTGACTCAACGGACTAATGCATTTAATGCTCAATCAGAATGGATTCTTTTCCAACCGTTGAAAACTAAAGTTGATCAAAACAAGAAGGCTATAAATATCTCTTCTCTTGAATATGCAAACTAGTGATACACAACTGAACTTGATAAATATACAAGCATAAAGAAAACAAACTATCAAGAAAGAAATCTAAGCTTACAAGCTTACTCTGATATTTAACTTTCATATCATTCTTTGCGAAGAGTTTTGCTTTAGAGTTCTAAGCTTAAGTTTCATACTCTCACTCTTAGTGAGTTAGTTAAAAAACAAATCTTTTCTAAATCTTTGTTGGTTGAGCCTGAAGAGGCTTGTGCAAAAAGAATACTTAGTGTGCCTAAAGAGGTGTAGAATACTTTCCTGAAGAGGTGTTGAATACTTGTAACAAAAGGTCTTTTGCTATAGTGGAGAAAGCTCTCAAGTAGAGAAGACTAGACGTAGCTCTTTGGTGAAGAGTGAACCAGGATAACATCTTTGTGTTCTTTTCTTTCCTTTATTATTGCTTTAGTTTATCTTCTAACTAACTCTTTGGGATTGAATTGCTTTCTTAACATGACTTGTTCTTTTATTATAATGCTTCTAAGTAAGCGTCCAACTGGTGTTTGGAAATGCTCTACCGTCCGTTGTTGTTTTAACGTCCAACCTTTACGAAAATATATATCTGCTTACGAACAGTTTTAAAAACGTAAGAAACACAATTCAACTCCCCTTCTTGTGTTTCAAACAGGTTCCTTCATTTGGTATCAGAGCTCAGCCTCTGGGTTGACTACTTAGCCGTGTAAAGGAAAAGATCCTACAACAGATATGGCAGGACAAGTTAAGCCAAGCGGGAGTCAACCTATTATGGAAGGCACTTCCATGACCAGACCTTCATTCTTTAACGGAACCCATTAGTTATACTGGAAGGAGAGATTCAAAGGCTTTATCTTAAGTACAAACTCAGTTCTCTAAACTAGAATCACAAATGGTCTAAATGTGCGTCTCAACTCTGATGGGAAGTCTCAACTCTGATGGGACAGAAAAAGCTGAAGACGACTGGACTGATGCCAAACGAGCCAGGATGGAACAAAATCATAAAGCCAAATATGCCTTAATGTGTGCTCTAAGTCCTGATGAATTTCAGAAGATTCATGCATGTGAATCAGCAAAGCAAATCTGGGACACCTTGTCAAATCTCCATGAAGGGACCACCATGGTAAAAAATTCAAATATTATCATGCTGGTTGGCCAGTATGAATTGTTCACCATGGCCGAAGGAGAGTCCATCTTGGACATGATGGGTCGGTTTCAGACGATCATCAACAACCTAAAATCCCTTGGGAAAGTTTACACTACCAAGGAGAATGTCACTAAAATTCTTAGAAGCTTGCCTAAGAAATGAAGACCACTTGTTACTGCAATCACCCAGGCCAAAGATCTCTCTACTTTGATGCTGGATGATCTGGCAGGAACTCTTCAAGTTCATGAACAGGAGCTTGATCTTGATAATCCTGGAAAGAAAAATAAAGGGATTCCCTTGAAAGCTCAAAAGTCCAACAACTCAAAAGCTCTAAAAGCTGATGAATCTAGTGATGATGCTGATCAATCTGAAAATGAAGTATCAGATGATGATGAGTTGTCCTTCATCTCCATAAAAATTCAAAACATGTGGAAAAATAAAAATGGGATGAAAAGAAGGACATTTCAAAAGAAAAACTTCAAGGACCATGATGAGTCCAAAGACAAAAGTCAGCTGGTCTGTTTCGAGTGGAACAAGCCAGGCCACTTCAACGCTGACTGTCCCATGTTAAAAGACAAGAAGAAGTTTTTCAAAAAGAAGAAAAAGAACTTCATGGCCACCTGGGAAGATCTCGAATCTTCTGAAGAAGAAGAAGAAGAAGAAGAAGAAGAAGAAGAAGAAGAAGAAACAAATGAGGAAGCTCAACTCTGTCTTTGGTCCAATGCTCAAAATGAAGACTCTTCGGATATTGAACAACCTGTTGTTCCCGAAGAAAGAACTCATGAAGCTACCTTTGAAAGTGAGTGGACTGTTCCACCCATTTTCAATGGAACGGGCTATCCTTATTGGAGATCCATTTTCAAATATACGTCCAAGCTCAAGACTTTGAGTTATGGAATGTGTTTACTGATGGAGATCATCGCCCAACAATCACTGTTGAGGACGGCTCAACAATGTCCAAACCTGAAGCTGACCGGACGAATGAAGATATCAGACGGTACTTGCTAAATGCCTATGCTAACTGGTGTCTCATTAACGCTCTAGATCAACCAAGATTGGAGTTTGTGCTGAATTCAACTGCAAAGGAGAAGCTAGCTACTCTAGATCGTGTATTCAGATCAAGGAACACCCCCTCATCAAATCTCTGTCTAATGGCAAATACTTCATCAGACGCTGGATCTGATGAAGATGAGGTATCTAATTCTGACTCTCTTCAAGAAGCATATGATGAACTGCTTAATGATTCCTCCCTACTACATCATCAATATATCTTGCTTAAAGGAAAGTTTTCAAAAGTAAACAAAGATCTGGAAGATACCAGTAAGCAAAATGAGCAACTCATTGTTGAAAACAATAAGTTGAAAGCTGAGAATATCAATCTAACTGATAAAATCACCTCTAAGCCTAGTGAACCTCACGAGGTAACCAAACTTAAACAAGAGGTATCTAATCTAACCAAAAGCGTATCAAAGCTTGTTGAAGGATTAGAAAGGCTAAACTTGATACTGAGGTATTGTAGATCACCTCATGATAAGTCTGGCTTAGGCTATGACTCTGAGAAACAAGAAGCTTCTCACAAAGTATCATGGACCAATCAATATCATAAGGTTTTTCAATCTCATAAGAATCAAAATGAAATCAAACAACATGCATCTAATGCTTATTGCAACCTATGTCGAAAAAATGGTCACCTCTTCTCAAAATGCATACACAAAAAGAAAAATATTATGCATGGACGAAGACCACAGACTAACCAAAAAGGACCCAAGCCTATCTGGGTACCTAAAAATATGATAATCCCTGTTGCAGATCTGCTTAACAACACCAAGAAAACCCCAGTCCTGGTACTTGGACAGTGGATGCTCACGTCACATGACGGGAGAAAAGTCTATGTTCCAAGAACTACGTGAAAAGACTAGTGGATGGGTCACCTTCGGAGGCAACCAGAAACGAAAAATAGTTGGAATAGGTAAGATTGGTAAGCATCCATTTTCCTCTATTGATAATGTTCTGCTGGTTGAAGGATTAAAACACAAATTGCTTAGCATAAGTCAATTATGTGATAATGGGTCTTATGTTTCCTTCAATAAAGGTGAGTGTATGGTCAAGAACCCTGATGAGTCCATCTTATTCACTGCCAAGAGGCAAAATAATCTTTATAAGATTAACTTGGGGGAACTCTCAAATCAAAGTGTATCATGCCTAGTGTCTGTTGAAGATGAGCGATGGATCTGGCACAAAAGACTTGGTCATGCAAGTCTGAGATTAATCTCAAGACTAAACAAGCATAACCTCGTAAGAGGTCTACCAAAGATTGTGTATAGATCGGACGCTCTCTGTGATGCGTGCCAAAAAGGAAAACAAGTTAAGAACTCATTTGAGTCCAAGAATATTGTTAGTAATTCAAGGCCACTAGAGTTGTTGCATCTTGATTTGTTTGGTCCAATAAGGATTGCTTCTGTTAGTGATAAGAAATATGGGCTTTTCATAGTATATGACTATACTAGATGGACATAGGTTAAGGTTCCTTGCTCACAAGGATGAGTTTATCAAGGTCTTTACTATATTCTGTAAGCGTGTTCAGAATGAAAAAGGCATATGTATAAGCTCAATTAGAAGTGATCATGGAGGCGAATTTGAAAATGAGCTTTTCCAAAGGTTCTGTGATGAGAGTGGTATGCATCACAATTTCTCTGCCCCTAGAACACCACAACAAAATGGTGTTGTTGAGAGAAAGAATCGATCTATTCAGAAGATGGCTAGGGCAATTCTCGGTGATAACTCCGTTTCCAAACACGTCTGGGCTGAAGCAGTAAATACTGCCTGCTACATCCAAAACAGAATATACATAAGACCTATCTTGAAAAAGACTCCTTATGAACTGTGGAAAGGATGCAAACCCAACATTTCTTATTTCCACCCTTTCTGATGTCAATGTTTTATTTTAAATACTAATGATCAACTTGGTAAGTTTGATGCCAAAGTAGATAGTGGAATATTGTTAGGATACTCTGAAACGTCCAAAGCTTTTAGAGTCTACAACTCTAGCACTTTAGTTGTTGAAGAATCCATCCATGTTAACTTTGATGAAAAACAGCCTGATAAGAGATTATCAAAGCTAGACGAATCTTTTGCATATATGAATTTGAACGATATAGAAGATCGTCCAACGATTAAAGAAGATGAAAAATCAGACGTAACTCCAGACGCATCAATGTCTCAACAAGTAGCTAACACCCCTCGTCCGCGACAATTTAGGACTTATCATCCTAAGGATCAAATCATTGGTAAACCAAATGATAAAGTAAGAACAAGGTCAACCTTCAAAGAACAAGCTGACTCGACCTTCATCTCCGAACTGGAGCCAAAGTCAGTAGACGAAGCTCTGATGGATGAATGTTGGATCCTCGCTATGCAAGAAGAGCTTAACCAATTTCAACGAAGTGACGTTTGGACGCCGGTTTCCTTGCCAAAGGATAAGTCTGCGATTGGAACCAAGTGGGTCTATAGAAACAAGCTGGACGAAGATGGCGAAGTTATAAGAAAGAAAAAAGGTTAGTTGCACAAGGCTACTCTCAAGAGGAAGGTATTGATTATACTGAAACTTTCACTCTTGTAGCTAGACTAGAAGCCATACATATATTACTTTCATATGTTACACATCATAACATTATGCTCTATCAAATGGACATTAAAAGTGCTTTCTTAAATGGTTTCATTAATGAAGAAGTCGACATTGTACAAGCACCTGGTTTTGAAGATCAAAATCACCCTGAGCATATTTATAAGCTTAAGAAGGCTTTATACAGACTCAAACAAGCTCCTAGAGCTTGGTATGAGAGACTCAGTTCATTCCTAATAGAGAATGGCTTCTCAAGAGGAAAAGCGGATACAACTCTTTTTAGAAAATCAAGCAAAAAGGACTTTATTGTTGCTCAAATTTACGTTGATGATATAATATTTGGTGCAACTGATGAATCTCTTTGTCAAGAGTATTCTAAGCTCATGCAGAATGAATTCGAAATGAGTATGATGGGCGAACTAAAATTATTCCTTGGACTTCAAGTCAAACAAACACTGGACGGAGTGTATATTCATCAGACGAAATACACTAAAGAGTTTCTAAAACGCTTCAAGTTTGATGATTGCAAACCAATGAATACTCCCATAAAACTAAGAAAATAATGAAGAACATGAAGCTTAGGAGTCAAGGGAAGTTGATCATTGTAACACCCCCTCGAATGCTACATGCACAAACTCGATTGTGGAAAACATAAACAAAATAAAGCGCTGGTTGCTTTCGAAAAATACTGTAATTAATTAGCTATGTTCAAAAACGTGGGTTTAAAGATTTCCTTCATGCATAATCAGCCCAAACTCAAGACAAAGGAATAAACTTTATAACACACATCAATATTTAAGATTCATACTAACATAAGTATTAAATAAGTATGCCGAAGCATATAAGTTCCTTATAAACATAGTTTAACTAATAGAATAGGTTCAGATCTAGTACATCATATTACAGACTTAAAAATATGTTCAACATACACATAGCAGATAACATATGACTGCTTCAAAAATAAAACTCCAAAGCTGGTCGGGCTAAAAGTAGCCATTGGGATACGAACCCCAAAGTCAACTCCAATTCCTAGAGGACTACAGAGGGTTCCTTTTTTTCTGCTCCTTCAAAAGACTCCGTCATCCGAGTCCTCACGTGTCCGCGGGGACCTATGATCATCATCTGTACATGTATCCAAAAACACAATAAGGTGTCCAACATGTACAGGCAAAGGTGAGATACTCATTTTATAAGTTTATCAGGATAGCCGCACAAGCGACAAACAGCATAAACATCCACAGATAAATACAGTTGGAATAACAGATATTCATACAACATAATATCTCAAATACATCATGAGTTATAATAATGCATGAGACTTCAATATCATCTTTCTAATCCATGTTCTCCGGAGATTCCTACTTCCCTTCATCGAGTGATAGGCCGCAAATACTCCCGTAAAACAATTGTTCTCATGAGTCGACCTCTCAATTTAGGTCCGGGCTACAATAGTTTAGAGGTACCACGTCATAACCATATCATGAATAGTCCAGTCTCTGATCGAGTTCATCCGTGTTTGGCAACTGATTACCACAGCACGGGATTGCAACGCCTCCGGCCACTTGTGGAGTCTCGAACACAGTATGCCCCTACAGACCTAGTGGTCTTAACTGGCTCATATTCTCAACTACTTGAGTTGTAGCTCATTTTCAAATGGCACGTCTGTCGTTTCATTTATGTACACAAAAAGTTCTGTTTTCTTTTTTATTCATTCTTTCTTGTCGAAGCATATAGTTCACGACTCGTTTTAAAAGACATAAAGACCGTTCATTCAACACATAGGACACGAAGTCCGATTGCTCAATTTACAAAACACTAGCCCGACATCTCGGTCACTAGGTTTGCATTCATTTCAAAAGATTCATCATTTTTATTTTCGGTCTTTTCACAAAGCAGTTTTGGAAAACAAAACTCAGATTCATTGTCTTGAACTAAGACATTCTTTTCAGAGAAAACATTTTCAGTGAAAAACTCTTTTTCTTCACAAATCCGCTTTTCTAAAGGCTTCGTCTCCTTGAAAATGTTTTTGTAAAACAAACCTCACTTTCCAGGAACTTTCCTTAAACAACTTTTCCTTTTCAAAAGGATCTAATATTTTGAAACGGAAGTTACTTCTCTTGATAAAGCAAAACATTTTTCTCAAGATTTCTCTTTGATTTCAAAATCCATTTTCAAAACTCCGATTTTGGTTTTCGAGTATTTCAATCTTCTTTATCGAGTCATAGCCAGTCCTATGCTCTTAACCAGTCTAGGATATAAATATATATAGATATATAAGTATCAAGTCAGCCCAATATCACAATAAATTTCATCCAAGGCATCAGTGCCACAAATCACATTCAAATGTCCAAGTATACTTCATTAAATAAATCAAGTACATAGATAATTCATACGTGCCTTTCAATCATCACCCAAAACAACCACATCACATATAATGATCACACATCATGAGGCTACCAAACTTATTATGAAATACCTCCTTTTACCTTTTTAGGTTTCTAAACAAACTCTCGAATGGTTTTCGGTTCCAGCTCCGGTTTCGTCCGTGTCGCTTAAAACAATCAATCACAATTCAATTCACAACAAAAATCAATACAAAATTACAACATCAAAACATAATTTTCCTCCCCCAAATA
The DNA here is from genome assembly GCA_039655645.1 of Ammopiptanthus mongolicus. Taxonomy (NCBI): domain Eukaryota; kingdom Viridiplantae; phylum Streptophyta; class Magnoliopsida; order Fabales; family Fabaceae; genus Ammopiptanthus; species Ammopiptanthus mongolicus. The sequence continues at coordinate 48,054,924 of CM077347.1, forward strand.
TGGTCTAAGGTTCGGCCAAAAGTTTTAAAATAGACTAGGGATCTCATTTGATTCCAATCTTTTGGATGGCTGGTTCTTAAGCATACTTAACACTAGATTAAGTCCTATTACTCAAAAATTTGAAACAAAACTCATGGTTCAACACACTCTAGGATTCGGCCATGAAGAAGAAAAAAGGGTTAGGGATTGATTTGGTTTTCCAATCAATTGGATTCCATGACCATAGGAAAGGTAAGGATGAAATCAAGTGTTATAGAACAAAAATTGGAAAAGCCCATATTTCTCCAAAATTCTAGGGTTCAGCCCTTTCATATAAAATAGGATAGGATGAGATTTTGATCACATACTCTTGGGTAGAGGTAGAAGATGATGAAAATAGCTCAAGGAAATTGGTTTCACATTAAAAGGATTTTTTTACAATTTTCTAGGAATTTTTGAAATTTGGATCATAAACTTGAAACTCATGGAATCAAGAATTTCAAACTTGAAATAGGAAGAGATTCATGAGGCTTAGGGATCATAGAAGTGATCTTACCTCTTGAATGATGAAGAATGGTGAAGAATCACACTTTTCTCTCAAAGACTCAAGCTTTTTCTCTTAAGAAAATGGTGAAATGGCTTAAGGAAGAAGATGAAGTGTGAAAGTGAAGTGTAGAAGCCTCTTGGGGGCTGTCTTGTGCATGGGATAAGGAGCTGAAATGTCCCAAAAGTTGGTCACTTAAGGGCATTTTAGTCTTTTCCTTCAAGGACTAAAATGTCATTTAGGAAAAGGTCGGGGGTATTTTGGTCTTTTCACATCCAGATATTTTCAAACGTCGTGATCATGCTGGCACGCTTTCCCATGTGATGTGAATTGATTTGACATCAAGTTTATCAGTTAGCGAGTCCCAATAAATACATATGCAGCTCCGTTCGTCACCCGATTGGAGATTTCGCCTGAACGAAGCATAGGAAGTGATTTTTTTTTCAAATTTAACGAAAACGTAGGAAATTCAAATCTAAGACTAACTGTCTCGTTCAGGGGTCAAACTGGGGTCTCCTGAGCAGTAAAATCTTACTGTCAATGAAAAAACGCAGACCAGGCTCCATTTGAGTTTTCAGCTCAAAATTTAATCATAGCTTCGTACGAAAGCGTTGAGCATGAATATGGTTTCGGTTTATTTTATTTCATTTCCTAAATCCTCGAATAAAATCGGGATATTGTAGTCTCATCTTGTCCTCGAGCTCCCACATTGTGTCTCCAATCGCTTCATTCCAAACAACCTTGACCAAGGGAACTTGTTTTCCCCTAAGCTGCTTGACCCTCTTATCAACGATTCGTACAGGCGATGTCTCATAAGACAAGTTTTCTCGTAAATGTACTATATCAGGTTTGATTACAGGTGAAGAATCAGGAATATACTTCCGAAGTTGGGAGACATGGAAAATATTATGAATGTTGGAGAGAAAAGGTGGTAAGGCAATCTGGTAAGCTACTTGACCAATACGTCGAAGAATCTGGTAAGGTCCAATGAATTTGGGAGTGCGTTTTCTGGAATTTATAGCTCTACCTACCCTAGTCGTGGGCGTGACTCCTAGGAACACGTGTTCACCTTCGTGAAACTCGAGGGGTCGTCTTCGTTTATCGGAGTAGCTCTTTTTTCTACTCTGTGTCATCTTCATCTTTTCGCGGATTTGCTTAATCCTTTCCGTTATTTGTTGCACAAGTTCCGGGCCTACAATCATACTTTCTCCATCGTGGTACCAACACAACGGTGTCTGGCATTTCCGTCCACACAAGGCCTCATAGGGTGCCATCCCTATGTTGGAATGATAGCTGTTGTTGTATGTGAACTCGGTAAGAGGCAACAGATCATCCCAACTCCCACCATGATCTAGAACACAAGCTCTCAGCAAATCTTCCAAAGATTGTATCGTTTTCTCCATCTGCCCATCTGTTTGAGGGTGATAGGATGAACTCAATCTCAGCCTTGTTCCTAATGCTTGATGTACACTTTGCCAAAAACGTGAACTAAACTTTGGGTCTTTATTAGAGACTATGCTTGATGGCACTCCATGTAATTGGATTACTTCTCTGATATACAACTCGGTTAACTTCTCCATTGAGTAGTTGATCTTAACAGGTAAGAAGTGTGCTGACTTCGTTAACCTATGAACGATCACCCAAATTGAATCAAAACTCCTAGAAGAACTAGGTAAACCTACCACGAAATCCATTGAGATGATCTCCCATTTCCATTCGGGTACATCCAAGGATTGAAGCATTCCTCCATGTCGTTGATGTTCTACCTTTGCTTTCTGACAGGTCAAACACGATGCCACGTATTCAGCCACTCGCTTCTTCATTATTGGCCACCAAAACTTCTGTTTCAAATCTTGATACATATTAGTTGATCTAGGGTGAATGTCTCAACTTGCTCTTTTGTCCTTCTTCTAGAATCATTTTCCTTATCTCTGGGTTGCTACGCACACAAACCTGTCCATTGCATCTCAAGATGCCATCAGTTCCAAAGCTGAACTCTACAACCTTTTCTTGTCCAAGCAACTCCTTTTTCTCTTGGAGGTACTCATCAGTTGCTTGCTATTCGCGGATCGTCTACATCATTCCACTAGATACCTTGATCATTCCCAAGCTAATCGTCTTGTGGTTCACTTCCATAATCAGATTGAGATCACGCAACTGTTCTATCAACTCTAACTCCTTGATCATCATCACAGAGATATGCAGGGTCTTTTGACCCAGAGCATCTGCAACGACATTTGCTTTCCCAGGATGGTATAGCAAAGTGAAGTCGTAGTCCTTAAGAAATTCCATCCAATGTCTCTGCTTCATGTTAAGTTCTTTCTGATCGAACAGGTATTTCAAACTCTTGTGATCACTAAAGACCACAAACTTGGATCCATACAAGTAATGTCTCCAGATCTTCAGTGCAAAAACCACGGCAGCTAACTCTAGATCGTGCGTCGGGTAATTCCTCTTATGAGTTTTCAACTGGCGTGAAGCATACGCTACAACCTTCCGGTGCTGCATAAGCAGACATCCTAATCCCTGATGTGAGGCATCACAGTACACTTCGTATGGTTCGTCCGGTTTAGGTAACACTAACACTGGTGAGGTCATCAAACGTTCCTTCATCGTTCGGAAACTTTCCTCACATTTCTCAGTCCAAGTGAACGGTTGGTCCTTCCTCGTAAGTTGAGTCAGCGGCGCAACAATCTTTGAAAATCCTTCGATAAATCTTCTATAATAACCTGTTAATCCAACGAAACTGCGGATTTCTGTCATGGTCTGGGGTCTTTCCCATAAAATTACTGCCTCCACTTTCATAGGGTCAACGGCAATCCCTTCCTTCGCAATCACGTGCCCCAAGAATTTGACTTCATCCAGCCAAAATTCGCACTTAGACAGCTTTGCGTATAACTTCTCCTCGTGGAGGATCTGTAAGACTTGTCGCATGTGTTCCTCATGCTCCTCATGACTCTTAGAGTATATGAGTATATCATCAATGAACACAACAACGAACTGATCCAGAAACGGACGAAAAATCCGGTTCATGTAGTCCATGAAGATAGCAGGTGCATTCGTCACTCCAAAAGGCATCACAAGGTACTCATAGTGACCATAACGAGTCCTGAATGCAGTCTTAGGAATGTCCTCATTCTTTACTCTAATCTGGTGATAACCAAATCTCAGGTTAATCTTTGAAAAGACAGTGGCTCCCTGCAGTTGATCCATCAAATCATCTACGCGGGGTAGAAGATACTTGTTCTTGATCGTTATCGTGCTGAGTTGACGGTAATCCATGCAGAGTCTCGAACTCCCGTCCTTTTTCTTCACCAATAACACTGGTGTTCCCCACAGGGACACACTCAGTCTCACGAACGGTTTAGACATCAGATCCTCTAGTTTGGTTTTCAGCTCTGCTAACTCCGTAGGTGACATCCTAAAAGGAGCTAAGAGATCGGACCCGATCCTGGAATTATGTCGATCGAAAACTTGATGTCTCTCACAAGTGGTAAACCTGGAACATCCTCAGCAAAATCTTCATGAAAATCTTTCACAACCGGCACATCCCTCAAGACAACGTCCCTCTCGATTTCTAAACAGGATAAAAGCATGTATCCTTGAGCTCCTTCTTTCAAAGAAGCTCTTATTTGGTTGGCAATTAAAAATCCAGAAATCTCAGGGTCAGGAAAAACTAAGGTTCTATGTGCACAGTCTAAAAGGATATGATAGGAAGATAACCAATCCATGCCTAGGATCACATCCAATTATGTCAAAGGCAACCATATTAAGTCAACAAGAAAGTTCCTATCATGAACAATAATAGGGCAGTTCAAACATACTGTATTTATAGTAACAGGTTTAGCAATTCAAGTAATGAAAATCAAATCAAAAGACAGCGAAGAAATAGGCAAGTCCAATAATCTCACACAATCCAAAGAGATAAACGAATGCGTAGCACCCGAATCAAATAGTACAATTAGGAGATTACCAGCTATGATGCAACTACCTTGTATGAGATCATCAGAGTTGGAAGCATCAGCGCCACTCATGGTATAAACCCTTCCCCTTGCAGTTGGTCTAGCGGTCCGTACATTGTTGACAGTCGGCTCGGATTTTGGTGTAGGGCAATCCCTCTCGAAGTGTCCTATCTTCCCACATTGGAAACATAGAACTCCCTTCAGTGCGCATTCCTCAATTGGATATCCCTGTTTCCCACACTTGAAACATCTCTATACTTGGCCTTGATTATGATCATTTCCACTCCCTCCACCGTAGGCAGAAGCAGCAGGACGATAAGATTGTTGTTTCTGACTATTCCCTTGGGGTCGGGAATACGGTTTCTTCTGGGACTGCTTTCTTTTTTGGTTCTGGTATTAGTTCAGGTTCCTGGACCTAGACGGTCCTCCCACGGTACTCTTGTTCTCTCTTCCTCTTCTCATCTTCTCTCCTTTTCTGCACTTCTCCACCAGGGCATTAAAGTTACGGATTTCTAGTGGTAACACAGACTCCTTGATTTCGAAGCGCAGACTTCCTTCAAATCTCTCGCATTTCCAGTCTTCATCAGGTTGGACTTGGAAAAAGCGAAATTATTTGGCGAGTGATTCAAACTTTGCCGCATATTCCTCAACAGTCATGTCCCTCTGCTGCAGCCACAGAAATTCTTGCTCTTTCTCGGTCCTGGCACTCTAGGGAAAGTACTTGTCCAGAAACTTGTGCGAAATACCCCCAAGTGATCTCTTGGTTGTTGGCTTCCAGCAGTTGTCTGGTTCCTCCCCACCAATACTCTGCATCACCCAGAAACAGGAATGTGGCATAATCCACCTTCACTCCCACTGGGCAGTGCAGAACAGCAAAAATCTTCTCCACCTCTTGCAGGCATAAGTCAGTCTTTTCCGGGTCACAGTCTCCATGAAACTGCATAGGATCATGCCGCCAAAAATCGACAAAACCTCTGTCATCAACAGCAAGATCTCCTTTTTGTTGATTCTGTTGGTTCTGTTGAGCCATCGTAGCAGTTTGTTAAGCAACAGCCGCCGCCATATCAGCCATGGCTTGGATAGCCCGATTAATGCTGTCATCAGCAGTGCCATGACCACCACCATCATTGGCATTGCCACAACCTCCACCACGACCGCCTCTTAGATTCATGTTTCCCTACAAGGCAAACCAATCACACCATAATAAGGAAACATAAGCTCGTGTGTCAAGTACTAGTGTGTCAACACACATTGCTTCAACAGAGAAACAATTCAACCAAAGTTCAAACAGAGATCACGTAACACAAACATAACAGACCAACTCCTAAGGATTCTCGAAAGACTCGACTAGCTCTGATACCACTAATTTAACACCCCTCCTCGGATTCTTCAAGCACGAACTCGTTTGTGGAAAACATAAACAAAATAAAGCGCTGGTTGCTTTCGGAAAATACTATAATTAATTAGCTACATTCAAAAACGTGGGTTTAAAGATTTACTTCATGCATAATCAGCCCAAACTCAAGACAAAGGAATAAAATTTATAACACACATCAATATTTAAGATTCATACTAACATAATTATGATATAAGTATGCCGAAGCATATAAGTTCCTTATAAACATAGTTTAACTAATAGAATAGGTTCAGATCTAGTACATCATATGACAGACTTAAAAATATGTTCAACATACACACGGCAGATAACATATGACTGCTTCAAAAATAAAACCCCAATGCTGGTAGGGCTAAAAGTAGCCATTGGGATACAAACCCCAAAGTCAGCTTCGATTCCCAGAGGAATACGGAGGGTTCCTCTTTTCTGCTCCTTCAAAATAGCGGGGACCTATGATCATCATCTGTCGTTGTATCCAAAAACACAATAGGGTGTCCAACATGCACAGGCAAAGGTGAGATACTCATTTTAAAAGTTTATCACGATAGCCGCACAAGCGACAAACAGCATAAACATCCACAGATAAATACAGTTGGAATAACAGATATTCCTACAACATAATATCTCAAACACATCATGAGTTATAATAATGCACGAGAATTAAATATCATCTTTCTAATTCATGTTCTCCGGGGATTCCTACTTCCCTTCATCGAGCGATAGGCCGTAAATACTCCCGTAACACAATTTTTCTCATGAGTCGGCCTCCCAATTTAGGTCCGGGCACCAATTGTTCAGGGGTACCACGTCATAACCATATCATGAATAGTCCAGTCTCTGATCGAGTTCATTCGTGTTTGGCAATCGATTAACACGGCACGGGGTTGCAACGCCTCCGGCCACTTGTGGAGTGTCAAACACAGTATGCCCCTATAGACCTAGTGGTCTTAACTGGCTCATATTCTCAACTACTTGACTTGTAGCTCGTTTTCAAATGGTACGTCTGCCATTTCATGTATGTAAACAGAAAGTTCTATTTTCTTTTTCGTTCATTCTTTCTTATCAAGGCATATAGCTCATGATTCGTTTTGAAGGACATAAAGCCCATTCATTCAAAACATAAGACACGAAGTCCGAATGCTCAATTTACAAAACACTAGCCCGACGTCTCGGCCACTAGGTTTGCATTCATCTCAAAAGATTCATCGTCTTTCTTTTCGGTCTTATTTTCACAAAGCAGTTTTGGAAAACAAAACTTAATTTCATTGTCTTGAACTAAGACATTCATTTCAAAGAAAACATTTTCCGGGAAAAACTCTTTTTCTTCACAAATCCGTTTTTCTAAAGGTTCTGTCTCCTTGAAAATGTTTTTCTAAAACAAACCTCACTTTGCAGGAACTTTCCTTAAACAACTTTTCCTTTTCAAAAGGATCTAATATTTTGAAACGGAAGTTACTTTTCTTGATAAAGCAAAACATTTTTCTCAAGATTTCTCTTTGATTTCAAAATCCGTTTTCAAACTTCTATTTTGGTTTTCAAGTATTTCAATCTTCTTTATCGAGTCATAGCCAGTCCTATGCTCTTAACCAGTCCAGGATATAAATATATATAGATATATAAGTATCAAGTCAGCCCAATATCATAATAAATTTCATCCAAGGCATAGATGCAACAAATCACATTCAAATGTCCAAGTATACTTCATTAAATAAATCAAGTACATAGATCATCCATACATGCCTTCCAATCATCAACCAAAACAACCACATCACATATAACGATCACACATCATGAGACTACCAAAATTATTACGAAATACCTCCCTTTACCTCTTTAGGTTTCTAAACCAACTCTCAAACGATTTTCGGTTTAGGCTCCGGTTTTGTCCGCGTCACATAAAACAATCAAGCACAATTCAATTCACAAAAAACATCAATACAAAATTACAACATCAAAACATTATTTTCCTCCCCAAAAAATGGTCTAAGGTTCGTCCCAAAACTGTAAAATAGGCTAGAGATCTCATTTGGTTCCAATCTTTTGGATCTAAGCATACTTACACTAGATTAAGTCCTATTACTCAAAATTTTGAAACAAAACTCATGGTTCTACACACTCTAGGTTTCGTCCACGAAGAATAAAAAAGGGCTAGGGATTGATTTTGTTTTCCAATCACTTGGATTCCATGACCATAGGAAAGGTAAGGATGAAATCAAGTGTTATAGAGCAAAAATTGGAAAAACCCATTTTTCCCAAAATTGTAGGGTTCGGCCCTTTCAAATAAAATAGGCTACGATGAGATTTTGATCACATACTCTTGGATAGAGGTAGAAGATGATGAAACTAGCTCAAGGAAATTGGTTTCACATTAAAAGGATTTTTCTACAATTTTCTAGGAATTTTTGAAATTTAGATCATAAACTTGAAACTCAAGGAATCAAGGTTTTCAAACTTGAAATAGGAAGAGATTCATGAGGCTTAGGGATCATAGAAGTGATCTTACCTCTTGAATTATAAAGAATGGTGAAGAATCACACTTTTCTCTCAAAGACTCAAGCTTTTTCTCTTAAGAAAATGGTGGAATGGCTTAAGGAAGAAGATGAAGTGTGAAAGTGAAGTGAAGAAGCCTCTTGGGGGCTGTCTTGTGCGTGAGATAAGGAGCTGAAATGTCCCAAAAGTTGGTCACTTAAGGGCATTTTAGTGTTTTCCTTCGAGGACTAAAATGTCATTTAGGAAAAAGTCGGGGTTATTTTGGTCTTTTCACGTCCAGATATTTTCAAACGTCATGATGACGCTGGCATGCTTTCCCATGGGATGTGACTTGATGTGACATCAATTTTATCCGTTAGCGGGTCCCGGTAAATCCATATGCAGATCCGCTCTTCACCCGATTGGAGATTTCGCCCGAACGAAGCGTTGGAAGTCATTTTTTTTCAAATTTAACGAAAACGTAGGAAATTCAAATCTAAGACTAACTGTCTCGTTCACGGGTCAAATTGAGGTCTCTTGAGTAGGGGTGTTCATCAACCGATCCAAACTAATTCAAACCGCAAAAACCGAACCGAAAAATCAAAAACCGAATAAACCGAAAATCGAAAAACCGAAACCCGAAAAAATCGTTTTTTTTTTCATTGGATTGGATCGGATTTCGGATCCCCTAGTGAAAACCAATCCAATCCAATCCAAACCGACCTACTATATACATATACTATTATTTTTTTAAATTATAGTGCTACTCATACTTAAGCATTGTTTTTCATACTTTTATGAACGAACACTCTCATTCTCTTTAATATTTTTTGTTGGAATTGTCAAATACTAGATGTATTGGAATGTGTATAGTTATTCATGTACCTAGGAATCAATAGTTATTCATTTACTAGAAGATTTTATGCATGTACTTAGGAACTAGAACTACATTAATTCTAGTATATATAGGTTTAATGTTGGTTTTCGACTTAATATAACTATGTAACGATGTATCAGTAAAAACCGAATTATCCAATCCAATCCAAACCGCATTTGATTGGATTGGATTGGATTGGATCGGATTTTTTTAAGTAAGCAAACCGATCCAATCCAAACCGCAAGTTATTTTCATCTTTGGATCGGATGGGTTTTTGGCTCAAAACCGATCCAATCCAATCCGCGAACACCCCTACTCTTGAGCAATAAAATCTTGTTGTCAGTGAAAAAACGCTAACCGAGCTCCGTTTGAGTTTTCAGCTCAAAATTTAATTGTAGCTTCATACGATAGCGTTGAGCATGAATATGGTCCCGGTTTATGTTATTTCATTTTCTAAATCCTCGAATAAAATATAAACTTAATTATTCTCTTATTGATATATAAAAGCAGTGAAAAATCGGAGTGTCACAATCATACCTCTTGAGTGATGAAAATGGACCAAGATCAAGTGGTTTCTTCACAAATTTTGCTAAGTTCTTACTTGAAAAAAATGAGAGAAAGTTGAAGAGAATGATTGAGTTAGAGAAAAAATGGAGTGAATGGCCTTCATGATGATGATCTTAGGCGTGTAGAAGGAGGGACCGCAGTGTCCAAAATTTGTTCACTTAAGGGTAAAATAGTCTTTTCACCTAGGGACAAAAATGTCAATTAGGGAAAAGTTAAGGGTATTTTGGTGTTTTTGCGTCCAGATATTTTCTAAAGTCATCATGACATTGGCATGCATCCCAAGGTGATGTGACCTAATGTGACCTCCTGATTATCCGTTAGCGGGTCCCTGTAAATCCCTATTCGGCTCCGTTCGTCACCCGATTGGAGATTTCACCCGAATAAAACGTAAGAACCTATTTTTTTCAAATTTAACAAAAATGTTGGAAATTCAATTCTAAGACTAACTGTCTCGGTCACGAGTCAAAATTAGGTCTTTTGAGTAGTAAAATACTACTATCAGTGAAAAAACACAGACCGGATATTTCACTGATCTCTAGACCCTCCAATAAAATACAAACTCAAAAATACTGCTTATTAGTATTGGAAAGCTAGAAAAATTGGGATGTTACATTACTACCCCCCGTAAAAAGAATTTCGTCCTCAAAATGCGGCGTACCTTTTGACGTTCTTGACCAACGGAATGTTTTTACCTCGAAGTTCCTTAATCCTTCTATCTGCGATCCTTACAAGTAAAGGCTCATATTCAAGGTACTCTCTCAATTGTATTGACTCTGGTTCTAAAATGTGTGATGGATCAAGGTAGTATTTTCTCAATTGAGAAGCATGAAGGACATCATAAAGATTGGATAGGTTTGGTGGTAAAGCGATATGATAGGCTATAGGACCAATTCGGCGAAGAATTTGAAATGGTCTAATGAATATAGGAGTGAGCTTTCTAGATTTTATTGCTCTGCCAATCCCAGTTCTCGGAGTTACTCTCAGAAATACATGGTCTCCTTCCTGGAACTCTAAAGGTATTCTCCTTTTATCGCTGTAACTCTTTTGTCTATCCTATGCGATTTTCATCTTTTCCCTTATCCTCCTAATCTGTTCTGTCATCTGTTGTACAACTTCCAGTCCCAGCACTTGACTTTCTCCTGTCTCATACCAACACAACGGTGTTCTACACTTTCTGTCGTACAATGCTTCGTAAGGTGCCATACATATACTTGAATGAAAACTATTGTTATAGGTGAACTCAATCAACGGTAAGAACTCATACCAACTTCCTATGTGTTCCAAAACACAAGCTCTTAAGAGATCTTCCAATGACTAAATTGTCCGTTCTGACTGACCATCCGTCTGAGGATGATAAGCAGAACTCAACATCAACTTAATTCCCAAAGCCTTATGTAACTGCTTCCAGAAACTAGATGTAAATCTAGGATTTTTGTCGGAAACAATACTAGAAGGCACTCCATGCAACCTTACTGCTTCCTTGATGTCGATTTGGGTTAACTTCTCCAACGTATAACTTTCACCAATAGGTAAGAAGTGAGTACACTTCGTCAACCTATCAACGATTACCCAAATGGCATCATGCCTTTTGTTAGTCTTTGGCAACCCAACCACAAAATCCATAGATATTCCATCCCATTTCCATTTTGGAATATCTAAAGATTGTAACAATCCTGCTGGCTTTTGGTGTTCTATCTTTGCTTTTTGACACACCAAGCAAGCCAACACATACTCAGCTACCTCCTTCTTCATTCCGAGCCACCAAAACATTTTCTTCAAGTCCTGGTACATCTTGGTAGCTCCTAGATGAAAACTCAGCCTACTCTTGTGCACTTTTTCCAAGATCATCCTTCTTAACTCTATATCCATTGGCACACAAATCCTATCACCATACCTCAAGACTCCATCTTGATTCATCCTAAACTCAGAAGTTCTGCCTCCTGCTACTTGTTCCTTTACCTTTTGAAGATATTGATCAACTTCTTGCTTTTCCTTGATCATTTTCAAAAAGTTGCTAGACACTGTGACCATTCCGTACCTAAATTCAAATCTCTAAACTGTTCAATTAGTTCCAGCTCTTTTACCGTCATAGCAGATACATGCAAGGATTTCCTACTTAACGCATCAGCTACCACATTTGCTTTTCCTAGATGGTACTGTAGATCAAATTCATAATCCTTTATGAATTCCATCCACCTCCTTTGTCTCATGTTTAACTCCTTCTGATCAAACACATACCTTAAGCTCTTATGGTCACTGTACACTATAAACTTAGCTCCATATAAATAGGGTCGCCATATCTTTAAAGCAAACACTATAGCTGCCAATTCCAAATCATGAGTTGGATAATTCCTCTCATGAACTCTCAGCTATCGTGAAGCATATGCTACGACCCTCCGGCCTTGTATTAGGACATAACCCAATCCTTGGTATGACGCATCACAGTATACGTCAAACCGTCCTAAAGAATCTGGTAACGTCAATACTGGCGACGTAGTCAACCTTCTTTTCAGCTCTTAAAAACTTGTCCCCACTCATTTGTCCAATCAAAGGACATTCCTTTCCTCGTTAGCTGCGTCATGGGTAATGCAATCTTTGAGAATCCTTCAATGAATCTCCGAAAATATCCAGCTAAGCCTAGAAAACTTCGTATCTCACTTACCGACTTAGGACTTTCCCATTGTAGCACAGCTTCAACCTTCGCTGGATCTACTACTATCCCATCACGATTAATGACATGACCTAATAACTGCACTTCTTTCAACCAAAACTCACACTTGGACAATCTTGCATAAAGTTGTCGGTCCTTTAAAACTTGAAGCACAATCCTAAGATGTTCCTGATGTTCTTCCTGAAACTTATCCAAGAACAGTCGGAAAATATGGTTGATGTAATCCATAAACACTGCTGGAGCATTAGTTACACCAAAGGAGATAACCAGATACTCGTAGTGTCCATAAACACCATCTTCGGTACATCCTCCCTCTTGACTCGAATCTAGTGATAACCAGATCTTAAGTCAATCTTTGAAAACACTACCGCTCCTTTCAACTGGTCCATCAAATCGTCAATCCTAGGCAACGGATACTTATTCTTGACTGTCGCCTTGTTTAGCTGTCGATAATCCACGCACAGCCTTGAACTTCCATCCTTTTTCTTAACGAATAGCACCGACGCTCCCCAAGGTGAAGCACTCGGTCTTACAAACTCCTTATCCAACATGTCATCCAACTGCTTTTTCAGCTCTACTAACTCTGCTGGAGCCATTCGATAAGGTGCTATCAAAATCGGTCCAGTTCCCGGTACGAGATCTATAGCGAACTCTATCTCTTTTTCGGGTGGTAAACCCGAAACATCATCAGGGAAAACTTCCGAAACTCTCGCACTATAGGTAACGAATCCAACTTAGGAGGTTCCTTAGCTTCCATAGAGAATAGCAACACGTGTTTCTGAGATTTACTACCTAGCTTACTATCATTGGCAGGCATCAATCTAGAATGCTCAGGGAATGACAAGGTCTTTTTAGAACAATCTAACACTACATGGTTAGCTGAAAGCCAATCCATGCCTAAAATTATATCGAGTTGTTGCATAGGTAAACAAACAAGGTCAATAAGAAAAGTTTGATTGTCAACGATAATAGGACAATTTAAACAAACAGTTACGGTTGTCAAAAAATTACTGGTAGGAGTAGAAACAGTTAAGTCATGAGGAAGCAAAGAAACAAGCAATTTCAAATGATCCACACATTCCTGGGATACGAAGGAATGCGTAGCTTTCGAGTCAAACAATACTGATAAGAGTTTACCTGATACTAGGCACATACCTTGTATAAGATCAGGGGATTGAGAGGATTCATCTCCCTTTATGTTAAACACCCTTCCGGTGGCTTGTGGTCTCGCTGCTTGCTGTCCTGTTCCTTGGGCTTTGGTCGTTGGGCCCTGCCCGCCTGTGTTGTTCCTCGCTCCTTGTGAACATTCTGGAGCTATGTGACCTACCTGGCCACATCGGAAACACTGGCGAGTCTCCCTTATCGGACAATCTCGAATTGGATGTGATCCTCCACACCTAAAGCATCCACTTGGTTGGAGTTGTCCTTCAGCTGGTCTTATTGTTTGACAGTCATAAGGCTTCCGTCCTATCTGGAACCTTCCTTTTCCTCCTCGACCTCTCTGGTCAAACCTCCAAGTAGGTCTTCCAGTTCTGCCTTGCTGCAGCTCTCTCTTCTTGTCTATGTTCTCAATGACAGAACATCTCTCTAACATCTCAGGCAGTCAGGTGATATTTAGCGGTGCAATCACCCTTTGCAGATCATACTTCAGGCCGTCCTCAAAACGCCTGCACACCCACCCTTCATCAGGGAACCTCTGGTAAAATTCAGAAAATTTGTGCAGTGTTTCGAACCTCGCAGCATACTCCCCAACAGACATGGTTCCTTATTTTAGACCCATGAACTCTTTCTCTTTCTCTCTTCTCATCATTCTGGGGAAATACTTCTCTAGGAAGCATTCACGAAACAGTCCCCAGTTGATAACTCTGTCTTCTGCCTCAAGCATCCTCTGCTTGCCTTTCCACCATAGCTCTGCACCTCCCATCAGCATGAACGATGTATAAGTCACCTTTCTGTCCTCACGACAATGCATTGCCATAAATATTTTCTCAAGTTCCTATATCTAGAGTTCTACTCCCTCCGGATTGAAGTCACCACTAAACTGTGGCGGCTTCCCTCTTTCAGAAAAGTACTCAATCCAGCGTCTTTTGTCTCTACTTCACCTCTCTGATTCTACCTCTGCCGCTGCTGCGTAATCACTTGCAACAGTTGAGCATTTTGTTGCGTCTTCTGCAGCATCACCGTAGCCAATTCCCTAACTATCCTTAGGGTTCCAGGTGAATCTCTCCCATCACCAACGTGGGAATCCTTTCCAGTACCATTTCTAGGTTCAGCAGCACCTTCTGTGGCTCTTCCGCCACGTCCTCTTCCTCTTCCACGAGCCACAAGTAGAAGAAATTATCAGCTCACATTTGTAATACATACACACTGTATTATCCATACATGCATTATATGCCTTACAATGCTCGAAACAGTTATCTTTTACGATAACTCACGTATCGGACACTCTACCCAATTTCTAAGCATAGTCAATACCCAATGCGGGTTCAACTAGACACGGCCAGAAATCACAACCTAACCCAAGCAGTCCTTGATTAAGAATCAAACTGCTCTGATACCACTAAAATGAGACAACCCCTCTTCAGAGGTCCCATTGGTAACTCAAACTCGTAACTCTTAACGTCGCAACGTAGCGTGATTATATAAAAATGCGGAAATATTAAAACAATCCATAGACTGATCCCATTATAATTTATACAGACATGAGAGTACTGGCTCCATCAGTAGAGCCTACAACAACCGGCATTAAAAAGTCTCAGAGTACGCAACTAGTAAATAAAATGAAATCATGGTAGCAAAATAAAATACATGCAACTTCCTCTCTTGGCCCCAAAAATACATTTCTCTCAAACCCATGTACTGGCCATAACAACTAATATTACTAATCCCCATACGACTATGACAAGGGTAGTGAAAACCCCAAGCTCTACAGTCCTCCAATGCTAGGATCCGGGGCTCTCCCGCCTGCATCAGGTTCAATAGGTATGCCATCAATCTCCTCTGGCAATTCCTCAATAGGACCTTCTCGTGTGATCGAGAATAAATAAAATACGACATAGAGAAAATATAGGGGATAAGAAAAAGCACTCATCATAAATGGGAAAACAGCTATAAAATAATTTATACCGATAGCAACACTCAACAACACAGCAGTGTCAATCAATCAGCTCCCAAACCATTTTCTCTTAACTACTGTCTCTTACACTCATGCAACTAACGACTATGTGGACGCGATCACGACTCAACATCCCCAATAAATTAAGATGTCTCGTTCATCTCTGTGCCACCCCTCGTAATGCAAGGTTTGGCCAACATCCCGCAGGCTCAACTCGTCTCATGGGTACGACATAATCCCCCGCCCGCAGGCGAGGTCAGAATATTCGCCTGTCAACAACGCAACTTACGTTAACGACATATCCCCCCACTCGCAGGCCAGGTCGGGACATTCGCTCGTTTACAACTAATAGGTAGGATCATCTCCCCACAGGCAAGATCGATCGCCCGTACGCCAACACAGTGATGAACAACAACTATCCAACATGAACCTCACCTACTCATCCCAGATAACACTTAGTGTCTCAACCATGAGTTATAACAACCATGACCAACTTTCTTCGGCTTAATCGGGTATCAAATTTAAATCACAACGCAAATAGATCAACTGGATTTCTCGGATGAGCACTATATATATATATATATATATATATATATATATATATATATATATATATATATATATCCTCGAATTTCTCACCACATATTCATCCCCTAACTTATCAGAATTTACTGCATATCTCTACTCAGACATCAGTAGTCACAACATCACATCATAAAACAACCAGAAACAGGTTCAATAATCAAATCAACTCAGATAAATAATTAAGTAACCATAAACATATAATAGACACAACATACATATCACATATATTATATTAAACATCCCATCACAGAACATACATCCTCAATATACGATAAAATAAACCTATCGGTCAAACGGCCTCTAGTAGGGTTTTGGTCAGCTTACGCATATCAATATATATTATTTTCAATCTTGCCTCCCCGACGATATTTTGGTTCTTTCCCCCACCTTAGTAGTGTTCCCGTGCGACTCTGACTGCAGCTCTGCAACTGTCACTCGTGCGTGCTTTCGAATGTTCGAACACCGCCAGATCCTTCACAACAAACCACAACCAAAAATCAATAAAATTCAATCAGAAAACCTCTAGTCCATATGATGAGGGTTCTGCCCTTATTTACTAAAATAGGCTAGGGATGTTGAAATTCTACCAACTCTTGGATCAATGATCCTTAAGCATGACTAAGACATAATCTATGATCAATTGTCAAAAATATGAACCAAAACCCTTTCAACCAACAAACTAGGGTTTCGGCCATCATGATTAGAAATAGGAGAGAGTTGGATTTGGTTTTCTAACCACTTGGATTACATGATCATAGAATTAAAGAGGTGAAATCAAGAATCATTTCATAAAAATTGAACAAAAACCCATTTCTCCCAAAATTATACCTAGGTTGGGCCTCTCCAAATTAATTAGGCTAGGAAGCTTATTTGATTTCATGCTCTTGGATTATGAAAGAAGAGGATGAAACTAGATCATAGAAATTGGTTTGACATTAAAAGGATTTTTCCACAATTTTCTAGAGATTTTTGAAGTTTGGATCATAAACTTGAAACTCATGAAACCATAGATGGAAAACAAGAAAACAATGAAGAACATGAAGCTTAGGAGTCAAAGGAAGGTGATCATACCTAATGAGTGATGAAAATGGACCAAGATCTAGTGGTTTCTTCACAAATTTTGCGAAGTTCTTACTTGAAGGAAATGAGAGAAAGTTGAAGAGAATGATGGAGTTAGAGAAAAAATGGAGTGAATAGCCTTCATGATGATGATCTTAGGTGTGTATAAGGAGGGACCAAAGTATCCAAAATTTGTTCACTTAAGGGTAAAATAGTCTTTTCACCTAGTGACAAAAATGTCATTTAGGGAAAAGTTAAGGGTATTTTGGTCTTTTCTCGTCCAGATATTTTCTAAAGTCATCATGACATTGGCATGCATACCAAGGTGATGTGACCTGATGTGACTTCATGATTATCCGTTAGCGAGCCCGATAAATCCCTATACGGCTCCGTTCGTCACCGGATTAGAGATTTCGCCCGAGTAAAGCGTAAGAACCTATTTTTTTCAAATTTAAAGAAAAAATGTTGGAAATTCAATTTTAATACTAAATGTCTCATTCTAGGGTCAAAATTAGGTCTTTTGAGTAGTCAAATACTACTGTCAGTGAAAAAACACAGACCGAGCTCCGTCTGAGTTTTCGACCCAAAATTTAACCGTAACTCCCTACGATAGCGTAGAGCGTGACTATGGTCTTAGTTTATTTTATTTCACACTCTAGACCCTCCAATAAAATACAAACTCAAAAATATTGTTTATTAGTATTGAAAAGCTTGAAAAATCGGGGTGTTACACATCTCATCTCCCTTGCTATGAAAATGTCAAAATCAGATAGGATAATCGATTATGAAAATGTGAAAATCTGATAGGATAATCGATTATATGATCGATTATAATCCCTCGAGAAAACTAGGGAGAAAAACAGTAGCTTTATAATCGATTATGGTAATCGATTATATAATCATCCTAATATTTCCCCACAAAACAGAAAGCTCATAACCGACTAGGAAAATCGATTATGGAAATAAGCTATGCCATGGTAAAAGACCAAAGGCAGTGTAATCGATTATTGCAGGGTGCATAATCGATTATTGATCGAAAAATAATATTCATAGGGAAAATATGCTTAAAAATATTGTTGAATCAAATCCTAATTAATTCCCTAATTAAAATCTTATTAGGAAACAAAATCTGGCCTTATTCTCTTTCTTCTAAAAGAAATAATTCAAAATTCAAATACATAACAAATCAAAAGAAGATATATTTTGAATAATTCCTTCCATATACATAATGTTAAATGATTGCAAATATTCTAAACATATCTTATGGGTTATTATATCATATTAATTTTATTTGAATATCTAAAAGATTGTGATTGATTAACCTACACAATTAATAGGATTAATTTTAGAAGGAATAAAAAAATAACAAAACAGAATAACTTTATTGGTACAAAAATTAAAATTCTCGTTATGAAAGTTATAATTAATTCTTCACTATTCTATAAAAACTTAATATCTGATTTGAAGAATTAATATAAGATTTAAATAAATTCATGATCATCCTTATTGGAAAATTATTTTCTAGTCATGAATAAATAAATCATATCCACTTAAGGTTTGAAAATCATTATGATAGTGGTATTAAAATCCTTAATTGATTTGAAAAGTTTATCAAGAGACTATTTCCAAAAATTCTCTATATTTGAAAATTTGTCTCATAAATTAAGATTTAATTCTAAAAGTTTTGAATCATAAATTAGAATTAGACCACACCCTTTGAAATTCAAAAATGTCTAATTTATGAAAATCTTTAAATGCTTCACAAATGTTTAAAATGGATATTCATTAAAATTGCAATTAATAAAGGAAACTTTCAAATAAGTTTGGCATATTCTACATTTGAATAATCTTCTTGCCAAATTAATCCAGGATTTGAAATTCAAAATTCAAATATCCTTAAAATTTAAATCTTGGAACTTACTTAAAATATGAAGGATCGGAATTAAATGCAAATTAATTAGAAAGATCCTCCATGTTTAATTATGTGAAACATATCAATCTTTGTGATAAAGTTTTTAAATGTTTCCATAAGAAAGGTAGAACCTTTAGAAATATGAAATAAATGTTTGAAAATTGAAGAGAGCATGTTGAAATGATGATATTTATGATTGAAAGAGAAAATTGCTCAAATGAATATATCCCTCGTTAAGATATTGAAGAATCATAATCTGGGATAATATATATGATAAGATATGTGAAATTAAGATATGAAAATTTGAATAAATAAAATGCTCGTGCACTAAAATTGTTATGATTCTTGAAGCATGAATGAGATGCATATATATGTTAAATATTGAAGGCCAAAAAGAGTTAAACATTAATTCATTATGGACCTATGCCTAATATTATGATTGTTATCACTATGTTTTTTATATATTATAAAAGTGTGCTTGCTTTCCTTGTTACATTTCATTTAGCAATTCATTAATTCAACAAGTGATAACAAGTTGTCTATTAATCATCAAGTGATATTAACTAATTTGATCATTCCAACAAGTGGTGAATCAATCTTTCAAATAATATATCACAACAAACGATATAAATACCAATAACAAATAATTATTCAAGTGGTATATCAATTCAAGTGGTATCTACACTGTTCAAATGATATAATATATCAACAAGTGGTACCAACAAATTTCAATAACATATGGTATTGATCAAACAAGAAAAATCTCAAATATACCTCAAACAGAACATAATTAAACGATTATGAGGATAATAATAATCGATTATGGTGTAAAAAATTACAAAAGATCTACTATTTGCTTTGAATGAAATATCCTTCATGATCTTATATATACATGTTTCTGTTATTAACTCCTATATGCACTAAGCCTAAAATGTAGAAAGATTCTCTAAGTCTTTTAAGACAAATCTTTAGGGGGAGAATCATTTATCATCAATGCACAGTTTTAGCTAGGGGGAGTTTTAAATTCTTTTTGTTGTTGCCAAATAGGGGGAGAAAGAGCAAATATCATAAACAGCAAAAGTGATTAATCATAATTGGGAAAATAGCAAATTACCATCTATGTGTTACATAGGGGGAGAAATACAAAAAAGGAAATATCATTATATATTTGCCAAGTATTTGTCACCATCAAAAGGGAGGAGAATGTGAACCATATTGCCATATAGGTTTTGATGTTGACAAATAGAGAATTAAGGGGAGAACATGTTTTTGATGATATATCATTGTATTAAGCTTAAATGTATTATATATATGTGTTACATGATTAATATGATTTATTAGTATATACACATGTGACAAATACTTGATATATGAAATTGATTAAATGGCATATAAAATATATTGGATATTATTATTAAATGTCTAAGGAACATTGAATATTGAGAAGTAATGTGATTATCAATTGAGCATAAATGAGAAATACATTATTGATATTATTTGATCACATTTAAATAAAGACATAAGAATAATTAATTGGTATATTATTTTACAATATATCTTTATATAATATATGGCTTTGGGCATAGAATTAAGTAAATCAGAAATATATCTTGAACTAATATATTCCATGAGAAATATTTTTAGAAAAGTTCAGATGAATGTTATAAAGCCAAATGAAGCAAAGAGCCAATATTCAAGATCAATCAGGATCACAAAGATTGAGAGAAGAAATGTCAAAGAGCTTGAAGAGCAAAATTTATTAAAGACCCTGAAAGAATCTCAAGAAGATCAAGAATTCAAGACCAAGAGTTATGGGCTTCAAAGATAGTCATATAGAAGGGTCTTAGAATTTAATGTATGGTATGAGAATGTGATAGTGGCTCAAGTTTTCTAAAAGATCTTTTTCAAAATTGTTTTATCAAAAATGTTTTGAAAAATATCTTTGGTTTCCCTTTTGGTTGAAAAAAGTTTTATCTTTGAAAAATGTTTTTGGTAAACAATAATTGATTATGGTCAGTCTGTGTTTCAACGTGAAAAATGTTTTTGACTGACAACAAAGGCAATAATCTATTATGACCATTTACGAATCTAGGTGGTTTTTACAGAGAAGCCTTAATCGATTAGGATAATCGATTATGCAAGTTTTATTGAAAATCTCAATTATGACAGAAAAGCCATAATCAATTATTGAAATATAATAATCGATTACGATGCACTTAAATGAAAAAATTCTATTTCTTTATTTGCAACATTTATGGCTCCAACGGCTAGTTTTTCAAATTGATTTTCATAAAAGGAATTTGTTTTTAATTAATAAAATATCATTTATAATTCCTAACGGTCATATTTCAAAAGATTATAAATATATCTTGAGGAGGCCTCTGCAGAGATGAATAGAGGTTAAGAGAGAACGTGCTATTATTTTGATTAAATCATTTTCTACTCTTTTCTCTTCATTTTGAAAATCACTCGGGCCATTGTTATACTTTGTTTATCATAAGTTCTTGAGTGTATTTTATTGTTCTTCAAATTGTTTATCCGCACTATTGTGAGTACATTATATTGGTAGATTCAAACGACTCAATCCATTGAGTATCAATGTGCTCTAAGGTTACCAGCACCTGTCAAGCTTGGTTGAGGCTCTATCACCGGGGGAGGTTATATCCCTGGTCTGTGAGGAGTGTTCGGAAGGTTGCCAGCACCTGTTAAGCTTGGTTGAGGCTCTGTCACTGGGGGAGGTTATATCCCTGGTCTGTGAGGAGTGCTCGGAAGGTTGCCAGCACCTATTAAGCTTGGTTGAGGCTCTATCACTGGGGGAGGTTATATCCCTGGTCTGTGAGATGTGCTCGGAAGGTTACAGGCACCTGTTAAGCTTGCGGTTATTTGAGGCCTTTTCATTGGGGGAGGTGATATCCCTAGTCTGTGAGGAGTGCTCTGTTACTGTAAAGGTTATAAGCACCTGTTAAGCATGGTTTTTGTAAAACTGTTGCAAGCACCAGTTAAGCTTGTCTTTATAGTGGAACAAAATCCCACAAGTGGAATGGGGACTGGACTAGGCCACTGGCGGTGCGTGGCTGAACTAGAATAAAATACTTCTGTCCTGCTTTTCTTCCTTCATCTTTTTATATTGTATTTAAACAAATTGTTTTCCACTGCAAATTCTGTTTAAATTTATTAAAGGTTTTTGATTATGCAAAAGTTTTCATTTTTATATCAAAACCCAATTCACCTCTCTCTTGGGTATTGGTTGCCACAGCCAACACATACGTCCAATATCATGTCTCAGTCCAATGCATGTGAGTTCTATATATGCTGAATTGCTCGTCCAATGCATTAATTGAACAAAATCTTTGTCGAAAACATATTTATCTCTTATTACCTAACTAAGTCAGTTTCGTTTTCAATAATTACAAAACTGCTTTTTACGGTTTCAAAGTCTGGAACGTGTGTCAGTCATTTAATGCACGTCGCCTCATCACCTTCTTTTCTCTTTTCTTTTAAAAATTTTTTTTTAAAATACGAACGGTTTTTAGTCTATAAAACCGTACTCGTTAAAGATTGAATTTTTCAATCTCTTTATCTTCAACCTCTTAATTCTCTGAAAAACCCTCTCATGAAAAAGCCTCTCTCTGAAACAATGGCCTCATCCTCCTCCATGACTACTAAGGGTAAAGGAAAGAATCTTGATGTTCAGACTGCTGTTGTACTAGTTGAATTCAAGTTCAATCTGAAATTCTTCGCTGATAACAGGATAGACATTTCCCCAAATATTCAAGCTGCTGGTTGGTCAAGTTTCTTTGAAGATTCTCCAATCATCTGCCCAGTTCTTGTAAGGGAATTCTGGACAAACCCTACAATCTTTGCATGGGAGATCAGAAACAAGTTTCTCAACACTGAAGTCATTGTCTCTGAAGCAACTATTTCCAACGCTAATGGTTGTGCACAATCTGGAATCACTTGTGAAGATAAATGCGAAGAAGAACTTGGTGGTTCTGACACCATCAAAGAATGCCTTTTGAAGAACCTATCTGACAAGCTTATAGCCTCAAGAATGACTGATAAGGCTAGGGTTCTTCATCAGATTCTGAACAAATCCATCCTTCATAAAGCTGGTTCGAAGGACAACGTCTCAAAGGCACACCAATTTTGCCTAGTTTACCTGATTCTTGAAAGGCAAATCAACCTTCCACACCTTCTCTTCACTTGCTTCAAGTACGCTATTGAAGGCTCTGGGAAAAATACTACCATTCTTTATGCTGCTCTACTTTCAAGAATCTTTGAGAAGCATTTTGTCTACAATGATCTTTTTTCCCTGATTCCAGAACAGAAACTCAAATATTTTGGTGTTCATGGCATTGATCGTGTGCATCAACCAAAGTTCAGTAAGCAAAGCTTGGTGATGATGCAACTGGAGTGTCTCAAAAAGTCTAAGAAAGAAGGGAAGTTAAAAGGTATTAAGATGCAAGTTTTTGATGAAGCGTCTGATCAATCAATCCCTGCTGAACGGTTGATAGAGCCTGCTCGTCCAAAGGATAGATCACCCTCAAATCATCCACCAACTGTCCCCGTCCAACCAAAAAGAAAAAGGAAGATGGTTCTAGCTTTTGTTGATGAAGAAGATGAAGACGATCAACCTATCTCAAAGGTGATCAAAGGTCCAAGAAAAGCATCCTCTTCCACTGTCTCTCGATCTAAGCCTGCTGCAACAAGGCCTAGATCTACAAGGTCCAAGACTCAAGGTAATACTGAACCTCAATCTAGTTCAGTTATTACTCTTGTTATTGAGCAACCGTCTATAGTTGAGGACTTGACATTAGACTCTCAACCATCCATATATCCTTCACCCCCCACCTCACCTTAAACACAAACCATACCTTGACCACAAAGAGAATCCTAAAACCCTCCTTCCCCTGGCCCCTTCAAACCATGTGGAGCACCTTATCCCAGAATGCTCTACCCAAAGAGAAAATATAGACGCATACCCAGAATTACTTTTGAAAACGAAAGCTCTAACTAGGCTGACGTTAAAAAAAGATTCCCCGTTCTTTTTCACAAACATTCACCTCCCTCCACCTCTCAACATCCTAAAGGTCTTATTCCTCCACCAGAATACCAATATGAAATACCTTCCCTTCCACCTCAAAACCCCTCTAGTCCATCTCCTAAACATAGTTACTATCCCATCGCTTACACACCCACCGATCCTCTGCCAAGTCAACTCTTCAATCCTCATGGACCCTTGCTAGTCCGTCTTGAGTAGAAAAAGTTTCCTCCAAGGAAGATCTATCCTAATATCATTAAGGACAAGGCATTCCAATGGTATCACTACAATGTTGGCGGACTGTGGTACTCCTTAATGAAGAAAAGGAAGGTTGCAAAACCACTGATGAAAAAATATCAAGGACTTATAGTTTGACCAACATCTTTCTTGATCGAGACATCAAGGTCATTCCAAGCTATCCCTCAGCCTGGAAAGAATACTCTAATGTTAGGGACTTCCTACCATATTACGCGGTCAGAAAGGAGTGTGATATGTCACGAGAAGCCAAGAGCCATCACAATTTGCCAAAGAAATTTTGGGGTAGAAGTTCTAAAACAAAAGCAGGAGTTGTTCCTCCTAGAGCTTGTCCAAGAATTCCTATTCTGGATCCAAACAAAAACAAAGATGGACGAAAAAGGCTTGAAACATGAGCATTGTCCTATAAAACTGCTTTTGATCCTCTCTTCTGGACTAAGCCAAGATATGACTCTCAAGGACTAGCTCTTATATGGCAAAAGGATCCCTCTGCAAGATTTCATCCAGATGCTCGAACTTACTAGGAAAACCACATCTGGAGATGTACCAAGGAAGCTTCTACGTCTGGTCTATCAGATGAAGAAAATAGTCAAATTCGCATATTCAGAAGACAGTTCAAACTCTTTAAGGCGGATTTTATGATTCTAGACGATATCTTTGGCATCCCTTTGTATCCAACAGATGTTCTTCCTGGACCAAAGCCAGATGGAGTCAGGAATCTAGATATGATGATGCTGAGATCATCCTTGAAGTACTTCCTCCTCCACCTATGCATGTTATGCAAGAGAACTCTCTCCCTAAGGTACCTGTTACGGTGATCCCTGAAGAGACTGGGGACACAGAGATTATCTATGAGGACCCTTATCCTGAAGAGCAAGCTGAGCATGTTGCAAAATCAGAACCTTCTAAGTCTCAGCCATTGCCTTTGTCAGTAATGCATCCTGCTGATCCATCACCGTCCAATGCCCTTAGTGTGATCCCTGATCAACAAAATCCTGAGGTAACTAAGGCCACTGCTGAAAGCTCTGTCTCTGATATTCCTCCAGAGTTTCAAGAGTTCGTCCAACGGACCATTGAGGCAAATAATGCAGTTCTGTTACAACAAATTGCGACCATGTTTCAGAATTTTATTCCAAAACCTCCTCCTCCTCCTCCTTCTTAAACTTGTTTCTTGACAATGATGGTTGTCTCTCTCTTCTGTCGAATGACAAAAAGGGGGAGAAAGGGAATATTAATTTGATTTAAGATCTTTTGAACATTTTTTTTATACTTTTTGTCTATGCCTGTCTGTTTCATTGATTGCATTTACATATTTCTAAGTCTTACAACAGTGTTTATTGGACTAAATCTTTTCATCGTGCTTTATCTGTTAAATAGTCTTTGTCTTAGGGGGAGCCTCTTAGCTCTCTAGAAGACTTTGTTCTATCAAATTAGTATGTTTTGTCATCATCGAAAAGGGGGAGATTGTTGGAACCAAAGATGTTATGGTCCGTTAATCCCTTGAGTTTTGATGTTAACAAAAGTCTAACTTAAGAGAACAAAGATTATATTGTGGACTAATGCTTTATCTTAAGTGTGCAGGAAAATCTAAGTCCAAAGACATTATAAGTCCAAAGACTTATAGCCCGTCCAATAAGTAATTCTCGCTGTGAATGGTCTATAAACTCTCAACATTATATCTGAGTCCAAAGACTCTTTCTATTAGACGCTCTCTTTAGTAAAAGTCCAATGACGTATGCTTTAATATGTTTTAGCGCGAAAGTATATGTAAATTATTTACATTTATTATTCAACATGTAAATGCTTGTATCCTATGGACAAACATTCTTTATAATCTTCGTACCATTGAAAGCTGAAGCTAGTCTGTCCTTGACACAAAAGGATTTGACCTTCTCCAAAAGGAAAGACAAAAGGCAACTTTCGAGTACAAGGAAAAGATGTCAGTCCCATTTCAAGCTATCAAACCTGATAGTCTACTTTGCTGATCAGAAGCCTCAATAAGCTATCAGACTCAACAGACTAATGCATTTAATGCTCAATGAGAACGGATTCTTTTCCAACCATTGAAGACTAAAGTTGATCAAAACAAGAAGGCTATAAATATCTCTTCTCTCCCAACTGAACTTGAGAAATATACAAGCATACAAGAAAACAAGCTATCAAGAAAGAAATCTAAGCTTACAAGCTTACTCTGATATTTAACTTTCATATCACTCTCTGCGAAGAGTTTTGCTTTAGAGTTCTAAGCTTAAGTTTCATACTCTTACTCTTAGTGAGTTAGTTGAAAAACAGATCTTTTCTAAATCTTAGTTGGTTGAGCCTAAAGAGGCTTGTGTAAAAAGAATACTTAGTGTGCCTGAAGAGATGTAGAATACTTGCCAGAAGAGGTGTTGAATACTTCTAACAAAAATGGTCTTTTGTTATAGTGGAGAAAGCTCTCAAGTAGAGAAAACTGGACATAGCTCTTTGGTGAAGAGTGAACCAGGATAACATCTTTGTGTTCTTTTCTCTCCTTTATCATTGCTTTAGTTTATCTTCTAACTAACTCTTTGGGATTGAATTGCTTTCTTAACGCGACTTGTTCTTTTATTATAATCCTTCTAAGTAAGCGTCCAACTAGTGTTTGGAAATGCTCTACCAGTCCATTGTTGTTTTAACGTCCAACCTTTGTGAAAATATATATCTGCTTATGAAAAGTTTTAAAAACGTAAGAAGCACAATTCAACCCCCCTTCTTGTGTTTCGAATAGGTTCCTTCACTTGTTACCATGCAAACTAGAACTCTTGCGATGTGCAACTCTCGATTTGTAGGCGTCTTCAAAGATCCTACACTTGTTCACAAGAACCGGAAAGACTCGAATCTCCTAGTAGCTGATGGCTTGCTTGATCTCCGGGCACAGACCATCTTCAAACTTCACACACTTGGAGCGGTCATCATTCACATACTGGTAGAGCGTGTAGTAACGAGCAACCTCCTCGAACCTCGCAGCATACTCCCCAATGGACATGTTTTCCTGCTTCAGAGCCAGAAACTCCATCTCCTTCTTGTCGCGGATGTCGGCTGGAAATTACTTCCCCAAGAACATCTCCTTGAAGGCAATCCAAGTGACTGCAGTGCCTGCAGCTTTCGTACACCGGCGGCAGTTCTCCCACCAGTGCTCGGCTTCCTCAGCTAGCATGAAAGTCCCAAAAGTGACCTTCTGAGCATCAGTGCACGCCATGGCTCGAAAGATCTTCTCGAGCTCGCGGATCCATAGAAGAGCTACTTCAGGATCATAAGCTCCCTTGAACGAAGGCGGGTTGTTCCTTTGGAACTTGTCCAAACCCTGAAACTCAGCAGCTCCTCCATGATGATTCTGGTTCCGGTTGTTGTTCTGAGCAATGGCATTAGCCAATAGCGTCAGAACATCAGCAATCGCGCAGTCGTTTATACCAGCCATATCTTCCTACACCGTCCAAAGCGAACCACTTAACATAGAAGTTAAGCCAAAACGATCACCAAACACTTAATACCCTATATCATCGTCATAGACAATCATATAAGAGTACATAGAAGAAAACACAAGCGACACATACCCCGGCCTGCAGGACAGACCGGCTCTGATACCACTAAATTTAACACCAGCTACCCCGCATACGATAATATTAAAAAATTATATCATATAAAATAAAATCCATAAATTAAAACCAAAGGGCAACAAGTACCACATGATCCAAAACGTTTTAAAACAAAAATAACAACTGCGGAAAACATAAACATAAAACAACCCAAATCCCAATATAACATATCAGAGTTGGTAACCACTACCGATAATACATCGGAAAAATAAACTAATCATAAACTAAAAACTAAGAGCAAGCGATCTCCTCAAGATCACTCCTCAACTGGCTACTCATCATCGTCTGCATAACCAAAGGTACATGCAAAACAACAACAACAACAATAGGGAGTAAGGAACTGTACGGATAAATATAAACAGTAATAAAGCAGTTTAGCAAGATGATCATGCAGGATATAAAACATCATAATGTAACAAGTTATAACATATTCCATCATAACACATTGTAACCATGCTATGCGATGCAAAACTACTCCGCTACTCCATATGCAATGTGGATCCAATATCTAACTCAGGAAGACGATTTCGGAGTTACATATCCACATTGGCCAGTAAGAGCCAACGTCGGCAGTTCACCAAACTCACGGGTGAACCACTTGGATAGCTGATCCACCTTACTCTCGGATGGACCACCATGTATACGCTTGATTCACCTAACTCTTTGATGAATCACCGCGAACGGTCAGTTCGCTATACTCTAGGATGAACTCCCCAGTCATCGTAACTTCCCCCAAACTAACAACACCATGTCATGATGCATGCAATGCTAACATACAAACAACATGGCAACCACCTCCATCAACATCATTAACACTTAGACCAATAAGCATCAAAGTGATTTATCAACATCAATGTTAACCATTAAGCATCAAGAATGATTTAATCAACAACATCGGTAACAGTACGTCGTTACCGATAACACCATCTTCTCATTAATTGATCTCTTTATTAAGTCTCCATTATTGCATCTTACCATATCATTATCCTAGTTCATTAACTATCCTCAAGGTTGTGTTTTATACTCTCTTATATCATATTTTTATCCCAAAAGGTTATTAAATCTCTTTTTATTTAAAACTGTGAAGTTTTCTTAATTCTGATAGTAGTACGGCCTGAGCATGGGCGTGCTGGCCAACTGGCACGGGCATGCTGCATGAGAGCACAGGCGTGCTAAACAGCGTCTCTTTTCTCGTTTTTCCTACACGAGCGTGCTGGTGAGAACACGGTCGTGCTGGCTTTACTAGGCATAGAGCACGGGCGTGATGATATTGAGCACGGGCGTGCTCAACGCTGTTATAGCGTTTCAATTTTGGGAAACTTAGTAATTTTCTAGATTTCAACACTCCAAATTAATCCTAAGGTTTTTAACTAATCCATTGGCATTAATCTCACCACTCATCAACATCTTTATGTTTTATGCACATCAATTAGACTAATCCTAGTTTTAGGCTTAGCGCTAACATCCCTATGTCTTTTATTAAAATAGTTTTAACTGCAGTTTCCATCATACCAATTCATACAATCATGGCATATCAACAACATCATTAACAACATCATAAACGTCAAGCCAAGGTCATATAAATCAATTAAACAATTAACATCATATATAAACAACCATAACATCTTCATACATCAACTAAGGCATATAGCACACAAATAGGGTCATGGGTTAACCCTCATCTTACGCTACCCTAGAACCTATATGTTCATACTAATCCCTTCTCTCCATACCTGGTGTGACGATTCCAACCTATGAGCCAACAAGAATGAAGTCCACACTTGACTCCTCCAAACAGTTTCAACAGGTTCAGCGAGCTTGATTAGATCCTTGTGGAACTAATTTGCTGATTGCCGTTCACAGCACTGGCACATGAACAATGAAGTCTGATTTGACAGGGAGAAAACGGCTCAACACTAACTCAAAGGATTCAAAGAAAAGGATGAACAGGGTTGGTTAACTTATCTTAGAGTAACACTAAGCTAGCAGCTTAACCCCAAACACAACGAAAAACACCACAGGGATGTGTTCTTGACGAAGAACACCCAAACAAGGATTGGAGAATGCTCAAGGATTTATTGGGAATCCAAGAGAAAGGTTGATGACGGCTGTTTCTAACTTTAGGGATGACGACTATGAGTTTTAGGTCGAGCAAAAAGGGGTATAAAAAAGATTAAGGTGAAACGGGCTGACCAAAAGCCCAAAATGGGTTTCTGTTGCACGCACAGAGCACGGGCGTGCTGACCTTGAGCACGGGTGTGCTGACCAACCAGCATGGGCGTGCTTTTTTGACTGGATCACTAATGTGGCTCGTTCTAAGTTTAACTACCCCCAACCCTAAACATCTAACACAAGCATAACAACTATAGAAACATATATAACAACACTTTATAACAAGCAAGCGAAAACTGGGGTGTTACATCCGCCACTACTCTTTTGCGATGGGATTGACAGAATTCTCATAATATTCTTAAGGATTCCCGTGATTGCTGGGAAGGAGCTGGATTTGCATGTTCTTTACATCGAGGTTACAAGGACATGAGGCTATGAGAAGGTAAGCTTTGGATTTGCATCTTAGTTAATAGTTTAGGAATGGTAGAAACCTTTTGCTATTATTTTAATTAATAGTCTAGGAATGAATATGATAAATTTTGGTATGTTCATGTCATCAATGCATTTTGGTCTCATTTTGGCTTTCACGGTCTGATCTTCATGTTGGTGGCTTCAAGGTCCAGGTTATGGCTGATGCTAGGTACCCAACGTTGCTATTGTCACCTTTAGGGCAAATAGATTCAAATAGGGCATATATAACTCAAGAGGTAACATTACTCTGTCGTGTTCTGTGGTATCCTTCCTTACCTTGGTGTACTAACTTAAAAACAGCTTATGATTTGTCAACTGATTGTTTTTTTCTTTAATTCTCTCTTTTTCTTAAAAAAAATTTAGTTTGAAATTATAGATCCTATATTTCCTTTCCTTTTCTTATGATTGATTTTGAATAGGATTAAATTTTTTTGTATCTCTGGAATTCAATAAATCTGACTTAGATGAGGTTGAATTTTCCAAATTTCATTCTAATGTGAAGCATGGTGATATTTGTTGCTGGCTTTGAAGATCTGGGTTCTCACACCACAACCAAGAATTGGCATTGAGGTAACCATGTTTGCTCCTTGACTTCATTTACGTTAGCTGAAACATATAAGGGTTTGACTGTGATTATCTTGAAATGTCAACATGGTGATTGATCTTCTCCTTCTTTTTCTCTCTCTTTTTGGGGGTTTGTAGTTTCAGTTCTGTTATATAAGATGGAGAGGGGGTGAAAGCGACAAAAACATAGTAAATATGGTGACTAATTTTTCACCCATATGTGCTCATTTTTCACACACACAGCAGCTGGATCAAAGTGCACGATGGTTAAGGTTGCCTTTAAAAACAAAAAACATCTGAACAAAAAATATAAGTTACAATATACGTTGCATATCCTATATTCCCCTATATAACAGTTATTTGGACTGCAATCTACGAATGTGTATTTGTTTTCAGTTAGACTGCAATTATTTGGAACAATTAACTGGTGTTTCATCTATTTTTGATAGATCTACTATCATATTGCACATACATTTTTACTCTATAATTGGGAACTGGGATGTATTTCTTCTGCTGCTTTTTTTCTTGGTTGGTGTTATCTTTTAGCTTTTTTCGCCAAATGTATTAGTCTGTTATGTTTTATTTAAATCTTCGTGTTCTTAATTTTATATATTATAAATATGATTGTATTACTACTCTATATTTATGATATGGATTTTATGGTATATTTTATCTTTTCGCTATCTTTCTTGATTTGAATACTGATTTTCAGTTTTTGTTCAGCAATAACTCTGCACGCTTTTTTTAAAAGAAGTATAAATTAGCCTTTCACTGTTATTCTAATTTTTTTTTTTAAAAGTAAATATGTGTTACATTTAAATAGATTTAAATTTAAATAAATCACTTTATACCCTTTTTTGCTGCAAATAATTTTCCACTACTTCTTCCCCTAACTTAATTCATCTCTATTGTGTAGGTACTGTGAGCAATCAAATTCCCTACTCAGTGATACTATTGTCGTTTCTATGGATTCTATCTACTAATGCTCTGTTGTAGATTTATTCTTAACAGCTTGCAAATTTCAGTATGAAAAAAATATTGCAATTAGTCACATGCGGCACCTTACTGCATAACATTGCACAGTTGTATTTAAGTTTTGCAATTTTCCATCCACCGCCCAAACAACTATGTAATAGGTCTCCTTAGGTATGTACTAGAATATGGGCACTGTAATTTACAACTTGGATTTCAGTTTTTTGCATTTTCTTACTGGTAAGAGTTCGTATTATTATATTGTTAAACTTCGTCTATAAATGACAATTCTCTATACTCAAAGTTAATCAACAAAAATGTTCAGTGAAGGAGAATTCAAGATTGATTTTTTCTCTTCTCTTTCTGTACGCATTGAGCCTTGAAGTGTCGATCTATTATAACTGACTAAACTCTGTATATGTATTTCAATTGGGTAGAAATCAACTTTGTAAGTACAAAAAAAGAAAAAAAAAAGAAAAAAGGAAATCAACTTTGTAGCTTACATAATCAAATATTATGCTGCATAATGATATGATGGCATACTTCATTATATTGGTTTTATAACAGAATTGAAGAAATAGATAAAACCCATAGTAAAGATGACAACTATATTTTGTATAATTTAAGAAGTTCTTTAGCAACTATTTTCCGTCACAAGATTGTTTTTTTCTCTTCTCTTTCTGTACGCATTGAGGCTTGAAGTGCCGATCTATTATAACTGACTAAACTCTATATGTATTTCAATTCGGAGAATGTATCTCTCACTAAATATATCACTCTTATGTGTATTTTCAATTTTTATGATAATCTAGCCATTTATAGCCACTAGCAGGTCTATGGTTAATACAACTCATATGGGCATTTATTGTTGGAATATTCTGTATTTAATTATATTCCAATGTCATAATGTTGGCAGATATCGTCAATTAATTATATTAGCTATTTATCAATTAGGAGCCTTAATTGACATGTGATCAAATTAAGTGATAAGGCTAATTAAATTTCTGATTTGATAATAAATTAGTTAATTGATATGGGCTAAATATGAGTGGATGTCATTGATGGCCCATTTCGGAATAATGGGAACCCTAATTGGCCATCACCCTAACCGGTTGAGGAAGAACCACAAGCCAACGGGTGTTCATTACCCGTCTCTCTTTTCTCTTCCCCCTCTCTGCGTTTCAGGATTACTACCCTCCGTTCGTGAAGGTTGGTGATCAAGTTCATCCTCTGAAGAACGCTTGAGGTTTAGGAACATACAATGGATTCAGGTATTCCTATATCTTTGATAAATCAACATGTTTTAGATCCTAAAGGTATCAAGTTTTAAGTTGTTCTTGATAATAAAGATGCATGCTATATATGGTTATTATGTTTTTGCAATAAAGTTTGTGATAGCATGCCTTGTAGATGATTATTGAGTTTAAATCTAACAAGTGATATCAGAGCGGGTCTTCATGTTTGATTTATTGGGATTATTTTATGAATCCTAATTTTTTTTAAATTAGGAATTATGTAAGGATAAATAGAATTGACGAATTGCTTTAATGGATTCCTGTACATGTTTTTTATCGGAATTGTATTTTCGAATTTGGATCAGGATGTCTTTTCTTTATATATATTGTAAATATAATGATTTTAATATTGCCTTTAAGAGTTTCAAAAGTTTTTTCTTAAGCTTTGCAGCGAATCTTCAATATATTGTTTATATTGAATGTCTTTGGTCATAAATTAAAGTTGATATGAAAGAAGGTATGGCCATCCAGGAAAGTTGCGATTATTATATATATTTGTTTATTGCTTACGATTTGGTTGGCGTAAGTGTTTTTGGCTCGAAAACCTTTTATATATATATATATGCTTAAAGGCTTTACCTAATGCTAACGTGCCTATTTGTGGCCATATTGGTTTCACGAGTTTCAGTGCTTTTGCTGCAAGTGATTACGTGAATGGTTTAATATATATTTGATATATATATTTGGCTCATTGGTTCATTGATATTTGTTTTTTGGTTTTCTCACATACATTAATGAGCGAGACCCTATACCCGGGCTTGAGTGCAACTTAAGATAGGAAAGAGGTTGAGTAGTGGTAGCCTTCTGGATGTTCATCCTGTTTGGTTATCACGAAGGCCTAACTTAGAGTGATTTCTTTCGAGGGTATTGCCGCTTCTAATAGTTTACCTATGGTTGTGGGCAATATTTCGAAATGGGTCCAGATTCTAAGGACCAAAGTTAGAACTATAGAAACACCTATTGGAAAAGTTCACATATTAGAAGAATCTTTTTTTTAAAGGTTCTTTTCACACTAAACATTCAGGTTTCCATGTTTTTTAGTGTGAAAAGGGGCAAATTCGGGACCTCCCATTTTAAAAAAATTGTCTGGTAATTTTGGTTGAGTTGGTTGAAACAACAAGTTGCCAAAGTAACCTCTGTTGCGTAAATTTGATTCAATTGGATTTACAAAAGATGTAGTATGAAATTGTTCATGCGAGTTGTTGTCGGCCCGAAGGAAGGCACAACTTGACAGGATAATTACATACCTGTGATGGTAAATGTGTGGTGATTATAAAGTATTTTCCATGTGGATAATGGGATGCCCGAAGGTAACCATTATTTGATAGGATTTATCACCAATATTTGATCATTACGTTGAGAGTACCCCTAGCAGTTAATTCTTACAATCCGAAGATTGGGAATTGGTGGTGCCCTTGGTATCTTGTTTGGGTCTTCAATTTGCCAATTTGGATTTTGAGTGAGTCAATTAAAGCATGAAGTCACCAAGGTGACCTCTCTAGTGGAAATCACTCAAAAGAAATATTAACGATTATGTGAATGTACATCCATGCGGATATTAATCGGCCCAAAGGAAGGTTAATATTTGGTAGGGTTGCATTCACACCTGTAATGGTAAACACATAGTGATTATAAAGATCCTTTTCATATGAATAACAGAGTATCCAAAGATAGCTGTTGTTTGACAGAAATTATCGTCAGTGTTTGATCATTACAACAAAATACCACTAGCAATTAATGTTATTATCCAAAGACTTAATATTAATGGTGCACAGGGTATTTTGGTGAGTATCTTTAGGGTACTTATGTTCTTTTTAAGCTAATATTGATTATGTATCTGCTGATTTAATTCAATTTCGATCCTCAAAAGTCCTGAATTTTGGGATTGAAAGGAGAACATTAAGGTTGTTCTTGGATCTTGACCTTGCATAAGGATGGAGAAAATCACATTTTCTCACAAAATTCAATTTCTCTGAAGAGAGGATCAAGTATAGGAAGCAGGATTGCTCCAATTGCACGAGTCTTATGATCATAAAGGACAATATTCCAGAGACCTTTAGGGGTATTATTTTGGATGGCATAATTAATGTCTAAGATTTCCTTGCTGAAATTAAAAGTACTTTCTAAAAGCAATAAAGACGAAAATAAGCATTCGTTGGAGAGCTAGATTTTCATTAAGTATAAAGAAAAGAAAATATAAGGAGCACATTATGGGAATGTCCAATCTTGCTCATAAACTTAAGGAGCCAAAATGTGGGCTGTCTAACGACTTGCCCATGCGTTTAGCATTTGTTATTCCTTCATGCACAATTTGGTCCGTTTAAGTCAGCTTATAGCTGCTATAAAGAGAAATGGTATCTGAATGGATTCATTTCATAAAGTGTGCAAGAAAGGAAACAATGAAGCAAGAGACGACAAGTAGTGCTCATTTGACATATACCTCTAAGGATAAAGGCTAACACAAGAAAACTCAGGATAAAGCTGCTAAGGGTCCGTCATAAAAGAAATAGCTAGGGTCATAATTATTTCTTTTATAAGGACATCGGATATCTAAAGAAGAAATGTCCCAAATATCATGTTTGGTATGCCTATAAAGGATTGTCTGAACTGATGAAGGCCAAGTGATGCTGAAAGATGCATCCATATTGGAGTTGACCAAAATCAGTAAAGGATAAGGCTATTGACGTTTCAGTTTTTTGTCACTGGCTAATATTTGGAATTAAAAGACATTTTGATTTAGTCATCATTTAGATGAAATTTGGTTTTAGTTTCTTATAGAACAAATCAGGATAATTTTGTTCATTTAGAAATGATGGATTCAATTTGTTTTTTAAAATTCAAATATTGTAGGAACCAGTCAAGCTATGGGCTGGACATACTATAATTGCTTGGTATTGAAACCTCTTGTTTTAAAACATTGAGTGAGGAATCATATGACACAAAGTGTAAAGTTGATAGTGAAATTAAGGAGTACTATGACACAAACATTTAGGGCACATCTCTAGGAATAGAGTTGAGCAACTTGTATGAGGGAATCCTAGATTCCATGGGCCTTATACATTTTATTGTTTGTATTAAATGCATTAAAGTTAAATAGATCAAAACATGGCTATCAAGAATATAGTTAAGTCCTAGTAATGATTCTTAAAGGTATGGTGAGGAGTATAATTAGTCGTTCTACCTTACCAGAGTCACTATGGGAGTAACACTAAAGATTGCAGCTTAAATGCTTGACAAAGTACCAACTAAAGTAACCGACCAATCACTTTCAAGTATGGGAACATCCAACTAAGGCAAGGCCTTATCGCGAAGGAAATTAGAGTCTCCCAAATAGTGAGCGGCAATTTTATTGATACTCTGAAAGGTCAAAGGGGTATGTGAATTTTTTAATCCCAAATTAAAGAAACCTTGAGACAGAAACTGACTAGTTCTTTGAGGATATTGAGTTTGGGGGGAGATAAGATTAGAGACATTATCTTTGAGGAGAATTGGTTCTAATCCTTGAACCAATTCATACAGTTGCTATTAGTGTAGCAAATTTGGATCCTTGTGAGGATATTGTTGTTATTCTTCCTATTCAAGAGAAGAAAATTATTCCTGAAGGTCAAACTCAACACCCTCAAGAACTAGAGCATTAGGAGCTGATGCATTTTGTCATGATCCACTAAAGAAAGGATGAATACTACTTTGGATAATTATATAGTATTTCTCCAAGAACATAAGATAAATGGTATAATGGAAAGTGATTCTATCAACTCCCATCAAACCATATGACGTTTCTATTCGGAAAAGTGGATTGAAGGTATGAGTACAAGCTCAAGCTAGACAATAAGGTATGAAACTTATCCTGTTACCTGAAGTTTTCAAAGGGTAATATGGAGAAGTATAAGGTTTGTCTAGTGGCAAAAGGCTATACTCAAAAGAAAGGATTGCTTATAAAGAGACATTCTTTTTAGTACCATTGAATGACTCTTTTAAGGACAATCATGGCTCACGTTGCATATTATAATTTGGAGCTTCACAAGATGGATGTCAAGACGGTGTTTCTCAATGGCAACATTGATGAAACAAATGTATATAATGCAAAACGGGAAACTTTATGTCGAAAGACACAGAGAAGATGGTTTGAAAATTGACGGAATCTATCCATGGGCTAAAGAAGACGTCTCGTTAGTGATACCACAAGTCCCATCAAGAGATTGTCTCATTTGGTTTCGAGATGAATATCGAGGACAACTGTGGGTATTACAAGTTCAGTGGGAGTAAGTTCCTTTTTGTGGTATTATATGTTGATATTATGCTAGCCAAGAACGATATAGGCTTATAGCGCGAAACCAAGAAATTTCTGACAAAGAATTTTGGGGTGAAAGATCTTGGGGATGCTTCTTTTGTCTTAGGAATTCGATACTTAGAGATCATTCTCGAGGTATCTTTGGGTTATCACAAAAGAGCTATATCGATATAGTTTTGGAGAAGTTCGACATGAAAGATAGTAAACCAGGAGATACCTCGATCACTAAGGGAGACATTTTAGTCTCAATTAAATGCCCCTATGAAAATCTGGAAATTCAGGAAATGTAGAAGATTCCCTATGCTTCGGCTGTGGGAAGTCTAATGTATGCTCAATTTTGTGCGCATCCGAAAATAGCATACATAGTAGAATTATTAGGCAGAAACTTGAACAATTCAAGGATTATTGGAAAAGCAACCATAAGGAATGTGAGATACTTAAAGAGAATAAAAGGGCATATGCTCACATATCGGAGATCTAGCACTTTAGAGATCATGAGGAATTCTAACTCCGATTTTACAGGATGCCAAGATAGTAGGCATCCGACTACGGGATATGGCTGAAGTATTTTTTGTCACTTGGTTGCATATAGTAAAAGGTATTGAAATACCACTCAAGTCAGGTTGTGACAAATAAGTCAGTCATATTGTACTTCAACAACAACATGGGTTCTACAAAGTCGAAGTTCATCGACATCAAGTATCTTGCAGTTGAGGAAAGAGTTCAGAAAAAACAGTTTTCTATGGAGCACATAGGGACAAATTCTATGCTAGCAGATCCACTAACTAAAGGCTTGACACCTAAGGTTTTTCACGAGCATGTTGCTCATATGGGTGTTGTCACTGAGGATGCCTTAGTTTAGTGGGAGTCTCTATTTGTGTTCTATGTTTGAGATACAAACCTTTTGTTATTTCAGATTTTCTGCAGAAATAAGGTTATGTTTATGAGTTCATTATGAACTTGTTTGTATCTTGTTGTGTGTAAAATTTATTTACACATTAAGGACTTTGGTTTGCAAAATTGCAAAATTGATCTCACTAAAGATTTAAGTTGGACCAGTTGGAAATAGGCATGATTCAGAGATCACATTGCATGAAATTTCCATGCCACTCATCCATATCGATCTATGTCATCAAGTGCATTGATGTGGTGGTCGTCGGGGTTTAGTCACAATAGACGTTAGTGACAACAGCCGCGGTGGTCCCATTGTTGATGTATGAGGTGGACCAGATTGTAAAGGGAAAATTTAAAGATAAATAGCATTCGGATACGCACCTAAAGAATTCTGATATAATTATTACGATATATTGTCCAAGTGGGAGATTGTTGGAATATTCTGTATTTAATTATATTCCAATGTCATAATGTGGGCAGATATCGTCAATTAATTATATTAGCTATTTATCAATTAGGAGCCTTAATTGATATGTGATCAAATTAAGTGATAAGGCTTATTAAATTTCTGATTTGATAATAAGTTAGTTAATTGATATGGGCTAAATATGAGTGGATGTCATTGATGGCCCATTTCGGAATAATGGGAACCCTAATTGGCCATCACCCTATATATAGGCTATGGTCCCCAATACACCGGACAATATCGCATACCGCCTCTTCTCCCCATCTGAAGAGCGACTAAGGCATAAAGAGTCCCGGTTGAGGAAGAACCACAAGCCAACGGGTGTTCATTACCCGTCTCTCTTTTCTCTTCCCCCTCTCTGCTTTTCAGGATTACTATCCTCCGTTCGTGAAGGTTGGTGATCAAGTTCATCCTCTGAAGAACGCTTGAGGTTTAGGAACATACAATGGATTCAGGTATTCCTATATCTTTGATAAATCAACATGTTTTAGATCCTAAAGGTATCAAGTTTTAAGTTGTTCTTGATAATAAAGATGCATGCTATATATGGTTATTATGTTTTTGCAATAAAGTTTGTGATAGCATGCCTTGTAGATGATTATTGAGTTTAAATCTAACATTTATCCTTAGAAATACAGACTGTTTCATCTACATTGCAAAATAAGGGTTACATTGTTGAATTTGCATGGAATGATGATTGCGCCTAGCCACCATATATGCATTACTTTTAGAAAATGATTTTTTTTTCATTGTAAGCAATAGAATCAGGTGCATACATTAAAACGTAAAAGGAGCTATGCAAATTATGGCATTCATAAAAGTGAATTCTTTAGTAATTAAAAGAAGGCTTAATAAAATTTTTTGTCCTTGAAAATATAGGACTTTTTTGGTTTAGTCTCTATCATTTGTTTGCTTTCCTTTTGGTATCTGTAACTTTTGAATCTTTGTTTTTGGTTCCGACCAGCAACTCCAAACATTAATTGCTGACGTGGTAGACAAAAGTTCATGTCAGCAGTGACAATTGACAAAATAATTATTTTTTATTCCATCTGTCTGGCATGACTAGGACCAAAAACAAAAATTTAAAAGTTACAGACATTTTAAAGCAAAACAAACAAAAGATAGGGACTAAAACTTTAAAAGCATATATTTCCAGAGACTAAAAACTTCATTAAACCTTAAATATGATTTCCTGTAATTTATGAATTAATTTTATTTTCTGACAGATGAAGAAGAATTCAATTTTCTTTTAGTGGGCTGATTTTAAAGCAAATAATCCACCAAGTTTTGATAAGGAGGATGCCACTTTGGTACTCGGAGCACATTATATAGGGCTTTTTGGTTTTAGTCTCTATCTTTTGTTTCTTTTGCTTTTGGTGTCTGTAACTTTTAAATTTTTGTTTTTGGCCCTTGTCATGCCAGACAGATGGAATAAAAAATTTATTATGTCACGTGTCACTGCTGACGTGGACTCTCATCTGCCATATCAGCAGTTAACGTTTGAAGTTGACGGTTTGATCCAAAAAAAAAAAAAATTAAAAGTTACAAACACCAAAAGCAAAACAAATAAAAGATAGGGACTAAAACCAAAAAAGTCCTATATTTTCAGGAATCAAAAACTTCATTAAACCTTAAAAGAATATAAAATGAATGCATGAAACATGACTTCTATTGTTCCCAGGTCACATTATATTGGGTTTGCAGGCGGGTTCTAGCGTGCGTGAGACATAGAAGTTACTCACCATGCACCAGCTTTAACCACCATCGGATCAAGTAGTCCCACTAGATTGCACCTACTACTGCCCCCACCAGATTTTTTTTTTGTCATTTCCTTCACTCTCTCACTGACACCATCTTCAACAGTGGCCTCTCCCATTTTCATCCCTTTTCCGTTTTCTTGTTATTATGCAGTTCAGCAAAAAGGGGAAAGATCGGCGCCGTTATCACAGAGATGGTCGTTGCTATCCATCCATGGTGCCAATAAACTAATAAAGTGCAGTATCACTTCAAAAATATTAAAATAACAACAATAAATTGGTTTCATTTTCAGCAAACTTGAACCAGAAAAAGAAAAAAGTTATGGACCAAATTGATGCAGTATTCAACAGGGGATAGATTGAAAAACAATACAAAATGTTAAAAAAAAAAAAAGAATGAATGAGTAGAGGGAATGCTCCATTCTTCTCTGTCGTGCGCCGTCCCCTCCAGCAGCGAGTCGCTGCATGCTCTGTTCATCTTCGCAGTATGCATTCTCCTCCACCACGCAAAACTTGACTCCTCCATTGGCCTTCTACACCAGCAACCATGAAAAACTAGTCCGACCTCAAGCTACAAGGAAAGAGAGAGAGATCCCAAAGGGCACCGTCAGCGCCATGGTCAAAACTACAAGACTGACCACCTTCCTCCACTACATCGGCCACCGCAAGCCCAAATCTGTGTGCTGAATGAAGGGAGATGGATGGGCAGAGTGGAGGGCTCTCATGGCAGGGTTTTCTGATAATGTTGGATCGACCCAGTGGAGCACCTCACTTCCGACAAGGATGTAACAGATTTTTGTCTGAGGCTTTATGTGACTCACAACCCATTGGCGAGCTGCATCGATGTTGTTGAGGGTTACGATGTCGCCGTGAAGGGCCATGACTGCGACGGAGATGTTGATATTAGCGAAAGCCTGAAGTATTCGCAGGGTCACGTCCTAGATCTTGACATAGTCTATGATGGTTCTTGTTTTTAGGAAGCTTGCCACCGTGGCTGGCGGCGGGAGGTTGTCTTCAAGGGTTCCATAGTTAACGCTACCACTGACGGTGAGCCATTACACTGGGCCACTGTAATGCGTGGCGGACAGAGACCAGCGCCGTGGTGACGGAGATGGACGGGGAAACGACAGTGAGGGAAGGATCCAGAGAGTGAGAGAGGGTAGAAAAGGAAATGCAAAAAAAAAAAAAAAAAATTAGTGTGTGAGCATGTATATGGTAGTATCATGTAACACTACTTAATCAATCGTTATTTTTGGTTGCTCAAGGTGAGCAACATGAGAAGAGTACTCACCGTAGAAAATTGCATTGATAATGCTTGCACGTTAAATCTGAAACATGACTTATTTTATTTTATTTTGCATTAATTAATTGCTATTTAGGAAATTGAATATTTTATTCAATGTAAGGTTGAATGGTTTATTTAACTTATTGAATGTTTCTACTGGGACTGAAGAAGCATGGCATATGTGATTGGAGAAACATTTCCCTCAATTGGACGAAGTTTCTTTTTTTAACCAGAAAATTCCCTTCGTATTTGTTAAACTCAATTCAAAGGCTATTTTCAGCACTTTTTTTTCTGTCATACCCATTTTGCAATATTGCCTTCATCTTTGTCAAACACATTTTGCTATTGTTAATCATATTTCTCATATTGCATTGACTTTAAAATGCATATTTGGACATATTTGTTGGACTACCATTTTAGTTGCTTCTATTAAATTTTATTAGTAGTGTCAATTTATTATTTAATTAAGAAACCTTTGCCTGGTTTGTATGATTTACATGCTTTTATTAATATACAAGATGAGAAGTATAATGATGTTGCAAGCCTATATAATGTGTTTGATTTGATGGTTAATGCATGGGAAAACTAGAATGTACAAAAAAACTAGATTGCAGAATGTAGGATAAAACTATAAGGCACGTATAAACTATAATGCACAGGAAAACTAGACTGTACGGGAAAACAATGTTATTATTACTTTATGTTTTAAGCAAATTACTTACAAATTTAATTAATATTTCAATTGTTGATGACATTGAAAAGCTAATGTCCAGGTTGTCCTAGGTACATGTTCAACCTATACATGAAATCTACACTTGACAGGTTATAAGGACTACAAACTCTTTATTGAAATTTTCTGTTTATAATCGACATATGTAGTTAATTTCAAAATTTTAATTTTGTTTTGAATTTCATACGTGTATGTTGTAAACCCTATATAAAATGCATTGTGTGATTCGTGTATCTATTTATTTTTTTGGAATTTAACATAATCATATATTGTCTTTTTAAATAATATAAAATTATACCGCTTACGCATATTTCACCCGTGGATCGCACGGATCCATCATCTAGTTAATTAATAAATACTATGTGAAAAATAATCTGTCAGGTACAAAACAGCAACTCCACAAATCAAGCACCAAAGATAACAAAAAAGAAAAGGAAAAGTAAAAGAAACAAACCCTAGAATCTTCACTCCGACCAAAATTTCACAAATGCA
The DNA here is from genome assembly GCA_039655645.1 of Ammopiptanthus mongolicus. NCBI lineage: Eukaryota > Viridiplantae > Streptophyta > Magnoliopsida > Fabales > Fabaceae > Ammopiptanthus > Ammopiptanthus mongolicus. The sequence goes on from CM077347.1 coordinate 48,098,302, forward strand.
TCAACAAAAACTTTCAAAATTGCTAAAAGAGGGTTGGATTCATGTTTTGCAGAATTCTTAGGTTTTCCTTCCCATGATTCTCTGCAGTGAAAACCATAGAAATAAAAATTAGCTGTTGCAATAGAATGTAATTAATCTCACATCTATCAATTAAATGGCATTTGAAATCTACACATATTTTGAGATCAAATCATTAGATATACTTACAGATTGATCCTATCTAAAGTTGGATTGCTTATTCTCTTGGAGTTGCCATCAAGTTGAACATCAACTCTATGTTTATTAGCTTTCTGCAGGCCTTCCTGTGAAGGTTTTGATCCCTCAGTACAAGTCTCGGTGAGATTCTTGGCTTGAAAGCCATCCTGAATGTTTGCCTGTAAAAATTGATTTCACTGTTACAAGGAAATTTCTCCTCCCATAACTTAAAAAAATAGTTAAAATTGTTTTCATAAATTGTTCATTATTGATAGGATCCATGTGACTTTAAGTCGTTCCAGAGAATATGCAAAACCTTTGATGCAGTAGCTGAGGATAGAGAAAAAGAAAATCATGGACGAAAAGTAAAAAAATAAAAAATAACTTATTTCTGTGCATTACCTAATTGTACTACTGCAATAAGGGTTTACTTTATGAACAATGGCTACAGTAATCGTGCAGTCATGAAATTAGACTTTATGGGCATAGCAAGGGATTACTATAGTATGCAGTCATCATGCACTACTGCATAGTAAGGGATTATTTACACCTTTTCCTATCCTTAGAGAACCAGCATCTTAGACTTGAAATTGGTAAGTGTGCCAAGTTATGAATCCCTTTGTGTTCAGACTAAGTAAAGACCTGTTTTTTGGCAATTCAGAACTCTTCTAGAACTATGCAATCCCAAGTTTAATAGACAAAAATCCCTAAAGAGTGAGAAACAGTTCTAAACGAGCTCAGTAGAAAATAAGGTTCCAACCAACTGTAAAGTACTATACTATCACTGGCCAAAAAAATTTGTATCCTATCTCTGAGAAAATCATATTGAAATTGATTTTAGATACCTTTGTCACAATTTCAAAAGCTTTCAAAAGCAATAAAGGCTATTGAGTATGTACAGATCAAACCCCATCATAAGAAAACCAAAGACTCAGAATTAGACAATATACACGATAAACACATAACCTCTTCCATTAGGGATGGTTATGCTTCTCGATTCTATCGATCTTTTTAAGACATTAAAACCTATCTGTAAGCATCTAAAAGACTTGGCTTTGCAAAGAAGTCTAAGAATGCTGCAACAAATCAGTTTAGAAGTTTCAGACATCTCTGCAAAGCAGCCACATTCTTTACACTCTAAAGTCTAAACTTCCCCTAAGTATTGTTATCATAAAGAAAAGTATAAAAGTCATACATTTTGGCACAGGATTGCACTTATGACTTTTCTCTCTAGTTTTATACCGGTGATTGTTTCAAGGGAGTTTCATTTCTGCTATGCAGAGACTGAACTGCTTTCTTGCACTTTTCTGTTATCCTTGGTTATCTTTTTCCTTTGACTTCCTGTTTTGGAGAATTTCTTGTCCCCACTCTACTTATACCTTCTTTTCAAATTTCTTTTATACAAATAAATTGCACAATATACTAAAGATGATTTTGTAACTTTCCCAACATGAAAAGTATTTCAATTCCTGATTTGCTGTTCCCATAAATCTACTTTAGAATATTATTATTAGGCTGAGCTTGTACTTGTTTTACCACAATAATACTTCACCTATAATATAAAAAGGACTGCGAGGTTAGTCTTTTGTATCACATACCAGTCATTCAAACTTTTACGAGTAAATTATAGTTTCTTCTTTTCCCGTTTTCATCTAGTGTGTGTTTAAATTAGCTGTGAAAATTTAATTATTTCAATAATCAATTATATGCATAATAGATTAGTGTTATAATCGATTATAATATAATCAATTTTATGTTTGGATGTGTTTAATGAAATGTGATTATTAGATAATCTATTTTTGTTTGGATTGTGCAAAAAAATCACTTATATATAATAAACTACTAATAAGGGTATGAAGTTATTTGGATAATTTAATAATATTTGTTTGGTAGTTAATTTTTTAGAGGTGAAATGGGAAGAATATTATTGGTTTCAAAATAATCTAACATATTTTTTAAACAAGCTCCAAACTTCTAGCATCTCTAAAAACAACTTTTTTGGCATAAAAATAGTTGTTTTGCAATTTAATAAGTTTACCCAAACATACCAACTGCTACTGAAAAACAGATTTTACTATGAAAAACAGTTGTTTCGGTAAGATTTAACAATCAACACCAATGCCAACAGCAGAAAAAATCTCAATTTTTGTTTTCGATAATGTAATATCCGTGATTAATCAAAGCTTCCTCAACCAATATACAGTCACAATTCTAATAGTAGCTTTTTAGTAAGCTTCAAGAACTTCAATGTCAAAGGGGTTAAGAATGCCAAAAACAAATCGTAATCCTAGGATGACTTTAGACATGCATAAATGCAACAAAACTCTAAGGATAAGCTATAGGCACCACCATGGTTGTCAAACTCGCGAGTTGACTCATTGAATCGTCCGAGTCTACATTTCTAGGTAGCCAAAACTAGTTAACTCATAGGTAGAATCGATTCCTGAGCAAACTCGCAAGTCAATACGCGAGTCACTGATTCTGCTTGTTTTTTAAAAACCCCCAAAGCTCACCATTTCAAGCTCTCAAAAACCCAATATTTCGTGTTTCATCCACACCCCCAATTCACACAACGTAGAACCCAGTCAAACAGAAGACCCACTCCATATTCGTGCACTTGGACGACGAATAGAGACCCGCTCTCTCGAACGTCCTCCACTTCTGCGAGTCCTGCCGGCAAACGGCCTCCCTGCCCCCTACCTGCGAGTAAGTTGCAGCAATCTTTCTTCCCTTTCCTGCTCAAAAACCCACTTGAACAGCAATATTTGCCTCCTTCCATGCTCGAAATCCTCCCTGCTTTCCCTCCTTCCCTGTTCGGGGTTTGAGGACAATGTTGAAGAAGCATTTTCATCCAGGAAAAACTTGATTATGATGATGATGGAGATGGTAATAATGGAGATGATGTTGTTGGAGGATTGGATTGGGACATTTGAAGAAATTAGGAGCTATTTTTTGAAATGTGTTTACTTTAGGAACTTATGTTTTTCTGAATTTATGAATGATTTGGTCATTTATTATTATGGAGTTTGAATGTTGAATTATTGCTGTGTTACCTTATGTTATGTTATGTATATATGCCATTTATAGGTTTTTTTATATTAGGACACTTACAGGTCTATGAGTCGAGTATACATGTCAAGTCTACGTACGCTCCACGAGTCTACCTAGACTCGTGAGGTGGGCACCACTGATGCACAGAGCAAATGCTTAGGAAAACATAGGCCTACACTTTTCAGGTACTAAATCAGGTTGACGAAATAGTTAGCTCATTTCAAGTAACATCAAATTTTCTGACTGTAATACACAATAATTTAAGCAAAAGCATATAAAACTGCTGCGTCCCAAGAAACAGACAAAAAAATCAAAATAACTGAACACTGAAATATATCAATTGTGACAATTTAAAAAAAACAAAAATATAGATAAACTTACCTTAGCTCCATCTATAATATGGCTCCGGTTAATGGTTTCAGAGGTTATAGAAGTTTGATGAGGTACTCTAACTTGAGGGTCAGTGCAATCTTCAAATTCACGACCAAAAGGTTCTTTATGGGTAGAATGCTTCGCGCTTGCTGCCAATGTATCTCCTAGGTTTTTCTCTTCATCATGCCCAGTGTTATTGTTCTTTAATATTTGATTCCCAAGGGTATCCTCAAATTTCTCATCCAATAAATTAGAATTCTTGGCGGGCACTATACCACTTAATTCAGACCTCTCCTCGCCTTGTTCCAAGTCCAACAATTTTATATCATTTTCCGGTGAAAAACTTGTGCCCCTCAACTCTCCAAGACCTTGTTCCATTCCATCAGTAGTCCTCGCATCAGGCCTTAATGGAAATGTCTCTACTATCAACTCTTCTGTCAGAGGAGTTACTTTAGGCATTGGTGTTGTGGCTGTTGCCAACTCTTGTTCAACATTCTGTTTTGGTACCATAGGCTCAGTTACCCGCATCTCAGGAACAGTAGATTCACTGGATTCCTTGTTTATCATATCTGCCTGGCTACCATTTATGACATGACCTTCATCAACGATCTGATGCTCAGCTCCACTATAATACCCATCTGAAAGAACAGCAGCTTCATCAGATTTGTTGTTTGCCACATCTACCTGGCTACCACTTATGACATGTCCATTATTAACCATCGGACGCTCAGCTCCAGAATAATACCCATCAGAAACAACAGTAGCTTGAATGGATTCCTTGTTTATCACATCTACCAGGCTAACATTTATGGCATGCCCTTTGTCAACCGCTTGATGCTCAACTTCAGGATAATATCCATCAGAAACAGAAAGCATTTTGCCACCTGTGTCCTGAAGGTTGTTAAGCTCAGAAGGATTTTCTTTTGGAGATGCAGTCAAATAAGAATGAGGATCTTTGGCAATTGAACCTAACGGATTTTGTTCAAAAAATTGAGAAGAGGTCAGCTCCTCTAAAGTAATTTTAGCAGGACCCAACACTCTATTTTCTTGAATTATATCTCTTACAATCTCCCGTACTGTGTAGAAAGAGCCACCAACTTCTTTATGCGTAAGATTAAGTGATGGAAAGTTTCCACTGTTTGACTCTTGGTACCTGAAGGCAAGTAACTAGAAGGTAAATACAGGCGATACATTTAGTCAAAATGGGTTTCTAAAGTTTGACTAAAATTACAACAATTGAAAAGAAAAATTGGGCATAAAGAGTTTGAAAATTCAACCTTTTAAGCATACAATACAATGACACTGAGGGAGAGAAAACTAGAAGTTAAATGATATTAGATTACAGAAACTATACACATACTGAAAGTCTCACCTGTGAATAGAAGAAGTTCATAAGATAATTCATATAAAAAGGCATTTATTAAAAGGTACCAAAGTAATCATAGGTAGCATTTAATCATACATCAAATATCAATATAATAAACAATTTTATAGCTTGTTGCATCACATTTGCACTATATAGTGATAAGTAATTACATAAGTACCCTATAGAATAGGAGTCAAAGTTCAAACATGTTACCAGTGAAATTTTTCATTCCTTCACATAAGTTCTTTAAACAAAATATATTTACTGACAAGCTTAAACAAGTATACCAAGGATAAGCCAAAATGGCTAACCTCAGAAAAACAAAGAGCAGGTAAACATCAAACTACCAACAATAACACATTTGCCAAAAAGTCAAATGTAATAAAATGCCCCAAACATATTGTCGTTAGTTTCAATGAAATTAGTGTGTATCAGTATCACTCTTCCAGTTCATCAATATAGGTTGATCATAATGGAAAAAATAAAGAACTAAATAATATGTTAGATGCATAAAATTTATTTTCCTCACAGGCATGATGTTCTATTAGCAGTTACACATTATCAAAAAACTGACCAAGTAATTTAAACAACAAAAGTTGGTAACAATCAATAACATCCTGCAAAATTAGACTTATAAATATTCAGAAAGAAAATAAAGGAAATGAGGCATCATGTATAATGTATTCTTGACTAGGGAAAGAAGAAAATATGAAAGGAAAAAGTGTATCAAACAAGTAAATTTTAATAATCTGAAAAACAAGAGCAGGAATGAGGGTAGAAGGAAATCTTGAAATTTAATAATAAATTAATAATTTCAAATCCATCACAGGATAGTAAAATCTTGAATCAAGAGAGACTAGTATGCAATTACTTCTTTATAAAGGATTCAACCATTGCCTTTCTTTCCTCTTTTGAGCGTCGAATCCGAGTCTTTCTCCCTTCAGATTCATTATTCTTAGCAAGGGCAAATGTTTGCCCCACCCAGCCACCCTTTACAGAATGCATCAGGTTAAGGCACGACTTTTAGAATATAAGCCTGCACATAGTATATCCAAACCAGAAATGTCACAGGACAGATACGCATTCCATCACTTGCTAATAAGCTTAGAAATATCATCACTTTGCATTAGTATGTAAAATCCTCCAAAAGTATTTCAATATGACAAAAAACTTCCTTCTTGTTGGCAGACAACAGGCCATTACAACAGACTACAATGGGAGGGGAAAAAGGTAGAAAAAACACTTACTTTATAACATACAAAGCTGGGAACGATATGCAATATCCAAGACTATACAGCAGCATTAAAAAAAAATTCTTTTTTAAAAAAATGGACAAGAATGAAAGTTTGTATATTTCAGCCAGTAAGAAAAAGTGTGGCAACACTTTTCTTTTAGCAAAAAAGTGATACTAAATGTTAAAACAGAGTATTAGGGAGAGAGTGTATATATCTTACAGACATAAGTGATTCATATGTACACTATGTACACTAGAATGCATTAAGCACGCGAGCTAATCAAGAAGAAGGACTAATTATAAAGGTAATTAAAAACTATTAACTACGATCACAACGATAGTTGACTAACATTCTCTCACATGCAGTAACATGCTGAAAAACCTAGACTAGTATTGTAACACTAAACAATACTACTCACTTTATTACTTTAATCAGTATGTAATATATTAGCAGTACATAAAACCAAACAGTTAATGACTAAACCAAAAACAGCATACAAGTAGTTCTCAGGTCCACAGCTATATTCACCCAGAAATGGATGGCAACGTAAAAAAAGTTGTAACCAAAAAAAATCGAGGGAAAGCTTTGGTGAGTAGTATGAAAATATTATGAAAACGGGTGGGACCCAGTGAGCTACAGTAATGAAATGAGCACTGAAGATAATTTCGGAGGTTGAATTCAATTCAGGTAAACTTGAGCTAAAAAAAAACAAAAACAAAATTGAAGAAGCAAGGAAGAAATAAATAAATGGAAAATGCAGAAAAACAAAGAAAAATGAGAAAGCGGTGATAGGGAGATAGTAGTAGAGTTACCAGGAAGAGAAGCGTGGGTTTTGGCGTTGGGAGTGAGTAAGTGACTGTGTGCGCAGAGAGAAACTAAAACCCTGAATCAATCGCGATGAAGAGGGGAAGTGGACCGTATCGGTATCGTATTAGGCCATCACGATAGCGATTGGTCCAGGTGGGGGCGCGGGAGATAAGTAATTCCTTTCTAAACGGGCAATTCTACATTAGACTAGGGTGATAAAGTAGGGTGTAGCCCTTACGTCAACCCGTCAACCTGTCAAAATTTAATATAATGGATTGGGATTTTTAATTTATCAATTCATTTTGACCTGTTTCGCTTAACTCACCCAAAAACGGATCGGTGACGGATTGGCGGGCCAACCCGCCATATTAAAAAATAATTTTTTAATTAATGCATTAATTATTTTATTTAATTTAATTATTACTTGGAATTATTTCATACTAAAAAAATAATGTCTTTACTTTTATAACATGAATTGTATGTTATAAGATAAGATTATTCCAATTTTTTAATAATAATTTAAAAAGGGCCTTGAAGATTGCCCAAAAAAAGAAATGTTATATGATTTTTTTTAATTTTTTATTTTTATAGCGGGTCAACCCGCCAACCCAATTTAAGGTTTTATGTGATTGGCGGGTAGGTGGGGTGGGTTGAGGGGTTCAACCCATACGATTAAAACAGGTTGGCCCGCCCCGTCCCGTTTAAGGTGGAGTAAGACGGGACGGGTTGACTCACTTTGCCATCCCTACAGTACACTAATGTGAGAGTTGAGAACCAAGTAGTTTTGGTCCTCACAGTAGAGTAGTAGGCATTCGTGAATTGGTTTGGTTTGGTTTTGAACCAAAAAATCATTGATCCAGAGATTAAAATAATATGTGGTTTCGTTTGGATAACTCCCTTTAAAAAATCTGAACCAATCCAATCCAATTAAATGTAGTTTGGATTAATTCGATTTTTAACAACGTGTTACATACTAAATACTAAATTGAAAACATTTAACATGTATAAGTGTATATAAAGAGGGAATTTTGTTTATAAAAAAATATGAGGTGGAGTTCAATAATACCGGTAGACAACATAGTCTAGCCAATAAGGGTTGGATTCGATTCTCAGATCTTTCCTGTTGATAGGTAATACATAAATTTCATTATAAATCCTCATAAACATTGGTGATCTTCTCTAACCTTATACGGAGGCGTGTCTTCCCCTAACCTAAACTTTTTCTGTCACCAAAAAAAAAGTACACAACATGGTCCAGAAAACTCGTCCAAAATATCAATAGAAGGCAAAAAAAAAAAAAAAAAAAACACTCGTCCAGAAAACTCCTATAACAGGAGCCAAGTGACTCAATTCAATATGAACGCTAATCATAGTCTAGAAATAAGCAATTCAATAGACAAAAACATAATGCAGAAACACAAAACTTATAGTCAAGAAACATAAATAATGTCAATTCAATAAGCAAAAATAATATCAACACAAAAAGTAACAAAAAATATCATTAAGTAATCAACAACATCAATAAGTAACAAAAAATCGTAGTCCAGAAACACAAATGGGAGTGACTAAACGCAATTAGGAGTACCTAAAACACAAGTATATGCATCTATCATATAAGGATGCGATTCGGTTTGGATCGGTTCGATTTTGGAGAAGCAAACCGATAACCAAACCAAACCGATCGGTTTGAGAAAAAAAAAATGATCCAAAAAAATCTTAAAAAAATCAGTTTAGATCGGTTTTCGATTTTTTTGGATCGATTGTGATTTTTTTGGATCAGTTTGGATCTAAACACCCTTACTCCAGAGGCTGTAACATTCTGTTTTCTTGATTAGTGTGTGGGCCATAAGTTAACCATATTTAAGGGCTTAATTGTGTTCTTTATGGGTTAAGGAAGCTATGGTCCAAATTTGAAACAATTTGGCCTTGTAATGAGATTAGAAAGTGCAAAAACGTAGAAGAACGGATCCAAAACGCGAAAAAATACTAATCGAGCGATTAATTAATAAATTAATTAAATAATAGAGGATTAACATATTAAAATTAGATGGGGACATGTATACAATAGGCTTTTAAGGATATCCTAAAAATAATACAAATAAATATTCTAACAGTATGTTACGCAGGAAGATGCAGAAGAAAACACCCGAAAGTGACAACAGGACAACACGCGACAACACGTGTGAGTGACACGTGTCATGATGGGACATGTGTCATGACACGTGGAGAATGTGGCACCTAACTAAGCCTAAGCATGACACCTTGCCTAAAACACCTAGACTAGGACACCTAATAATTCTACTACCTAATAAAATAATCCTAAACTAATGGAAATAGATAAAACTAAACTTAATTCCATATTCTTTTTCTCATTCTGTACGTGACCAGAGAATAGAAAAGGAAGGAACTCCATTTTGGGAAGCCATTGTCGGAGCTTTGAAGCTTGGGTTAAGGTGGTTTCAATCATCAGAATTTTAAACCGATCGCGTATTCGAATTCGTAGCTTCGATCCCTTCGCAGTGGTACATTTGCATGTGAGTTTCCTTGAGGTAAGTCGGTGTCGACATTGCCGACATTTATCTTTCTTTTAGTTATTCAATTCCATTTCTTCCTCATTCTTAATCCTGATATCGTTTTCAGTGCATTTTTCTGCGCTATCGATTGTTCGAGGAGTCGCACGAGGGATCGTGCATGGTGTTTGGGCTGTGAGGCAGCCACTGCATAAGTGAGAAACCCTCTTTCAATTTTGTGGCTGAACCCTTACTTGCCTTGATTCTATATTCTTCGATCGTTTATCGTTGATTCTATTGTCGTTTCTGAGTTTTTCCTTGTTTTCTTTATGTGTTGTTCGGGCCGTAATCCGAAAACGGAGGTGCTGGTGGACCGACGAGAATGTTACAGTTGGTGAAGCTAAATCAAGGTGGGATCTTCCTTCCGCAATAAGGGTGACAGTGGTACTTCTCGAGTAGAGAAGGGCACCTTGGAGGTATCCTTAAGTCTTTCATGGTATTTGAATCACGGCTAGTGGGGCGTCTTTTTGTGTATATTGTTTTGATGTCATGGCTTCCAAGCGAAGCTCTAATGCAAGGTTTTGAGTTTCTATAATTGCTTATATGTTTTAAGTTTAAAATAAGCTTTTTTATGTTATGTTTTTGGTATCAGATCTAGTAAGGTTAAGTTTTGGGAGCATCACATTAGGTGGTATCAAAGCATTGAGAATGTTCTGAGGCTAATGGGATTATCCTAAGTAAGTGGGGTCGTTTCAGAGGCTATAATTGGTATTTTACTAAAATAAAAAAGATAAAGAAACACCTTTATTTCTCCCCAAATCAACTCACCTCTCTCCCTGTTGATTGTCAAGCCATAAACAACCAGAACCGTCGAACGGAGGAGCACCATCAACCGTCGAGCATCATTAACCCTTCCCAAAGCTTCACTCTCATTTTCTCACTCCTCTCTGCCCTGCACATTTCCCTCTCCTTCCCAAAGCTTCATATCCTTCTCAAAGTGTGAACCCTTCAGATCATAAATTTCAAAATCAAAACCCAATAAAAAAGCAAATCAAAGCAAAACAAGAATAAAATCAAAGGAAAAAACTTCACCTTTGGTTGCGCCCAACCATTCTCGCCGAACCCACCGGCATTACAGGCTTCGGTCGCAGCGGTGAGAGAGAGGGAGGAGTGAGAGAGAAGGCATAAGGAAAACTACAATCGGATTTTTTGAACTGCAACCGGCACCACCCAACCCCCACCACCCAATCTGGACTCCATCGTGGCGCGATGGTCGACAGTCCTCCTCCGTTCGACGATGGATTTGAAAAAGAGAGTGAAGCTTTGGGAAGGGTTAATGATGGGTTTGAAGGGGGAGCGTAAGGATGAGAAGTTGAAGAACTCGGTCGTTGCTGCGTCGTCGAGGTCATCGAAATTGAAGTTGTGGTGAGTGCTGGGTCAAGGGGGTGGCGACGGTGAGAGGGGGAGAGATAGGAATGAAAGAGAATGAGGAAAGTGAGAGAGAGAGAAGTGAAAGAGTTTACCCATTTTACCCTTCTCCAATCTGAACCATAGCATTTTTTAATAATATATCTACGGTTGCGATTAAATTAGTTTCAATACTCCACTCCCATGATGGAGTATTGAAGCCAATGCCTTTCTAAACATGTTTATGCAAAACTTAGGGGCGGCTTCTAGGATAGACCATCTAATGGGGTGCATGGGTGGACCACCTGTTTTCCGATTAAACAACTGGTTTTTTATACAAAAAAATTAATTTTCAATACCTATTCTTCCCCTACCCTTCTGTAACAGGTACCAACCTGAACAATACCAGATCTGCAACAGCGACCACTACCCAAATGAAGGGATGTGGAAGAGAACTTTTTTACAAGAAATTTTCAATACCTATTCTTCCTTTACCCCTCTATAACAGGTACCAACCTTAACAATACCAGATCTGCAACAACGGCCACCACCCAAATGAAAGGATGTGGAAGAGAACTTTTTTACAAGAATTAGTGGCATTTGGCTGAAGAAAAACTCTGACACTTCAACCCTCTAAATATTATTTGTTGGAAACCCGAGAAAAGATCGTCTGCTGAAGATCGGATCGGAAAATTCAGTTCCGACACAGAACCTGTTCCGATGTGGAACCAGCTTTGTGAGTTTTTGGCCGACATGCTGCATGGGATTAGTATCCCGGTCTAGAGGATTGATCTGAGAGTGAGACTCATGGAGATGGATGCTTGTTGCATGTGTTGTATTGGGAGACGTTTGGTTGTGTGCAGTAACTATTGTATACACTATACTACTATTTGCTACATGTTGTTGTTTACTACACTGCTATTGTTATTCCGACTTTGCGTATGCTATATTTATTATCTCCTTATTGCTTCTTATATGTTTGTCTCGTTCTTGGTTTGCATAAAGACGAGGATCCAGGTGATGGACCTGAGGGTACAACCTTTTATCATGTCAGTACCGAGGATACCGATGCTGGGGATGATCAAGATCGTCTACCATGACGAGAGAGGGTGGCGTATGGACCCCTCTACCTACTTGATGGTCTACAAAGGGCTAGTTAGCATTCTCTTCAAAGGAGGGGCATTGCATGTGGAGGACATGATAAGACCATTCAGAAATGTTCAGTTTCATCTATTTTCGAGGATCTAGCACCCACCAAGGCAGAGGGAGCAGGACTATCGGTGGGCAGCGCCACAGTGGTATCAGTGGTATCCAGTAGGCGAGGCTTCGTCTACAAAGATCAGAGGAGGCATGCCAAGCAGTACCTAAGGACGTATAGGAGACGTCACATTATCGTGTCGAGTTCCTCTTCCGAGTATGAGCCTATGCGGGTTTAAAGGCATACACACCGAGAGGGACAGGGTAGCTCAGGGCATCCTCATCACTGATGGTGAGTGCCTTCCAGTGCATCTCTAGGGCTGAGTGGCGAGGTTTTGATGTACCTTGAGTGTGGGTCGGAGAGTGCTGGTGAGCTCTGAGGGTTCTTTCTTCTTTTGGCTTTTTGATGTATTTTCAGTTTTGTATAGACCGTTTGTATATATATGTACAACACCCTACTAATGGGGCAGCGCTTATGTGCGGTTATGTATAGTTGTTTTATTCATGCTTTACTTTGATGTGGTTTTCTATGCTTTCCGTATAATCGTATGTTTTAATGCACTCGTTTTCGCAACGTTGTTTGAACATCACGCTATCGCTTTAATACGGTTAGGCATAGTTAATAAAAGAGTAAAGACCCAAATTGGTCCTCAATAAAAAACCACGGTGACATTTTGGACCTTGAGAAATGGAAAATATCAATTTGGTCCTCAAGAATGTAAAATGCGGGTCAAAATAGTCCCTGGCATGGACTAAAATGTCCCCAAAAATTACCCTAAAAAAGACCAATTTGACCCGCATTTTACATTCTTGAGGACCAAATTAATATTTTCATTTATCAGGGACCAAAATGGCACCGTGTTTTTTTGTCAAGGACCAATTTGGGCCTTTAACTCTTAATAAAATAAGCTTGGGACTAATGGGATTATCTTTCTAAGTGAGGAAGGTCGTCTCATTTTGGTACAAATCCCAAGTAACCACTCGGCCCTCTGTTTCTAACAGTCGAGTGGGAGAGCTCAGAGTGGTGGAGCCAGATCAACTGTAGCAAGTCAGTAGAGTAGGCCACAGACGACTGGAAGAGTGTTTGCCGTTAGGGGTTCTGAAATCTCTCGAAGCCTTGACCTGATATAAGGTAAATGCTTAGTCTCGGGTAAAATTTTATCAGTTTTATTTGATTCGGGGGCTACTCATTCTTTTATATCGATAGAGTGCATGGATCATTTAGGGTTACCTATTTCTGCATTACCCTATGACTTAACCATTTCGACGCCTATTGGCGATTCTCTGACTACCCTATCCATATGTCTTAAATGTCTTATCACAATAGAGAACCGTCATTTTCTTGTTGACCTTATCTATTTCCCTATGCAACAGATAGATGTAATCCTAGGCATGGACTGGCTTTCGGCCAACCATGTTATGTTAGACTGTTCAAACAAAACCCTCAGTTTTTCAAAGCAATCTGGATTGATGCCTGCCGTCAAGAGTATTCCGACGAGTGGAGGACTAGACGAATGTGTGGTGTTGTTCTCTTTGGAAACAAAGGAGACTCCTAGTGTCGAGGCTTTACCTATCATTCAAGAGTTTCCGGATGTGTTTCCCGATGACGTTCCCGAACTGCCGCCGGAGAGGGAGATGGAGTTTGCTATAGATCTTATACCGGGGGCTGGGCCTATATTGATAGTGCCATATCGGATGTCTCCAGCAGAGCTGGCGGAGCTGAAGAAACAGTTGGACGAGATGCTAGGCAAAGAGTTCATTAGACCTAGTGCATCTCCGTGGGGAGCGCCAGTGTTGTTTGTGAAGAAGAAAGACGGGAGCTCGAGGCTGTGTGTAGACTATCGTCAGCTGAACAAAGTGACGATAAAGAACAAGTATCCATTACCATGGATAGATGATTTGATGGATCAACTGAAAGGATCAGCTGTGTTTTCTAAGATCGATCTGCGATCTAGATACCATCAGATCCGGGTTAAGAAGGAGGATGTGCCAAAAACTGCTTTACGGAGTAGGTATGGTCACTATGAGTACTTAGTTATGCCTTTCAGTGTGACTAATGCTCCAGCAGTGTTCATGGATTATATGAACAGGATCTTCCGACCGTTACTTGACAAGTTTGTTGTTGTGTTTATTGACGACATCCTTGTATACTCTTTGAGTATAGAGGAACACCAAGAGCACCTAAGTGTGGTGTTGCAAGTGCTAAAGGACCGACAGTTGTATGCTAAACTGTTGAAGTGCGAGTTTTGGTTACAAGAAGTTCAGTTTTTAGGTCATGTGATCTGCAAGGATAGAATCGCAGTGGATCCTGCGAAAGTCGAGACCATAGTGAGGTGGGAAAGCCCTAAGTCTGTAAGCGAGGTGAGAAGCTTTCTTGGTTTAGCGGGCTACTATTGACGGTTCATAAAAGGATTCTCTAAGATTGCGTTACCTATGAAGCAATTGACGAGAAAGGGGAGAGCATTCGAGTGGTCAGAGGCCTGCGAGCAAAGTTTTCAGGAGCTGAAGAGAAGACTGACCACTTCACCAGTGTCAGTGCTACCAGATCCGTTAGGACGATTCGATGTATACTGTGATGCATCTTATCAAGGCTTGGGATGTGTGCTCATGCAAGAAGGAAAAGTGGTGGCGTATGCCTCCAAGCAGTTAAGAGTACATGAGCGAAACTACCCAACCCATGATCGGGAGTTGGCTGCGATAGTATTTGCGTTGAAGATATGGAGACACTGTCTTTATGGTGCTAAATTCAGTGTATTTAGCAACCATAAGTGCCTGAAGTATCTATTCGACCAAAGAGAGCTGAACATGAGGCAGCGAAGGAGGATGGAATTCATAAAGGACTATGAATTCGATCTACAATACCATCCAGGTAAGGCGAATGTAGTGGCGGATGCGCTTAGTAGGAAATCCCAACACATGTCTGAGATGATGGTAAAGGAGATAGAGTTGCTAGAGGCCTTTAGAGATCTGAATCTGGAAGTGGAAATCGTCGAGGATAGGTTGAATCTTAGGATGGTTGGAGTAACTGGCAATTTCCTGAGTCTTTTATGGAAGAAACAAGCTGAGGATAAGTACCTCGAGAGCGTGAACCGGTTAATAGATGAAGGTAAGACTTCGGAATTCAAACGAGGTACTGGTTGTCTGCTTAGGTATAGTGATCGCGTTTGTGTGCTAGCGGATAGCAAAGTTAAGAAAATGATCTTGGAGGAAGCACAGAAGAGTAAGTTGAGTTTTCATCCGGGGGCTACCAATATGTGTCGGGACCTGAAGAGGCTGTTTTGGTGGCCGGGGATGAAGAAAGATGTGGCGGCATATGTCCTAACCTGCTTGGTTTGTTAGAAAGCGAAGATTGAACACCAGAAGCCATTAGGGTTATTGCAATCGCTAGATGTCCCAGAATGGAAGTGGGATAGCATTGCCATGGACTTCGTTTCTGGGTTGCCGAAAACTCGGAAAAGGTGTGATGCAGTCTGGGTAATCATTGACAGGTTGACGAAGTGTGCTCACTTCTTACCCATCAACCAGAGTTACTCTCTGGAGCGGTTAACTCAGATTTACATCAAGGAGGTTGTGAGTCTGCATGGGATACCTTCAAGCATCGTTTTGGATCATGCTCCAAGGTTTACCTCAAGGTTTTGGAGGAGCTTACATAGTGCGATGGGAACTAAGCTAAGTATGAGTTTCGCTTATCATCCTCAAACGGATGGTCAGTCTGAACGAACGATTCAATCTTTGGAGGATCTCTTAAGAGCGTACATGTTGGAGAACATGGGGAGTTGGGACGAGGTCCTTCCATTGATCGAGTTTACATACAATAACAATTTCCATCCGAGTATTGGCATGGCGCCATACGAGGCACTCTATGGATGAAAGTGCAGGACTTCGTTGTGCTGGTTTGAGATTGGAGAAGGTCAGCTGTTAGGTCCGGAGCTGGTACAACAAACGATAGAACAAGTTCGTGTGATCCGAGAAAAGATGAAGACCGCAAGGGATAGGCAGAAAAGCTACGCCGACAAGCGGAGAAGACCCTTGGAATTTCAAGAGGGCGACCATGTCTTCATGAGAGTTACCCCAAGAGCTGGAGTGGGCTAGGCTATCAAATCTAGAAAGCTAACACCCAAATTCATAGGACCATTTCAGATTCTTCGACTAATCAGTCTTAAAACCTATCAAATAGCTTTATCACCAAATCTGTCAAATCTCCATGACGTCTTTCACGTCTCTCAACTCAAAAAGTACCACCCCGATCCATCACACATGCTGGAGCCCGAATCAATCCAACTGAAAGAGAACCTTGAGTATAAGGCTTCACTTGTTCGGATCGTGGATAAAATGATCAAGGAACTGCGTGGCAAGCACATTCCGTTGGTCAGAGTGGAGTGGGACCCAATAACGGGAGATTCAACGTGGGAGCGTGAAGCTGAGATGCGCCAGAGTCATCCTTATCTGTTCTCAGGTATGCGACGGAAATTTTAGGGATGAAGTTTTCTGTAAGGGGGTGGTAATGTAACATCCCAATTTTCTGTAACTCTAATCAAATTGGTTAATCTCGATTAGGGCTTTGAATGCCTGTGTGAATTGTTTTGTGTAGTTTAAGACCTAGTTGGAAGCTTAGGAATAGGCTTGAGCAAGATTGGAAGTGCCTAAGGTGTTAGACGAGAAACTGGGGAAGTCAGAAGTTTAGAGGACTCTTCCCAGCTGAGCAGCACACTCAAGCGTGGGAAGGGAGCACGCCCTAGCATGCCAACGCTCAAGCGTTGGCATGTTGCACGCTCAAGCATTGACATGTTGCACGCTCAAGCATGTTGAATGCATTTGCTAGTTGGTGTGCTTTTTTTATTTTTTACGCGTGTGGGACATGTGTCAGGCCAGGGTGAAAGCGGAGTGGACGAGGCTCCATGCTCAAGCGTGGAGAAACCCCACTCTCAAGCGTGGTGGAACCCCGCTCTCAAGCGTGGGCACGCTCAAGCATGCTGGATGTCCACGCTTTAGCGTTCTCAGCAGGATGCTCCAAGTGAAGTTTTCACTTTCACTTTCACTTGGCCATTCTTCCTCACTTTGAAGCATGAGATACAAAGAGCTTAGAGAGAGGTCAAAGCATCCTAGTGAGAGAAAGCTTGATTTCTTGGACTTTTGAAGCTTCGGATCGAGATTCTGGCTACACCGGTTGATCGCGACAACGTTTTCTACAACTTAGACGGATTGCTTTCTCGATTCGTCAAAGGTAAACTCGAATTCGCAACACGTGTTCATCGTGTTCTTCATGGTTCTTCGAGTTTCTACCTTTTCTCTTGATCTTTTAGCTTGCCCTAGGGCTAACACTATTGTGTACGTGTTGTGCTCATGATTAAGGCAAAGTTCATGTTCGTGATTGTGCGAGTGGGTGGCGAGTTTGAGGTTGCGTGGTGGCTATTCTTGGAGCTGTTGGTGGCTGTCCAAGGAGGTGGTGGCTGCGAGCTTGGTGAGCCAATGTTCATTTGATTTTCGCGCCAGTTGTTCAAGTAAGGAGAAAGAGTACTGTTGCCATCGGGAAAGCAAGAGTAGTGTAGTTGCATTTTCTGCTATGTGTAGGGAAGCCCTAACCCTAATAGTGTTTGAGCCCTGATAAAGTACCTAAACCCTAGGTTTAGCATACTTTAGGCTATCGCCGTTAAGTTTGGAAACCCTATGATAGAGGATCGTTGATTGAGGACTATTTGCTTCGTATAATTGTTGTGATGCTGTTACTATCTGTATACTATTGTTGCTATCTGTATACGTGCCTATATGCTACTTGGTATGTGATATGATGCTATGTACTATTGTTGATATTACTGCTATTGTTGTTATTGTTGTATGTTGTGATGTCGTGTTGTGGTGGGATGCCGATTAGTATTAAGTTTGGCTTTGTGCTGTGTTGTTATCGGGTTGATACCGCGGATGGTGTTGTTGCTGTTATGCTGACTGTTTGAGGCTGTGGCCGTGCTGTTTGAGTTGTGGCTCGTGGACGCGTGGCGTCAAGACTGTGGCCGTGTGGATGCGGTGGCATCGTGCTGTTCCTGGTTGAGTGTTTAGGCGTGAGATCCGATATCAAACCCGTTGAGGATGTTTGTTGCATATCATCAGCTGCCAAGTGGCGAGGTCGTATGACAGGTAGTATGGGCTGCCAGCGTCATACGAGGTTAGTTGTACCTGAATGCGGGTATAGAAAGTAGCAAGGGTGGTCAAGTGAGTGACCTTGGAGATGTTGCTGGTCTCAGTAATAGTTTACAATGACGGATGCGGTAGCTCCTATCCTGTCGTGATGCTCGATCCAGACCGGTTTGCCCGACTAATCCCTGAGCTTTCCACGTCCTAGGCTAATGTTCCGAAGTGAGCAAGACACCCCAGGTGGAAGGGGATGCACTCTTATTGGCAATGGAGAACGGTTCTGACATAGCCCCTCCTCGGAGGTCCCATTTAGTAACCCGAATTCATATTCTTAACGTTGCAGCGTAGCGTGATTATTTAGAAATGCGGAAAATATTAAAACAACCAACACTGATAGCACAACTATATATAACATACATATAAAAGTAATGGTTCCATTAGTAGAGTCTACAACAACTAATACCAACTACGAACCCTAAGAGTACACAACACATATAAACTGAAAGTATGGCAACAAAATAAAATACATAAGACTTCCTCTCCTGGCCCCAAAAAATACATTTCGCTCAAACCCATGTACTGGCCATAACAAACTAAGACTGTCTACCCAACCACGACTCTAACAAAGATAACGAGAGCTCCCAAACGAAGCTCTAACGTATACGATAATCAGGCCCGTATACACTGCTCTTCGCTGAGAGTAGTCAATCTCTTAGAGACGATCATCCTCTGAATAGAGCAGCTCAAAGTCTCCCAACGCTGGGATTCGGGGCTCTCCCGCCAGTATAAGGTTCAATAGGTATGCCATCAATATCCTCTGGCAACTCCTCAACAAGATTTTCTCGTGTGATGGGGAATAAATAAAATACGACATAGAGAAATACGGGAGATAAGAAACAGTAATACATCATAAATAGGAAAACAACTATAAAATAAGCTATATAGAGCAACATACAACAACACAACCATGTCAAGCAATCATCTCCCAAGTCCTGCTCTCTTAGCTACTGTCTCTGACACTCATGCAACTAATGAATATATGGACGCGATCACGACGTGACATCCCCAATAGATCAAGATGCCCCGTTCATCACTATGCCACCCCCCCCGCCATGCAGGGTTCGACCGACAGCCCGCAGGCTCAACTCATGGGTACGACATATTCCACCGTCCGCAGGCCAGGTCAAAACATTTTCCAGTCAGTAACGACATATCGCCCCGCCCGTAGGCCCGATCGGGACATTCGCCTATTAACAACTCAACTTGTAGATACGATCATCTCCCCGTAGGCAAGATTGATTGACCATACGCCAAAACAGTGATGAACAACAACGATGCAACATGAACCTCACCGACTCATCTCGGGATCAACAACTTAGTGTCTCAACCACAACTCGTACACAACTACGACCAACTTTCTCTGGCTTAACCGGGTATCAAGTTTATGTCTCGATATAATTATATCAACAGAATCTCTAGGTTGAACACTACAACATATATATCCTCAAATTCCTCACCACATGTCAACTCCCATCTTATCAGAAATTACAGCTTATCTCTACTCATACAACAGTAATCACAACATCATATCATAAGCAACCATAATCATGCTCAATAATCATGTTCATCATACTAAATACTCATATAAGCATGTCAACTCATCAACTCATAGGTAAATAATCAAGTAATCCTAAGCATGTTACTAGGCACAACATACATATCACATATATCATATTAAGTATACTAACACACAACATACAACCTCGACATAACATAAAATCAACCTATCGGCCACTCGACCACTAGTAGGGTTTAGGATGCCCTATACATATCAATATAAATTATTTTATTCTTGCCTCCCCGACGATATTGTGGTTCTTTCACCCACCTGAACAGTTTTCCCGCGTGCTTCCCCAGGCAACTCTGACTTCGGCTACACAATTGGCAACCGTACACGCTTTATAATAGTCAAACACCGTTTGATCCTTCATAACAAATCACAACTAGAAATTAATAAAATCCAACAAAACCCATCTAGTTCCTATGAACTATGGTTCGGCCCTTTTTTAGAAAAATAGGCTAGAGGTGTCTAAAAATTTCTAACTCTTGGATGAATGATCCTTAAGCATGATTAAGACATAATCCTTAATCACTTACCAAAGATTTGAGCTAGAACCCATTCAACCAACAAAGGTAGGGTTTGGCCATCATTGAGAAAAATAGGCTAGAATTTGATTTGGTTTTCTAATCACTTGGATTCAATGATCATAAAAATGAAAAAGGTGAAATCAAGTATCATTTAACAAAAATTGAAGCAAAAATTATTTTTCCTAAAAGTCTTAGGGTTCGGCCTCTCCTTGAAAAATAGGCTAGGAATATCATTTTATTACATGCTCTTGGATAGTGATAGAGAATGATGAAACTAGATCATAGAAATTGATTTCACATTAAAAGGATTTTTCTATGATTTTCTAGAGATTTTTGAAGATTGAACTTAGAAGTTGAAACTTATGTGATCATGGCTTTAAAACAAGAACTAAGTGAATAACAAGAAACTCATGGATCAAGGGGAGTAATCATACCTCTTGGATGATGAAAAATGAGCCAAGTTTCAACACTTTTTCTGCACAAAATGTTAAGCTTTCACTTGAATGAAATGAGAGAAAGTTAAGAGAGGTTTTTGAAGTTGAAAGAAAATGTGATGGATGGCCATGGAGGAGTCTTCTTAGGTGTGAGGAAGGAGGGATAAGGTGGTCCAAAATTTTTTCACTTAAGAGCAAAATAGACATTTCCTTTAGGAACAAAAGTGGAATTAAAACAAAAGACCAAGGCCAAAATGGTCTTGTCACCAAAATATCTTGATATTTTGATGATGGTGATGAGTCATGAGGGCAAGGATGGGTTTTCATGAATTCCTAGGGACAAAACGGTCTTTTCCTTTAGGGACAAAAATGTCATTTAGGAAAATGACCAAGGGTATTTTGGTCTTTTCTCAGGATGAACGCGTTCATATATTTTCGTTTTTCATCATGACACTAGCACGCCTTCCTAGATGATGTGACCTGATGTTACTTCAAGTTTATCCGTTAGCGGGTCCCGGTAACTCTATCTATAGCTTCGTTAATTACGCGATTTAAGATTTCGCCCGTATAATTTATCTTATTTCACCTTTTGGTGAAAAATTTCAAATTTATCAAAGTTGTTGGAAATTCAATTTAAAACCTAACTGTCTCGTTCATGAGTCAAAATTAGGTTTTTTGGTCAGTAAAATCTTACTGTCAGTGAAAATGCAGACCAGGTTCCGTCTGAATTTTCAACCCAAAATTTAACCGTAACTCTCTACAATAATGTATAGTATAACTATGGTATTGGTTTATTTAATTTCATTTCCTAAAACCTAGGATAAAATATAAACTCATTTATATAATATACCGATATTAAAAACAATGAAAATTGGGGTGTTACAGGTTCGGTTTCTTGGACAAACTAACTCCGTTCCGACACAGAATCTGTTCCGATGTGGACTTGTTCGGGTGTGGAACCAGCTTTGTGAGTTTTCGGCCGACATGCTGCATGAGATTAGTATCCTGGTCTAGAGGATTGATATGAGAGTGAGACTCATGAAGATGGATAGGAGACGTCGCATTTTCGTGTCGAGTTCCTCTTCCGAGTACCAGCCTACATGGGTTTATAGGCGTACATATGGAGAGGGACAGGGTAGCTCAGGGCATCGTCATCACTGATGGTGAGTGCCTGCCAGTGCGTCTTTAGGGCTGAGTGGCGAGGTTTTGATGTACCTTGAGTGTGGGTTGGAGAGTGCAGGCGAGCTCTAAGGGTTCTTTCTTCTTTTGGCTTTTTGATGTATTTTCATTTTTTTACAGACCGATTGTATACATATGCACAACGCCCTACTGATGGGTCAACGCTTAAGTGCAGCTATGTATAGTTGTTTTATTCGCGCTTTACTCTGTTTTGATTTTCTATGCTTTCCGTATGATCGTATGTTTTAATGCGCTCGTTTTTATAATGTTGTTTGAATACCACGCTATCGCTTTAATACGGTTAGGCATAGTTAATAAAATAAGCTTGGGACTAATGGGATTATCCTTCTAAGTGAGGAGGGTCGTCTCATTGGCCACCCTTTGCATGCTAATAATCAATTTATTGATATTTTGGCTATCAAGCCCAATAAAATTGGTAGATCTATAGGATAAACAAGGATAATTAGTTGACCAGCGACCACGATTGTTACCTTTCGGTTATTTAACTTTTTCTGTTCTTTATGCATTCCACGTCGTTCGCAACTGCTGCCTGACAAATATTAAGTCCGTCCGAGGAAAAGAATATCAATGATTGACAACTACATGATAGTAATAGTTAGAGGGGTTGGTAATCGGAGAAAGGAATATTGAAAGCAGATAGATCTAGGATTTGGGGGTATCAAAAGCACAAGTGAAACCACAACTCTAGGATCTTTTACTTTTGAATTCTTAACTCTTTTTATTTCTCTCTCACTATCTTTTGCTACTGCTTATTTTATAATTATTTCATTTATTAGTACTTGATCAATCTAAATAGCACAAGAATTTCTCTATTCCAGTGCTTGCTTTATCACCTATATTTCAAAATTAATCTCTTGGATATGATATCTGGACTTCTGTTCTATATTACTTCTGCGATAGGGTACACTGCCCTTAAGTGTGTTTTGAACGCAACAAGTTTTGGTGCATTGCCGGGGATTAATTTTTGATATTTTGTGATTTTAGTGATATTGGAAGAAAAGAAATCCCAGTTACTTTAGACAAAAAAAATTAAAAAATATTTTTTATTTTATTTTTGTGCTAACAACTTGCTTTTAGTTGATCTTATGGTGCAGAACCATAGGTGAGAGGGTAACTCTTGGAGATTATTTCACTATCAGTGACTGTGGTCTGTGTGTAGAAGCCAGCATGCAATCCTTGGACTAATTATGGGAGCAACTCCAATTGGGGTCAATATGATTATGTCTACGAACCATCTTACTTGCAAAATCAGTGGCCCAGACAAGAAGAGCAAGAAATAGACTGAGATGAGTTTATGGAGCAGAGCAAAAATCGATTCGATGCTATGGAGACTCAAATAGAGACTCAACTCTCCAACCTATCTACGATGTTGTCTCCGTCAGCCCAAAAACCATTGGCCCCTCTAGTTGTGCTCAATCTAAAGGAAGAAGCCCAAGATGTCACTTTTCAAGATGCCATCAAAACGAATGAAGAGCTTGAAGAGGAGCAACTCTATCAATTGTGGAAAAATATCCCTTCGGAGGATACTACCCAAAAAAGAGAAGAGCTTGGAGATGGGCAACTTTACCAATTTTGGATGAGTATCATTCCACTTATTGGCAGACAGGCATCCACAGAAGGAGTTTCTACTGAAAGGGATAAATATGAAGCTCAAGCACAGCCATAAATAGCTGGCAGTGTGCCAGAAGAGTTAGTTGATAGAACCACAGAAAAGGAAGAAACTCCTGCTGAAATGAGCAAGTTTGATGATGAGCACGATGTGTACCAGCTGAAGCACGACCGTGCGCCACTCCCGTTAAGCCAAAAACGGTAAAAATCAACATTGAGACAGAAAAGATTATCTTAGCTATTGGTGATGCTGAAATTGAGGTTGTGACACCCGCTACCCTCCATATGATAAATATAAAATATATCATATAAAATAAAATCCATAAATTAAAACCAATGGGGTAACAAGTACCACATGATCCATCCAAAACGTTTAAACATAAAAAGCAACTGCGGAAAACATAAACATAAAACAACCCAAATCCCAATGTCACATAATCAGAGCTGGTAACCACTACCGATATTACATCGGAGAACAACTAACATAACTAAACATAAACTAAAAAACTAAGAGCAAGCGATCTCCTCGGGATCACTCCTCAACTGGCTGCTCACCATCCTCTGCATAACCAAAGGTACATGCAAAACAACAATGACAACAGTAGGGAATAAGGAATTGTACGTATAAACATAAACAGTAATAGAGCAGTTAGAAAGATGATCATGCAGCATATAAAACATTATAGTATAACATATAACATAACATACTTAATCATATCACATTATAACATGCGATGTGATGCAAAACTACTCCGCTACTCCATATGCAATGTGGATCCAATAACTAACTCAGGAAGATGATTTCAGAGTTACATATCCTCATTGGCAAATAAGCACTGATAACTCTTAGAAATAAGAGTTATTAATACTTCTTTTAACTAAATCAGTGTTCTTGTCTTAAGTAATTTTGAGAATTAAAGTCAAGTTTTGATTGGATAAAATCATAGTTGAAAGAATTGTTCAAATGCTGAAAAGGTTATTAATTCTGTAATTTGATAACTATGAAGATGTTGAAGTGTTGAGCAGGAAATCAGGTATGTGAGCTGAAAAGAGCTGATCTGAAATTGCTATGGAATGCTGCAGCGTCTGAGACCAGAATCACTGCAAGACTAAAGAGTTGCCAGCTCAGCACACCTTCATTACAAAGCAAATAACCTGCAGCGCTGAACCAAACGAAGAAAGAGAAATGCAAAAGTCAGCTGGGTGTACTTGGGAATTGGGCCAACGATTATTTTATTATTATTGAATTTTGTAAAAGCCCAAAAGTGCATGAGAGAGAAAGGAGGAAAACTTATTTGGGGAGCACTACTATAAATAGTGAGAGGTCAGCATCCTTTGGGGGTGTCGGTACGATTACAGCAGCCATCACCTCTATTGTCCCCTCTGTAATTTCATTTGCTTTACGCTTTATGCCTTTCCTTTCCTGTCAATTAGCTTGTTTTGTCTTCAAGCTCATTATGAGCTAAATCTCTTAAGCTAGGATTTTATGAATTTGTAATTATACTGAAGGGTAATTTAATGTTATGGATGTCATTCATTTTCTTCTATTCTGATTTTATGTTACTGTCAGATTATCTTGATCAATTGATCTGATTTCCTAGCTAACCAAGTTTGGAAAAACCAAGTTAGTGGACTTGATTAGAAGATAAAGATAGAGCTGTTAATTGGAAAATTAATTGCGTTGAATGAGCTAGGAATAGCTTTCATATCTTTAAGTAGCTGGACGTGCTTAATTGATAGCTGAGGGAAATTAATTTGAACTTAGGAATAAGAAGCTTTTAATGAACTCAGCTCTACTGTTGGAAGGCAAAACGTAATTCCTGGGCTAAATGCTGTAGCATCTTGAAGCATAAATTACCTTGATGTTAAAATTACAGAGGATTAGAATCTTAGCTGTTTTTATCTCTGTGTTAAAACATCCAACTCTTGCTTTTATTACTTCCTTGCAGTTCTTACTTACTGTCTGAAACCTCATCACTCCATTTATTTACATATTGTCAATCAATCTTTATTTTATTAAGCTAAAAAGAAAAAGTAAATTTGAAATTTGTATTCAAAACATTTAAATCCTCGTGGGAACAATCTCACTCACTCTCTATTACTTGTTACGATTGTGTACGCTTGCACACATCGCTATTTCATCCAACAAGTTTTTGGTGCCGTTGCCGGGGATTGACAATGGTGTTGAATATTTAAATTCTGAATTACTTTTTCTATTTAGCTAGTGCTGAAAAGTGTTGTGTGCTGTGCTCAGCAACAGGTACTAAATCTGTATGCGCAGTAAAGGTACACCTGAATTCCAACTTGACCTTGAGATAGAGAAAACAGCTAAGAGGCTAAGGAAGAGAACTAAAGAACAAAGAGCTCGAGATCAACACTCTGACTTAGGCTTCATGGCTCATATTCTAGCAAATGAGGATGAGCAACCTGGAATGATTGAAATGGCTAATGACAGGGATAGGCCCATCAGGGGCTATGCTGTGTTTGATCCTCAGACCATGAACACTAGCATAGTGAGGCCAGAAATCACCACTCAACAGTTTGAATTTAAACCCATGATGTGTCAAATGCTCCAAACTGTTGGACAGTTCAGTGGAGCGCCTACTGAAGACCCTCATTTACATCTAAGGCAATTTCTGGAAGTGGCTAGCAATTTCAGGACCCCTGGAGTGACAGAGGATTCATTCAAGTTGAGGCTCTTCCCTTACTCTCTTAGGGATAGAGCCAAGACTTGGTTGGATTCGTTGGAACCCAATTCCATTACTTCGTGGAATGCCCTAGCTGAGAAATTTTTGATGAAGTACTTTCCTCCCATCAAGAATGCAAAGATGCGGGGGGATATCACTGCATACAGACAAACTGACGGTGAAACTTTATACGACACTTGGGAGAGATTCAAAGGTCTGCTAAGAAAATGCCCACACCATGGAATACCAGCTTGCATTCAGTTGGAAACATTTTACAATGGGTTAGCACCCCCTTCAAAACTAATGTTAGACGCTTCATCAGGAGGTGCCCTGTTAACTAAATCTTACAATGAAGCATTTGAGCTGATTGAAAGCATAGCTGCTAATAGCTATCAGTGGCCCACGGTGAGGACTAATTCTTCCAAAACTGCAGCTGGTATGCATGAAGTTAAGGAAAAAACTGCGATGTCTGCTCAGCTAGCTATGATTACAAATATGTTGAAGAACCTAACTACTGCAAATGCAAGCCAAGAACCTGGCATGACTGAACCAGTGGCCGCGGTAGAGACAGTGTCATGTGTTTTCTGTGGTGAAAAGCATTTATTTGAAGAATGTCCCCACAACCCTGTTTCAGTAAATTATGTGGGAAATAGGGGAAATCAATATTCCAACAATTTTACCCCTGGATATAGGCATCCTCATCCAAATTTCAGTTACAGCAATCATAACAACATTCTGAATCCACCTTTTGGCCATGTTCCACAACAGAATCAATACCAAGGGCAGGGCACTCAGCAGCATACTCAAGTCCCTGTTAAAGAACCTTCCCTCGAAGCCATTTTGAAGGCCTTTATGACTGAAACTAAGACACAAATTCAGAACCAAGGAGTAGCTATGAGGATTCTGGAAAATCAAGTGGGTCAGTTGGCCACTGCACTCACTAATAGGCCAGCTGGTACCCTTCCTGCAACTACAAAGACCCCATCTTCATCCACTGAAGTAGGCCAAGAGCATATTAAGGTCATAAATCTGAGAAGTGGTATGGAGCTACCAGATGCTGTAGCATGTAAGCAACCGGCAACAAAGAAAACTGAGACAGCTGAGACAAGAAAGAAAAATCCAGAGGTAATCCCAACAACTGAAGATGAAACGCATACAATCCCTAAGCAGAAAGAGAACAAATTGACTCCAGAGATACCACCTCCTCCATTTCCACAAAGATTGAGGAAGGCAGCCCAAGAAAAAAAATTTAGTAAGTTTATGGAAATCCTGAAGCAATTGCATATAAATATACCTTTGGTTGAAGCCCTGCAATAGATGCCCAATTACACCAAGTTCATGAAGGATATCCTAACAAAAAGAAAGAGATTGGGGGAATTTGAGATAGTAGCAATGACAAAGGAATGCAGCTAGCTATTGCAGAACAAGGTTCCCCAGAAAATGAAAGATCCGGGCAGCTTCACGATTCCTTGTTCTATAGGGACTACTTATTGTGGAAAAGCACTGTGTGATCTTGGGGCTAGCATTAATTTGATGCCTATGTCCATTTTCAAGCAATTGAAGATTGGTGAAGCCAGACCTACCACTGTTACCTTGCAGCTTGTAGACAGGTCTATTGCTTACCCAGAAGGAAAAATAGAGGATGTTCTAATCAAGGTGGACAGATTTGTATTTCCAGTTGACTTCATTATCCTTGACTTTGAGGCTGACAAGGAAGTCCCAATTATCCTTGGAAGACCTTTCCTTGCAACCGGGAGAACATTGATAGATGTGCAAAAGGGAGAACTCACTATGAGGGTGAATGATCAGCAAGTGACTTTCAATGTTTTTAATGCATTACACTACCCTGATGAGGAAATGGAAAGCTGTTCCGTCCTCAACAGTATTGAATCTCTGGTGCAAGAGCATATGGTAGTCTCAGGGCAGGAATTGGAATGGAATGGGGAAGCAGATTTGGGAAATGAAGAGTTGAAGCTTCTAGTAGATGGGAATTTGCCACACAGATTTTGGAATAGAAAATATGAATCTTTAGATGTATCGGACGACACCTTCAAAGAGAATGTTCCCTCTATTGAAAGACCTCCCATCCTTGAATTGAAGCCACTACCTTCGCATCTGAAGTATGCCTATCTTGGAGAACAAGAAACTCTTCCTATCATCATCTCTTCTTTCTTAAGTTCCGAGCAAGAGGGTCATCTCATTTCAGTTTTAAAAAGGCACAAGAAAGCTATAGGATGGCAAATGGCAGATATAAGAGGAATCAGTCCTAGCTTTTGTATGCATATAATCTTATTAGAGGAGGAAGCTAGAAATAGTATTGAGGGTCAGAGAAGACTGGACCCGATAATGAAAGAAGTGGTGAAGAAAGAGATAATCAAATGGCTAGATGCAGGAATTATTTACCCTATTTCTGATAGCATGTGGGTAAGTCCTGTACAATGTGTTCCAAAGAAAGGAGGAGTCACTGTGGTAAAAAATGAGAAGAATGAGCTGATTCCTACGCGGACAGTCATAGGGTGGAGGATATGTATGGACTACAGAAAACTGAACAAGGCAACAAGAAAGGACCATTTTCCCTTACCATTCTTAGATCAGATGCTGGATAGGTTGGCTGGGAGAGAATTTTACTGTTTCCTAGATGGCTATTCAGGTTACAATCAGATAGCAGTGGCGCCCGAAGATCAGCAGAAGACCACATTCACTTGCCCATATGGAACATTTGCTTTCAGAAGGGTGCCTTTTCGTCTTTGCAATGCTCCAGCAACTTTTCAAAGGTGCATGATGGCCATTTTTTCTGATTTTATTGAGCAGACTATGGAAAATTTCATGGATGATTTCTCAGTGTTGGGAGACTCATTCATGGGATGCTTGACCAATTTAGAGCAAGTGTTGGACAGATGTGAAGAGACCAATTTAGTTCTAAATTGGGAGAAGTGTCACTTCATGGTTAAGGAGGGTATTGTGTTAGGCCACAAAGTATCAAAGAAAGGCTTAGAGGTGGACAAAGCTAAAATTGAGGTGATTGACAAACTCCCCCCACCCACTTCTGTTAAAGGCATCAGAAGTTTCTTAGGACATGCTGGCTTTTATAGGCGATTTATCAAGGACTTCTCTAAAATATCCAAACCATTGTGCAAGTTGTTGGAACAGGATAACATATTTGACTTCACAGATGAATGCTTAACAGCTTTTGAAATTCTGAAGCAAGCGTTGATCATTGCCCCTGTAATAGTGGCTCCAGACTGGGGACAACCGTTTGAATTGATGTGTGATGCATGCGATTTTGCAGTGGGGGCTGTGCTAGGCCAAAGGCATAACAAAGTTTTCCATACTATTTATTATGCTAGCAAAACCCTCATTGATGCCCAGATCCACTACACCACTACAGAAAAAGAGTTGCTAGCAGTTGTATTTGCTTTTGACAAATTCAGACCCTATTTGGTGGGCACCAAGGTGGTGGTATACACAGATCATGCAGCTATCAAGTATCTCATTGATAAGAAGGATGCAAAGCCAAGGCTTATCAGATGGGTGCTTTTATTTCAAGAGTTTGATTTGGAGATCAAAGACAAGAAGGGAATTGAAAATCAGGTAGCTGATCATCTGTCCAGAATTGTTGAAGAAGGAGAAACCAAGTTTCAAGGAGAAATCAAAGACAATTTTCCTGATGAACATCTTTTACTGATTGAAAATGCTGCAGCACCCTGGTACGCTGACATTGTAAATTTCCTGGTCAGTAAGGTCATCCCTGTGGAAATGAATGCTCAACAGCAAAGAAGATTTTTTCATCACGTCAAACATTTCTACTGGGATGAGCCTTTTCTGTACAAAAAATGCCAAGACCAGATTATGAGGAGATGTGTTGCTGAAGAAGAAATGCATAATATTCTCAATGGTTGCCATGCAGCCCCATACGGAGGCCACTTTGGTAGAAAAAGAACCGCTGCTAAAGTCATACAATCCGGGTACTTCTGGCCCACTCTGTTTCGAGATGCCCAAGCCTTTGCCAAGAGTTGTGATAGATGTCAGAGGGTGGGGAATATTTCCAATAAACAAGAAATGCCACTCAACACTATTTTGGAGATTGAATTATTTGATGTGTGGGGGATAGACTTCATGGGGCCTTTCTCGGTTTCATATGGAAATGCCTACATCCTGGTAGCAGTTGATTATGTATCTAAATGGGTAGAAGCAAAAGCCTTGCCATCCAATGATGCCAGAGCAGTCACCACCTTTCTGCACAGGAGCATCTTTACCAGGTTTGGCACCCCACGAGCTATAATTAGTGATGAGGGCTCCCATTTTTGCAACAAGCTGTTCGCGAATTTGCTAGCCAAATATGGCGTGAAACACAAGGTGGCCACTGCGTATCATCCTCAGACAAGCGGTCAAGCTGAAATATCCAACAGGGAGCTAAAAAGGATACTTGAAAAAATGGTGAATCCCATAAGAAAGGACTGGTCTTTGCACTTAGATGATGCCCTCTGGGCTTACAGAACGGCTTTCAAGACCCCTATTGGCATGTCACCCTACAGAATGGTTTACGGAAATACTTGTCATCTGCCAATTGAGTTGAAACACAAGGCATTCTGGGTCATGAAGAAGTTAAATTTTGATGAACAAGCGGCTGGGGAGGCACAACTGTTGCAGCTAAATGAGCTTGAAGAGTTCAGGCTGTTTGCGTATGAAAATGCAGCAGCATACAAGAGCAAAGTAAAGGCCTGGCACGATAAGAAAATTCAGCCCAGGGAAGTGATTGAAGGAATGAAAGTGCTCCTGTTCAACTCTAGACTAAAACTATTCCCTGGGAGGTTAAAATCGAGGTGGTCTGGACCTTTCAAGTTGATCAAGGTATATCCTCACGGAGCTGTGGATTTGCTGGATGAAGAGTCTGGAAGGGAGTTCAAGGTGAATGGTCAGAGGGTGAAACAATACTGGGGTGAGCCTTATGAAAGGAACAAGGCCACCATTCATCTCACAGACCCGTAACCACTAGTGTAGAGTCAGGCTGATGGACAATAAACCAAGTGCTACTGGGAGGCAGCCCAGGCTTTTATTCGTTTGTTTGTTTCATTTTTAAAAAAAAAAAAAACATATATTAAAAACGTGAGGAATGTGACCGGTCCGCAGCCACGCACTTAATGCTACCACTCTCTCCACCTCTCCCATTCATCCGTCATTTCCTCCTCAGCTTATTAAAGTCCTTCCAACTCTCCCTGTCTGTCTCGGCCATCTCTATCTATCATCGTCTACTCAATCCTCCTCTATCACATCCACTACCATGGCCAAAACCCGAGCGAAATCGTCCAAGCGGCCGGTTACTCCCCTCTCCTCCTCTTCTGGTGAGGAGGGTGATACACGGTTCGTGGATGAGGAAGGCCGGCTAAAGTATGAAAAAGAGGTGAAGCGGCAGAATGTTCATCTGGAAAAAGGTTTCTTCCTCATCGACTCTCCACACTATAGGCTAACAGAGGAGGTCGCTGAGCTCATCGACTTCCACAACTGGAAAAAGTTCGCTGCTCATCCAAAGGACCCCATCCTCCCTTTTGTTAGAGAGTTTTATGCGAATCTCACTTCACCCCAGCAGAAGCATGTGATAGTGAGAAGTTGTAAAGTCTCCTTCTCTGCACCTAACCTGAACAGAAGGTGGGGTTTACGGGATGTTCAAGATGAATACCTCGACTTGTTGAAGAATGCGGAAGAGGTCGAGCTGCATGATATGATGCGGGAAGTAACCGTGGAGGGGGCAGAATGGATTCAAAATGATGAGAACTGGAAAATAGCAAGACCTGATCTTAATCCCTTGGCCAAGGTTTGGTACCATGTCATCAGAACCAAAATTCTACCCACTGCTCACATGGAAACAGTAAATAAGGAAAGGTTAGTCCTCTTATATTGTATTTTGAAAAAGAAGAGGGTGGATGTGGGCTAGTTGGTCGAGAGGGAATCATCTCCTGTGCCTTTAAAAAGAAGGGTTTGCTGTTTTTCTCTTCCCTCATTACTTCCTTGTGCGAAAAATGTGGAGTGAAGGCCTTACCAGAGGATGAAGTCAAAGACAATAAAGGGGCCATAGATTGGCTGGCTATCAAGCGATTCGGCGTATCCACATCCAAGGTACAGGGGTCGGTTCCTCCTTCTGGGCAGCAGGATCACCCAGCTGAGGTGAACCCCAAATTGGATCTTTGCTACCAAATGTTGCAGCATAATTTGCGGCAACAGCAACTCTTCTGGGAGTTTTCAAAAGAGAAGCATTTGTGGATTCAACAGTCCCTTGGCATTAACAAGCTCAGACAAGGCAGCTTTCCTCCCCAATTCCCTGAAGCCCTATTTGAACCCTTTAAGTCCTCTCCTTCTAACCAAGTACCCACTGAGCCTGCAAGGGAGCATCATCCTGCTACCTCTCCTGTCTCGGAGAACGACTCTGCCATCCCTGCTACCAACCCTGATGTGCCTGCCACTGAGCTTGACCATCCTCCGATGCAGCCAACTGTTAGTGAGCATTCCGTGAATAACAATGACATCAGTTCTGACTGGACTCCTCCTGTCCCTCCCAGAGACCCCAGCTCCAGCTCAAACATCGCCCATTTCCAAGGGCAAAAGGCCGTTAGCTGAGACTGAACCCCTTGCTCCTCCCACGCTAAAGAAAGGGAGGATTAAGCACACTACTCCCCCTCGAAAGCGAAAGACTAGAGAAGAGAGGGAAGCAGCGAGGGCTGTGGAAAGCCCTAGTGACAGCTAGGAGGATGCTGTCCCTCTGAGCAAAAAACTGGAAGGTTTAAAGGCCTCAGGTCACGCCCAGAGCAGAGGGGATGCTAGGCCTGCCACTCAAGCCCTCACTGATGAGGTAGAGATCACCAATGCCATTCCAGCACCTGGCTGGCCAACAATGCAGCAGTTGACAAAAGGAGGCAAGACCAGAAGCAGTGCCAGACTGGCTCAGCCTTGAGCTGTCGTCCCTCACTAATTGCTGCGCCATGTTGCCGCATCTTTTGAACATGAACTTTATTTTTAATTTTCAGTCTTTAGCTTAATTTTTTTGTCTTTTTTTTTTTATTAGCTTTTCCATAGGTTTTATGCTTGCATGTGGTTGTTGCATGATTGAATTTTTTTTGCCTGTCCATGTGCATCTGAGGAAGATAAGTTAATTCTGTATGTTGACCATGCATGTCCAATACTGTGATACCCTGAATTAATATTTTGCTACCACAATGTCCCTATCCACGAGCGGGACTTTAATCAATGTCCTCCGTCAATTGGGGCACTGGGTGGCATGCATCCATATCCATGAACTGGGGGTGAACGCTACATTAGATTTCAACCTAAGTTTGGGGAGGTGTGTGCGATTCCATATGATGTTGCAGCCGTCTACAACATCCACCCTGTGAGGTTTTGGGCTTCCGCCGATTCATTCATTGTATATTCCATTCATGTGTTTCCTCTGCAGGGCTTGTCTTACTTCTGTCATTGATTGCCTATATCACTGGTGCACACACATGGGCCTGAGGAGCTTTTGTTGCTTTAACTCCTTAGCTTAAACGGCCCACCCTGACCTATTCCCCTTTGTCCCCCCTTTGAGCCTGCACCCTTTTTGTTGGTTTCACCCAAATCGCCAGCCTTATCTTCCTGCAAAATCAAGTCATCCCTTTTTAGGTGGGGTTTGGGGACTGTTGTCTAGCTAATCTATGATACCTGGTTGAGGACACCCAATGATTCTAGTTTGGGGGGTACATATGCAACAAATGGAAGAGGGATTAAATACATCAAAGCAACAGTGGAAATATGAGTTGTTAGTTCATATTTTCCTCAAAAAAAAAAATGAATAATATGGGGGCAAGAAAGCACTCCAGAAAAATATCCCTTTTTGTCATCAGAAATGGGGGCAGCAATAGCAAATGCCCAAGTTTGGGGGAAAGGGGGGTGATGTGGACAACAGACCTTGAACTCCACCTAATTAAACTCCGGACCAAAATGTACCAAACCTGAACCTAAGCCCCATTACAACCCAGTAAGTCCTCTGGCTGTGTGCATATGGTATTTGTGGTTTTGATTGTTAGAAGTTTGACAAGCCTATAATAGAGTTGCATGTGAATGAAGATCGAGTGAAACACCAAAACAGAACATAAAGAAGAGTGAATTGAGTGCTATGGAAAATCCAAGATTATGCTGAATCCCTATTCTTAGGAAGATAATCTGGTAAGTAATCACCCTTAAGCTAAAGGATATTTGGAAGATGCGCCTAAAGCTTGGTTGAAAGGTGATTTGGTTGAAGTCCCTTGCTGAAGCTGTGTTGCAGTCTAGGGAGCACACACGCACATTTAAGGGTATCTTGTATTGAGCATGTCTATGAATGCATCTGAGGACTGCCATGGAATTTGCTTACATTGTTCACATTTTGTTCTGGCTTGATGAATGTCATTACTTGAGGGCAAGCAATGGTTCGAGTTTGGGGGTGTGATAACCCTTAGAAATAAGAGTTATTAATACTTCTTTTAACTAAATCAGTGTTCTTGTCTTAAGTAATTTTGAGAATTAAAGTCAAGTTTTGATTGGATGAAATCATAGTTGAAAGAATTGTTTAATTGCTGAAAAGGTTATTAATTCTGTAATTTGATAACTATGAAGATGTTGAAGTGTTGAGCAGGAAATCAGGTATGTGAGCTAAAAAGAGCTGATCTGAAATTGCTATGGAATGTTGCAGCGTCTGAGACCAGAATCACTGCAAGACTAAAGAGTTGCCAGTTCAGCACTCCTTCATTACAAAGCAAATAACCTGCAGCGCTGAACCAAACGAAGAAAGAGAAATGCAAAAGTCAGCTGGGTGTACTTGGGAATTGGGCCAACGATTATTTTATTATTATTGAATTTTGTAAAAGCCCAAAAGTGCATGAGAGAGAAAGGAGGAAAACCTATTTGGGGAGCACTACTATAAATAGTGAGAGGTCAGCATCCTTTGGGGGTGTCGGTACGATTGCAGCAGCCATCACCTCTATTGTCCCCTCTGTAATTTCATTTGCTTTACGCTTTATGCCTTTCCTTTCCTGTCAATTAGCTTGTTTTGTCTTCAAGCTCATTATGAGCTAAATCTCTTAAGCTAGGATTTTATGAATTTGTAATTATACTGAAGGGTAATTTAATGTTATGGATGTTATTCATTTTCTTCTATTCTGATTTTATGTTACTGTCAGATTAGCTTGATCAACTGATTTGATTTCCTAGCTAACCAAGTTTGGAAAAACCAAGTTAGTGGACTTGATTAGAAGATAAAGATAGAGCTGTTAATTGGAAAATTAATTGCGTTGAATGAGCTAGGAATAGCTTTCATATCTTTAAGCAGCTGGACGTGCTTAATTGATAGCTGAGGGAAATTAATTTGAACTTAGGAATAAGAAGCTTTTAATGAACTCAGCTCTACTGCTGGAAGCCAAAACGTAATTCTTGGGCTAAATGCTATAGCATCCTGAAGCATAAATTACCCTGATGTTAAAATTATAGAGGATTAGAATCTTAGCTGTTTTTATCTTTGTGTTAAAACATCCAACTGTTGCTTTTATTACTTCCTTGCTGTTCTTACTTACTGTCTGAAACCTCATCACTCCATTTATTTACATATTGTCAATCAATCTTTATTTTATTAAGCTAAAAAGAAAAAGTAAATTTGAAATTTGTATTCAAAACATTTAAATTCTCGTGGGAACGATCTCACTCACTCTCTATTACTTGTTACGATTGTGTACGCTTGCACACATCGCTATTTCATCCAACAAGCACCAACATCGGTAGTTCACCAAACTCACGGGTGAACCCCTTGGATAGTCGATCCACCTTAATCTCGGATGGACCACCACGGATGGGCTTGATTCACCTAACTCTCGGATGAATCACCGCGGATGGCCACTTCGCCATACTCTCGGATGAACTCCCCAGTCATCGTAACTTCCCCATAACTAACAACACCATGTCATGATGCATGCAATGCTAACATACAAACAACATGGCAACCACCTCCATCAAGACCATTAACACAGACTATCAACTTTGACCGACAAGCATCAAAGTGATTTATCAACATCAATCTTGACCATTAAGCATCAAGAATGATTTAACCAACAACATCGATAACAATACGTCATTACCGATAACATCATCTTCTCGTTAGTTAGTCTCTTTATTGAGTCTCCATTATTACATCTTACCATATAATTATCCTAGTTCATTAACTATCCTCAAGGTCGTGTTTTATAACCTCTTATGCCATATTTTTATCCCAAAAGGTTATTAAATCTCTTTTTATTTAAAACAGTGAAGTTTTATAAATTCTGACTATGGCACGACCTGAGCACGG
This sequence comes from Ammopiptanthus mongolicus, assembly GCA_039655645.1. Classification (NCBI taxonomy): domain Eukaryota; kingdom Viridiplantae; phylum Streptophyta; class Magnoliopsida; order Fabales; family Fabaceae; genus Ammopiptanthus; species Ammopiptanthus mongolicus. Next base: position 48,134,990 of record CM077347.1, read on the forward strand.
GCCTGCTGGCCAACTGGCACGGGCGTGCAAAACAGCATCACTTATCTCGATTTTCTGACACAGGCGTGCTGCTGAAAGCAAGGTCGTGCTGGTTTTACTGGAATTAAACAATTAGAATTATGCATAAACAATCACAACTTCATATATCAACTAAGGCATATAGCAAACAAATAAGGTCATGGGTTAACCCTCATCTTACGCTACCCTAGAACCTATATGTCCATACTAATCCCTTCCCCCCATACCTGGCGTGACGATTCCAGCCTATTGGCTAACAAGAACGAAGTCCACACTTGACTCCTCCAAACGGATTCAACAGGTTCAACGAGCTCGATTAGATCCTTGGGGATCTAATCTGCTAGTTGCCGTTCACTACACTGGCACACGAACAATGAAGTCTGGTTTGACAAGGAGAAAACGGTTCAACACTAACTCAAGGATTCAAAGAAAAGGATGAACATGGTTGCTTACCTTACCTCGGAGTAACACTAAGCAAGCAGCTTAACCCCAAGTGCAACAGAAAACACCATAGGAATGTGTTCTTGACGAAGAACACCCAACAAGGATTGAAGAATGCTCAAGGATGCAATGGGAACCCAAGAGAAAGGTCAAAGACGGCTGTTTCTAACTCTAGGAAAGACGGCTATGAGTTTTAGGTCGAGCAGAAGAGGTATAAAAAATTTTAGCGCGAAATGGGCTGACCAAAAGCCAAAAACGCGTTTCTGCTGCGCGCATAGAGCACGGACGTGCTGACTGTAGCACCCCATTTTTCGCTTGCTTGTTATATAGTGTTGTTATATATATATGTTATGTGTTGTCATGCTTGCCTTAGATGTTTAAGGACGTGTTTTAGGGTAGTTAACCTTAGAAACGAGCCTATCAGTGATCCTGACAGGACAACATGCCTATGCTCTCATGCAGCACGCCTCTGCTCTTCGCGCTCACCAAAAACGTGTTTTGGGCTTTAGGTCGACCCGTTTTGCCTAAATCCTTTTTATACCTTTTTTACTCGACCTAAAACTCATAGCCGTCATTCCTAGAGTTAGAAACAGCCGTCTCTTACATTTCTCTTGGGTTCCCATTGAATCCTTGAGCGTTCCCAATCCTTGTTTGGGTGTTCTTCGTCAAGAACATATCCCTGTGGTATTTTTCGTTGCGTTTGGGGATAAGCTGCTAGCTTGGTGTTACTCTAAGGTAATGTAATCAACCCCGTTCATCCTTTCCTTTGAATCCTTGAGTTTAGTGTTGAACCGTTTTCTCCCTATCAAACGAGACTCCGTTGTTCGTGTGCCAATACTGTGAACGGCAACTACCAGATTAGTTCCCCAAGGATCTAATTGAGCTCGTTGAACCCGTTGGAGGAGTCAAGTGTGGACTTCGCTCTTGTTGGCTCATAGGTTGGAATCGTCATGCTAGGTATGGGGAGAAGGGATTAGTATGGACATATAAGTTCGAGGGTAGCGTAAGATGAGATTTAACCCATGACCTTATTTGTTTGCTATATGCCTTAGTTGATGTATTAAGTTGTTGTGATTGTTTATGCATAATTCTAATTGTTCAATTGATTTATATGACCTTGGCATGATGTTTATGATGTTGTTGATGATGCTGTTGATATTCCATGATTGTATGAATTGGTATGATGGAAACTGTTGTTAAAACTATGTTAATAAAAGACATAGGGATGTTAGGGCTAAGCCTAAAACTAGTGATATGATCTTGGAAAGCTATCAAGAGGATTTCTCCACTAGTTTTAGGACTTTGTAAAAGCATAGGAATATGTAATAAAAGTAGGATTTTTTTTGTACTTTGACTTTTTGTAATTTGACTTTATAGTCATGGACTTGTAAATGGGCCAAGATGAAGCATCAAGGCCCGTACATAGGTGAGAGGCACGCCAATTGAGTAGTGTAAAGGGGAGGTCATATAAATAACTCTTTGTAAGCCATTTGAATCATAATTGAAAGTTTAGAATTTTTCTCACATTGAGAATTTAGAGAGAGTTGGGAGAGAGAGTCTCCTCTTGAAGGTTCTAGAGTAGAACCTTGTGATTCTCATCAAGAGCTTCTTACTTTTGTGGCGGATCTTCCTTGAGCTTATCACTCCATCTAATCCATGGAGTTGTGGCGCTTTCTTTCATTTCCCTACCCCTTCATCTTTTCCCTTTCTTTTTGTTATTTTTGAATTTTTCCTCACGCACATAGCCCTAGGCTTTGTCTAGGTTCATGCTATTTTACTTTGAATTTTCATTTCAATTTCGGATCAATTATCCTAGAATGATCCTACATTCAATAGATCCACTTTGGATCACAACATTTGGTATCTAGAGCTAGCCTCTAGGAGAGTTAGAAGCTAAAAAAAATTCAAAAAAAATTTTTGGTGGCATTTTCAAATTTTTGGCGCCACTTTTTCAAATTCAAAAAATTCTAGATCTAGATCCTTTTGATCTTGATTTTGTGTTCTACTTGTGTAGTTTATTGTTATTTGTGTTGGAATTTTCGAGATCTACATAGATTTGTGTTAGTTTTGTTAATTCTCTTGAATTTGAATTTTCTTGATGTTCATAAGTGTTCTTCATATTTCTTGAGATCCTTGGGATAATAGCTTCATAGATCTTGATGAATTTCAAAAGTGTTGGTTAACTTGTTGATCAACCACTTGAATGAAAGATCTAAGCATCAAAATAGTGAATTTTAAATTTGATTGTTGAAATTCAACTTGCTTATTACAAAAGCACTTTTAGAAGGCTTTTTGATCTTATATTTGTGAAATAGTTGTGTTTGGGCTGTTTTTGTAAATTTGAAAAAGTCAGTGGCTGTTATGAAAGAACAAATAGTTCAGAAATTATAGAAAAGGAAAAAGAGTCCAAATCTGAAAAATCCAAAGGACCAAAACTCAAATTTAAAAAAAATTGGGGCAAAAGTGCAAATATCAAAAGTTTAAAAAAAATTATTTGCAGAAAAAGACTTGCCACTATTCAGCCTTGAAACTTAGTGTATGAGCCTACTTGAGCAAGAAAATAATCGAAAATCAAGGACATTAAGAGAAGTTCATTTTCAACTTCTTTTCTTTTATTCTTTCTTCTTCTACTTGTCTTCTTTCAATTCTATTTGAGTGTGATATTTCTTGTTGAGCATTTTAGTTTGTCTTTTAAACTTCTTAGTTTTGTCTTGTAGTTTTCTTTCCTTGAAATTCTTGTGAGTGAACTACTCTTGGTTTGATTTGTTTGCAAGTGTATTTGGCTATATATCTTGGAATTGCTTGTTTCTACTTCAAGAGCCTTTAAGTGAGACTTTGGAGTGGAAAAAGGCAAGTGTGTACATTTGCTCAAAAGCCTAATTGTGTGAAACACGAGTGAACATTACAAGAGTGAAACACTTAGTTGAGTGGTGAGGTCCATTTTATTTCTTTGTTTTATTGTTGAAAATTGTAAACATGTCACAAACTAGAGGTGATAGTGGAGGTAGTACACCACCTTCACCTAGAACCGCGGCATATGATATGAAACTTCAAAGAATGACAAGGCATTTGGAAAGGCTTCTAGAAAGGCAAAATGATGAGGTTAAAGATAGACTTGAAGGCCTTGAAAGAGCTTCAAGAGGCACAAGAACTAGAAGTCTAAGGCAAGAAAGTTCTTCTCATGCAAATTCATCACATGAAGAAAATGAATATGAAGAGGATGAGCAAAGAAGAAGGAGGCCTAGAAGGAGACATGGAGAGTATGGTCAGAATAGAGTGAGGAGACAAAATGATAGACTTGAGGGAGTAAAAATAAAAGTGCCAACATTCCAAGGTAAAAATGATCCCGAGTTGTATCTAGAGTGGGAGACAAAAATAGAGCAAATTTTTGCATGCCAACATTATGGTGAAGAGAAGAAGGTTAAGGTGGCATCCATAGAGTTTGTAGACTATGCATTGATATGGTGGGATCAACTAATAAAGGAGAAAAGAAGGAATGGAGATGATCCAATTTCTACTTGGAGAGAAATGAAGGCCATAATGAGGAAGAGATTTGTTCCTTCACACTGTTATAGAGAGCTCCATAATAAGCTTCAAAGGCTTAATCAAGGCAACAAAAGCGTGGATGAATATTTTAAGAAGATGGAGGTTGCATTGATTAGGGAAAACATTAATGAAGAAAGAGAAGCAACTATGGCAAGGTTCCTAAATGGTTTGAATCAAGAGATCTTGGACATAGTTGAATTGCATCATTATGTTGAATTGGAAGATCTGGTGCATTAAGCAATCAAAGTTGAGCAACAATTGAGGAGAAGGAGATCCTACAAGAAGCCATTTTCTAACTATTCCTCAACAAGTTGGAAAGATTCTAAGAAGGAGGGAGACTCCTCCAATGCAATTGGAGCCGCGACCAACATGGTTAAAGATGGGACAAGGCCCAATTCTTCTAACTCTAAATCTCGTTCATCTCCTACTCATCCTAATGCACCTAGATCTAGGGATATAAAGTGCTTTAAGTGCCTTGGAAGAGGACACATTGCATCCTAATGCCCCAACAAGAGAACCATGATCTCTGGGGGTAAAGAACTTGAAAATAGTGCATCATCATCATCTTACACTAGTGCATCTTCTATAAGTGAGAGTGAAAAAGATTGTGAGATAAAACCTATTGAGGGCAATTTACTCATGGTAAGAAGATTACTAGGAATGCATATTAATGAAAATGATGATAGCCAAAGGGAGAGCATTTTTCAAACAAGATGCATGATAGAAGGTAAAATTTGTGCATTGATCATTGATGGTGGTAGTTGCACCAATGTAGCTAGCACCATCTTGGTGACCAAACTTGGTCTTAAAACAATTTCTCATCCGCAACCATATAAACTACAATGGCTAAATAATGATGGTGAATTAGTAGTGGATCAACAAGTCTTGTTAAATTTTTCCATTGGTCATTACAATGATGAGGTTCTTTGTGATGTGGCTCCTATGGAGGTGAGTCATGTTATACTTGGAAGGCCATGGCAATTTGATCGTAAAGTAATTCATGATGGCCAAACTAACACGTTCTCTTTTGTACATAAAAACCGCACCATTAAACTTGTACCACTTTCTACAAAAGAAGTGTGTGAGGATAGAAAGAAAATGAAAATGAAAAGAGAGCAAGAGAGAAAAGCCTCCAAGGAAATAGAAATAAAGAATGAGGTTGAGGTAAAAGAAGAGAGAAAGAAAGAGAGTTTACTCATAATAAAAGAAAAGGTTGAGGAAGAGTTATTAGTAGACCAAACCCAAAAACTTTCAAATAATTGTTTGTCTACTAATACTTCTCTTCCCAGTTTGTGTAGACCCTCTTGTGCACATTAAGGATGTGGAACCAAGGCCAAAGCCTCAAGGTCTCATCCAAAGGGAAAAATTAAAACTCATATTAAGTATCATTCCAAGGTTCCCAACTCTCATGACACGAAACCAAAAGCAAAACCCAAAAGCTTCAATGGCTTTTACAATCATTTGAAGGGTTTATGGCAAAACATTCACGGGGCTTTTGAAGAGGTCATAACCCATTTTGCTTGGGCAACTTGGGCCATTTTCTTACAAGTGATCTTTGACCCCGGTGGATAAGTTGAGACAAAGGGTGTAACGCCCCGATTTTCACGTTTTCTAATTCTTCAGTATTTTAATGTCTTTATTTTATTCGAGGTCTTATGAATAGAAATAAAATATTCCGAGACCATAGTCATGCTCGACGATATCGTAGGAAGCTACGATTAAGTTTTGAGTCGAAACTCAAACGGAGTCCGGTCTGCGTTTTTACACTAACAATATGATTTTACTGCTCAGAAGACCTCAGATGGACCCGTGAATGAGACAGTAAGTCTTAGAATTTGAGTATCTACGTTTTGGTTAAATTTCGCAAAAATTTCAGAAAAATAACTTCCTGACCTTCGTTCGAGTGGAATCCTCAATCGGGTGACGAACGGAGCCACATATGGATTTACCGGGACTCGCCAACAGATAATCTTGATATCACATCATCCTAGGACACTTGGGAGAGTATGCCAGAGTCGTCATGACGTTTGGAAATATCTGGACGCAAAATAACCAAAATGCCCCTAACCTTAGTCTTTTACACTTTTACCATTTTACCCTTTTGGGCAAATGACCTTTTTACCCTTAAGTGAGCTCTTAAGAGCTGAACTCAGCCCCTCACCCTCTCACTTTCACGCACAGCCCCTCACCCTTTGGAGCTCCATAGTTGTTCTTGAGAGAAAACTCCATTTTCATCCTTGAAAAGCTTGAATCATTTGTTGGAATCACTTGATTCCTTGAGCAATCTTCCTTCATTTCAAGGTAAGATTACTTCTATGACCTCTTAGCTTCTTGAATCTTTCTTTATTTCAAGATCAATCTTCATTTTCATGAAAAGAAATTCTTAGATCCAAAACTTTGAAAATCCATAGGAAATTGTAGAAAAATCCTTTTGAGGTAAGACCAAGTTCTTTGAACTCACATCATCATTCTCTACCTAAACCCAAGAGCTTATGATTCAACTCTCATCATAGCTCAAAAAGCACTATATGGCTGAACCCTTTTGATGATGATGAATAGTGTTTTTCATCAATTTTGATTTCTAACACTTGATTTCATCCTTAGCTTTCCTAATGCCTTTGAATCCATGAAATGGGAAACCAAGATCAATTCCTAACCTTTTTAACCTAGGGTGGCCGAAATCCTCTTTGTTAGAATAGTTGAGGTTGGCTTTGATTGTTGTTTAATGTTGGATTGTTGTGTTGTTGTAGTTGTTGATGACTGTGAGGAGGTTCACAAACCGATCAACCGACTTTGATCCGGGAATCTGCTCATCAATAGGTATGGGGGGTGAACCTCATTCACACTAAGATGGTGGTAGTGAAGATGGTTGTTTAAGTTATGTGTAGGTGAAACCCTTTAGTTTGGGTTCACTTTTAATGGTTAAGTTATGTTAAGTTCCCTTAGAGAACAATGTGTGATATTTGTAGTTATGCTTGTATGCCTTATCATGTATTTTATGATGATGTTGTCTAGGTGAGAAAATGATTTCTTGCATGATGAAAAACCTACCTTGATTACTAGATCAAGTATGGACTTTTGTGCTTAGGTGCTTAATTATGATGCAATGTTTTGTGTTATTGTTGATCATAATTGTGTAAGTTTTGTGAGCCATAATTTGATTAGTTGATGAAGTAAAACTTCACATTGGTTCCCAGTTGGCTTTTAGCCATGACCTTGAGAAAAGGTGGGTAATGTGTAGTTCTTGAATAATTCAAGTTTTTGTAAGAAAAATGTTTTTAGTGGCTTATGCCTTAAACAAAAACCATAAATGATTTTGATCCAAAGATCAAACAAAGTTTCAATCTCAAAGTGTTTTCACCAAAGTGAGACATGTTTTATACCTTATCCTTAGTTCATCTAGTTAATCAAGTAACTTAAAAGTGGATTAATGAAAAGTTTCATGAGAATCAATATAGTTCCATAAGGCTTTTCTTTAACAAGGTTAATGTCTTGTTTCAAGGCAATTTTCGCTAAGCGAATCCAATTTCGCTGGGCGAAAACAGAGAAAATACAAGTTAGGCATCACTGCCTCCTTTTCGCTAAGCGAATGAAGCAAATTTCGCTGAGCGAACAATTTCTCGCCCAGCGATATAGGGGAGTTTTCAAAGAGGTATTACTGGCTCATTTTCGCTAAGCGAATTTAACTCCGCTAAGCGAATTTCCTGTTTTCAGAAAGTGCTAGAAATAGAGTAAGTGGTTCAAAAGTTGTTTCAAGTCAAATGAGTTTTCAATTGAGAAGTTGTTTTGGTTTACAAAGGAGTTTTTAACTCAACTCGTAAAGTTTTACACATTAAAAACCTAAGTTAAGTAAATGACTTAGAGTTGAAGACAAGGGATAATTAAGTATAATATGTGTTGAAACAAGACCATATACTATACCATTGATGACTTAGTACATCAATGACTTCATTAGACATAAACACAAACATGAAACGTTTTGGGTTTTGAAACAGTAGTTCGATGACGGACCGGTGATTCGGACCTCGATCAGTCGTTCAATTGTTTCAGTCTTGTGATGACTCGATCCCGGAGGGATCACGAGATTTATCCGGTGGATAAAGGTTTTGTTTTTCAAAGACACATACAGTTCCTAAGGAAGAGAACCTTAGTAGACTTTGAGGTTTATTTGGGGGATAGACATTGCTTGATCGCATCTGCTTTCTGTAAGCATTGGCATTTCATTTGCATTGTTGTAAGGCCTTGAGCCTAGGAGTTGAGCTTACACCTTGATGCGGGTGCGAATCTTACGGTGACGATCTTCAATGGTCTTTTTGGAGGTATCAGGGTTGGAAGGGCTTACATGTGACCAGTTGGTAGCTCTTCTGTGTCGTGGCGAATCCGTGCAATACATTGATATCCTCTACTAGATGCCTTACTTTTCATGTTTGGTCGAGAGTGTTTCCGTAAAGCCAGATACGTGCACGTTACGAATGTTGTAGCATCTTGCTCATGGCTGGCAGAAACCAGAACATGTCCTCCCATTCACTCTCTCCAGATGTTTTATTAGCTCCATGGAGTAGGGGTCAGAGTAGTACCCACTGGCATTGACATTGAGTCATATACATTGCACTGCATTGCATGGCTCTTGATGTTTACATTTACTGTTATACATCGCTGTATTGTTTAAGACTGCCTTATATTATGTTGTTAACTGCTTAACATGATATTATGCTGTCAACTGCTTAATATGTTTGATGTTGAGAATTCTTGTAAGCATGTTGGGTACGCTGTTACCCGGTGAGTCGTCCCGTTTTTATTACTGCTGTTTTGTTGTGTTGATGAACGGGAATCTCACCCATATCTGTATGTTTTCTGTTGGTACTTGCTGTAGCTGCTTGAACAGATGGACGTGATGATGGTTCAGTTCAGTAGTCTCCTTGAGCTCGAAGGCGGACTCTTTTGCTGTTTTAGTTTTGTTGTCGGCCAGACTATGTCAGTTTTTGTAGCACCTTTTGGGAGCTACGACTCCTAGCAATTATTGTATTTCTTATGTCAGTTATACATTAGACCATACATTAGACTTATGTCTGTATACAATAATGTTGACGTTTCTATTTCTGTTTCTATTTTGTGTTTATTATACAATATGTTCTAGATATGCATGGCGAACCTAAGTTCGTTTATTAGTATTATTTACCTTTACTAATCCCATTACATCTTGTGAAAAGAAAAAAAAAAAAGAAAATCATATTTTTCGCATTAAATAATATTTTCGGCCTTATAAACGTTCGGGAATGTGACACTCGGGAAAGGGTGTTGCAAAGGGAGTATCAAATTCCAATAATAATTGTTTGTTTTGAACTTCCATTAAAATAAAACTCATTACTTGTATTGTGATGTAGGACTCAAAGTCTTCAAATTTGTTGACAAATTCCTTGAAGAAGGAGGGGATGATATGATCCTGGAAAGCTATCAAGAGGATTTCTCCACTAGTTTTATGACTTTGTTAATAAAAGTAGGATTTTTTTTGTACTTTGACTTTTTGTAGTTTGATGTTTTAGTCATGGACTTGTAAATGGGCCAAGATGAAGCATCAAGGCCCATGCATAGGTGAGAGGCGCGCCAATTGAGTAATGTAAATGGGAGGTCATATAAATACCTCTTTGTGAGCCATTTGAATCATAATTGAAAGGTTAGAATTTTTCTCACATTGAGAATTTAGAGAGAGTCTCCTCTTGAAGGTTCTGGAGTAGAACCTTGTGATTCTCATAAAGAGCTTCTTACTCTTGTGGCGGATCTTCCTTGAGCTTATCACTCCATCTAATCCATGGGGTTGTGGCGCTTTCTTCCATTTCCCTTCCCCTTCATCTTTTCCCTTTCTTTTTGTTATTTTTAAATTTTGCCTCACGCACATAGCCATAGACTTTGTCTAGGTTCATGCTATTTTACTTTGAATTTGCCTTACGCACATAGCCATAGGCTTTGTCTAGGTTCATGCAATTTTAGTTTGAATTTTCATTTCAATTTCGGATCAATTCTCCTAGAACGATTCTACATTCAATAGATCCACTTTGGATCACAACAACTAGGATTAGTCTAATTGATGTGCATAAAGCATAAAGATGTTGATGAGAGGTGAGATTAATGCCAATGGATTAGTCAAGAACCTTAGTATTGATTTGGAGTGTTGAAATCTAGATAAATACTAAGTTTCCCAGAAATGAGAACTCTGTAACAGTGTTGAGCACGCCCATGCTCAATATCAGCATGCCCGTGCTCTATGCCCAGAAAAGCCAGCACGACCGTGCTCTCAGCAGTACGCCCGTGTCGTAAAAATGATAAAAGTGAGGCTGTTTAGTACGCCCGTGATCTAGCGCAGCTCGCCCGTGCCAGATGGCCAGCACGCCCGTGCTTTGGCCGTTCCACTATCAGAATTAAGAAAAACTCACAGTTTTAAATGAAGAGAGATTTAATAACCTTTTTGGATAAATATGACATAAGAGATTATAAGACGTAACCTTGAGGATAGTTAATGAACTAGGATCATGATATGATAAGATGTAATAATGAAGACTTAATAAAGAGATTATTTAATAAGACAACGATGTTATTGGTAACAACGTACTGTTACCAATGTTGGTTAAATCATACTTGATGCTTATTGGTCAAGTTTGATGTTGATGAATCACTTTGATGCTTATTGGTCAAAGTTGATAGCCTATGTTAAAGGTGTTGATGGAGATGGTTGTCATGTTGTTTGTATGTCAGCATTGCATGCATCATGACATGATGTTGTTAGCTTGGGGGAAGTCACGATGATTGGGGAGTTCGTCCGAGAGTATGGCGAACTGGCCATCCGTGGTGATTCATCCGAGAGTTAAGTGAATCAAGTGCATCCGTGGTGGTCCATCCGAGAGTATGGTGGATCGGCTATCCAAGGGGTTCACCCATGAGTTTGGTGAACTGCCGGCGTTGGTGCTTATTGGCCAATGCGGATATGTAACTCCGAAATCGTCTTCCCGAGTTAGTTATTGGATCCACATTGCATATGACGTAGCGGAATAGTTTTGCATCGCATAACATGTTTCATAATGTGATATGATGGATTGTGTTATAACATGTTGTATTATGACGCTTTATATGTTGCATGATCGTCTTGCTAAACTGCTCTATTACCGTTTATGTTTATACGTACAGTTTCTTACTCCCTACTGTTGTTATTGTTGTTTTGCATGTACCTTTGGTTATGCAGAGGGTGGTGACCAGCCAGCTGAGGAGTGATCCCGAGGAGATTGCTTGCTCATAGTATAGTTTAGTTATGTTTAGTTTGTTTTTCCGATGTATTATCGGTAGTAGTTACCAACTCTGATATGTGACATCGGGATTTGTTTTAAGTTTATATTTTCGGCAGTTGATATTTATGTTTTAAATGTTTTGGATCATGTGGTACTTGTTACCCTTTGGTTTTAATTTATGGATTTTATTTTACATGAAATATTTTATATTATCGTATGCGGGTAGCGGGTGTCACACTGACCATGAGCACAGGCATGCTGACCAACTAGCAAGGGCGTGCTGCACGAGAGCACGGGCGTGCTGTCTTTTCGGGATCATTGATTTCACTTGTTCTAAGGATAACTACCCTATAACACGTTCTTAAACATTTAACGCAAGCATAACAACACATAACATATATATAACAACACTATATAACAAGCAAACGAAAACTGGGGTGTTACAGAGGTTAAAAAGGGGAAGGTAACATTAAATTGTCGTATTAAAGGGGATGTTTTAAAAGTGTTAAATTCTTTTAAAAATCTCGCTCAATATTTCTCTCTTTTTATTTCTTCTTATTCTGCTAATGATATGGTTGTTGCTAACAACTTTGAGTATGTAAGGATGCAGAAAGAAAATCTTATCTTGCAGGATCTGAAAATATTGGTGGATGATGAAAAGCAAAAATGTCATCATCTTTTGAAGTTCATCCACTAAGGGGAAACAGGAAAAATAACATAAACCACATGGTAAGGAAACTAAGAAGGGGCAATGCGTTGGATGCTAAATTTGCACTTGGAGAGTCCCCTGATTGATCACTTTTGAGGTACCATAAATTGAAAGACGTTAAACAAGCACTTTGCGGGAGCAACCCGAGTTATTTTAATTATTTTTGTTATTTTTATTTTTAGGATAGTTTATTTTATTAAAAAAAAAATGAATGAATGAGGATCAATACTTCTCTCTTCTCCTTCTCTACACCTGTATTTCATGATTATTTTTGTTGCATTGAGGACATTGCAAATGTTACGTGTGGGAAGGAAAAAACATATTTTTCCATGATATTGCTGCATTCAATTAACTGATTTTTCTCCCTCTTTTATGATAAAAATTAAGGAAACACCTTACAAAAAAAAATTATTTTGATAAATTGCTTTGATAGTCTCATAAGTATGTTTAAAAAAGATGGTCTTTTGAAAACTAAATTTGCAGAGAATTCTTTGATTGAAAATTTTTCATTAGACTTAGCTTCTAAATGTGAGATTTATGCTTTTTATGGGGTTAAGCTACATTGCCAAATTTATTTGATATTAATCCATTTTCTTTGATGAGTGTGATTTCTCAGGTGAATATGTTCTACAACTTGTCCTGAGACCATCTCGAGGCGAATTTGATTTATATGCATGTGGAACTCTGGTTGGGGCACTCTTAGGTATTTTTTTGGCCCGCATTCTGTCAAACACTTCCTCTAATTGCCTAATTTGAGCCTTTATGAAAATTCTTTTCTTTGGTCCCTATTCTGAAAATTGAAAATTGTTTTTGGTAACCTCTTAGAAGTATAATAGAGCAACAATTGGAATGTGCAGTGGAGGATCCCCTTCCAAAAATAAAAATGTTAAAAATAAGCTGGTAGTAAAAAGAAATTTTTTTTTGCTTCTCTCTCTTCTTAAAAAAAAAAAAGAAAAAAATATTTGATGAAAATAAAGTTAGAGAAAAAGCAAGAAAAAGAAAAATCTTATAGTGAAGGAAAGAAAAGAGAGAAAGGTTGATAGAAAAAGGTAGTTGATCCTTGTAAAATTTTGTGAAAAATGTGCCAATGCACTTTATGCTCTTTTATACTTCAAGAGGTTATTACTTTGTTTTCTTGGTTTAGCCCTTTGATTATCCCTTTCTTTCTCTACCTTACCGGACATTAATGCCTTGGCCCCGGTACAACCCATGAAAGACCCCTTCCTTCTTCTGCATGCATGTGGATCATATTGTGGAGATTTGGTCAATGGACAAGCGTAATTGAGAATCTTAAGTGCTTTTATATCTTTGCCCAATACACTGAGAGAATGTGAGTGGAGTGATCTTTGGTCTTTGGGAAAGTTTGATTTCAAGGAATTTAAAGTTCTAATTAGGCAATCTCGACTCTCTTTTGAAAATTATACTTGTTTGACTATCTTCGCAATTTTGAAAAACTCTGTTTGTTGTGGGTTCCTTGATTTATGTCTGGAGCTTCTTTTGAAAACTATTTTAAGCCAGATAATTGCTTGAGGACAAGCAATACTCAAGTGTGGGAAGTTTGATAAACCTCAATTCTTTGTATTTTATAGGGGGTATTTGGGTTGAATTTCAATGCATTTCATGATAATTATTATTGTATTTCACCCTTTTTACTTAAGTTTTGATAGAATTGACGTTTAGAGGCAGTTTGATAAACTTATGAAGAAAAGTGAAGGTTTTAGAGCTAAAATAGGTAGAATACACGGCCCTGCCATGCGTGAGCACGCCCGTGCAAGCCCTCGAAGCAATACATCCAAACAAAGCCTTACAAAATGACTTAAAGTTGACCTCTGAAGATTTAGCACGACCGTGTTGACTGAAGAGCACGCCCGAGCTGATGCTCGTGCACTATAATGTTGTTTTACGAAGTTGGTATGCCTATGAACAATTGAGCACGGCCTGACATAATAAAGAGCACGACCTTGCTGACTGATGAGCACGCCCGTGTTGCCTGTATAGAAGAGATTTCTACATGTATCCCTCGTCACCGTTTTGATCATAACTTGAGCTTTGGATGTCCGATTGAGGCATTCTTTGTAGCATTGGAAAGCTTACAAAAAGATCTATAAGGCTGTACAAGATGACATGTAGCACGGCCGTGCTCAATCCCGTGAACTACGATGCTGTTTTATGAAAAGGGAGCACAACCGTGCTAAATTCAGCACTGCCTTGCTAGCGACGCTGAAAGCAAATTTTAGGGCTTTTCTCCTATTTTTCCTACAAATAGAGGCCTCTGTACCACTCTCATCATCATTTATCAATTGTAGACTTATTTTAGTAGTTTTTAGTAGTTTAGAATTCTAGAGTAGGATTGGCACCTGGAGGTTAAATTGGAGACCACTTCTCCTTCTTCAATTCTTCAGGATGTGTTTCCCTATGTTGATTTTGGTTTTCTTTATTATTATGAGTAGTTAAATTCACCAATAGTGTTGTGGTGGATCTTGTGTTAGTAGAAACCCTTTTTCTATATCTTAGCTTTAATTCGAATTTTGTTTGGTTTCGAAGTTACTATCTGATTAGATTTATCTTGTTTAGGATTGGCCACCCTATGCATGCTAATAATCAATTGATTGATATTTTAGCTATCAAACCCAATTAAATTGGTAGATCTATAGAATAAATGAGGATAATTAATTGATCAGCGACCGTACTGCGATTGTTACGTTCCGGTTATTTAAACTTCTCAGTTCTTTATGCTTTCCACGTCGTTCGCAACTGCTTCCTGATAAACAATAAGTCCGTTCAAGGAAAATAATATCAGTGATTGACAACCATAGGATAGTAATAGTTAGAGTTACTGGTAATCAGAGAAGGGAATATTGAAACCAGATAGAATTAAGATTTGGGGGTATCGAAAGCACAGGTGAAACCACGGCTCTAGCCTCTTTTACTCTTGAATTCTCAAATCTTTTTATTTCTCTTTCACTATCTTTTGCTACTGCTTATTTTATAATTATTTAATTATTAGCACTTGATCAGTCTAAATAGCAGAAGGATTTCTTTATTCCAGTGCTTGCTTTATCACCAACATTTCAAAATTAATCTTTTGGGTACGATATCTGGACTTTCATTCTATATTACTTCTACGACAGGGTACACAGCCCTTAAGTGTGTTTTGAACGCAATATTCACTCTTAACCCAAGAGCTATATGCAGTCCCTTCTATGTGAGAGCTTTATCCAATATAACAAACCTTTGTTACAACAAGTATTCAACACCTCTTTAGACATAAGTATTCAACATCTCTTCAGGCAAAAGCAAGTATTCTTTTACAGACAAGCCTTTTTCAGGCTCAACTAAGATTGTTTAGAAAAGATTCTTAGTCTAAGACTAACTCACTATATGTGAGAGTATGACACTTAAGATCTTAGAACTTTGAATGAAAACTCTTCGTAGAGAGTGAATATGAAAGATTAAAATCTGAGAAAGCTTAAGAGCTTTATGTATGCTTGATTGCTTGTAAGTTTGTATGAAATTTGTTCAAGTTCAGTCACTTTGCTTCTTCAAGGTTGAGGGTATTTATAGCCTTCAATCTTGAGCATTCTTGATCTCTTCAATGGTTGGCAAGAGAGCCGTGCTGATTAAGCATTAAATGCAAAAACACATTGAGTCTGATAGCCCACAGAGAGCTTCTGAAAAGCAAAGATGGCTATCAGATAGATAGCTGAAAGTAGCACTGACAGCTTTTCCTAGTACCCGAAAGTTACCTTTTGTTTTTCCTTGTTTGAGATAGTCAACTTCAACTTTTGACAGGGACAAACTGGCTTTAGCGTTCAAGTGTACTAAGAAACAAAGATCTTTTTGTCTAAAGGATATTCCCTTTTTACATGATGAATAATAATTTGAACTTTAATATACTTTTACATTTTCGCGCTAAACATTCTTTCATAAAAGTAAAAGCCTTGGACTATTAATGGAAACGTACACTTTACTCTTGATGTGTCTTTGGACTCAGATTCAAAATTGAAGAATTCTTGGTCTTAGATGGACTTCGTCCATTTATTGTCATATAGCAGAACTATGGACGATGCGATAACGCTTATGGTCTGAAAAGTCTTTGGACTATTAATATTGCACAGTTAAGGTAAACTCGTTAGACCATTACAGATCTTTGTTCACCTACTTTAGGTCTTTGAGAACATCAAAATTTTAAGGAGTTATGGAACATAACCACTTTGTTCCAGCAATCTCCACCTTCTTGATGATGATAAAAATATACTAAATTTGATTGAACAAAGATTTTTCTATAGAGCCAGAAGGCTCCCCTTAAGAAAAAAGCTTCTATCAAGTATAACAATTCTTAGCATTTAGAATAAAAGTATAAAGAATGTATCAGAACATAAAATAGAGTATATGCAAACAACAATCAATATGCAAAGTAAATAAATGAAATGCATAAACAAATTCAATTCAAATTCCCTTTCCTTTCTCCCCCTTTTTGTCATCAGACAAAAGGTGAAGTAAGAACATCATTGTCAAAAAAAAAAATTAAAATAAAATAAAAAATATTTAAGATGAAGGAGGAGGTGGAGGGGGATCAGAAATTTTGAAGAAATTCTGCATTATAGCGGCTACCTGAGCCAGGAAAACATCGTTGTTGGCTTGGATGGACTTTTGAACAAACTCTTGAACTTCTGGAGGGATGGTAGATATAGCACTTCCAGCAGTACCTCTTGTTGCTTCAATATTGATATTTCTCGGAACGACACTCAAAGCCATGGAAGTAGAAGGATTAACCGGATGGATGGTGGAAATAGGTTGAGGTTGAGAGCTCGGTCGATCAAAGGCACGATGCTCAAACTCTCCTATTTGCTCTTGAATAGCAGCAGGTTCAATCTCCTTAGGCTCTTGAGCCACTTCTCAGATAGATTCTTGAACAGCTTCTTGAATAGGAGGTTCAATCTAGGGAATGTCATCAAAGTTTTCCTCAATGTTGGTGTAGTATAGAGGAATCGCAAAGATATCATCTCGAATCATAAAGGTGACATCAGTGCCATGGAAAGTGGGGATCTCTAACTTTTCTTCATCAGACTGTCCTGAGGTTGAAGCTTCAGCAGTGCATTTCCATACATGTGTTTCCCAGAAGATGGTAGCATCTCTATCATCGCAATCCCAAGCATTCTTCTTTGAGATACTTGCATATAATACACCTTCTTTTTGCTTCCTCTTCTAGAACATCGAATCAAAGAAGATGGGGAAGGGTTTGACTATCTTGGACCTTTTCTTTCGAGCATCCTTGTCCTTGTTCATATCTAACATCGGGATATAAGGACAAGCTCTTGGAGGAACAACTCCCAAAGTTGTAGTTGCAGACTTCTTCCAGAAGCTTTTGAGGAGGTTGAGAGCAATTTTCTCTTTTTTGGACATCTCAAGCTCTTTCTTGCAAAAATAGTACAACACGAAATCCCTGATGTCAGATTACTCCCTCCAGGCTGAAGGATGACTATGGATGAACTTGACATCACGATCTAAGATGAACTTTGATCGTCCAAATGATCTTGATCTTTGCTCCTCAGTGGTCTGCCAACCTCTTTTCTGTTCGTGAGGTGGAATGACATGACATCCTACATTGTAGTGGCATCATCTGAAGGCTTTATCCATAATGAGGTTTGGATAGATCTTCTTTGGTGGAAACCTCTTTTGTTCCAAATGGACTAACATAGGTCCATTTGAAGTGAAACGTTCACTAGGGAGGGCTTCACCGAACAGTTGGAATGGATGTGGGATGTACCAGCTGATGGGGGTTGGAAGTGTTTGAGGTTCATATTCATATTCAGGGAAGGGGTAGTGGGGTTGTGGTTTTAGTGAGAGGGTAGGATATCTCACGAACATGACTGGCCAGGCTCTCATGATATCAACAAGTGATTCAACTTGGCTTTCTATGATGGGGGTAGGGTCAATGACCGGGTAGGTTTGGCGTGGATATTTGATAGAGGGGTAGATTGAACCATAGGGTCTGAAGGGTTGATTTCCCCTAAGGTGTAAACCAGTCATGAGGTTCAGTGGGTGAGGGTGAGGGTTGTGAGGTTAAGTCAAGATATTGTTCGGGTGAGGAGTCATTTGGTGAAGGTGAATTTTGTTGTGATGGATGTTGGGTGTTTTCTGGGGAGTGATGAGGGGAAGGTTGTGGTAAGGTGTGAGTTTGGGGAAGGGGTGAAGATCCTAGTGACTTTCTAAAACCAACCACAACTCTTTCAACCATAACGGGTTGATCAATTATAGGAATAATAACTGAACCAGAAGGAGTCAAAGGTTCAGTATTACCTATGGATGTAGGAGCAATGCTTTTTATTCTTGTGGATCTAGGCCTTTTCAAAGGTAACTTCGGCCTTGGAGCATCAGTTGAAGCTTGGTGCTTCTATCCCTTGATCACCTTAGCAATTGGTTGATCATCATCGTCCTTTTCTTCTTGGACTGTATGGAGAACCATCTTCCTTTTTCATGTCGGTAGGATGGTGGGAACAGAAGGTTGATCAGACGATATGGCTTCAGTAGAAGGATGAGCTTGAAAGTGGGAAGAAACGTCTATCCCATGGTTAGCAAAGAACTTGAGGTCGAACTTGTACTCAACCAGAATCTCAGCATTCTCAGCGACCAAGGTTTTACCTTTTCCTTTTGCTTGAGTAGTAGCAGCCATGGATGCAAAGAAAAAGAGTAAAGGTTTTTCACAAAGAGTTTTTGAGAGAGAGAGTTTCAGAGATAGAAGATTGAAGAAGAAAAGACTTTCGTAAAGGTTCAAACTTTTAAAGATTCAATCTTTAAACGTTTCGCATTTTAAAAAAAATAAAGTAAAAGAAAGTTGAGGCGACGTTCGTATGAAATGACTGACACACGTTTCGTTCTTGAAAATCGTAAAACATCGGTTGTAATAATGAAAAACGAAACTGACTCAGTTAAGGGAATGTGAAATAAATTTGCTTTTCGACAAAGATTTATTTCATTAAATGTCATGGACGATTAAGCATAAGCAGAAATATTACATACATTGGACCCACATTATCAGACTCTATCATGCATTGGACGCAAGTAGTGGTTTTATGACCAGTCTATAAAATGCATGTTTAAATGCTTTCTTATAAATGTGAATCTATCTCCAGCTACAGGTTTTGTGAAGATATATGCCCACTGGTGGTCAGTATTAACAAATTGAATATCAATTATCCTTTTTGAACATAGTCTTTGATGAAATGATGTTTAATTTCTATATGCTTAGCTCTAGAATGCAATATAAGATCCTTAGAAAGATTTATGGAAGCAGTGTTATCACACATAATAGGTATGTTACTTACAAACACATTGTAGTCTTCTAACTGATGTTTGATCCAGAGGAGTTGAGATTAACAACTTGCAGCAGCAATGTACTCAGCTTCAGCAGTTGATAAGGCAATTGTGCTTTGCCTTTTGTTTGACCACGAGACCAAGTTTGCTTTGATGAAGTGGCATCTTCCACTGGTGCTTTTGCATTCTATACGGTCTCCAGCATAGTCAGCATCATAGAATCCAACTAATCTGTACTCATCAAATTTCTTATAAAGAAAACCCAGATTAGTAGAGCCTTTAAGATAACGAAATATGCGTTTAACTACTGAGAGATGAGAGTCTCTAGGATCAGACTAAAAACGAGCGCATATACAAACACTGAACATGATATAGGTCTGGACATAGTCAGATATAAGAGGGAACCAATCATACCTCTATATACCTTTTGGTATACCTTTTTGTCTTTATCATCTTTGTTCAGTATGGACGTTGGATGCATAGGAGAGTTCATTGGTTTGCAATCATCCATCTTGAAGCATTTCAGAAGCTCCTTTGTGTACCTCATCTGATGAATGTACACAACGTCCACTATTTGTTGTACTTGTATCCAAGGAAGAATTTAAGTTCTCCCATCATGCTCATTTCAAATTCTCTCTGCATAAGCTTAGAAAATTCTTGACATAGAGATTCATCAATTGCACCGAATATGATATCATCAACATAAATTTGAGCAACTATAAAGTTCTTTTTAACACTTTTCTGAACAAGGTTGTATCAACCTTTCCTCTAGAGAAACCATTCTCCATTTAGAAGGTACCAAGTCTCTCATACCAAGCTCTAGGGGCTTGTTTGAGTCTGTATAAAGCTTTGTTAAGCTTGTATACATGCTCAGGATGGGTTTGACCTTCAAAACCTGGTGGTTGAATAACATAAACTTCTTCATTAATAAATCAATTTAGAAAAGCACTTTTTACATACATTTGATAAAGCATGATGCTGTGATGTGTAGCATATATAGTAGAATGCGTATTGTTTCTAATCTAGCTAAATGAGCAAAGGTTTCAGTATAATCAATACCTTACTCTTGAGAGTAGCCTTGAGCAACTAACCTTGCTTTATTTTTGACGACTTTGCCATCTTCGTCCAGCTTGTTTCTGTATACCCATTTCATTCCAATGACAGACTTGTCACTTGGCAGTGACACCAGTGTGTAAACGTCACGTCGTTGGAACTGGTTGAGCTCTTCTTGCATGGCAAGGATCCATCCTTTGTCCATTAAGGCTTCGTCCACTGACTTTGGTTCCAACTCAGAGATAAAGGCTAAATCAACTTATTCTCTGAATGTTGACCTTGTCCGGACTCTATCACTGGAATTCCCAATGATTTGCTCCTAAGGATGATAAGTCCTGAACTACCAGGCATGTTGGGTATTGTCCACTTGATGAGACGTATGTTGATGGGTTTGAGACATTTTGCGTTGCGTCCGATGAAGTGTCTTCTTTGATTGTTGGACGGCCACTCACATCATTCAGACTCATATCTGCAAAAGATTCATCTAGCTCTGATAGTTTATTATTAGGCATTTTGTCATCAAACTTCACATGAATGGATTCTTCTACAACTAAAGTTCTAGAGTTATGTACTCTAAACACTTTTGAAGTTTCAGAATATCCTAACAGTATTCCATTGTCTACCTTAGCATCAAACTTACCAAGTTGATCTTTGGTATTTAGAATGAAACATTGACATCTGAAAGGGTGAAAGCAGGATATGTTGGGTTTGCGTCCTTTCCACAATTCATAAGGGGTCTTATTCAAAATAGGTCTTATGTATATTCTGTTCTGAATGTAGCAAGCGATGTTTGCAGCTTTAGCCCAAAAGTGTTTAGATACAAAATTATCATTGAGCATTGTCCTAGCCATCTCTTGAAGAGATCGGTTCTTTCTCTCAACTACACCGTTTTGTTGAGGTGTTCTAGGAGCAGAAATTTTTTGATGAATACCATTTTCACCACATAACCTTTGGAACAACTCATTTTCAAATTCTCCTCCATGATCACTTAGATTGAGCTTACACATATGCCTTTTTCATTTTGTATACATTTGCAGAATATAGCAAAGATTTTGAATGGCTCATCCTTGTGAGCAAGGAACATAACCCATGTCCATCTAGTATAGTCATCTACTATGACAAGTCCATATTTCTTATCACTAAAAGAAGCAATTCTTGTCGGACCAAATAAATCAAGATGTAGCAATTCTAGTGGCCTTGAGGTACTAACAATGTTTTTGGACTCAAAAGAGTTCTTGACTTGCTTTCCCTTTGGACATGCGTCACAGAGAGCGTCCGATCTTTATACAATCTTTGGTAGTCCTCTTACAAGGTTATGCTTATTCAATCTTGAGATTAATCTTAGACTTGCATGACCAAGTCTTTTGTGCCAAATCCATTGCTCATCCTCAACGGACACTAAACATGATACACTCTGATTTTAGAGTTCCCCCAAGTCAATCTTATAAAGATTTTTTTGCCTTTTGGCAGTGAATAAGATGGACCTATCATGATTCTTGACCATACATTCACCTTTATTAAAGGAAATATCAGACCCACTATCACATAATTGACTTATGCTAAGTAAGTTGTGTCTAGTCCTTCAACTAACAAAACATTATCAATAGAAGGAGAAGGATGCTTACCAATCTTACCTAATCTGACTATCTTCCCTTTCTGATTACCTCCAAAGGTAACCCATCCACCAGACTTACTTCGGAGATCTTAGAACATAGACTTTTCTCCAGTCATGTGACGTGAGCATCCATTGTCCAAGTATTAGGACTGGGGTTTCCTTTGTGTTGATAAGCATATTTGCAACATGTATTATCATATTCATAGGTACCCAGATAGACTCGGGTCCTTTCTTGTTAGTCTGAGGTTTTCGTCCACGCACAACATTTTTCTTTCTATGTATGCATTTAGATGTGATGTGACTAGTTTTACCACAAATATTATAGTATATATTAGATGCATGTGGTTTAGCCTCTTTTGGACGTTGATAAAGCATATATACTTTGTGAGTTGGTTTGGGTCTTGATACCTTGTGAGAAACTTCTTGCTTCTCTTTGTCATAGCCTAAGCTAGACTTATCATGAGGTGATCTTGTATACCTCAGTATCAGACTTAGCTTTGTTGATCCGCCTACAAACTTAGATATGTTCTTCATTAGATCAGATACTTCCTGCTTTAGTCTTGCAACTTCAAAAGGAGCATTGGACTCAGAATTGAGTTTATCAATTAGACTGACATTCTCAGCTCTTAGCTCATTATTTTCTTTAATGACCTTTTGATTTTCATTGACTATTTGAGAAAATACTTTCTTAAGTTGTTTGTACTCATGATGTAAGACAGGCTGGGGGGCTGCTAGGGTTAGCGTTGCATGCATGGCAGCCACGGTTGCACCGTGGGAATCCTTGTTGCCAGAATGCGCCGTCGCTGTTGCCCCCTCCCTCATGACGCATGTTCCTCCTCCTCCTTTTCCATCATCTCTTGCATCTCCTGCTGTCAATAATGCGCAGCCAAAGTCCGTTCCACAATCTTTGAATGAAGTATTGGTGCAAACTCCAAAAACGTTTGCACAAGCCTTGAAGAACGCTTGTGATATCCCTATCAACCAACTGCCAGTTCCTTGTATCAAAGGAGATGAAATCGCTATCACCATTCCGGAAGAAGAATATGAAGCAAGCATAGAAGAGTGCAGGAATAAATTGCATAGACGTCTACTCCTCTCTAAAGGAGATAAACCTTTGAAAATAGATGACTTGCGCTGCAAGCTACTTCAATTATTGAAACCAGTTAATAAATGGAGAATGGTTCCATTAGGGAAAGGCTTCTATGAGTTTTCCTTTGTTTCAATTGAAGATTTGAGAACTGTTTTATCCACAGGTTCGTGGGCTTTGAAATCTGGTTCTGTAAGGCTCTTCGCGTGGGCACCAGATTTCATTCCCAAGCTTGCTAAGCAAACAAGTGCACAGTGTTGGGTTAGAATCATTGATCTTCCACAAGAATACTGGAGGCTTAAGATTTTATTTTCAATTGCTAGAGGCATTGGGGTTCCCCTTTCTCTTGATGATGCTATAATAAATAGAACCCTGGGTTACTTTGCTCGTGTGTTGGTTGACATAGACATGTTAAAGACAATTCCGGATCAACTATTGGTGGAGAGGAAAGGATTTGCTTTTCTAGTTGGGGTGGAGTATGAATTCCTACCTCTATTTTGTTATCATTGCTCAACAATTGGTCATGCTTCATTTGACTGCAATAATAGGAACAAGGATCAACATAATGTCAAAGTGCATAGAAGGGACAACAAAGGGAATGTAATGAGAAAGAGTACTGCTATTTATGTTCCAAAACTTGCCGATAAGGGGTAAGTTGTCATCATTGATGCTACACCTGATCCTACAAAGCAGCAGATGCAAGGAGAGCCAAGGAAAATAAATGAACTAGGATTGAAACAAACTGATGGCCAGGACACGGCTGATACTGGCATGGCTGATCTTGTTGTTGAAGAAGAGGATTTTGTGGAGAATACTGGACCTTACTTACCTGATACTATACCTTATGTTTTGGAAGAATTTGAAAACGATCCTGATGAGCTAAGGAAGGACATTGAGAAGGAAACAACACCTTTCATTCCTGAAATAGTTCATGAAACTCCTATGCAGCAGATAGGAAATTTCTTGAGGAGTTCTTCTCCTTTGTCTAGCAGATTATGGGCTGATGATGAAAAGGAAGAATTGAATCATATAAAAGAGGATTCTGCTAATAGTATTGATATTGATGACATGGCCACTGATAGCAATACAAGGCCTTTAGCAGAGAAGTACAAGGTTAATGGTATTGATGAAAAGGGCTTCACTATTGTCATGAGTAAGTCTAAGAAAAGATCTTTGAAGAAGAAAGCTAAGAAGCAAGCTACTGTTGAAAGGAATATTCAGATTGGTCTGAAAACTAGGTCTCGAGCAGGACCAATTAATGGTGATCAATGAAGGCCTTGTTTTGGAATGCTAGGGGTATTGGTAACCCTGATACCAGAAGATTGTTGAAAAAGTTAGTCTCCATCCATAATCCTGACTTTGTTCTACTTGCTGAGCCTTGGATTAATTCCTCTGCTCTCCCTGCTCATTATTTACACAAAATGAACCGGTCTCTGTTTGCTG
Source organism: Ammopiptanthus mongolicus (assembly GCA_039655645.1). Classification (NCBI taxonomy): domain Eukaryota; kingdom Viridiplantae; phylum Streptophyta; class Magnoliopsida; order Fabales; family Fabaceae; genus Ammopiptanthus; species Ammopiptanthus mongolicus. The sequence continues at coordinate 48,159,496 of CM077347.1, forward strand.
AGAACAATAGGCAAGATTTGTTTCCTAACCTTTGGTGCTTGTGCAAATCTGATATTCAGCCCTAAATCATCTCTGCCTCTAGCCAATTTGTGGTTTTTTCTGTCAAGCATGGTGATAAAAACTTCTTTATAGTTGTTGTTTATGCTTCCACTGACTACAAGCTTAGAAGACAGCTCTGGATGGATTTGCACATTCTTCAGATAACTCTTAAAGGCCCTTGGTGCTTCATTGGTGAGTTTAATTCTATCCTTGGGGCTCATGAGCAAAGGGGTAGGTGTTGTTGGGATAAGCCCTAGTGGCCAATCTATTTTGAATAGATAATCATTTATATCATGACTTTGATCACATATTTGATATATGTATAAGGCATTTATTTATTATGTTATATTTTATGATCATATTTATAGCATAATAAAGTCCTTAGAATAGGTAGTTCATTTAATGGAACGTCAAGTATGACTTGAACGTGAGATGCCATTAAATTATAGAACACTATTCTTAAATATCCATAGTCAAGTATTATTATTAATAAGGACAATAATAATACATTGAGACTATTATGTGAGTGCACTGATGACCACACCTCACAGGTCATAGATATAAGATATGAAGTCTTCACATAGGTATAAATATTAGTGGAATATTTATACTGGAGTGACCCGCTATGAGAACGCTGCATAATAGTTATGTAAGTGTCATAAGCGATTCTCATGGTAACCATAGTGAAGTAGTCCTTCGACTTGAAGTCACTACGATTCCTAACATATGTAGTTGTAGGCTTTAATACTATTAAACGTTGTCTGTAACAGGACAACTATAAAAATAGTTATTGGGTCTGCAATGAAACATGTTGAGGAATGTGAGTGATGTAGATAGGATTTGTCCCTCCTACATAACAGGAGTAATGTCTATAGGCCTCTTGATGGCATGCGACGTAGAAATACATAACCATGCTAAGGTGGGACAATATAAGATATTGGGCCCACATGATCATATGTCAATTACTAGATCAAGAAATAAATAATTGGACTTAATAAGGATGACACATTTATGCCTTGTGTTCAATTAAGACATTGAGACGAAAGGACGTTGACTTCACATTATATATGGTTACAACAAGGTTTTAATTGTATCACCAATATTCTAATTAATTGGGTAGCAATGATGTATTGCTAGATGCCGCTCATTGTTTAATATTAATTGATTATTACTATGATTAATAATAATTAATATTATTGCCAATTAATTGAGAACCTATAGGGTCACACGCATAGAGCAAATGTTCATAGAATTAATTTAATTGATTAGTTAAATATGATTTAATTAATAATTAAATGGGATTGATTTAATTGATTAATTAAATATGATTTAATTAATAAATGAGGATAAGTTTAATTGATTAATTAAATATGATTTAATTAATATTTAAACATTGGGCCTGTAGCGTACAGTGGCCCAAGTGGATTAGGTTAAGTGAGTGACAACTATTAGTAAGCTGTGCACGTCACTTAAACAACATACAACACAGAGCACTCATAACGGCCGCTGTATACCCTTGACAGTGCGCCCTCTTTTCTCTTCCGTGTATCGTGCCTCTCCCAATCCTGATAGCTAGCACTACGCTATCTCTGACGTTGGTTTGCTCGTGTGGACTGAGTAGAGGTATTGCTAATTTGCAATATTGGTGATAGAGAAGCCTTTTCTTATGGTGGTTATGGCTGGACAATTTTCGTAATCTCGCTATCCGAGATTCGTTAACCATTGGATCGGGCTGATTTTTGGATACCAGGTTCGTAACATGTGGCTCTACATCTTCACCATTCAGTTTTGCGATACGAGGTCTGGAGCGAAAGTTATGAGCATCGCAAGTATCAGTGTTTTTGGCTAACCAGTGTTGTTGGCGCGCTCACAGTGTTCGTGGTAGAGCTACGCTTCAAGAGGTACACACAATATCCTTGTGATTCATGTGCAATACGTGGTCTTTTAGTAAAGGGGTTTTTCCGCTCAAGAGGTTTTTGAAAATTGTTTTTGAAAATTATCCCTCTTGAAATCCCAACAGTGATATCAGAGAGTCTGGTTGTAGTTTGCCATGTATCCTAGGATGTTTGCCTTGTTTGATAACATGTTTATTGCTTTTGAATGTGATTCAATAGAATGGATGTTATCCCTCTGCGTGTGACTTTTAAAATTGTTTTAAACTTTCATTGTGCAATTCACGTTCCTTTTAAAATTGATGTTTAAAATTTGTTATAAATATCACTATGCGCAATTATCCAATTTGAAGTTTAAAGTTGGTCCCTTTGCGCAATGATATAAATTGCGCAGTGTATATTTTGACAATAAATTGGTTTCAAAATTTTATTTATTTTTGAAATCAATTGGGGATCATGTGTATCATTTGATTTCAAATTTATTTGATTTCAAATTTATTTATTTATTTTTGAAATCAATTGAAGATCATGTATATGATTTGATTTCAAATTTATTTATTTATTTTTTTAAATCAGTTGGAGATCATGTGTATGATTTTTCCTTTTAATATATTGTTTATTAAATATGAGGTGTGTGGTTATGACCTTAGATTGTGGTGTTATTTTATTTGGTAAATACGGCCTGCGTGTCGTGATTTATTGTATTTATTTTATAAATACGGCCTGCGTGTCGTGATTTATTGTATTTATTTTATAAATACAGCCTGCGTGTCGTGACATTTATTTTATTTTAAATTTTATAAATTGTTCGGGTTGACATGGAGGCAACACCAAATCATGACGCCAGTGGGAAGAACTTTTGAAGTTTGTTCGAGGGTCAAAGATTGTAATAATTAGTTTTAATTATTGTACATTAGGAAGCCATAATTATAATACCTTTTATATGTCTTGTATGTTTATGTATGTGATGCATGAAATGTATGAGATGTATGATTTAAATTTGGAATTTAAATTGTATGATAGCATGTATGTCATTGTATGCTTAATATGTTTTGAATGTATGTAAGCTAGTATGTCATGTATGCTATGAGAGACGTTTATATGATAAACAAGCCGGTGAGATAACTTAATTATTAAATTCCCTCAATAAATTAAGTTATTAAATGCCTCCTGATGTGTGGCACTCGTCAAGGCCAGAATCATTTAAGTGTGAGTCATGCCACAGCTGAGCACCTTAATATATTCCGGTGAGGCGCGAAAGGTAAAATAATCTACTGCCAACCATTTGGTTGAACTTAACTAAGTGTATTCAATAGGATTGAAACGGCTTAGAGGCATGGGGTTGGGCATTTATCCATATGATGGATTAGAATATGGAGTTATTCACCCAACTGGTCCAAGAATTACATTGGATGTAATTGGAAAGGAGTTTCCTACCTAGATAGCTGAGTTCTGGGTGATCAGCCACAACTGACTCAGAACGAGGTGAAATCTGGATCTTGGTCCCATTAGAAAATCTTTCAGCTCGATTTTCCGAGTCAATGATGAGGGTCATTGATTTGAGTAAAATAGTGGGAGCGTATTTAATAAAAGACCTATTAAATATGTTTTAATCATGATACTTATATTCTGTATATTTCTGTATTAAATAACTATGGCTATAAACACAAATTTTATTTTATTGTTGCGATACATCCTTGAGAAGGATGAGTTATCTAGAATTAATTTTCTGGATTGGTACAAATTTTGAGGATTGTCCCCAAGTACGAGAAAAGAACTGTATGTTCTCAAGCAATTAATTCTTAAGCAATTTGTTGCTACTGCCATAAGGGTCGAAAGGGATGCTTAATAGAAGTATCAAGTCGATGACATTGATGTATGACATCTCATACTTGCAATCATAGAGACGTATGATATGATCATGTACCTTATGATGCTCTGACAAGAGCTAGCAAGGCATAAGAGGTACTAGAAAGAGTAAAAAGACAAGAAAGGAAGTATGACTTCCTGTTTAGGCATATTTGTTATAAATGTCAACATATCTACTCCAACATTATGGGTATTGGATACTGCATATGAATCTCACATTAATGTGAAGGATCAAAGGGAGTAGGACATTGACTAATAGGTAAAAGTCTACCCTAAGAGTAGAGATGAAGCAAAAGTTGCTACATTGACTATAGGAGTTTGAATTTACCATTAGGTAAAGGTCTACCCTATAAGTGGAGATGAAGCAAAAGTTGTTACATTGACTATAGGAATTTGAATTTACCATTAGGTAAAGTTCTACGCTATGAGTCGAAATGGAGCAAAAGTTGCTACATTAACCATAAGAGTTTGACTTTGCCTTATGGGCATTAATGGAAGTAAATAACTGTTATTTTATTCTAGTTGATAATAGAAACATCATTTCTATATCTTGTATAGACAAGAAAGAATTTAAATTGCAGTAAATGGACAATTGTTGTTTCATTTATTCAACTGATGTCTTCTATGCTTGTATCTATGTGAGATATGGACTTTGTGTCCTTCATCTCGATATGCCCATCTATAACATAAATGCGAATAGGGTCAAACCAAGTGATTTGGACCCTCTATGTCTTTAGCAATATCTTTAGACCATATAAGTAAGAAACACATTTCCAAGCTCCACTAATTTGGACTCTTGGACTCATCCAATTATGAATTGTTTGAGGTCTGTGAATCTTACTTGTTTGAAAAGATGACTAGCTCCATTCACTAGTAAGGTGGAAGGGTTGGTAATCTTTTGGCATAATACATTGTGATGTATGAGGGCCACTAAACAAGTTTGCTAGAAGACAAGTTTCCGTACTTCGTCTCGTTTATTGGTAACTTCAGTGAAGATGGATTTGTGTAAGACACAAGTCAGAAATCTTTGAAATGTTCAAAGAATTCAAGAACGAAATGGAGAACTAATTTTGGAAAAGTATTAAGATCATGCGATCAGATCGTGGTGATAAGTACTTAAGCCAATTGTTTGATGACTATCTGAAGGAGTGTGAGATTATATTTCGACCCACTCCTCCTGGAACTCCATAATGGAATAGTGTGTCCGAGAGGAGAAAATCGAACCTTGCTGGACATGGTACGATCTATGATGAGTCAATTAGAATTCTCTAACTCTTTCAAGGGATATGCTTTACATACAACAGCTTTCACACCTAACCGTGTTCCATCTAAGACAACTGAAAGACACCATATGAGATATGGACTGGTATGCGACCAAGTATGTCTTTCATTAAGATTGAGGGTGTCAAGTTTATAGAAACGTTTGGTTTCAAATAAGCTTGGATCCAAGTGTGACAAACGTATCTTTGTGGGTTGTCCTAAAGAAGCAAACAGACACTATTTCTACAACACTTCCGAAGACAAAATGTTTGTCACTAGAACTGGAGTAATCCATGAGAAGGAACACATCTCCAAGGGAGACAGTGGGAGGAATGTAGTACTTGGATAAATCCAAGCACCACAAAGTACTGATCCGCCAGTAATGGAACAAGAACCGGCTCCACAAGATGTTGTGGTCCAATCACCAGTTCAAGTAACACAAGACTCGCGTAGGTCAAGCAGGACACGTCATCAGCCTGAGAGATGTGGAATACTCCTAACTCAAGAAGGTGATGAACCGCTCATGGATCATGATGAGCTTGTGACTTACCACGAGGTCGTCGTTGGCCCTGATTCTGAGAAGTGGCTAGGAGCCATGGGATCCGAATTAGAATCCGTGTACATGAACCGAGTATGGACTTGGGTTGAGTCACCTGAAAGGGGTAAAACCCATAAGGTGCAAGTGGGTCTTTAACAAGAAGACTAACATGGATGGGAAGGTGAATACCTTTAAGGAGCGACTGATTACGAAAGGTTTCAAGCAAATTCATAGTATGACTATGATGAGACCTTTGGTCTAGTTGCATTTTTTCAGATCCCACATGTTATTGCTTCATAGTATGACTATGAGATCTGGCAAATGAATGTCAAAACAGCATTCCTTGACAGGAATCTTCTCAAGGATGTGTACATGACACAACCTGAGAGTTGTCTATTCAGAGAATGCTGGAAAGGTTTTGCAAGTTGCAAACATCCATTTATGGATTAAAGCAAACTTCTCGAAGTTGGAATCTTCGTTTTGATGTAAACTGGAAGACAGTTTGGATTCATCAAGAACGAGGATGGTTCTTGTGTGTACAAGAAGGTTAGTGGGAGCATAATTATTTTTCCTCGTATTGTATGTGTATGATATACTACTTTTGGAAACAATTTTCCTACACCACAAAATGTGAAAACATGGTTAAGGAATTATTTTTCCATGACGAATTTAAGCGAAACGTCCTATGTATTAGGAATCAGGATCTATGAAGATAGATCGCTGAAATTGTTAGGCCTTAGTCAAAGGTACATAAATTGACAAAGTGCTTGGGCGCTTTAAATGTGCATGATTCCAAAAGGGGTATCTTGCCTATGGCAGGTGGCGTATACCTGTCCAAGGGATAGTCCCTGTTACATTAGATGTAGAGGGAACATATGAATAAGATTCTATATGCTTCGGCAATTGAATTTGTTATGAATGCCATGATATGTACTCGAACAAATGTCTTGTATGCTTCGAGCATGATGAGAAGGTACCAATCCAATCCCAGTGAAGGTCACTGGACTGAAGTCAAGAATGTCCTTAAATACTTAAGAAGAACTTAGGATTCATTCTTGATCTCACATGGTGAGTAAGAGTTCATAGTAATGAATTACAGTGATGCTAGCTTCCAAACCGATAAGGATAACTTTAGATCGCAATCTGGTTTTGTGTTTTGCCTTAATGGTGGCACTGTGAGCTTGAAAATGTTCCAAGCATAAGACAGTTGATGATTTTATAATAGAGGCCGAGTATATAGTTGCCTTAAATACAGATTTAAAGGCCGTTTGGATCAGAAAGTTCATTTATGAACTAATTGAAGTTTCTAACTTTGCGAACTCCATAGATCTGGTTGCGATGATGATGGAGTAATCGCCTAAGCTAAGGAAACTTGATCTCACTAGTGATCCGAAACATATACTTAGATGCTTCCATCTCATTCGATAGATGATCGATAGAGGAGATGTGAAGATGTGCAGAATGACAATACTAAACAATCCACTATTGGAGTCTCTTGCTCAGTGGTAGCATGACACTCACACTGACCGATGGGTGCTATATTGATGCCCGATTGGCTCTAGTGCTAGTGGGAGATTGTTGGGGTAAGCCCTAGTGGCCAATCTATTTTGAATAGATAATCATTTATATCATAACTTTGATCATATATTTGATATATGTATAAGGCATTTATTTATTATGTTATATATTATGATCATATTTATAGCATAATAAAGTCCTTAGAATAGGTAGTTCATTTAATGGAACGTCAAGTATGACTTGACCGTGAGATGCCATTAAATTATAGAACACTATTCCTAAATATCCATAGTCAAGTATTATTATTAATAAGGACAATAAGTGTCTGCCTCATAAACTCTCCTGTGTTGGTGCTTCATTGGTGACTTGAATGCTATCCTTGGGGCTCATGAGCAAAGGGGTAGGTGTCTGCCTCATAAACTCTCCTGTGAGGAATTTCAAGATTGGTCTGACTTGGGTAATTGATTCACATTAATACGAGAGGATCTCAATTCACATGGTCTAATGGGAGAAGGAGACAATTCCATACTGAGAAGAGGCTTGATAGGGCCATTTGTAATGCCAATTGGATTGATCATTGGTCAAGTGTTGATTGTTGCTCTTTGGTGAAATGTCAGTCTTATCATAACCCAATTTTGCTGTCTATGAAGTTAGATGATAGGCAGCACCATTCTCATTTCAAATTTCTAAAAATGTGGGCTAAACATCCTCAATGTGGTACTATTGTGGCAGAGGATTGAAACGCTCCTATCTATGGTAACCATATTACAATTCTTTCTTAAAAGCTGAATAGATTAAGAATAAGCTGAAGGATTGGAATTGGAATGTTTTTGGTGATGTTCATCAAAAGGTGAAAAATGCTGTGTCTTTGGTAAAGGATGTCCAAGGCAGAATTGATGTTAATGGAGGTTATGATGAGCTCTTTCAATAAGAAAAGGAAGCTCAAAGAGGTTTGCAAGAAGCTTTGATTTATGAAAAAGATTTTTGGCTCGAGAAAGCTCTAGTTGACTAGCATATCTATGGAGATAGGAACACATAATTCTTTCACAGAATGGCAAAGATTAGACAAACTACCATGCAGATTTCTATTCTCAAATCAGGAGAGCAGATCCTTGATTCTTATGCAACCATTGAGCAGCACATAGTGAAGTATTATCAAGGCCTTTTTGCAGCTGATAACTATTGTTTTGATTCTGATTTAATTGAGAATGTCATCCCTTCTCTAGTATCTATTCAAGACAATTGGCAGCTCACAACTATTCCATCAGCTGAGGAGATCAAGCAAGCAGTCTTCTCTATGAATGCTAATGGTGCTCCCGTGCCAGATGGGTTTGGAGGTTTCTTCTTTCAGCAATTTTGGGAGATTATTAAGGAAGATGTGATAAATGCTAGAAGATGTTTCTTCATTCACAGTTGGTTGCCAACAAACCTCAATTTAGACCTTGTTGTTCTTATTCCAAAGTGCAGAGAAGTTGATAGAATTGAGTTGTACAGACCTATAGCTCTTGAAAACTTCCAATTCAAGATTATAACAAAGGTGCTTGCTGACAGATTTGCTTTGATTGCTCCAAAGATCATATTTGAGAACCAAAGAGGTTTCATTAAGGGGAGGAATATTGTTGATTGTATTTGCTTAGCTTCTGAGTCGATTAATTTATTGGATAAAAAGGCTTTTGGTGGTCATGTTGCAATGAAGATTGATATCAAAAAGGCCTTTGATACAATTGATTGGACTTTCCTTCTGAAGGTTCTTAAGGCTTTTGGTTTCAATGAGTAGTTTTGTAGCTGGATCAAGGTAATTCTTCACTCAGCAAAGTTATCAATCTCAGTCAATGGTACAGCTGCTAGTTTCTTTAATTGCAGAGAGGGGTTAGACAAGGAGATCCTCTCTCTCCTTTGCTCTTTTCCTGGCTGAAGAGGTATTAAGTAGAGGCATCTCTAAGCTTCTGCATGATGGTAAGGTGCAGCTCATGTATGGGCCTAGAGGATTTGCTATGCCTAGTCATATCCTCTATGCTAATGATATTCTGATTTTTAGTAGACCTTCCAAGCAAACCATTGTCAATTTGAAGAATCTGTTTTCAGATTATGCAGCAGCTTCAGGACAAGTTATCAGTGTAGAGAAATCCAAGTTCTATGCTGGTTCCATCTCTCATACCAGACTTAATCACATCCGAGACTTGCTTGGGTTTTCTACTGGTTGTTTCCCTTTCTCCTAGTTAGGAGTTCCTCTCTTTAAAGGCAAGCCTAGAAAACTTCATCTCATGCCTATTGTTGATAGAATTAAAAACAAGATTTCTGCTTGGAAAAGGCCACTTGCTTTCAATTATGGGCAGAGTGCAACAAGTCAAGTCTGTGCTTTATGGTATGCTCATATACAGCTTCAGAATTTACATTTGGCAAACATCTCTTCTCAATTTGTTAAACAAATGGATTAGAAATTTCATTTGGGCTGGTAATGCTAATGCAAAGAAGATGGTTACAGTGGCCTGGCATAAGGTCTGTGTTCCTTTTGTGGAAGGTGGTTTGAATCTTATAAATATCAAGAGCATTAATAAGGCAGGCATGCTTAAGTTAGCTTGGACTCTTCTTCAATCTGATACATAATGGGCTTCCCTGCTGCAAGCCAGAGTTTTTTCCAAACAAGGTATGATTGATCACCACATCAGCTCTTCTATTTGGAGTGGTATCAAATCCATCATTTCTACTACTCAAGATCATGAGATGTGGCAGTTAGGAGATGGGAAAAAAATTAGATTCTGGAAGGATATATGGTTATCTACTGAATTTGATATTCAGGATGTGCCTCCAGACCTTTTGGATTTCTTAGATTGCAAGGTATCTGATTTTATTGCCAATGGTAAATGGAATCTTCCCCTAAGTTTTGTTGCCTCTTTCCCGGTTTTGAGAGATGAAATTGAGAAGATGGCGATCCTTATTGTCTAGTGTGATGATAAGCTGAGATGGAGTTTGTCTAATTTAGGTATCTTGACCTTCAAGGATGCTTACATGTTTCAGGTCTCTGATGGTTCTGTTGTTCCTTGGACCAAGCTGATTTGGTGAACTAGCATCCCTCCTTCCAGATCCTTCTTAATTTGGAGATTGATGCATCACAAAATGCCTACAGATGAGAATCTTAGAAACAAAGGTTGCATTGTGGTCTCAAGGTGCAGCTTATGTGGAATTGATGAAGAAATTTCTCTGCATCTTTTTCTGCAATGTCCTTATGCTCAACAGTTATGGAGATGGCTAAGCAGCTAGTCTGGTCAACACTTGGGCACTTCTTCATTTGATGACCTCCTGTCGGGTATCATTCATGTCATTTGGTCCATTTTGTGTAGCTGGAATCAAATTCGGTTTGATAACAAGATATTTTATATCTCTAGAGCTGTTTCTCAGATTATAGCTCAGGTTTCTCTTTCTAGTAATCTCAGCAAGGGTAGCATGTATAACTCAATTAATGAGCTTGTCATTCTTAAGAATTTTAAGGTCCTTGTTCATTCTTCATCTGCTCCTGTGATTAAAGAGGTTGTTTGGAAGCCTCCCCTTTGTAACATGGTGAAGTATAATACTGATGGTGTTGCTCATGGTTGCCCCGGTCCTGCTGCTTGTGGTGGTATTTTTAGAGACTCTAACGCTGCCTTCATGGGTTGCTTTGCTCAAAATTTGGAATCTGCATAGCTCTTCATGCTGAGCTCATTGGAGCCATGGTTGCTATTGAGCAAGATTTTTTGAGAGGACGGTATACGCTTTGGCTTGAGTGTGATTCTGCTATAGTCATTGGTGCTTTCTCTGATGTTGAGTTGGTCCTTTGGAGCCTTCGAAATAGATGGACCAACTTTTTGGAGTTCACAACGAGAATGAGATTTATTTCATCTCATATTTATAGAGAAGGAAATGCTTGTGTTGATAAGCTAGCCACTTATGGCTTAAACGTTCAAGGTTTTGTTTGGATGGAAGTTCTTCCTAATAATCTCAAGGATGATTTCTTTAGAAATAGGATTAGTTTACCTTCCTATAGGTTTAAATAATTCTTTCATGGGTTTGGTTTATGCCCCCCCATTTTTCTTTGTACTTTTTTGCTTTATTAATAAGATAGCCAATAGGAGTACTTTTTCTCCTTAATGGTGTTTTTTTCCCTAAGGAGGGTTTTGCATCATAAGGTTTTAACGAGGCTTCTATTGTTTGTTAAAAAAAAAAAAAGAAAAAGATGTAAGACAGACAGAGATTGGATGCTGGAGGGGTCTTTGGTTTGTAAAGGACATCTAGGTTAGCCAGCTTTTCCTTTGTAGTCTGAAACTACAGCTCCATCTCCAATCTTGGTCTATCCAGAGCCCTATGAGACACCAACTAGTATGTGCATTTAAGGAATACCTTTTGATGTCATCGTCTGTCCAGTCAGCTTCAGGCTTGGGCATTGTTGAACCATACTCAAGGACTATAGTTGGACGATAATCACCATCAATGAACACATCCCAGAGATAAAGTCCTTCTTGAGCTATGACATATCGTTCGAATATATGTCTCCAACGAGGATAGTTTGTTCCATCGAAGATGGGTGGAGTGTTTAGAGACGGTCCACGAGCATTTCTTCTTTCAGGAGCAACTTCCTGAGTTCTTTCTTCAGGAACAATAAGCTGTTCATCGTCTGAAGCGTCTTCTCCTTGATCAGTTGACCAATGACATAGATTTGCTTCCTCCTTGGCTTCTTCTTCTTCCTCATAAGATTCAAGATCTTCCCAGGTTCCCATGAAGTTCTTCTTTTTCTTCAAGAATTTCTTCTTGTCCTTCAGCAAAGGACATTCAGCTTTAAAGTGGCCAGGCTTTTTCCATTCAAAGCTGAGCATCGGCTTTTTGTCCTTGGACTCACCATGATCTTTAAAGTTTTTCTTTTGAAACGACATTTTTTTTCATGTCATTCTTCTTTCTCCACATGTTTTGTATCTTTCTGGAGATGAAAGACAACTCATCATTGTTTGAAGATTCATTTTCTGTTTGATCAGCGTCATCACTTGACTCATCAGCCTTTAAGGCCTTTGAGCTACTTGCCTTTTGAGCTTTCAAGGCAATAGATTTGTTTTTCTTTGAGGGCTTATCAAGATTCACCTCTTGTTTGTGCACCTATAAGGTACCCACTGAGTCATCCAGGGTCAAAGTTGAAAGGTCTTTGGCCTGGGAGATTGCAGTAACGAGTGGCCTCCATTCTTTAGGAAGACTCCTAAGAATTTTAGTCACATTTTCCTTGGTGGTGTAGACTTTCCCAAAGGACTTCAGATTATTTATAATGGTCTAAAAATGACCCATCATGTCCAGTATGGACTCTCCCTCAATCATAGTAAATAATTCATATTGGCCTACCAACATGATTATTTTAGAGTCTTTGACTTTAGTAGTCCCTTCGTGAAGGTTGGACATAGTGTCCCAGATTTGTTTAGCAGATTCACATGAATGAATCTTTTGAAACTCATCAGGGCTTAGTGCACACATCAAACCATATCTTGCTTTGTGATTTTGTTTCGTTTTTGTTCTTTGAGCATCGGTCCACTCCTCTTCAGCTTTGTAAGAACCATCATCATTCAGGCAGACATTAGGACCATTTGTTATTCTAGCCCATATAACTGAGTTTGTTTTCAAAATGAAACCTTTGAACATCTCCTTCCAGTAGAGATAATGAGTTCCGTTGAAGAACAATGGTCTAGTCATGGAAGTGCCTTTCATAACTGGTTGACTGCCACATGGCATGCCCTGACCTGCCATCACTGCTTTAAAGGATCGTTCCTCTAACACGGCAAAGCGCTCAACCTAGAGGCTGAGCTCTGATACCAATTGTAGGAACCTATTTGAAACACAAGAAGGACAGTTGAATTGTGTTTCTTAAGTTTTTGAAAAACTTTTCGCAAGCAATAATCTTTTCGTAAAGAGTTGGATGCAAAACAGATAATTAACTCAGAGAACGTAAAAGCTTGACGCTTGGACGCACGCTAAAGACGTTTTCTTAAGAAAGGACGTTAAGAAAACAATTTCAATCCCGAATCTTAGTTCTAAAAAAATAAAAACAAGAGTAAGGGAGAGAAGATAACAGAAGGTATTTATCCTGGTTCACTCTTAACCCAAGAGCTACGTCTAGTCTTAGACGACCCCACTTACATAGGATAATCTCATTGTAACCTAATTGCCTAATACTGCAACATGTAAAAATTTAAATACTCAAGATCCATAAAAATAATACAGGCAATCCATTGCTAATAAGATATTACATATGTATATGTACCATCATCCTCTCTCTCTCTCTCTCTCTCTCTCTCTCTCTCTCTCTCTCTCTCTCTATATATATATATATATATATATATATATATATATATATATATATATATATATATATATATATATATATATATATATCAGAGTGCGCTCCTTTAATACAACGACTTTTAACTTACAAGAAGGAAGATACATAACCAGTCCCACTAAAAACCACTAGTATCCGCTCATTAAGTACATCAAAATATATATACTCAAAACTCCCATACATACTGTACTGGCCAGACACTAATATAAACTATCTTCTATTCCGAATCCTTCACTGCTAACATCAACGGATCTTTCGTCTGCATCATGTTCATAAGGGATGCCATCCTCTTCAGAAATAGAATCCTCAGCTGCAGTGTCTTCTCCACGAGCCATAAGAGAAAACATACATAGAAAAATATAGGGAGATAAGGATCTAACACAAACATCATATATGGGAAAGAAGCCATAGAATAACATATATCAACATCACATATATGAACATCACAGAAACATATATGCAATCGTCTCCCAATCATATCATGAACATCACAGAAACATATACACAATCGTCTCCCAATCATATCACTCATAATCAACATTTATACTATATGTAACTCATTCCTACATGCATGTCAGCCGATATCTCAAATCTCATTCTCAATCTCAGAGAATCATAGTTAGTTGTCTAGGGACCCTTTCCGCTCACCGTGACCAATAAGAGTGCATCTCGCTCCAACTCTCGGGAGAGGTATCTTGGTCTCCTCGGAAAGTCCACCTGCGACGTGGAAGATTGAGGGTCCAGTCGGGATAACCAGGTTCCAGCAGGCAACACGACACGATAGGAGTAACCCTATCCGTCTCTTTGTGATAAGTCCCGAACCCGGTTACATCCCCAAGATCATCCCTTCCCTCTTCCATACCCGCACTCAGGTACACTAACCTCGTGTGTCCCATACCACACGGCTGGCCACTTGGCACATGAGTATGCTATGCATGTAAACCATCACTTGTGCCACCAATATCTCAATATTCATTTCAATCCTCAAATCACTTTATTCATGACCATTGTCTCCATCACTTTATCAATATCCATCACTTTTCCTCACATATGCATTGTGGCACTTTGATTCACTATCCGCATTAGCATCATCAATCATAAAACATGCATACATGATATTCAATATCTCAGCATACCAACTCAAACATATAACATCATACAATTCATATTATCAAGCATATCATTCTAAGCTCATATCAAGCATATCATTCTAAGCTCATAAACACATAAAGCATATAGAGCATACATTCACAATCGCACCAAACATGTCAATCATCCATCCAATCATAGTCATCTAGCCTAGTGTGTATTCTTAGTGGTGATACCCCAAAGATACCTACACCTAGGGTCTAGGCACTTTGTCAGGGCTCAACTTCTAGTAGGGTTTAGGGCTCCCCTACACATGTCAATATACATTATTCTACTTTTGCCTTCCCGATGGATGTGAGATTCTTTCTCCCCACCTTAGAGTAATGTAGCAACTCTCACGAACCCAGGATCACTTGTTCACGGCCGCAGCCCCGTTCCTCCACCGGTGCCCGTGCACGCTTTAGAATGATTGAACATGGTATAATCCTTCACAACAAACACAACCAAATTTAGTACCATCAAACAAAGCTCACCTAGCTCATAGGAACTAGGGTTTGGTCCCTAAGTAGGAAAAATTCTAGAAGTGTTAAAGTTGTACAAACTCTTGGATCTATGATCCTTAGGCATAGATAACACTCTTGTAAGTCATGGAATTCAAGAATTTGAAACAAATCCTTTGATATGGCCAAGTAGGGTTTCAGCCATGACTTAGAAAATTAGGGTAAGAAAGGTTTTTTATCATGATAAATTGAATTTAAGGACATCTAAGTGTAATAGGACTCAATTCAACACTTCTTTTAGCAAAACATTGAACAAAACTTCATGGATTCACTAACCTAGGGTTTCGGCCATCTCACCCCAAATGGGTTAGAGAGATTTTATGATTACAAACTCTTAGATTAATGGTAGAAGACATTGAATCTAGATCAAGAAAATTGGTTTGACATTAAAATGATTTTTCTACAATTTTTCATGAATTTTAAAAGTTGAAGAACAACTATGAACACATAGAATTTCAATGGATAGAAATGGAGATTTAGAGCTCAAATAAGAGATTTCTACCTCTTAGATGATAGAGAAGATGATTCTAAGCAAGTTTACTTCACAAAACTCTTGGAGAATCCTTGAAGAATGGAGAGAAAATGAAGGTAGAAGCTTGAAGGTGTTGTGAAGACTTGAAGTGGAGAATGAAAGGGGAAAGGAGTAGCACGAAAATGAGAGAAAGAAATGGAAGAGAGGGGCGTGAGATAGATATATATAGGAGAAAAAGGATAAGGATAAGGATAAAGATAGCAAAAATAAGGATAAGATAGGCTTAAGGTTAGAAAGGATAATTTTCCTTAAGAATAAACTTGGAATTCTATCAAAATCAACTTGAATACTTAAAGGTTAAGAATGAAATGTGAGAAGGAGAATGAAGGAGGAAATTTCGTGGCCCATATAAAAAGAAAGGATAAGGATATGATAATTATCACTTAAGGGGAGAAAGGTAACTTCACCTAGGAACAAAATTGGAATTGTATCAAAGTTCTACTAGAAACTTCAACACTTGAACTTAAAGAATAAAGTGAAGGAGAAAGGAATATTAGATGGAACATATATATATATATATATATATATATATATATATATATATATATATATATATATATATATATATATATATATATATATATGAATGGCGTGTAAAATATATGAAGGAAGGGTAAGGATTGTATAAAAGTTACTTAAGGGCAAAATTGTCATTTTCTACACCATCATCATTACTATAGTGAGTCACCTATGTGACTCACCCTTTTCCATCATTACTATGGTGACTCACCAAGGTGAGTCACCCATGTAATGATTACATAGTGGATAAGGTGGTGAGGTGTCATGTGGAGGTGGCACAAAAGCGACGTGATGCTTATCCATTCTGGTTCCAGTAATCTCGTACGCAGACCGGGTTTCGTCTAAGTCTTCATCCCAAACCTTAACCATAATTCTCTAATAGTAATGTAGAGTAAAACAATATCTGTGTGGTATCCAAAAAGTGGATACATAGGGATAAAATCAAACTCCGGAAGAGAAACGTGGTTCCTGAATGTGATGAGTCAGTGGATGAGTCATCACCATGACTCATCACTATCATGATTACTCCACCATGACTCACCACCATGAGTCATCCATATCATTGTTACTTTTCTAAAATAGTCATGCTTACTCCTCTAAAATATCTTGATATTTACAACATTGCCACTGTGACTCAGATAAGATCCATATATTTTATCGTTGTGAAAATTGGGATGTTACATAGTCCCCTCTATATAATAGCTTTATCCACTATTACAAACCTTTGTTACAACAAGTATTCAACAACTCTTTAGGCAAAAGCAAGTATACTTTTACCACAAGCCTCTTCAGGCTCAACTAATATTGTCTAGAAAAGATTCTTAGTCTAAGACTAACTCACTATGTGTGAGAGTATGACACTTAAAGATCTTAGAACTCTGAACAAAACTCTTCACAGAGAGTGAATAAGAAAGATTAAACTCAGAGAAAGGTTAAGAACTTTATGCATTCCTGATTTCTTGATTGATTGTGAGCTTGTAAGCTTGTATGAAATTTGTTCAAGTTTGGTCATGTTGCTTCTTCAAGGCTGAGAGTATTTATAGCCTTCAATCCTGAGCAATCTTGATCTCTTCCACGGTTGGCAAGAGAGTCATTCTGATTGAGCATTAAATGCAAAAACCCGTTGAATCTGATAGCTTGTAGAGAGCTTCTAAAAAGAAGAGATGGCTATCAGATAGATAGTTGAAAGTAGCATTGACAACTTTTCCTTGTACCCGAAAGTTGCCTGTTGTCTTTTCTTGTTTGAGATAGTCAACTTCAACTTTTGACAGGGATAGACCGGCTTTAGCATTAGAGTGTACTAAGAAACAGAGATCTTTTTGTCTAAAGGATATTCCCTTTTTACATGATGAATACTAATTTGAACTTTAATATACTTTTACATTTTCGCGCTAAACATTCTTTCACAAAAGTAAAAGCTTTGGACTATTAATGGAAACATATACTTTACTCTTGATGAGTCTTTGGACTCAGATTCAAAACTAAAGAATTCTAGGTCTTAGATGGACTTCATCCATTCACTAGTGGAAAATATGCAATACACAACAAGATTTAACATCTATTAATTTAAAATGGATGTTAAAAAAAATGCGGTGGCAGTACCGTAATTAATGTGGTCCTAAATGCACTTTTAACGCCGGTTAGTGGAATAACAGACGTTAAAAGTTTGTTACATGATTTAACGTTGGTTAAATTAAAACAGATGTTAAAAAAAGGCTGTGGCAAGCATTTTTAACGTCTGTTATTGAGATAACGGACATTAAAAAAGAATTTTAACGTCGGTTATTATAATAACCGACGTTAAATAATGAATTTTTAACGTCTGTTATGATAATAACAGACATTAAAAGATTTTTTTAACGTCTGTTTCTTAAATAACAGATGTTAAAAGAGGTTTCTAATTTTTGTAACGTGAAGTCCCTCCCACATGCCCTCTTCTCCTCTCACTATTCCAACGTATCTCTCTCTCAAAAACCTCACTTTCTCTGCCACTGAGACCTTCGCGCCCGCTATTGCTACGACCGTTGCGCCCGCTGTTGCTACGACCATCATGCCTCATTCTGGCTGGTATATATCCTTTCTCTTATCCCTCTCTCTTTTCTCCTTTCTCTTTCTTCATTCTCTTCCCCTCATTCTCTTTTCTCATTTAGGTCATTTTCGCACCACAAGTCTGTAATCCTCACTATCGTCACTCTTCTGGCCACCATTCGGTCTTGATTCCTAAAGGTAAGCTTCCATTAAGGTCTCTTATTTCTCATTTAGGTTTTGCTTAGGTTTGCTGATTTGCTGATTATAGATAGAGCACAAATAGAGAGCTCAATATATTTGGTAGTTTTTGTTGCCATAAAATTGTACGAAATTGAAGTGGTTGAAATTGGAAATGATTTGATTTAATTTAAAAATTAGTTTCCATGTTTGAAACTCATTATAAAAAAGAGATTTGAATTGATTTACTAGCCACATTTTTTGTTTGGTAAACACTAAAGGGACAGCCTTAATCCAAATGTGCCATACAACCACCCCACACCTCTTCTCTAAATGTCCCATATTTACACTATTTGGATATATAGGTTAGGTTATTGGGGTATTAAAGGTTAGGTTTTGTCTTGAGCTTAAGGATAGTTTAGGTTATGTTTAGGACAATATTGCCATGAAATTGTCTTGATTTATAGGGTTCAAATACTAGTGCTTTTCCAATCTCCCCCCCATTGTGCTTTATATTGGATTTATGTCTATATTTCTACATAACCTATCTAGTTATGGATCGTAGTTGGATGGTTAGTAAACGCACAAGTGACGAGCATCGGAAGGGAGTAGAAGAGTTTATAGAATTTGCTCAAAAAAATGTTTCTGATAGTAATGGAAAGTTTTGTTGTCCTTGTGTCAAGTGTTTGAATATAAGGAAATGTGAAGTTAAGGATATACGCACTCATCTTATTTGTAACAGGATTTGCTTGAGTTATACAAGATGGATATGGCATGGTGATGCCTTGTTAAATAACAAGCCAAGTGTGTCCCAAAGTGAGGATGTTGACGTAGATATGGACGATGATCGACTAGAGGACATGATCTGTGATATTGGACAAGAGTCTTTTCAGCGAGCGCATGTGTATGATAATTTGTGCAGTGATGCAGATAAGCCTTTGTATCCAGGATGCACTACTTATACATGGTTGTCGGCGGTGTTAAAATTGTTCTGTGTGAAGGCAGGAAACGGGTGGAGTGATAAAAGCTTCACTGAATTGCTTGAGTTGTTGAAAGAAATGCTTCCCGAAGGCAACACATTGACAGACTGTAACTATGAGGCGAAGAAGGTATTATGTCCGATGGGTATGGAGTATAAGAAGATACACGCATACCCCAATGATTGTATATTGTACACGGATGGTTATGAACAGATGCATGACTGCCCCACATGTGGGATATCACGCTACAAAGTGAAGGATGGTGATGATCATGATGATTCTAGTTGTGATGTGAAAAAAAGGGTCCTTCTGCGAAGGTGTTATGGTATCTTCCAATAATTCCAAGGTTCAAGCGATTGTTCGCCAACATAAAAGACGCAAAGAACATTAGATGACATGCAGACGAGAGGAAATGTGATGGACAACTTCGTCATCCGGCTGATTCTCTGCAATGGAAGAGAATTGATACTTTGTTTCCGGATTTCGCCAATGAGCCAAGAAACCTTAGGCTTGGACTTGCTACGGACGGAATGAATCCGTATGGCAACTTAAGTAGTATTCATAGTTCATGGCCTGCTCTCCTGGTAATTTACAACCTACCTCCTTGGTTGTGCATAAATGCAAATACATGATGTTATCTATGATGATTTCTAGCCTAAGACAACCAGGAAATGACTTTGATGTTTATCTAAGGCCCTTGATTGAAGACTTGAAAAATTTGTGAGTGGAAGGTGTTGATGTAGTTGATGGGTATTCTCATGAGACTTTCAAGATGCGTGCCATGTTATTTTGCACCATCAATGACTTTCCAGCATACAAGAACTTGTGCGGGTACAGTGTTAAGGGGCATAAAGCATGCCCTATATGTGAAGAAGGCACATGCTTCACTCAATTGCATCATGGAAGGAAGACAGTTTACCTTGGACATCGGAGATTTCTCAGACGTGATCACCCATATCGTAAATTGAAAAAAGCTTTCAATGGATGCCAGGAGAGTGAAATTGCTCCGAAGGCCTTAACCGGAGAGCAAGTTTATCAACGGGTGAAGGACATCAATGTTATCTTCGGCAAGGCCCAAAAGAAGGCTAAGGCTACTGAGAAAAACATATGGAAGAAGAGGTCTATCTTCTTTGATCTTCCATATTAGTGCAAACTTGATGTTAGACACTGTATTGATGTCATGCATGTGGAGAAAAATGTGTGTGATAATTTTATCGGAACACTTCTCAACATTCAAGGCAAGACAAAGGACAGTGTGGATGCTCGTCTAGATCTGGTTGCGATGGGTATACGAGAGAAGTTAGCTCCACAATCAAAGGATGGTAAGCGGACATATTTGCCTCCAGCATGTCATACTTTGTCAAAAAAAATAGAGAACAAGTTTCTGTGAGTGTCTACGGGGCTTCAAAGTGCCACAAGGTTATTCTTCAAATGTCAAGAGGCTTGTCTCAAGTGATCTCAAATTAGTTGGCTTAAAGTCTCATGATTGCCACGTCTTGATGCAGCAACTACTGCCAGTGGCTATTCGTGGTATTGTTCCTAAAAATGTTAGACATGCCATAATTAGGTTGTGCTCATTTTTCAATGCTATATGTAGCAAAGTCATTGACCCCCAACATTTGGATCAGTTGGAAGAAGAGGGTGCTACTATCTTGTGCCAATTGGAGATGTATTTTCCTCCTTCATTTTTCGACATCATGGTTCACTTAATTGTTCATCTGGTGCGGGGGATTAGATTGTGTGGCCCTACTTATATAAGGTGGATGTACCCAGTTGAGCGATACATGAAGATCTTGAAAGGGTATGTAAAGAATCCGCACTGTTCTGAAGCATTTATTGTTCAAAGGTACGTTACAGAAGAAGCTATTGAGTTTTGTTCAGACTACCTTTCTGAAACGGAACCTATCGGGATTCCTAAGTCTTGTCATGAGGGAGGATGTACAGGTAAGGTTACACGAGGTGTAACTCTTTTGAGCAAAGGACGGGAAAAAGTGCTTCAAGCACATTTATATATATTGAATAACACTGATGATGTTGAACCTTTTCTACTTGCTCACAAACGAAAGGTCAAGGAAGATGACCCTCGAAGGAATGAAAAATGGTTCTTGAACCATCATAACAAGACTTTAATAAATTGGTTTAAAGAAGAAATTTTAAAGGATGATACTGCTTCTGATACATTAAAATGGCTAGCACATGGACCTAACTTTAATGTCATATGTTGTAGCAGATACGACATCAATAAGTTTTCCTTTTATACAAGGTCCCAGGACGACAAGTGTATCGTGCAAAATAGTGGGGTTATGATCGTGGTTGAGTCCATGCACTTCTCTACTTCAAAAGATACAAACCCCATTATGGCACCCGACTCTTACTTTGGAGTTATTGAAGATATTTGGGAGGTCGATTACACTAAATTTAGAGTGGCAGTTTTTAAATGTAAGTGGGTTGACAGTAAAAGTGGTATACAAACCGATGAATTAAGATTTACATTGGTAGATCTTGACAAGGTAGGTCATACGGAAGGGCCTTTCATCATGGCTTCCCAAGCAAAACAAGTGTTTTATATTAATGATCCTTCTAATAAAAGGTGGTTAGTGGTTCTCCAAGGAAAAAGCATGCACAATGGTAGTGATGAAAATCAAGATTCAACTCTTGATATTGCTGAGACTCCTGCTTTCTCAACACGGGTGCCTACTTTCATTGAGGAAAATGAGGTGGACGATGTACATGCCTCTCGTGATGATCATCATGAAGGGATATTGATCTAAATTAATATAGTGTAAGTTATGTTTAAACTAAAGTATGCAAATATAGTGTAAGTTTTGTTTAAATTAAAGTATACATAGTGTAAGTTTTGTTTAAATAAAGTAGGTTTATATTTTTATTTATCCATGTTAAAATATCCATTTTTATTTATTCATGTCATTAATCCTAATTTATTTATTTATTTGTCTAAACAAGCATACATATGGCTGATTCAGCAGGCTCTCATTCACAAAGCGAGTCGGGTAGTGTGCCATCCAAAAAAAGGGGTAGATCAGCCACAACTTTGAAAAAGTTGACCCAATCTAGGATTAATGACTAGAGGCTTCAAATCCAGTTTGATGAACATGGGGAGCCCATGGGAGATAATGCTAAGAGTTTCACCAATTATGTGGCTGTGCAAGCTAAAAGCCATGCTAGCATTCTGATCGATGATTGGGCGTTAGTACCTCAGACCATGAAGGATCAGATTTTGGAGTCAATCACGGTATTTTACTTTTACCCTCTTTGTTTGTATTTACATTATTTAAGCATATTATCATCCACTAATTCCTTATTTGTTCTGTAATTAATGTAGCTCACATGGGACTTGCCGAATACTCTTGCAAGTAAGAAAAAATGGCTATCTCTTGCAGCTAAGCATTGGACGGGGTTTAAGTCTTTTTTGGTTCAAAAGTACATATTTGGAGAGAAGGCCTGTGAATCTCCTCTTGAGACTTACCCATTCTTTAATCAGGAGACATGGGTATGTTTGTTACGAGCCAAAGCGCTCCTGACTTTCTGGTTAGTTGAAGTTAATTTTTTTTATTAATAGGGCAACCTAATTAATTTCTTGGTTTAACTAAATTGAGTACGTGCTATTTGTAACAGACAAAAAGGGAAAAGGCTAAGGCAATTCAAAAAAAGAATGTCCACCCCCACACCATGTCTCAAGGTGGGTATAGATTGGTTCAGAAGAAGATGATGAAGGAGAAGTTAAGAAAGAGGCAAGATAAGTTAAAAGAGCTGGAAGAAGCAGGAGAAGAAATAGTTTTTGATCCTCCATCTCCACCATCTCCACCCCCACGCGAGGACACATAGGTGGAAGGCCGAAAGACTAAATCTGGAGGTTTTAAAGTTGAGGCCACACGCGTTGTTGCCGAAAAGATTGTAAGTAACAAACTAACTACCTTTCTACTTGCAGTTGTAAAAAACTTATTTACACATTGTCTTACTTACACATTTTTTTTGAATTTCGTCCATGTAGGTTTCGCTGAAGGAACAAAGCTCGCAAGGATCCTTCATTCTACAAGGACGTTTGGATATCTGACCGTTGCCTTAGGCAAAGACGACCACCCTGGCCATGTCCGTGGTGTTCCAGGGACAGTGGGAATTAAGAAATTCCATGGATCAAGCGGGTCACGTGGGCGATGCGAGCAGGCGATTATGAGTAGGGAGGAGCTTAAACAAGAGCTTAAAGAGGAGAAAGAGGAGCTATTGAGTTTGCTTTTAAAGGACCCAAGTCTGATGCGATCACTTTTGAAGGAGTTTTCATCTATGCAATTCGAGGCAAATGTGATGAACCAACCTTCACATGTGAGCACAAATGGGAGTTGTCGAAACACACATGTGGAGGTTGATGATGAGGACATTCATATTCATTCAATCAATTAATTAACAAGTAATTTCTCTATTTAGAATTAAAATGACTTGACAATATGTAAATGCTTTATGTTTGTTAATTGTTTAGGACATTGACAAAGTTGGTCCAGGGAAGTCTCCTTCTTTACCTCAGGTATTCATGATCATTCATTACTTATGTTTTCTTAATTATTTACAATTGAAATAACTTAACTGTGTTTAATGGTTTATCTTGTTGTCTAGGACAACGCAGCTCCATTGAAGCCGAAGCCGAAGCCGAAAAGGCGTCCATCTTTGGTAGCTCGCTTGGCTGCATTTGGGGTGGATTATAAAAATGAAGACATTATTATGCCGTTGGAACACAATGGCGTTGTGAACATCCCTATTTTTGTATTCACTGGTGAGGATATGGGACACATATGCGTTGATGGTCAATGGATAGCCAATACGGTTCTAAGTATCTGGTGCACGTAAGTACATTTTGTCACCTTATATTGCATCTTAGGTATTTGAATATTATAATTTTTTTCAATATATTACGTAATTAACATCAACTTATTTCATGTATATCTTAGGTATCTGCATCGTCTAACTCTTGAAAGGGGCAACGATAATGTTTATGGATTCTTATACCCCAGCATCATTCTAGGTGATTTCTGCATTAATCAACAGGCGATTAGTGGATACATGCTGAACCTACTTGACTTCAATCGGAAATATATATATATGGCACCACTCTAAGGAATGGTCATTGGCAGTTGCTCCTACTTATTCCTAGCCAGCATACTATCGTCGTCTTATGCTCATTGCACCGTGAGCTGGTAAAGGAGATGAAAAACGCAATTGATACGTACGTGAACATGTAGTCTTATTATCTTAACATAATTTGTAACATGTTATTTTATCTTATTACATGAACATGCACATAATTGACATGTATATTTTTTTTATCACATAGAGCTATGATTGCATGTAGTCTCGCTTGCGCGAATGGGAAAAGTAGGACTGTTAAGTCAAAAAGAAACCCTGATTAGATTGTCCCAAAGGTAAGTAGTTTATTAAATAGTAATTAAATAGTAATTATTATTTTTAATATATTTATACATTTACTACTTGATATTGATCAATTTGATATTCATTTGTAGTCTCGTCGTCAAAAAGGTAGTTGGGAGTGTGCATATTATGTGATGAACTATATGTTGACCATTGTCTCTGCGGGTTTAGTGATGGATGGAAGCAGGTAATTAATAGATTTTTAACAAGTTAATATTAATTATATATTTTTTTGTTGATGACTTAAATTAATGTTGAGTTTATTTGAACTTCTGCAAGCTTTCAACAATCAGTCTAGTCTCACTGATCAGGAATTCACAGACTTGAGGGAGCACTTTGCAACCTTCTTTTTTAAGTATGTTGTAAAGAAAATTGTAGATTTAGATGCTGAGTACTTAGAAGATATTGATTAGTTTTGTGTATATATAGTGAATTGTGTACTTGTATAGAATTCTGGATATGTGTATATGTTTTTAGATTTCTGCATATATATGTATTGAATTGTGGACTTATATATATATATATATATATATATATATATATATATATATATATATATATATATATATATATATATATATATATATATATATATATATATGTTTGTGTAACTGTAGTGTGGAGTATGTTGAATTCTGGATTTTGGACTTCTTTGAGTAATGTTGAAAAGTCTGGATTTATTATATAGTGTGTTTGTAGAATTCTGCAGGAAGGTTGAGAAGGATTAACTATAAAATGAAATTTAAAAAAAAAATTACTTTTAACGTCGATTAAAAACAAAAATAGACGTTAAAATATACTTTTAACGTCGATTTCTTTAAATAACGGACGTTAAAAGTAATACTTTTCACATCTGCTGTCTTAGCATGGGTTAAAACAGACGTTAAAATATACTTTTCACGTCGATTTCTATAAACAACAGACGTTAAAAGTAATACTTTTCGTGTCTGTTGTCTTAGCATGGGACGTGAAAAGTCTAACTTTTAACGTCTATTGTTATCTTTAACCGACATGAAAATCATGACTTTTAACGTCCGTTTCCAACCGACCTTAAAAGACACACTTTTAACGTCTTTTCTATTAACGTCGCCTCCATAACCGACGTTAAAATCTTTTTTTAACCGACGTTAAAAGGCTTTCCTGCACTGGTGATTTATCGTCTTATAGCAGAACTATGGACGATGTGATAAAGCTTATGGTATGAAAAGTCTTTGGACTGTTAATACGTGCACACTTAAGGTAAACTTGTTAAACCATTACAGATCTTTGTTCACCCAATTTAGTTCTTTGTTAACATCAAAATTTTAAGGAATTATGGAACATAACCACTTTGGTTCCAACAATATTATAATATGGATTCATAAGACTTAATGAATCAAGAATTCATACGATTACTTGCAAAGCAAGCAACACCTTAACTTAGAAAGGACCTATGTAGTTAATGATTGGATTTCATAATCCAATTCCATAACGCACTTAGGGCTTGAGAACAATGCCATAAGACGCTTTACACAAATATGAAATGATTGGAGAAACCAGTTATTTTGATTCCGAACCGAAGAATCGGACTGAAGACGTTGTTAACTATGTAGCCTTGTGATGGCTAGATTCTGAAGGAATCATTGTATTCATTTGTAAATAAACTTTTCGAACTCACATTGTTGGCTTGACCATGCATTGAAGAATATTTAGGCCTTTGAGCCAAGAAGTTGAGCTTACACTTTAGTGCGGGTGCGAATTGTATAGTTAAGGTCAGTTTGACCTAGGGAATGTTGGGGTGTAATATCCCATAAATGGCCACTTGGTAGCTCTCTTGTGTCATGGTGATCAAAATCTTGCAACGACTATCCCAACGAGTTGTTATCCTATTCCTGGTTGATGTTAGAATGTTCACGTAGATAACAATTTACGCGCATTATGAATGTTGTAGTGTAACACCCTGCTCTTCATTAAATATATTTTATTTAAGTTTGTTTGATTTTATTTATAATTGTTGGTTAAGGGCTAAGTAGGATTTTTGGCTTAAAAGTCCCTTTCTGGATCATTGGCATGCCTATGCTGATTTCCAGCATGCTCGTGCTGTTTTTAGTGTGTCTTGTGACAGCTGAGTCACAAGCACGGCCATGCCGTTTGGTAGCACGGCCATGCCGTTGACCGAACCGCGTCTCGCTAATGCTGAGTTCGGCACGCCCATGACCCCGAGGTTATTTGTAAGATGTGGGGTTCCTATGACCCCGAGGTTATTTGTATGCTATTTGTTAATATGCTTGTTGCTATAATTGATTGCTGTTATATGCATTGTTGTTGGATTGATGTTTGATGGTATGTGTATATATTTGTTGCTGAATTGTTGTTGATATGAACCTGCTGCTATGTCCCTAAAATTGGTTAATTAGGATTTAATTGGTTAAATAATAAAGGGACTGATGTTCCCTAAAAATATTTCATAAAACATGAATTAATAAAGAGTGAGTCTTTATGTTAATGGATTAGTCTTGAGCCTAGGGATGATTTCTGAGAGTGTTAGGGATTTTTGGCTTAATAGGTTAATATGTTCTTAGCTGCCCAGAACAGCACTGTCGCGCGATCAGCACGGCCGTGCTGAACAGGGAGCACGCCCGTGCTCCCAGTTGAATTCTGGAAAATGGCCGCCCCTTGAGCACGGCCGTGCAACATAGAGAGCACGCCCGTGCTATAGTGCAGCACGCCCGTGCCATATATGCAGCACGTTGATATAATTGGATGCCTTTAGTGGTCCAATGGAGTTGATTGGATGCCTTTAGTGGTCCAATGTTGAGTTGACATAATTGGGTGCCTTTAGTGGCCCAATGATGAAGATGTTATTCTTGGGTGCCTTTAGTGGCCCAAGCGGAGGTGGTGGTTGTTGTTGTTTGTTGATAATGTTCATGCATAGCATTGGAGATGTTAGTTGGAGGAAGTTCAACATAGGGGAGGTCATCCTAGAGTACGGTGATCTAGCCATCCACGGTTGGTTCACCCAAGGTTTGGTGAACTATGGCCCCCTGTGATGAGGCATCCATGGTTTGATGCGTTGCCTATCTAAGGGGTTCACCCATGGTTTGGTGAACTGCTGGCGTTGGTGCCTTTAGTGGCCAATCTGGATATGTAAGCTCTTCCTGAGTTAGTTGGATCCACATGCATTGATGGAGTAGTGGAGTAGAGTTGCATTGCATCATATAGCATACTAGTTGATTGTTTATACCGTGATGATATTTATGTTTGTAAGTGTATGCTATGACTGTTGCCATGCCATGATGTATGTCATCTTATTTCTATTTCCATGCCATTGTGATTACATGTTTCCTTACTCCCCTTTCTATGTTTTCTTGTTTGGCATGTATGGTTCATGCAGGGGGTGACGAGCAGCCCGAAGAGGAGTGACTCTGAGGAGCCACCACTCATAGTTAGGGCCTTTTGTTTAGTTGTTTGTTTTTTATTTTAGTTTCTGTTGTATTCCGAGGATTTTTCGAAACGGTTGTACCAACTCTGAATTGTGCCATCGGGGTTGGGTTATTTATAATGATGTTTCCATTATTGTTTTAAGTATTGGTTTAATACTATATTTCCGTGTTTGAGAAACTTGTTCATATAGTACCTTTTCTACCCATGAATCTTGTTAATAAAAGAATGCATGTTTTAATTCTTATCTGTATGTAATTTATTATTATTATTTACATTTAATGCATTTATAACTTGCGGGGTAGATGGGTGTCACATCAAATGGTATCAGAGTGGACCTCTCCCAGTACGATGTGGTTCGGGGATGAACCAGGCGGAAGCTGGTGGGCATGTAACGCCTGAGGCTGATGAGGGCGGGGGGTGATCGCCGGTGCATGAGGCACAGACAAGGAGCGGCTCCTGGTAGGCTTCTAGGCAAAGGGATACATGAATGAACTGAATTCACATCGGAATGAGAGGGATCTTGAGACTGTGCAGGTATGGGACTACATAGTTAAGGAAGGCTTAAAGGATTTGATTTGTACTACCTATACCAATAAGATGCATCTTCTTTTCGGGAGCCCAAAACTTAAGAACTCCATAGTTAAGCGTGCTTGACTTGGAGCACTTGTGGGATGGGTGACCTTCTGGGAAGCTTCCTAGAAAGCGTGTGTGTGAGGACAAAGCACGCTGAAAAGACTTGTGTTGGTTTGTGGGGACAGTCGGCAATCCTGAAAGCAGTCCAAGCCGTTACAAATAGTATCAGAGCAGGTCTGTCCTATCAGGCCGTGGTATGAGTCTGTTGTGTGCTCTTGTTTTTGTTATTTTGTTTGTATTGTCTATACTTATATAGGCAACGAAGTTTTAAGTTAGGAGCCTATAGCTTTTACCCACATAAGTTTCTGTATCTAAGAGTTACTTTGAACGTGTACAGCAACTCATGGCAGGTAGAGGCAGAAATGATCACGCTATTGCGGATGCATTGGTACATCTTGCCAATATTATAGGACAAGCCAATAATAATCAAGGTGGACCAGCAGAGTTCCAGGGTCTTGAAAATTTCTAGCGGAACAATCCGCCATCTTTCAAAGGAGCTTATGATCCTGAGGGAGCTTTGCTGTGGCTGAGAGAGACAGAAAAGATCTTTAGAGCCATGGATTGTAATGACCAGCAGCGGCTGATTTTCGCTACCTTCATTCGCACCGAGGAGGCTGAGCATTGGTGGGAGAACTGCCGCAAGAGGATGCAATGTAACACCCCCTCGAGGTGTCAAATATCGTAACCCAAAATTCTTGTGATTCGGTTGATTAAAAACCTTTTCCAAATTTCTTATTATATTTATTGCGGAAATTTTGATACCAATTTAAACATTAACAAAGGAATAAATTTAAACTCATCATTTATGAAACTCATTCACTTCGCCTTAAGGCATACATCACGTCACTTTCTTAATACACATCATTTATACTGAGTCACGGTCAATGGACCTGACTTTAAATATAAAAATCCTAAGAGCTGGTCTAACAAAACTCTAAGAACAATAAAGCATTCTACCTAGCATGCACCGCCCAAAAGATACTGGGCCTCGTCATCAACAGTCCACCATCTTCGTCGTCGACACCAAGTAACTCAAACGCGGGGTCCCGCAGTGACCCAGAGGACCGCTGGAAAATATCTGTACATGTGTTCAAAAAACACAATAGGGTGTCCAATATGTATCGGCAAGGGTGAGATACTCTTTCACAAGTTTATCATAATAACCACACAAGTAAAACAGCATAC
Source organism: Ammopiptanthus mongolicus (assembly GCA_039655645.1). NCBI lineage: Eukaryota > Viridiplantae > Streptophyta > Magnoliopsida > Fabales > Fabaceae > Ammopiptanthus > Ammopiptanthus mongolicus. The sequence continues at coordinate 48,189,526 of CM077347.1, forward strand.
AAATAATGCATCAGCACAGTTAAAATAATAGAGGTAACACAGGACAACACACCAGGTAATAGCATGTCCACAAGTATGCCATAAATTGCAGTATATCATATAAATCAATTAGCAGCATATGACATCTTTGAAAGCGGAGTAATAATGTACAATAAGTAAATGTAAACATCAACAACCATGCAATGCAATGCGATGTACATGACTCAATGCCATATGCCACTAGGGTAAAACTTTGACCCCTGCTCCATGGAGCTAACAAATAGCCGGAGAGAGTGAATGGGAGGACATGTTCCGGTTATTTCCTGCCATGAGCAAGATGCTACAACATTCGTAACGTGCATGTATCTAGCTTAACGGAAACACTCTCGACCAAACATGAAAAGTACGGTATCTAGTAGAGGATATCAGTGTATTGCACGAATTCGCCACGACACAGAAGAATCACCAATTGGTCTCATGTCAGCCCTTCCAACCATGACACCTCCAAAAGACCATTGAAGATCATCACCGTAAGATTCGCACTCGCATTAAGGTGTAAGCTCAACTCCTAGGCTCAAGGCCTTAAAAACTCATGCAATAAAATGCCAATGCTTACACAAAGCAGATGCAATAAAGCAATGTCTATCCATTGGATAAATCTCAAGGTTCACTAAGGTTCTATTCCTTAGGAATTATACGCGTTTTTGTTTTATAAAACATTTATCCATCGGATAAATATCTCGTGATTCCTTTGGAATGATCCGGACCGCTTTCAAAATTGCTGATTGTCCCCACAAACCAACACAAGCCTTTTCAGCATGTTTTGTCCTCACTCACACACTTTCTAGGAAACTTCCCAGAAGGTCACCCATCCCACAATTAATTCAAGTCAAGCATGCTGAACTATGGAGTTCTTATGTTATAGGCTCCCAAAAAGAAGATAAATCTTGTCAGTATAGGTAGTACTAACAATTCTTGTAAGCCTTCCCTCAGCTATACAGTCCCATACCTGCATAGCCTAAGGATTCCTTCCACTGTACAATACCATACCTGCACAGTCTCAGGATCCCCGGTCATCACAAGACTGAAACGAGTGAACGATTGACCTAGATCTGAATCACCGGTCTGTCATCGAACTACTTTTTCAAAACCCAAAATGTTTCATGTTGTGTTATGTCTTATGAATCACATCTCAAGTTCTAAGTATTATGAAGAAGGATTGAGAATCCTCTTAGATAAGTCTTTGATCCTTTCTAAGATATTAACTCCTTGATTTTCAAATAATGAAATAAGTGTTGATTCACTTAAGTCTTATGAAGTCATTGATGAACTAAGCCATCAATGGTATAGTACTTGGTCTTGTTCCACCACATACCATACTTAATTACTTCTTGTCTTCAACTCTAAGTCAATTACTTTAACTTAGGCTTTCACATGTAAAACTTTAGGATTTGGGCTGAAAACTCTCTTTGTAAATCAAAAACCTTCTTAATTGAAAACACATTAATTTTGAAGAACTTTTATACATGGTTACGGTAAAGTACCTTAACAAACTTGGAAAGGTTTTTCCTTACTTAGTGTAAAACCATGTTCTAAGTTAGTGTAAAAGAAATATAATCTCATTAAAAACTTTGTTAACTTTCATGAAAGGATATTTTCGTTTTCGGAACATCAAATACTTTCAGAAGATCTTTCTTTGACAACTAAACACTTTTTAGTAAAATCGGCCATTATAACGTTTAGCTTAGAAACTTTTCATTCCTCAAAACAAGCTATAGCTTGTGCTATGCTCTTAACCAGCCCAGGGTATATATATATATATACACACACACACACACACACACACACATCACATCTCAATTCAAGGCATCCATGCCACAATTCATATGTAATTATCCAAGCATGTACTTCATAAAAATAACTCAAGTACATACACAACATATAGTCATTCAAAACTCAAATCAACATTATGCATATGTTCAATCCAAGGCAAAATGCCACAATTCACATCACAACAAACCTCATGTGACTATCTAACTCATTGGAGCTAATCTCCCCTTACCATTTAGGAGTCATGCTCCAAAGGTAAGTCGCCCAATCGGTCCGTGAATTCTCTCGATTCCTCGTCCGATTATCTGACAACAACTACAAACACAAAACCAATCCAATTATCAACAGTTAACACACAAATCTCTCTAATCCCCAAGAGGCTAGGTTCGGCCAAAAATGATGAAATGAGCTAGGGATCACATTTGGTTTTCCATCACTTGGATTCAAAGACAATAGGAAAGGTTAGGATGGAATCAAGAGTTAGAAATCAAAAATTGAACAAAACACTATTCATCATCTCCTTCAAGGGTTCGGTCACTTTTAGAAGAATAGGCTAGGATGAGAGTTGGATCATATGCTCTTGGGTTTAGGTAGAGGATGATGAAGTGAGTTCAAAGAAATTGGTTTCCCATTAAAAGGATTTTTCTACAATTTCCTATGAATTTTTGAAATTTGGATCTTAAAGTTGGAACTCAAGAAATCAAGTTCTTAAATAATGAAATAAGAAGATATTCAAGAAGCTAAGAGATCATAGAAGTGATCTTACGTAAAGATTGATCAAAGAATCAAGCTTTTCTTCCATGGATTCAAGCTTTTCTTTCATGAAAATGGTGGAGTTTTGGCCAAAGGAGGAAGATGAAGCTTTCAGCTTCTTTGGGGCTGTTCTTGGTGCGTGAATGGGGCTGGGAAAGGGCTGTTCCAGCCTTAAAACAAGTTACTTAAGGGCAAAATGGTCATTTGCTTCAAGGGTAAAATGGTAAAAGTGAAAAAGGTTAAGGTTAGGAGAATTTTGGTAATTTTGCGTCTAGATTTTTCCGAACGTCATGATTACTCTGGCATGTTCCCCCAAGTGAAATAACATGATGTGATATCAAGATTATTCATTGGCGAGTCTCGTTGAATCCCTTTAAGACTCCAAACTCTTTCCGGTTCGATTATACGTCCGAATATAATATATTATTTTTATTTTTCGGACGTCAGGACGGATTTTAACAAAGATGTAGAGAATTAAATCCTGAGACTTACTGTCTCATTCACGAGTCCAAATTCGGTCTCAATAGTAGAAAATGACTACTATTCGTGAAAAATTGTGCAGGGCATTCCTATCTTCTCAGAATATTTTATTTCACTCTCTAGACCTTGCAATATAATGCAAACGTTTGAATATTGAATAATTAGAAAACTTGAAAATCGGGGCGTTACATTAATACCCCACTAAAAAAAAAATTCATCCTCGAAATTTTGTGAATTAAAACTAAACAGGATTTTCTTAATCCCCATGTTCCACATTTTACCCCGTAAGTAATCCTTCCCTAGGTAACATTGTAATCTAATGACATCCTCATACCTATCCTATATTTGATTTACCGTTAAAATCAAATCGCTTACCCTTAATCCATACCCTAATATCTTACCTTAGTTTCTTCGCATATGAGAAATATAATAAAACTTAATCACTTTTCTTTCAGCACTAATCCACTTAGGGAAAGTCTGCTTATGACATCTTTAACTCTCATTGTTAACACCAAGATTTAAACTACAATACACATTTCTTTGATGATACATTCATCAGTTCCGATCCAAGATACCCATTCTTAGTCGTAGTTCCTTTTGAACGTAGTCCACCCCTCCAACTTACATCATAATCATGCACTTTGATCTTACGAAACCTGATTGCACCTCTTAATGCAACTACAACCGAAAACAAATCACATCGGGTAGATTTACCCAAATTCATAAGTCTTGAACTTTTATAACAACTTAGTTCTACTCAGAAACTTCTCTCTTTTTCTTATATTTAGCTTAGGTAAAACTACTAAGAACACTTTCTTAGCTACAGACATTGCTCATTGCCCAAGGTTCTTGATGTGTGTGATTTCACATCACATTGCACTGTCATTTTGCATGCATTTTCATGTTAGTCTAGGAATTTTAATTAATATTTTGTTAGTTTTCTGTTTAGAATGGATTATTGCGTTGGTCTTGGTGTTTTGGTGCAGGATTATTGATTAAAAGCTTGAATTAACCTCTATTGGAGCTTTCATGAAGTTTGGAGCTTGAAAGAAGTAAAAGAGGAGCAAAACTTGGTGTGCCACGGCCTCGCCATGACACATGACATGGCCATGACCGGAAAAGCTTGAAGGAAATCATTCTTTAAGGATCAGAAAGAGCCATGGCCTGGGCGTGTCACCTGACACGGCCGTGACCTGGATGAAAAGAAGGAAGTTGGAGGTTCAGAAAAAGCCACGGCCTGGGTGTGACACGTGACACGGCCGTGGCATGTCTAAATCCTGATTTGGGTTATTTTTTATGTTGGGCTTTGTAATCTTTTTGGCCTAAGGTATATAACGAATCATGAGGCTCGAAATTACGAGGAGAACTTTGCTATTGCTAGTTAGAGTGGAGGCATTAAGGTTTTAGGATTCTTTCTCATCTTTTCCCTTTTTCTATTTGGGTATTTTTCCATGTTTTCTTTGATCAAGGTTGTTACAATGACAATGCTTGAGTAGTTTTCTTATATCTAGGATTGGGCAATGCCCTTTGGTACATTGATGATCATTAATTGAATTTGCTTATCCTTTTATTAATTTTTGAATGTTCTTTGATTCAATCCTTATTGCGCTTATTCATGTGAATTTGCTTGCCACATATTTGCATCTCATAGATATCTAGGGACGTACCGAGAGGTGAACCTGGGTATTGGAATCATAAGAATTGAACTTAAGGTCTAAATCATGAGAGTAGGTTTAGCCTTTCGAGGACTTAATGAATTGCCATAAAGCTTAAAGGGTTCAATTTAAATTCAATTATCACGAGGGTAGGAATTGGTTTAATTGGGCACGATTCTTGTCTCTTGAGAAAGAACATTAACTAGTTTAGGGTAATTCACCTTCATTGAATTTCAATATTAATAAAAGGGCTGTCAATTAGGATTTATCTAGTATCATTATGATTACCCCCAATCCTGGAAGTTTTCTTGACTTTTGAAACCCCTTTCCATAAAGCTTGCTATTTGTGTTCTTGTTCTCTTGCTTTTCAATATTAATTTATTTAATTGCTTGGTTACTACGTTCTTAACACTCCTCAAATATATTCCCTTTGTTTAATTTAATTGGATTAATTAATTAATTGATATTCATAAACATAGTCCCGGTGGATTCGATCTTTTTATTACTTGACAACGAAATCGTACACTTGCGGATTTCACGCATCAAGTTTTTGGCGCCGTTGCCGGGGACTGTGTCTTTCTTGAGTATCAATTTAATTTTTAATTTAATTATTTTAAACATTTTTTTTCCATAATATTACGTTCTTGTTAGCTCTTTAGCTTGCTGCAGGTAATTTCTCTGGTTTATGCAAAGTGCTAGACGTTCTGGGACTCTTATTGAAGCTGATCCTGAAATTGAAAGAACTTTACGTAGAAGGAGAAGACAACAAAGGCAAGGAGCTAGAAAAGCACTTGAACCGACACTTATCATGGCGGAGCTAGTGGATAACAGGCCACTCAAGGAGTATGCCGCCCCTAATCCTCGGGGTCTGCGATCTGGATTAGCTAGGCCAGCCATTGATGCTGGACACTTCACTATACCGTCTGCCTTGCTCTCGTTGATAAGGCAACACCAGTTTGGAGGACTACCTTCAGAGGACCCAAATGACCATGTTGAGACGTTCTTGGAATTCTGTGAGACTCTCAGGATTCAAGGTGCCTCTGTTGATGCTCTCCGCCTCCGCTTATTTCCTTCATCATTGAGAGATAGAGCTAGGAGATGGTTGAAGTCTGTGCCTGCTGAAACAATTACTACTTGGGACCAATTGGAGCAAGCATTCTAGGACAAATTCTTTCCACCTTCCAAGACTGCTCATCTAAGGACCCCAAATCACAAGCTTCATTCAGAAAGATAGAGAGTCATTGTCAGAAGCTTGGGATAGATACAAGGCTTTGCTGGAAGCCTGCCCACATCATGGGCTAGAGAAGTGGTTGATTGTTCACACCTTCTACAATGGGCTTGAATATTCTTCGAAGGTGTCACTTGACTCCGCAGCTGGTGGAGCTTTGATGAACAGAAGGCTAGGAGAAGCCTATGAAATCATTGAGAATGTTGCTACAAATCATCACCAATGGGCAAACGAAAGAGGTAATAACCCGAAAAAACTTTCGGGAGGTAAGTTTGAGGTAGATGGTGTTGATTTGATAATGTCAAAATTCGATTCTCTAAATGAGCATTTTGATAAACCTGAGAAAGTAAATGTGATTGCAATAAGTGCTACTAATGTTATTTGTGAGTGTTGTGGAGCGCAGGGGCACATTGGTATTGAATGCCAAAGCGCGCCAAGGGAGCAAGTGGACTCGTGCAACAACTTCTATGACACAAACCCAAATCGCCTAACTATGCTCCTCCAAACTCTTATAACCAAGGATGGAAGAACAACCCTTACCCCTCCTACCATAACAACAACACGTTGAACCACCAATTCCAAGAAGGCCAAGGTAGTGGTAACCTCTCTTCTGGATTCCAATAGGCACAGACCTCTACACTTGAGTCTCTTCTTAAGAATTTTGTTGAGAGTCACTCTAAGCAAAATAAGGAGTTTAGGCAACATGGTAAGGTTGTAATTGAGGCCATTAGAGAATTGTCGGCTAAGGTTGACAATATGGCCATTCACAATAAAATGTTGGAAACTCAGATTGCTTATCAAGCTAGCACCTCAAATAGACAACTTGGTAAGTTTCCTAGTCAACTTGAGATAAATCCTAATGAGCATTGTAATGTTGTGATCTTAAGAAGTGGTAAGACTTTAGAGGATCCCAAAGTTGAGGGGAATGAGGAAAAAGAGACAACTAAGACACAAACCTTAGAAGAAAAGGAAACTAATGAGAAAGTGTCTAAGTATGCACCCCCTGAACCTTACCAACCCTCAATTCCCTTCCCTCAAAAGTTGGCCAAGGCTAAGCTAGATAAGCAATTTGGAAAGTTTCAAGAGGTCCTTAAGAATTTGTACATAAATGTACCCTTCACTGAGGCGTTGCAACAAATGCCTACCTATGCTAAATTTCTTAAGGACATTTTGTCCAATAGGAGGAAGGTAGAGGAATATGAAGCGGTAGCTTTAACTGAGGAGTGTAGTGCTTTAATTCAAAATAAATTGCCTCTTAAGCTCAAAGATCCAGGTAGTTTCCCTATTCCTTGCTCAATTGGTGATGCAAGCGTTGATGATGCTTTGTGTGATTTGGGTGCTGCTGTGAGTCTTATGCCTTTGTCTGTTTTTGAGAGATTGGGGATAGGTGACTTGAGACCAACTGACGTCTCTTTACAGTTTGCGGATAGTTCGATTAAGAAACCTCTTGGCATCATAGAGAATGTCCCCATTATGGTAGGAAAATTTTGCATTCCTGTTGACTTCATGGTGTTAGATATGAAGGGGAATTCCAAATTTACAAAGGCCTTTCTTGGCAACTGCTGGGGCCATTATAGATGTTAAAAAAGGGAAGCTTTCTTTGAATGTTGGGGAGGAGAGGATAGATTTTGATTTGACTAATCCTATTAAACAACCCTCTATTGGGAACTCTTTGTGCAGGATTGAATTATTGCATCAGATGGAGAAAGAGGAGTCTAGAGTTGATGACCCTCCTAAACTTTGTTTAGCCAAAGATACCTTGGAGGATGATGAGGATGAGGTGGAAAAACATAAAAAGCTTGAGCTTTCACCTCAAGAAGCTATGGCCGAGAAGCTTAAATGGAAGCGGGAAAAGCAGTGGCGCAATAGGCCAAGATTAGAGGATGGTATCTTAGATGGAACTTGTAAGAAGGGAGTCACACATTAACTCCCAAGCTCTGTTGATCAGGGTTAATGTGAAAGGAGTCGAGCTAATGACTTTAAACAAGCGCTTCTTGGGAGGCAACCCAAGTTTCACTTTCTTGCAATTTTCTCTTTTGTTTTCATTTTATTTTTTTCCCTATTCCAACTTATTTATTTATATTGGGGACAATGTAAGTTTTTAAGCTTGGAGTAGGTTAGGGTATATATTTTTACTCATTTGATGCTGCATTGCAATTAGAAAATTTTAGGTTGCATATTGCATTCCTTGCATGATCACACCATTGAGTTGCCCCTATTTTGATTTTGCATCTTCTTGTTTGAACTTTGTGCCAATTTGTATGAGATGGTGAATTTGGAACCCAATATTTTATTCTTGTGATAAGGCTATTTTCTAAAGAGTTGATCCTTGAATAGCTGATGATTAGCATAAGGTTCTTGATTTGTGTTTCTCATTGATTATTGACCCTCTAAATGTGAGATTTGAGCCTAAAAAGGGGTTATGTGCTGAAAATGCCCCATTTTTTTGTGATTGAGTGTTGTTCCCTCTTGATTGTGCTCTCTAGAACTTGACTTGATACCATATTGAAGCTTAAATTTTTTTTGACACGCATGAAAATTATTGAGGCAATTAGGTATTTTTCTGGCCTTCTGAGTTTTGATTGATGGAATGGTACCCTTAGTTGCCCATTTTGAGCCTAATAAAGTAAAATGATTTTCTTGATACCCTGGTATGTATTGTAGATAAATTTTGCATGATGCCTTCAAGAGTATTGAAATAGGGTGATGTGGTAGTAAAAAAAAAAAAAATAAGAGGAAAATCCCTCTTGTTGATTGTTCGCTTCTCCCGTATGTCCTTAAAAAAAAAACAAAAAAAAAGGAAAAAGAAAATATATGTAAATTTGGAGAAGAGAACAAGAGAAAAAAAAAAAAAAAAAAGGTGGAAAAGTATTAAGAAAAGTCCTATGGGTATTCTAGGAGGTTGCCATACATGTTTGTATTATGTTAGCCTTTTGAATTTCCCTTCCTTTGATTTTCATACCCAATGATTGATTCCCATGGCCTCATTACAACCCTATGAAAGACCTCTTGATTTGAGTGTGTTTTCAAAATAAAATAAAGTAGAGATTTTGGTTGATAGTCAAGCTTATGGTATGGCACTTTCTTTGAAAGGAATTGAGCGCGTTGTCTATTACCCTTAAACACTTTGAGTGTGGTTAGGAGAGTTCCCCCAATTGGTGAGAAACATGGATTTAGGGAATCTAAGCCTCTAATTGGACTTGAATTGGATCATCTCTTGGTTGCTTGAATTACATTTGCCTATTGCTTGGATTTGTTGATTCTCGGGTTCTTGATTCACTATCTTTGTATTGATTGATAATCTTTGTTTGGCCTTAGTGATTGCTTGAGGACAAGCAAAATCTTAAGCTTGGGGTAGTTTGATGTGTGTGATTTCGCATCACATTTCACAGTCATTTTGCATGCATTTTCATGTTAATCTAGGCATTTTAATTAATATTTTTTTAGTTTTCTATTTAGAATGGATTATTGCGTTGGTCTTGGTGTTTTGGTGGAGGATTATTGATTAAAAGCTTGGATTAACCCCTATTGGAGCTTGCATGAAGTTTGGAGCTTGAAAGAAGTAAAAGAGGAGCAAAACTTGGTGTGCCACGGCCTCGCCATGACACAAGACACGGCCATGACCGGAAAAGCTTGAAGGAAATCATTCTTTAAGGATCAGAAAGGGCCAAGGCTTGGGTGTGTCACCTGACACGGCCGTGACCTAGATGAAAAGAAGGAAGTTGGAGGTTCAGAAAAATCCACGGCCTGGGTGTAACTCATGACACGGCCGTGGCATGTCTAAATCCTTATTTGGGTTATTTTTTATGTTGGGCTTTGTAATCTTTTTGACCTAAGGTATATAAGGAACCATGAGGCTTGAAATTACGAGGAGAACTTTGCTATTACTAGTTAGAGTGGAGGAATTAAGGTTTTAGGATTCTTTCTCATCTTTTCCCTTTTTCTATTTGGGTATTTTTCCGTGTTTTCTTTGATCAAGGTTGTTACAATGACAATGCCTGAGTAGTTTTCTTATTTCTAGGATTGGGTAATGCCCTTTGGTACATTGATGATGATTAATTGAATTTGCTTATCTTTTTATTAATTTTTGAATGTTTTTTGATTCAATCCTTATTGCGCTTATTCATGTGAATTTGCGGGCCACATATTTGCATCTCATAGATATCTAGTGATGTACCGAGAGGTGAACCCGGGTATTGGAACCATAAGAATTGAACTTAAGGTCTAAATCATGAGAATAGGTTTACCCTTTCGAGGACTTAATGAATTGCCATAAAGCTTAAAGGGTTCAATTTAAATTCAATTATCACGAGAGTGGGAATTGGTTTAATTGGGCACGATTCTTGTCTCTTAAGAAAGAACATTAACTTGTTTAGGGTAATTCACCTTCATTGAATTTCAATATTAATAAAAGGGCTGTCAATTAGGATTTATCTAGTATCATTATGCTTACCCCCAATCCTGGAAGTTTTCTTGACTTTTGAAACCCCCTTCCATAAAGCTTGCTATTTGTGTTCTTGTTCTCTTGCTTTTCAATATTAATTTATTTAATTGCTTGGTTACTACGTTCATAACACTCCTCAAATATATTCCCTTTATTTAATTTAATTGGATTAATTAATTAATTGATATTCATAAACATAGTCCCTGTGGATTCGGTCTTTTTATTACTTGACAACGAAACCGTACACTTGCGAAATTCACGCATCAAGTTTTTGGCGCCGTTGCCGGGGACTGTATCTTTCTTAAGTATCAATTTAATTTTTAATTTAATTATTTTAAACATTTTTTTTTCATAATATTACGTTCTTGTTTGCTCTTTAGCTTGCTACAGGTAATTTCTCTGGTTTATACGAAGTGCTAGACGTTCTGGGACTCTTATTGAAGTAGATCCTAAAATTGAAAGAACTTTACGTAGAAGGAGAAGACAACAATGGCAAGGAGCTAGAGAAGCACTTGAACCAACACTTATTATGGCTGAACAAATGGATAATAGGCCACTCAAGAAGTATGCTGCCCCTAATGCTCGGGGTCTGCGATTTGGAATAGCTAGGCCAGCCATTGATGCTGGACACTTCACTATACTGCCTGCCTTGCTCTTGATGATAAGGCAACACCGGTTTGGAGGACTACCTTCAGAGGATCCAAATGACCATGTTGAGACGTTCTTGGAATTCCGTGAGACTCTCTAGATTGAAGGTGCCTCTGTTGATGCTCTCCGCTTCCGCTTATTTCCTTCATCATTGAGAGATTGAGCTAGGGGATGGTTGAAGTCTGTGCCCACAGAAACAATTACTACTTAGGACCAATTGGAGCAAGCATTCTTAGATAAATTCTTTCCACCTTCCAAGATTGCTCATCTAAGGACCCAAATCACAAGCTTCATTCAGAACGGTGGAGAGTCATTGTCAGAAGCTTGGGATAGATACAAGGCTTTCCTGGAAGCCTGCCCACATCATGGGCTAGAGAAGTGGTTGATTGTTCACACCTTCTACAATGGGCTTGAATATTCTTCGAAGGTGTCACTTGACTCCTCAGCTGGTGGAGCTTTGATGAACAGAAGGCTAGGAGAAGCCTATGAAATCATTGAGAATGTTCCTGCAAATCATCACCAATGGGCTAGCGAAAGAGGTAATAACCCGAAAAAACTTTCGGGAGGTAAGTTTAAGGTAGATAGTGTTGATTTGATAATGTCAAAATTTGATTCTCTAAATGAGCGTTTCGATAAACTTGTGAAAGTAAATGTGATTGCAATAGGTGCTACTAATGATGTTTGTGAGTGTTGTGGAGCGCAGGAGCACATTGGTATTGAATGCCAAAGCGCGCCAAGGGAGCAAGTGGACTCGTGCAACAACTTCTATGACACAAACCCAAAGTCGCCCAACTATGCTCCTCCAAACTCTTACAACCAAGGAAGGAAGAACAACCCTTACCCCTCCTACCGGAACAAAAACACGTTGAATCACCAATTCCAAGAAGGCCAAGGTAGTGGTAACCTCTCTTCTAGATTCCAACAGGCACAGACCTTAAAACTTGAGTCTCTTCTTAAGAATTTTGTTGAGAGTCAGTCTAAGCAAAATGAGGAGTTTAGGCAACATGGTAAGGTTGTAACCGAGGCCATTAGAGAATTGTCAGCTAAGGTTGACAATATGGCCATTCACAATAAAATGTTGGAAACTCAGATTGCTTATTAAGGTAGCACCTCAAATAGTCAACTTGGTTAATTTCCTAGTCAACCTGAGATAAATCCTAATGAGCATTGTAATGTTGTGATCTTAAGAAGTGGTAAGACTTTAGAGGATCCCAAAGTTGAGGGGAATGAGGAAAAAGAGACAACTAAGAAATAAACCTTAGAAGAAAAGGAAACTAATGAGAAAGTGTCAAAGTTTTTAGCCCCTGAACCTTACCAACCCTCAATTCCATTCCCTCAAAAGTTGGCCAAGGCTAAGCTAGATAAGCAATTTGGGAAGTTTCTAGAGGTCCTTAAGAAATTGTACATAAATGTAGCCTTCACTGAGGCGTTGCAACAAATGCCTACCTATGCTAAATTTCTTAAGGACATTTTGTCCAATAGGAGGAAGGTAGAGGAATATGAAACGGTAGCTTTAACTGAGGAGTGTAGTGCGTTAATTCAAAATAAATTGCCTCTTAAGCTCAAAGATCCAGGTAGTTTCCCTATTCCTTGCTCAATTGGTGATGTAAGCGTTGATGATGCTTTGTGTGATTTGGGTGCTGCTGTGAGTCTTATGCATTTGTCTGTTTTTGAGAGATTGGGGATAGGTGACTTGAGACCAACTAACGTCTCTTTACAGTTTGCGGATAGTTCGATTAAGAAACCTCTTGGCGTCATAGAGAATGTCCCCATTAAGGTAGGAAAATTTTGCATTCCTGTTGACTTCATGGTGTTAGATATGAAGGGGAATTCCAAATTTCCAAAGGCCTTTCTTGGCAACTGCTAGGTCCATTATAGATGTTAAAAAAGGGAAGCTTTCTTTGAATGTTGGGGAGGAGATGGTAGATTTTGATTTGACTAATCCTATTAGACAACCCTCTCTTGGGAACTCTTTGTGCAGGATTGAATTATTGCATCCGTTGGAGAAAGAGGAGTCTAGAGTTGATGACCCTCCTAAACTTTGCTTAGCCAATGATACCTCGGAGGATGATGAGGATGAGTTGGAAAAACATAAAAAGCTTGAGTTTTCACCTAAAGAAGCTAGGGCCGAGAAGCTTAAGTGGAAGCGGGCAAAGCGGTGGCACAATAGGCCAAGATTAGAGGATGGTATCTTAGATGGAACTTGTAAGAAGGGAGTCACACATTCACTCCTAAGCTCTGTTGATCCGGGTTAATGTGAAAGGAGTCGAGCTAATGACTTTAAACAAACGCTTCTTGGGAGGCAACCTAAGTTTCACTTTCTTGCAATTTTCTCTTTTGTTTTCATTTTATTTTTTTCCCCTATTCCAACTCATTTATTTATATTGGGGACAATGTAAGTTTTTAAGCTTGGGGTATATATTTTTACTCTTTTCATGTTGCATTACAATTAGAAAATTTTAGGTTGCATATTGCATTCCTTACATGATCACACCATTGAGTTGCCCCTATTTTGATTTTACATCTTCTTGTTGGAACTTTGTGCCAATTTGTATGAGATGGTGAATTTCGAACCCAATATTTTATTCGTGTGATAAGGCTATCTTCTAAAGAGTTGCTTCTTGAATAGTTGATGATTAGCATAAGGTTCTTGATTTGTGTTTCTCATTGATTATTGACCTTCTAATTGTGAGATTTGAGCCTAAAAAGGGGTTATGTGCTGAAAATGCCCCATTTTTTTTGTGATGGAGTGTTGTTCCCTCTTGATTGTGCTCTCTTGAACTTGACTTGATACCATATTGAAGCTTAAATTTTTTTTTGACACTTGAAACTTATTGAGGCAATTTGGTATTTTTTCGGCCTTCTGAGTTTTGATTGATGGAATGGTACCCGTAGTTGCCCATTTTGAGCCTAATAAAGTAAAATGCTTTTCTTGATACCCTGATATATATTGTAGATAAATTTTGCGTGATGCCTTCTAGAGTATTGAAATAGGGTGATGTGGTAGTAAAAAAAAATGAGAGGAAAATCCCTTTCATTGATTGTTCTCTTCTCCCGTATGTCCTTAAAAAAAAAAAAAAAAACAAAAAAAAAAAAGGAAAAAGAAAATATATGTAAATTTGGAGAAGAGAACAAGAGAAAAAAAAAAAGGTGGAAAAGTATTAAGAAAAGTCTAATGGGTATCCTAGGAGGTTTCCATACATGTTTGTTATTATGTTAGCCTTTTGAATTTCCCTTCCTTTGATTTTCCTACCCAATGATTGATTCCCATGGCCTCATTACAACCCTATGAAAGACCTCTTGATTTGAGTGTGTTTTCAAAATAAAATAAAGCAGAGAATTTGGTTGATAGTCAAGCTTATGGTATGGCACTTTCTTTGAAGGGAATTGAGCGCATTGTCTATTACCCTTAAACACTTTGAGTGTGGTTAGGAGAGTTCCCCCAATTGGTGAGAAACATGGATTTAGGGAATCTGAGCCTCTAATTGGACTTGAATTGGATCATCTCTTGGTTGTTTGAATTGCATTTGCCTATTGCTTTGATTTGTTGATTCTCGGGTTCTTGATTCACTATCTTTGTATTGATTGATAATCTTTCTCTGGCCTTAGTGATTGCTTGAGGACAAGCAAAATCTTAAGCTTGGGGTAGTTTGATGTGTGTGATTTCACATCACATTCCACAGTCATTTTGCATGCATTTTCATGTTAGTCTAGGAATTTTAGTTAATATTTTGTTAGTTTTCTATTTAGAATGGATTATTGCGTTGGTCTTGGTGTTTTGGTGCAGGATTATTGATTAAAAGCTTGGATTAACCCCTATTGGATCTTGCATGAAGTTTGGAGCTTGAAAGAAGTAAAAGAGGAGCAAAACTTGGTGTGCCACGGCCTCGCCATGACACAAGACACGGCCATGACCGGAAAAGCTTGAAGGAAATCATTCTTTAAGGATCAGAAAGGGCCATGGCCTGGGTGTGTCACCGACACGGCCGTGACCCAGATGAAAAGATGGAAGTTGGAGGTTCAAAAAAATCGACGGGCTATGTGTGACTCGTGACACGGCCGTGGCATGTCTAAATCCTGATTTGGGTTATTTTTGATGTTGGGCTTTGTAATCTTTTTGACCTAAGGTATATAAGGAACCATGAGGCTCGAAGTTACGAGGAGAACTTTGCTATTGCTAGTTAGAGTGGAGGCATTAAGGTTTTAGGATTCTTTCTCATCTTTTCCCTTTTTCTATTTGGGTATTTTTCCATGTTTTCTTTGATCAAGGTTGTTACAATGACAATGCTTGAGTAGTTTTCTTATTTCTAGGATTGGGCAATGCCCTTTGGTACATTGATGATGATTAATTGAATTTGCTTATCCTTTTATTAATTTTTGAATGTTCTTTGATTCAATCCTTATTGCGCTTATTCATGTGAATTTGCTGGCCACATATTTGCATCTCATAGATATCTAGGGACGTACCGAGTGGTGAACCTGGGTATTGGAACCATAAGAATTGAACTTAAGGTCTAAATCACGAGAATAGGTTTATCCTTTCGAGGACTTAATGAATTTCCATAAAGCTTAAAGGGTTCAATTTAAATTCAATTATCACGAGAGTAGGAATTGGTTTAATTGGGCACGGTTCTTGTCTCTTGAGAAAGAACATTAACTAGTTTAGGGTAATTCACCTTCATTGAATTTCAATATTAATAAAAGGGCTGTCAGTTAGGATTTATTTAATATCATTGTGGTTACTCCTAATCCTGGAAGTTTTCATGACTTTTGAATCCCCCTTCCATAAAGCTTGCTATTTGTGTTCTTGTTCTCTTGCTTTTCAATATTAATTTATTTAATTGCTTGGTTACTACATTCTTCACACTCCTCAAATATATTCCCTTTGTTTAATTTAATTGGATTAATTAATTAATTGATATTCATAAACATAGTCCCTGTGGATTTGATCTTTTTATTACTTGACAACGAAACTGTACACTTGCGGATTTCACGCATCAGTTCTCTTGCTACTATTCTGCCTTGGTCAATACTTGACTCATAGTAATTGGCTCACTTTCTCAGATTGATCTTAAAGATTCACATCTCATCAATCGCAACTATATCTTCAACAAAACTTCCATCATTTCTTGTCTATTCTGCGGAAAGGATGTTCGTAGTTAGAGTAATACAATTACTCCCAACCCGTCCTTCAAAGGTCGAAACGTCTTCTGTTCGTCCACTTGAGTCGAGGGCAATCAGTTGAACTTAGTCGCTACTCAGTCCTCGAATATTAAGGAAAGAAACCTTTCAACAAAAGAAATCTTCAACAGAGGAAAAATCTTGGTCTTATCCTCATAGGAAGGATATAGAAGGATTTTACCATTCAGTAACGAATACAGGAATATCCAATATGCAAAAAGATGCGTCAGTGGGTTCGTGAGCGTAAAAATGCATAGCTAATACATGTTTACAACCATGACTCTAATAAAGTCTCTTCTTTCATAAGAACCTTCCAACAAATCAATGATTCAAAAGATACACAGTCTGGTAAAAAATCAGACTGGGTCACAGTTACTAAAAGTAAAAGTGATTGGACTAAGTCTTATCAAGAAACTTCCAGTATCAAGAATTTGTCCTTGTCACAACTCAAGAAATAGTCGTAACAAATCTTTCAATGGAATGATGTAAAAATGTCCAGGCTAAAGATCACTATTAAACCGATTCATTCAAATGTCTAATACATGAGAGTGTGAGTACATAGGCTCGTCCAAAATCACATACCCTAAGAACTTTACCGTCATCGAGTCAAACTCGTACTTAAGCAACTTCATGACAACTCTTCTCGCATAGGGTCTGTAACACTTGACGTATAGTCTCCTCATATTCCTCGTGAATCTTAGAGAAACGAGAACATTGCCGATGATGACGAATTCCACAAGAACCAAACGAAATTCCACTTCCTGCAGTCCAATCCGGCTAGCTTTGCAAGTGATATTCTACACAAGCGATGAAGATCTGACTGAATCTAAAAACTAGATCAGTTGAAAACTCAACGTCCTCTGTAACGCAGACTCGGAATATCCTCAGAAAATCTATCCTAAAAATCTTCCCAGACAGGCACGTCGTCCTAATGTCTTACACAATCCCAAAAGGACGATGACATGTCAACATGAACGTAAGTACCCTTCTCTAAACATGAGTTCTCACAAGGCTTTAACCTGATTAGAACAACAAGACGCACACCCTTGTGTGACGGCACACATTGTTTCGACAAGGAAACAATCTTCAACACGATCTCACTCTTTTGGAGAAATCAAAGTAACCCTGGAAACTTATCTTCTATCTTTTGCTCATCCCACGACTATCGGGAAAGTCATTCCTTCTTTTACTGACTTGTTAACTCGTCATTCTCTACGACCAATTCTTCACGAAAGACTTACTTCCATTATTACTTCCAAGCATTACCTCCGTGATCAAGCACTTAGGTTAACTTCCATGGGTATTTCAAACACTTAAACTAGGTCTCATTCCATTATTACACGTCTCAATCTTACCATCAGCTCTAATGCACTCTAAATCCCAATAAGCTCACTGAAGAGTTCTGATATTTAAGTGAAAATTCAAACATAATATCAAACTTAGTTCAAGTCCTCGAATTTGAAAGCATCAAAACAAGGAATCAACTATATCTGCCTCACGACTCGATACTCGCCTTGCGAGCCAGAAGGCTAGACATATTCATCCTATGCCTTACCAGGTAGTGGTTGTTGCGACTGAGTCTAAACTCATCTGTCTTACTCATCTCTGCCAGTCACTATCTCAAGTTATTTTAACAAAACAATATCCCTATCCATATAGGATCCATTGAAATTATTTTCCCTTACTGATACCAGTCCTACGGACACTCATTCTATAGCCAAAGTTCACATTTCAAGTCTACCCATAAGGTGTAGCCTTTCATCTGTCCTAACAGGACAAATATCCTATCAACCAAATTCACAACAGCGGAGGCTCCAATCGTTTCTTAAAATACTATCAAAAGGAACTTCACACTGTACCACACTTTTACTGCTTTACTGGAATTCCGTTCTAGTCTCTCAACTCTTTTAGGGCACACATCATTATCTTGCCATTCCTTTGGTCGCTTACTGACTACCTACCTATCTACTTCCAGAACTGTTTGGTATTCTTTTGCTTGCCCAAGGCACGCTCGTTCCTTTGGCAAACTTTCCTAACATTCAAGCTTCCTTACCAAGCAATCTTTACTCACTTGATAACTTAAGAGTCTAACATCCTTGACTGACAAAGTAAAGGTCATATTCAAGCTTATTCGCTAGAACTGACTAAGGAGTTGTCTCAAAGCTTACCTTAGATGTTACCTCTTAATAACTCGGATAACTTTTCTCTTAAGAGTCTTAACGTATCTTAATCATCAGATCCAACCAATCCAAGTGGTTGTATTCTGAAAGAAACAAGTCATCACAGACTATTCTTAATCTTATTGTCCTCTATCAATACAAAACACAAAGTAAACACAGCAAAAACATCATGAATCCATAACCTAGATCCCAAAAGACATCGACCAGCTCTGATACCACTAATGTAACACCCCCTCGAGGTATCACATACCGTAACCCCAAATTCTTGTGATTCGGTTGATTAAAAACCTTTTCGAAATTTCTTATTATATTTATTGCTGAAATTCTGATACCAATTTAAACATTAACAAAGGAATAAATTCAAACTCATCATTTATGAAACTCATTCACTTCACCTTAAGGCATACATCATGTTACTTTCTTAATACACATCATCCATACCGAGTCACGGTCAATGGACCCGACTTTAAATAAAAAAATCCTAAGAGCTGGTCTAACAAAACTCTAAGAACAATAAAGCATACTACCTAGTATGTATCGCCCAAAAGATACTAGGCCTCATCATCAATAGTCCACCGTCTTCGTCGTCGACACCAAGTAACTCAAACGCGGGATCCTGCAGTGACCCAGAGGACCGCTGGAAAATATCTGTACATGTGTTCAAAAAACACAACAGGGTGTCCAACATGTACAGGCAAGGGTGAGATACTCTTTCACAAGTTTATCATAATAGCCACACAAGTAAAACAGCATACAAATAATGCATCAACACAGTTAAAATAACATACGTAACACAGGACAACGCGCCAGGTAACAGCATGTCCACAAGTATGCCATAAATTGCAGTATATCATATAAATCAATTAGCAGCATATGGCATCTTTGAACACGGAGTAATAATGTATAATAAGTAAACGTAATCATCAACAGCCATGCAATGCAATGCGATGTACATGACTCAATGCCATATGCCACAAGGGTAAAACTCTAACCCCTACTCCATGGAGCTAACAAATAGTCGGAGAGAGTGAATGGGAGGACATGTTCCGGTTATTGCCAGCTATGAGCAAGATGCTACAACATTCGTAACGTGCATGTATCTGGCTTTACGGAAACACTCTCGACCAAACATGAAAAGTACGACATCTAGTAGAGGATATCAGTGTATTGCATGAATTTGCCACGACACAGAAGAATCACCAACTGGTCTCATGTCAACCCTTCCAACCCTGATACCTCCAAAAGACCATTGAAGATCGTCACCGTAAGATTCGCACCCACATCAAGGTGTAAGCTCAAATCCTAGGCTCAAGGCCTTAAAAACTCATGCAATAAAATGCCAATGCTTACACAAAGCAGATGCGATAAAGCAATGTCTACCCATTGGATAAACCTCAAGATTCACTAAGGTTCTATTCCTTAGGAATTATACGCGTCTTTGTTTTATAAAACATTTATCCATCGGATAAATATCTCGTGATTCCTTTGGAATGATCCGGACCGCTTTCAGAATTGCCGACTGTCCCCACAAACCAACACAAGTCTTTTCAGCATGTTTTGTCCTCACTCACACACTTTCTTGGAAACTTCCTAGAAGGACCCATCCCACAATCAATCCAAGTCAAGCACGCTTAACTATGGAGTTCTTATGTTATAGGCTCCCGAAAAGAAGATAAATCTTGTCGGTATAGGTAGTACCAATCAATTCTTGTAAGCCTTCCGTCAGCTATACAGTCCCATACTTGCATAGCCTCAGGATTCCTTCCACTGCACAGTCCCATACCTGCACAGTCTCAGGATCCCCGGTCATCACAAGACTGAAACGAGTGAACGATTGACCTAGATCTGAATCACCGGTCTGTCATCGAACTACTTTTTCAAAACCCAAAACGTTTCATGTTTGTGTTATGTCTTATGAATCACATCTCAAGTCCTAGGTATTATGAAGAAGGATTGGGAATCCTCTTAGATAAGTCTTTGATCCTTTCTAAGATAATAACTGTTGGATTTTCAAATAATGAAATAAGTGTTGATTCTCTTAAGTCTTATGAAGTCGTTGATGAACTAAGCCATCAATGGTGTAGTACATGGTCTTGTTCCACCACATACCATACTTAATTACCTCTTGTCTTCAACTCTAAGTCAATTACTTTAACCTAGGCTTTCATAGGTAAACCTTTAGGATTTGAGCTGAAAACTCTCTTTGTAAATCAAAAACCTTCTTAAGTGGAAACACATTAATTTTAAAGAACTGTTTTACATGGTTAAGGTAAAGTACCTTAACAAACTTGGAAAGGTTTTTCCTTACTAACTTAGTGTAAAACCATGTTCTAAGTTAGTGTAAAATAAATATAATCTCATTAAGAACTATGTTAACTTTCACGGAAGGACGTTTTCGTTTTCGGAACATCAAATACTTTCAGAAGATCTTTCTTTGACAACTAAACACTTTTTAGTAAAATCGGCCATTATAACGTTTAGCTTAGAAGCTTTTCATTCCTCAAAACAAGCTATAGCTAGTGCTATGCTCTTAACCAGTCCAGGATATATATATATATATATATATATATATATATATATATATATATATATATATATATATATCAAATCTCAATTCAAGGCATCCATGCCACAATTCATATGCAATTATCCAAGCATGTACTTCATAAAAATAACTCAAGTACATACACAACATATAGTCATTCAAAACTCAAATCAACATTATGCATATGTTCAATCCAAGGCAAAATGCCACAATTCCCAGAACAACCAACCTCATGTGACTATCAAATTCATTGGAGCTAATCTCCCCTTACCATTTAAGAGTCATCCTCGGAAGGTAAGTCGCCCGATTGGTCCGTGAATTCTCTCGATTCCTCGTCCGATTATCTGACAACAACTACAAACACAAAACCAATCCAATCATCAATAATTAACACACAAATTTCTCTAATCCCCTAGAGGCTAGGTTCGGCCAAAAATGATGAAATGAGCTAGGGATCACATTTGGTTTTCCATCACTTGGATTCAAAGACAATAGGAAAGGTTAGGATGGAATCAAGAGTTAGAAATCAAAAATTGAACAAAATACTATTCATCATCTCCTTCACGGGTTCGGTCACTTTTAGAAGAATGGGCTAGGATGATAGTTGGATCATATGCTCTTGGTTTTAGGTAGAGGATGATGAAGTGATTTCAAAGAAATTGGTTTCCCATTAAAAGGATTTTTCTACAATTTCCTATGAATTTTTGAAATTTGGATCTTAAAGTTGGAACTCAAGAAATCAAGTTCTTAAATAATGAAATAAGAAAAGATTCAAGAAGCTAAGATATCATAGAAGTGATCTTACCTAAAACTTGATCAAAGAATCAAGCTTTTCCTCCATGGATTCAAGCTTTTCTTTCATGAAAATGGTGGAGTTTTGGCCAAAGGAGGAAGATGAAGCTTTCAGGTTCTTTGGGGCTGTTCTTGGTGCGTGAATGGGGCTGAGAAAGGGCTGTTTCAGCCTTAAAACAAGTCACTTAAGGGCAAAATGGTCATTTGCTTCAAGGGTAAAATGGTAAAAGTGAAAAAGGTTAAGGTTAAGGGAATTTTGGTAATTTTGCATCCAGATTTTTCCGAACGTCATGATGACTCTGGCATGTTCCCTCAAGTGAAATAACATGATGTGATATCAAGAATATTCGTTGGCGGGTCTCGTTAAATCCCTTTAAGACTCCAAACGCCTCCCGGTTTGATTATACGGTCGAATATAATATATTATTTTTATTTTTCGGACGTCAAGACGAATTTTAACAAAGATTTAGAGAATTAAATCTTGAGACTTACTGTCTCGTTCACGAGTCCAAATTAGGTCTCGATAGTAGAAAATGACTACTATCCGTGAAAAATGCAGACCTAGCTCCGTTTGAGCTTTCGCCCGAAACTTAACCATGGCTTCCTATGGTTGTGTAGGGCTTACCTATCTTCTCAGAATATTTTATTTCAATCTCTAGACCCTCCAATAAAATACAAACGTTTAAATACTGAATAATTGTAAAACTTGAAAATTGGGGCGTTACATGCAGGCTGAGGGTACTGCGGTCACTTGGGCTATATTCAGGAAGAGGTTTCTAGAGAAGTACGTTCCTGCTGACATCTGTGATAAGAAGGAAATGGAATTTATGGGGCTGAGGCAGGGTAATATGTCTGTGGAGAGTATGCAGCAAAATAACATGTCTGTAGGAGAGTATGCAGCAAAATTTGAGGAGCTGGCAAGGTACTATGCCCCATATCAGTATATGGCGGATGAGTGCTCCAAGTGTGTGAAATTTGAAGATGGGCTCCAACCAAAGATCAAACAGGCAATCAGTTACCTGGAGATTAGAGTTTTTCCATTCTTGGTTAACAAGTGCGGAATCTTTGAGGATGCTTACATGTCCAGAGTGGCGAGTTATAGGAGTTTAGACAGCTAGAGCAGTAAGAAGACTGCACAGAAAGATAAAGGCAAGCACCATCATGCTCCTACCGGTTGAGACTTAAAGCGGAGTGGCGGGAAGCCACAATATTCTTAGGATAGGTTCGGAGGCGGGAATTCTTATGCCTCTAGACCCATGATGTGTACCAAGTGCGGCAAGTCTAACCACTTCACCACCCAGTGCAAGGAACCACATGCTATCTGTTTCAGATGTGGCAAGCCAGGACATATCAGCCGGAATTGTGAAGGAGCCAATTTAGAGCCTCCTAGTGCTAACAAGAGTCAGAACTCCCTGGCCAACCGACTCAAGACCATTGGGAGAGTCTTTACCCTTAGTGGAGCGGAGGCCTCTGAGTCTGATGACTTGATCCAAGGTACGTGTTTAATTGATGGAACTCTTTTAACTGTATTGTATGATTCGGGTGCTACACACTCGTTTATATCGTTTGATAGGGTCAAGAGTTTGAAATTACCTGTTACCTTTCTTGAGTTTGATTTGATTGTCTCTACACCTACAAACAAACCGGTTCTCACTTCTTATGCATGCAAGAACTGTCATATTGTTATTAGCGGTAGAAATTTCATTGTTGATCTTGTATGTCTACCTTTGAAAGACCTTGATGTTATTCTTGGCATGGACTAGTTATCTCCCAACCACGTTCTTTTGAACTATTTTTATAAGACCTTAGTCTTTGGCACTCCTAGTGAGTTTAGGGATCCGACCTTTCTTTTTGCCAACCAAGTGAAAGCTTCGATGAGAGATGAAGCCCAAGTATATATGATGTTAGCTTTCCTAGAACTAGAGAGCCCTCCTGATGTTAGAAGTGTGCCTGTTGTGCAGGATTTTCCTGAAGTGTTTCCGGGGGATGTTTATGACTTACCCCCAGAGAGATGTTGAGTTCTCCATAGACTTAGTGCCTAGCACCGGGCCAATCTCCATAGCCCCTTATAAAATGTCTCTTCTAGAGCTAGCCAAGTTGAAAGAACAAATAGAGGACCAGATGAAGAAACAGTTTATTAGGCCTAGTGTGTCTCCTTGGGGAGCACTTGTGTTGTTGGTGAAGAAGAAGGATGGTAGTATGAGGTTGTGTGTCGACTATCGGCAACTCAACAAGGTGACCATTAAAAACCGGTATCCTCTCCCTAGGATTGATGATCTCATGGACCAGTTGATGGCGCTTGCGTCTTTTCTAAGATAGATTTGAGGTCAGGGTACCATCAGATTCGGGTTAAGTCTGAGGAGATCCCGAAGACAGCATTTAGGACGCGATATGGTCACTATGAGTACTTGGTTATGCCCTTTGGTGTGACCAATGCTCCTGCTGTGTCCATGGACTACATGAACAAGAACTTTCACCCTTACTTGGATAAGTTTATGGTGTTGTTCATAGATGACATCTTAGTGTACTCCAAGACTAAAGAAGAATGTAACACCCTGATTTTCGAGTTTTCCTAATTAAATAGTATTTATGAACTTATATTTTATTCAAGGTCTTAGGAATGGAAATAAAAGATTCCGAGACCATAGTCATGCTCAACGACATCGTAGGAAGCTACGATTAAGTTTTGAGCCGAAAACTCAGACGGAGCCCGGTCTGTGTTTTTACACTGACAGTATGATTTTACTGCTTAGGGGACCTCAGATGGACCTGTGAACGAGATAGTAAGTCTTAGAATTCGATTCTCCACGTTTTGGTTAAATTTCACAAAAATTTCAAAAAAATCACTTCCTGACCTCCGTTCGAGTAAAATCTTCAATCGGGTCGAAAATGGAGCCGCGTATAGACTTACCAGGACTCGACAACGGATAATCTTGATATCACATCATGTCAAATCAACTGGGAGAGCATGCTAGAGTCGTCATGAAGATCGGGAATTTTGGGACGCGAAATTACCAAAATACCCCTAACTTAACCTTTTTCACCTTTTACCATTTTACCCTTTGAACCAAATGACCTTTCTACCCTGAATGAGCTTTTAAGAAGGCTGGAACAGCACTCTCAGCCCCCATTTTCACGCACCCCAGCCCTCCAAAGTGAACCAAGAGCTTCATCTTCTTCCTCCTTAAAAAACCTGCATTGAAACTTTGAGAAATCCTTGAAACTTTGAAGAAAAACCTTGAATCTTTGATCAATCTTCATCCGTTCTTAGGTAAGATCACTTCTATGATCTCCTAGCTTATTGAATCTCCCTCAATCTTATGATCAAAATCCATTTTCATGAAAATCCTTTTTTAGATCCAAATCTGTGAAAATTCATAGGAAATTGTAGAAAAATCCTTGTAATGGGAAACCAATTTCTTTGAACTCACTTCATCATTCTCTATGTAAACCCAAGAGCTCATGAACCAAGTCTCATCCTAGCTCTTAACCGCCAAAGTGGCCGAACCCTAGTAGTGGTGATGAATAGTGTTTTTCATCAAAATTTTGATTTCTAACTCTTGATTAAATCCTTAGCTTTCCTATTGTCTTTGAATCCAAGTGATGGAAAACCAAATCAATTTCTAACCCCATTTGCCCAAAATGGCCGAGGCCTTCATGAGAAAAAACCATGAGCAATGTTTCATATTTTTGAGTCATAGGACTTGAAATGGTGTTAACTAAGTTCATGAACCAACCAACCAAAAGTTTGGAACCAAATGAGATCCCTAGCCTTTTTATCCTCTCATGGCCAAACCCTATACCTTTTAGGGGAATAAAATATATGTTTTGATGTTGTTATTGATGTTGATTTGTTGTTTGAATTGTTTTGTGTTCGATTGTCTTAGGCGACGCGAACGAGAACGGAGCCGGAGCCAAGAACCGATCGAGTTTGGATTGAACACCTTTGTGAGGTAGAGGGAGGTAGTTCATTTAAGTTTGGTAGCTTCATAGTGCTTGTGATGTATAAGTATACTTATATCCTGGATTGATTGGATGTTAAGTGTTGTGCATAATTGGTTATTTGATATAACTGTGGCATGGATGCCTTGATTGAAGTATATGCTATTGTTATATAGGACTGACTATGTCTCGATAATTATTAAAAGACTCGAAAACCGAATTCACAATTTTGAAAACGCGTTTTGGAATCAAAAAGTGGTTTTTGGAAAACGTGTTGTTTTTTCAAGAAAAGTTATCTCCTTTTTGAAAAAGTCAAGTTCTTTTGAAAAGAAAAAGTGGTTTGGTGGAAATTCGTGCAAAACGTGTTTTTGTTTTAGTAAAGCATTTTAAAAAGGCGTGAAACTCTAGAAAAAGGTTTTTGTGTTCAAGAAAGGTGTTTTTCCCGGAAAATGTTTTCTTTGATCAAACAAGATGTTTTATTTCAAGAAAACTAAAGTGTGTTTTATTTTCCAAAGTGTTTTGAGAAAATGAAACCAAAAGAAAAAAATGATGAACCTTTGAGATGAACCCAAACCTAGTGACCGAGACGTCGGGCTAGTGTTTTGTGGATTGAGCACTCGGACTTTGTGTCCTATGTTTTTGATTTGAGTGGGCTTAATGCCTTTTGAAACGAGTCGTGGACTTTATGTCCCAACAATTGAAAGAATGAACGCAAAGAAAAACAGAAAACTTTCTGTGTACATGCATGAACCAATAGACGTGCCATTTGGAACCGAGCTACAACTCAAGTAGTTGAGAATTTAACTAGTCAAGACCACTAGGTGTATAGGGGCATTCTGTGTTCGAGATCCCATAAGTGGCCGGTGGCATAGCAACCTCGTGCCGTGGTAAATCGGTTGCCAAACACGAATGAACTCGATCAGAGACTGGAGTATTCAGGATATGGTTATGACGTGGTACCCTGGAACAATTGGAGTTCGGACCTAAATAGAGAGGCCGACTCATGAGGACAATTGTGTTACGGGTGTTACTACGGCCTATCGCTCGATGATGGGAAGTTAGAATCTCCGGAGTACATGAATTAGAAAGATGATATTGAAGTCTCATGCATTATTATAACTCATGATGTTGTTTGAGATATTATATTGTCTTATATAGTTAACTGTTCTTATAACTGTATTTATCTGTGAATGTTTATGCTGTTTGTCGCCTGTGCAGCTATCGTGATAAACTTTATATGAGTATCTCACCTTTGCCTGTACATGTTGGACACGCTGTTGTGTTTTTGGAACACATGTACAGATGTTGTTCATAGGTCCCCGCGAACACGTGAGGACTCGGATGACGGAGCTTGTTGAAGAAGTTGACTTTGGGTTGTATCCCAATGGCTACTTTTAGCCGACCAGCTTAGGAGTCTTTTATTTTTGAAGGACTTTTATATATTTTACTACATGTGTGTTGGATTTATGTTCTTAAGTCTGTAATAGGATATATTTTAGACCTGAACCTATGTTTATGTTTTATGCACCTTAAATATTAGCGTGTTTATGAAGTTTATTCCTTCGTCTTGAGTTTCTTTTGCCTATGCATGCAGAAAATTTTTAGAAACCGCGTTTTTGAACGTAGCTAAATAATTATATTATTTTTCGAAAGCAACTAGCGTTTTATTTTCTTAATATTTTTTTTGCATTTTGAGTTAGAGTATGTAGCACCCAAGGAGGGTGTTACAAGGAACATGAGGAGCACTTGAGGATTGTTTTTGCACACCCTTAAGGAGAAGCAGTTTTACGCTAAGTTGTCTAAGTGTGAGTTCTGGTTAGAGGAGGTGAGCTTCTTAGTGCATGTCATCTCTAAGGGTGGCATAGCAGTTGATCCAGCTAAGGTTAAGCCGATGCTCCAATGGGAAGCGCGGAAGTCAGTGACTGAGATTAAGAGTTTCTTGGGGTTAGCCGAGTATTATAGGCGGTTTATAGAAGTTTTCTCTAAGATAGCTTTACCCTTGACCCCTCTCACCAAGAAAGGACAGTTGTTTGTGTGGGACTCTAAGTGTGAGGAGAGTTTCCAAATTCTTAAGGATAGGTTGACATCAGCACCAGTGTTAGTTTTGCCAGACCCTAGTGAACCTTTCATAGTTTACTGCGATGCTTCTAAGCAAGGTTTAGGTGGTGTATTGATGCAGGATGGTAAGGTAGTGGCTTACGCCTCTAGGCAGTTGAAAACTCATGAGAAGAACTACCCTACCCATGATCTAGAGTTAAGAGCTGTGGTTTTTGCCTTAAATATTTGGAGGCATTACCTTTATGGAGCGAGGTTTAAGGTCTTTAGTGATCATAAGAGTTTGAAATATCATTTTGACCAGAAGGAATTAAATATGAGGCAACGTAGGTGGATGGAATTCCTTAAAGATTATGATTTTGAGTTGACCTACCACCCAGGAAAGGCCAATGTAGTGGCAGATGCCCTTAGTAGGAAAGTCTTGCATGTCTCCGCTTTGATGGTTAGGGAGATGGATCTGATTGAGGAGTTTAGAGACCTTAGTTTGGCTTGTGAGTTTACTCCTTAGAGTATTAGGCTTGGAACCTTGAAGGTTACCAACAGTTTGATGGATAGGATTAGAGAGGGTCAGATGTCAGATAGGTTTCTGTTAGACTAGCAAGAATTGCTTGCTCAAGGTAGAAACCTTAGTTTTAGAGATGGAAGTGATGGAATCTTGAGATTTGAGGATAGAGTGTGTGTACCAGATGTTCTTGAGCTGAGGAAGTTGATCCTCAAGGAAGGACATAGGAGTGGATTGAGTGTGCACCCTGGTGCCACCAAGATGTATCAAGATCTTAAGCGTATGTTTTGGTGGCCTAGGATGAAAAAAGAGGTGGCTGAGTTTGTGTATGCGTGCTTAGTGTGTCAGAAAGCCAAGATAGAACACCAAAAGCCTTCGGGTAAGTTGCAACCTTTGAGCATCCCAGAATGGAAGTGGGATAACATCTCTATGGATTTTGTGTCAGGACTCCTTATGACTCCAGCTGGTTTTGAGGCTATATGGGTTGTTGTGGATAGATTGACTAAGTCTGCCCATTTCATTCTGATGAATATGGAGTATCCTTTAGAGAAGTTGGCTAGGCTATACATTAGAGAGATAGTTAGGCTTCACGGTGTGCCCTCTAGCATAGTATCAGATAGAGACTTGAGGTTTACCTTTAGGTTCTGGGATAGTTTGCAGAATGCTTTAGGGACAAAGCTTAGGCTAAGTTCAGTGTATCACCCACAGACTGATGGGCAGTCTAAGAGGACCATCCAGTCATTAGAGGATTTGTTGAGGGCTTGTGTGTTAGAACAGTCAGGCAATTGGGATAAGTTTTTGCCCCTGATAGAGTTCACCTACAACAACAGCTTCCATTCCAGTATTGGGATGGCACCTTATGAGGCTCTGTATGGGAGGAGATGTAGGACACCTTTGTGTTGGAATGAAACTAGTGATAATGTGGTGTTAGGACCAGAGATAGTGCAGGAGACAATAGATAAGATAAGGATGATTCAGGAAAAGATGAGAGTGGCACAAATTAGGCAAAAGTGCTACCATGACAAAAGGAGGAAGGTGCTCGAATTCCAGGAAGGTGATCATGTGTTCTTGAGAGTTACCCCGACAACTGGGGTTGGTAGAGTGATGAAAGCAAAGAAACTTACTCCTAGATTCATTGGTCCTTACCAAATCTTAAAGAGAGTCGGCGAAGTCGCCTACCAGATAGCCTTACCACCGTTCTTGTCCAACCTTCATAGTGTCTTTCATGTGTCCCAACTCAGAAAGTATGTCCATGACCCTAGTCACTTGATAGTACCCGATGAGATACAGTTGAAGAAGAACTTGACTTTTGAGGTACTATCCCTTCGAGTCGAGGATAGGAGAGTGAAGCAGCTAAGAGGCATGGAGATTCCTTTGGTCAAAGTTATTTGGAGTGGAGCTACTGAAGAAAGTGCTACT
The DNA here is from genome assembly GCA_039655645.1 of Ammopiptanthus mongolicus. Taxonomy (NCBI): domain Eukaryota; kingdom Viridiplantae; phylum Streptophyta; class Magnoliopsida; order Fabales; family Fabaceae; genus Ammopiptanthus; species Ammopiptanthus mongolicus. Next base: position 48,219,159 of record CM077347.1, read on the forward strand.
TAGGAGCTGGAGATTAAGATGATGGAGGCATACCCACACCTTTTCAATCAAGGTACATAGAAATTTTGAGGACGAAATTTTTATAAGGGGGTGGAATTGTAACACCTTGCTCTTTGTTAAATATATTTTATTTAAGTTTGTTTGATTTTATTTATAATTTTTGGTTAAGGGCTAAGTGGGATTTTTGGCTTAAAAGTCCCATTCTGGACCATTGGCACGCCCGTGCTGTTTTTAGCGTGTCTTGTGACAGCTGAGTCACAAGCACGACCATGCCGTTTAGCAGCACGACCGTGCCGTTGAGCGAACTGCGGCTCGCTGACGCTGAGTTCAGCACGCCCGTGCCATTATTCAACACGCCCATGCCGAATGTACGGACCGCGTCTCGCCGACGCTAGGGTCAGCACGCCCGTGCAGAAATAGAGCACGGCGATGCCATGTGCGCAGATTATATTTTCGCACAGAAAATGAGGGTTAGCGATTTTAACCCTCATTTGATGGCGGCTGCTACCCTAGTGCGGCCAGAGCACTTTGCTTCTTATCTCTATAGACCTTGGTGTGTTCTTGTAGTTTTGGAGGCCTTTGGTAAGACCCTGGTACGCTTGTGCCAACCCTGTAGGTAACGTTCTTCTCTCTTATTAATTTCTTTTCTTGTTTTTGGATTAGAAACTGATTGGTTGATTGTTTTAGTTGACCAAGGCCTGAATACGGACTGAGCCGTTTGGGAGGACGTGACCGGATTGTGATTGGGGCTATTGTTGCTGCAACCTTCAAACCATGGTATGGGGAGAGGGATAGTTTAATCACTAGGCAGTGGGGGTAGTGTAAGATGAGGGGTTCCCATGACCTCGAGGTTATTTGTATGCTATTTGTTAATATGCTTGTTGATATAATTGATTGTTGTTATATGCATTGTTGTTGGATTGATGTTTGATGGTATGTGTATATATTTGTTGTTGAATTGTTGTTGATACGAACCTGTTGCTATGTCCCTAAAATTGGTTAACTAGGATTTAATTGGTTAAATAATAAAAGGACTGTTGTTCCCTAAAAATATTTCATAAAACATGAATTAATAAAGAGTGAGTTTTTTATGTTATTGGATTAGTCATGAGCCTAGGGATGATTTTTGAGAGTGTTAGGGATTTTTGGATTAATAAGTTAATCTATTCTTAGCTGCCCAGAACAGCACTGTCGCGCAATCAACAGGGCCGTGCTGAATAGGGCCCAGTTGAATTCTAGAAAATGGCCGCAACTTGAGCACGGCCGTGTAGCATAGAGAGCACGCCCATGCTATAGTGTAGCAAGCCCGTGTTATCGTGCAGCACGCCGCCATATATGCAGCACGCTTGTGCTACACGTAGGAGGGAGCACGCCCATGCCATCGTGCAGCACGGTCGTGCCAACCCTCTGGTCAGAATCAGTGACTTACGGTTTAATGGGTTTTTAACCCCATTGTTCCCAATGATGATAGCATAACACACCAAACAAATGATAATGATAGATAACTTAATTTTATAATAATTAAGATGATGAGTTGGTTAAGTCGGTGCCTCGGGGTTACCGAACGTTGATATAATTGGATGTCTTTAGTGGTCCAATGTTGAATTGATATAATTGAGTGCCTTTAGTGGCCCAAGTGGAAGTGGAGGTGGTGGTTGTTGTTGTTTGTTGATTGTAACATCCCGATTTTCGAGTTTTTCTTTTAATCAGTATTTATGAACTTATATTTTATTCGAGGTCTTAGAAAGGGATATAAAATATTCCGAGACCATAATCATTTCCTGACCTTCGTTCGAGCGAAATCTTCAATCGGGTGGAGAACGGAGCCGCGTATGGACTTACCAGGACCCGACAACGGATAATCTTGATATCACATCATGTCAACTCACTTGGGAGAGCATGCCAGAGTCATCATGACGATCGGGAATTTCGGGACGCGAAATTACCAAAATACCCCTAACTTAAGCCTTTTCACCTTTTATCATTTTACCCTTTGAACCAAGTGACCTTTTTACCCTTAATGAACTCTTCAGAAGGCTGGAACAGCCCTCTCAGCCCCTCATTCCAAGCAGCCCAGCCCCCCAAGAACACCAAGAACACTTCGTCTTCCTTAGAGAAAAAACCTCCATTGAATCCTTGAGAAAACCTTGAAAGCTTGTTGAAATCACTTGATTTCTTGACCAATCTTCATCCATTTTAAGGTAAGATCACTTCTATGGTCTCATATCTTCTTGAATCTCTTTCAATATCAAGATCAAACCTCCATTTTCATGAAACTCATTCTTAGATCCAAAACTTTGAAAATCCATAGGAAATTGTAGGAAAATCCTTTGGAGGTGAAACCAAGTTCTTTGAACTCACCTCATCACCCTCTATCTAAACCCAAGAGCTCACGATCCAAGTCTCATTCTAGCTCTAAAACCCCAAAGTGGCTGAAACCTAAGAGTGATGATGAATAGTGTTTGTCATCAAATTTTTGATTTCTAACTCTTGATTTCATCCTTAGCTTTCCTAGTGTCGTTGAATCCAAGTGATGGAAAACCAAATCAATTCCTAGCCTAAATTTCCCAATATGGCTGAGAACTTCACGGGGAAAATCCATGAGTGTTGTTTCACATTTTTGAGTCAGAGGACTTGAAATGGTGTTAACTAAGTTCATGAACCAACCATCCAAAAGTTTGGAACCAAATGAGATCCCTAACCCTTTTTACCTTTCATGGCCGAACCCAACACCTTTTAGGGGAAGGAAAACTTGTGTTCTTATGTTATAGATTTATGTTGATTTGTTGTTTGAATTGAATTGTGTTTGATTGTTTTAGGCGACGCGAACGGAACCGGAGCCGGAGCCAAGAACCAATCGAGTTTGCATTGAACTTCCTTTGTGAGGTAAAGGGAGGTAGTAATTTAAGTTTGAGTAGCTTCATATTGCATGTTTGATATATGTGTTATGATGTCTTGATTGATGATTTAGAGATGTGTTGAATGATATTTGAAGTTGTTTTACTTAATGAAACATATTTGCACACTTGTTGATAATTTGTGGCATGGATGCCTTAGTTGATATTATGATGATGATTATGGATTGTTGATGTCTATATATATATATATATATATATATATATATATTATACCCTGGTTGAGCATAGGACTGGCTGTGTCTCAATAATTTATTAAAAGACTCGAAATCCTAAATCTATATTTTGAAAACCGTGCTTTTAAATCAAAAAGTGGTTTTTAGAAAACGTGTTGTTTTTCAAGAAAAGTTAAGTTCCCTTTTTGAAAAAGTTGCGTTCTTTTGAAAAGGAAAAGTGGTTTTGTGGAAAGTCGTGCGAAAAGTGTTTCGTTTCAGTAAAACGTTTTAAAAAGACGTGGAACCTTTAGAAAAATGGTTTTGTTTCCGAAAAAGTGTTTTTCCCGGAAAATGTTCCCTTGATTAAAAAGATGTTTTATTTCCAGAAAACAAAAGTGTATTTTGTTTCCCAAGGTTGTTTTGAGAAAGTTTGATCGAAAAGGAAAAATGATGAACCTGAACCTAGTGGCCGAGACGTCGAGGCTAGTGTTTTGTGGATTGAGCACTCGGACTTCGTGTCATGTGTTTTTTATTTGAGTGGGCTTAATGCCTTTTTGAAACGAGTCGTGGACTTTATGTCTTGACATTTGAAAGAATGAACACAAAGCAAACAGAAAACCTTCTGTGAACATGCATGAACCGGCAGACGTGCCATTTGGAACCGAGCTACAACTTTCGTAGTTGAGAATTCAGCCAGTTAAGACCACTAGGTCTATAAGGGCATTCTGTGTTCGAGATCCCACAAGTGGCCGGTGGCGTAGCAACCCCGTGCCGTGGTAAATCGACTGCCAAACATGAATGAACTCGATCAGAGACTGGAGTATTCATGATATGGTGAGACGTGGTACCCTGGAACAATTGGAGTTCGGACCTAAATAGAGAGGCCGACTCATGAGAACAATTGTGTTACGGGTGTTAGTATGGCCTATCGCTCGATGTTGGGAAGTTAGAATCTCCGGAGTACATGAATTAGAAAGATGATATTGAAGTCTCATGCATTATTATAACTGATGATAGTGTTTGGGATGTACTGTATTATATAAATAATTGTTCATATAACTGTATTTATCTGTGGATGTTTATACTGCTGTTTGTCGCTTGTGCGGCTATCGTGATAACTTTATATGAGTATCTCACCTTTGCCTGCACATGTTGGACACGTTGTTGTGTTTTTGGAACACATGTACAATGTTGATCATAGGTCCCCGTGGAGACGTGAGGACTCGAACGATGGAAACTTTTGAAGGAGCCGACATTGGGTTGTACACCAATGGCTACTTTTAGCCGACCAGCTTAGGGGTCTTTTGTTTTGAGTAGTCTTATATTATATTACTGCACACATGTTAAATTATTTCTAAGTCTGTAATATGTTATACATTAGACCAAGTTTTACGTTGTGTTTATGTTTTTATGAACAGTGAATATCAAGGTGTGATATGAAATTTATTTCTTCGTCTTGAGTTGTTTGCCTATGCATGCAGAAAATTTTTAGAACTGCGTTTTCAAACATAGCTACTTAATTAAAGTATTTTACGAAAGCAACCAGCATTTTATTTTCTTGTTTTATTCCGCATTGAGATTGAGTATGTAATACCCACGAGGGGGGTGTTACATTGATAATGTTCATGCATAGCATTGGAGATGTTAGTTGGAGGAAGTTAAACATAGGGGAGGTCGTCCTAGAGTACGGCGATCTGGCCATCCACGGTTGGTTCACCCAAGGTTTGGTGGGCTATGGCCCCCCGTGATGAGGCATCCATGGTTTGATGCGTTGACTATCCAAGGGGTTCACCCATGGTTTGGTGAGCTGCCAGAGTTGGTGCCTTTAGTGGCCAATGTGGATATGTAACTCCAAAGTTGTTCTTCCTAAGTTAGTTGGATCCACATGCATTGATGGAGTAGTGGAGTATAGTTGCATTGCATCATATAGCATACTAGTTGATTGTTTATACCGTGATGATATTTATGTTTGTAAGTGTATGCTATGACTGTTGCCATGCCATGATGTATGTCATCTTATTTCTATTTCCATGCCGTTGTGATTGCATGTTTCCTTACTCCCCTTTCCATGTTTTCTTGTTTGGCATGTATGGCTCATGCAGGGGATGGCGAGCAGCCCGGAGAGGAGTGACTCTAAGGAGCCACCACTCATAGTTAGGGCCTTTTGTTTAGTTGTTTATTTTTTATTTTAGTTTCTGTTGTATTCCGAGGATTTTCCGGAACAGTTGTACCAACTCTGAATTGTGACATTGGGGTTGGGTTATTTATAATGATGTTTCCATTGTTGTTTAAAGTTTTGGTTTAATACTATATTTCCGCGTTTGAGAAACTTGTTCATGTGGTACATTTTCTACCCATGAATCTTTTTAATAAAAGAATGCATGTTTTAATTCTTATATGTATGTAATTTATATTGTTTAACTGTATTATTGTTTATTTGATGATTTTTGTCAACATGACTATTACTATTGTAACACCGTTCTCTAGAATTACCCTTTAAGTGACATTTTTAGGAAACTATAAGGCTGAAAAACGGGTTACTTGAAATTTCTTATTAAAACATAGGACGAGTTTTTCTTTTTCTCAAGACATAAATATAAAGGCTTATAATTAATTACTCAAATAAGGTAAATGATAAACATTTCACAGCTCCTACACAAAAACTGAAGACTTACATAAAGCCCAACCCGACTACAAAGAAAGGTAGAAGATGCAGACTAAACGTAAAGAATTGGAGACGTAGCTCCTCAACATGGAGACACAGCTCCGCAAAAGATAAATAAAAATACAAACGTTATGAGTTGGCCAAAAGACACTAAACGGAAAAGCCGCTTACCGGCACAACCCGTAGACCCTCATTCTAGTCCCTCCTTAAATGAGGGTGGAATGAACCGGATAGGGGCAGCCCGATAAATAACTCTACCCTTATGCCTTCCCATCCACCAATAGATAAAGGCATGGAATGGTTTGGGGTATCAGGCCAACCAATAACCCGCGAACCATCATCATACACTCACGACTCAAAGGGAAATAAACACAACATAAGAACATACACGCCACGACCTCAGTCTATCTGGAATATGAGAACAACATCTCCAAGAGGCTCTACTAATCCGCCCTCGAGTCTCAGCATTCATTCCTCCTGGTGATCAATCGGGGTGGTGAGGGCATATACCCGAAGCATCGAATGAAAACCCGACATAACAATCTTCTCAGAAACAGCGAGGACACGTAGGTAAACAATATATGTAATGGGTGAGATTCGCAATCATCAACACAACATATGGCAAATGAAGATAGTACGACACACAAGGAATCATAGATTTAAGTCATAGCATCATGAATCATCAAATAGGCAGCAATATAATTATGCCAAATAACAGTATCATCAAACCATGTCGTATTATGCAATGTTCATGATTCATTCACTATGCAAATGGGTGTGACTCAGACCCTTACTCCATGGAGCTAAACAATCGTCGGAGAGAGTGATCGAGAGTACATGTTTTGCATGCACCAGCTATTCGGCAATAAGTGCTACAACATTCGTAACCACACGTGAATACTGGCTTTTTGCAAAGACACTCTACACCAATCTTGAATAAGGCAATGGCTAGTCGAGAGATTGAAGCGGGATCATGATTTACCACGACACAAAAGAGCTACCAACTGGTCACATGTGGAATGACACACCCCAACCCCCATAGGCTAAACCGACTGGCACCACTATATTCGCACCCGCACTAGGTGTAAGCTCAACTCCTAGGCCCAAAGGCCTTAACTGACTTATGCAAACGATACTAATGCTTACATATAAAAGCATATGCGATAAATGTTTTTCATCCGGATAAACCTCATGATTCCATATGAATCTTCTCATTAAGAGTTTCTTACACGATTTCAAGTGTATTAATTATGTTTTATCCATCAGATAAATCTTGTGACCCCTCTGGGATCGTGTGATCACAAGACCAATACAGATAGGCGATGTTTTCGGGTCCAACCCTCCGGCCCATCATCAAACTACTATCTTAAAAGAAAACGCTTCATGTTTGTGTTCATATCTTATGATATTGTTACTCAAGTCCTAATTTCATTATGAAATAGGATTGATAGATCCCATCGTTAATTTCTTAGATATTTTCTAAGTTACAAGGTTACTTGTTTCTCAAGTAACTAAACAATTACTGATTCATTTAAGTCTTATGAATCCATTGATGAATGAATCGTTAATAATATATTTTATGGTCTTGTTCCACCATAATCAATACTTTATTATCTCTTTCTTTCACTCTAAGCCAATTATGTGACTTAGGGTTATTACTTAGGAAAAAACCTTTAGTTTTGAGTGGATAACTCCTTTGTGTCTTTCACTGGAAACTCATACACTTTTAAGTTGGGACACTTTTAACTTTATAAAACTGCACCATGAGTATATAAAATACTTATGATGATTTGAAGAGCTTTTCCTTTCAAAACTCATTTCATTCAAACGTTACTCTAAATGTATAACTTTTGGATGATAGATAAATAAGTACATAAACTCATTTGTTTTATACTTTAGTAAGTGTCCTTAGTATTTTTACCCAAGGTCTTAACCTTTGGAAAGTAGTTTCAAAATACTTTAGTTATACTTGCGTCTATAAGTTGGACACTCCCAAAGCTCTTTTGTCTTAACTTTAGGAGTTGAAGTCTTCTCAAGTGGAATTCGTTAAATTAAATCGTTTATACCTAACTTAAGGCCAACCATTGAAAACATTTGAAATAAAGGGTATCATTACTTAGGTACATTGATACCAAAACTATAAATAAAATCTTTGAAAGTTCATATAGAACGTTTTGTAATATGACTCCTTTACTTTTCACAACTTTGGTTCAAAATCCCTATTAGTTCGAAGTACGATTCCCTCGGATCAAAACCTATCTTCTACTAAGTTCCGAAAACTCGTTTGAGCTTGTAAAATACTAAGTTAAGATCGAATGTTCATCACTTCTCAAAAACTCAACCTTTGGTCAAAAGCGTCTAAGTTTTGAACTGAGGTTCCTTTTTACAAATCCTTTGATTTAAATAGTTAATAACTTATTTGGAAAAGATGGAAGAGTTCTAAAGGTACAAGATCCTTTATCATAACTCAAAACCTCAAAGTAATTGAGTGATAGTGAACACAAGTCAAGCAATGAATGGATATAAGGAGCAAGTACAAGCTTACTCCTATAGGGTCCTTCCAAGCCTAAACCGTGTTTGCACATCTCAATTCACTTTGGTTTGAAAATAGTTTGAAGTTGTAAGTCACCAAGTTAAAGCTCAAAACCATTTTCCTTTCAAGATGTTATAAGTTCAACACAAGAAGAGAGGGAAAATAGTGTATAAAACACTCGATTGACTGTCCGGTCGTGGCCTCCATCACGGCCAGGTCGTGATAGGCTCTACCCCTAGCTCCCTGGAAGATCACGGCCGTGAGCCTCATCATAATCAGGTTGTGATACTTTCTATTTCCCTATTTTAAGAGATCACGACCGTGAGCCACTTCACGGTCAGGCTGTGATATTCTTTGTTTCTCATTTTATGGGACAACACGGCCGTGACACCCAGCATGGGTAGGCCGTGATCCCTTCTGTTTCACCCAAAATTATTCCTTTTGTTTCCAAAAACATCGTTGGTTCTTTCTAAGGTATTTCATGAAGATCAAAACATGTTTTTAGTTCCAAAATCTCATAAAACTTACTATCCATTAACATCATAAGTTCAAAAACATGATCTTTGGATCATTCATAAGTTCATTAGGTTCAAAGGTGTGGTTTTCTCCCTTACACACACTCATATAAAGCTTGCCATCACAAGACTAAGAGTGAAGTTCCACTTTACTAAACAACTCATAAACATTATAGATCTAAACATACTATCAAAATCTCCTACCTTTACCTAGGTCATGGTTAGGGTTTTCATCATTTCCAAAAGCATGTCATCATGTTAAACACCAAACAAACATATCAAGCATATAACTAAGATTATTACAAACCAAGTAACCAAATACACAACCAAACAAGGTGGGAAACCTATCTAAACAAACATAGGGTTTTCACCTAACTAGAAACCATTTTCATCCACCTATGAGGTGAGATAAAGGTTCACTCCTCATTATCTTAATGAAGCTTCCAAGAAGAAGATTGCAAGGGTAGTCCTGCAAGAAAAGAGATGGATGAACCTACATAGATCAAAGACTCAAGGTTTTGAAACTTTTTTTACAGTAATCATGAGCAAGAAGATGTTGCTTAATGATTTGATGAAAGGAAATAAAGATGAAAGGGTCTAGAAACTCACTTTTGAAGAACAAAAAGTTGATGTTCTTGTGTTCTTGAAGCTCAAGAACAAGGTTACTCCAAATCAAAAGCTTCCTTTACCAAAGATGGAAAGGAGGTCAAGACAAGCAAGGCTATGTCATTGAAATGAAGAAACAAGTATTTTTTGAAAACCACATCATCAACAAAGTGATGATTTTCGTGAGCATCAAGAGATAAAAATAAAGAAGAAGACAAGTGTGATACTTACTCTTGAACTTGAGGATGAAAAGGTGCTGTCTTGCTTGAAGACCCAAAAATGAAAGTTCTCTAATGGAGAAATTTCCTTCACCAAAGTTGTAGTAGAGGTTGAGGTGAACACAAATACGGTGTTTGTTTTTGGAAGGGAGAAGATGATGGTTCTTGACACTTGACTCAAAGTCCTCCAATTAAGAAATCTTCTTCACTACAGATGAAGAATATGAAGAGAGGATTAGATATATGGAGTTAGTTCTTAAAAAGAATTAGAAGAGATGTAAGGTATTGTGAACTTCAAAAGTCCATCAATGAAGTTTGAAGATGAACATTAGGGTTTACCTTTAGAGAAGATGAAGATGGAAGAGAGAGAAGAGAGAAATGAACTCTTGGTCTCCCTTTGGCTAGTGTGGTTCGAAAATGATGAAGGGAATAGGAGGGAAAATGACCTTGTCATGCAATTGTGATGTGATGAGGGGCTACAATGAGTTTGACTTGGTGGATGTGACTTGCTTGATTTGGTAGGGAACAATAAAGCATTCTCATAAAGTAAAGTTGTCTACTCCCCAAATGAGGAAAAAGGTGAAGATGTTTTGTATAAAGGTGATGGTGACCTAATCATGATTAAGAAGAGGATTAAGATAATTGATGGTCATGAACTGCTCCCGGCTCCGAGCCAAAATATTTTCCCGAGCTCGGGCCCAAAAACCAAGACTTAACGGACCCGATCAAAATAATAATATTTTTATCAGCTTCATCACAAAAACATCACAGAGGGCTCGAACAATTATATTATGATTTATCAGACTCAGACTTCTCCCCGAGTCATTAGGGTTCACAGATCACAGTGTGAATTCCTACTGTCTTCTAAAACGCAGTCCAATTTTATCTGAGTTTTTAACTTGAATTCAGATGAGTTCTCAATTATAAACATTTAACATTATTTATAATTGATTAGTTGCATTACCAAACAATTTATTCACAAAATAATTATTAACAGATACAGGATCTTCGGGGTGTTACAATATTACCCCACCTAAAAGGAATTTTGTCCTCGAAATTCCTTTATCTAAGAACAAACGTGGATACTGTTTCTAGATCTCGTCCTCCTCCTGTATGATTTCTCGGTCCTCAATCTTGATAGATAGTGCCTCATTGGTCAAGCTATCCTTTCAAACATACTGTATCGGTTCTATGATTCAGAAGAAAGCATCAAGGCAACTTTGCAACTTTCAATGCATGCAAGACATTATAAAGTTTTCAACAGTAAGAGAATTTAGATGATGGTGATTGGACGAACTCCGACAGTCGACAGGAAACTGAAATTATCTTTTCAGTTGCGATCCTGACACATCCCCACAATTAATTTGGATAAGAATGAAAATTTTTCCAATAGTGCAGAACTCAAACCTCACTTACTCTCGATTTTTTAAAAGAATAACAACAACAATATCTATGTCCTTTTGCTCAAAGGAGCCTCTTACTCGGTTTGCAGGAGGCGAAAATTGCCAGAAGTTTTAAATTTCATGAGATTTAATGTTTGGTTCACAAGTCAAATAGGATATGGTTAGAAGGTAACCAATCTGTTCTTCGGATATACGTTCATTTGTGAAAGAAGCAAACAAATCAAGTTCACTAAAGGTTTTGGTTCTCAACAATAACAGAGAATTCAAACAACCTTGGTTGATAAAGATCGATTTAGTAAGGAATAGAAGTAACTAAGTCCAAGGACAAATGAAGAAATAATAAGATTTCAATTGGTCATGCAAAAAGATAGTTAATAGAAGTAGAAATAATGAAATCAAATCAACTCAACTCAATTCAAATTATTCCAAGTCAATTCAAATTAAGAGGGCAATGAAGTCATAAGTAGTCCAAAAACTCTCGCATTGGCATAGGCAAGCAAAGACTAATTATGCTGGAATCAAATAGTATATTTAAAGGTTTACCTGCTACGGTACACTCTCCTGGGATGTGATCATTGGGTTGTGAAGCCTCAGTTCCACTGGTAGCGAAAATTCTAGCTCCTATCGATTGTTTGATTGTTTGCACTTTGTTAACTGCAGATCTTGTCTTGAGTTGACTACAATCTGATAGTTTGCACTTTGTTGGTCAATTCTGTGCATTTTATAGGGGGTAATTGGGTTGAATTTTGATATATTTGATGAAGATTATTATCGTATTTCACCATTTTACTTAAGTTTTTACAAAACTGATGTTTAGAGGCAGCTTGATGAGCATTTGATAAAAGATGGAGGTTTTTGAGCTAAAAGGAGAAAATAATGAAGTTTGGGCTCGAAGCACGCCCGTGCCAGACAGCAACACGCCCGTGCAAGCCTTTCAGCTCAACCATCCAAACATACCCTTACAAAAAGACTTAAAGTTGACCTCTGAAGATGAAGCACGCCCGTGCAAGATAGCAGCACGCCCGTGCCGAAGAAAGGCCTGACTTGGAGAAGCAAGGAAGCAAGGCCTGACTTATTTCAGCACGCCTTTACATAAAGTGGAGCACATCCGTGCTAGCGGCGCTGACAGACCTAATTTTGGGGCCCTTTCTCCTATTTTCCTATATATAGAGGCCCTCTGTACCACTATGAAGACATCTTTTGACATCTATTGTATCTTATACATTATTTTACATAGTTTATAGTTTTTTGTAGTGTTTAGAATTCTAAAGTATGATTTGCGCTAGGGGGTTAAGTTGGAGATATTTATTCTTCTTCTTCTTAATTCTTCAGGATGCATTTCCCATTGTTGAACTTGGTTTTATTTTTTATTATGGGTAGATAATTTCCCCACTAGAGTTGTGATTGATCTTGTATTAGCAGAAACCCTTTTTGCTATGCAGAATACACAGCTGATGCAAAAACAACAATAGTTTTTGCAGAGAATGGAAAATTAAGTAAGAGAAGAAGGAGTAGTGGATGCAAGGTTGGTTACATTCATGAAATGCAAGCCACCCCGGTTTCATGGAGAATATAACCCGGAAGGGACAGAGTTATGGATACAAGAGGTAGAGAAAATCTTTTTGGCTATGCGCTGTAGGGAAGATAGGAAGGTCACCTATGCATCTTTTATGTTGGTGAGAGAAGAAAAATAAGGGGCCCATGAGGATAATCAAAGGAATGGAGAAGAGAAGCCTCAACAAGAGCAGAAACCTTATGATCGTCCTAGGCTGCAAGCTGCAATAGTTGGAGAAGAAGGACAGAGAAGGTTCAGATGTTTCAAATATGGAGGAACACACTTGATCAGGGATTGTTGGGCAAAAAATTATGTATGTTTTCGATGTGGAAAATCAGGACACATAGCTCGTGATTACAGACAGGAGGTAGCAATAAGATCTAATGATGGTGAAAAAAAAGAAGCAAGAGCAAAGAGACCTCAAGCAACGTGTGTTTGCACTGCGAGGAGCTGGGACATCTCAAAAATGAGCAGAAGCTATAAGTTTAACTTTTGGAAACATACAATAACGTCCTTTTTAGGATAATCTTCTTTTGCTTTGATGTACTATAGGAAGCAGTAGTTCTTGGAACGTTGAGTTGAATGTTTGTATCACCGTCTACATGTACCTCAACATGATGTAGCACGTGTATGTTTTCAATGAAGTTTCATAAAGTATGTTTGCTTAATCTTGGATGAGGTTTAGCGTGATGTATATATTTACCTACTGCTGAATTTTGAGGACGAAATTCTTTTTAAGGGGGTGATAATGTAACATCCTATTTTCTTGAATAAGGTTTAAGACTTAAGTTAAGTATGTTTAAAGGTTGGATAATGTTCCTTATGGCTTGAGAGGCTATGTCCAAATTTAAGGGAATTTGGCATTGGAACGAGCTTAGAAAGTGCAAAAACGTGAAAGAACGGGTCTGATCAGCGTCCAACGCTTTGATGTTGAGTAACCCAACGCTCAAACGTTGACTGTTGGTGCTTGAGGGTAGGATAGGTGCACGTCAAAGCGTGGAAGGGTGTATACGTGTCAATTTGCATGCGCACGTGACAGGAGACGTGGCGATCAGCGCGCCATGCTCAAGCATGGAGATTCTACACGTTCAAGCATGCACAGCTGGGCAACAAAACTGAAGTTTTTCTTTCTGTTTTCACTTGGCACGAATATCATTCTCTCGTTCAGCCTAAAACTAGTAGATAGAGTCAAGGGTTCTAGAGACAAAAAGAGATCAAGTTGAGGGAGATTCAAGCATCAGATCGTGATTTTGACTACGCCGAAGTGATTGTAACGTTACCTTCGATTTCGACCAATCGTTTTTTTTGATTCGTCAAAGTTAAGCTAGAACCCCTAACACGTCGATACGTCGACCTTTGTGTTCTTTGTACATTCTTCGATGCTCTTCATGGATACTTGGTCTTTTTCTTAGTTTTGAGTTGCCCTAGGGTTAACAATAATGTCTGTATGTTGTTCCCGTGGTTAGGGCAAAGTTCGAGGGCGTGGTGATGTTGGTGGCTAGAAGAGAGGAGAGGCTGAGAAGTGTTAAGGGTGAGGCTGCAGATTCTTGGTGGAGGCGGTGCCTTGGTGGAGACCGTGAGCTTGTGATCGTGTTCACGAAATCGTTTTCAGGTAAGGAGGAAGAAACCTCAATTACTGGGGAAATGGGCGTAGGATATAACTATTGGCATGTGTAGGGATCCTCAAACCCTACTAGTGGTTAAGTAACCCAAAACACCTAACTTATATCGGTGATTAGCGTGGAGTGGTACCAATCTATGGTGTAGGCATTGTAGGTTTATCACCGATAGGATAATCTATGATATTTGTTGATCGGGGATGTATGCCTACATGTTGTAGTTGATAACATGCTTAAATGATGTCACACGTGAAAACATGATTAATTGATATTTTGATATGCTTGCAATGATGACATGTTGTTCTGCTATGATATGTTGATATGATTGTGAATGTTTTGATCTTGGTTGAATTTGGAGATGATTGGTATGATGTTTGATTAATAGAATAGTTGATGGTATCCGACTCGTAGAATAAGTTAAGTTGATTTGAGTTAAAGGTGGCTCTCATGGTTGGAGAGTGACATACTCGAAGTTGGAGGATGTGGACCTCTAAGACCTTGATCAAGCTATTGTTGAAGTGTTGTTGAGATGTTAGGTGCATACGTTGAGTACGAACTAGTTGGTGATGGATGCATAATCATGGCATTTACATTGTTGTGGTGAAAAGCAGTATGTACAACCGCAACATTAGTTTGAGTGGTTGTCACACGAGGTTGGTGTTCGAGGTGGACATTCCAGTGCGACCAAGATAACTAAAATCACAGTTGGAGGGACGCAGGTGCTTTATAGCACAGGGTATTGACTACGTTTAGAAGTTGGGTAATGTGTCCGATTCGTGAGTTGTCTATTTTTTTCTAGGTTTAGAAGCAATTATAACTGTCTCGGTTATTCATAAGATCAGTATTTACATGCTGATTATGTTTTACGTCTTATGAATATGAGTTAACGATTGCTTTTACCAGGAACCAATAGTTCGAAGGTCTCGTATTGAAGGAAGTGATGGGGATGAGGATGCTGGTGTGGAGATCAATCCTAGAGCTAACAGAGCGGAATCTGAAGTCACGAGAACTCTAAGGGATATAGCTGCAGCAGTCGCAACAGAATACGCAGCTGATGCAACTCCAACAAGAATTCATGTAGAGGACGTAAAATCAAGGGAGAGAGGAAGGAGTGGTGGATGCAGGGTTGGTTGCGTTCATTAAGGGCAATCCACCCCAGCATCATGGAGAATACAATCCTGAATGAGCAGAGTTCTGGATACAGGAAGCGGAAAAGATCTTTTTTGCCATGCGCTGTAGGGAAGACTGAAAAGTCACCTACGCATCTTTCATGCTGGTCGGAGGGGCAGAATCCTAGTGGAAGAACCGGTAGAGAATGCTAGAGGCAGACGGAAGAATGATTACATGGGAATTGTTGTAACACCCCGTTTCTGTAACTGTTTATGATCAACATTTAATTGTGATCGCTACCTTATGTTTGATATGACTTTTATATATATATATGTGTGTGTGTGTGTGTGTGTGTGTCAATGTTTATATGATGGTTTATATCCATGGTTATGTTAAGGTAAAGTTTCTTTTGTCGTCAAGAGACGAAAAACCGATAAAAGTTCTATTTTGATCATTGTCGTGTAATTTCTCGTTTTACGTGCCGGAGGCCGGGAAATGGGGAATTAAGTAAGATGTAATGTTGAATTACATTTTCCATTACCTTGTTGATTATTCCTAATGAAGAAGATAAACTTTATTAAAATCCAAAAATTTACCAAAAGTAGTAAAAACCAATTATCCATTTTTGGTAAAAACCCTAATTACCTAATTCCTAACTAAATGAGAATGTAACTATTCTAGTTACATTAGTCAAGGCCATTCGGCCATGATGCTTGTGGAAGAGCCCAAAATCCTCCTTTTATCATATCCAAGAAAGTTATGACATTAACCACTAATAGAAAAAACATCTTAACCATTTTTGGTTAATTTTGTCCTTAAGCCCTTCATAAGCAACAACACACTCATCAACTTGAATCTTGGCCCTCCAATCTTTATGATCAAAATTCAATGAGGATTTGGAGTCCAAAAGGGAGGGAGAACTCGGCCCTTTAGGTGTTCAAGACACCAAAACACTATTCCATTCATTTCTCACTCAAAACACAAAAGTTCAAGATTTTCTCTCTTCTCTCACTTCTCTCTTGCATTCGGCCAGACCCAGTAAGTAGTCTTGCTCACATTATTTCATCATTCTAACTTCATATTCTTGTTTATCTCATTCATCTAATGATGACAACCAAACGGTGTAGTTGCCTTTTGAAGATTGTTTGGTTGAATTCAAAGAGAGTTAATTTCGTGTTCTTCTTAAGGAACAAATTGTAGCAACATAAAAGTGAAGAAAACAAGAAAATGATGAAGAAAGAGATGATGAAGGCGCCACAAACCAAGAAGGTTTGATAAGCCAAATGATGTTCGCCACAAGAACCTTGGATTCTTGATAAGAACTAAGTTTGGTTCAACCAAGAGCCTAAGAGAACAATTCTCTCACAAAAGGAATTAATCCAAATTCAACATCCAAGTTGTCTTATTCCATGTTTCTAGGTGCATACATATAGTAGTGGAAGGCATGAAGATGCCGTCAAAAGGTCACCATAAAGTGACTTGACCCCACCCTAACATATAATAATTCCTACTAAAAACTAATTAAAAGAAAAGAACCATAACCACCATATAAAGACTCACTAATGTGTGGCTATTAACTCCATAACCACCTTATAATGACTCTCCAATAAGTGGCCAAACATTCCATAACCTCACAAGGAATTACTAAGGCATGCAAGCCAAAAGTTAACCTCCTTTCTTATCATAAAATTCGACCCCACCATCCTACAATAGCCAAATAACATATTGAAATAAAAACTAAATACAAGCCTAAAACAAAATGTGTCAAATCCGTCCAGAATTTCGTGCATAAATTCTAGCCCTATTTTCTTCATGATAGAGATCGAATTAGGTCCTTATGATAGACATACAACTTGTAGAAAATTCCCTTAGCTTTCCAACGCTACCAAGAACATGGAAATCGGATTATCAGAGAACAAGTTACAATCAAAACAAGGCATAAGGTCACTTGGACTTGAATGGTTTGACCTCCTCTTGTTGCAAACTTGAATTGCCCCCTCTTGGCTCATATCATCTAAACAACTTCCTCTTTGGAATTTCTTCATTTGAAGTTGTTTGCTTCAAGTTATTCAAGAATCATTCAAGAAGGTTCAAGCTTCTTGAACTTGATTTTGAACCCTTGTTCAAGAGTAAGTTTCTAACTTAGTTTCTTCTCTTTATTACTCTTGAGAACATCTTTATGTTATCATCCTTATGATGTTGAAAAATCATTGTATTCTCATTGTTTATGAAGTTGCAAAAAATCATGTTTTAAACTTGTTTGTTTCTCATCTAGGTCACGGTTTTCCTAGTGGTTTTGGTGACCAAGTTTTCATCTTCTACTCTTCAAGGAAGCTTCACAAAGGTAATGGGAGAGTGAACCATATCACACCTTAAATGGTGGTGATAAAGGCATCTTAATTTGTTGAAGGAAAACCCTAGATCTAGGGTTTCCTTATAAAGTTCTTTACTTTGTTGTCATATTAAATTATGTTGTTGTGTTGATATGATGATTATGTTTGTATGTGCTAGGAGAAAAGTATTTTGGCATGGTGAAAAACTATTCTTAGGTCCAAAGATCTAAGGATAGGATTTTTGAATGGTTTGAACTTGTTTATGTTCTAAGTTGTCTTGATAACATGCTTATATGTTAATGTGATTATTCTATGTTACTTTGGATGTTGTTGAATGGCTGTATTTTGGTGGTATAGGACCATGAGTGGTTCGGCCTTGACATGTTTAGGAGGGAAGCCAAAGCTTCTATGTTTAAGTGATGGTAAAATGAACTTAATATGGTTTAACAATGCAATAAAACAAAGAAAAACCTATCCTATTTTCCTAAGGGGCATTCGGTCTTGTGTAGAAAATAGGGTTAGGACCTTAAAATGTTAATGCTAAGGGGTTTTATATGTTCATACTAAAGTATAAGAAGGTTATAAATTCAAATGGTTTACAAAGAAACGAATTTTTAGTTCCAAAGGACCATGTGTTGTGAAATAAGAGTTTTTGGACTTCATGTAGGAACCATGTTAAGAATGGGCTGGTTTGATGTTGATCAACCACTTACTTTAATAAGTTGTTTTAAAGAAAAGTTTTTCAAGAACCAAGAGTTTCATAATTAATCAAGATGGTTTTCAAGAAATTTTAGTTAGTAAGCTTTCTTTGAGAAATGGGATTCTTACAAAACCTTTCTTTAAAAACAACGAGTTTTACACTATCACCTCTTTGGACTTTCCAAAAGTTATAAGTTATAGTTCATTTGAAAGCAAAATAATGATTTCAAAAGGGAATTATGTTTTCTCCTCCACTAAGTAATAGAATTAAGGAAACTAACTCAAGGAGTTTTGCACTAAAATGAGACACCTATGGACACTTTATTAGAACTTTCAAACTATACTTCATCAAAGAGATTTCATCAACTACTTTGACATAAGGATAGTACTTTGAAGTTTTCACTATAATAGTATAAACACGCGTTATCTCCTAAGGGAATCTATATGAACTCCATAATGGACTCATAAGATCCTAGTAAAAGACATATACTAATACCTACTGAGCATGACAAAACCATGTTCCACATCTTTGATGATTTAGATCATCTAAGGACTCCATAATGATTAATCATTAAGAGTTACTTATAAAAGTAATGTTCCTTGTTAGAAAAATGAAAATATTGATGAAGGAGATCCTTGTGGATCCTAACCTCCATAATACATCCAGGTCATGGAATAATGTATCATAAAACATGAATATCGTGTTACGAACGACGAAGTGGTACGTGATTGCAAGGAACGGAACCAAGGATGGGCGACTAATGGCAAGTCGTGTGAAAGTGGGTCCCGTAACAGTATCCTGTGGTTTATCAAGAGATAAACGTGGTGCTACAATGATGAGGTAATACGTGGCTGTTTTGTGGCATTTCATGACATGCATCTGCATCTGTGCATGAGTTGGGCGTGATGCCTAGGAGTTGAGATTACACCTTGGTGCAAGTGCGATTGTCTGAGGTGTCGATCATGAGGATCTTGGGGATGTCGAGTGTTGGGGAAAATACATGTGGCCAGAGAGTAGCTCCTCTGTGTCGTGGATATCCATCGAAAAACACTGACGTCCTAACTGAAACACCGGGCAAATCATGATTTGAGCAAAGAACGTCTAGCGTGAGCCGTTATGATGATTGCAATCATTGGATGTGGCACTGTGAGCGGAGATAACGCAAACAATGTTCTCCCAATCACTCACTCTTGTTATGTTAGCTCCATGGAGTAGGGGGTCTGAGTCATGTTGCATTTGTGTCATTGCATTCTTGAGTTGACCTTTGACCCATATCATTGTTGATGGATATATTAACTGTTACTGATATACTAACTGCAATTGATATATCTATGTAACTGTGATGCCACGTAATTAATTGTTATGTTGTGAAAGCCCATGCACTA
The DNA here is from genome assembly GCA_039655645.1 of Ammopiptanthus mongolicus. Lineage (NCBI taxonomy): Eukaryota > Viridiplantae > Streptophyta > Magnoliopsida > Fabales > Fabaceae > Ammopiptanthus > Ammopiptanthus mongolicus. The sequence continues at coordinate 48,238,871 of CM077347.1, forward strand.
TTATGCCGATTGGGTGCATGTGTGCGTGACTTTTATCACTGCTATTCTGGTTGTGCGATATGCGGAATCTCACCTCATTACTTTTACTGTCACGTTGATCGCGTGGTTTTCTTTCTACAATGGTGAGTAGATATGGCGAGTGATCCACCTTCTCGATTGACGTTGGACTTGACGCTTCACGACGGGGCGGATGCTTGGACCATCCATCATGATGGACGTCGCACATACACGAGAACAGTGAATTTCATGAGCAGGAGAGAGTTGCCTTTCTCCATGACGAGCCTGTCTGAGAGAGTTTGTACTGTAGGGTTTAGTGGTGAGGGTAGCGAGGAGTCACCCATCCACCATCACCACCTGCTGATCATCCGCTATAGCCCAGCACCCAAACTGCAGTTCATCGGGAGGAGCCCTGGGACATATATGTTGACCCTGCTTCTATGACACCTCCACCTACTGCACCGTCTACTTCTGTTATACCTGCATCTACGGCCGGCCCTTCTGTCCCTGTTGTCCCACCTCCAGGGCCTACTTATGAGCCTTCCGAGCTACACCCTCTGATTCGCTGCCATCGGGTGACTTGGAGGATGACTGCTCGTAAGAGTACACCGGCTCCTGCCAGGGTATCTTTTTCTGCTCCCCTCATTATCCTCTCGTCTGACGATGAGGAGATGGAGGAGGAGGAGGAGGAAGAGGAAGTGCCCGAGTATGTTTCGGAGGACGTTCCTGAGGTAGCCTCGGCCAGCCCGTGGTGGTTGAGGACTGACGAGGAGGCGCTGCGGTACGCGGAGCAGACCATGAGCGGCTATGACATGCAGGCCTTAGAGGATGAGAATGAGGAGGAGGAGGAGGAGGCCATGGAGGAGGACGACGAGGAGGACGAGGACCCAGAGGAATATTACTCTGATGAGTAGTACAATGTCAATTTTTGGCCAGTCTCTAGAGTCTTTCCCAGTGTCTGTATTTTTATTATGTACCCCTTCCCCCTTTATGTTGTGGAGCTGCATCTCTTGTAGTACAGGTTAAGCTTGCCTTTATGTTATTTTGTTTTCTCCTGTAGTCCAGTGTTGAAACTACTATGTGTACCTATGTAATTTGAGAGATGTTCTACCTTTTAGTATTAATTATGATTATGCGTATTGTCCTTGGGATGTAAGTATACATGCATGGTTTTGGAACTTGAGTATAAAAGAAAGGAAAAAGAAAACCCATATTTTGATAAGCTCTATTTATTTATTTTCCGCTTTTAAATTTATGGTCTTGTGTTGAATAATCGTGACCCCTAAAGTGGGATGTTACAATGGTTTAGAGCATGCTTTATGGAAAAGTACTTCCCTGAGACACCTAGGCATGCGAAGGAAAAAGAATTCCTTAGCTTGAAGCAAGGAAGCTTATCGGTAGGAGAGTACGCAATGAAGTTTGAGTCCTTACTCAGGTTTTCAAAGTTTTACCAAGTGCGTCTGGATAAGGATTGGATATGTAGACGGTTTGAGGATGGGTTAAGGCACGAACTGCAAAAGGTGGTGCTACCTCTGGGGATTTCCAGGTTCCCAGAATGCTAGAAAGATGTGTTGCTGTGGAAAATCTTGACAAGCGGATGGAAGCTCGCTAACTGAAGAAGAACAAGGGACCAATGAGAAACCATCAGAGGGAAAAAGAGGAGAGGTCTCAACAAGAGCAAAATCCATATGATCGTCCTAGACCACAAGCTATGGTAACTGGAGAACGAGGGCAAGGGAAGTTCAGATGTTTCAGATGTGGAAGAGCACATTTGATTAGAGACCACCGGGAAAAAGACTCCTTTTGTTTTCGATGTGGAAAGCCAAGACATATCGCTCGCGATTGTAGACAGAGGACAGCAACAGAGCCTAATGATGTTGAAGGACAGGAACAGAGAGCAGATCAGAGAGACTTCCAACAACGGGGAGAGTGTTTGCAATGCGAGGAGCTAGGACTTTCCAACCATGAGTAGAAGCTATAAGTGTACCTTTTTGGAAACAATTTGTATCATCCTTATTAGGATGATCATCTTTTGTTTGGATGTGTTGAAAGAACAGTAGTGTTGGAATGTTAAGTGTGATGACTACATCACTGTCTTGTATATATACCTCAAACTGTTGTAACAAGTACATGTTTTCAATGAAAGTTGTACAGTTTGTTTGCTCCATCTTGGATGAAGTTGGTGTAATCTGCACACCTATTTGCTGCCGAATTTCGAGGACAAAATTCTTTTAAGGGGGTGGTAATGTAACATCCCATTTTTTTTAGCAAGGGACAAGGCCTAATTTAAGTATGTTTGAATGTTGGATAGTGTTCCATATGGCTTAAGGAAGCTATGGTCCACATTTGATGGAATTTGGCCTTGGAACGAGCTCAAAAAGTGAAGAAACGTGAGAGAACAGTTCTGATCAGCATCCAACGTTTAGACTTGGAGAAACCCCACACTCAAACATTGGCCGTTGACGTCAGAGCATTGGTAGTTGCATATCAGAGCGTGTAAGCTGGAACGTGTGGGGGTACAAGTGTCAGAGCGCAAGTGACGCGTGGTAGAGACGTGGCAATCAGCATGCCACGCTTAAGCGTGGAGGATTCCCACGTCAGAGTGTTGATTGGTTTTGTGTTAAAGTGCAAGTTTACACAATGGTGACAAGTCATAAAATGATAAGAGAGATCATTCCCACGAGGATTAAATGGTATTTAGTTTGCAAGATTAAAACAATCGTTCTAAATAGTTAAGATTTCAAAAAGGTAACAAGAAATTGTGGTGTGTGTTCCAGCAACGAGATTAAAAGACAACAATAAAGCAATTAAATGAGGTTGGTGAACAGATATGGTAAAATAGCTATAGGTATGACTCCTTTATAACTTCAACTACTGTCAATTATGCTTCGGGATATGCTGCAGCATCTGGCTCCAGGAAATTAAAGCTATGTTTTCCAACATAATTAAGATAAGGTTCATTAAATTCTCATATTCCTAAGCTCGTATTAATTACAAACTCTTCGAATTAAGCATGTCCAGCTGGCCCAAGGACTTGAAAGATCATTCCTAATTCATTCAATGTTACTAACTTTCTAATTAGTAACTTAATCCTTATCTTTTAATCAAGTCTACTTGCATTACCTTTCCAAGTTTTAGCAAGCTCAAGTTCTATCTAAGCTAATTAGACTTAAAGGGAATGCATACAAAATAGATTAACAGAAAACGCTTTAGCAAACCATAACATAACTTCAACTAGAAATTCATCACAAATTTATCATACCCATATCTATAGCAAGTTTAGCTCATGATGAGCTTACAAACACTAAGGGAAAAATATAAAATAGAGAATGAGTTCATTACAAAGGAAGATGACTAAATGGTAGACAAGAAGGGAGAAGGCACAACTGCTGTCTTCTGCTATGTGAATTGGCTGATCTTGAAGATAAGGGGAATGTTCCCTTTTTTGGGTAAAATCCCCTTTACTCTCTCCACTTTTGGGCCAAAATGGTTAGTACATTTTTGTCCTGGCCCAAATCCCTAGTACAGCAGCGGTAGAGTCCAAAGCCACGTGTAAGCTTGCTGCCAATCCTCTTAGGACACGTCAATAGGAGAGAGAAAATTGTAAGTTCATGTCCTTCAAGGAGTACCCTCTAACTAAAAATGTTGCAGCATATCCTGAAGCATTATTTTTATTTCAGCAGTCAGTAAGTCAAAACCTGTTGTGCACCAGAAACACACTATTAAGCTCCAAAACTAATAAAAATAAGAAAGTTATCCTAACGACATATAAAACTCTAAATTACTCTAAAACGCATAAAACCTAATCACAAAAAACTCAAAGACAATTAAAATTCAAGCTAGGAAAGCATAGATAACTCTCAAATTCCCCTAATCTTTTTCTTTTAGTTAGCACATCCTTCATTAATTTGGCATAGTTAGGCATTTTCTGCAGCGCATCCACCAGAGGAATGTTAATGTCCTGCTGTTTGAGTTTCTCCATAAACTTCTTGAATTGCTTATCCTAATGGACCTTCCTCAACCTTTGAGGAAAATGAGGAGGAGGTCTTTCAGGAATAAGCTTAGGCAGAGATGCTGCAGTATTTCCAATGTCAGACTCCGCAGCAGATTTTCCAGTATTAGCCTTTGTCTGCTCCTACACAGTTTCAGCTTCAGCTTTTTCTATTTCAACTCTCTTTTTATTCTCTATCACAGTTGGTAATTCAGTCCCACTTCTCAATTGGATGGCTTTACATTATTCTTTTCCACCAGAGGTAGAGGTATTTGGAGTTTCAGTAGAGGCTGGAAGAGTACTACTTTGTGTTCTGTTTAGAGCATTGGTCACCTGCCCCACCTGAGTCTCCAAATTCCCCATGGAAACCCCTTGATTCTGAAATTGTGCCTTGGTTTCTGACATAAAAGCTTTTAGTACAACCTCTACGGACATCTCTTGATTGGCTTGTGGAGCTTGTTGTTGTGTTGTAAAACCAGGGGGTGCATTGTTGTTTCGTGAAGGAAAGTTTGAATTGGGTGTCCCTGGTTGCAACGTGTGATTATTGTTACTCCATTGAAAATTAGGATGCTTCCACCCTGAATTATTAGCCTTGCTATTGTAGTTCCCCAAGTAGTTAACTGAAGCAGGGTTCCCAGAGCAGTTCTCGAATAAATGCTCTCCTCCACATAACACACATGATACAACACTAGTCTGGAACACTTGTTGTTCATTCCCCACTGGTTCACTTCTTGTAGTTTGATTCTGAGCAGTGGCTTGGTTACCCATAGCAAAAATTTTCACCATATTTGTCAACGAGGCTACTTGAGCAGAGACAGCAGTTGCATCAGTCACTTCATGTCTTCTTGCTGCAGCAATAGTCTTGCCACTACTTAGCCTTGCAGTTGGCCATTGATAGGTGTTGGCAATTATGCTCTCTATCAGTTCGTAAGCTTCATTATAGGACTTGTTTAACAAAGTACCACCAGCAGAGGCATCAAGCATCATTCTTGCTGAGGGCAGCACCCTATTATAAAAGTGTTCCATTTGAATACATATGGGAATGCTATGATGTGAGCACTTTTTCGGCAATTCTTTAAATCTCTCCCAGGCCTCATATCACTGTTCATCATCTTGCTGCCTAAAAGAGGTTATATCATTTCTTAGCTTTGCATTCTTCATCGGAGGAAAGAATTTAGTCAAAAATTTCTCTTCTATCTTATTCCATGTATCAACTGAATTTGGCTCCAGAGCATTTAACCAATTCTTAGCCTTGCCATTCATAGGAAATGGAAACAATCTCAGTCTGAATGTATCATCAGTAAGTCCTGGATTCTTGAAATTTTTAGCCACACTCAAGAACTGTTGTAAGTGCCGATAGGGGTCTTCAGTAGCAGCTCCACTGAACTGCCCTATTGCTTGGAGCATTTGGAACACAACAGGCTTGAATTCAAAGTGCCCAGTAGTGATCTCAGGAACTACTATGCATGTGTTCATTGTTTCAGGATCAAACAGGGCATAGCCTCTAATTGAGTTTGTCCGATCATTTTCCAGAGCCACGTTTTCAGGTTGGTCTTCGTCATCCATTTCAATAGTTTCAGTACTTTCAGAGCCTCCAGTGCTTTCTGGAGACACAGAGATCAACCTCTCCAAGTCAACTAAACCGTGATTTTCCCTTGTGAGTCTTCTGAATGTTCTTTCAATCTCAAGGTCTAGTTGGAATTTAAGGTTACTCTACTTATTCATGCAAGGTAAGAACACCTGATGCTAGAGAAAAACACTGTAAATATCAGTTATCCTAACTAACAGAACTATCAATCTAAAACTTGTAAATTAAACACAATTACAATCCCCGAGAGCGACGCCAAAAGCTTGTTGATTGGTTTTGTGTTAATGTGCAAGTATACACAATCGTCACAAGTAATAAAATGATAAGAGAGATCGTTCCCACGAGGATTAAATGGTATTAAGTTTACAAGATTAAACTAATCGTTCTAAATAGTTAAGATTTCAAAAAGGGTAACAAGTAATTGTGGTGTATGTTCCAGCAACGAGATTAAAAGACAACAATAAAGAAATTAAATGAGGTTGGTGAACAGATATGGTAAAACAGCTATAGGTATGACTTATTTGTAACTTCAACTAGTGTCAGTTATGCTTCGGGATACTCTGCAGGTTCTGGCTCTAGGAAATTTAAACTATGTTTTCCAACATAATTAAGATAAGGTTCATTAAATGCTCATATTCCTAAGCTCATATTAATTACACCCTCTTTGGATTATGCATGTTCCAGCTGGCCTAAGGACTTGAAAGATCATTCCTAATTCATTCAACGTTACTGACTTTCCAATTAGTAACCTAATCCTTATCTTTTAATCAAGTCCACTTGCATTACCTTTCCAAGTTTCAACAAGCTCAAGTTCTATCTAAATTGATCAGACTTAAAGGGAATGCATACTAAATAGATTAACAGGAAACGCTTCAGCAAACCATAACATAACTTCAACTAGAAATTCATTACAAATTTATCATACCCATAGCTACAGCAAGTTTAGCTCACTATGAGCTTACAAACTCTAAGGGAAAATATAAAATGGAGAAAGAGTTCATTACAAAGGAAGATGATAAAATGGGAGACCAGACGGGAGGAGGTGCAACTGCTGTCTTATGCTCTGTGAATTGTCTGATCTTGAGAATAAGGGGAATGTTCCCTTTTTAAGGTAAAATCCCCTTTACTCTCTCCTCCACTTTTGGGCCAAAAAGGTTAGTACATCTTTTCCTGGCCCAAATCCCTAGTATAGCAGCGGTAGGGTCCAAAGCCATGTGTAAGCTTGCTGCCAATCCTCTTAGGACACCTCATCAGGAGAGAGAAAATTGTAAGTTTATGTCCTTCAAGAAGCACCCTCTAACTAGGAATGCTGCAGCATATCCCGGAGCATTATTTTCATTTCAACACTCAGTAAGCCAAAACTTGTTGTGCACTAGGAAGACATTATTAAGTTGTAAAACTAATAAAAATAAGAAATTTATCCTAACGACATCTAAAACTCTTAATTACTCTAAAACACATAAAACCTATACACAAAACCCTCAAAGACAATTAACATTCAAGCTAGGAAAGCATAGTTAACTCTCATTTCTAAGAGTTATCACGCCCCCAAACTTGAATCATTACTTGTCCTCAAGTGATGCCAAGAGAGGTAAAAGGTCACACAAAATAAAAATCTAAAGAAAATTATCAAACTAGCCTTTCCACACAAACCACACTGACTCCAACAGACACAGCACTAAGGCAGACCCACAGATTAAACCTCTCACACTATTATCATTCATGCATAACAATCAAGTGGATTTTTATGGCTTCAGTCACTAACAACAAACGACAACATGTTGCAGCTCATCACTGTCAGAACTGTATGTTCTTTTCACTCACAACAGCATGTTCTTTTCACTCACAGCAGCATGGGTTACACTCAGTCATCATTCACATGCACCTTTTTCTAAGCTTAACAAGCTTCTAAACTCACTTAACAGAAACCATGCAACACACAACTAGAGGGCTTTATTGGGTTAAAATGGGGCTTAGGTCAACGTGGGGAAAGCATTTGGGAAGTGGCTAACACTAGGTGGAGTTCAACTATACTTTTGCTCTTTCTTTTGTTTTCCATAACCCAAAATAGATTTTCTAACACTAAGGGGTGCTGATTTCCTCTTTTCATCCTTGCTTCCTTTCCTTATTTTCCTTTTTATGCGGTCAGAGAATGCTTTCCAATCATTTAAGGGGCCTTTTTGCCCTGATACAGTCTTTTTTTCTCTGTTTCTCTCTCTCTCTGTTTTTTTTCTTTTTTTTAACTTCAACTATGTATGACACATTGCTATTACCAGCAAAGATCATTCCTTTTTACACAACCAACTGTTAAGCACCCCCAAACTTATGCTACAGCATTGCCACCAAGAAAGCATAGCCTCTACTCTAACTAGTTGGGACCATGGGTTTTACTGGGAGGGGCTAAAAATGGGGTTGCAGTAACAAAATAAAGGGCTCACGGCTCAAAGGGGTTAGCACAACGGAATTCACAGTAGGGTGGGCTAACATGCTTTTAAACAAGTTACACAAAAGAAACAATTGTTCCTCTAGTAAATGTGTGTGCTGCAAGGAAGTGTCAACATGCATCAGAATCAAAGCAAACTCAGTAGAATTATGCACTAGAATGACACACAATCAACAAAATTGACTACTATTTGGGTTCAAATCTTAGAGGTTAGCAGAATGTTGCAACAATTGCCCTAAGAATGTTAATCACCAAATCAATCAAACACACTCAAAAGATTTTTGCATTTGTGTTAACATGTTATTAGGCCAATCAGTGGGTCCAAAAACTTGTTGTTCATTAAATTTTTCAAAAGAGCCCACATGAGGGGGGCAAGTTGTACATGGCAAATGCAAAGAAGACCCAAGCAAACTAACATCTTAAAAAGAAAAAAAAAAATAACAAAAGATGGGTAAAAGTCCACTGACCCTACTGAAACATTGCAACAACTAAAAACTAAACTAAGATGAGTAAATCTCCAATTCGGTCCTTGAAATTGTAAAGTCATATCAATTTGGTCCCTATGTCAATTTTGTGCCAATTTGGTCCCTGATATTATAAGGTTCGTATCAACTTAGTCCCTGGCGGAGGGACTGGATTGATTAACGTTTGACAATTTCAGGGATGTTTTTGGAATTTCGAAAATGTCAAGGACTAAGTTGATACAACCTTACAATTTCAGGGACCAAATTGAGGATTTACTCAAACTAAGATGGTCCTAGTGACCGCAGTACATCATCAACAAAAGCAGATAATCTTGGTAGTTAAAAAGAAAAGGTAGAGCAACAAGGAAGTCCTGATTGATTGCTGCACCAATTGCATTGTAAGAGCAGTTCACGGATTCCTCTTTCTGGAGCTCCTCCTTCTGCTCCCAGGCTTAGCCAAATCCTTCATTTTGAAGGGGGCAGAAGACTCTACCCCCTGTCATTTCCAGCTTACGCTCCTCAACTTGGTCTTGCTTACTATCTTTGTCTTCTTCCTCCTCCACTTCCAATGCTGCAACATCCCCAGACTTACCCTTGCCTTCCTCAGTTGTTTTCAATCTTTTAGCAGAGGTAGGAGTATCTTGTAACATCCCGATTTCCTATGATTCTAATCGAGTTGGCTAATCTTGATTAGGGCTTTAGATGCTTGTGTGAATTGTTTTGTGTTAGTTTAAGGCTTAGTTGGAAGCTTAGGAATAGGCTTGAACGAGATTGGAAGTGCCTAAGGTGTTAAACGAGAAACTGGGGAAGTCAAATGTTTGGAAGACTCTTCCCAACTGAGCAACACGCTCAAACATGGGAAGGGAGCACGCCCTAGCGTGCCAATGTTCAAGCGTTGGCATGTTGCACACTCAAGCGTGCTGAATGCGTTTGCTAGCTGGTGTAATTTTTGACGTGTGTGAGACACGTCTCAGGCCAGGGCGAAGGCAAAGTGGACGAGGCCCCACGTTCAAGCGTGGAAGAGCCCCACACTCAAGCCTGGGCACACTAAAGCGTGTACAATGGGTCAAGTTGGATGAATTTCTTCATCTTCATCATTCTTGCACGAAACACTTGAGAGTTCCAAAGCTTCTTAATGAGGGACTGCATTCTAGTAAGAGAAAGCTTGAGGTTTTGAGGTGATCAAGCTGCCGGAATGCGATTCCGACCACATGGTTGTGATCGCGGCGAAGTTATCTGTGACTTTGACAGATTAGTTTCTCGATTCGCCTAAGGTAAACTTGAATCCCTAACACTCGTTCTTCGTGTTCTTCAAGTCTTTACCTTTCTTCTTCGATCTTTGAGCTTGCCCTAGGGCTAACACTATTATATATATGTTGTGCTCGTGATTAGGGCAATGTTCGCGCACGTGATTGCTTGTGGGTTGGAGCTTAAGGTCGCAGCTAGGGAGCTATTCGTGGATGTTCTTCATGTTCATGGGTGCATGGGAGAGCGTGCTAGTGTTCGCATGGATATTCACGCCAACTAGTGTAGTTGTGCTTTCTTCTATGTGTACGGAAGCCCTAACCCTACTAGTGGTTAAGCCCTGATAAAGTGCCTAGACCCTAGGTTTAGCATACTTTGGGCTATCTCCGTTAAGTTTGGAAACCCGAGGTTAGAGAACTGTTGATTGAGGATGATCTGATTCGTATAACTGTTATGATGTTGACTGCTATTGTTGCTATTTGTCTAAGTGCCTATATGCTACTTGGTATATGATATGCCTGTTGTTTTGTTGCCGTTGTTATTATTACTGTTTCTATTATACTGGTTGAGGTGATGTTGTGTTGTGGCGGAATGCCGGTTAGAGTTAAGTTTGGTTGTGTGCCGTGTTGTTATCGAGTTGATACCGTGGATGGTGTCGTTGTTGTGATGCTGATTGTTTGAGGCTGTGGCTATGTTGTTTGAGCTGTGGCTCGTGGACGCGTGGCCTCGAGGTTGAGGCCGTGTGGATGCAGTGGCATCGTGCTATTTCTGATTGAGTGTGTAGGCGTGAGATCCGGTATCAAGCCCGTTGAGGATGTTTATTGTATATCATCAACTGCCAAGTGGCGAGGCCGTATGACAGGTAGTATGCGCTGCCAACGTCATACGAGGTTAGTTGTACCTGAGTGCGGCTACGGAAATTAGAAGGGGTGGTTAAGTGAGTGACCTTGGGGATGTTGCCGGTCTCGGGAACAGTTTATAGTGATGGATGAGGTAGCTCCTGTCCTTTCGTGACGCCTGATCCAGTCCCTTTTTCCCGACTAATCCCTGAGCTTTCCACGTTCCAGGCTAACGTTCCGAGGCGACCAAGACACCCTGGTTCTGGTGTGGAAAGGGGATGCACTCTTGTTGGTCACGGAGAGCGGTTAGGTTTCTTGGACAAACTAACTCCGTTCCGACACATAACCTGTTTCGGTGTGGACTTGTTCGGGTGTGGATCGTTCCGATATGGAACCAGTTTCATGAGCTTTCGATCGACATGCTGCATGGGATTAGTATCCCGGTCTAGACGATTGATCTGAGAGAGACTCATGGAGATGGATGCTCGTTGCATGTGTTGTCTTGGGAGATGTTTGGTTGTATGCAGTAACTTATATATATGTTATACATGTTACTTGCTACTTGCTGTTATTTTACTGCACTGCAATTGCCGTTCTGATTTGCTATGCGCCGTATTCTTACCTCCCTATTATTCTGTTTGTTTGTTTTGGTTCTCGGTTCACGCGAAGACGAAGAGCCAACTGATGGATCCGAGGGTGCACCCGTACATCACATCGATGCCGAGGATGCCAGTGTTAGGCGTGATCGAGATCATCTATCACGATGATCGAGGGTGGGGTGTACAGCCCCGATTTTCACGTTTTCTAATTCTTCAGTATTTTAACGTCTTTATTTTATTCGAGGTCTTAGGAATGGAAATAAAATATTCCGAGACCATAGTCATGCTCGACGATATCATAGGAAGCTACGATTAAGTTTTGAGTCGAAAACTCAAACGGAGTCCGGTCTGCGTTTTTACACTGACAGTATGATTTTACTGCTCAGGAGACCTCAGATGGACCCGTGAACGAGATAGTAAGTCTTAGAATTCGATTCTCTACGTTTTGGTTAAATTTCAAAAAAATCACTTCCTGACCTCCGTTCAAGCGGAATCCTCAATTGGGTGACGAACAGAGCCACATATGGATTTACCGGGACTCGCCAATAGATAAGCTTGATACCACATCATCGCAGGACACTTGGGAGAGTATGTCAGAGTCGTCATGACGTTTGGAAATATCTGGATGCAAAATGACCAAAATGCCCCTAACCTTAGTCTTTTACACTTTTACCATTTTACCCTTTTGGCAAATGACCTTTTTGCCCTTAAGTGAGCTTTTAAAGAGCTGAACTCAGCCCCTCACACCCTCTCATTTACGCATAGCCCTGTCCAAAGCAGAACTCCATAGTTGTTCTTGAAGAAACTCCATTTTCCTTCTTGAAGATCCTTGATTACTTGTTAGAATCACTTGATTTCTTGAGCAATCATCCTTCATTTTTAGGTAAGATCACTTCTTTGATCTCCAAGATTCTTGAATCTCTCTCTATTTCAAGATCAAACTTCATTTTCACGAAAATCATTTCGTAGATCCAAAACTTTGAAAATCCATAGGAAATTGTAGAAAAATCCTTTTGATGTGAAACCAATTTCTTTGAACTCACCTCATCATTCTCTACCTAAAACCAAGAGATTATGATTCAATTCTCGTCATAGCCCTAAATCCCCAAATGGCCGAACCCTATGTGATGATGATGATGAATAGTGTTTTTAATCAATTTTTGATTTCTAACACTTGATTTCATCCTTAGCTTTCCTATTGCCTTTGAATCCATGAAATGGAAAACCAAAATCAATTCCTAAACTTTTGACCCTAGGGTGGCCGAAACCCTCATTGCTAGAATTGATGATTTTTGCTTTGATTGTTGTTTAATGTTTGATTGTTGTGTTGTTGTAGTTGGTGACGATTGTCAGGAGGTTCACAAACCGATCAACCAACTTTGATCCGGATATCTGCTCTTCAACAGGTATGGGGGGTGAACCTCATCACACCAAGATGATGGTAGTGAAGATGGTTTTTTAAGTATATGTGTGGATGAAGCCCTTTAGTTTGGGTTCACTTTTAATTGTTAAGTTTTGTTAAGTTCTCTTGAAGAACAAAGTTGTCTTGATGAGTTTATGCTTTAGTGTATTGTAGTGTGCTCTAGCATATGTTGATGATGATGTGATTGAATCAAAATCATTTCCATGTATGTTGAAAAACCTACTTTGATCACTAGATCAAGTATGAGCTTTTATGCTTGATTATGAGGCCATGATATGTGATGGACTTTTGTGTTTGATTATGAGGTAATAATGTGTAATTGTTGTTTTTCATATTTGTGTAAGCATTTTGAGCTATATTTGCTTCGTTGGTGAAGCAAAATCTTCACATTGGTTCCTATAGGCTTTGGCCATGACCTTGAGAAAAGGAAGAACTTGTGTAGCTCTTGAACAAGTTAAAGTTTTGATGTAAGAAAAATGTTTTGATAACTTATGTTTCAAAGGAAAACCATAAGTGATTTTGATCCAAAGATCAAATGAAGTTTTAACCATTAAATGTGTGTCACCAAAGTGGGAAAATGTCTTTTCTTTAGCCATAGGTCTTTTAATCAAACTAAGTGTTTCAAAAAGGGAAATAATGAAGGAGTTAGGGAAAAATGAAAACGGGGCACTCGCCTGGCTAACCCTGTCTCGCCGGCGAGACAGTGGGCTAGCCCGAGTAGCAAAGATATGACTTTTCGATCTCGCATCGCGAAGTCGTTCTAGCCTCGTGAACCAGAAGGACTGTCTAAACAGTAAAAGATATAGCCTCTCTGCCTCGCGTCGCGATACCATTTTCGCCTCACGAAGCAGAAAGACTGTCTAAGAAGTAAAATTAACTTCTCAGCCTCGCGTCACGAAACCTATCTTCGCCCCGCGACAAATGGTTTCGTTTATAAAGAGTGTTTTTCAACTCAAACTGTAAAGTTTTGCGCATTAAAAACCTAAGTTAAGTAATTAACTTAGAGTTGAAGACAAGGGTTAATTAAGTATAGTATGTGGTGAAACAAGACCATATGCCATACCATTGATAACTTAGTGCATCAATGACTTCATAAGATATAAACACAAACACGAAACATTTTGGGTTTTGGAACAGTAGTTCGATGACGGACCGGCGATTCGGATCTTGGTCAGTCGTTCGATTGTTTCAGTCTTGTGATGACTCGATCCCGGAGGGATCATGAGATTTATCCTGTGGATAAAGGTTTTGTTTCTCAAAGACGCGTATAGTTCCTAAGGGGGAGAACCTTAGTGGACCTCGAGATTTACCCGGGGGGTAGACATTGCTTTTTCACATCTGCTTTGTGTAAGCATTGGCATTTCATTTGCATAGTTGTAAGGCCTTGAGCCTAGGAGTTGAGCTTACACCTTGACGCGGGTGCGAATCTTACGATGACGATCTTCAATGGTCTTTTGGAGGTATCAGGGTTGGAAGGGCTGACATGTGACCAGTTGGTAGCTCTTCTGTGTCGTGGCTAATCCGAGCAATACACTGAAATCCTCTGCTAGATGCCATACTTTTCATGTTTGGTCAAGACTGTTACCGTAAAGCCAAATACGTGCACGTTACGAATGTTGTAGCATCTTGCTCATGGCTGGCAGAAACCGGAACATGTCCTCCCATTCACTCTCTCCGATGTGTTGTTAGCTCCATGGAGTAGGGGTTAGAGTAGTAGCCAGTGACATTGGCATTGAGTCATGTACATTGCACTACATTACACGGCTATTGATGTTTACATTTACTGTTATACATCGCTGTATTGTTTAAGAATGCCTTATTATACTGTTAACTGTCTAACATTATTTATATTGAGAAATTAGTAAGCATGTTGGGTACGTTGTTACCTGGCGAGTCGTCCCGTTTTTACTATTGCTGTTTTTTTGTGTTGATGAACGGGAATCTCACCCATATCTGTATAATTTCTTGCTGGTACTTGCTGTTGCTGCTTGAACAGATGGACGTGACGATGGTTCAGTTCAGCAGTTTCCTTGAGCCCGGAGGCGGACTCTTTTGTGGTTTAGTTTTGTAGCCGGCCAGACTGTGTCGGTATCTATAGCACTTTTGTAGGACTTTTTGGGAGCTGTGACTCCTAGTACTTATTTTATTTCTAATGTCAGATATACATTAGACCTATGTCTGTATATAGTATTATTTCTGTTTCTGTTTTCTGTCTTCTGTTTCTATATTTTAATACAGTATGTTCTAGAAATGCATGGTGAACCTATGTTCATTTATTAGTATTATTTACCTTTACTAATCCCATTACATCTTGTGAAAAGAAAAAAAAAAAAAAAAGAAAACCGTATTTTCCTCATTAATAAATATTTTCGGCCTTATAAACGTTCGGGAATGTGACACTCGAGAAAGGGTGTTTCATAGGGCGTGGACCCCTCTACCTTTCTGACGGTCTATACGGGACCAGTGGGCATATTGTTCTGAGGTGGGGCATCGCACAGGGAGGACATCGTGGAACCCTTCAGAGTTATGCAGTTCCTACCTTTTCCACACATGAGCCAGCTTTTCGTAAGTCACCAGCAGGAGAGGCTTCGTCTACTGAGGTCAGCGCCGAAGGACGAAGCAGTACCTGAGGATAGTGCCCTACTAATGGAGCAACACTTACATGCGGCTATGTATAGTTGCTTTTACTTGCGCTTTACTCTAATATGGTTGTCTATGCTTTTTCGTATGATCGTACGCTTTTAATGCGCTTGTTTCCCGTATGCTGCTTGAATACCACGCTATCGCTTTAATATGGTTAGACATAGCTAATAATAGGAGTTTGGGACTACTGGGATTATCCTTCTGAGTAAGGAGGGTCGTCTCATATCTTGTTCTTGCTCTTCCTTGAAGGTGGGGTAATCTGCAGCTATTTTCCCTACAAAGTCAGCATAGGGCACTCTGTCTTTTCTTCATGACTGCTTTTTGGAAGGAGAAGGTGTAGGAGCAGGTCTTGCTTTCTCTACATCTTCATCAACATCATTTTCTTCATTGCCCCCTTGGTCTGGCTGGGGGCCTGCATCAACCTTCTTTTTACCTTCATCAATCTTGGTGGTTGTGGTTTGTTGCTTTGATGGTGGGGTGGGCATCCAATCTGATAAATGGGATTAGCTGTTGGCAGAGTGAGTGGTTGCAGAAGGCTGCTTGGTGGGAGAAGTCTCGTCATCTAACTCTTGCTGCTTGGGCAGGATCTGTTCTGGAAACTAAGGAATCGGGTAAAAATTCTTGCCTTGGCTAAGTTCTAAACCCTTCCTCTGCCACTGAAAATGATCATAACTAAACTGTCAGAGCAACTATTGATGCTTAATGTGTTGCTGCAGCATAAGAACTAGTGAGTCTACTTTTTGCTCTAGCCATTTCACAACGATCCTACTGCTTCGAAGGCTCTCCCTTTTTCACACCCTTAGCTTTAGCGGCCTTAGTGGAATTTGTGATGAACCGTTGAATAAGGGAGGCATCAATTCCTCCAGGGTTTCGCTCTTCTCCTTCTCCTTGGTGGAACTCCACTCTACTCCTCTTGCACAGGTCTGTTATCAAGCAAGGGAAAATCAGTTGTCCCCTTGTGCGCATGATCTCCCTTACATTGATTTTCTTCCCTTTTAGAATGCAGTAAAGGAGCACCAGCCTCTCCTTCTTAACAGTTTCAATGTGAGAGGTTGGCAAGAGCTTGTGCCTTAGGAAGTGGTACCACATCTTTGCCAGTGGTTTCAATTGTGATCTTGCAATCTTCCACTGGCTTCCAGTGTTCGCCAGCCAAGGAGTTCCAGCCAATGTGAGCGCACCTCTCATCTCTTTCAGTCTCTTCTCACTAATTCCCTCCAGTAGAGTCTTATACTCATCTTCTACCCTATCCATCTTACATTTAAAATTGAGTGTTGCAGCAGAAAATGAAACCCTAGTCCCACGCACCACATAATGGGTTTGTTCGGAACAATCAATATTGGCGTAAAACTCTTGCACCTATGGTGTGCAGAACCTAGTAGGATGCACAGGAAATCGTTTCCATTTGAGCTTATCAAGTACAACTACAACCTCCTCAATGAGGCCATATGTGGGTCTTCAGAAAGCACAAACCCTTTCTCAGGATGGGGTTCCCTCTTCAACATCTTAGTATTGTATTTCTGCAGTGCTTCAGCATCAATAAATTTTGGGTACATCTCAAATTCGTCACTGGAGGTTGGGTGGGTCTTTTTCACAGCAATGGAGTTTACCCTAGGCATGGTGATTGTTGTGGGTAAGGGTTGGGGGTTGAGGAAGAAGAAGACGAAGAGGTGGAGAAAGGGAAGGTTTAGCGGTTCCAGCGAGTGGGAGAGTGGGAATGGTTGTGAGGGAAAATTGGTGAATGGAAGGGGTATTTATCATTTTGGTGGCTGATTGATGGGGGTGGTTGCGTAAGTGATGTGTGTGGATGTTGGGCAGTGAGCTGGAGGTATTGGGAAGAAGGGAGAAAATGGTAGGGAATAATTACCGCCCAACCTTTACCCTTCAGCAATCTCTTCACAATTTCAACCCCAAAATCATTCAAGTTCCCACCTTTTAGCTTATCCACTTGCCAACTTTGTTAATGGGCTTTTGACCAACCAGCCCAAATTGCCAACACCACCACCACCACTGAGCATTGCTTTGATTTTTGCTGTCACATATCTCATTTCTTTCTCCCATTATTTTGTTAGACAAAAACGAAAGCTAATTGACATGAAATTAAAATTAACTAAAAACTTAGAAACCAAGAAATCTATGCTGCCTCCCAGTAGCAATTAGTTTAAGAGTCCTCAGCCTGGCTAGAGTCCTTTAGACCATCAAGAATTAACAATTATTATGGTGGCCTGTGCTTTAGCAATTGGCTCACCCCAGTAATGTTTAATCCTTTGACCATTTACCTTAAAAGTTCTGCTACTTGTTGCATCAAGTAGTTCCACTGCTCTATGAGGATAAACTTTAACGATTGTGAAAGGCCCAGGCCACCTTGATTTGAGTTTGTCAGGGAAGAGCCTTAGTCTAGAGTTAAAAAGTAAAACTTGCTCTCCCACAACAAACTCCCTGTGCTGGATTTTTTTGTCATGCCACGCCTTTGTCTTGGCCTTGTACACCTCTGTTCCCTCATAAGAAAACATTTTGTGCTCTTCCAGTTCAGTAAGTTGCAGCATCCTTAAGGCTCCAGCCTGAGCCAAATCATAGTTGAGTTTTTTCGTGGCCCATAAGGCTTTATGTTGTAGCTCAATGGGTAGATGACACACTTTGCCGTAGACCAACCTATAGGGAGACATCCCTAAAGGTGTCTTATAAGCAGTTATGTACGCCCAGAGCGCATCATCTAGGGGCGCATCATCTAGGTGCAAGGACCAATCTTTCCTGGATGGGTTGACTACTTTCTCAAGGATCCTCTTGATTTCTTTGTTAGACAGCTCTGCCTAGCCATTTGCCTGGGGATGGTTAATTATAGCAACTTTATGCTTCACCCCATATTTTGCTAGAGCACCCGCAAACAGCTTGTTACAAAATTGAGTGCCCTCATCAAAGATTATAACCCGAGGTGTACCAAACCTTGAGAAAATGTTCTTTTGAATGAATTTGATTACCACCCTGGCATCATTTGTTGGCAATGCTGCAGCCTCAACCCATTTAGAAACATAGTCAACCGCAACCAAGATATACAAATTTCCAAAGGAAGGTGGGAAGGGGCCCATGAAATCAATCCCCCAGACATCAAACAGCTCCACCTCCAAATTAGAATTAAGAGGCAGCTCTTGTCTTGTAGAAATGTTTCCCACCCATTGGCATTTATCACAATTCTTTGCATAGTTATGAGCATCTTTATGTAGTGAAGGCCAGAAGTATCCAGTTTGTTGAACTTTTGTAGCTGTTCTCATTCCTCCAAAGTGACCCGCATATGATGATGAATGACAATGAAAGAGAATATTTTAGATCTCATCTTCAGCTACACACCTTCTCAACAAGTGATAAGCACATTGCTTATATAGTTTTCAAGTTGCACACCCCCACCAGGCGAAGCTCTGACATAGAGTTGTCAAGTTGCAATAATTGCTTATCTGCTTAAGCTTTAATTAAGTCTTATCTGTATGTTTATAGTATCAGATCTAGGAAGGTTATGTTTTCGGAGTGTCACAGGGACCAAAGAAGAGATATTTTTATAAGGCTCAAATTGGGCAACTAGAGGAACAGTTTATCAAATAAAATGCGGGTTAGAAAAATACCTAAGAGTGCCCCAACCAGAGTTCCACATGCATAAAGATCAAATTCGCAGAATATATTCACCTAAGCAATCACACTCATCAAAGAAAAGGGATTAATATCAAATAAATTTAGCATTACAAATTAATCCCCATAAAAGCCCAAGTCTCACATTTAGAAGCTAAGTCTAATGAAAAATTTTCAATCACGGAATTTTCTACTAATTTTTAATTTTCAAAAGACCAACTTTTTCAAAAAGAAAAATACTTAAGAGACTATCAATGCAATTTGTAAAAAAAAAAAAATTTATAAGGGGTTTCCTTAATTTTCATCATGAAAGAGAAAAGTCAGTTAATTAAATGCAGCAATATCATAAAAAATATATTATATTTTTCCTTCCCACACTTAACTTATGCAATATCATCAATGCAACATATTTAATCATGAAATACAAGTGTAGAGAGAAAGGAGAAGAGAAATTTTTACTTTTATTTTTATTAATAGAAATATGGATGGCCTTGCTTATTTAAGCATGACCTTACTCAAATATGTAAGGCATTGCTTAAATATGTAAGGTCTTGCTTACCAACAAATCATGGCACATAGGTTGCCTCCTGCTCAGCGCTTGTTTAACGTCCCGAGCCTGACAGTACTTATGGTGGATCAATCTTTCAAGTAGGTGATAGATTTCACCTGCGGGACTCCTTCTTCAAAATGCTTAGCGCGCTATCCATTGATTTTGAAGACGATGCCATCATTCCTAACAACTTCAAGTGCTCTAGAGGGAAAAACTTGGGTCATGGTGTAAGGGCCAACCCATCTCGAGCACAATTTCCCTGGAAAAAGATGCAAGCGTGAGTTATAAATGTAACAACCCCCTTGGGCATTACATGGAGAACACATGCAGAATTAAAATCTTAAAAGAGAATTGCTGGTTGCTTTCGGAAAAAGGATAATTTACTTTAAGTTACAAAACTCGGGTGTAAAAAGTTTTCGGCATAATGCTTCAGAAAGTAATACACACATCACATTAATAAAATCACATGATACTTAACAACAGCCATGAAAGGGTTTATTCACAAACCCTAAACCATCAAACATAAGTTTTCCTGAAATTGCGTTTCATACAGAAGTTCCAAACTATACTGAGGTTTTCAAAACCACATACACTGATTTTCTCAATATTGTACATTAAAATCCTAAGAGCTGGTTTGATAAAAAAAACTCTACGGACAATAGAGCCTACTACCTAGCATACATCGTAACAATGAGACTGGGCATCGTCGTCGACAGTGCACACATCTTCGTGGTCGACATCGAGGAATACAAGCTACAGGGTCCTGAAGTGACTCAAAGGACCGTTGAGAAATATCTGTACACATATCCAAAAACACAACAGGGTGTCCAACATGTACAGGCAAGGGTGAGTAACCAATATATGGATTTAAACGCGATAACTACATGCACGACATATAAAACAGCATATGAACATATGTAGTATCAATACAGCACAACAGCAGAAGTAATACAGGACAACACCAACTAACAACATGTCCAACATGCATACCATAAATTGCAATATATCATATTTAATCAATTAGCAGCATAAGACATCTTCGAAAACAAAATAATGATGTACAATAAGTAAATGTAATCATCAACAGCCATGCAATGCAATGCGATGTACATGACTCAATGCCATATGCCACAAGGGTAAAACTCTGACCCCTACTCCATGGAGCTAACAAATCGTCGGAGAGAGTGAATGGGAGGACATGTTCCGGTTAATGCCAGCCATGGGCAAGATGCTACAATAAATGTAACGTGCACGTATCTGGCTTTACGGAAACACTCTCGACCAAACACGAAAAGTACGGCATCTAGTAGAGGATATCAGTGTATTGCTCGGATTCATCATGACGCAGAAGAGCTACCAACTGGTCACATGTCGGCCCTTCCAACCCTGATACCTCCAAAGACCATTGAAGATCGTCACTGTAAGATTCGCACCCGCATCAAGGTGTAAGCTCAACTCCTAGGCTCAAGGGCTTACAACTATGCAAATGAAATTCCAGTGCTTACACAAAGCAAATGCGATAAAGCAATGTCTATCCATCGGATAAACCTCAAGGTTCGCTAAGGTTCTATTCCTTAGGAACTATACGCGTCCATTGAGAATGACTCAAAATCAGTAAATCTGTCTTGTGATCAATTCTGCAGAATTCGGTGAGCGAATGTGATATCGCTAAGCGAGCGAGAGGAATTTTTCAAGTAATGCATCTCTGTATTAATTTCGCTAAGCGAAACTAAAGTTTTTCTGAAGCACAGACGGGTCGCGAAGCACAGACGGGTTAAACACACAATATAGACAGATGAACAGTGTTTAGACGGGGCTAGCATCACTGTGTCAATTTCGCTAAGCGGACGGTATTGCACTAAGCGAAATGTAGATTCAGAAACAGAACAAGTGATTGAAGCATCTATAAATAAGAGGACTTGGAGAGGACTTAAAAAGAGGGGATGATTTCGAAAATAGTGAAAGAGAATACATGCTTAGACTTGAGTAACTTCCAGAAGTGAGATTGAAAGGAGATTTTGAGAGGATTTGTGAGTAAGAGAGTTCTTGGATAGCAATTCTATCTTGAGAGAATTATAGAGTGATTTGTAACAGATTGAGAAAGTGCATAGGAGTAGAAATAGCTATCTTGGGGTATTTCTTGGAGGCATAATGGGAATCACATGGAAGTACAAGAATAGGCAAGATAGGATTAGATTTCTATTGTAAAGCTTTGTATCTCTTTGTTCATGATAGTGAAGATTGGCTGCTCTCTCTCGTGGATGTAGGTCGCATTGACCGAACCATGTAAATCCGGTGTTCATCTCTTTTATCGGTTTATTTTTGCTGCGTTTATATCTTGTTTGTATTGTGCTTTATTTGGTTTTGCATAGCTGTTGTCTTGGTTTGTTTCTTTGATTATAGAGATAAATTTCGTGACCCTTCATTTCACAACAAGTGGCGCCGTCTGTGGGAATAGCAAAACAAGATCTCTGTGGAGAAGTGAAACGCAAGAACGCAATTGAAACAAGAAGGAAGAAAAAAAGACGATCGGAGGTTCAACGGAGATGAAGCTATTTTTATCTGAAGGAGCAATTCGGTTCAAGATAAATACATTTCGTGGTTGGTTGTTTGCATCAGTGAGTGCGGTGGTCCAGTCGCTTAGCGCTCTGGAAAGAATCAGAGGGTTGCAAGATCGATTCTCCGTGTTCGTGGTCCTTGTTTTAAAATCATTTAAAGTTTTTTTTCCAGTAAAAGAGTTTAAACGTTTTCAAGATCAAGAAAAGGCAGCGGCGAGGTTCGAACCGAGTACACCAGGGACGCACGACTTCAGGACAAAGGAGGAGACCACCAGGCTGTTGTTCCGATTGTGTATTGGTTGTCTTTCTTTAATACTTAAACGAGCAAAATTTATGGGAAGTTAGAAAAGAAAGGTGTATTCTATTCTCATTGCTTGTGTATTTTGTCCTCTGTTTTGATTTAGAGAATTGCTACTATTTTTAAATTTTGTTTTTTGATAGGGAGCTTGGTAGTGGGAAGAAAAGATCAAGAAAGGCTTAATCATGAGTACCACTAGATATGACATTGAGAAGTTCTCTGGAAACAACGATTTTGGGCTGTGGAAAGTCAAGATGGAAGCTATCTTGGTGCAGCTACGATGTGCAGAATTATTGGAGGGAGAATCTAAGATGTCTCCCACTCTATCTCAAAAAGAGAAGGATGACAAGATAAACAAGGCAAGGAGTGCTATCATCTTATGCCTTGGTTATAAGGCTTTGAGGGAGGTTGCAAGAGAAAAGACAGCTGCTTCTATGTGGGTCAAGTTGGAGTCCTTCTACATGACAAAATCTTTGGCGAATAGGTTATGTATGAAGCAACAACTCTATTCCTTCAAGATGACGGAATCAAAGTCAATAGTGGAACAACTTGCGGAATTCAACAAAGTTCTAGATGACTTGGAGAACATTGAGGTGAAACTTGATGATGAGGACAAGGTTTTGCTCCTTCTCAACTCTTTACCGAAGTCCTATGAGCATTTCAAGGATGCAATTTTGTATGGCAAGGATCAAACCATTACTTTAGATGAGGTTCAAACTTCCATTCGAACCAAGGAGCTCCAAAAGAATCAAGAGCTGAAATTTGAGGCGTATGGTGAAGGCTTGAATGTCTCAAGAGGGAGAGAAGAGAAGAAAGGATCAAAGGGGAAGAAGTCCAAGGGTTACAAGTGTTTCAGATGTCACAAAACGGGTCATTATAGGAAGGATTGTCCAGAAAAGGAGATCAATGGAGTTGAAGATTCTGCAAATGTTGTGGCTGCTTTGGATGACTATGAAGGTGCAGAGGCTTTGGTAGTCTTTGAGACCTTAGACCTGGAAGAAGGTGGAGGGATGTTTGATGTGGTTGAGAAGAAGGAGGTTTTGGTGAAGACACTACCTCGGAACAAGTTCAAGCATGACTTGGGCTTGGGTTGGTTTCTCTGAAGCATAAAAATAAGTGGGAGAGCAGCACTTTGATGGAAGAGATTCTATGATTTAGAGTCAAGGTGGAGAATTGTTGAGAATGACTCAAAATCAATAAATCTGCCTTGTGATCAATTCTGCAGAATTCGCTGAGCAAATGTGATATCGCTAAGCGAGCGAGAGGAATTTTTCAAGTAATGCATCTCTGTATTAATTTCGCTAAGCGAAACTGAAGTTTTTCTGAAGCACAGACGGGTCGCGAAGCACAGACGGGTTAAACACACAATATAGACAGATGAACAGTGTTTAGACGGGGCTAGCATCACTGTGTCAATTTCGCTAAGCGGACAGTATTGCGCTAAGTGAAATGTAGATTCAGAAACAGAACAAGTGATTGAAGCATCTATAAATAAGAGGACTTGGAGAGGACTTAAAAAGAGGGGATGATTTCGAAAATAGTGAAAGAGAATACATGCTTAGACTTGAGTAACTTCCAGAAGTGAGATTGAAAGGAGATTTTGAGAGGATTTGTGAGTAAGAGAGTTCTTGGATAGCAATTCTATCTTGAGAGAATCATAGAGTGATTTGTAACAGATTGAGAAAGTGCATAGGAGTAGAAATAGCTATCTTGGGGTATTTCTTGGAGGCATGATGGGAATCACATGGAAGTACAAGAATAGGCAAGATAGGATTAGATTTCTATTTTAAAGCTTTGTATCTCTTTGTTCATGATAGTGAAGATTGGCTGCTCTCTCCCGTGGATGTAGATCGCATTGACCGAACCATGTAAATCCGGTGTTCATCTCTTTTATCGTTTTATTTTTGCTGCGTTTATATCTTGTTTGTATTGTGCTTTATTTGGTTTTGCATAGTTGCTGTCTTGGTTTGTTTCTTTGATTACAGAGATAAATTTCGTGACCCTTCATTTCACAACAGCGTCTTTGTATTATAAAACAGTTATCCATCAGATAAATATCTCGTGATTCCTCTAGGATGATCCGGGCTACTTTCAGAATTGCCGATTGTCCCCACAAACTAACATGGGTCTTTTCAGCGTGTTTTGTCCTCACTCACACGCTTTCTAGGAAACTTCGCAGAAGGTCACCCATCCCATAATTCCTCCAAGTCAAGCACGCTTAACTATGGAGTTCTTACGTTTTGGGCTTCCAAAAAGAAGACGAATATTGTTGGTATAGGTAGTACCAATCAATTCTTATAAGCCTTCCTTCAACTATACAGTCCCATACCTGCACAGCCTCAGGGTCCCTCTCGTCCCGATCATGACAAGACTGAAACAATCGAACGACTGACCTTGATCCAAATCATCGGTCCGTCATCGAACTATTGTTTCAAAACCCAAAACGTTTCATGTTTGTGTTTATGTCTTATGAATCACATCTCAAATCCTAAGTATTATGTAGAAGGACTGAGAATCCTCTTAGATAAGTCTTTGATCCTTTTAAGATATTACAACTTGATTTTCAATCAATGAAATAAATGCTGGTTCACTTAAGTATTATGAAGTCATTGATGTACCAAGTCATCAATGGTATAGTATATGGTCTTGTTCCACCACATACCATACTTAATTAGCCCTTGTCTTCAACTCTAAGTCAATTACTTAACTTAGGTTTTTTACGCGTAAAACTTTACGATTTAGAGTTGAAACTCTCTTTGTAAACCAAAATGATTGTAAACCAAAACGATTGTTTTCAATTGAAAACTTACTTGATTTGAAATACGTTGCACTTGCTTAAAGCAAAGTACCTTGACTAATTTGAAAAGAGTTTTTCCTTACTAACTTAGTGTAAAATCATGTTCTAAGTTAATGGAAAGGAAATGTAATCTCATCTAACTTCCTTAACTATGATCCATTTTAATCAACTTAAGGATAAAAGGTCTACATTAAGTTTAAAAAAAGGAACATTGTCTTTGTTCTAAGATAAAAGAAATGCCTTATGAAACTATGTTTAACTTTTCATGAAAACACTTCTTTGTTTCACTCTTAAATCACTTGCTCACTTAGATGAACTAAGGTTAAAGTAAAAGACATGTTTCACTTTGGTGAAAACACTTAAAGGTTAAAACTTTACTTGATCTTTGGATCAAAGTCACTTATTGTTTTTCTTTGAAACATAAGTTATTAAAACACTTTCTTACTTCAAAACTTTGAATGCTCAAGAACAACTCATGTTCTTCCTTTTTATTAGCCAAGGCCGAATGCTCCCTCAAATAGGATGTGAAGATTTTGTTTCACTAACTTGTCAAGTTATAGCTCAAAATGCTCACAAAATTATGACAAACAATAATCATGCATTATTGTATCATAATCAAGCATAAAAATCCTTACTTGATCTAGAGATCAAAGTATGGTTTTTCAACATACATGAAAACATTTTTCATCCAATCAACATCATCATAAACATATGCTAAAACATACTAAAGCATATCATTATTACAATCACAACGAAGCTCAAACAGAGCTACACAAATCAATCACGGATAACATATAGTTATCGGGAAAAATCCCTCAGGTAAACTCCCCTTATCCGTTGAAGTAATCCTCCGAGCAAAAGTCGTCCGATTGGCTCGTGAATTCTCCCGATTCCTCGTCCGATTACTCAATCACAACTACATACACATAATCAATCCAAACATCAATATTACACAATACAAATCTTCCTATTCCTACCTATATAGGATTCGGCCATGGAGCTATAAAAATAGCTAGGGATGTCCAAAAATTCCTATCTTTTGGATTCCATCCTTACTAGGTGTGGTAAGGCTAGATCAAAGCCCATTACACCAAAACTTGAACCAAAATCCCATCCATCAACACATGGAAGTTTCGGCCAAGAAAACCCATATGAGCTAGGAAGCTCATTTGGTTTCCAACTCTTGGATCAATGATCCTCATGTATACACAACACTAGATTAAGTCTTATTACTCAAAACTTGAATCAAAAACTCACCCTTTCTTAACATGAAGGTTTCAGCCTCTTTTAAATAAAAGACTAGAAAACATATTTGATTTCCTGCTCTTGGATAATGAAAGAGAATGATGAGACTAGATCATAGAAATTGATTTGGTATTAAAAGGATTTTTCTATACTTTTCTATGAATTTTCAAAGTTCATGAATCAAAGTTGGATCTTCATCAATCAAGAGATTCAAGAGATGAAATAGAGTGATTAAGAGCTAGGATGGAGTCAATACCTCCTAGATGATGAAGCTTAAGAGAAACTAGCTTGAATCACCCAAAAATCACTAAGTTCTCAAGATCAAACTTGAAGAACACTTGAAGAACAAAGAGAGAAAATGAAGAACAAGGAGAGAAGAGATAAAAAGAGTGAGGCCGTGTGGCATAGAGAGAGAGAGAGAGTGAAGGTGAGATATTATTTGATGTCATGGCAAACTTGTAATTAAGTAGAAGGGTAATTTGGCAATTTTGCTAAAAGCCCAGGGGCATGATTGTCATTTCCCATATAAATATCTAGATATTTTCTAAAAGTAATGATGACATTGGTGAGTCACAAGGTTAAAAGGGTCATTTCACAAATTATAAAGGGCAAAACGACCTTTTCATCCTAGGGCAAATGGCAATTATGGAAAAGGTCAAGGGCATTTTGGTCTTTTCGCATCCAAATATTTTCTAAACGTAATCATTATAGTGGTGAGTCATGGCACACCTTCCTAGGTGATGTGACATCAACCTTATCCGTTAGCGGGTCCCGGTTGTAATTGCTTACTTATATATATTTTGATGAATGACAAACACTGACAAAAGCCAAAAGGATATGTTGTTATAGTATGCAGGTACCAAGTGCAAAAAAGTAAAATTATTATGATGTACCAGAATCTCAGATATCAAGACCAAAGGATCAAATGGGTAAAGAATTAGGTCTTAGATATTATTGTAAGAGATTGATTTTATTTAGTAATAATGTGGCTCAAGGTATTAATGATGACAAGTAAAACCTTTTCTCAATCAAGTATGATTATTTTTAAAATGTATTTGAAATCTACATTCCTTAATAATATTTTTGAAATAGCGTTTGATATTAAATCCAAAATAAAATTTCTGGGTTAAAGTCTGTATCCCTTTCAATCAAACAGTGATATAGCTTTGGATATGGAATTTATTTAAATCTCCAATCGATTTAATTTGTTCTATAAATCGATTACCAAAACCGATTTTCAAGATATTCAAATCGATTTTCAAAACAGATTGAACATGTTTCATCACTCTATTTTAGAAGCAAAATCGATTTGATCAATCGACTTATAAAACCGATTTTCAAGATATTCAAATCGATTTTCAAAACAGATTGAAGATGTTTCATCACTCTATTTTAGAAGCAAAATCGATTTGATCATTCGACTTATAAAACCGATTTTCAAGATATTCAAATCGATTTTCAAAACAGGTTGAAGATGTTTCATCACTCTATTTTAGAAGCAAAATCGATTTGATCAATCGATTTATGAAACCAATTTAAACCACTGGAGAATCGATTTTCACTGTCTGGTAAGACCTTGTCCTTTCATTTCAATCGATTTCCTTCCACTACAATCGCTTTGGTAAATCGATTTACACCAGGCTCAAATCGATTTACTCCTGTGCTTTTCACGTCTTATTCTTTATGAAAATTGATTGGCATATGTAAAAATCGATTGTTATGTGCCTTCAATGAAAAGAATCAAAATCATTACACACTCAGTGGTTGCTGTTTTTGGAATCAAACGGTAAACTTTTTTCAGCCTTATAAATTGGTCTTTTGCCTTATTTCAGAAAACAGAGAACGGAGTATCACAATATAGAGCACATTATTTCATAACACAAGAGCTATTTACAAACCATTTCTGAAATCACTTTGAGCCATCTATTGTTCTTATTATTATCAATCTCATAGGACCTCAATTTGTATCCATCTACACTAGTGAAGTGTGTCATCTTACTCTTATTGGTGAAACCTTGTGAAGGAGTGAGGTATCCCTAGGTTGAGGGTGAGGTATCCCTCAGTGTATGTGAAAGGGTGAGGTATCCCTTATTTATTTAATTGAGGCTCCTATACGAGGGTGGGGTATCCCAAGTAAGGAGAGCTCTGATTGTAACGGTTTTTCAAGCGCCTTGGAAGCTTGACTATAGTGGACAAAACTCGGAAACGTATTCTGGGGACTGGACGTAGGTCACCAACGGTGGTGAACTGAACCAGGATAAATTTTTGGTTTGCACATTCTTCTTCCCTTACACTCTTTATTTATTCATATTATTATAATCGTTGGTTTAGCTTCTACAATTGAATTTGAGAAAAGTAATTTCCGAAAATTAAAGAAAAATTTTTTAGACTCAATTCACCCCTCCCCTCTTGAGTCGAAGCCATCTATTCCAACAAGTGATATCAGAGCTAGACTCTTGCACAAAGAGCTTAGCAGCTTCAAGAGAAATGGCTTCAGATAGTGACTTCCTTCTAGAAGGAGCCTCCTTTGGCAGACCCCCTGCCTTTAGTGGACAAGAATATGCTTATTGGAAAGAACATATGATTATTTTTATTTAGTCTATTGATTGGAATGTCTGGGATGCTGTGGAAAATGGACCTTACGTTCCTAAGAAAGATGTAGAAGGAAAACCAGTAGATAAAGTTAGAAGTGAATACATTGAAGATGATTATAAGAAAGCTCAATACAATTTATGTGCACGCAATATAATAACATCTGCTTTGAGTAGAGGAGAGTTTTTCAGGGTATCAAACTGCAAGACTGCTAAGGAGATGTGGGATACGCTGCAAGTCACCCATGAAGGGACAAGCGACATCAATCGTGCCAGAATGAACAAGATGATTGGAGAATATGAGTTGTTTATGATGCAGCAAGGAGAATCAATTCAGGACATGGCCAAACGTTTTCAGCACATTGTTAACCAGCTTGCTGGTCTAGGTAAGGAATTTAAAAATGAGGATTTAATTAACAAAGTCTTACGCTGTCTAAGCAGGGATTGGCAGCCGAAGGTAACAGCAACTGTAGAATCTAGAAACCTTGAAACTATGGACTTGGCCACAGTATTTGGGAAGCTGCAAGAGCATGAACAACAATTGGCCCGCCTAGCTGAACATGAAGAACAAGAAAAGAAAAAGAAAAGCTTAGCACTGAAAGCATCCTCTTCTAAAATAGAAATTGAAAGTCAAGAGGATCTCGAGGAAGATGAAAATTCAGAAGATGAGATGGGACTTTTGGTTAGAAAATTCAAGCGATTCATGAAGAAAAGCAACCAAAGAAAACCCGGATTCTCCTCCTCAAAAAGGTTCCTTAGCAAAGATGGCCCAAGCTCCACTCCCACATGCTATGAATGTGGTAAGACCGGTCACATAAAGTACGAATGTCCAAAATTGCAAAAAAAGGACAAGTTTGAAAGAAAAGAAAAGAAAGACAGCAGGCCAAGAAAAGCATATATCGCTTGGGATGATAATGACATGGACTCATCAGACAATTCAGAAAATGAAGAAGCTAATCTGTGTCTTATGGCTAATCATGACAGCGATGATGAGGTAACATCTATTACTTCTGTCCCTGCATATGATGAATTGCATGCCTTTCTTGAATTACACAATGACTCTATGAGGCTGGCCAAAGCATTAGAAAAAAACAAGAAAATAATTGAACATCTGCAAATCCAAGTAATCGCCTTAAGCAAAGAAAAATTAGAACTGAAAAAAGAAAATTATAGCATTGGGCATTTTCAAGCAAATTATGCATGCAAAAATTGTAGTGAGTATGAAAAACAAATAAATGATTTAGAGAACAGTCTTGCTAATTTGTAGAGACAACTTAAATGTGTTGTTAGGTAAACAAAAAGGTGTGTATGATAAAGCTGGCTTAGGATATAAACCCAAGGATCATGAAAAATCATTTTTAAAGAAAATGTTTGTGCCTGCTCATACATCTGTCAGCCCTTTTATCAAATGCTATTATTGTGCTAGAAAAGGACATTCTGCATCTACTTGTAACATGAGAAGGGCAAATGAAAAGAAACTATGGGTTCCCAGGGGAATATTATCTGGCACTAACAACCAAGGACCCAAGAAAATTTGGGTACCTAAGAACAAAGCATAAATGTCTTTCCTGTAGGTGTGCTTAAAAGGCAAGATCACAAACTGGTACTTAGACAGTGGTTGCTCTAAACACATGACAGGAGATATCAGCAAATTCACTTTCTTCACACCAAAAGTTAGTGGACATGTAACATATGGCGACAATAACAAAGGACGAATTCTTGGCATTGGAAGTGTTGGCAAAAGTCCAGAAATGACAATTGATAACGTACTTTTTGTGGAAGGGCTAAAGCACAACCTTCTAAGCATAAGTCAACTATGTGACAAAGGTAACGAAGTTATTTTTAACTCAAAATCTTGCTTGATTGAAAACATGCATAATAAAAATAAGAAATTAATTGGACATAGGATTAACAATATTTATATGATAAATTTAGATGATATCTCTTCAAATGATGTATGTTGTCTTGTCTCTAGAGAATAAGACAGCTTTCTTTGGCATCGTAGGATTGCACACATTCACACCGAGCACTTGAACAAACTTATTTCAAAAGAAATTGTGATTGGAGTACCAAAAATGAAATTTAAAAGGGATGGTTTATGTGATGCATGTCAAAAGGGCAAACAAACAAAAGTTTCTTTCAAACCAATCAATATTGTTTCAACAAATAGGCCTTTACATCTCCTACATATGGACCTTTTTGGGCCTTCTAGAACTAAAAGTATTAGGGGAAATTTTTATGCATTAGTTATTGTAGATGATTACTCTAGGTTCACGTGGACTTTATTTCTTGCACACAAAAGTGACACTTTTAGAGCATTTAAGAAATTGGCCAAAGTAATTCAAAACGAAAAGGATTTAAAAATTGTCCAAATTAAAAGTGATCATGGCGGGGAATTTGAAAATGAGGCGTTTGAAAATTTTTGTGAAGAAAATGGAATACAACATAATTTCTCTGCGCCTAGGACCCCTCAACAAAATGGGGTAGTAGAAAGAAAAAATAGGGCTTTAGAGGAACTAGCTAGAACACTTCTAAGCGATGCAAGTCTCCCAAAATATTTTTTGGCAGATGCAGTTAGCACTGCTTGCTATGTTCTCAATCGTGTCTTAATTAGACCAATCTTAAAGAGAACCCCATACGAGTTATACAAAGGAAGAAAACCTAATATATCTCATTTTCGTGTGTTTGGATGCAAATGCTTTGTGCTTAACAATGGTAAAAATAATCTAGGAAAATTTGATGCCAAAGCTGATGAAGGGATATTCATAGGTTATTCATCATCTAGTAAAGCCTTTAGGGTATATAATAAAAGAACTTTAACTGTTGAAGAATCAGTGCATGTTTCTTTTGATGAGACTAACCCCAAAAGGATGGGAAAGGATACTCTTGATGATCTTGCAGATTCCATAGAACATCTCCACTTGGATGATAAGAGAGATATAGGAAACAAAGAAAGCAATCTTGATGAGATCAAAGAGGAGGAAGAAGCACATGAAGATTTTCCAAAAGAGTGGAGAGCTTCCAAAGATCATCCCTTATATAACATTATTGGTGATATTTCAAAAGGGGTAATTACTAGAAACTCAATTAGAACTGCTTGTAATCACATGGCATTTGTTTCTCAAGTAGAACCTAAAATTTTAGATGATGCTATCTGTGATGAATTCTGGTTGTTGGCCATGCAAGAGGAATTGTATCAATTTGAAAGGAACCAAGTTTGGGAATTAGTCCCAAGACCATCTAACAATCAGATAATTGGTACCAAATGGGTATTTAGAAATAAACTAGATGAAAATGGAATTATTGTTAGAAACAAGGCTAGACTTGTAGCCAAAAGCTATAATCAAGAAGAAGGTATAGACTATGAGGAGACGTATGCACCCGTAGCTAGACTTGAGGCCATTCGCATGTTACTTGCATTTGCTTGCATCATGAACTTTAAATTATACCAAATGGATGTAAAAAGTACGTTTTTAAATGGCTTTATACAAGAAGAGGTATATGTAAGTCAACCTCCCGGTTTTGAAAACTTTGAATTACCACATCATGTATTTCGACTAAAGAAAGCACTTTATGGCTTAAAACAAGCTCCTCGAGCTTGGTATGAACGCCTCAGTAAGTTTCTCCTGGAAAAAGTTTTTTCTCGAGGGAAAGTTGATACAACCTTATTTATTAAAAGAAAAACACATGACATTCTTCTTGTACAAGTTTATGTAGACGATATAATCTTTGGTGCTACTAATGAGCTTCTTTGCAAAGAATTTGCCAAAAATATGCAGGAAGAATTTGAAATGTCAATGATGGGTGAGTTAATTTTCTTCCTTGGACTCCAAATCAAACAAACAAACCATAGCATTTTTATCAATCAATCGAAGTATTGTCGTGAACTCTTCAAGCGATTTGGAATGGAAAGCGCCAAAGAAATATCTACTCCAATGGGCACATCGTGCTCCTTAGACAAAGATGAAAATGGTAAGCCTGTTGAGTTGACAAAATATCGAGGTATGATCGGTTCTCTCTTGTACCTTACTGCAAGTAGGCCTGACATCTTGTTCAGTGTCTGCATGTGTGCTAGATATCAGGCTAGTCCTAGAGAGTCCCACCTTGCAGCTGTTAAACGCATAATGAGATACTTAACAGGAACCAAAAATATGGGCTTGTGGTTCCCCAAAGGCGCCACATGTAACTTAGTTGGGTATTCCGATTTTGACTTTGCAGGCTGTAAGTTAGATAGGAAAAGTACCAGTGGGACATATCATTTTCTGGGTAGTGCCCTAGTTTCTTGGTTTAGCAAAAAACAAGTCAGTGTGGCATTGTCTACTGCTGAGGCCGAATATGTGGCCGCAGGCAGTTGTTGTGCCCAAATCCTCTGGATGAAACAACAACTGTTGGACTATGGTGTCCAGCTTGATCACATTCCGATTCGTTGTGATAACACTAGTGCTATAAACTTGACTAAGAACCCCATTCAACACTCTTGGACAAAGCATATTGAGATTAGACACCATTTCATTCTGGATCATGTGCAAAATAGGGATTGTGTTCTAGAAATATGTGGACACCACTAAGCAATTAGCTGACATTCTTACTAAACCTCTTAACAAGGAACGTTTCTTCTACATTCGACAAGAATTAGGCATTTTGGATTCATCTTGCATAAGCTAAATTCATTCTTTGCTTTGATTTTTGGGCTTCCACCACCCTGCGAATCGATTTCTCAAATCCATTTCATCCGGTTTCCCGAATGGGTTTCGTCAATCGATTGTCCCATGTTCCCAATCGATTGACCTTCCCCAGAGTCGATTTTCCGAATCGATTTTCCAAATGGATTTCTCCACTCAACGCCACCCATATACCTTTCACCCTTCACCCGTCTACTCCTCATCACTGACCACAACAATCGATTGACCCTCACCAGAATCGATTTTCCAAATCGATTTTCCCAATCGATTCTCCTTTCACCCTTCACCCGTCTACCCCTCATCACTGACCACAACAATCGATTGCCCTCACCAGAATCGATTTTCCCAATCGATGTTCCTAATCGATTTCTCCTTTCATCCTTCACCCGTCTACCCTTCATCACTGACCACAACACGCGTCCACAATCGATTGCCCTTCCCAAAATCGACTTTTCGAATCGATTTTCGAAATCGATTCTCTACTCATCCTTCACCCGTCTAACCTTCCTCACTGACCACACCACGCGTCCACAATTGCTTGCGCTTCCCAGAATCGATGTCTAAATTCGATTGCTAAGCTCCTGAAATCCATTCTTCAAATCGATTTTCCTTATCTCAGAATCGATTTGGGCCTCGTTGGACCCTTCATCTCTCACCGCACCTCTTTCACTTCACGCCTCTCCTCTTCCCTTTCTATAAAACCCTCCACCCTATCTCCTATTCCTCCTCTTCCCTATCTAACGCCTCCTTGTCCTCCCATCATCATGGCCAGAACCAAAAATGCCGGTAACTCTTCACCCCCCACCACCATCCCACTTCCTCCTCCAGCCGTCCTTCCACTGCCTCTTCCAGCCAGAGCACTCCTCGCGACACTGAGGACACCAGTGCTCCACCCCAACGCACTGGCCACCACCCTCCCAATCCCGAACACCTCTATTTTCGTACTGCCTCCCACAAGTCCCGCTTCGACAAACACTTTCGGGATCGCAAGCTTCTCGATGCTAGGATCATCGACTTCACATTCTTTTAGACCAAGCGTTTCTCCTTCCACCAGATTTTTGAGCAGTATGACTTGAACACCTTCCTCACCTACCGTGATGATGTCTATCTTGTTCTTACCCGCCTCTTCTACTCCAACCTTGCTTTTGACGGCGACCGGGTCACCTCTGAGGTTAAGGGTATTCGCATCTCTATGACTCTTGCACGCTTCAGCCAGATTGCCTGTGTTCCCTTTCATGGTCCTATTGAATTTCCAGTTGAGGATGATGACGATGAGGCCGCTGATGAAGATGCCATCGAAGAGGACGAGGACGAATCTGTCAAATCAGTTGCCTGGTTCACAGCTTTTAAACCTGAGGCCCTGGAGGACTTGCTTGCGCCTCACGCACGTCGTGAACGCACCACCTACGCCACTGATTTGCCTCCAGAAACTCGGCTAGTACACTATGTTCTCTGCAGCATTTTGTTTCCTAGGGGTGGAAATTTTTCTGTTGTTCAGCACGATGATGTTCTTCCTCTATGGGCACGCATGCATGAGAAAAAGACCAGCTGGGGCTACTATTTAGTACAGCACATGGTTCGCTGCCAGCAGTGTGGGGGACTTCCTTATCCCGCTTTAGTCACCCGTATCCTCCGCACCTTTCGTGTCCCATTTGATTCTGAGGAATGCCTTGCGGATCGTGCTGTCACTCGTATCATGGCTCAGACTGCTGTATCCCAAATGGGGATCAAGCGAGACCAGGGCCATTGGATTTACTCTTACTATCCTAATGCCCACAACCACGCTGAGGCTCCCCATCCTGCTCCACCACCTCCGCCCGCACCTGTCCCGCCTCCCTCTCGTCCATCTTCGGAGACTCTCTTGGAGCAGATTGTGGCTCAAAATGCTCATATGATAACCACTCTCCGGCGCCATGAGCGGCAGCTTACTGCGATCTGGCACTCCCTTCATATTCCTACACCTCCCGACTCGCCCGCCACCTCTCACACTGACATCCTTCAGGCGGCGCTTGATGAGGCTGCTAATGCCGAGCTACCCCATTCTGATGATTAGATAGTCTAGGCTTTAACTCTGTGTTGCGTGAAATCTCTTTCTTATTTTGGTGTTTCCTGTTATGTTTTCAATATTTTGATGAATGAATACTATCTTTTCTGTATTTTCCATGACTGCCTTAGGTCCTCCATTTTTTTTTTTTTTTGATCATGCCAAAAGGGGGAGAAATGTTGCACCATACTAGATGCATAACATTGAATCATTCAGGGGGAGCACATAATTCTCAATGCATCAACGTTGAATGGAGCATAAAATTGCCTACATTGCTTTAAAATTTGATTTTGTGCCTTCTAAAAATCTATAAATGCATCTATTAAGTAATGTGATTTTAGAAAGGGGGAGATCCATCCCACGCTCATAAGCTGCTAATATAACTCTGACACTACATTACTCAGATAAGAAGGTAAGGTTTGTCACAATCAAAAAGGGGGAGTATGTAATTACTTACTTATATATATTTTGATGAATGACAAACACTGACAAGAGCCAAAAGGATATGTTGTTATAGTATACAGGTACCAAGTGCAAAAAAGTCAAATTATTATGATGTACCAGAATCTCAGATATCAAGACAAAAGGATCAAATGGGTAAAGAATTAGGTCTTAGATATTATTGTAAGAGATTGATTTTATTTAGTAATAATGTGGCTCAAGGTATTAATGATGACAAGTAAAATCTTTTCTCAATCAAGTATGATTATTTTTAAAATGTATTTGAAATCTACATTCCTTAATAATATTTTTGAAATAGCGTTTGATATTAAATCCAAAATACAATTTCTGGGTTAAAGTCTGTATCCCTTTCAATCAAACAGTGATATAGCTTTGGATACGGAATTTATTTAAATCTCCAATCGATTTAATTTGTTCTATAAATCGATTACCAAAACCGATTTTCAAGATATTCAAATCGATTTTCAAAACAGATTGAACATGTTTCACCACTCTATTTTAGAAGCAAAATCGATTTGATCAATCGACTTATAAAACCGATTTTCAAGATATTCAAATCGATTTTCAAAACAGATTGAAGATGTTTCATCACTCTATTTTAGAAGCAAAATTGATTTGATCAATCGATTTATGAAAACGATTTAAACCACTGGAGAATCGATTTTCACTGTCTGCTAAGACCTTGTCCTTTCATTTCAATAGATTTCCTTCCACTACAATCGATTTGGTAAATCGATTTACACCAAGCTCAAATCGATTTACTCCTGTGCTTCTCACGTCTTATTCTTTATGAAAATCGATTAGCATATGTAAAAATCGATTGTTATGTGCCTTTAATGAAAAGAATCAAAATCATTACACACTCCGTGGTTGCCGTTTTTGGAATCAAACGGTAAACTTTTTTCAGCCTTATAAATTGGTCTTTTGCCTTATTTCAGAAAACAGAGAACGGAGTATCACAATACAGAGCACATTATTTCATAACAGAAGAGCTATTTACAAACCATTTCTGAAATCACTTTGAGCCATCTATTGTTATTATAATTAAAAATCTCATAGGACTTCAATTTGTATCCATCTACACTAGTGGAGTGTGTCATCTTACTCTTATTGGTTAAACCTTGTGAAGGGGTGAGGTATCCCTAGGTTGAGGGTGAGGTATCCCTCAGTGTATGTGAAAGGGTGAGGTATCCCTTATTTATTTAATTGAGGCTCCTATACGAGGGTGGGGTATCCCAAGTAAGGAGAGCTCTGATTATAACGGTTTTTCAAGCGCCTTGGAAGCTTGACTATAGTGGACAAAACTCGGAAACGTATTCTGGGGGCTGGATGTAGGTCACCAACGGTGGTGAACTGAACCAGGATAAATCTTTGGTTTGCACATTCTTCTTCCCTTACACTCTTTATTTATTCATATTATTATAATTGTTGGTTTAGCTTCTACAATTGAATTTGAGAAAAGTAATTTTCGAAAATTAAAGAAAAATTTTTTAGACTCAATTCACCCCTCCCCTCTTGAGTCGAAGCCATCTATTCCAACACTGGTAAATCTGTTTTTAGCTCCGTTGTTCACCCGATTTAGGTTTTCGCCCAAGAAAGTCGTGAGAACTTATTCATTTTGATTTATTTTTCAAAATCGCCGATATCGTTCGTAATTTTATTTAAAACATAAATGTTTCATTCACGAGTCAAAATTAGGTCTTGATAGTAGTAGAATACCACTGTCAGTGAAAAATGTAGATCGGGCTTCATTTGAGCTTTTGCCCAAAACTTAACCATGGCTTCCTATGGTTGTGTAGGGCATGCTATGTTCTCAGAATATTTTATTTCACTCTCTAGAGCCTCCAATAAAATAAAGACGCTTAAATACTGAATAATTATAAGATTTGAAAATTGGGGCGTTACAATAAACCACATCTTTTTCTCCAATCTGAAACTCAAGCTTTTGAATGCGTTAACATGCCACTTTTTGGTGCCATCTTTATAATATTTAGCATTCTGATAAGCTTCCAGACGAAGATCAGCCAACTCATTCAACTATAGTAACCTGTTTTCACTTGTAAGCTGTGTATCAAAATTAAGAAATTTCAAAGCCTAGAATGCTTTATGTTCTAACTCAACAGGTAAATGGCATGACTTACCAAAAACAAGGCGATAGGGAGACATCCCAATGGGAGTCTTATATGCAGCCCTATATGTCCATAATGCATCATCTAATTTCAAAGACCAATCTTTTTTAGATGCACCAACAGTCTTTTCCAAAATTCTTTTTAACTCCCTATTTGAAATTTCCACTTGCCCAATGGTTTACGGATGATAAGGAGCTACTACCCTATGGGTGACACCATATTTGCTTAAAATCTTATCAAATTGTTTATTGCAAATGTGAGTGCCACCATCACTAATGATTGCTCTGGGTGTGCCAAATTGAGTAAAAATATTCTTTTTCAAATATTTTATCACAACTCGAGCATCATTAGTAGGTAGAGCTACAACCTCAACACATTTAGAAACATAATCCACAGCAACAAGAATATATTGTTTTGAAAAAGATTTGGGAAAAGGACCCATAAAGTCAATAACCCGGACATCAAAAATATCACAAACCAAAATATTAGTTAAAGACATGTCCTGCCAACTAGAAATATTACCCCTATGCTGGCAGCTATCGTAGGATTTCACAAATTTGTTTGCATCCTTAAAAATTGTTGACCAATAGAAACCACATTGCAAAACTTTGTATGCAGTTCTAGTTTGGCTAAAATGGCTAGCAGCCTCTCTAGAATGACAATGTTCAAGAATAAAAGCTGCCTCATGGGCCAGGACACAATGTCGAATCCCTTTGTCCCCCATAGACTTTAAACAAGTAAGGGTCATCCCATAGATAGTGTTTAGCATCAGAGAAAAGTTTCTTCTTTTGCTAGAAAGAAAAATGAGGGGGAACAACCTTACGTGCCAAGTAGTTAACAATATCATCATACCATGGAGCAGGGTAAATAGCTAAGAGACGCTCATCAGGGAACACTTCTTTGATCTCTCCATCATGGGCAGGTTGCATCACGTTATGGTCAAGGCGTGATAAATGGTCAATTACAAGATTTTCTGATCCTTTCTTGTCTTTAATCTCTAAATCAAATTCTTGCAGCAACTAAATCCACCTAATCAACCGAGGTTTTGCATCCTGTTTACCAAGCAGATACTTTATAGCAAAGTGGTCAGTATAAACAATTACTTTTGAAACAACAGGCTAATGGCAAAATTTATCAAAAGCAAAAACCACAGCAAGTAACTCTTTTTCAGTGGTGGTGTAATTTCTCTGAGCATCGTCCAAAGTGCGACTGGCATAGTATATGGTGTGAAATTCCTTGTCTTTTCTCTGACCCAAAACTGCCCCCACAGCAGTATCACTAGCATCACACATCAACTCAAAAGGAAGAGACAAATCAGGGGCCATCACAATAGGAGCACTAACTAATTTTTCTTTTAACGAATTAAATACCATTAAACACAAGTCAGAAAAATCAAAAGTGGCTTCTTTAACTAAGAGGTCTGTCATTGGTTTGGCAATTTTAGCAAAATCTTTAGCAAACCACCTATAAAAACCAACATGGTCTGAGAAACTTCGCACCGCCCTCACAGAATTTGGTCGAGGCAATTTCGTAATTACCTCTACCTTGGTGGGATCTACCTCAATTCCTTTTGTGGACACTTTATGTCCCAGAATAATGCATTCCTGCACCATAAATTAACACTTTTCCTAGTTTAGCACCAAATTAGTGTCCTTGCATCTTTTCAACACCAAATTCAAATTATGCATGCAGTTATCATATGAGGATTCAAACACAGAAAAATCATCCATAAAAATTTCAATGCAATTTTCAATCAAATCTGAAAAAATAACCATCATACATCCCTGGAAGGTGACAAGGGCATTACACCGACCAAAGGGCATCCTTTTATATGCAAAAGTACCGTATGAGCAAGTAAAAGTAGTTTTTCTTGATCTTGTAAAGCCACTGGTATTTGCAAATAATTGGAGTACCCATCTAAACAATAATAATATTCATGCCCCACCAACTTTTCAAGCATTTGATCAATCAAGGGAAAAGGAAAATGATCATTCCTAGTGGCTTCAATTAATTTTCTAAAATCAATGCACATACGCCACCTCGTGGTTTTCCTTACTGCTATCAATTCTTGGTTGTCGTTTTCCATGACAGTTGTACCTCCCTTTTTAGGGGCACATTGAACAGGACTTACCCACTTACTATCAGAAATAGGATAGATAATACTTGCACCAAGTAGTTTGATTACTTCTTTCTTTACTACCTCTTTCATGTTTCGATTGAAGAGGCACTAAGGTAGGGTCCGAGGTTCAAATTCATCCTCCATGTAAATTCTATGAGTGCATGTGGAGGGACTGATGCCTTTAATATCATGAATCGTCCATCCAAAAGCTTCCTTGTTGTCCCTCAATACCTTCAAAAGTTGTTCCTCCATAGTCTTTGTCAAAGAAGCAGAAATAATGACTGGTAGAAATGAAGGAGGCTTCAAGAAGGCATATTTAAGATTATCGAGGAGGGGCTTCAATTCAAGTTCAGGAGGCTCTTCAACCGAAGGCTTGGGACTTTGGGTCGTTGTCCCTCTCTAACTTTTCAAATAGATGATGTTTCCAACTTCCTGTCGGGCGAGATTGGAGAAACCTCATGGCTACTTCTTCATTATCTGCCATAACATTTGGGTCCTGCATAGTAAGAATTTTTTCAAGTGGGTCCTTTATCCAAAAATCAGAGAGATTGTTAGATACGGCTATATCAGTGATATCAATATCTTGAATGAAATTACAGGAAGCAAAAGAAGAGGGATTTTTAAGAGAATTAAAAATTCTAAGAACAACTTTCTCATCACCAAGCAGCAGAGTTATCCTCCTTTGTTGGACATTAATCAAGGTCTATCCTGTGGCTAAGAAACGCCGCCCCAAAATAATTGGAACTTCCTCATCCTCCTCCATGTCTAGCACGATGAAGTCAACAGGGTAGATGAATTTGTCAACCTTGACTAAAACATCCTCTATCACACCACGTGGATGGGCAATGGATCTGTCTACCAACTGTAAAGAGATGTTGGTGGGCCGAGGTTCTTGCATGCCAAGTTTTCTAAAGATAGACAAAGGCATTAAATTTATAATGGCACCCAAATCACATAATGCTTTTTCAAAGTAAGAATCACCAATAGAGCAGGGAATTGTAAAACTGCCTGGATCTTTCAATTAGTTGGTAGTTTCTTAAGAACAATGGAGGACCACTCCTCAGTTAATTTTACCACTACAAAATCCTCTAGTTTCTTTTTATTAGAAATTATTTCCTTAATTTTTTTTTTTTTTTTTTTTTTTTTTTGCATATTTGGGCATTTGGGCAATGGCTTCAGCAAAGGGAATATTTATATGCAATTTCTAATGTCTAAAAATTTAGCAAATTGCTTATCCTGATGTTCATTTTTCAATCTATGAGGGTAAGGAATGTTTACCTTTTTTGGCTCAAAGTCAATTTCACCTTCTTTTTCTGTTCCTGCAGTGTTCGTCTGCAAGCACGACCGTGCGTGTTGGAGAACGGCCGTGCTCTCTCCAGGAAGAGCTTCTTTGCTTGCGGTTTCTCTGCTGAGTTCTTTATTCAACTCTTTTCCACTCCTAAGGGTGATAGCCTTGGCTTGCTCTTCTGGTTTTTACTCAGTCTGAGCAGGTGGTGCACCTTGCATTATTTCCACTACAAGAGTAGTCAATTTAGCCTCTAAGGTCTGAAAGTTACTTTCAGATTTCTTATTGCGCTCTACTAGGGCGTTTTCCACATCAGTCCATGTGTCTTCTTGTC
This sequence comes from Ammopiptanthus mongolicus, assembly GCA_039655645.1. Lineage (NCBI taxonomy): Eukaryota > Viridiplantae > Streptophyta > Magnoliopsida > Fabales > Fabaceae > Ammopiptanthus > Ammopiptanthus mongolicus. The sequence continues at coordinate 48,280,812 of CM077347.1, forward strand.
TTAGCCCTTGATTCTACCAATAGGGTGGTCTGAAGATATTCTGGTTCCATTTGGCATTGGCCACATAATTAGCTTCCTCAACCGGCGGGGTAAAGTAACTACCCCACTCATACTCTTTACTTTCGTGGCCAGTCAGATTGCAGTGTTTATAAAGGAGTGGAGGCACAAATGTAATGGTTTGAGTCATGATTAGTGTTTGTGCCTGCATCAATGTTTCTACTTGTTTTAAGAGTGCATGTATCTTGGTCTCTATTGTTGTACTGACATTTGCTTCATGTATTCTGACCGGCTTCTTGTTATTTTGATTGTCACTGAGTGGCCACTGATAGTAATTGGCTGTTATCTCTTGGATTAAGGCTTGAGCTTCTTCATGTGTCTTCTTCAAAATTGAGCCCCCACAAGCAGCATCTGTACTGGACCTATTTTGTTGTGAAAGTCCATTATAGAACATCTGCACTATAATGGGTACTGTGAAACCCTGGTATGGACACTTTCTAATCGAATCCTGATATCGCTCACATGCGTCATAAAGAGATTCTTGGTCATACTGCACAAAATTCGAAATATCAGCTCTAAATTTAGAAGACTTAAAGGATGGAAAGTACCAAGCCAAAGATTGGCGTGTTGACTGGTCCCATGTAGTGATAGAACCAGATGGCAAAGAGGAAAGCCACTGATTCGCTTTGTCGGACAAAGAGAATGGGAATAGTCTGAGCCTGATCGCATCTGTTAAAGCTCCATTATATTTGATAAGATCAGTAATCCTGAGGAACTTCTTCAGATGGCAGTTAGGATCTTCAGTCGGTAAGCCCCCAAATAATCCAGAGTTTTAGATCATAGAGACCAAAGCAGGCTTGATCTCAAAGTTGTTGGCATTCACCACAGGGTTGGTGATGCTGTCTATCACCTCAGCAGAGGGGGTAAAGTAATCCATCAAAGTCATTCTTTCCCCCATGGTGATCTCCTCTCTTGCTTGCCTCCGCGACTTGTGAAAAGTTCTTTCAACTTCCCTGTCAAAATAGAGTTCAGGCACTTGAGAACGCGTTAGCATACAAAGAGAGATAAATAAAAATAAAAATAAATGTCTAAAGTAACCAGAACTTCTTTTCTTCCAATATCACAAGTATCACAAAACATCACAAATTAATCCCCGACAACAGCGCCAAAAACTTGTAGCTTCCAAAACACACTTAAGGGCAAGTGTGTAACACCCGATTTTCTTGATTAGTGTATGGGATATAAATTAAGCATGTTTAAAGGTTGAATTATGCTCCTTATGTGTTGTGGAAGCCATGGCCCAAATTTGAGACAATTTGGCCTTGGAACGAGCACAAAAAGTGCAAAAACGTGTAAGAACAGGTCTCGAAAGCTAAACGCTAATCGAGTGATTAATTAATTAATTAATCAATTAATGGAGGGTTAGCATATTAAAATTAGATGGGGACTTGAGTACAATAGGCTTTTAGGGATAGCCTAAAAGTAATACATAAAATATTCCGGCAGTAGGTTACGCGGGAAGATGCGGAAGAAAACACCCGGGCGTGCTGACGGGACAACATGCGGCAACACGTGTGAGTGACATGTGTCACCATGGGACACGTGTCATGACACAAGGTGGATGATGACACCTAAATAAACCTACACATGACACCTAGCACCTAGACTAGGACACCTAAGCCTATGACTTATGACACCTAACCTTTAGATTATGACACCTAGCAACCTAAATGACCTAAACTAATATGATAAGCTTAACTTAATAAAAGTAAAAAAAGCTAAAATAGACTCATCTTCCCCAACTCATCTTTGTGCGCTGGTCAACAAGGAAGGTGAAAGAAAATTACTTTGAGAATCCATTGTTGCACCTTTGAGATCTCAGTTGGAGTGGTTTTGGTTACCGGAATTTTAAACCAATTGCGTATTCGGGTTCGTAGCTGCAACACCTTCGCACTGCTACCTTTATATGTGAGTATCATCAAGGTAAGTCGGTGTCGACATTTACCTTCTTTTAGTCATTCAATTCCATTTCTTCCTCATTCTTAATTCTAACATCGTTTCGGTGCGTTTTAGGCTTTTACAGGTGTTTCTGCTCTATTGATTGTTCGAGGAGTCACACGAGGATAGTGCTTGGTGCTTGGGCTACGAGACAACCGCTGTTTGGGTAAGGAATCTTCTTTCATTTTCGTGGGCTGAATCCTTGTTCCTTTGATTCATTGTTCTTCGATCGTTTATCGTTGATTCTGTGGTCGTTTATGAGTTTTTGGTTGTTTTTGGACCCCGTGCGTGTGCTCGGGGCGATTGTTGGCCCAACGTACATGCCGGGGGTATCTTTGGCAGTGGTTTAAAGCTAAGTGTTGTGCTCGTTGGGAAGTGTGTACGGTTGCCGGTTGCGGAGCCGCAGTCGGTGCTGCACGGGAAAGCACGCAGGAAACTGTTCACGTGGGGAGAAAGAGTTACACATGTCGGGGAGGCAAGAGTAGTCTATATAGCCTTGTTGTATGTTTTATGTTTTTTAGGGGAACCCTAAACCCTACGTGAGGTTGAGCCCTGACAAAGTACCTAAACCCTAGGTCTAGTTTACTTTGGGCTATCAGTGCTATGCTTAACTCCCTAGGTTAGCATATTTGTGATGCTTGATGATATATGTTGTATGTTGCTATGTGCGTATCTGCAAACTGATATATGTGGAGCATGATGGTTGTATGGTATGTGTACTAACTGTTATTTCTACTGCTTTACTTAGCATGTTGATAACAAACTGTTGTATGTATCTTGAAATGCATGTATGCATGAGACTTCGAGGTTTGGCATGTTTAGGGCTTAGACCCCGTTGTGGACATTTGAGTTGATAATCGAGATTTGAGGTTATAGTTGGAGCTTAGATCTCATAAGGTTATGATGGGAGCTGGGAGCTCATATGGTTACAAGTGGAGCTTAGAGCTCGTGATGGTTACTGTTGGAGCTTGGAGCTCGTGTTGCTGAGAGCAAATTTGCATGTGTTTCGATATCAGCTCAAGAGAGATGGATGACATGCATAGCATACGCATATGATGTCAAGTGGCGAGCCATGTGCCGAGAGGCATACAAGGTTGGTGCATCGAGTGCGGGTGCGAAAAATGGAAGGGAAGGTCTGTGTGACCTCGGGGATATACTGGACACAGGTGTACCCATATGAGACCTATATGGTAGCTCCTGTCGTTCGTGGCGATCCTAGGCACGTTCTACTGTCCCGACTGGACCCTGAGTCTTTCCAGTTGCTGGTGGATCTTCCGAGGAGGCCCAGATAACCCTCTTTGTTTGGGACAGTTAAGCAGCGATGCACTCTTATAGGTCACAGCGAGCGGAACAGATTACCAGGACAAACCAGCTTGTCTAATGAGCGGACGTGACGTTGCCCTTTGTAGGGTGTTTAGTACCGGCCGGCATGCATAAAAAGGGTATGTGTACGTCTAGCTAGAGAACGATAGTGGTGTCGAGATTTTGAGAGATGATTTTGCTATATATTTTGCATTGCATCATCCCTGTTATAGAGGTGTTGTATATCTTATCTCCCTGCTCTATCTTTGTATGCATGTATCCAACTTACGAGCAGATGACGAGCTAGCAGAGTACCAAAATGGACCCGAGACTTCACCCATTTATCATAGGTGCACCGCGGATGCCAGTGCTAGTGGACATTGAGATCGTCTACTACGACGAGCAGGGGTGGCAGGTGGAACCTCTACATTTTTTATCGTGTACACCGGACCAATGAGCTTGTTGTTTAGGAGCGGTACTCCACCACGGGCAGACATCATATAACCGTACAAAGTGATCCAGTTCCTTCCCTTCCCACAGATATGGCACCCACCCAGGCAGCATGAGCGGGACTTTATATGGGCTACCCCATCATCATCTCACGTGACCAGTTGCAAAGGCTTCGTGCTTAAAGGACAGCGTAGGAGGTCATAGCAGTATCTGAGAGCCGCCAAGCGTAGGCGGATTGTTATATCTAGCTCCTCCTCGGACTATGTGCCCTTGCAGGTTTATAAGCGCACTTTTGGGGAGGGACAGGGTAGCTCTTGACTCTCACGTCATAGAGGGTATGACGTCGCCAATACGTCTATTGTAGAGCGTGAGGTGAGGATGAGCGCTGGAGTCCCGTTGGATGTCTATGCTTGTCTTTTCAGCTTTTGGTTGTACAATTTCTTATGTGTAGTACAGTAGCCCTACTGATGTGGAAACTACGTATATGATAGTACTACCTGTCTTTATATATGTTTTATCTTTCCCTCTGTGTTTAACTCTGGTGTTATACATGTTTATGTTTTGATGTTCGCTATCGTTTGTTTTAAATATACGCGTAATTACATCGTTAAGTTATAGTTAATACTGTAAGTGGGGTTCAATGGCATTATCCTACGTAAGTGGGGTCGTCTCATTATTGTGGTATTAGAGTGGACCTCTCCCAGTACGATGTAGTTGGGGACGAACCGGGCGAAAGCTGGTGGGCATGTGACTCCTGAGGCTTACGAGGGTGGGGACTGATTGCCGGTGCACGAGGCATGAGGCACAAGTAAGGAGCGGCTCCTGACAGGCTTCTAAGCAAAGGGACACATGAATGAACCGAATTCACATTGGAATGAGAGGGATCCTAAGGTTGTGCAGGTATGGGACTGTACAGTTGAAGAAAGGCTTATAAGAATTGATTTGTACTACATATAACAACAAGATGCATCTTCTTTTCGGGAGCCCAGAGCATAAGAACTCTATAGTTAAGCGTGCTTGACTTGGAGTAATTGTGGGATGGTTGACCTTCTGGGAAGTATCCCATAAAGCGTGTGAGTGAGGACAAAGCACACTGAAAAAGACCCATGTTGGTTTGTGGGGACAGTCGGCAATCCTGAAACCAGTCCAGGCCGTTACAAATGGTATCAGAGCAGTTTGGTCCTATCCGGACAGTGGAAGTCAGGGACCAAAACTGCGGGTGTTAGGAAGTTGAATTGGCTAAGTTTGTCGTCTCTGCGAGAGAGCACGACTTTGAGCTAACGGTTACTTGAATCAGGAACCAATGGCTCGTGGTAAAGGTAGAGGTAGAGGCGGAGGTAGGAACAGACTGAATGAAGGCCAGGAAGCGGAAGCTTCACATACTGGAAATGGAGCTGAATCTGTGGAGGCCCTCAAGACTATGAGGGACATGGCAGCGACAATGTTACAACAAACTCAGCAGAACGCCCAACTCATTCAGATGACACATGAAAACCAACAGTAACAACAGCAATAAAGGGATGTCAGAAATGAGGATGCTAGTTTGGATGCTTTCATGAAACGGAAATGTCCTCAGTTCAACGGGGACTAAAATCCCGAGGGGGTGGAGTTGTGGATCCAAGAGTTGGAAAACATCTTCTCTGCCACGCATTGCGAAGAAGCTCAAAAAGTATCCTATGCTTCTTTCATGCTGGTGGGAGGAGCCTAAATGTGGTGGAAAGGAAAGCAGAGGTTCTTTGAAATTGAAGGAAGGCCAGTAACTTGGGATTTGTTCAGGGGGTGTTTCTGATAACTCTTTTTATGAAAAGTTATTTGTACCTTTTTCACTTTTATTTTTTTGTGGTCTTTGATTATTGAGTTTATGTTTATAGTGTTTTAATGTGATTTTGTGTGAAGTGTGTTTCATAAGAGTCTTTTGTAAGTTTTAGTGTTTTGGTGTCTTTTGGAACTGTTTTTAGTATTTGAGTGTGAGTTTTTTGTGCAGGGCAATTTGTGGAGATCTATGCGCTAAACTGGAAACGATGCTCTAAGATATGCTATAGCAATTGTAGCCGAAGCTGACTGTGCACAAGGACAAAAGCTCAAAACATTCTCTTACACATTGAGTTGTCCTTCACTGATAAGGACAGTGTCCTACACGTGGGACTGATGTTTGTTGCATTAAAGTCAGGGAACTGGGCCAAGGACACTTGTCCTAATCAGTCTTTAGCCCAAAAAGGATGAGAGAGGAAAGGGCATTGAGATAAGCTGGCAGAAAAACCCTAAAAGGAAGAGAGCAGGAGAGGGACCGAATATCTTCTTCTTCTTCCATACTGGAGCAAGGACAGCAGCTGTGCCCCATTCTCTCTCTCTCCTCCATTGTAATAGCTTCTTCTTCCATTTCTTATTTTTCTCTTTGTTTTTGTAAGCTCAATATGAGCTAAACCTCTTGTAGGTATGGGATGTTGAACTTGTAATGGATTTCTAGTGAATGTTATGTTATGCCTTGATTGTGTTTTAATTGAGCTTGATCACCTTAGTTAGAACTTGAGCTCACGGCTGCTTGGAAAAGCTAAGTGTAGCAGAACTATTTTATAGATAAGAGTAAAATCATTAATTGGAAAATTATGATGAAGAGTGATTTAGGAATGAACATTCTAACTCTTAGGCTAGCTAGAACGGGCTTCAGTGAGGCGTGAATGTAACTAATATGGACCTAGGAATAGGAGACGTTTAGTGAAGCTCATCTCAGAATTGTTGGAAAACAAACTTTCATTTCCTGGAGCCAAATTGTCGTAGCATTACAAATGCATAATTGAACTAGATTGAAGTTGCAAGGGACACTTCCTCGTAGCTGTTTTACTCATTCTGTTAACAAATCCATTTTTATTGCTCTAGCAGTTATTTTCCCAAAACTGTCCTGGATACACACACACAAATTATTTGTTACTCTTTGTTGATCTTGATTAGTAGAGCCATCAATCCAAACTTGGTACTTGATTCACCATATAATCCTCCTGGGAACGATCTCTCTTACACTTTATTACTTGTTAAACGATTATGTATACTTGCACAAGCACATCAACCATTTTTCAAAGCAACAAGTTTTTGGCGCCGTTGCCTGGGATTGTAATGGTGTTTAATGGACAAGTTTTAAATTGATAGTTCTATTAGTTGAGACAACTGATCTTTGGAGTATTTGGCTATAGCAACAGGTACTTTACTCTGTATGCGTAGGCATAGCGCTCCTGAGTTCCAACTAGACCCAGAAATCGAAAGAACATTTAGAAGGTTGAACAGGCAGAACCAGGGCTTAGTCGAGTTAGGGAGATTGATTCCTGATACCACTGACTACTCCACCACTACCACTAGTTCTAACAACTCTGAAATGGGTGATGAACCTAATAGCATGACTTTAGCCAATGATAGAACTAGTTCTATCAGAGGTTATGCCCTGTTTGATCTGGCAACAATGAACACAGGCATAGTGGTGCCCGAAATAACAGCTGGCCATTTTGAGTTCAAGCCTGTCATGTTCCAAATGCTGCAAGCAATTGGGCAGTACATTGGTGCTGCAACCGAGGACCCTCATTTGCATCTGAAGCAGTTCCTGACTGTGGCTAATAATTTCAGAAATCCATGAGTCACTGATGATTTCTTCAGATTAAGGTTGTTCCCATTTTCTTTGGCTAGAAAGGCTAAGAACTGGCTAAATTCTATGGAGCCCAACTCTGTTAATACATGGAATAGGATGACTGAGAAGTCTTTGACCAAATTCTTTCCTCCTATGAAGAATGCAAAGCTAAGAAATGATATAACCTCCTTTAAGCAACTTGATGATGAGCCTTTATATGAAGCTTGGGAGAGATTTAAGGAGCTTTTAAAGAGATGCCCCCATCATAGCATTCCAATATGCATTCAGATGGAGCACTTTTACAATGGAGTGTTGCCATCTGCAGGAATATGCTTGATGCCTCTGCAGGAGGCACTCTTCTGAACAAGTCCTATAATGAAGCATATGAATTGATTGAAAGTATTATTGCTAACAGTTATCAGTGGCTTACTGCTAGGCTTACCTCTAGAAAAAGCACAACTGATGTAGGAATGCATGAAGTGAGTGGAGTTACAGCACTTACTGCTCAGTTGGATTCTTAACTAACATGGTGAAAAACCTAGCGATTACAAACAAGAGTAACCAGACAGCTCAAGCAGTTGTGACTGAACCAGTGGTAAATGAACAACAGGTGCACCAAGCTGAAACTGTTTCTTGTGTGTATTGTGGAGGAGAACATTTGTTTGAGGACTGTTTCAGCAATCCAGCATCTGCTAATTATGTGAACTACAGCAGCAACAAGGGAGATAAACCCTATTTCAGTACCTACAATCCAGGGAACAGGCAAATGCCCAATTTTTCGTGAAATAACAATGCTAATGCTCCGCCAGGGAACTCAAACTTTCCTGCCAGATCCACAACTGCTCCATCTGGATTCACAAATTAGCAACCAAGGCAACAACAACAAGCACAACCGGCAAATCAAGAAATGTCCTTGGAAGCTGTCTTAAAGGCATTCATGTCAGAAACTAAGGCACAGTTCCAGAATCAAGGAGTATCCATGAGGAACCTTGAAAATCAGGTAGGCCGGCTGGCTAATGCACTGAATAACAGACCTAGTGGCACTCTGCCGTCTTCTATTGAAACTCTTTCATCCTCAAGCCCTCATGGTAAGGAGCACAGCAAATCAATACACTTGAGAAGAGGAACTGAGTTACCAGCCATGGTAGTGAAAAAGAGCAAAGTGCGAACTGAAGAAACTGAGACTATTCCAGCAACTGGTGAAAATGTTGAGATGACAGCTGAGAGAACTGTTAAGAAGCCTGAGGCTATTCCAGATGCTAAGCCCTTGCCTAAATTTATTCCAGAAAGACCACCCCCCCTTTTCCTCAAAGGTTGAGGAAAGTACAACAGGACAAGCTGTTTTGCAAGTTCATGGAAACTCTGAAGCAGTTGCACATCAATATACCTTTGGTTGAAGCTTTGCAGAAGATGCCTAATTATACAAAGTTCATAAAAGATGTGTTAACAAAGAGGAGAATGCTTGGGGAGTTTGAAGCAGTTGCCATGACAAAGGAATGCAGCCTAATGCTCCAAGCCAAAGTATCTCCCAAGTTGAAAGACCCGGGAAGTTTCACCATTCCCTGTTCTATTGGAGATACCTACTATGGCAGAGCACTATGTGAATGCTAGCATCAACTTAATGCCTATGTCGATTTTTAAACAATTGGGCATTGGGGATGCTAGGCCTACCACTGTGACACTTCAACTAGCAGACAGGTCTATTGTATATCCAGAAGGAAAGATCAATGATGTGTTGATAAAGGTAGATAAGTTTGTGTTCCCAGTGGACTTTATTATTTTAGACTATGAAGCAGATAGGGAAGTTCCTATTATTTGGGGTAGGCCCTTCCTTGCTATAGGAAGAACTCTCATTGATGTACAGAAGGGAGAGTTGACCATGAGGGTTAATGAGCAACATGTGACTTTCAATGTGTTCAATGCCTTAAGGTATCCTGACGAAGCAGTGGAAGAATGTTCGTTTGTGCAGTCATTCGATGATCTGTTGCAAAGACAGTTCCTGACAGGAAGAACAGAATTGAGTGATAATGAGTATGAATCTGGTACTGATGATCCCTTGTTGGAAGAACTTTTTGAAATAAAGGATTGCACTGCAAGGCAACCTATGTGGGCTATAAAATTTGAGTCACTGGAAGTCACTGATGAGACTTTCAAGGACAACATACCTTCAGTTGTGAAGCCACCTATTCTGGAGTTAAAACAGCTCCCAGCTTATTTGAAATATGTTTATTTGGGAGCTATGGATACCTTGCCTGTGATTATTTCATCTTTCCTAACTACTAATCAAGAGAACAGTTTGATAGAAACCTTGAGACGAGACAAGAAAGCAATCGGTTGGCAAATGGCAGATATCAAAGGCATCAGTCCTACTGTGTGTATGCATCGAATATTGCTAGAGCCTGATGCCAAGAATAGTGTAGAGAGCCAGAGGAGATTGAATCCTATCATGAAGGATGTGGTAAAGAAGGAGGTCATCAAATGGCTGGATGCTGGGATTATATATCCCATTTCTGACAGTGTGTAGGTAAGTCCAATCCAGTATGTGCCAAAGAAAGGGGGAATAACAGTTGTGGCTAACAAGAAAAATGAACTAATCCCCACCAGAACAGTCACAGGGTGGAGGATTTGTATGGATTATAGAAAATTGAATAAATCCACCAGAAAATATCACTTTCCCTTGCCTTTTATTGATCAAATGTTGGATAGACTTTCTAGGAAGGAGTTCTACTGCTTTTTGGATGGATACTCTGGTTACAATCAAATTGTAGTAGCACCCGAAGATTAAGAAAAGACTACCTTTACTATCCCTATGGCACTTTTGCCTTTCGAAGGATGCCATTTGGCCTCTGTAATGCCCCAGCAACATTCCAACGATGCATGATGGCCATATTCTCTGATGTTATTGAGAAATCTATGGAAATTTTTATGGATGACTTCTCAGTGTTTGGAGAATCATTCCAGGAATGCCTTGGAAATCTGGAACAGGTCTTGGATCGTTGTGAGGAAACTAATTTGGTGTTAAACTGGGAAAAATGTCACTTCATGGTTCAGGAAGGAATTATGTTGGGTCACAAGGTGTCTAAGAAGGGTATGGAGGTAGACAAAGCCAAAATAGAGGTCACTGAAAAGCTGCCACCACCTACCTCAGTTAAAGGAGTGAGAAGTTTCTTAAGACATGCTGCATTCTATAGAAGATTCATTAAGGATTTCTCCAAAATCTCCAAGCCTCTATGCCAGTTGCTAGAGCATGATAGAATCTTTGATTTCACACCAACCTATTTGGAAGCATTTGAAATTCTGAAGAAGGCCCTAATTACTGCACCAGTCATAACTGCTCCCGATTGGTCTATGCCATTTGAGTTGATGTGTGATGCTAGTGACTTCATAGTGGGAGTAGTCCTGGGCCAGAGGAAAGATAAGGTATTTCACTCTATATATTATGCCAGCAAAACATTGGTCGAAGCTCAATTGAACTATACCACTACGGAAAAAGAGTTGTTGGCTGTTGTGTTTGCCTTTGACAAGTTCAGACCCTACCTTGTTGGCACAAAGGTGATTGTCTATACTGATCATGCTGCCATCAAATACTTGATTGCCAAGAAAGATGCAAAGCCAAGACTGATTAGGTGGATGCTTTTGTTTCAAGAGTTCGACTTGGAAATTAGGGATAAGAAGGGAGTTGAGAATCAGGTGGCAGACCATTTGTCAAGACTGTTTGAGGGGAATGAGGCCACAAAGAATTCTGAGATCAACGAACTGTTCCATAATGAGCAGTTGTCGTCTATGGAAGATGCTGAAACACCATGGTATGCTGACCTATTAAACTATCTGGCCAATGGAATTGTCCCTGCAGATTTCAGTCCACAACAAAGAAAAAGGTTCTTCCATCAGGCAAAGTAGTTCTGCAGGGACGAGCCATACTTGTACAAGCACTGTGCTAACAATTTGCTTAGAAGGTGTGTGGCAGAAACAGAAGTCCCAGATATTCTCTTACATTGTCATTCATCCCCATGTGGGGGACATTTTGGAGGAATGAGGACGGCTGCTAAAGTCCTCCAGGCCGGGTACTTTTGGCCTACATTATTTAAAGATGCTTACTGCTTTGCCAAGGGCTGCAACAGATGCCAAAGGGTAGGCAATATTTCAAATAGAAACGAGATGCCCCTCAATTCCATCTTGGAAGTGGAGTTGTTTGAGGTTTGGGGCATAGACTTCATAGGTCCCTTCCCCCTTTCCTTTTGCAATTTATATATTCTGGTGGCTGTAGACTACGTGTCAAAATAGGTGGAGGCTGTAGCTCTCCCCACAAATGATGCTAGATCTGTTGTGAAGTTTGTTCAAAAGCAGATTTTTACAAGATTTGGCACACCAAGGGCATTTATCAGTGATGAAGGTACACACTTCTGCAACAAGCTCTTTGATGGAGTCCTCACAAAATATGGGGTGAGGCATAAAGTGGCTACAACATACCATCCGCAAACCAATGGGCAGGCTGAGCTGTCCAATAGGGAAATAAAAAGAATTTTGGAAAAAATGGTGAATCCAACTAGAAAAGATTAGTCCCTGCACTTGGAAGATGCTCTTTGGGCATATAGGACTGCCTACAAGACCCCCTTTGGAATGTCACCCTATAGGTTGGTCTATGGAAAGGCATGCCATTTGCCCATTGAGCTGCAGCATAAAGCCTTCTGGGCCGTAAAAAAACTCAATCTTAAGCTAGCCCTGGCTGGGGCAGTTCGAATGCTACAGCTCAATGAGCTTGTAGAACATAGGATGTTTTCGTATGAGGGGGGAGAACTCTACAAGGCCAAGACAAAAGCTTGGCACGATCGAAAGATCCAGAAGAGAGACTTTGCACCAGGAGAGCAAGTACTGCTCTTTAACTCCAGACTGAAGCTGTTTCCAGGAAAAATCAAATCTAGATGGTCTGGACCCTTCACAATAGTTCATGCCCACTCTCATGGAGCCATGGAACTGCTTGACGCAGCCTCTGGTAGGACCTTCAAGGTAAACAGGCAAAGGGTCAAGCATTACTGGGGTGAGCCATTTGCTAAGGCACAGGCCACCACAGTAATGGCTGATCCTTGAATGTTCAACATGCTCTGAGTCAGGCTAAGGACTTATAAACCAAGCGCTATTGGGAGGCAGCCCAGCATTTTATTTTCTTTATTTTTAGTTGGTATTTTTGTTTGTGCTTTTTAGTTTTCTTTGGCACTAACTCAATAAACAGAAAACAAAGAAGTTGGAGTTGTGGCTGAATGTGGTAAAACTGTCTCGGTGGTGCTGTGGTTGTGCTTTGGGCTGAAACAAGTTTAGGGCCCATGTAACTAATTCAGGATTGTGCTGGTTTTTTTTTGGGGAAGAAGTCACGTCAGGGTAAAATCTAGATAAAACAATCCAAAAGGTTGGAGGGTAACCCTCAGACCATTTATTCTTCCTTGGTATCCGTGCCTCTTCCTAGCCACACACTCCCAACCACCAGCGTCAATCACCATCACTCTCCCATCAAATCTCTCCATAAAGCCCACGCCTTCCCCTTCCTTCCCACACGCAAACCCAACGCTTCCATTATCCGAACCCTAACTTTTCCAGTTTTCCCCCAAATCTCTTCCTTTCCCCACCTTCATATCTTCCCCTCATCTTGGCTCAGCCATGCCTCGCGTAAAGCAAACCGCTATGAAGAAGAGCAAACCCACCTCAAGTGATGAATCTGAGGGGTATGAAGTGTTTGTTGATGCCGAAGCTGCAGCTCGGTACATTAATGTTACTGCGCTCAGGGAACCTCATGCAGAGAAAGATTTCACCATCTCCACCAAGGCATCTTATGGCCTCCCTGCTGAAATTGCTGTAGTGATTGACCAGCACAAGTGGAAACGTTTTGCTGGCCACCCAACTGGGTTCTGCACATCTCTTGTTCGTGAGTTCTATGCGAACATTGGAGGTGTTGAACAAACCCACTCCATGGTGAGGGGGTGCAAGGTCAGCTTCTCTGCTAAGACCATCAACTTAAAGCTGAACCTGGCTGAAGAGGACGATGAGTACCAGCCTTTAGTGAAGAAGGCCAATGTAAAGCAACTAACTGATATGAAGGATGCTGTGACTGTCCCAGGGACGAAATGGCTCCCAACTTCGGACAATCAGTTGAAAATCGTAAGGTTCGTGTTGCATGCAACCCTTTCGCCAAGGTTTGGTATCACTTCCTTAGAAACTGTTAAGAAGGAACGTTTGGTGCTCCTTTACTACATCATGGAGGGAAAGAAAATAAATGTGGGGAGGTTGATACAACAGGAGATCTCCACTTGTGCCACGAGCACAAAAGGTCAATTGGTCTTCCCCTACTTTATCACTGACCTATGCAAGCGATGTGGCATCGAGCTTCGAAAAGGGGAAGTGGAGCAGAGAAACGCAGGAAGCATTAATATTGGGTTGATCAATCGATTTATATCCAACTCGGCCAAAGCAACCCAGGCCAAAGACCAAGAGTGGATTATGGAACCAGGGGAGCCCTCAAAGCAGCAGGACCGCTCTGCAGGGCTAGAACAAAAGGTGGAGTCGCTGACTCAAATGCTGCAGCAGCAGTTATATTGGCAATTTGCCCTACATCAGTTTAAATGGCAGCAACGGGTGCTGGAGCTTAACCAATGGAAGAAGGTGCACCCCATTCCACATTTTCCAATGCATATTCTACCTGATCCAAGTCACACCCCTGAGCAGCATAATAGTCCAAGTGCCACAACAGTCCGGGATGGCTCAGACTCCTCTGACTGGATGCCACCAGCACCTTCACAACAGCAACAACCCACCACCACCACCACTGAAGATATCAGAAGCAACAAGAGAAAGAGAAGTGCAAGCCCCCTACCAGACTTGGGGGCTGAGACTGAAGCAGAGCCGAAAGAAACTGAACCCGAAGCAACGACAACAACCCCTACCCCCTCTCATGCTCCTAAGAAGAAAGTTCCAGACACCCCTCTTTGGGATGTGATCACCAAAATAGCCCTCTGATTACCCTGCCTCTGATGAGGATGAGGAGGACAATGTGCCTCTTGCCACAAGAAAGAATAGGCTGCCTGAACAAAGTGCCACCAGAAGAAAGGGTAACTAGCTAGCTACAGCAGAAAGTGAGGGGGTACGGGGAAGTGAAGAGGGCACAGCAGCCTCAGCCACTGATGAAAAAGACCAAGAAGACTTGGTCTTTGTGAAAGAAGTGGGGACTTCAACCCCTACAAGCAACAAGACCACTACTTCAAAAGGGATCAAGAAGAGCTCCCGCATCAGGAAGCTGAGCACTTGAGCACATCAAAGCAGGTTGCTGTAACCCTATCAGGAGTTTCCTTGTTTCCCTTTTTGGTTTTTTCTTCTGGTTTATAGTTTAAGTTGTTGTTGCTGTGTTGTTCTGTTCAAATTGTAGCAAGTGGTTGCGAGTGGGGGTCAGCGGACCTTGACCCCACCTGTTCTTTTTGTCAGCTTAATATCCTGTATGTTTTACTCCACCATGTGCACAACCATCCCCATCATGGGGTTTTGCTTAATGCAACTTGTCCGTTTTAATATTTCATAAGTGCATCTCTCTGGCAATTTTGACTTGATTGTCGTTTTTCTCGCTTGTATGCTTGGATTTAATTGTTTGACAATCGAGGCACATGCTGTAGCATTCTGATCTACCTTGTGAGCTTTTGGGCCCAAACAGTTTTCTCCTTCTTTCTGTGTGAATACCAGTCTTATGCATAATTCTCTGATTTTGACTTGCTGCTTTCACACTTCCCCACATTTCTGCTGCACACGCTTTTGCTAGAGGCACCATTTTTTTTTTCATGAGCCAAATATTGCCTAAATAGCCTACCCTTGGATACTACCTTTGCGTGAACCCCTTTGAGCCTGCAAGCCCTTTGTTTCTAATGAACCCACATTGCAAGCCATATCCTACAAAACCAATGTTCTAACTAGTTGGAGTAGCTGGTGTGCTTCTTGTGTTTACATGATGTAAAATAAGTTTGGGGGTGCTCGAGGGCTAGCACAGTTTTAAGTTTGGGGGTGCTATGCAGCTGTTATGTGGCAAAATATTAGAAATTGAATTGTTGCTAGTAAAAAGCAAATGTTTTAAAAAATAAATGCTAAAATGTTGCAACAACAGCTCTAAGGGTATAAAGGAGGAAACCAAATTCAAAGAAGTGTAAAAAAGGGAAAGGAATCAAACAAAATGAAAATGATCAAAAAGTCCTCCCTAACTAGTGTGAGCTGGACCATGAAAGAAGTTGTAAAGCAGCAAAAAGAGGAAGCTTACCTAAGCTCCATCTAGTGTAGCCACCTTCCCAGAACTGTTCCTACCTGAACCCAAGCCTCATTGCATCCAAATAAAGTCCTCTAGCAATGTGCAGTTTTGATTGTGAGTGGTGTGCTTAGAAGCTTGTCAAGGTCGTGTTTGAATGTGCATTTGAATGATGATTGAGAGTACCTATCTTAGCTTGAGAAGAAAGGAAGAACACACTATTCTGAGAGTGTAGTGTTGTAGCATGTTGCTGAGAATTGATAATGAGGACAACCATGAATGCTTGCTTGATTGTACTTCATGATTGTTGATGCATTGTCAAGCATGCCTTGGGAAGAAATTGGTTTGCAAAGAAGAAAGTTTTGTGTTTGAGCTAATTTGAGCACATGTGTGGAGGTTTAGAAAACTATGTGTCTTTTGTTTTTTGTTTCTTTTGTTTCCATTACTTGAGGACAAGCAATGATTCAAGTTTGGGGGTGTGATAACACTTTTTATGAATAGTTATTTGTACCTTTTTCACTTGTGTTTTTGTGGTTTTTGAGTATTTTGAGTTTATTTTTTTTAGTGTTTTAGTGTGATTTTGTGTGAAGTGTGTTTCATAAGAGTCTTTTGTAAGTTTTAGTGTCTTTGTGTCTTTTGGAACTGTTTTTAATATTTGAGTGTGAGTTTTCTGTGCAGGGCAATTACGGAGATCTATGCGCTAAACTGGAAATGTTGCTCTGGGATATATTGTAGCAATTGTAGCTGAAGCTGACTGTGCACAAGGACAAAGGCTCAAAACATTCTCTTACACATTGAGTTGTCCTTCGCTGATAAGGACACTGTCCTACACGTAGGACTGATGTTTGGTGCATTAAAGTCAAGGAACTGGGCCAAGGACACTTGTTCTAATCAGTCTTTAGCCCAGAAAGGATAAGAGAGTAAAGGGCCTTGAGATATGCTGGCAGAAAAACCCTAAAATGGGGACAGCAGGAGAGGGATCAGGCATCTTCTTCTTCTTCCCTACTGGAGCAAGGACAGCAGCTGTGCCCCTTTCTCTCTCTCCCCTCCATTGTAATAGCTTCTTCTTCCATTTCTTATTTTTCTCTTTGTTTTTGTAAGCTCAATATGAGCTAAACCTCTTGTAGCTATGGGATGTTGATCTTGTAATGGATTTCTAGTGAATGTTATATTATGCCTTGCTATTGCATTTTCTATAAATCTGATTTGATTGTGTTTTAATTGAGCTTGATCACCTTAGTTAGAACTTGAGCTCACAGCTTCTTGGAAAAGCTAAGTGTAGCAAAATTGTTTTATAGATAAGAGTAAAATCACTAATTGGAAAATTATGATGAAGAGTGATTTAGGAATGAACATTCTAACTCTTAGGCTAGCTGGAACGAGCTTCAGTGTGGCGTGAATGTAACTAATATGGACCTAGGAATCGGAGACATTTAGTGAAGCTCATCTCAGAACTGTTGGAAAACAAACTTTCATTTCCTGGAGCCAAATTGTCGTAGCATTGCAAACGCATAATTGAACTAGATTGAAGTTGCAAGGGACACTTCCCCATAGCTGTTTTACTCATTCTGTTAACAAATCCGTTTTTATTGCTCTAGCATTTATTTTCCCAAAACTTTCCTGGATACACACACATAAATTATTTGTTACTCTTTGTTAATCTTGTTTAATAGAGCCATCAATCCAAACTTGGTACTTGATTCACCATATAATCCTCGTGGGAACGATCTCTCTTACACTTTATTACTTGTTAAACGATTGAGTATACTTGCACAAGTACATCAACCATTTTTTAAAGCAACAGTTTCCTAGAGAAATATTTTCCTAGGATGATCATGAAGGAAAAATACAAAGAGTTCCAGAGTCTGAAGCAAGGCAACATGACGATCGGGGAATACGCAACGAGGTTTGAGGCACTTCTAAAGTTTTCAGAGTTCTACCAGCGGTATCCGGATGAGGAGTGGATGTGCCGCAGATTCGAAGACGGTCTGAAGTATGAAATCCAGAAAGCTATTGTACCTTTAGGGATTCCCAGATTCCCTGATATGCTGGATCGGTGTTCAGCTATTGATAACATCGAAAGGAGAAGAAAGCTGGCTCCGAGGAGCAGAGGTTCCATCCGCAGTAACCAGAGAGGTAGAGGTGGAAAATTTCAGTCAAGTCGAGGACCTTGCCAGAGGCAAAACCAGAAGGTAGGAGAGGCCATAGGACAAAGGCCGAGTGCAATTCAAGGACTACAAGGTTGCTTTAAGTGTGGAGGACCACACATGGCTCGAGACTACAGGAGCCAAGTACCGGGGAGGACTATGACCTGTTACGCATGCGGGAAACTAGGACACATGGGAAAGGACTGCAGGCATGGAAATGCAAGACCATCTGGTGTGGCCGAGCAGACTGCAAGACCAAAAGCCACGAGGAGAGTGTTTGCCGTGAGGGGAACTGAATCCTCTCGATGCCCAGATCTGATTCAAGGTAAGTGTTTAGTTTCAGGCAAACTCGTATCTGTGTTATTTTATTCGGGGGCTACCCACTCTTTTATTTCTATGGAATGCATGGGTCACTTAGGGTTACCAGTTTCTTTTTTACCTTATGATCTCACTGTTTCTACGCCTACGGGTGATTCTTTGACTACCCTGTTTATATGCTTAAAATGCCCTATTACTATAGAAAACAAACATTTCTTTGTAGACCTAGTCTGTCTGCCTATGCAGCAGATCGATGTTATCCTAGGCATGGATTGGCTTTCGGCCAACCAGGTGGTAATTGACAGTGCAAACAAAACCCTTTGTTTTTCTGAGCTGGATTGACGCCTACTAATAAAGGTATTCCAAAGGGTGTGCGATCTGAAGAGTATATGATGCTGTTCTCCTTGGAAGCGAAGGAAACTCTGAGTGTGGGAGCGCTGCCTGTTGTGTGGGAATTTCCAGAGGTGTTTCTAGATGATGTTCCAGGGTTGCCGCCAGAGAGGGAGATCGAGTAAGCCATAGATCTTTTACCAGGAACTGGACCTATTTTGATAGCACCTTATCGAATGTCTCCAGTAGAGTTGGCGGATCTGAAGAAACAGTTGGATGAGATACTAGGCAAAGATTTCATCAAACCTAGCGCGTCGCCATAAGGAGCTCCAGTACTGTTCGTCAAGAAGAAAGATGGAAGTTCAATGTTATGTGTGGACTATCGTCAGCTGAACAAAGTGACGATAAAGAACAAGTATCCGTTGCCGAGGAAGACGATTTGATGGATTAGTTGAGGGGAGTAACTGTGTTTTCTAAGATCAACCTGCGATCTGGTTGCCATCAAATCAGGTTGAAGAAGGAGGATATACCGAAGACTACTTTTCGGAGTCGGCATGGGCACTATGAGTATTTGGTTTTGCCTTTCGGTTTCACTAATGCTCCAGCCATGTTCATGGACTATACGAACTGGATAGTCTGACCATTCCTAGATAAGTTTGTTGTTGTGTTTATCGATAACATCTTTATTTACTCTCCAAGTAAAGAGGAACATCAAGAGCATCTTTGAGTGGTGCTGCAGGTGCTAAAGGGCAGGCAGTTGTATGCAAAGCTGTCAAAGTGTGAGTTCTGGCTGGAAGAAGTGCAGTTTCTAGGACACGTGATAAATAAGGATGAAATCATGGTGGATCCTGCGAAGGTTGAGACTGTGGTTGGTTGGGAAAGCCCGAAGTCTGTGAGCAAGGTTCTCAGTTTTCTTGGTTTGGTGGGCTAATACAGAAGGTTTATCGAGGGATTCTTTAAAATTGCGTTGCCTATGATGCAGTTGATGAGAAAGGGGAAGACGTTTGAGTGGTCGGAAGCTTATGAGCAGAGTTTCTTAGAGCTGAAGCAGAGGTTGACCACTTCACCGGTGTTGGTTTTACCAGATCCGTTAGTACGTTTTGACGTGTACTGTGATGCGTCGTATCAAGGATTGGGTTGTGTCCTCATGCAAGAGGGAAGAGTGGTGGCGTATGCCTCCAGGCAGTTGAGAGTGCACAAATAGAACTACGTGACTCACGATCTAGAGCTAGTTGCGATAGTGTTTGCATTGAAGATATGGAGATACTATCTGTATGGTGCTAAATTCAGCATATTCAGCAACCATAAGAGCCTAAAGTATTTGTTCGACCAAAAAGGAGTTGAACATGAGGCAGAGAAGATGGATGAAATTTATAAAGGAGTATGAATTCGACCTGCAATACCATCCAGGCAAAGCGAATGTCGTCGTGGATGCGCTCAGTAGAAAGTCCCTGCACGTATCTGCAATGATGGTACGAGAGCTCAAGTTGTTAGAGCAGTTTAGGGATCTGAATCTAGATGTGGAAATCGTTAAGGATAAGATGAATCTCGGGATGATTGAGGTGACTAACGATTTCATGAATCTGCTTTGGAGAAAGCAAGCTGAGGATGTGTACCTTAAGAAGGTTAACCGACTAATCGAGGAGGGTGAGACGTCAGAGTTTAGGAGAGGTCCGAATGGCCTAATCAAGTTTGGCGACCGAGTTTGTGTGCTTACGGATAGCAAAGTTAAGAATATGATCTTAGAAGAACCACACAAGAGCAAGTTGAACTTTCATATAGGGACTACCAAGATATATCAGTATCTGAAGAAGTGTTCTGGTTGCCAGGGATGAAGAAGGAAGTAGCAGCTTATGTCCTATCTTGCTTGGTGTGTCAAAAGGCGAAGGTTGAACACTAGAAGCCAGCGGGATTGTTGCAATCGCTGGATGTCCCGAAGTGGAAGTGGGACAGTATTGCAATGGACTTTGTCTCTGGATTACCAAGGACTCAGAAAAGGTGTGATGCAATTTGGGTCACCATAGATAGGTTGACGAAATGTGCTCATTTCTTACCTATTAACCAGAAGTATTCTCTGGAAAGATTGACTTAGATCTACATCAGGGAGGTGGTGCGTCTACACGGTGTGCCTTCAAGTATTATCTTGGACCGACACCCAAGGTTTACTTCCAGGTTTTGGAGAAGTCTAAATGGTGCGTTGGGAACTAAATTAAGGTTGAGTTCTACTTATCATCCATAAACTGATGGTCAGTCAGAACGGACGATTCAATCGTTGGAAGATCTGCTAAGAGCGTGTGCGTTGGAACACACAGGGAGTTGGGATGAGTTTCTTCCTTTGATTGAGTTTACTTATAACAACAGTTACCACTCAAGTATCAGGATGGCGCCGTATGAAGCTTTGTATGGGAGGAAGTGCAGGACTCCGTTGTGTTGGTTTGACACTGGAGAGAATGGGTTGTTAGGCCTTGAGTTGCTGCAATAGATAAGGGAACATGTTAAGTTGATCCGAGAAAAGATGAAGGCAGCAAGGGATAGGCAGAAGAGCTATGCTGATAGGCGGAGGAGACCTTTAGAGTTCCAAGAGGGCAACCATGTGTTTCTGAGAGTTACTCCAAGGACAGGCGTTGGCAGGGCAATTCAATCCAGAAAGCTTACACCCATATTCATAGGACCTTTTCAAATTCTTCGCCGAATTAGTCCAGTAGCTTACCAAATAGCCTTACCACCTAATTTGACCCATGACGTCTTTCATGTATCCCAGCTTAGAAAGTACTACCCTGATCCATCGCATGTGGTAGAGTCCGAATCAATTTAGCTAAGAGAGAACCTTGAATACGAGGCTTTACCGGTTCGGATAGTGGATAGAAGGATTAAGAAGCTTCGCAGCAAGCAGATTCCCTTGGTGCAAGTAGAATAGGTGTAACATCCAAAAAATCCCGTGTCTACGTTTTTAACTGCTTGTGCGAATAACTTGACTGAGAACACAATTCGATTAATCATAATCATAATAATAGTTGATGATTGGAAATTCATATTTGAATTTCAATTATGAACTTAATAATCATAAATGTGTTTTGAACCCAGTGTGCTGTTTTGAGCCGAAATCGGTGAAAATATTATTATTTTAATCGGGACCGCTTTACCTTGGGATGCGTGCCAGGGCCAGGGAAGTTGTTCTGGCCCAGAGTCGGGAGTAGTTCATGACTGCATCTCACGCTTCACGAGACATTGTCAACCGTCCATCACCTTTTCATTCCTTTAACCAATGGATTAAATTCTTATGACTCTTGGTTAATAACCTAATATCTTTTCCTTTTATGGAGAAAGCAACTTAACCATTTATGGTTAATCTCTACCCTTTTGCTAAGAGCTCAACAAGTGTTGTACTTGTTTGATCTTAACCATCCCTTTTCTTACACTTCATGACATCAATATGCCATCACTCATTGAATTAATTTGGACATCCAAACTTTCCTAGGGCCTCACGGCCATTTGGTTTCAAAGCACCAAACCTTACTTCTTTTCTTATTTCATGAATCAAAATGAGTTTTGCATGAACAAATAGCAATATCCTCCCTTCTCTCTCTTGCTCTCTCACCTTCGGCCATGCCAAGAGCCACACCACCCAAATTTCCTTTTTGATTTCTAAGACCATAGTTCTTCTAGTCTTGATCTCTAGAATAACTTTGGTGAAGAAAGTTTTTCCTTTGGAGGAACTATGTTCTTCAGCCCCAAGAACATCAACCTTGATCTTCAAAGTGTTCTTCATAAAGTAAGCTTCTAACCTTATTTCTTCTTCATTTCATTTCATTAAATCATGAAGCAACATCTTCTAGTTCATGATTTTTGTGAAACAAGTTCAAGATCTTACCTTTTCTTTTTTTATGAAGATTCGGCCTTGTTACTCTTTCTTGGAGCTTGGAGTTTTGCTCATCCTAAGGATCTACAAGAGGTAATGGGGGAGTGAACCTCATCACACCACATTGGTGGTGGTGAAGATGGTTTATGGGTTTGGTTTGGGGAAAACCCTAAACCAAGGGTTTCCTACTTTGTCTATTTGGTTCTCTATCAGAACAATGTTGTAATAATTATTTGTTGCTTGATTTGTGTTAATTGATGTGTTTGAATGGTTGAAAATGATTTTTATGTGAGGGAAAACCCTAACCTAGAGTTCCTTCATCTTTTGTTGAAAAGAGTTTGGGAAAATGTGATTTTCGGATTTGACCTTGTGTGAGTCATTTCGGTTTTTTCACTCAACCTAGATCTTGAATTTCAAAACTTGTTTTTGATCCTGAAACTAGACATCTTGGGATTCATTTTGAGTACAAATTTCGTGTGTTTTCATAAAGAAGTGACCCTTGAAAACCTATTTCAATCTCAGCACAAATTTCTGTCTTGGATTCTGACTACAGTGGCTTCTTTCGTAAAACTGTACTAACTCGGTTATTGTTTGTGAAAATGAATTTATAACAAAACTTAGACATCCTAAGCTTTCATATGAGTCCTCATTTGCTCAAATCCGAGTTCGTTTGGTCAATCAAATGTTTGTCACAAGTTGATGCTTGATATGCTGAAATTTTCTGTATACGGGTTTTGGTGTTGATATTTGGAATTGTATGTTAGGATGTTGGTGTGAATATTTGTGTTTGAGTGTTAGTGTTAAAAATCATTTTGTCATGGTCAAAAACTATGCTTAGGTTCAAGGCCTAAGGATTGGATTTTTGAATGATGAACTTGTTCATGCATTTATTACTTGATGGAATGATTATATGTTGAGATGTTCTTCATGATGCTAGCATGTTGTTGGATGGCTTGTATTTGGTTGGAAAACACCATGTGAGGTTCGGCCTTATTAAGATAGAAAGGGGAAGCCAAAGCTTCTATGTTCAAGTAATGGCGTAATGAACTTAAATGATTCCAAGAAGGCAAAAGAAATTAAAAAGACCTACCTTACTTAAATGGAGGCATTCGGCCATTCCATAGTAATTAGGGCTAGGAACCTAAAATGTTGATGCTGAGAGGCTTAATGTGTTTATACTAAAGTATAAAGGGAATAGAAATTAAAAAGGTTTTCCAAAGAATTCAAGTTTTGGTTCCAAAGAACCATGTGTTGTAAATTATGTATTTTGATCTCGTGTGAAAAGTATTCAAGGATATGAGGGTTTGATGTTGATCAACCACTTATTTTATCATGTTGTTTCAAGGAAAATATTTTCAAGAACAAAGAGTTTTCTAAATGATTCATGTGGTTTCCAAAGGCCTTGGTTAGCAAACCTACTTTCAAGAGAAATGAGAATTCTTGTAAGTGTTTTCTTTAAACACTAGTGGAAAATAGACTTTTCACGTCAAGCTTTTAACATCTGTTAAAGAAAAATAGATGTTAAAAATAGACGCGGTGGCAAACTTGTAAATAAATAGCGTATGGAGTACACTTTTAACATCGGTTATAAGTAACTTGATGTTAAAATGTACTTTTAACATCCGTTTCTGGTAAAACCGATGTTAAAAGTTTCTTCCCTCTATTCCATATTTACTAGTGATAACTTTTTAACATCGATTCTTAGTTAACCGATGTTAAAAGTCAATTTTTAACATCGATTTTTTATATAACTGATGTTAGAATAAATTTTAACATCGATTTTTTCTAACAACCGATGTTAAAAGTTATTAAAATGTATAACGTTACCTTTCTCAAACCTTCTCTGTCTCGCGCCCTACATTTCAATGTTACAGTGTCCTCACTCCCGCGACCTACTTTTCTCTTCTCTTCACTGACCTCTTTCTCCTCCGTTCGTGAGCCACCATAGAACCACCACCATAACTTCCTCTTCGCAAAGGTACGTAACTCTCTCTTCCCTATTTTCATTTGCTCAAACCCTCATTTGTTAAATACAATTTTTGCTAATATTTGCTCAGAACCATTTACAACTGAACCATCGCAACTGAACCACCCCAACTCCCTCTCTTCTACAACTGACCACTGCATTTGAACCGCCCCAACTCCCCTTCTGCTTGGTAATCCTTCTCTGTTAGTTAGTGTTTAGCATTGTCTCTGTTTTAATGATTTGAATATTTTCTGAAATAATGAAATGCATTTTGAGTTTTTTTTAAACTTAAACACTTTGATGTTACATATTGAGCATAGACTTTTAGGCTTTGCTTATAATCTTAATAGTCAAGGGGTTTGGGTTCTTTTAAAAAGTTAGGTCATCTGGATTGGTTTGATCAATAGTCGAGGGGTTTAGTTTCTATTATAGGACTTAAGGTTTAGGCCTATAATTTCAAATACTGCTCTTTGAGAGTCTCCCCTCTTGTGCTCATATTATATAAATATGTGTATATCTACAGAACGTGGATATGGACCGTAGTTGGATGGTTAGTAAACACACAAGTGATGAGTATCGGGAGGGAGTGGAAGAGTTTCTAGAATTTGCTCAAAGAAATCTTCCTGATAGTAATGGAAGATTTAATTGTCCTTGTGTTAGATGTTTGAATATGAGGAAATGTGAAGTTAAGCAAATATGTGATCATCTTATTTGTGAAGGGATTTGCAAGAGTTATACAAGATGGATATGGCATGGTGAAGACTTGTTAACCATGCCAAGTGTGTCCCAAAGTGAAGAAGTTGATGTAGATATGGAGGACGATCGACTAGAGGACATGATCCGTGATATTGGACAAGAGTCATTTCAGCGAGCACATGTGTATGATACTTTGTGCAGTGATGCGGATACGCCTTTGTATCCAGGGTGCACTACTTATACAAGGTTGTCGGCGATCTTAAAATTGTTCAGTGTGAAGGCGAGAAATGGGTGGAGTGATAAAAGCTTCACCAAATTGCTTGAATTGTTGAACAACATGCTTCCAGAAGGCAACACACTGCCAGATCGTAACTATAAGGCAAAGAAGATACTTTGTCCGATAGGTATGGAGTATAAGAAGATACATGCATGTCCTAATGATTGCATACTATACAGGGGTGTGTATGAAGGGATGCACGACTGCCCCAAGTGTGGGGTATCGCGGTACAAAGTGAATGATGGTGATTCTAGTTGTGATGTGATCACAAAGGGTCCTCCTGCAAAGATGTTGTGGTATCTTCCAATAATTCCAAGGTTCAAGCGATTGTTCGCTAATTTAAATGACGCAAAGAACATTAGATGGCATGCAAATGAGAGGAAACGTGATGGAATGCTTCGCCATCCGGCTGATTCTGTGCAATGGAAGAGAATTGATAGTTTGTTTTCGAATTTCGGAAATTAGCCAAGAAGCCTTAGGCTTGGACTTTCTACGGATGGAATGAATCCGTATGGTACCTTAAGTAGTATCCATAGTTAATGGCCTGTTCTCCTCGTAATTTACAATCTACCTTCTTGGTTGTGCATGAAGCGCAAATACATGATGTTATCTATGATGATTTCGAGCCCAAAACAGCCAGGAAATGACTTAGATGTTTATCTAAGTCCCTTGATTGAAGACTTGAGAAAGCTGTGGGTGGAAGGCGTTGATGTGTTTGATGGCCATTACAAAGAGACTTTCAAGATACATGCCATGTTATTTTGCACCATCAATGACTTTCCAGCATACGGGAACTTGTCCGGGTATAGTGTTAAGGGGCATAAAGCATGCCCAATATGTGAAGAAGGCACATGTTTCACATAATTGCAACATGGAAGGAAGATAGTTTACCTTGGGCATCGGAGATTTCTCAGACGTGATCACCCATATCATAGACTAAAAAAAGCTTTCAATGGATTCCAAGAGAATGGAATTGCTCCGACGGCCTTTAATGGAGAGAAAGTTTATCAAAGGGTGAAGGACATTAATGTTATGTTCGGAAAGGCTCAAAAGAAGGCTATTGAGAAAAACATATGGAAGAAGAGGTTGATCTTCTTTGATCTTCCATACTAGTGCAAACTTGATGTCAGACATTGTACTGATGTCATGCATGTGGAGAAAACTGTATGTGATAGTCTAATTGGAACGCTTCTCAACATTCAGGATAAGACAAAGGACAGTGTGAATGCTCGTCTAGATCTGGTTGCGATGAGTATCTGAGAGCAGTTAGCTCCACAACCAAAGGATGGTAAGCGGACATATTTGCCTCCAGCATGTCATACCTTGTCAAAAAAAGAGAGAACAAGTTTTTATGAGTATCTACGGGGCGTCAAAGGTACGTTGCAGAAGAAGCTATTGAGTTTTGTCAAGACTACCTTTCAGAAGTGGAGGCTATAGGGATTCCTAAGCCTCGTCATGAGGGAAGATGTGCCGGTAAGGGTACATGAGGTATAAAGGTTAATAGCATGGCTCGGGAGGAAGTGTTTAAAGCCCATTTGCACATTTTGAATAACACTGATGAGGTTGCACCTTACTTGTGTGCTCACAAACAAGAGGTCAAGGAAGAAAACCCTAGAAGGAATGAAAAATGGTTGTTTAACCATCATAACAAGACTTTCGTAGCCTGGTTTAAAGAAAAAATTACAAATGATCATACTGCTTCCGATACATTACAATGGCTAGCACAGGGGCCACGTCTTGAAGTCATATGTTGGAGTGGATATGATATCAATATGTTTTCCTTCTATACAAAGTCCCAAGATGACAAGAGTACCATGCAAAATAGTGGGGTATGATCGTATCTAAGTCGATGCACTTCTCTAGTTCAAAAGATACAAATCCCATTATGGCATCAAAATCTTACTTTGGAGTCATTGAAGAGATTTGGGAGGTCGATTACACTAAATTTCAAGTGCCTGTTTTTAAGTGTAAGTGGGCTGACAATAACAGTGGTGTGCAAACTGAAGAATTAGGATTTACATTGGTAGACCTTGATAAAGTAGGTCACACGGAAGAGCCTTTCATCATGGCTTCCCAAGCAAAACAAGTGTTTTATATCAATGATCCTTCGAACAAAAGGTGGTCAGTTGTTCTCCAAGGAAAAAGCATGCATAATGGTATCCATGAAAATCAAGATTCAACTCTTGATATTCCAAAAACTCCTTCTTTCTCAACACAGATGCCTATTTTCGTCGAGGAAAATGTAGTGGACGATGTACTTGCCACTCGTGATGATCATCATGAAGGGATATTGATCTAAACTTGACCATAGTGTAAGTTAAGTTTAAATTAAAGTATTCTTTTTTTATTTATCCATGTTAAAGTAGACTTATTTTTATTTCTCCATGTTAAGTTATACTTATTTTTATTTATCCATGTTAAAGTAGGCTTTTTTATCCATGTTGTAGTAGACTTTTTTTTATTTATCAATTCTTATATACTGACCTAATTTATTACTTTTTGTCTAAATAGGCATACATGACTGATCTAGCAGGCAATCCTCCTTCTCCTTCACATAGCGGGTCAGGTGGTACACGCCCCAAAAAAAGCGGTAGAGCAGCCACAAAGTTACGATCGTTGGCCCTAAGTCGTTACGGTGATCAGAGGCTTCCGGTTGAGTTTGATACATATGGGGGGCCATAGGGCCGAATGCTGACAAATTCACCGGTTTTATGGCCCTGGAAGCTCAAAACAAGGTTAGCATTCTGATTGAGGAATGGGCTCAAGTACCGAGTATAGTGAAGGATCAAATTTGGTCTTCAATCTTGGTATTTTACTTTTATCCTCTCTATTTGTATCTAAATTGTATTTACTTATATTATTATCGTACTCTAATATATTTCCTCCATTTTGTTTTGTACTATAGTTGACCTTTGATGTCCCGAGTACTCCTAAATGTAAGAAGAAATGGCTTTCTTTTGCTGCGAAGCGGTGGACGGGGTTCAAGACCTATTTGGGCAATAGATATATTTTTGAGAAGAAAGACGACAAATCTCCACTTGACACATACTCTTTCATTGATAAGGAGACGTGGGATAGGTTTGTTGTAAGCCGACAAGACCCTGCCTTTCTGGTTAGTTTCCCGTTATATTTTTTATAATAGGCCTATCTAATTTATTTATTTAATTGAATTGAGTACGTGTTATTTGTAACAGGAGAAAAGGAAAAAGGCCAAGGAAATCCAGAAAAACAATGTACACCCAGACCATATGTCTCATGGTGGCTATCGTATGGTTCGGCAGAAAATTATGGATGAGAAGATGAAAAAGAAGCAAGATGAGGCCAAAAAGAAGCAAGAAGAAGGTGGAGCTGATGAAGAAGCCGAAGCCGATGGAGAAATAGTTGTTAATCCTCCATCTCCACCCGAACACCATGAAACATGGATGGAAGCCCGAAAGACAAAATCGGGAGATTTTAAAGCCGAGCCCACACGCATTGTCGCTGAAAAGATTGTAAGTAATAAATATTTACTTCTACTTGTAATTAATACAGTTAAGAAAACACTATCTTACACATATTTTGTGAATTTCCCCTTGTAGACATCGCTGGTGGAACAAAGCTCGCAAGGATCATTCGTTCAACATGGACGTAGGGATATCCTGAGCACTGCCCTAGGTAAAGATGACCACCCTGGCTTTGTAAAGGGTGTTGGAGGGCTAATGGGCATTCGGCAATATCACGGACGACGAGTCCATGTTAGAAGCCGAATCAGCAGCCACGAGCGGGAAAGCATTAAGGAGGAGCTTAAAAGAGAGATGTTTCCGGAGCTTATGGAATCATTCATAAAGGAGATGTCATCTAGGGGGGTTACCATTTCCCAACAAAGCCCAATGAGCCAACCTTCTCAGCATGTGAGCACCGTGGGGAGCTGTGAGGATGCACATAAGCCAGTTGAGATGCCTTTATCCCAGGTATCATATTAATTTCATATTAATCATTTAATTACTTATGTCATATTTATTTACAAATGACATTACTTAACTAATGCCTTATCTTTGTTGCTTAGAACATTGATAAAAAGCTAAGATCGAATGTAGGTCATTTGGCCGCATTTGTTGCGGATGCGTCGGATAAAGAGTATGCTATTCCCTTGGAACACGAAGGCGCTTGCGACTTGCCAGCCTTTTTTTTTTTCTCTGGGAAGGATATAGGTGACATATGTCTGCATGGTAATTGGCTAGCCAATACCGTTCTGAGTATGTGGTGCACGTAAGTACACTATTGACATGCATCTTAGGTATTTTAATTCTATAATTTATTTAAATGTCTTAGGTATTTAATATTATTTTATTCTAATATCTTAGGTATCTTCATCGCTTATGTATGGAAAGAGGCAACCAGAATACGTATGGATTCTTAGACCCAAGCATAATTCAGGGAAATTACTGCACTAATGGGGATGCGATGAAGACATACATCCTAAAGCTACTTGGTCAAACAAAGAAAGATATTTATCTAGCACCCATACTTAGGAGTGGTCATTGGCAGTTGCTCATACTTCATCCTAGCCAGCATCGTGTCATCTTCTTATGCTCATTGCACTATAGTCCGACATCTGAATTGAAGGACGCGATTGACATGTAAGCTTTAATTTAATTTGTAATTCAAATTGCTTTTGCTTTATTACATGAACATAATTGACATTATTATTTTTAATCATAGAGCCATGGTTGCAAGTAGCATGGCTTGTGAAGATGGCAAAAGTAGGCCATCCAAGTCAAAAAGAAAGCCTGAATGGATTATCCCACTCGTAAGTAGTTTATTATTTCTTACAAAAAAATTACAACAGTAATTATTATTATATTAGTACTGTACTTGATATTCAATTTCATATTGTCTTGTAGTCTCGTAGACAAGCTGGCGGCTGGGAGTGTGGATACTATGTGATGAAACATATGTTGAACGTGGTCTTCGCCACTATTATTGACGGATGGCAATAGGTAATAAATATAAAGTTTTGCACAAGTTAAATTATATTTTGTTTTGGTTGATGATTTAATGTAGAGTTTATTTAAACTTGTGCAGGCTTTTGAAGATCAAACTCCATTTGATAAAGAAGAGATGAAAGACCTGAGGGATCGTTTTGCTAATTTCTTTTATGAGTATACTAGGCAACATAATGTAGATTGTATATGATTTTTGCACTTGTATGTATTGCATGTGACATATTTTGGACTTTAGATTATTGCACTTATAACACTGTATATATGTAATGTCATATAATATAGTTTAATTATTTTGGACTTGTGTAACTAGTACTGTAATATTGTAATTCCGAAATAGCAATATATGAGTTACATGTTTGAATCTGTTTCTGGCATTATGTTGTGTACTGAATTGTGGATGATATACTGATTGATATGCAGGGTGGGAAAGAACTATAAATGTAACACACCATTAAAAAAAATTTAATTTTAACATCAGTTGTTCTAATAACCGATGTTAAAAGCACACTTTTAACATCGTGTGTTCCTAAAACCGATGTTATAAGTACTTTTAACATCGGCTTTAGATATAATGGATGTTAAAAATGTACTGACCAGAGCACATCTCTGACTGAGACCACACTTTTAACATCCGATTTTTTATTAACCGATGTTAAAATTAAACTTTTAACATACAACCGATGTTAAAAGTCACACTTTTAACATCCCTTTAATTAACGTCGCCTCCTTAACCGATGTTAAAAGTTTTTTTTGACCGATGTAAAAAGTGCTTTCTGTACTAGTGAAAACAATGAGTCTTTACACTACTATGATTAATTTTGAAATCTTACAAAACGAATGAGTTATAGCTTTCATTTGAAAATGAAAAGGTGATTTAAAGAAAGATATGTTTTCCCTTTTTATGCCAAGTAAAGGAAATTAGTATTATTTCAAAGGAAGTTTTACGCTAGTTTGGCAAAAGACAAGGTACTGTGTATCTTGGGGTTTTGGATACCTTACGAGTATATGTGTAGAGTTTTCAAAACTATGTTTGATAAAGGAGATTCCATGAACTAGTTTACTACCAAGGAGAGTATTTTAAAGACATTACTATAATAACGTAAATACATATTATCTTCTAAAGGAAATTCAATGAGTTCCATAACCGATTCACAAAGAATAAATAAAAGACATGCACCTATACCTTGTGGTCATGGAGAACCATGTCCCATACCCTCGATGATTTTGGTCATCTAAGGATCGATAATACTTAATCACAAAGAATTACTTATACAAAATAAGTAATGCTTTCTTTGATAGATAAGTGAGAATATATGATAAAGGAAACCTTGTGGACCCTGTCCTCCATAATACATCTAGGTTATGAACTAATGAATCAGAAGACGTGAACATCATGTTACGAACGACGAAGTAGTACGCGACTGCAAGGAACTGAACAAAGAATGGGCGACTGATGGCAAGTCGTGTAAAAGTGGGTCCCGTAAGGGTATCCTGTGTTTTATCAAGAGATAAACATGGTACTACAGTGATGAGATAGTACGTGGCTGTATTATGAATTTCTTGACATGCATGTGCATCTGTGCATGAGTTGGGTGGTATGCCTAGGAGTTGAGATTACACCTTGGTGCAGGTGCGATTGTCTTAGGTGACGATCATGAGGATCTTGGGGACGTTGGGGGTTGGGGAAGACACATGTGGCCAGAGAGTAGCTCCTCTGTGTTGTGGATATCCATCGAAAAAACTTGACGTCCTGACTGAAACACCGGGCAAATCATGATTTGGGTAAAGAACGTCTGGGGTGAGCCGCTATGGCAATTGCGATCTTGATGTGGCACTGTGGGGCTGAAATAACGCAGACAATGTTCTCCAATCACTCACTCTTATTTTGTTTAGCTCCATGGAGTAGGGGTCAGAGTCTTAACCTTGTGGCATATGGCATTGAGTCATGTACATCGCATCGCATTGCATTGCATGACTATTGATGGATAAATTTACATGTTATACATTATTATCCTATGTTGATTATGTCTTATGCTACTGATTGGATAATATGAGATATTGAGATATATGATATGCATGACTAGTATTTTATTGTCGTGTGTCATACCGTTTTTACTTCTACCATGTGTTGTACTGATGAATGGGAATCTCACCTCATTACTTTGTGTTGCATCGTTGTGTGCTTCTATGGTTGTCTCCGGAGAAGGTCGTGTTACCGAGACTTCACCCGACGTTTTGGATGCACCTCTCTGTTGAGCCTCCCAGTGGTTTTGGCTTTGGACATCTAGTCATGATGAGCTTCTAGCAAAGCACATGGGAAGAGCCACACTCACCATCCGCAAGGGTCGCAGAGGAAGAGTTCTTGACTGCTCCACAGCTCGTCTTCATGTCGTCTGCTATCAAGGTTGTACTCATAAGTGGAATGTTTGATAGACGTTTCCACCACTGCGTTCAGTGCTTTCTCCCTCTGTTAGGGATAGGCCGCTTGTTGGCAAGGTTGCTTCCAGGGCAATTTCTGTGATGTCTTCCATAGGAATTCCAGTGGTAGTCCCTGCTAGGATTCCTGTTAGGTCTCGTTTGACGGGTCCTAGTTGGAAGGCGATAAGTGAGGAGATTCCGAGAGAGGTGATCTATCCATGCCTGTTATTCCTTTCGCTTGTCTCTCCATAATGGAGGAGTCAAGGGAAGCATTCAGCGGTTGATCCGAGGGGTGTTTCCCTATTTAGTCTGTTGTCGGCCAGTGTAGGTGTCAGAGTGTTTGTACCTTTCTTTTATCTTTTGTGGAACTGCGACTCCAAGTATCTTATGTTTAGGAGTTGCATCTCCAACCTTTTATGATGAGTTTGTATCTTTCTGTTTTCTTTCTGTAGTTGGGTTGGGTTCTTATGTAAACCTTTATGATTTTTTGAACTTATATTATAAAGTTTTGCTATTTACCTTACACGCATAAATGGTTACGAGCTTTTATAGTTATGCCTTGCAAAATGGAAAAATTCATCCTTATCTTTCTCAAATGTTTTAATTAACCCGTTATTCGGCCTTAGACTATTTTAAAATGTTCATAAATGTAATGCCCCCGGAAAGGGTGTTATAATAGGATCCAACAACCGGAGACTCAACATGGGAGCGAGAACCACAGATGCGCCAGCAGTATCCGTTTTTGTTTGCAGGTTTGAAAGGGAAATTTTGGGGACAAAATTTTCTTTAAGGGGGTGGTAATGTAACACCCAGTTTTCTTGATTAGTGTAGGGGATATAAATTAAGCATGTTTAAAGGCTTAATTATGTTCCTTATGTGTTTTGGAAGCCATGGTCCAAATTTGAGACAATATGGCATTGGAACGAGCACAAAAAGTGAAAAAACGTGTAAGAACGGGTCCCTAACGCTATGAAACGCTAACCGAGTGATCAATTAATTAATTAATTAATTGAGGGTTAGCATATTAAAATTAGACGGGGACTTGAGTACAATAGGCTTTTAGGGATTGCCTAAAAATAATACAAAAAATATTTTGATAGTAGGTTACGCGGGAAGATGTGGAAGAAAACACTCGGGCGTGCTAACAGGACAACACATGACAACATGTGAGTGACATGTGTCAACATGGGACATGAGACAGGCCCTCCTCAGAGGTCCCATTTAGTAACCCGAACTCATATTCTTAACATTGCAGCGTAGCGTGATTAACTAAAAATACGGAATTATTAAAACAACCAACATTGATACCACGATTATATATAACATACATATAAAAGTATTAGCTCCCTCAGTAGAGCCTACAACCACATCAATTATCTCAGAGTACGTAACTAGCAACATATATAATTGAAAGCATGTTAATAAAATAAAATACAAAAGACTTCCTCTCTTAGCCCCAAAGTACATTTCGCGCAAATCAATACTGGCCATAACAACTAAGACTGTCTACCTAACCATGACTCTAACGAAGATAATGAGAGCTCCCAACCGAAGCTCGAACGTATATGGCAATCGGGCCCGTATACACTACTCTTCGCTGAGAGTAGTCAATCTCCCAGAGACGATCAGCCTCTGAATAGAGCAACTCAAAGTCTCCCAATGCTGGGATCCGGGGCTCTCCCGCCAACATCAGGTTCAATAGGTAGGCCATCAATCTCCTCTGGCAACTCCTCAACAGGATCTTCTCGTGCGACCGAGAATAAATAAAATACAACATAGAATAATACGGGGATAAGAAACAGTAATACATCATAAATAGGGAAACAACTATAAAATAAGCTATATAGATAGCAACATACAATAGCATAACAGTGTCAAGCAATCATCTCCCAAGTCTTGCTCTCTTAGCTACTGTCTCTCACACTCATGCAACTAATGACTATATGGACGCGATCACGACATGACGTCCCCAATAGATCAAGATGTCCCGTTCATCTCTGTGCCACCCCCCGTAATGTAGGGTTTGGCCAACAACCCTCAGACTCAACTCACGGATACGACATATTGCCCCACACGTAGGCCAAGTTGGAACATTAGCCCGTCGGTAACGACATATCCCCCCTCCCGTAGGCCAATTCGGTACATTCGCCCGTTAACAACTCAACTTGTGGGTACGATCATCTCCCCGCAGGCAATATCAATCGACCATACACCAACACAATGATGAACAACAACGATGCAACATGAACCTCACCGACTCATCTCGGGATCAACAAGTTAGTGTCTCAACCAGAACTCGTACACAACTACGGCCAACTTTCTCCGGCTTAACCGGTTATCAACTTTATGTCTCGACATAATTATATCAACAGAATCTCTAGTTTGAGCACTACAACACATATATCCTCAAATTCCTCATCACATGTTCATCTCCCAACATATCATAAATTGCTGCCTATCTCTACTCATACAACAGTAATCACAACATCACATCATAAGCAACCATAATCATGTTCATCATACTAAATACTCATGTAAGCATATCAACTCATCAACTCATAGGTAAATAATCAAGTAACCCTAAACATGTTACTAGGCACAACATACATATTGCATATATCATACTAAGCATACTAACACACAAACATACAACCTCAACATATCATAAAATCAACTTATCGGTCATTCGACCACTGGTAGGGTTTAGGTCACCCTACGCATATCAATATAAATTATTTTATTCTTGCCTCCCCGATGATATTATGGTTATTTCCCCCACCTGAAACAGCTTTCCCACGTGCTTCCCCGCGCAACTCTGACTGCATCTCAGCAACTGGCAATCGTACATGCTTTAGAATAATCAAGCACCGTCTAATCCTTCACAACAAATCATAAACAGAAATTAATACAATCCAATCAAAACCCCTCTAGTTCATATGAACTAGGGTTCGGCCCTTGTAAGAAAAATAGGCTAGAGGTGTTAAAACTTTACTAACTCTTGGAAAAATGATCCTTAAGCATGATAAAGACATAATCCATAATTACTTGTCAAAGATTTGAACCAAAACCCATCCAATTAACAAGGATAGGGTTCGGCCATCATTGAGAAAAATGGGCTAGAGATGTCTAAAAA
This sequence comes from Ammopiptanthus mongolicus, assembly GCA_039655645.1. Classification (NCBI taxonomy): domain Eukaryota; kingdom Viridiplantae; phylum Streptophyta; class Magnoliopsida; order Fabales; family Fabaceae; genus Ammopiptanthus; species Ammopiptanthus mongolicus. Next base: position 48,316,570 of record CM077347.1, read on the forward strand.
TTCCAAACTCTGGGATCAATGATCCTTAAGCATACATAACACCAGATCAAGTCTTTTTACACAAAAACTTTGAAGCAAAACTCATGATTCCTCAAGATCATGGTTTCGGCCACTCATAAGAAAATAAGCTAGGAATGTCATTTGATTACATGCTCTTGGATACTGATAGAGAATGATGAAACTAGACCATAGAAATTGATTTCACATTAAAAGGATTTTTCTATGATTTTCTAGAGATTTTTGAATATTGAAGTTAGAAGTTGAAACTTATGTGATCATGGCTTTAAAACAAGAACTAAGTGAACACCAAGAAACTCATGGATCAAGGGAAGTAATCTTACCTCTTGAGTGATGAAAATGAGCAAAGAATCAAGAAGTTTCTTCACAAAATTGGTTAAGCTTCACTTAGAGAAATGAGATAAAGTTAAGAGAAAATGGAGTTTGAAAAAAAATGGAGTGAATGGCATCATGGAGTGGTCTTAGGCGAGAAAAGTTGGAGGGACAAGGATTTCCAAAAATTTGTTCACTTAAGGGCAAAATAGTCATTTCAACTAGGGACAAAATTGGAATTAAAACAAAGGACCAAGGGCAAAATGGGCTTTTAACCTCCAAAGTCACCGAAATATCTAGATATTTTGATGATGGTGATGAGTCATGAGGGCAAGGATGGGTTTTCATGAATTCCTAGGGGCAAAATGGTCTTTTCCTTTAGGGACCAAAATGTCATTTAGGAAAAAGACCAAGTGTATTTTGGTTTTTTCTCAGTGTGAACGCGTTCAGATATTTTTGTTTTTTATCATGACAATGGCACGCCTTCCGAGGTGATGTGGCCTGATGTGACTTCAATTTTATTCGTTAGCGGGTCCCGGTAAGTCCGTATTCAGCTTCGTTCTTCACCAGATTTAAGGTTTTGCCCGCATAACGTATATTGATTCACTTTTTAGTGCGAAAAACCGATTTTACCAAAGTTGTTGGAAATTCGATTCTAAGCCTAACTGTTTCGTTAATGAGTCAAAATTAGGTCTTCTGATCATTAAAATCTTACTGTCAATGAAAACGCAGCCTGGGGCTCTGTCTGAATTTTCAACCCAAAATTTAATCGTAGCTCTCTAGGATGACTTAGAGTATGAATGTGGTCTTAGTTTATTTAAATTCACTTTCTAAATCTCAGATAAAAATATAAATTCAAATATAATATTTACCGATATTAAAGCAGTGAAAATCGGGGTGTTACATTACTACCCCCCTTAAAAAGAATTTCATCCTCGAAATTCGATGTAACTTCTTTTTTTTTTTTAAAATAGACTCAGATACTGACGTTTCATGTCCTCTTCTCTTTCCCAGGTAGCATCTCCTGTAACTTCATCCCATATGATCTTGACCAACGAAATATTTTTACCTCGGAGTTCCTTAATCCTTCTATCCGCGTTCCTTACAGGTAAAGCCTCATACTCAAGGTTCTCTCTCAATTGTATTGACTTTGTTTCTAAGAGGTATGATGGATCGGGGTAATATTTTCTCAACTAGGGAACATGAAAGACATCATGAAGATTGGATAGGTTTGGTGGTAAAGCAACATGATAGGTTACAGGACCAATTCGATGAAGAATTTGAAATGGTGCAATGAATCTAGGAATAAGCTTTCTAGATTTGATTGCTCTGCCAATCCCAGTTCTTGGAGTCACTGTCAGAAAAACATGATCTCCCTCCTGGAATGCTAAAGGTCTTCCCCTTTTATCGTTGTAACTCTTTTGTCTATCCTGTGTGACTTTCATCTTTTCCTTTATCCTCTTGATTTGTTCTGTCATTTGTTGTACTACTTCCGATCCTAGCATTTGACTTTCTCCAATCTCATACCAACACAACGGTGTTCTACATTTTTTGCCGTACAACGCTTTGTAAGGTGCCATACCTATACTCGAATGAAAACTGTTGTTATAGGTAAACTCAATCAACGGTAAGAACTCATCCCAACTTCTTGTGTCTTCCAAAACACAAGCTCTCAAGAGATCTTCCAATGATTGAATCGTTCGTTCCGACTGATCATCCGTCTGAGGATGATAAGTAGAACTCAACCTCAACTTAGTTCCCAAAGCATTATGTAACTGGTTCCAGAATCTAGATGTAAATCTAGGATCGCTGTCAGAAACAATACTAGAAGGCACTCCGTGCAATCTTACCACTTCTTTGATATAGATTTGGGTTAACTTTTCCGATGTATAACTCTCACCAATAGGTAAGAAGTGAGAACACTTCGTCAACCTATCGATGATTACCCAAATTGCATCATGCCTCTTGTTCGTTCGTGGCAAACCAACCACAAAATCCATAGATATACCATCGCATTTCCACTCTGAGATATCCAAGGATTGTAAAAGTCTTGCTGGCTTCTGATATTCTATTTTCGCTTTTTGGAAAACCAAACAAGCCAACACATACTCAGCCACTTCCTTCTTCATTCCCGGCCACCAAAACATCATTTTCAATTCTTGATACATTTTGGTCACTTCTGGATGAAAACTCAGCCTGCTTTTGTGCGCTTCCTCTAAGATCATCTTTCTTAGTTCTACATCCATAGGCACACAAATCCTATCACCATACCTCAAGACTCCATCTTGATTCATCCTAAACTCAGATGTTCTGCCTTCCGTTACTTGTTCCTTCACCTTCTAAAGATACTGATCAACTTCTTGCTTCTCCTGGATCATCTTCAAAAAGTTGATCGTTACTGTGACCATTCCTAGGTGTATCTTATCTCTAGGTAATCCTATACCTAGATTCAAATCTCTAAACTGTTCAATCAATTCCAACTCTTTTACCATCATAGCAGATACGTGCAAGGATTTCCTATTTAACGCATCCACTACTACATTTGATTTCCGTGGATGGTACTATAGATTAAATTCATAATCTTTTATGAATTCCATCCACCTTCTTTGTATCATGTTTAACTCTTTCTGATCGAACAAATACCTTAAGCTCTTATGGTCCCTATACACCGTAAACTTTGCTTCATATAAATAGTGTCGCCATATCTCTAAAGCAAACACTATAGCCACTAGCTCCAGATCATGAGTTGGATAATTCCTCTCATGAACTCTTAGTTGTCGCAAAGCATACGCCACTACTTTCCCTTCTTGCATCAGGACACAATCTAAACCTTGGTATGATGCATCACAGTATACATCAAACTGCCCTAAAGAATCTAGTAACGTCAGCATTGGTGATGTTGTTAACCTCCTCTTTAGCTCTTGAAAACTTTTCTCATACTCATCCGTCCATACAAAGGATGTTCCCATCCTTGTTACCTGCGTCATCGGTAACGCGATCTTCGAAAATCCTTCAATGAACCTTCGATAATATCCAGGTAAGCCTATAAAACTCCGTACCTCACTTACCAAATTAGGCCTTTCCCATTGTACCACAGATTCAACCTTTGCTGGATCTACTGCTATCCCATCTCGATTAATCACATGATCTAAGAACTGCACTTCTTCCAACCAAAATTCACACTTGGACAACTTCGCATTAAGCTGTCGATCCTTTACCACTTAAAGCATAATCCTAAGATGTTCCTGATGTTCTTCCCAATTAAGGGAATAAGTAAGAATGTCGTCGATAAACACAACTACAAACTTACCCAAGAACAGTTGGAAAATCCGATTCATTTAATCCATAAACACTGCTGGAGCATTGGTCACACCAAAGGGCATAACCAGATACTCGTAGTGTCCATACGACTCCTGAACGCCGTCTTCGGTACATCCTCTTTCTTGACTCGAATCTAATGATAACCAGATCTTAAGTCAATCTTCGAAAACACTACCGCTCCTTTCAACTGGTCCATCAAGTCGTCAATCCTAGGTAAAGGATACTTATTCTTGATTGTCACCTTGTTCAACTACCGATAATCCACCCAAAGCCTCAAACTTCAATCTTTCTTTTTGACGAACAACACCGGCACTCCCAAGGTGAAGCACTTGGCCTTATAAACTCTTTACCCAACATGTCATCCAACTTCTTCTTCATCTCTACTAACTCTGCTGGAGACATTCGATAAGGTGCTATCGAAATGGGTCTAGTTCCTGGTATGAGATCTATAGCGAACTCTATCTCTCTCCTCATCAATCTGGGGAAATATTTCTCTAGAAAGCATTCCCGAAATAGTCCCCAGTTAATCACTCTTCCTTCTGATTCAAGCATTCTCTGCTTGCCTTTCCACCATAGCTTTGCACATCCCATCAGCATGAAGGATGCATAGATCACCTTCCTGTCCTCACGACAGTGCATTGCCGCGAAGATTTTCTCAAGCTCTTGTATCTAGAGTTCTGCTTCCTTCGGATTGAAGTCACCATTAAACTGTGGTGGCTTCCCCTTCAGAAAAGTACTTAATCCAGCATCTTCCGTCTCTACTCCACCTCTTTGATTCCTTCTCTGGTGCTGCATAGTCACTTGCAACAGTTGAGCATTTTGCTATGTCTGCTGTAGCATTGCCGTTGCCAGCTCCCTAACTGTTCTGAGGGTTTCAGTTGACTCTGTCCCACCCCCAACGGGGGAATTCTCTCTATCACCATTCCTGGGTTCAGCTACACCCTCAGTGGCTCTTCCGGCACGTCCTCTACCTCGTCCGCGAGCCATTTAATTTTCCATGGAAGAAATTATCATCTCACATTTGTAAGACATACAAGACCATATTATCATATACATGCATCATATGCCTTACAAATGCCCGAAACAGTTACCTCTTACGATAACTCCTGTATCGGACACTCTACCCAACTTCTAAGCATAGTTAATACCCAATGCGGGTTCAACTAGACACAGCCAGAAATCACAAACTAACCCAAGCAGTCCTTGATTAAGAATCAAACTACTCTGACACCATAAAATGAGACAGAAGCTCCTCAGAGGTCCCATTTAGTAACCCGAACTCATATTCTTAACGTTGCAGAGTAGCGTGATTAAATAAAATTGCGGAATTATTAAAACAACTAACGCCGATACCACGATTATATATAACATACATATAAAAGTATTGGCTCCCTCAATAGAGCCTACAACCACATCAACTATCTTAGAGTACGTAACTAGTAACATATATAACTGAAAGCATGGTAATAAAATTAAATACAAAAGACTTCCTCTCCTGGCCCCAAAGTACATTTTGCTCAAATACTAGCCATAACAACTAAGATTGTCTACCCAACAACGACTCTAACGAAGATAACGAGAGCTCCCAACCGAAGCTCGAATGTATACGACAGTCGTGCCCATATACACTACTCTTCGCGGAGAGTAGTCAATCTCCCAGAGATGATCATCCTCTGAATAGAGCAGCTCAAAGTCTCCCAACGCTGGGATCCGGGGCTCTCCCGCCAGCATCAGGTTCAACAAGTATGCCATCAATCTCCTCTAGCAACTCCTCAATAGGATCTTCTCATGCGATCGAGAATAAATAAAATACAACATAGAATAATATGGGGATAAGAAACAGCAATACATCATAAATAGGGAAACAACTATAAAATAAGCTATATAGATAGCAACATACAACAGCACAACAGTGTCAAGTGCAACACCCCTTCTCGAGTGTCACATTCCCGAAAGTTTTTAATGAGGAAAATACGGTTTTTTTTTTTTTTATTTTCACAAAGATGTAATAGGATTAGTAAAGGTAAATAATACTAATAAATGAACTTAGGTTCACCATGCATCTCTAGAACATACTGTATTATAAATACAAAAACAGAAAACATAAAATAGAAACAAAGATAATATTGTATACAGACATAGTTCTAATGTATAACTGTCATAAGAATAAGATAAGTACTAAGAGTCTTAGCTCCCAAAAGGTACTACAGATATCGACGCAATCTGGCCTAGACAAAATAAAACAGCAAATGGAGTCCACCTCCGGACTCAAAGGAACTGTTAAACCGAACTATCATCGCGTCCATCTGTTCAGGCAGCAACAGCAAGTACCAGCAGAAAATATACAGATATGGTTGAGATTACCATTCATCAACACAGCAAAACAACAATAGTAAAAACGGGACGACTCATCAGGTAACAGCGTACCCAACATGATTACTAAAATTCTCAATATAAATCATGTTAAACAGTTAACAGCATAATATCATATTAAACAGTTAACAGCACAATATAAGGCATTCTTAAAAATAGAACAATGATGTATAGCAGTAATCAACAGTCAGGCAATGCAGTGCAATGTACATGACTCAATGCCAATGCCACTGGGTACTACTCTGACCCCTACTCCATGGAGCTAACAAAATGTCGGAGAGAGTGAATGGGAGGACATGTTCCGTGTACTGCCAGCCATGAGAAGATGCTACAACATTCGTAATGTGCACGTATCTGGCTTTACGGAAACACTCTGCACCAAACATGAAAAGTACGGCATCTAGTAGAGGATATCAGTGTATTGCTCGGATTAGCCACGACACAGAAGAGCTACCAACTGGTCACATGTCAGCCCTTCCAACCCTGATACCTCCAAAAAGACCATTGAAGATCGTCACCGTTAGATTTGCACCCGCATCAAGGTGTAAGCTCAACTCCTAGGCTCAAGGCCTTATAACTATGCACATGAAATGCCAATGCTTACACAAAGCAGATGCGATAAAGCAATGTCTACCCCTCGGGTAAATCTCGAGGACCAATAAGGTTCTCTTCCTTAGGAACTATACGCATATTTGAAAAACAAAACTTTTATCCACTGGATAAATCTCGTGATCCCTCCGAGATCGAGTCATCACAAGACTGAAACAAGTAAACGATTGATCTAGATCCGAATCACCGATCTGTCATCGAACTACTGTTTCAAAACCCAAAACGATTCGTGTTTGTGTTGATGTCTTATGAATTAGGGCTCAAGTCCTAAGCATTATGAATAAGGATTGTGAATCCTCCTAGATAAGTCTTTAATCCTTTCTAAGATATTACTCCTTGATTTTCAATTAAGGAAATAAGTGTTGATTCACTTAAGTCTTATGAAGTCATTGATGTACTAAGTCATCAATGGTATAGTATATGATCTTGTTTCACCACATGATATACTTAATTAACCATTGTCTTCAACTCTAAGTTAATTACTTAACTTAGGTTTTTATACGTAAAACTTTACGATTTGAGTTAAAAACTCTTTTTGTAAACCAAAACAACGTTTACAATTGAAAACTTATTTGATTAGAAACAACATTGTACTTGCTTAAAACAAAGTACCTTAACTACTTTTGAAAAGAGTTTTCTTTACTAACTTAGTGTAAAAACTATGTTCTAAGTTAATGGAAAGGAATGCAATCTCCTCTAACTTCCTTAACTATGATTCATTTTAATCAACTGAAGGATAAAAGGTTTCTATTTTGTTTGAAAAAGGAACATGAACTTTGTTCTAAAACAAAGGTAATGTCTTTATGAAATTATGTTGAATTTCATGAAAACATTCCATTAATCCACTTTTAAATTACTTGATTACCTAGATGAACTAATGATAAGGTCTAAGACATGTTTCGTCTTGGTGAAAACACTAAGACTAAAATAAAAGACATATTTCACTTTGGTGAAAACACTTCAAGATTAAACTTTATTTGATCTTTGGATCAAAATCACTTATGGTCTTTCTTTAAAGCATAAGTCTCTAAAACATTTTTCTTACATCAAAACTTTAGTTTGTTCAAGAACTACACAAGTTCTTCCCTTTTCTTTGGTAATGGCCGAAAGCCAATTAGGAACCAATGTGAAGATTTTGCTTCACCCTCAAGACAAGATATAGCTCAAAAAGCTCACATAATTATGACAAACAATAATCACACATCATAATCAAGCATAAAAATCCATACTTGATCTAGAGATCAAAGTAGGTTTTTCAACATGCAAGAAAATATTTTCTCATCTAAACAACATCATCAAAACAAATGATAAGGCATACAAAGCATAAACTACAATTATTACACTTTGTTCTCCAAGAGAACCAAATTAATTGGTGAACCCAAACCAAAGGGTTTCACCCACATATGAAGTAAACAACCATCTTCCCATCACCATTTTGGTGTGATGAGGTTCACCCCCATACCTGTTGATGAGCAGATATCCGGATCAAAGTTGGTTGATCGGTTTGTGAACCTCCTGACAATCGTCACCAACTACAATAACACAACAATCAAACATTAAACAACAATAAAAACAAAACTCAACCATTTCTACTCTAAGGGGTTTCGGCCACCCTAAGGTAAAAGGATTAGAAATTGATTTTGGTTTTCCATTTCTTGGATTCAAAGACAATAGGAAAGCTAAGGATAGAATCAAGTAAAAACACTATTCATCATCACTATGTAGGGTTCGGGCAAATTGGGGATTTAGGGCTATGATGAGAATTGAATCATAAGCTCTTGAGTTTAGGTAGAGAATGATGAAGTGAGTTCAAAGAAATTGGTTTCACATTAAAAGGATTTTTCTACAAATTCCTATGGATTTTCAAAGTTTTGGATCTAAGAATGGATTTTCATGAAAATGGAGTTTGATCATGAGATTGAGAGAGATTCAAGCAGCTAGGAGATCATAGAAGTGATCTTACCTAAGAATGAAGGAAGATTGATCAAGGAATCAAGGATTTCTAACAAGTATTCAAGATTTTCTCAAGAAGAAAATGGAGTTTTCTCAAGCACAAGTATGGTGTTCTTTTGGCCAGCCTATTTGCTTGAATGGAGGGGCTGTGAGGGGCTGAGTTCAGCCTTTTAAAATCCCACTTAAGGGCAAAATGGTCATTTGCTTCAAGGGTAAAATGGTAAAAGTGTAAAAGACTAAGGTTAGGGGCATTTTGGTAATTTTGTGTCTAGATTTTTCCGACCGTCATCACGACTCTGGCATACTCTCCCCAGTGTCTTGGGATGATGTGGTATCAGCTTATCCGTTGTCGGGTCTCGTTGAATCCCTTTACGACTCCAAACGTCTCCCGATTCGGCTAAACGGACGAATATAATATAATATTATTATTTTTCGGACGTTGGGACGGATTTTAACAAAGATGTAAAGAATAAAATCCTGAGACTTACTGTCTCGCTCACAAGTCCAAATCAGGTCTCGATAGTAAAAAAAGGCTACTATCCGTGAAAAACACAAACCGGGCTCCGTTTGAGCTTTTACCCGAAACTTAACCATGGCTTCCTATGGTTGTGTAGAACATTCCTATCTTCTCAGAATATTTTATTTCACTCTCTAAACCCTCCAATAAAATAAAAACGTTAAAATACTAAAGAATAATAAAATGGGAAAATTGGGGCATTACATCAAGCAAACATCTCCCAAGTCCAGCTCTCTTAGCTATTGTCTCTCACACTCATGCAACTAACGACTCTATGGATGCGATCACGACATGACATCCCCAACAGATCAAGATGTCCCATTCATCTCTGGGCCACCCCCCGTAATGCAGGGTTCGGCCAACAGCCCCCAGGCTTAACTCACGGATACGACATATTCCCCCGCCCGCTGGCCAGGTCGGAACATTCGCCCGTCGGTAACAACATATCCCCCTGCCTGCAGGCCAGGTCGGGACATTCGCCCGTTAACAACTCAACTTGTGGGTACAATCATCTCCCCGCAGACAAGATCGATCGACCATACGCCAACACAGTGATGAACAACAACGATGCTATATGAACCTCATCGACTCATCTCAGGATCAACAACTTAGTATCTCAACCACAACTCGTACACAACTACGACCAACTTTCTCCAGCTTAATCGGGTATCAACTTTATGTCTCGACATAATTATATCAACAGAATCTCTAGTTTGAGCACTACAACATATATATCCTCAAATTCTTCACCACATGTTCATCTCCCAACATATCAAAAATTACTGCCTATCTCTACTCATACAACAGTAATCACAACATCACATCATAAGCAACCATAATCATGTTCATCGTACTAAATACTCTTGTAAGCATATCAACTCATCAACTCCTAGGTAAATAATCAAGTAACCCTAAACATATTACTAGGCACAACATACATATTGCATATATCATATTAAGCATACTAACACACAAACATACAACCTAGACATATCATAAAATCAACCTATCGGTCACTCGGCCACTAGTAGGGTTTAGGTCGCCCTACGCATATCTATATAAATTATTTTACTCTAGCTTCCTCAACGATATTGTGGTTCTGTCCCCTACCTAAAACAGCTTTCCTGCATGCTTCCCCGTGAAACTCTGACCGCAGCTCCGTAACTGGCAATCGTACACGCTTTAGAATAATCAAGCACCATATGATCCTTCACAACAAATTATAACCAGAAATTAAATCAATCCAATCAAAACCCCTCTAGTTCATATGAACTAGGGTTCGACCCTTTTTAGGAAAATAGGCTAGAGGTGTTAAAACTTTACTAACTCTTGGATGAATGATCCTTAAGCATGATAAAGACATAACCCATAATTACCTGTCAAAGATTTGAACCAAAACCCATCCAATCAAAAAGGATAGGGTTCGGCCGTCATTGAGAAAAATGGGCTAGAGATGTCTAAAAGTTCCTAACTCTTGGATCAATGATCCTTAAGCATACATAACACTAGATCAAGTCTATTTACACAAAAACTTTGAAGCAAAACTCATGATTCCTCAAGATCATGGTTTCGGCCACTCATAAGAAAATAGGCTAGGAATGTCATTTGATTAAATGCTCTTGGATAGTGATAGAGAATGATGGAACTAGATCATAGAAATTGATTTCACATTAAAAGGATTTTTCTATGATTTTCTAGGGATTTTTGAAGATTGAAGTTAGAAGTTGAAACTTATGTGATCATGGCTTTAAAACAAGAACTAAGTTAAGAACAAGAAACTCATGGAGCAAGGGAAGTAATCTTACCTCTTGAGTGATGAAAATGAGCAAAGAATCAAGAAGATTCTTCACAAAAATGGTTAAGCTTCACTTAAAGAAATGAGAGAAAGTTAAGAGAAAATGGAATTTGAAGAAAAATGGAGTGAATGGCTTCATGAAGTGGTCTTAGGCATGAGAAGTGGGAGGGACAAAGATGTCCAAAAATTTGTTCACTTAAGGGCAAAATAGTCATTTCACCTTGGGACAAAATTGGAATTAAAATAAAAGACCAAGGGCAAAATGGTCTTTTCACCTCCAAAGTCACCAAAATATCTAGATATTTTGATGATGGTGTTGAGTCATGAGGGCAAGGATGGGTTTTCATGAATTCCTAGGGGCAAAATGGTCTTTTATTTTAGGGACAAAAATGTTATTTAGGAAAAAGACCAAGGGTATTTTGGTCTTTTCTCAGTGTGAACGCATTCAGATATTTTCGCTTTTCATCATGACACTGGCACGCCTTCCTAGGTGATGTGACTTGATGTGACTTCAAGTTTATCCGTTAGCGGGTCCCGGTAAGTCCGTATCCAGCTTTGTTCTTCACCAGATTTAAGGTTTCGCCCGCATAACGTATATTGATTCAGTTTTTAGTGCGAAAAATCGATTTTACCAAAGTTGTTGGAAATTCGATTCTAAGCCTAACTGTTTCGTTCACGAGTCAAAATTAGATCTTCTGATCAGTGAAATCTTACTGTCAATGAAAACGCAGACCGGGCTTCGTCTGAATTTTCAACCCAAAATTTAATCGTAGCTCTCTAGGATGACTTAGAGTATGAATGTGGTCTTAGTTTATTTAAATTCACTTTCTAAACCTCAGATAAAAATATAAACTCAATTATATAATTTACCGATATTAAAGCAATGAAAATCGAGGTGTTATAGGACATGTGTCATGACACAAGGTGGATGATGACACCTAACTAAACTTACACATGACACCTAGCACCTAGATTAGGCCACCTAAGCCTATGACTTATGACACCTAACAACCTAAATGACCTAAACTAATATGATAAGCTTAACCTAATAAAAGTAACAAAAGCTAAAATAGACTCATCTTCCCTACCTCATCTTTTTGCGCTGGTCAGCAAGGAAGGTGAAAGAAAAATACTTTGAGAATCCATTGTTGCACCTTTGAGAGCTAAGTTGGAGTGGTTTCGGTTATCGAAATTTTAAACCGATCACGAATTCGGATTCGTAGCTGCAACACCTTCGCACTGCTACCTTTCTATGTGAGTATCGTCAAGTTAAGTCGGTGTCGACATTTATCTTCTTTTAGTCATTCAATTCCATTTCTTCCTCGTTCTTAATCCCGACATCGTTTCGGTGAGTAGCAAACTATTAAGGTGGGGAGAAAGAGTTACACACATTGGGGAGGCAAGAGTAGTCTATATAGCCTTGTATGTTTTATGTTGTGTAGGGGAACCCTAAACCATATGTTCGGTAAACCCTAGGTTTAGTTTATTTTGGGCTATCACCGCTATGCTTAATACCCTAGGTTAGCAGATTTGTGATGCTTGGTGATATATGTTGTATGCTGCTATGTGCGTGTCTGCTAACTAATATATGTGGAGCATGATGGCTCTATGGTATGTGTACTGACTGTTATGTCTACTGCTTTACTTAGCATAATGATAATGAATTGTTGTATGTATCTTAAAATGCGTGTATGCATGAAACTTGGAGGTTTAGAATGTTTAGGGCTGAGACCTCGTTGTGGATGTTTGAGCTGATAATCGAGATTCGAGGTTATAGTTGGAGCTTGGAGTTCATATGGTTACAAGTGGAGCTTGGAGCTCGTGATGGTTACAGTTGGAGCTTGGAGCTCGTGTTGCGGAGAGAAAATTTGCATGTGTTGCAATATCAGCTCAAGAGAGATGGATGACATGCATAGCATATGAATATGATGCCAAGTGGCGATCCGTGTGCCGAGAGGCATACGAGGTTGGTACACCGAGTGCGGGTGCGAAAAATCGAAGGGAAGGTCTGTGTGATCTCGAGGATATACTGGACATAGGTGTACCCACATGAGACCGGTATGGTAGCTCCTTTTGTGTTGTGGCAGTTCTGGGCACGTCCTACTATCCCGACTGGACCCTTAGTCTTTCAAGTTGCCGATGGATCTTCCGAGGAGGCCCAAATAACCCTCTATGTTTGGGACAGTTGAGCGGCAATGCACTCTTATCTGTCACGGCAAGCGGAATGGATTACCTGGACAAACCAACTTGTCCGATGAGCGGATGTGATGTTGCCTTTAGTAGGGTGTTTAGTATCGGCCGGCATGCATAGAACGAGTATTGTACATCTAGCTAAGGAACGGTAGTGGTGTCGAGATATTGAGAGATGGTTGTGTTTGCTATATATTCTACATTGCATCATCCTAGTTATATATGTGTTGTATATCTTATCTCCCTACTCTTTCTTTGTATGTATGTATCCGACTTACTAGCAGACGACGAACCAGCAGAGTACCAGGATGGACCCGAGACTTCACCCGTTTATCACGGGGCACCGCGGATGCCGGTGCTGGGGGACATTGAGACCGTCTACTACGACGAGCAGGGGTGGCAGGTGGACCCCTCTACGTTTTTTTTTGTGTACACTGGACCAGTGAGCTTGTTGTTTCGGAGCGATACTCCACCATAGGCAAACATCATAGGACCGTACAGAGTGATCCAGTTCCTTCCCTTCCCACAGATATGGCACCCACCTAGGCAGCATGAGCGGGACTTTATGTGGGCTACCCCAGCATCATCTCACGTGACCAGTCGCAGAGGTTTCGTGCTTACAGGACAGCGCAGGAGGTCAGAGCGGTATCTGAGAGCTGCCAGGCGTAGGTAGATTGTTATGTCTAGCTCCTCCTCGAAGTACGTGCCCTTGAGGGGTTATAGGCGCATGTTTGGGGAGGGACAGGTTAGCTCTTGACTCTCACGTCATAAAGGGCGTGACGCCGCCAGAGCATCTGTTGTAGGGCGTGATGTGAGATTATTTTGATGTATTTTGAGAAAGGGTTGGGAGAGCATGCGAGCATGAGCGTTGTGTAACACCCCGAATTTCACCTTATATTAATACATATTATTGTGTATTATTCTTGACCAATATATGTGGTTATGCTCGTCCATGAGGTTTAGATTCATAGTTGGGGTAGTTTAGCCTTAAGGAATGGTCAATGCATTCAAGTCCAAGAAACCCATTTTACGGTTTTGTTCATATCTTGAGTTCTAGACATCCGATTGAGGTGATCTTGGTAGCGTTCGAAAGCTTAGAGAATTATCTACACGTCTTATTTCAGGTGTTAAGGCCAAATTCGGCTTCTAAAGTTTCGTGTCACAAAGATACATTCGCCTCGCGAACCTGACAGCCAGATTATTGCAACTCTCTGGTTCGCCTCGCGAAAGGCTACTCGCCTCGCGAATCTGTGCGCAGCAGAATCGTGTTTTTGGGCTTCTAATCAGTCCATAATGACCCTAACTCATATTTATACCATAAGACTCGACCTAAACCTATTTTCTAAGTCGAAATACTCTTAGAAACTGCCTCATTCTCTCTAGACAAGGATTCCTAAACTCTTCCCAAGGATTCTTGAAGGAGACTTCACTTTTGTTAATCGTTCTTCGTCGCATTCGCTTGAAGAGCATCACTGCCATCACAAGCCATCTTCCTAGTTGCTGCTCTCGAACCTTTTGGGGCTGTGATCGTGAAGTCAAGCGTCGTGAGATCGAGCATTCGTGAGACGTAACCTTTTCCGGACGTTTTCCCTTCCTTTGCTCATTGTGATCGTCATACCAGGTATGGGGGGAGGAAATAGATCATGAGTATGTGGGTTTTGGGATAGGTTAAGATGAAGGGGTTAACCCATGGCCCCTATATGTTTGTCTATATGCATTGTAAATGCCTATGTATATGCTATGAGTGTAATTATGTGTATGTTATGTATATGCCATGTATATGTCTATGTGAATATTGTATAAATATATATGTTTATGGTTCTATGATTGTGATTATGGGTGTTTGTCTTGATGATATGATTGAAACATTATGAGGTACGATGAATGGTATGTACATACATACAATATGCATTGATGAGATTTTATAATGTGCATTGATAATGATGACTTGATGATGATGTGCGTTACAATAAAGAAAATAGGATTAGTGAAAGAACATAGCTTAGGGACGTTTGGCACCCCATAATGAATGAGTTGTTATGACAGGTAAGATTGATAATATTGGATTAGTTTTGGAAACCCATAGGGATGATTCTTGAGAGATGGGATGACAGGCATAGGGATAACTTAGAGAAATTCTTAAGATTCCCACATCTGTCATGATTCGCCTGGCGAATAGCCATTCGCGAGGCGAGATAGAGAGACCTTTCGGAGTCTGACGTGATTTGCCTAGCGGATTGTAATCCGCGACGCGAATGATAGAACCAGATATTGGGGCTCTCGGGCTCGCCTCGTGAGCCAGGATTCGCCTAGCGAATCTAAGAACCTGTTTAGGAGCTCTTGGGCTCGCCTCGCGAGCCACGATTCGCCTAGCGAACCTGGGTTTCTCACGCGGATTCTGTTGTGAAGGGATAATGATTAGGGTAATGGGAAAAAGACTGTGAGGTCATAATCAAGGTTGATAATATAGAAAAGAACGTTAATAACTATATGACTTGAGATTTAAATATTAGGATTAAGTTATAATCTTAATAAGATATGAATTGAGGATTAGATATTAAGATTAAGTTATAATCTTAATAAATATATGACTTGAGGTTTAAATATTAAGATTAAGTTATAATCTTATTAAAATATGAATTGAGGTTTAGATAATAAGATTAAGTATAATACTTAACAAAGATAATGTTAAGTTAAGACTTAACAAAGAGAACAATTAATAAGACGATGATGTTATTGGTAACGATGTACTGTTACCGATGTTGTTGGTTAAATCATTCTTGATGCTTATTGGTCAAGTTTGATGTTGATAAATCAACTTTGATGCTTGTTGGTCAAAGTTGATTGCCATGTAATGGTATGATGGTGGATGGTTGGATATGTGTTTGCATGTTGTTGAGCATAGCATGCATCATACGTTGACGTTGATATGTTGGGTGGAAAGCAAACAATGAATCGCGATAGTGGAGGTCACGATGGGTGTTATCCCGGCCTTGCGGGTACGTTGGGTATGGAAGTTCCAGGTGACATGGGCTAGCTACCTATTGTCGGAGTGACCTAAAGAATAAGCTTGAGTACCCTGACTAGCCACTATACGTTATCAGGATTAGTGAGAGTGTTCGGGGATAGCCCATGGTCTGGCATATCATCCATGTTGATAACCAGACATGTACTCCTAATCGTCTTTCCAGAGTTAGAGTTGTTGGCCACATGCATACGGAGTAGTGATGTTGCATTCGCATTAACGTGCATCCTTGATATATATATTGATTATATCTGTGTTGATTGATATATGTTGTATGCCATCTTAATTACTATTCCATTCCGTTTACATATATTCATGATTGTGTTTCTTACCCCTCTCTTTGTTATTCTTGTGCATATGTTGTGGTATATGCAGAGGAGGGTGAGCATGCTGACGAGGAGTGATCCCGAGGAGATCTCTCTCAGTAGTTAGGATTTATGATTTATGTTATTCGGTTTTATTCCGATGTATTATCGGTATGTATACCAGCTCTGATATGTGACATCGGGACTTGGGTTATGTTTATTATTTATGTTTTCCGCAATTTGTTTTTAAAGGATTTTGATTATTTCAGATTCCTATGTTTTAAGTTATAGATGATGTGATGCACATTACCCTTGAGGATATGTTTTTATTTTAATTGTTATATTTTTTTAAAGACAGGTTTGATTTTATTCATGTTTTATTAGATGCGGGGTAGTGGGTGTCACATTTAGTGGTATCAGAGCCCGTCTGTCCTATAGGCCAGGGTATGTGTCTGTTGTGTCTCTTCTGTGTACTCTGCAGAAATGTTTTGAACTTGTGTGACTGTTTTATTATGCCTTTTGTTAAAAAATTTCTCTAGTAGGATTTAACCAATTTTGAATTGGTTAAGATCACTGAGTGATAGGACTATGGGGTCGTGGCAGGGAGCTGTCCGAACCATTGATAGTGAACCTTAACCTGTTTTATTGTTGCCTATGAGTATGTATGACTTTAGATGCCGATCAATATTATCCTCCTAGAATGTCATTCTTGGTGATGTGTTACAAGAAGAAAGATGGTAGGATGAAGTTGTGTGTCAATTATTGACAGCTGGACAAGGTGACCCTTAAGAATAGATACTCACTCCCTAGGATTGATGACTTTATGGACCGACTAGTGGGAGCTTGCATCTTTTCTAAGATAGATTTGAGGTCTTTAGTGATCATAAGAATTTGAAATACTTATTTTACCAAAAAGAGTTAAAGATGAGGCAACGTAGGTGGATGGAGTTTCTTAAGGATTATAATTTTGATTTGAGCTGCCACCTTGGAAAAGCCAACGTAGTGGCTGATGCCATAAGTAGAAGACCTTGGATATATCGTCTTTAATGTTTAGAGAAAGAGATTTGATTGAAGGAGTTGAGAGACTTGAACTTGGCTTGGGAAGTTACCCCTAAGAGCATTAGATTTGGAACTTTAAAGATTATCAATAGCTTAATGGACCAGATTATGGAGAAGGTGTAAGTTGTCCCTTAGTTATTTTGTGAAGTCTGCTAGAGCCTCAGTTACTACATTAGGAATGTTAGATTTCTTAGTTAATGCCTTGTAAGAATCTTTTAGAAAAGAAGGAGAGTTACAAGCTTAAGTGAGATTGTTGAGCTATTATATATATAGATCTGGATGAGTTGTTGTCCTAATACAAGATAGAGTAGAATAAGGCTTAGATGAGTTGGATTATTAAAAAACGACGAAGTTAAGAATGAATAGACGAGTGGCTTAATGGTTTATGTGTAGAGTTTTTCTAGTTGATAGTGATTTGGAATGTATGGTGATGGTTAAGTTGGGATCTAGTTTAAATGGTAGGTTGAACCATTGTTGATTAGAGATAAGAGTATGGATGATCTAAGAATCATAATTATTAGGCAAATCTTGAA
Organism: Ammopiptanthus mongolicus; assembly: GCA_039655645.1. Taxonomy (NCBI): domain Eukaryota; kingdom Viridiplantae; phylum Streptophyta; class Magnoliopsida; order Fabales; family Fabaceae; genus Ammopiptanthus; species Ammopiptanthus mongolicus. The sequence goes on from CM077347.1 coordinate 48,334,580, forward strand.
TGGATGAGTAGATAGTTGTGATAACTGTGACACCCGCTACCCCGCATACGATAAAATAAAATAAAGCATGCAAGTTAAATAAAATTTTAACATAAAAGGTAGCAAGTACCACATGATCCGAAAACATTTTAAACATAAATACAACTGCGGAAAAACATTAACATAAGCATAACCCGAAACCCGATGTCACATAATCAGAGTTGGTATACATATACCGATAATACATCGGAATAAAACTAAACAACTGAATGTAAATCCTATCTACTACTACTAAGAGAGATCTTCACGGGATCACTCCTCGTCAGCATGCTCACCCTCCTCTGCACATGCAACATCATATGCACAAGAACAACAAAAGATGGGGGTGAGAAATACGATCATAAATATATGTAAACGGAATGAAATAGTAATTAAGATGACATACAACATACATCAATCAACACGTGTATAATCATATATATATATATATATATATATATATATATATATATATATATATATATACATATCAAAGATGCATGTCAATGCGAATGCAACGTCACTACTCCGTATGCATGTGGCCAACAACTATAACTCTGGAAAGACGATTAGAAGTACATGTCTAGTTATCAACGTGGATGATGTGCCACACCGTGGGCCATCCCTGAACACTCTCACTAATCCTGATAACGTATAGTGGCTAGTCAGGGTACTCAAGCTTATCCTTTAGGTCACTCCGACAATAGGTAGCTAGCCCATGTCACCTGGAATTTCCCTACCCAATGTACCCGCAAGGCCGGGATAACACCCATCGTGGCCTCCACTATCGCGATTCATCGTTTGCTTTCCACCCAACATATCAACGTCAACGTATGATGCATGTTATGCTCAACAACATGCAAACACATGTCCAACCATCCACCATCAACACCATTACATGGCTATCAACTTTGACCAACAAGCATCAAAGATGATTTATCAACATCAAACTTGACCAATAAGCATCAAGAATGATTTAACCAACAACATCGGTAACAGTACGTCGTTACCAATAACATCATCGTCTTATTAATTGTTCTCTTTGTTAAGTCTTAACTTAACATCATCTTCATTAAGTATTATACTTAATCTTATTATCTAAACCTCAATTCATATCTTATTAAGATTATAACTTAATCCTAATATTTAAACCTCAAGTCATATAGTTATTAAGATAATAAATTAATCTAAATATCTAAACCTCAATTCATATTTTATTAAGATTATAACTTATTCTTAATATTTAAACCTCAAGTCATATGTTCATTAAGATTGTAACTTAATCTTCATAACACTATCCATCAAGCATAAGGGGTTAAAACTGTTCCTGGGCACGTGAGAATCGATTTCCATTCTCTGGAATCGATTTCTCAAGTCTTCAAAATCGATTTCCAATCCCTGAAAATCGATTTCAGCATGTTCAAATCGATTTTCCCAATCGATTTTGAACAAGGGAAAATCGATTCTAAAAATCGATTTCTACAAGGCCAAATTGATTTCCACGTTCTGGAAATCGATTCTTGGTTGATTCAAATCGATTTCCGTGTGCTGGAAATCGATTTCTGGGTGTCAATTCATACAGCAGCGGGTTTCCCCCGCTATAGACCAGTCTACGTTCTCTAATTAACAGATCATTCGAGCTTAAGCTATTTATCACCAATTTGATTAGTCCAACACTCATGAATCATAACCTAAGGGTTCTCAAACTAATCCTTGGTCACCAATCTCACATTGCCTATTTATTTTCTCCCTATAACTATGTTCTAATAGTATAGGATTAACAAAACACCATATCATGGCATAAACAACATGTTCATCATCATCAATTCATCAATAATCATATAAATCATGTACTCATAGTTATAAACATGTTATAACATCAGATTATTCATCAATCAATACTCGTACAGCCAGAAAACAACATAACAACATTCATAGGCACTTACAATGCATATAGGCAAACATATAGGGGTCATGGGTTAACCCCTTCATCTTAACCTATCCCAAAACCCACATACTCATGATCAATTTTCTCCCCCCATACCTGGTATGACGATTCACAGCCTAAAGGAAAGAGAACAGAGCCAAGTTCCGCTACGGTTCCTTCTTACGGTTCAGCACTTGATCACGATCGCAACACTGGAAAGCAGAGTCGATCCTTAAGTTAAGGATTAAAAGGGAAAACAAAACTAGGATTAGAAACGCACCTTAGTTTCTAACTTAGGAGATTAACTCTAGCAGCAGGGATAGACTAGCCAAACAACGGCATGTTCTTAACGAAGAACACTAAAGCAGGATTCGTCCTTTGGGTTTTCTAGAGCAAGAGATCAGTTAGAGCTCTTAGGAATGAGAAGAGGCAAAAAGTGTGTACAATAGGGTGTGGATACTAGGTTTAGGTCATACGCTATGTATATATAGCTGTTAGGGACGTTTTAGGACGAATGGGCCGTACACAGCATAGCCCAGTAACCCAAACATGTACACAAGCTCTGACACGCATGGAAATCGATTTCAACATTCATGGAAACCGATTGGCCAAATCGATTTTCTTATCAAAGAAATCGATTTTGCCCTTCAAACAATGGATTTCCTCCTTCTGGAAATCGATTTCTTCACCTGGAAATCGATTTCCAAAATCGATTTCCCAAATCGATTTCCCAATCGATTTTGGCATCGACACCTGAATAAAACTTGTAGGTAATCCTCTAAGCTTTCCAACGCATCCTAGATCATCTCGATCGGATGTCTAGAACTCAAGATATGGCCAAAACTGTGAAACAGGTTATTTAGACTCGGATGAATTGATTATTCTAAAGGCTGAACTATTACAACTATGAACTTATGCACCAAAAACAAGCAAAAACGACATATGCAAGCATTTATAAGCAAGTATCAACACATATATACATAGAAGTGAAAGAGCAGGGTGTTACAATAACCATTTAGTAAGAAAAAGGAATTAAGATTGATGATTTGTGCATCATGTTGAGTTGATGGAAGTGTTTTAAGAAGGTTCTTTAGTAAGGTCATAAAAGTGAATATGTAACGTGGAGATTCCTAGCCAGTGACCAATGTTAAGTTCTTTACCAAGGTAAAAGAAATCATGTCTGAAGTAGAGGAAGAAAGGTTAAAATAAATGATGTGTTATTGGTGGGTTAGTTCCGTAAGTATTCCCTGAAAGAATTCTTAGTTTATTAGGAATCAAGTTGATCCTTATAGCGTTTTGCAGAATGTCCTCCCTAAGCCAATAATTCATAGAAATAGTGATACGAATTACTTGAAAGGCAATTTATCCGGTCTAGTGCATCGGTAGTGTCTTAAGGCATCCTTGCTTCTACTAGAAGAGAGTTGGTAAGTAGCATTAGATCGCGTGTAAGTTATCGTTAGATTTATATAATGGAAATAGAGAATAAACACCTTTCTCTAGAATAGATGATGTCTTGAGACATTATAGATAAAAAAAAAAAAAAAATTTGTCTGGAACCCTTGAAGATAGTTTTCAAACTCCTTAGGAAGAACTTTTGTATGCTAAGTTATCTAGTGAAGGTTTCAATCTGAATAAGTAAGTTGTGGGACGCCTCGTTTTAAGGAGAGTCGTAATAGGCAGGAAGTCTAAAGGGTGGTAATTGGGATCATGAGTTCTTGAGAAAGGTTCTTAGTTAAAAGGGAGGGTTATTAACCTCAACCTTGCATAGTTCTACTCCTCTTAGTAGATCTTGACAATATGTTATGATTGGAGTTTAGTGATACAACCTAGGAGGTTAGCAACATGTACCCTTAAGTTTGAATTCTTGGGAGCTTTAGGGACATTGTCGTTAAGAAACCCAATAGGGAATTTCTTGTGACACCAATAGAGTTTGAAGTACTAGTACGACCCAATGGAATGGGATGTGTGGTAGAATAGGCAAGTGGGTGTCGTGTAAGATCATAATTTTTGAATCAAATGAGGAAACTGACTTAGTGACTGATACCTAACTAGAAGTTCATTGCTTGTGTTCACCATAATGGTTAGAGAGACCAATTGATTAAGGATTTTAGGGATGTGATTAAAACCTGGGATGTGACAATTATGAATATTAGATTAGGAAAGTAGAAGGCCATTGGTGCATTGGCAAAGTTTTGAGGAATCAAGTTAGACTTTAATTTGTAGAGTTCACTAGAACTTAAGAAGCCTAGTCGGAATTGACATAATCTTGAGGGCAATTAGATAGAAGGTCCATGTCCATATTTGTTTGCTTGAGGTCAGTAGAAATTTCGAGGATGAAATTTTTATAAGGGGGTGGAATTGTAACACCCCGAATTTCACCTTATATTAATACATATTATTATGTATTATTCTTGACCAATATATGTGGTTATGCTCGTCCATGAGGTTTAGATTCATAGTTGGGGTAGTTTATCCTTAAGGAATGGTCAATGCATTCAAGTCCAAGAAACCTGTTTTACGGTTTTGTTCATATCTTGAGTTCTAGACATCCCATTGAGGTGATCTTGGATGCGTTGGAAAGCTTAGGGAATTATCTACAAGTCTTATTTCAGGTGTTAAGGCCAAATTCGGCTTCTAAAGTTTCGCTTCACGAAGATACATTCGCCTCGCGAACCTGACAGCTAGATTATTGCAGCTCTCTGCTTCGCCTCACGAAAGGCTACTCGCCTAGTGAATCTGCGAGCAGCAGAATCGTGTTTTTGGGCTTCTAATCAGCTCATAATGACCCTAACTCATATTTATACCATAAGACTCGACCTAAACCTATTTTCTAAGTCGAAATACTCTTAGAAACTGCCTCATTCTCTCTAGACAAGGATTTCTAAACTCTTCCCAAGGATTCTTGAAGGAGACTTCACTTTTGTTGATCATTCTTCGTCGCATTCGCTTGAAGAGCATCACTGCCATCACAAGCCATCTTCCTAGTTGCTGCTCTTGAACCTTTTGGGGCTATGATCGTGAAGTCAAGCGTCGTGAGATCGAGCATTCGTGAGACATAACCTTTTCCGGACCTTTTCCCTTCCTTTGCTCATTGTGATCGTCATACCAGGTATGGGGGGAGGAAATAGATCATGAGTATGTGGGTTTTGGGATAGGTTAAGATGAAGGGGTTAACCTATGACCCCTATATGTTTGTCTATATGCATTGTAAATGCCTATGTATATGCTATGAGTGTAATTATGTGTATGTTATGTATATGCCATGTATATGTCTATGTGAATATTGTATAAATATATATGTTTATGGTTATATGATTATGATTATGGGTGTTTGTCTTGATGATATGATTGAAACATTATGAGGTACGATGAATGGTACGTACATACATACAATATGCATTGATGAGATTTTATAATGTGCATTGATAATGATGACTTGATGATGATGTGCGTTACAATAAAGAAAATAGGATTAGTGAAAGAACATAGCTTAGGGACGTTTGGCACCCCATAATGAATGAGTTGTTATGAGAGGTGAGATTGATAATATTGGATTAGTTTTGGAAACCCATAGGGATGATTCCTGAGAGATGGGATGATAGGCATAGGGATAACTTAGATAAATTCTTAAGATTCCCACATCTGTCATGATTCGCCTGGCGAATAACCATTCGCGAGGCGAGACAGAGAGACCATTCGTAGTCTGATATGATTCGCCTAGCGAATTGTAATCCGCGAGGCGAATGAGAGAACCGGATATTGGGGCTCTCGGGCTCGCCTCGCGAGCCAGGATTCGCTTAGCGAATCTAAGAACCTGTTTAGGAGCTCTCGGGCTCGCCTCGCCAGCCACGATTCGCCTAGCGAACCTGGGTTTCTCACGCAGATTCTGTTGTGAAGGGATAATGATTAGGGTAATGGGAAAAAGACTGTGAGGTCATAATCAAGGTTGATAATATAGAAAAGAACGTTAATAACTATATGACTTGAGATTTAAATATTAGGATTAAGTTATACTCTTAATAAGATATGAATTGAGGATTAGATATTAAGATTAAGTTATAATCTTAATAAATATATGACTTGAGGTTTAAATATTAATATTAAGTTATAATCTTATTAAAATATGAATTGAGGTTTAGATAATAAGATTAAGTATAATACTTAACAAAGATAATGTTAAGTTAAGACTTAACACAGAGAACAATTAATAAGACGATGATGTTATTGGTAACGATGTACTGTTACCGATGTTGTTGGTTAAATCATTCTTGATGCTTATTGGTCAAGTTTGATGTTGATAAATCAACTTTGATGCTTGTTGGTCAAAGTTGATAGCCATGTAATGGTATGATGGTGGATGGTTGGATATGTGTTTGCATGTTGTTGAGCATAGCATGCATCATACGTTGACGTTGATATGTTGGGTGGAAAGCAAACAATGAATCGCGATAGTGGAGGTCACGATGGGTGTTATCCCGGCCTTGCGGGTACGTTGGGTATGGAAGTTTCAGGTGACATGGGCTAGCTACCTATTGTCGGAGTGACCTAAAGAATAAGCTTGAGTACCCTGACTAGCCACTATACGTTATCAGGATTAGTGAGAGTGTTCGGGGATGGCCCATGGTCTGGCATATCATCCATGTTGATAACCGGACATGTACTCCTAATCGTCTTTCCAGAGTTAGAGTTGTCGGCCACATGCATACGGAGTAGTGATGTTGCATTCGCATTAACATGCATCCTTGATATATATTGATTATATTTGTGTTGATTGATGTATGTTGTATGCCATCTTAATTACTATTCCATTCCGTTTACATATATTCATGATTGTGTTTCTTACCCCTCTCTTTGTTATTCTTGTGCATATGTTGTGGTATATGCAGAGGAGGGTGAGCATGCTGACAAGGAGTGATCCCGAGGAGATCTCTCTCAGTAGTTAGGATTTATGATTTATGTTATTCGGTTTTATTCCGATGTATTATCAGTATATGTATACCAGCTCTGATATGTGACATCGGCACTTGGGTTATGTTTATTATTTACGTTTTCCGCAGTTTGTTTTTAAAGGATTTTGATTATTTCAGATTCCTATGTTTTACGTTATAGATGATGTTATGCACATTACCCTTGAGGATATGTTTTTATTTTAATTGTTATATTTTTTAAAGACAGGTTTGATTTTATTCATGTTTTATTATATGCGGGGTAGTGGGTGTCACACGTTGGAGTCCCTTTGGATGTATATGCTTTTATTTTCAGCTTTTGGTTGTACAGTTTATTGTGTGCAGTACAGTAGCCTTACTGATGGGGTAACTACATATATTACAGTACTGCATGTCTTTATATATGTTTTATCTTTCCCGCTGTGTTTTACTCTGGTGCGATGTGCGTTTATGTTTGGATGTTCGCTATCATTTGTTTTAAATAAGCGTGTAATTACATTCTTAAGTTATAGTTAATACTGTACGTGGGGTTCAATGGGATTATCCTATGTAAGTGGGGTCGTCTCAAAATGTACCCTGTCGCTAAAGTAATATAGTACGGAAGTCCAGATATCGTACCTTAGAGATTAATTGTGATATGCATGTGATAAAGTACTGGAATAGAGAAATCCTTGTGATATTCAGACTGATGGAATACTAATATTAATAAGGTAATAATATAACAATAATGAAAGATAGTAAAAGAGAAATAAAAGAGAGTTGAGAATTCAAGAATAAAAGAGCCTATAGTCGTGGTTTCACTTGTACTTTCGATACCCTCCAAATCCTAGTTCTATTCAATTTCACAGTTGCTTTTTGAATCTCAATCCCTCTGTGAAAACTATTAATTGTTGTCAACCAATCAATATACTCTTCCCCAGATAAACCCAATGGTTGTCAGGCAAAGAGTTTAAATGATTAGAAAGCATAAAAAGCAAAGAGGTTGAATGACTGAAAGGAGTAAATCATGTTTTCTCAAATCCATAATTTAAACCTCGGTTATCCTACAGATCTACCAATTTAATTGGGCTTGATAGCCAAAATATCAATCAATTGATTTAGAGCATCAAAGGGTTTGCAATCCTAGTATGGGATGAAGAACAACAGAATAACACTATTCAAATTGCAACTTTGAAACCAAATAGAATTTGAATTAAAGCTAAGACATAGCAAAAAGGGTTTCTACTTATACAAGATCCACCACAACTCTAGTGGTGAATTTAGCAACCCATAATAATAGATAAAACCAAAGTCGACAATGGAAAACACATCTTGAAGATTTATAAGAAGAGGTGTCTCCAACTTAACCTCCAGGTGCAAATCCTACTCTAGAAATCAAAACTAACAAAAGCTATAAACTAGAAAACTAATACATAAGAGTATAGTACTCAAAGACTAAGAGAGAGAAGAGATTCTCCTCATAGTGGTACAGAGGGCCTCTATTTATAAGAAAATATGAGAACTGTAACACCCCGTTCTTCGTATGGGTGTGTATGTGTCGCTATAATTATAGATATTATTATTATTATCATCATTATTAGTAGTATAATATTTGACAATATGCTTGTTTACATCATCACTGCATTTTATAAGTATCTATATGAATGTATATTTATGTGTGTATATTTTAAGTGATAACATGCACACTTATATTTGTATGGTTATAAATGTGTTTATATTTTATATATTAAAATGTTATTTTATATATATATATATATATATATATATATATATATATATATATATATATATATATATATATATATATATAAAATATGTAATTAAATCTTATTGATATGTAAATGATTTATATTAATTATGCTTATATTAATATACGATTGACTGTATTAATAGATAATTGTGCATAATTATATTTATATTATTAATTCTTAATTATATTGCATGTATTAATTCATGATCTTATCTATATGAATATATAATTGATTATATTAGTATGTAAGTGTGTGATCTTGTGTGCTTATATTTGGTCTTGTATGGACTAATATGATGTGTATAATTAATATGTGATCGTATATTTATTTATATGTCATCGATTATATATATGTTTATATTAATACCGGATCACTTGTATTAATGCACAATAAAATTATAATAATATAGGATTATCTGTATTCATATTTAGATCATGTTTATATTAATATAAGATATCTATATTTATGATCATTGTAGTTGTATTGGTATAAGATCAATTAGATGTCTTAGAGATGCAATTATTGAATAGATATTAAGATTAAGTTACAATCTTAATAAATATAAGAATTGAGGTTTAAATATTAAGATTAAGTTATAATCGTAATAAAATATGAACTGAGGATTAGATAATAAGATTAAGTATAATACTTAATAAAGATAATGTTAAGTTAAGACTTAACAAAGAGAACAATTAATAAGACGATGATATTATTGGTAACGACGTACTATTACCGATGTTGTTGGTTAAATCATCCTTTGATGCTTATTGGTCAAGTTTGATGTTGATAAATCATCTTTGATGCTTGTTAGTCAAAGTTGATAGCCATGTAATGATGTTGATGATGGATGGTTGGACATGTGTTTGCATGTTGGTTGAGCATTGCATGCATCATGACATGGTGTTGTTAGTTGGGAGAAGTTCATTCAAGAGTATGGCAAATAGACAACCCGTGGGGATTCATCCAAGAGTATGGTGAATCGTTACTCGTGGGGGTTCATCAGAGAGTAAGGTGAACAGCCAGTGTTGATCGTTCACCCGAGAGTGTGGTGAACAGGCAACTCATGGGGATTCATCCGAGAGTAAGGTGAATCGTTGCTCATGGGGGTTCATCCGAGAGTAAGGTGAAGAGCTAGTGTTGATAGACAGGAAACTGGTGGGGATTCATCCGAGAGTAAGGTGTATCCTTACTCATGGGGGTTCATCCGAGAGTAAGGTGAACTGCCAGTGTTGATACATGATGGTCAACAAGTTGATGTACTCCGAATCGTCTTCATGAGTTAGTTGCTTGATCCACATTGCATATGGAGTAGTGGAGTAGTATGTTCAAGAGCATAAATGCAAAATCACATGGCTGCCCTATTTTGCTCCATAGGGCCGAAACCCTAGGGGTATGAGAAGATGAGATTTTGTTGCATTTCTTAGCAAATAACCATGGATTCCATCTTTCTATTGCCTATATGTCTTGAATCCAAGAGCTTGAAATAAAATAAAATCCCTACCCTATATTTCTATGGATGGCCGAATTTATGCTCTAGGGGAGTTGGATGTGTTTGTTTCAATTTTCCACTTATGACAATTTTCCTTAACACTAGATTACTCTATGATCATAAATCTAAGAGTATGTGGAATTTTGAGAATCCTAACCATATTTTCATATACATGGCCGAAGCTAGGAGAGGGCAATTAGTAGAAAATTTGATGATTTAAAGTTGTTGTATTGATTGATTGATTATGTGTAGTTGCCGACGAATAATCGGACGAGTAACCGGGCGACTTCCGGACCGATTGGACAAATTTGTGCTTACCGGAAACTTCAAGAGGTAAGGGAGGAAATGCCTGGGGGATTCTCCCGATGACTACATGTCATCATGTGTCCACCAGTATAACTTCTTTAAATCTTGGTACATCTTTGTGGCTCCGGGGTGTAAACTCAGTTTACTCTTATGAGCTTCTTCCAAAATTAATATCTTAAGCTCTGACTCGTTCGGTACACATATCCTTTCGCCGAATCTTAAAATTCCATCTGTTCTTTCTCTGAATTCTGATACTGCTCCTCGTCGCACTAATTCTCTTTCTTCTTGTAGGTACTGATCACTTTCTTGTTTCTCCTTTATTTGTTCTATGAATCCATTGGAAACAGTAATCATACTTAAGCCTACCCCACTAAAAAAAATTTCGTCCTCGAAATTACGTACCGATGAAAAGATAGGGGTATTGCACCCTCATTTTGTCCTTAGCTTCCCAAGTTGCTTCTCCCGTTGTATCGTCCCAAATAACCTTGACTATGGAAATCTGTTTACCCCTGAGCTGCTTAGTCGTCTTATCCAAGATTCGAACGGGTGAAGTCTCATAAGACAAGTTCTCTTTCAACTGTACTACATCGGGTTCGATTACATGAGATGGATCAGGAATATACTTCCTTAGTTGTGAAACATGGAAAACGTCATGAATATTGGAAAGAAAGGGTGGTAAAGCAATTTGATAGGCTACCAGACCTACACGACGAAGAATTTGGTAAGGTCCAATGAATTTCGGAGTGAGTTTTCTGGATTTGATATGAATATAGAGATCTTGATGAGTTCATAGAAAGTAATTTCATGAGCATAGGAATTTTCTACAATTAGTTATGGATTTTTGAAGCTAAAACCATAACCTTCACCTACATCATAAACATCCATGACCATCTAGAGAGAAGAAGAGTGAAGCTCACCTCTTGATTAGTAAGGGTTTGCAAGGATTGAAGCTTCTCCTAATCACCTTGATTGAAGTTTCTACTTGAATTAGAAAGCTTGAAATGGTTTATGGTGAGTTTATGGAGAGAAAGTGAAAAGAGAAGAAGAGTGAAAACGGGGGAGGGGGCTGCGTGAGATGAGGAGAAGAAATGAGTGAAAAGGTGATGTTTTAAGCTTAGTAAATATAGAAGCGTAGAAGGGTAATTTGCTAAAAGGGTAAAATGGTCATTTTAGCAAGTTTTAGGGACATTAAGGTCATTTGCCCCTCCAAAGTCATGATGACTTTGGTGAGTCACTAGGTGACTCACCCTAGTGAGGTGGATGGATAGTGACTTAGTAATTATCCGTTAACGGGTCTCGGTAAATCCGTATTCGGTTCCGTAAAATCACAATTTTCACTTTTTCAGTGAAAATTTTTAAATTTTCCAATATCGTAGAAAATTTAATTTAAAACCTAACTGTCTCGTTCACGAGTCAAAATTAGGTTTTCTGAGCAATAAAATCATACTGTCAGTGTAAAACACAGACCGGGCTCCGTCTGGATTTTCGACCAAAATTTAACCATAGCTTCCTACGATAGCATAGAACATGACTATGGTCTCGGATTATTTTATTTCACTCTCTAAACCCTCCAATAAAATACAAACAGATAAATAGTGTTTAAATAAAACAGAAAGCTCAAAAGCTTGAAAATAATCGGGGCGTTACAGTATGCATCGCATAACATGTTTATAATGTGATATGATGGTGTGCGTTATAACATGTATGTTGCATTATGATGTCTATATGTTGCATGATCATCTTGCTAATTGCTCTATTACCGTTTATATGTAAAATTCCTTGCTCCCTATCTGTTGTTGTTATGATTTGCATGTACCTTTGGTTATGCAGAGGATGGTGATCAGCTGCCAGCTGAGGAGTGATTCCAAGGAGATCGCTTGCTCATAGTATAGTTTGGTTTATGTTTAGTTATGTTAGTTGTTTTCCGATGTAATATCGGTATTGGTTACCAGCTCTGATTATGTGACATCGGGTTTCGGGTTTTGTTTATGTTAATATTTTTCCGCAGTTGTTTTATGTTTAAAACATTTTCGGATCATGTGGTATTTGCTACCTTTTAAGTTAAAGTTTTTTGTTTTTATTTAACTTGCATTCTTTATTTTATATTTATAGTATGTGGGGTAGCGGGTGTCATATTAGTAGTATTAGAGTCGGTCTGTCCTACAGGTCGGGGTATGTATCTGTTGTGTTTTCTTCTGTATACTCTTGTATGATTATCTATGACGATGGTATAGAATATTAAGTGTTTGGTGTTTGTTTTGGCTTAACTTTTATGTTAAGTGGTTTGTTGTGGTCTAGTTGTCAGTCAACCAAGTCTGAGCTTGTAGAAATTACGAGGATGAAATTTTTATAAGGGGGTGGAATTGTAACACCCCGTTTTTCGTATGGGTGTGTAGTTGTCGCTATAATTATAGATATTATTATTATTATCGTTATTAGTAGTATAATATTTGACAATATGCTTGTTTACATCGTCACTGCATTTTATAAGTATCTATATGAATGTATATTTATGTGTGTATATTTTAAGTGATAAAATGCACACTTATATTTGTATAGTTATAAAAGTGTTTACATTTTATATATTAAAATGTTATTATATATATATATATATATATATATATATATATATATATATATATATATATATATAATATGTAATTAAATCTTATTGATATGTAAATGATTTATATTAATTATGCTTATATTAATATACGATTGATTGTATTAATAGATAATTGTGCATAATTATATTTATATTATTAATTCTTAATTATACTGCATGTATTAATACGTGATCTTATCTATATGAATATATAATTGATTATATTAGTATATAAATTTGTGATCTTGTGTGCTTATATGTGGTCTTGTATGGACTAATATGATGTGTGTAATTAATATGTGATTGCATATTTATTTACACGTCATCGATTATATATATGTTTATATTAACACCGAATCACTTGTATTAATGCACAATAAAATTATAATAATATATGATTATCTGTATTCATATTCAGATCATGTTTATATTAATATAAGATATCTATATTTATGATCATTGTAGTTGTATTGGTATAAGATCAATTACATGTCTTAGAGATTCAATTATTGAATAGATATTAAGATTAAGTTGCAATCTTAATAAATATAAGAATTGAGGTTTAAATATTAAGATTAAGTTATAATCTTAATAAAATATGAACTGACGATTAGATAATAAGATTAAGTATAATACTTAATAAAGATAATGTTAAGTTAAGACTTAACAAAGAGAACAATTAATAAGACGATGACATTATTGGTAACAACGTACTATTACCTATGTTGTTGGTTAAATCATCCTTTGATGCTTATTGGTCAAGTTTGATGTTGATAAATCATCTTTGATGCTTGTTGGTCAAAGTTGATAGCCATGTAATGGTGTTGATGATGGATGGTTGGACATGTGTTTGCATGTTGGTTGAGCATTACATGCATCATGACATGGTGTTGTTAGTTGGGGGAAGTTCATTCGAGAGTATGGCAAACAGGCAACTCGTGGGGATTCATCCGAGAGTATGGTGAATCGTTACTCATGGGGGTTCATCCGAGAGTAAGGTGAACAGCCAGTGTTGATCGTTCACCCGAGAGTGTGGTGGACTGGCAACTCGTGGGGATTCATCCGAGAGTAAGGTGAATCGTTACTCATGGGGGTTCATCCGAGAGTAAGGTGAACAGCTAGTGTTGATAGACAGGAAACTCGTGGGGGTTCATCCGAGAGTAAGGTGTATCCTTACTCATGGGGGTTCATCCGAGAGTAAGGTGAACTACTAGTGTCAACAAGTTGATGTACTCCGAATCGTCTTCATGAGTTAGTTGTTGGATCCACATTGCATATAGAGTAGTGGAGTAATATGCATCACATAACATGTTTATAATGTGATATGATGGTGTGCATTATAACATGTATGTTGCATTATGATGTCTATATGTTGCATGATCATCTTGCTAACTGCTCTATTACCGTTTATGTTTATATGTACAATTTCTTACTCCCTATTTGTTGTTGTTGTGTTTTGCATGTACCTTTGGTTATGCAGAGGATGGTGATCAGCTGCCAGCTGAGGAATGATCCCAAGGAGATCGCTTGCTCATAGTATAGTTTGGTTTATGTTTAGTTATGTTAGTTGTTTTCCGATGTAATATCGGTATTGGTTACCAGCTCTGATTATGTGACATCGGGTTTTGGGTTTTGTTTATGTTAATGTTTTTTCGTAGTTGTTTTATGTTTAAAACGTTTTCGGATCATGTGGTACTCTTAAAATGTTTACATTTTATATATTAAAATGTTATTATATATATATATATATATATATATATATATATATATATATATATATATATATATATATATGTAATTAAATCTTATTGATATGTAAATGATTTATATTAATTATGCTTATATTAATATATGATTGATTCTATTAATCGATAATTGGGCATAATTATATTTATATTATTAAATCTTAATTATACTGCATGTATTAATATGTGATCTTATCTATATGAACATATAATTGATTATATTAGTATGTAAGTGTGTGATCTTGTGTGCTTATATGTGGTCTTGTATGGACTAATATGATATGTGTAATTAATATGTGATCGCATATTTATTTACATGTCATTGATTATATATATGTTTATATTAATATCGGATCACTTTAATTAATGCACAATAGAATTATATTAATATATGATTATCTGTATTCATATTTTGATCATATTTATATTAATATAAGATATCTATATTTATGATAATTGTAGTTGTATTGGTATAAGATCAATTAGATGTCTTAGAGATTCAATTATTGAATAGATAAGATTATCTTATCTTAATCTCCTAAAAATACTATCTAGAAACAACTATCTTTTTAACTCAGAACTTCTATCGCATTTTTGACCCTGTTAGATTCCGAATTTGGAATAGATTGTGAAAAATGATTTTGTAGAAAATTCTCTTAGCTTTCTAACGGCACCAAGAACACCTAAATCGGACACTCATAGCTCAAGTTAGAGCCAAACCAGTGAGCACGCATTTTGGGCTCTTTCTTTAGCCCGTTTCGCTCTAATCCTTTTTATACCTCTTTTGCTCGACCTAAAACTCATAGCCGTCTTTCCTAGAGTTAGAAACATCTGTCTTTTAACTATCTCTTGGGTTCCCATTGAATCCTTGAGCGTCCCCAATCCTTGTTTGAGTGTTCTTTGAGACGACCCCACTTACGTAGGATAATATCATTGTAACCTAATTGTCTAATACTAAAACATGTAAAAATTTAAATACTCAAGATCCATAAAAATAATACAGGCAATCCATTGCTAATAACATATTACATACGTATACGTACCATCATCCTCAATTATATATATATATATATATATATATATATATATATATATATATATATATATATATCAGAGTGCGCTCCTTTAATACAATGACTTTTAACTTACAAGAAGGAAGATACATAACCAATCCCACTAAAAACCACTAGTATCTTCTCATTAAGTACATCAAAAATATAAATACTCAAAACTCCCGTACATACTGTACTGGTCAGGCACTAATATAAACTATCTTCTATTCCGAATCCTTCACTACTAACATCAAAGGATCTTTCGTCTGCATCATGCTCATAAGGGATGCCATCCTCTTCAGAAATAGAATCCTCAGCTACAGTGTCTTCTGCACGAGCCATAAGAGAAAACATACATAGAAAAATATAGGGAGATAAGGATCTAACACAAACATCATATATGGGAAAGAAACCATAGAATAACATATATCAACATCACATATATGAACACCACAGAAACATATATGCAATCGTCTCCCAATCATATCATGAACATCACAGAAACATATACATAATCGTCTCCCAATCATATCGCTCATAATCAACACTTATACTATATGTATCTCATTCCTACATGCATGTCGGCCGATATCTCAAATCTCATTCTCAATCTTAGAGAATCATAGTTAGTTGTCTAGGGGCCCTTTCCGCTCACCGTAACCAGTAAGAGTGCATCCCGCTCCAACTCTCGGGAGAGGTATCTTGGTCTCCTTAGAAAGTCCACCTGCGACGTGGAAGATTGAGGGTCCAGTCGGGATAACCAGGTTCCAGTAGGCAACACGACACGATAGGAGCAACCCTATCCGTCTCTTGTGATAAGTCCCAAACCCGATTACATCCCCAAGATCACCAAGATCGTCCCTTCCCTCTTCCGTACCCGTACTCAGGCAAACTAACCTCGTGTGTTCCATACCACATGGCTCGCCACTTGGCACATGAGTATGCTATGCATGTAAACCATCACTTGTGCCACCAATATCTCAATATTCATTTCAATCCTCAAATCACTTTATTCATGATACCATTGTCTCCATCACTTTATCAATATCCATCACTTTTCCTCATATATGCATTGTGGCACTTTGATTCACTATCCGCATTAGCATCATCATTCATAAAACATGCATACATGATATTCAATATCTCAGCATACCAACTCAAACATATAACATCATACAATTCATATTATCAAGCATATCATTCTAAGCTCATATCAAGCATATCATTCTAAGCTCATAAACACATAAAGCATATAGAGCATACATTCACAATCACACCAAACATGTCAATCATCCATCCAATCATAGTCATCTAGCCTAGTGTGTATTCTTAGTGGTGATAGCCCAAAGATACCTATACCTAGGGTCTAGGTACTTTGTCAGGGCTCAACCTCTAATAGGGTTTAGGGCTCCCCTACACATGTCAATATACATTATTCTACTTTTGCCTTCCCGATGGATGTGAGATTCTTTCTCCCCACCTTAGAGTAATGTAGCAACTCTCACGAACCCACGATCACTTGCTCACGGCCGCAGCCCCGTTCCTCCACCGGTGCTCGTGCACACTTTAGAATGATTGAACACGGTATAATCCTTCACATTAAACACAATCAAATTTAGTACCATCAAACAAAGCTCACCTAGTTCATAGGAACTAGGGTTCGGTGCCTAAGTAGGAAAAATTCTAAAAGTGTTAAAATTGTGCAAACTCTTGGATCTATGATCCTTAAGCACATATAACACTCCTGTAAGTCATGGAATTCAAGAATTTGAAACAAATCCTTTGATATGGCCAAGTAGGATTTCGGCCATGACTTAGAAAATTAGGGTAAGAAATTTTTTTGATCATGATAAATTGAATTTAAGGACATCTAAGTATAATAGAACTCAATTCAACACTTCTTTAAGCAAAATATTGAACAAAACTTCATGGATTCACTAACCCAGGGTTTCGGCCATCTCAACCCAAATGGGTTAGAGAGATTTTATGATTACAAACTCTTAGATTAATGATAGAAGACATTGAATCTAGATCAAGAAAATTGTTTTGACATTAAAATGATTTTTCTACAATTTTTCATGAATTTTAGAAGTTGAAGAACAACTATGAATACATAGAATTTCAATCGATAGAAATGGAGATTTAGAGCTCAAAGAAGAGATTTATACATCTTAGATGATAGAGAAGATGATTCTAAGCAAGTTTACTTCACAAAACTCCTGGAGAATCCTTGAAGAATGGAGAGAAAATGAAGGTAGAAGCTTGAAGGTGTTGTGAAGACTTGAAGTGGAGAATGAAAGGGGAAAGGAGGAACACGAAAATGAGAGAAAGAAATGGATGACAAGGGCGTGAGATAGATATATATATAGGAGAAAAAGGATAAGGATAAGGATAAAGATAGAAAAGATAAGGATAAGATAGGTTTAAGGTTAGAAAGGATAATTTTCCTTAAGAATAAACTTCGAATTCTATCAAAATTAACTTGAATACTTAAAGGTTAAGAATGAAATGTGAGAAGGAGAATGAAGGAGGAAATTTCGTGGCCCATATAAAAAGAAAGGATAAGGATATGATAATTATCACTTAAGGGTAGAAAGGTAACTTCATCTAGGAACAAAATTGGAATTGTATCAAAAGTTCTACTAGAAACTTCAACACTTGAACTTAAAGAATAAAGTGAAGGAGAAAGAAATATGAGATGGAACATATATATATGAATGGCGTGTAAAATATATGAAGGAAGGGTAAGGATTGTATAAAAGTTACTTAAGGACAAAATTGTCATTTCCTTTAGGGGCAAAATTGTCATTTTCTACACCATCATCATTACTATGGTGAGTCACCCTTTGCCATCATTACTATGGTGACTCACCTAGGTGAGTCACCCATGTGGTGATTACTTAGTGGATAAGGTGGTGAGGTGTCATGTGGAGGTGGCATGAAAGCGACGTGATGCTTATCCATTCTGGTTCCTGTAATCTCGTATGCAGACCGGGTTTTGTCTAAGTCTTCATCCCAAACCTTAACCATATTTCTGTAATAGTAATGTAGAGTAAAACAATATCTGTATGGTATCCAAAAAGTGGATACATAGGGATAAAATCAAACTCCGGAAGAGAAACGTGGTTCCTGAATGTGATGAGTCAGCGGATGAGTCATCACCATAACTCATCACTATCATGATTACTCCACCATGACTCACCACCATGAGTCATCCATATCATGATTACTTTTCTAAAGTAGTCATGATTACTCCTCTAAAATATCTTGTTATTTACAATATTGCCATTGTGACTCAGATAAGATCCATATATTTTATCGTTGTGAAAATTGGGATGTTACATTCTTCGTCAAGAAGACATCCCTGTGGTGTTTGCTGTTGCGTTTAGGGTTAAGCTGCTAGCTTAGTGTTACTTTGAGGTAAGGTAACCAACCATGTTCATCCTTTTTTCTTTGGATCCCTTGAGTTAATGATGAACCGTTTTGTCCCGGTCAAACCAAACTTCATGGTCGCATGCCAGTGTTGTGAACGGCAACTAGCAGATTAGTTCCCTAGGGATCTAATCGAGCTCATTGTACCTGTTGAACCTGTTTCGAGGAGTCAAGCGTGGACTTCGCTCTTGTTGGCTCATAGGTTGGAATCGTCACGCCAGGTATAGGGAGAAAGGATTAGTATAACATATAGGTTCTAGGGTAGCGTAAGATGAGGGTTAACCCATGACCCTATTTGTGTGCTATATGCCTTAATTTCTGTATGAAGTTGTTATGGTTGTTTATACATGTTACTAATTGTTTAAATGGTTTGTATGATCTTGGCATGACGTTTATGATGTTGTTTATGATGATGATGATATGCCATGATTGTATGAGTTGGTGTGTTGGAACTGCTGTTAAATCTATGTTAACAAAAGACATAGGGATGTTAGTGCTAAGCCTAAAACTAGGATTAGTTCAATTGATGTTCATAAACATGAAGATATGGATTGAGGTTTAGATCTTAAGCTTAAGTTACAATCTTAATAAATATATGACTTGAGGTTTAAATATTAAAATTAAGTTATAATCTTAATAAGATATGAATTGTCGTTTAGATATTGAGATTAAGCTATAATCTTAATAAATATATGACTTGAGGTTTAAATATTAAGATTAAGTTATGATCTTAATAAGATGTGAATTGTGGTTTAGATCTTAAGATTAAGTTACAATCTTAATAAATATATCACTTGAGGTTTAAATATTAAGATTAAGTTATAATCTTAATAAATATGAACTGGGGATTAGATAATAAGATTAAGTATAATACTTAATAAAGATAATGTTAAGTTAAGACTTAACAAAGAGAACAATTAATAAGACGATGATGTTATTGGTAACGACGTACTATTACCGATGTTGTTGGTTAAATCATCCTTTGATTCTTATTGGTCAAGTTTGATGTTGATAAATGATCTTTGATGCTTGTTGGTCAAAGTTGATAGCCATGTAATGGTGTTGATGATGGATGGTTGGACATGTGTTTGCATGTTGGTTGAGCATTGCATGCATCATGACATGGTGTTGTTAGTTGGGGGAAGTTCATTCGAGAGTATGGCAAACAGGCAACTCGTGGGGATTCATCTGAGAGTATGATGAATTGTTACTCATGGGGGTTCATCCGAGAGTAAGGTGAACAGCCAATGTTGATTGTTCACCCGAGAGTTTGGTGGACAGGCAACTCGTGGGGATTCATCCGAGAGTATGGTGAATCGTTACTCATGGGGCTTCATCCGAGAGTAAGGTGAACAGCTAGTGTTGATAGACAGGCAACTCGTGGGAATTCATCCGAGAGTAAGGTGAATCCTTACCCATGGGGGTTCATCCGAGAGTAAGGTGAACTGCCAGTGTTGATACATGATGGTCAACAAGTTGATGTACTCCGAATTGTCTTCCTGAGTTAGTTGTTGGATCCATATTGCATATGGAGTAGTGGAGTAGTATGCATCACATAGCATGTTTATAATGTGATATGATTGTGTGCATTATAACATGTATGTTGCATTATGATGTCTATATGCTGCATGATCATCTTGCTAACTGCTCTATTACCGTTTATGTTTATACGTACAATTCTTTACTCCCTATCTGTTGTTGTTGTGTTTTGGATGTACCTTTGGTTATGCAGAGGATGGTGAGCTACCAGCTGAGGAGTGATCCCAAGGAGATCACTTGCTCATATTATAGTTCGGTTTATGTTTAGTTATGTTAGTTGTTTTCAGATGTAATGTCGGTATTGGTTACCAGCTCTGATTATGTGACATCGGGTTTCGGGTTTTGTTTATGTTAATGTTTTTCCGCAGTTGTTTTATGTTTAAAACGTTTTCGAATCATGTGGTACTTGCTACCTTTTAAGTTAAAGTTTTTAGTTTTTATTTAACTTGCATGCTTTATTTTATATTTATTGTATGCGGGGTAGCGGGTGTCATAAGAACTAACCTAAAATTAGGTCTTCTGTGCAGCCAACACAGGAGTGCTCTCCAGTTAGAACGGCTGTGCTCTTTATTATATCAGGCCGTGCTCAATTCTGTATGGGAGTACCAACTTCGTAAAACAACGTTCTAGTGCACGAGCATCGGCACCGGCGTCTCTTCAATCAGCACGGCCATGCTCTTCAGTTGTAAGGTTGTGCTCGCTTCAATCAGCCCTTGCTTATCTAAGTTAGGCCTTGCTTCACTTTGGCACGGGTGTGCTCACACATGGAACAGCCGTGCTAAATTTTCAGAGATCAGCTTTAAGCATTTTTGTAAGGCTTTGTTTGGATGGATGGCTTTGGAGGGCTTGCACAGGCGTGCTCACGCATGGCACCGCCGTGCTAACCTTAGAACTTCAGTATTCTCTCCATTTTAGCTTAAAAACCTTCATCTTTCTTCATAAGTTCATCAAACCGCCTCTAAACGTCAATTCTGTCAAAACTTAAGTAAAAGGGGCGAAATACAATAATATTTATCATGAAATGCATTGAAATTCATCCCAAATACCCCCTATAAAATGCACAAAATTGAGGTTTATCATACTTCTCTATGCTATGTTATGTTTAATATTACTACGTGAGAAGATCGCATTGAGGAGACCCCTGAGGAGCTTGATGGCACATCTTTTGAACCTGATGCTGGTGGACGAGCTATGGATCCTAGACTTCGGAGACTTTGAGCTGCTCTATGAGGAGGACAAGCGATATTGGGAGTTCGACTATTCCCGATATCTAGTCGTATATACGGGACCAACAGTTTACTTTCGTGCATGGGGGTCATCTAGGAGCTATTTGGTGGGAGACTTCTGCATCGCCTAGAGACTTCCTTTCGAGAGGATGTGGAGCAGGCCATGGGAGTATCACGACGACTCGGATGCTTCTTGGCATTCTCACGCTACATCTCAAAAGGGCTTTGTGGCTCGAGGCAGGCGCGCCTGAGCACAGAGGAGGATGCGAGACTATAGATGTTGGAGGATCATGATGTCTGATAGCGCTACTGTGTACGAGGCACCCCAGGTGTACCGGAGGAGGCAACGAGCATCAGTAGGGAGCTCTCACTATCCACATTAGTGTCTGGGTCTTGAGGGTAGGTTGTTATGGCTAGTGAGTCTTGAACGATTATGTATTTTGTGGGCGAAGAGAGGAAGTCTGGTGTACCTTTATTACCATGCTTTTGATCAGTTAGTACTTCGATATCTGTATGTGTGTTTGGTATCAGTATTGTATGTTTAAATTTTAAATATTTCCACATGTTTAATAAGCACGTTAATGGTAATAATGTATTTAGGGTTAGTTAATTAGGTTCTTTAATGGGATGGCCCGAGAGGGGACGTCTCATAGTGCTTCTTAAAGGAACCGTTATCTTAGGTAAGAACTAAGATAACGCTTCTTCTAAGAAGCATTACCGTAGGTATTACAAAGACAACGCTTCAGAAATATTATCTTTTGTTACTCCTTTAATAGCATAAAGTTAGATATCGTTTAAAGGCGCTATTAAATACCAAAAAGAAGCGTTATTGAAGGTATTTTCTACAAAATTAAATTTGGTGAAAAGGAGGGGAAATTTTGTGGTTTAGCTACGGGGAAAATTAAAAATTTGTAGTAAAACCACCAAAAATATAAATCTTATTGAGAATAAAAATTTTCAGGTAGGTGAGATACGGCTCTGCTCATTTAAAGGCTAGGACAATGAGCCAACTGTTATTAGTTTTATTTTCAGCATATTTGAATTTATTTATGATAATAATTTTTAAATAAATATTTTAGTTTCTTTTAAAATTACCATATTTAAATGGCCTTACTAAAATAAACTATAAAACCATGCAAATTGTTTTAAATTTAATTTTATAAAACCTAAAGATGCACAAAGAAATAAGTCATTACTAAAGTTAAAATAACTTAAATCATTATAATAACAAATCTCATTCCACCATAAACAATTATAAATTTTTTTGTCCCAACAATAATGAACTTATTTTAAATAATATTTAATTATTTATGATCAACAAAAGTTTGAGGTGAGGGAAGACTCTCCTTATTTAAAGGATAAGACAAATCACCAATCTCAAGAAGGATTTGCAGTGATGTTACATATTGCCTACATATCAATGAGAGATCCCTGGGTTTGAACCCAAATTAATGTTGTTGTCATGAGCAAAAGATCGGCCATATATGAGCCAACCGTATTGCCATTTTAAGCAACATTTCTAATAAGAACTTATTCACCAAGTTTTATTGAAAACAGAATTTATTATTTATGCCAATAGATCCTGATTTTGAGATTATGTCTTCATCTCCTTCTTAATTACAGTTGCCAATTCATCATAGGCTAGAGCCCAAGCACTGTTCAGTTCCTCACTCCATTTGTCTCCCACCACTTCCTTTATTGTTTTCAGGAGTGCTTCTTTGACCACCTAAAGTTTATTAACATTGATTTAGGTGACATGACACATAAAAAAATTAAAATAAAACTATTTATTAAATGTATCATTTTATATTGGGAAATAATGAAAAAATAGTGCTAATTGATATTCTGATCAATAGACTATTTATTATATAATTTTTTATTCATATTTTTTTTTACCCATTTTTAATTAAATAAAAATATAATCAGTTAAGCCTTCACTATAAAATTATAATAAAGAGAATTAATATATTATAATAAATAATTATTGAATAGTGTTGTAAATTATAAAGTGTGTTAAATAACCTAATCCTAATAAACCTGGTACTATAGTTTATTTTTAACAAAAATTATTTATATACATTTTTAAGTAAAATGACATGCAAAGATATTACAATAGAGAAAGACATCCCAACTATGTTGGCATAAATTATTTATATAGGCTGATTCCTCTTTAATCTAAATGTTTTATAATATCTTCTTCACAAAAAATATGTTGCCATAACAAAAAAAAATTGTTACATTTTATGTATTATTTTTAAACATCAAAAGAACATCAATTATTTGTTCCAACTTTTTTTTTTTTTTTTTTTTTCTCTTTTGGTATCTCCACTAATTGAAAGATGAGATAAACCATTAATACCGTGATAAAATAATACATTCAAATATAATTAAATTTTTTTCCAAACTTGAGAATATTTAAGTAATACCTTTCCACACTACAAGAAAAATTGGCATTAGAGACTGAAAATTCGATCACTAAAATGAGCAAATCGGTTAGTAAATTATATAGTGACTGAATTGGAGATCGATTTTTTTCAGTCGCTAAACCATTGATCTCTAATGTGTAGTAATCGATTTAGTTACCGATTTTTCAAAGACCGATTTAGAGACCGATTTTAAAGATTGATTTAGAGACCGGTTTCAAAGACTAATATAGAGACTGATTTTAGAGACCGATTTAAAAACCGTAACTTTAGGCCACGTGCTAAAACTGTAACACGAAAAATATTTTAAAATGGAGCGAGTATCAAAAAGGAATTATTACAATGTGTAAAATTTAAAAAATCATTTATCGCAACCATTTTTTTATTATTATACTTTTACTTCCATTCTCCACTCTTTTTTTGTCTACTAAGTTTCTCACAAAAGAATTAATAAAAAAATCATTAAAAGTTTTTAATTATAAACAAATAATTCTGTTGAATTAATTATCTTTTTTAAAATATTTAAAATAATATTTTAACTCTATTAATCTTTCTCTTACTTATAAATGTCATGTTAATGTTTTAGTTTAATTTTAAATAAAAAATAAATTGAACATAGCAAAATTTTTAAATTCACATATAAAAGTAGAGTGAGAGAGATAAAGTATTTATCATACCTCAAAATGGGGATCAATAACTCCTTTCGTAACGTGGATAGAACCCAAATTTTTCAGTGCGGCATCAACCACCACTCCTTTTTCTTGAAGTTGAATTGCAGATTCAAATGTCTAAATTCAAAAAATATTATATAGCACGATTGTCATGGTAATTGAAAATAATAATAAATACTAATAAGATATTTCCTTTGTTTTTTAATTAGGCTTTTTTGATAAACATATACTTATTATTTATTTCATATAATTAATAAAGTAATAATTTTTTAACTTTGACTATTTTTATACACTAAAAATATCATTTAGTCAAAAAAAGTTATTTTCAATTATTGTGGAATCATTTAAAATTTTCCTTAATTCTATTACAATAACCACATAGATCAATTTTAATATACTGTAACTTAAAAAAAAAAAAACAAAGAGAGAATAGTACCATTACTAATACGTGAATACACCAAAGTGGGTTAATTTTAATACTCTGTAACTTTAAAAAAAAACCTTGCACTTACACGAAATTAAGTGTTACTACATCATTTAATAAGTTAACTCTCTCATGTGTAATCAAATTTACTAAATAATGTAGCAACAAATCAATTGATATAAGTGTAATATTTTCTGTAAAAATTCTAAATCATCTAATTAAGAGCATCTTCTTCGATGCAACTCATTGAATTTGTTTAATTTTTCTTTCTATTGGTCCTACTATGTCATCTGACAACTTTTTACTTTATATTATTTTAAGTATCTCTCAACCCCAATGGTGCAATTCAAAAAAGTTTATCAAATGGGTTCCACAAGTTACCAACATCTTTATTCACATTTATTGGTATTTCAATTTCCGGAGGAAGGTAACCAATTCAATTCTCTATTTTTTTTCTTTCTCCTTATTTTATTGGAGATTCTATATAAGAATCGTTTGCTTATATAAATAACTCTTACAAGCAACTCATATCTACCTAAACTCATTCTAATGGTATAACTATGTAATGAAGGGTTGGTTAGCTCTATGCAATCCTTAAATAACTCTCATTCGAGTTGCTGTAATCCTCCTAATTAGTAAATTAATGAGGTACTGAATCCATTCCTTTTTAATATCAAACTTTCTTTATTAAGTATTAGGAGGATTTGTAGGAGGATATGGCAAAGCTGAATTCTTTTTTTACCCCCATAACTTATAAAAAATGAATTCTAAAATGAATTATGAAAAACAATAAAAATCCTTAAAAATTTACATAACAATATTTCCAATTTGTTAAACTTAAAATAGATTAAAGTATCGAGTTAATTTAAATTTTCCATGCAAATTTAAGTAATTAAGATATTATTTTACAAGGTAGTACTTTTCAAACTTATCTTTCAGATTTTTTCTAGATTGTTGAGATTTTTATATTAAAATAAAATTCAATAATTTCCGTACAATGTTAAGTCTTGTGCATTCAATCTTTAAAATGTAAGCAATATTAGTACATTTTTGGCTTGTTTCTAGTTTTTTGTTTTCATTTTCTGATTCCAAACATAATTATAAAACTGTCATATTATTTTCATTCTCTTTCTTGTTTTCAAAGATTTATATAGGAAATAGTGAAAACAAACAAAAAGTTGTTTTTAATGTTTCCTTTACAAACGTTTGAAAATAAGAAACAGAATGAAAATAATGTGAAAATTGTGTAATTATTTATGTTATAATTATTTATAAAAATAAGAAATAAAAACAGGAAATTAGAAACAAACTAAATAGGCCCTTATATACTCATTTTTGGGACAAATCTTAAGAACTTAAATTTGTTACTATACTCTATTTAATTCTTTTGCGATCCAAGAGTACGAAAATATAAAATATATACAAATTAGGTATATTCATTGACATCCTACGTAAGAGTATATTGGATACGCATACTCGTCTAACACCTTTACTTGTTGAAGAAAATTAAAAGAATAAAGTAACGAAACCAAACAAAATTTGGAAAATGAGAATTTGTAATTACATACAAGAGTTACTATTTTGTAATTTTATAAAGTTACGAAACCGTATCATGTTTAGAAAATAAAGTAACGAAAATTAAGATTTTGTAATTTTATGCTAGATTGCACTCACCAACTTGAAAACCTTTCCAGCATGGGCTTGGAGATCAGGATTATTCTGAGGTATTTCATTATAGCCCTTTAGAAAAGAGAACATGTCCTTTGCCGTCGGTGCAATCTCCACTATTCTATTTTCCATCAAACCAAGACCAGAGACTTGAGACACATGACTCTATCATGTTACCTCTTTCTAAAACACAACAAACAACAAAAAGTGAAAGACAGTACTGTGAGAGATAAAACTTACAAGGTGTAGAAACGACGGCTATGTTGAGGAATGTTTGCATTAAATTCTTCCCATGAGCTCTTCACTAAAGCCACTTGCCTCTCAGTCAAAGCGCCCATATCCCTTTTATCCTTTATTTTATTTGTATTCTCTTAACAAATAATGTTATGCCCAAGACTGTTTATATATAGGAGGCTTGAAGAGTGAGAACATTTGAAGATGATTTATTGTGAGTGTTATTCACATTGGCTTATTATGCTTCCAATGGCCAACTTCAGGATTTAGAGCACCCCTTGGTGCGATATAAAGTCATGACCTTTGGAACTTGGGATTGGAATGAGCCCTAGCTATGTCGTCCATTTTTTTTTTTAAAGAAACTGTGCCGCATAAATGACATGTGGTATACTATTTTTGTATTAATTGATTAAAAATTATGTATTATCTCTAAAAATTCTTTTATACATAAAATTTATTTTTTTAACATATAATCCTCTCAAAACTAAGGGTACAAAATAAGATTATTTGAGAGGATAATGTGTTAAAATATAATTTGGCTTTATTAAATCCTCATTGCAGCTAATTATCTAGAAGGGACTCTGATGTGAACTCATGAAGATTGCATCTTTCAATATTAGGGGACTAGGAGGAGACTAAAGAGGATGAAGGTAAGTCAGTTGATTTTTCAGAGAAGTCAAGTTTATTGCAATTCAAAAATCAAAATTAGAAACTATACATAATCACCTTAACAAAATGGTGGTGAGGCTACTTTTAATAATGTTTCTTAGAGGAAATACTATTAAAGATGATGGGGTATAACCTTTAATTGATTTTCATTAAAGAAACCCTATTAAAGGTATATTATTAATAGCGTTTCTTTGTGGAAGCGCTAACTTTCCTCATATTAATAAACAAAACCCTCTCTGTGACCACTATTTTTGGACAAAGATTTTATCAATGTTGCAATGAATATTGTTCTTGAGTATAAAATGGTATGAACAAACATTGTTCCAATGCATCACCACTTAAAAAGTTACACAATTTTATGAAGTGAGTTTACTATTTAATTTGATGATGAAGAACATCCTTATCTGCCAAAGGTACTTTGTAATTCATTGCAATGTCCGTTCATCTTTGCAAAATTAATTGTTTAAACAAACTCCTAATATTTAATTTCATGAAACACATTTTACATAGGTAGGAAAAAAATTTAGTGATGGAGTTGACTATAGTTGGATTGATGACTTTAAAGCCCTTGCCACAAAACATGTAAACATGAATCAACCTTTTCTCTAATGTCATCTTTACTTTTATTTCTATATATGCATGACATTTCCTTAAAACATCTAAGTCAGTCATATACTTTGTATTGCTTATAAATGGTTCTTGACGTTTTTTTATAGGTGACTGATAAATAGTTGATTATGTTGAATTTTATCAATCAATGTACACATGATCGCATATCTTGTAGTGAACATGTTGATGGAAGTATGGATAGTTATACATCGTGAATTAATGAGAATATACAAATAGATATGACTATCAATTTTGCTTATAAGATAATTGCTATGGATTTCTAAGAACAAAAATACCAATTCATCAAACTTTTCTATAGCAAATGTCTTGAATCCTTCCAACACATTAATGATTACTTTACCATACGAAGCAACAAGTTTAGCCGGGATTGAAGTAGGTATTGAATCAAAAGATGAAGTTCGCGACGATGCAAAAGGGAAGGTTTTGTCAGAACTTCTTGCCTTCGTAGAAGATGACTCCACTTGTGTCACTTTTCTCTACTTGTCAATGATCCTTGGCCTGAATAATAAGCATGGCATTGGGATTGGCCGGTCTATACTTATGCTTTCTTTTTGAGTGAATCTCTGCCAGGGCAGATTCAATTGTAGTCAGTGCCGAGGAAGGTTCTAGACGCGTAGATTGTGAAGAAGAATCTATCACGACGGTAGGATTAAGATTTTCCCTCCCAACATGGAAGGTTCTGGACACATATATTGCGACCACACTTAATCGGTCACTAAATATGGTATTCGGTCGCTAAATATGAAAATTCGACCGCTAAACCATTTAGCGATTGATTTAGCAACCATCAAATGGTTTAGTGATTAGGCAATGTGCCACCACGTTTGACGGTCGCTAAATCGGTCACTAAATGGTTTAGCAACCGAATTTCCATATTTAGTGACTGAGTTTGGTAGTCAATAAACACTCTTTTTTTTGTAGTGACTTCAA
Organism: Ammopiptanthus mongolicus; assembly: GCA_039655645.1. Classification (NCBI taxonomy): domain Eukaryota; kingdom Viridiplantae; phylum Streptophyta; class Magnoliopsida; order Fabales; family Fabaceae; genus Ammopiptanthus; species Ammopiptanthus mongolicus. Next base: position 48,364,265 of record CM077347.1, read on the forward strand.
GAAGAATCTATCCTTGCTGGTCATTAGTTTGGTGAGACGATCAGCAATCCCATTAAAGAACCTAAGTATGAACTAATCTTAATCGTGTTATAAACGTTAGGGCGCTTTGTTAAAGAAACAAAGCGAATCAGAAAGGAAGAAAACGAAAAATAAACCAAGCACACAATAAGTTCAGAGTAAGCACAACTAAAGAAAGATAAAGTATGTACATACACATACGTCAGTTTCCCCTCCGTGGGGCTATAGTAATATATACAAACAAGGTACATAGAAAGGTAACCGTAAAGCAAACACATAAAAAGACAATAGAAAACTCTCAAAGTAACAACACTCACCCAACCCCACTCAAAATACATAAATAAATGCTCACATCACACTCCTAAGACAGACACACTAGCGGGAACATGCCATCAGGGAAGCTGATGCCCTAAGCTACCCTGTCCCTCACTGTACGTGCGCCTATAAACCCGTAGAGGTGAAGGTACCACAAATAGATACTAAGAAGGGGGGTTGCATTGTGTTTATATAAACTCAAGTGAAAAACACATGTTTTAAAACAAAGATTCAGTATTAAGTAAAAATTTAATAGTTTTTAAAACACAACACAGGAACAGCTGATATAAGCCGTCTGATATTAACTAAAATAAGGAAAGCTGTTTGACCGAAAAACTTTCTCAAAAGACAATATTTAGGTATGCACATTTTTAATCCCCATTGTTAGTTAAAGAAAGATAAACAAGAAAATGTATTGCAGATAGATATCATAACTAACAGAGAGAGAAAGATAGAGGATAGAGACAAGATTTATCCTGGTTCATCCCAAACTTGGGTTACGTCCAGTCCTTGGCTTAACCAAGTTTTTTTCACTATAACTGATCAAATTACAGACGATTATTCTTTGCACACCTAGTCTCTCCAAGCTCAAGTATTGTTTACACACCTAGCCTCTTCAGGCTCAATCAACTAGTATCCTTCAGCTAGCCTCTCCAAGCCTTTCTCAGATTAAATAGTAGATTTCAATATGCTAGTCCATCGAATAGCACTTAAGGAGTGAATATGATATTCTTTTGCATGTATGATGGCACTAAGAAAAACTTCTTCTAAGTATATCACAAAGAGTGTAGAATAAAAGAAGAGATTTGTAGCTAGCAGCTTTTGAGTTGATCTCTTGTGTTTTTCTTGTTTTTCTCTCAGATTAAGGTGAGCTTTTCTGCTTTATACATTTCTTTTGATTGTGTGTCTCTCTGCTTAATCTTTAGAAGAGTTTCCTTTATATAGGCTTCTCACGACAAAAGATCCGTTAAGAAACATTTCTTGAATCTTGTCTTCATTTTTCTTGAACGATGTAAAGATCCGTTGTGAGACAAGTCTTCTTCTGAGACTTCTTTTGAAGTTATCACAGTATTCAATGTGAAATGATCGTTTTATAAGATATTGGACCGTTGAAGACAAGCTTAGTGTAATCGTACACTTCTTTTCAGAGCATCAAAACTATTCAGAGCAGCTTCTGGTTTTGCAGTGTGGATTTATTCTTTTTCGTAACAAGTCATAACAACAGTTCTCTTTAGACTGTTATTGCGTGTAAAAGGTAGTACTATCCATCCAAATAGTATTACTAAATATGCAAAGAACATATTTAATATTTCTTCTAATAAACTTAGTTTCTTATCAAGACGTTTTTTTATGTGATTCCTTCGTAAAAGATATAAGACGCTTGAGCTCTTTACTTGATTCTTCTGTAGATTTTTAACTGATGTCTTGTCAAGACTTCTTTGCTTCACGAGAGATATCAGACGCTTCATTGATATTGTTCCAAGCAATATTCTTTCGATTTTGTTCATATGCTTCTTTGATCTTTAAATAAGAATTGTGTTCTTTGATATGAACATCATTCAGACGCTTAGAGGTGACTGCTTCACACTTTATCTTCATCGTATAGACACTTGAGCTTGTATTTTCTGATTCTTTGTCATATGACTAGAAGAATTTTTGATATAGATTTAGATGAGACGCGTATAATATGCACACTCAATTAGATCATCAGCAATACTCACACAGTTCATTAAAATCATTTAATCAAAATGTTTGGATACATCAAAACACAGGGAACAAACACTTATGCGCATAGTCATTACAAATATTTGGAGACTTAACAAGAGGTACGTACTCAGATGAAGAACTTGACACGACGATCCTCCCTCTCCTGCTAGTGACATGAGATGACTCTGGCGCCACCCACATGAAGTCTTGCTCATGGGATCTCGAGGGATACTATATCTGTGAGAAAGGTAGGTACTGTATCACTCAGTAGGGTCCTAAAATATCTTCAAAAGGTGAAGTACAATTCCTGGACTGTATACTGGTAGGGCCAGTATACAGTCAGGAACGTGGCAGGTGACCCCGATCATCATGGTAGATGATCTTGATGTCTCCTAGCACCTGAGTCCTCGATGCTTTCCTCAAAAAAGGGTACAGTCTCCAGTCTAGTAGCTTCTAGCTGCTCGTCGTCTGCTTAGTGAAGAGCGATAAAACATACATCATAAAACAGGGATATAAGGACACATATATTATCAAACATGGGAAAAGAGTAGTAATATAACATGCAAACATGTAGCATGCATCATAGTGAGCAAACAACACTCAGTCAATCATTTCTCGAGTCATACGTCACATCCATCTCAAAGATCTTTTACTCATAGATCAAACCTCTACGAGGGATACTAATCCCTATATGCATGTCGGCCGATTTCATCACATCCCCAATTGGAAATCCCGCTTTGGGACAGGTAGAACACATCACGTCCCCATTTGGACATCCCCCATTGGGACAGGTGGAACATATCACATCATGTATCCATTTGGACATCCCGCTTTGGGTCAGGTAGTACACGTCACGTCCTCAATTGGACATCCCCCATTGGGACAAGTAGTTCACATCATGATATGCTATGCAACATACATCCTTCATGAGTTGATATCGGAACCTCACGCCTAAACACTCGGCCACAGCCATGATGCATTGCATCCACGAAAACATCAACACGACGCCGTGCGCCCACCAGCCATAGCTTAACAAGTAGAATCGCATCGGTATCAACCCGGTCAACTCATCAACCTCACCACACAGTCAATATCCAACAATTTAATGATAATAACAACATCACGCAAACAACCAGCATGCCATTATACATTTAATCACATAAGCAAGTAAGCAGGTAGTCAAGTAGGCAATTTAGCATGCACCACAAATCATCCTCAACAACAACATCGTCTGACCTAAGCTATCGTCTTAGCGGTGATAGCCCCAAAGATACCTACATCTAGGGTTTAGGTACTTTGTTTAGGGCTCAACCTCTAGTAGGATTTAAGGTTCCTCTACACATGTATACATCCTACACTACGCTTTCCTTCCCAACGATAACAGTTCTTTCTCCCCACCTGACAGATTGTGCGAACGCTAGCACAAACACCGTCACGGTCTCACCACCACCACTAGCTAGCCTCTCTTTCTCCACCACCACACGCAGCTCCAACACAGCCATCGCAGTCACAGCCTCCTCCTCTAAAGCTAGCACAACCAAGACCTCGAACTTTGCCCTAATCACGGGAACAACGTGTAAGCAACATCGTTAACCCTAGAGAAACTCCAAAATCAAGAAAGGTTCAAGAGAAAAGCTTGAAGAACACCAAGAACGTAAAGGTCAACGTGTTAAAGATTCGAGCTTACCTCTGAAAAATTGAGAAACTGGTCGGTAGAGTTTGTAGTACTTGAAGCCCTGATCATAATGATGTAGTTGGAATCACAATCCGATGCCAATATATTGCCCTACCTTCACTTTATCTCTCAAGAATCTCTGTCCTCTATCCACTGCTCTGAAACTTAGCAAAAGTGAAAGAGTTTTCATCCCAAAAGAAAAGAAAAGAGAAAGCTTAAGTGGTTACTACCAGATTGTCCACGTTTAAGCGTGCCAGTCCCCCACGCTTGAGTGTGGCCTCCTGATCGCCATGTCTCCTGCCTTGCGTTCATGCGCGTTGACACGTGTACCTCCATGAAGGATTTGATATGGTCCAATGGATCTAGGGGTAAGCTTTCTGGATTTGATTGCCCTGCCAATTCTAGTTCTTGGAGTGACTCTCATAAACTCATGGTCGCCTTTTTCGAACTCCAAGGGCCTCCTCCTCTTGTCACTGTAGCTTGTTTGTCGATCCCGTGCGACTTTCATCTTTTCCCGAATCTTCTTCACCTATTTCGTTGTTCATTGCACCACCTCTACACTCAACAACTGATTCTCCCCGGTTTCATACCAACAGAGCGGTGTCTGTGACACCCGCTACCCCGCATACGATAAAATTTAAATAAAGCATGCAAGTTAAAAGAAAACTTTAACATAAAAGGTAGCAAGTACCACATGATCCGAAAACATTTAAAACATAAATAAAAACTATGGAAAAACATAAACATAAACAAAACCCGAAACCCGATTTCATATAATCAGAGCTGGTAACCACTACCGATATTACATCGGAAAACAACTAACATAACTAAACTATACTATGAGCAAGCAATCTCCTCGGGATCACTCCTCAGTTGGTAGCTCACTATCCTCTGTATAACCAAAGGTACATGCAAAATAACAATAATAGATAGGGAGTAAGGAATTGTACGTATAAACATAAGCGGCAATAAAGCAGTTATCAAGATGATCATGCAGCGTATAAAACATCATAATATAACATACATATTATAACGCGTACCATCATATCACATTAATAACATGCTATGCGATGCATAACTACTCCACTACTCCATATGCAATGTGGATCCAAAACATTAGCTCTGGAAAGACGATTAGGAGTACATATCCATGTTGACCATCCTGCATCAACATTGGAACACTCACCAAACTGTAACACCCTATTTTAAGGGTCCAATTATTCAACACAAGTCCATAGTTGAAAACGGAAAATATATAAATAGAGCTTACCGAAAATATGGTTTTTATTTTTTTCTTTCTTTTATACTCGAGTTCCAAAACCATACACGTATACTTACACAACAAGGATAAAATGCATAATCATAAATAATCCTAACAATAGACAATCTCTCAAAAAAACATAGGTACACATAGTAATTTCAACACTTGACTACAGGAGAAACAAAATATATAAAGACAAGCTTAACCTATACTACAGGAGACGCAGCTCCATAACATAAGGGGGAGGGGGTACATAATAAGTATACAGACACTGGGAAAGACTCTAGAGACTGGCCAAAACTGACACTGTACTACTCATCAGAGTAATACTCCACTGGGTCCTCCTCCTCCTCGTCCTCATCCTCCAAGGCCTGCATGTCATAACTGCTCATGATCTGCTTCACGTACCGCAGCGCCTCTTCATCAGTCCTCAACCACCACGGGCTGGCAAGGGCTACCTCAGGAATGTCCTCCGGAACATACTCGGGCACTTCCTCTTCCTCCTCCATCTCCTCATCGTCAGACGAGAGGATAACAAGGGGAACGGAAAGGATACCCTGGCAGGAGCCGGTGTGCTCTTACGAGCAGTTATCCTCCAAGTCGCCCGATGGCGGGGAATCAGAGGGTGTAGCTCGGAAGGCTCATAAGTAGGCCCTGAGGGTGGGACAATAGGGATAGAAGGGACGACTGCAGATACAGGTACAACAGAAGTAGACGGTGCAGTAGGTGGAGGTGGCATAAAAGCAAGGTCAACATATATATCCCGGGGCTCCTCCTGATGAACTGCAGTCTGGGTACTGGGCTGTCGTGGACGATCAGCTGGTGGTGGTGGTGGTGGCTGGGTGACTCCTGTACTACCCTCGCCACTAAACCGTACAATACAAACTCTCTCAGTTAGGCTCGTCATGGAGAAAGGCAACTCCCTCGTACTCGTGAAACTCACTGCTCCCGTGTATGTGTGGCGTCTGTCAGGATCGATCGTCGAAGCATTCGCTCCGTCGTGAAGCTTAAAGTCCAACGTCAATCGAGAAGGTGGATCGCTTGCCATATCTACTCACCATAGCAGAAGAAAAACCACGCGAGCAGCGTGACAGCAGAAGTAATGAGTTGAGATTTCGCATATAGCACAACCAGAATAGCAGTGATAAAAGTCACGCACAAACGCACCCAATCGGCATACTACAACATGGGCTTTCACAGCATAATATTTAAATTACATGGCATCACAGATAAATACATATATAAATCACAGTTAATATATCAATCAACAATGACATGGGTCAAGGTCAACTCAATTATGGAATGACGAAAATGCAAGATGACTCAGACCCCTACTCCATGGAGCTAAACATATCAAGAGTGAGTGATTGGGAGAACATCGTCTGCGTTATCTCAGCCCATAGTGCCACATCCAAATGATTGCAATCATCATAACAGCTCACGCCAGACGTTTTTTACCCAAATCGTGATTTGCCCGGTTTTTTAGTCAGGACATCAGTGTTTTTCAATGGATATCAACGACACAGAGGAGCTACTCTCTGGCCACATGTGTTTTCCCCAACCCCCGACGTCCCCAAGATCCTCATGATCGACAACTCAGACAATTGCACGTGCACCAAGGTGTAATCTTAACTCCTAGGCATCACGCCCGACTCATGCACAGGTGCAGATGCATGTCAAGAAAACCACACAAAACAGCCATGTACTACCTCATCACTTATTACCTCGTTTATCCATTGATAAACCACAGGATACCCTTACGGGACCCACTTTCACACGACTTGCCATTAGCTGCCCATCCTTGGTTCCGTTCCTTACAATCACGTACCACTTCGTCATTCGAAACATGATGTTCATGTCTTATGATACATTAGTCCATAACCTAGATGTATTATGGAGGTTAGGGTTCCACAAGGAATCTCTTCATCAATCTTCTCACTTGACTAGCAAAGGAACATTACTTATGCTTGATAAGTAATTCTTAGTGATTAAATATTATGGAGTCCTTAGATGATCTAAATCATCAAGGATGTGGAACATGGTGTTGTCATGCCCACTAGGTATTTGTACATGTCTTTTACTAGAATCTTATGAGTCCATTATGGAGTTCATATAGATTCCCTTAGGAGATAACGTGTGTTTATACTATTATAGTGAAAAACTTCAAAGTACTATCCTTATAGGAAAGTAGTTGATGAAATCTCCTTTATTAGGTATAGTTTGAAAACTCTAATCAAGTATCCATAGGTGTCTCATTTAGTGTAAAACTCTTCGAGTTAGTTCCCTTAATTCTATTACTTAGTGTAGAAGAAAGCATGATTCTCCTTTGAAATCATTCTTTTGTTTTCAAATGAATTATAACTTATAAACCTTTGGAAAGTTATAAAAGGTAGATAGTTTAAAACACCTTCTTTTTAAAGAAAGGTTTTATAAGAATCCTATCTTCTCAAAGAAGACTTACTAACCAAAAATTTCTTAAAAAATCATCTTGATTAATTATGAAACTCTTGGTTCTTGAAAAACTTTTGTTTAAAGCAACTTATTAAAGTAAGTGGTTGATCAACATCAAACCAAACTATTCTTAACATGGTTCCAACATGAAGTCCAAACACTCTTATTTCACAACACATGGTTCTTTGGAACCAAAAACTTGGTTTCTTTGGAAACATTTTCAATTTGTATACTTTCTATACTTTAGTATAAACATATAAAACCCCTCAGCATTAACATTTTAAGGTCCTAACCCTATTCTCCACATCAAGGCTGAATGCCCTATAGGAAATAGGATAGGTTTTTCTTTGTTTTATTGCATTGTTAGAACCATATTAAGTTCATTTTATCATTACTTAAAAATAGAAGCTTTGGCTTCCCTCCTCAACATCATATGGCCGAACCAAACATGACCATATACCACCAAAATACAGCCATTAAACACATCCAAGGTAGCATAGAATAATCACATCAACATATAAGCATGTTATCAAGACAACTTAGAACATACACAAGTTCAAATCGTTCAAAAATCCTATCCTTAGAACTTTGGACCTAAGAATAGTTTCTCACCATGCCAAAATACTTTTATTCTAGCACTTACAAACATAAACATTATATCAACACAGCCACATAATTTAATATGACAACAAAGTAAAGAACTTTATAAAGAAACCCTAGATCTAGGGTTTTCCTTCAACAAATTAGGAGGCCTTTATCACCACCATTTAAGGTGTGATATGGTTCACTCCCCCATTACCTTTATGAAGCTTCCTTGAAGAGTATAAGATGAAAAAATTGGTCACCAAAACCACTATGAAAACTGTGACCAAGAGGAGAAACAAACAAGTTCAAAACTTGATCTTTTTCAACTTCATAAACAATGAGAACACAATGATTTTTCAACATCATAAGGATGATAACATTGTGAACACCCAATTTTGTCCGGGTCAATTTTCTTTTTCCTTTTAATACTAAAAAAATCGCAAAAAAAATTTAATTAGACCTTAGCTCAATTCTTAGAAGTTAGGCTCATCATGTTTTAATAAATAAAAAAATATAAAAAATAAAATAAAATAAAATAATAAAAAAATAAAATAAAAAAATAAAAATGTGATGAAGATTAGGTTGTTTTAGTAGATAGGGAAAGATAGTGATAGTTATCACATATCCATCATTTCAAACTCTCAAAACAGATTTTACTTCATATAATTATCATAATCTATTTGAGATAGATGATGATTTCTTTTTGATAGCTCATCTAATTTGGTAACGAGAGTTTGTTACTTTTTTCCCCTATATATTGGATTCTATTCTATCATCAAAAGGGGGACCTAAAAAATTTCCTGATCATCACTTGAAGAGCTTCTTATATTACCATTTGTTCTCATGCTTCTCTTTCTCCTCACTCAATCTCTTTCTGTACCCAACCTCCTCCAAATCACCTTCACGCCATTTCTATTAAACCATAAATATCTCCTTCCTTCTCCACTCACTAAATCACCATTCTTATTCCTTGCCACTAAGTCACCATTTTCTCCAAATAAGCAAATTATCATTATACTGATCACACCCCCACTTTCCAAAACCATTGAAGCTTCACGCAGCCATCAGAGGCCAAGACTTCATCACCATCATGGCGGTGTTGAACTAGAACTCTACCGAACCACCATCACAAAAACTCGATACCAACCATCGTGTACCGCCACTATCCGCGTAACCTCCTCGCTGCCATTGAACCAGAAGCAGCCGCGCACCACCCCTCACACATCGCCAGTTCTTCATCACAAGCCAACCTCCATCACAGTTCATTGTTCTTCCCTATAGCTTATTATCAGAGAGTTAAGAAGTTTGAAGGTAGGTACGGTGTTACACTTGAGCTTGGGTAAGTATTTATGGGCCAGTTAAGAGATCCCAATATAAGCTCTTTCAATAAAAAAAATTGAATTTGAATTTGAGGGTGAATTTGTTTTAAAAATAAAAATGGCTTTCTTTAATTCACGCGACAATTTATGACGTTGATGTATGATTTTTCATCCTCAGGTGTCGTATAATATTGTAAGGGTTTATCGTATAGCTTTGCTATCTTGAACCCTATGCAAAAGTGAATTTTGAAATAAAACCCCTTTTTCTAAAATTATCTCCAAAATAAAATCTTTTCAAAAAATAAAAACAAATCTTTTCCAAAAGAAATTAAAAACATCCAACCAATCAAACATTTTCTACAAGAACTACGTGGCTTTGAGTTTCCCATCGCACCAGGGAATATGTAGGAGCGAAATTAATCATTTTGTCAAGCTAAAATTAAATTTTCTTATTTTTGTGTTTGTTTATCCTCTCTTTATTTTGTTTTTTTTGGGTAAAATAAATATTTTCAAAGTTATTAAATTCGCACAATTAACTTGAGGTACCGTTCTTAAAACGGGCGATGTAGGGTGCTTACACCTTCCCTACTCGTAATCGACTCCCGAGCTCGATCTCAATTTTTTTAAAAAAAGACCAGTTTCCTTAAGTTTATAATTTTTCCAATTTTTTCCAAAAATAAATTGGTGGCGACTCCTCTTTCTTTTCTTCGCGGCTCCCGGACGGGACGGTCGCGACAGCTGGCGACTCCACTGGGGACTTTTGAGAGTCAGGCCTATCATAGTTATTTGTGCTTTTGTTAATAACTTTTATTTATTTTACCCTTTTTTTATTTATTTATTCTGTAAATATTGTACAATTATAATTTTGATGTAACTATAGGATAGACGACATTTTCGTATTAGCATGATCTCCTTTGCAGATAAATGTGGGTAGTCTTAGGATTTCAGGTTTGCATGCTCCCTCCACACACCTCACCTACACATTGTGCACACACTTATGAGTGAGACTCTATACCCGGGTCCTGGTAAACCCTAAGATTAAGAAAGAGGTTGTGTAATGATAGCCGCTTTGGATGTAAGTCCTGTTTGAGTATCATGAAAACCTCATCTAGAGTGTGGCCCTTTTATGATGTCCCACACCTATTAGATCTTCTACTGTTGTGGCCAACATCATGAATTGGGACCTTAGCTCTAGAGGCCTAAAGAATTATTGGATTTGTAGAGCCACCCTAATGGGAGGTCACGAATTAACATTCCATAGACCATTAGGATAGAATCTAATAAGGTAACTCGATTTAGGGCACAGAGGTGGGCGTACTTTCTCCTTATCTTTTATTTTCTTTTTATCATGCTTGTAATTATTTTCTTTTTTATCATGCATGTAATTTAATAATGCTTCTTGTTATAGGAAACCAAGGGTGAACATTTTTGAAATGGGAGATAATATTTTTTTTTAATACCTTTGAACGAGACGTTCTGGGAATGGTTAATAAAAAATATGTACTATTGAATTATTTCCGTTGAATGAGACGTTTTGGAAATAATTAATATATTCACCAGTAAATTGTTTTATATGAATGAGGCATTCCATAAATAATTAATACTCGCTACTTAATCAAAGATACTCACCATTAATTTTTCCTTTAATGAGACGTTTTGGGAACAATTAATATACACCATTGTTTGAAATATTCGCCAATAACTTCATTCCACAAATTATTTTCTTTGAACGAGACGTTATGGAGATAATTGATATTCACCATTAAGTGATATTCGCCATTATACCTTTGAACGAGACGTTCTGAGTATAATATTCACCATTAAAACTAATACCTTTGAGCGACTAGGAATAGTTAATAAAAATATCCGCATGGGTCTACAATACATCCTCAAGTAATTAATAGTTGTCATGCGTGATATCAGGAATATTAATCAATATAGCCGGGAAACGAGTACCATTACACCCTTATCGGACCCGATCACAAGCCAGAATCATGGTTGACCTAGAAACAACTCTAGAGGTTAGAGATGAAGTGAGTCAACTCAAAGAGCAGATGGCCAAGATGATGGAAATGTTGCAAACAATGCAAAAAGACAAGAATACAGATGAGAATCCTTCAGCCTCAAGCGAAGAACAACCGGCTAATCCTCTTCAGGGCTTCAATCAGCAAGGAATCCTGGTGCCTCTCACCATGTATCCCAATAATCAAGCTCACTCTGCATTTGACCCGAACAATCCCCCATATGGGCTTCCCCGAGGGTTTGTGCCACCAGTAGCCACTGTTTTGCAAGACAATAACTCAAATCATAACCCTCACATCAATGTTGGCGAAGAACCTCAAGCACAAACCACTAACTTTCCTCATGCTACCACTCCAATAGTGGTACCTGTCGCTAAACAGCACACTCCACCACCATGTACTGTCCACATAGGTACTCAGGGAACCCAGGCGGTACATGACTTTGTTTCTCCCGATGGCCTGCAATCTGTTCCTCAAAGAATATACAGGGAGATTCCTGTTGAGAATGCTCAGTCCAAAGAAAAGTTAGAAATTCTAGAAGAAAGGCTGCGAGTTATTGAGGGGGCGAACAGTTATGGTCTTCGGGATGCCTCAGAACTTTGTCTTGTGTCAAACGTTGTGATCCCACCGAAATTCAAAGTGCCTGATTTGACAAATACAAGGGAACCACTTGTCCAAAGAACCATTTAACCATGTATGTTCGAAAGATGGCGTCGCAAGCTCATGATGAAAAGTTATTAATGCACTTCTTCCAGGACAGTTTGACTGGGGCAGCTTCAAGCTGGTACACGCATCTAGAAAGGACTCGCATCCGATCTTTCAAGGATCTAGAAACTGCGTTCTTGAAGCAGTATAAGTACAACATTGACATGGCTCCCGATAGAATGCAGTTGCAAAATATGTCAAAGAAAGACATAGAGACTTTCAAAGAATATGCGCAGAGATGGAGAGAATTGGCTGCTCAAGTAGAGCCCCCACTGTCTAAAAAGGAAATTGTTGCAATGTTCATTGACACGCTCCAATCACCCTTCTATGACAGAATGATTGGAAGTGTGTCATCGAACTTGTCTGATATAGTCGTCATTGGAGAAAGGATTGAGAGCGGGATGAGAAGTGGTAAGATTATTGAAAATTCAATAGGGGCGACTGACACAAAGAAATCTCCATTTGTGAAAAGGAAGGAAGGAGAGACATATGTTGTGGCATCTGGGAAAAAGAAGTCTGATCAATGGGTATCAAACCAAACGCTGGTTAACCCTCAACCATCTTTCCAAGCTACCTACATACCATATAACCCATCACTTCCATATCACCAACCCAACCATCCATACATCGTTGCCACGTCACAATTCCCAAATTTCCAACCCTATCAGCCATCATACTCTACCCAACACCAAGCCTTTTCCACTATGCCACCTCAAACAACTCAACCTTGGAATCAAAACCCAAATGTGAATCAAAGGAGACCGCCTTATGACCCAGAAAAGAAGCCCATGCAGTTTGACCCGATACCCATGACTTACACTGAATTACTATCCCACCTTATAAAGAACTCCATGCTAGCACCTGTCTCGACAAAACCAGTGGAACCCCCGTACCCCAAGTGGTTTGATCCCAATGCAAAATGTGATTATCATGTGGGAGCAATAGGTCATTCTACTGAGAATTGTAAGGCCTTGAAGGCTAAGGTGCAAGATTTGATCAATGCGAAGGGGTTGAGCTTTCAAGGAAGCGCTCCTAACATAGGTCAGAATCCTTTGCCAAATCATGATGGTTCTGGAGTCAATGCCATAGAAGACATTGTGGAGCATGCTCTCCTAAGTCCGGGTGATCTTCAGAGAGATGCATAAATATGAGCTGGTACAAATCCCGAAAAGGGAGAATGAGATTTTGAGGAAGGGATAAGATCTGACTTCCATGGGAAAGATGGACATTCAATTGAAGCATGTGGCGAGTTCAAGCAAATGCTGCAACAGTTAATGGATATGCAACTCGTGCAAGTGAGCTATCAATGCGATATTGGTAGAAAATGGTCAAGAAGTTCATGATTTCTCAAGCACCATCTAGAACAATCGGGAGATTGGCAACTTTCCCAGACCTTTGAATCTTGTTTAGAGTAATTCATTAATGCTAATCCTTTAGCTCTGCCCAAGGCTTTAGGAATCCTTTTTGGGATGGGCTTACTTGTTTCCATTTCAGTATGAATTATCAATAAACGAATTCATTGAGTTTTTTTTTTTTCCTTTCCATCTTTTCCTTGATAATTACCACAACGCAGATCTGAAAGTGATTCTCTAAATAAAAAATAAAAAGTGCTAGCATCTCATCATATGGTTTTGATCACCTTATTTATCATGTTGGATTTGATAACAATTGAAAGCTCCCCATGGATATATAAGATCAACTAAGCCAAAAGCATTAAACGAGCACTCTTTTCACAATTGAAAGTGAATGGGGCAATCAAAAGTAGCCAATAAGAGATACTTAGTGAAGGAGAATTCCTTTCCTTTAAGGGTGCTACTAAAGGAGAATCTTAAAGCCCTCATATTCAAGTTGGATACCCAAAAAAAAAAAAAAATTTGAAAGGGAGCAAATAAGTAATTATTTTAATGAGCACTATCATTTTGTCTTTAATTTAAACTTTTTGAAAATAAACAATCATGATTTGAAATGAAGATTGGCCATCTTTCTCTATCCTTCACATATTTCCATTATCCCTTGTTACCCCTTTTGATCTTGAAACTTTTTCAAAGAACCATGGACAAGGATCACCCCTACACTTGGGGCTAATATGAGAAATGAGAAATGTAAAAAAAAAAAAAAAAAAAGAAAAAAGAAAAAAAAGGAAAAAAAAATTCCTACAAGAAAAAAAGAGATGATTAAATAAGCTCACAACAAGGGTGAATGAAAAAGCAAGAAAAGCGGAGAAGTAACCAAAGAAAAAGCACCATTGATGCGACGTAAGAATAAAGATCCTTGGCCCATTCAACCCTCAAACACGCATTTGGGCCTTATACCTTTTCTTTCATACCCCTTAACCCTGACCACGTTGCAAGCCTAAAAAGTCCATTTTGATCAATGAAAGATTGTTATCATTTTCATCAATTTTAATTTTGAGACAAGAAGTATGTGCTCTTAAAAAAACATTGCTTTCCCCCCTAAAAAAAAAAAGAAGCAAAAAAAAAAAAATGGCTCGCAGGGCTGAAGATCTGATAGAGCGGTCCAGGCAAGAATTAGAGCAATCTGGTCGGAAGATTGACCTACGCAAAAGTTAAAAAAAAAAAAAAAAACTCACATCAAAGCAACAAACTGGGGTAGTTTGAATTTGAAAGGCAGATCATGAAATGCTCTCAATGCATGAAGACTGGGGCAAGTCATATCCTTGAAAGTTGATTAAAGCGGCGCTTGAGACCATATGCACGAGAGACTAGCACTGATTATCTTAAAGAGCATCACTTGAAGAAATGCGAAATTCATCCCATCATTGTTTGCTTTTAAGGACATCTCAAATTCATATATCATTGTTTTGCCCATCTATTGTTATTGCCTTTTCATTCTCCATCATTTATCTGGTACCCTTCTTGTTGCCACCTACAGAGACTCAAAATACATTTTTTCATGATAAGCATATTCTGAAATGTGAAACATGTGTCAGTAATAAAAGCATTTAGAGTCTTCCTCAAGACTTCAAAGGTCATATAAAGTACAATGATCTCCTGACAAGGGGCAATGTTTGAAAAGAAAGAGCGATCAGGCACTCTCTACCATTGGGTTAGTCATTATGAAACAAGCATATCCTTGGCAAGAAGCAAGGCATCAGTTGAACAAGCAAATGACAAATCAAATCAACGAGCTTTGTTCTAGTTCATCCAAAATCTGGCTGTGATCAAAACTTTAAGGGGCCGATGATAAAAAAAATGGTTTGCGAAAAAGGATAGGATCACAATTTTCATCAATCACTGAAAGCACATCTTGCATCATACATTAGAAAATAAAAGAAAATAAAAAAAAATAATAATGTTAGAGTAAAAAGCATTGCATACATCATGCATTAAAAAAAAAAAATCACACTCTTTATCAAGCATCTCTTGCATCATGCATTTAAAAAATATCACACTCGTCATCATGCACCATCTCATCATTTCATGCATCGACAAGGTCAATACCATTACTTTTGATGGCTTTAGCAGGCACAAGACCTCATAGGCTTCATTCTGTTCTTTCAAGCTCTGGTAAATAGTGTCATTGTGAGCTTCTCATCATTTCATACATTGACAAGGTCAATACCATTACTTTTGATGGCTTTAGCAAGCACAAGGCCTTATAAGCTTCTTTTCTTTTTAAGCTCCGACAGATAGTGTCTCCAGAAGCTTCTTTCCTTTTAAGCTCCGGCAGATAGTGTCTCCGGAAGCTTCCTCTCTTTTCAAGCTTCGGCAGATATTGTCTCCGGAAGCTTCTTTCCTTTTAAGCTCCGGCAGATAGTGTCTCCGGAAGCTTCCTCTCTTTTCAAGCTCCGGCAGATAGGGTCTCCGTGAGTTTCTTTCATTTTAAGCTCCGACAGATAATGTCTCCGAAAGTTTCTTTTCTTTTTAAGCTCCGACAGATAGTGTCTCCGGAAGCTTCTTTCCTTTTAAGCTCCGGCAGATAGTGTCTCCGGAAGCTTCCTCTCTTTTCAAGCTCCGGCAGATAGTGTCTCCGTGAGTTTCTTTCCTTTTACGCTCCGGAAGATAGTGTCTCCAAAAGCTCTTTCCTTTTAAGCTCCGACAGATAGTGTCTCCGGAAGCTTCTTTTCTTTTCAAGCTACGACAGATAGTGTCTTCGTGAGCTTCTTTCTTTTGCTACGGCAGATAGTGTCTCCATGAGTCTCTTTTATCTTTCCTTTTAAGCCTCGGTAAATAGTGTCTCCGATAGCTTCTTTTCCTTTCAAGCTCCGACAGATAGTGTCTCCGGAAGCTTCTTTTCCTTTCAAGGTCCGGCAGATAGTGTCTCCGGAAGTTTTTTTTGCTTTCAAGCTCCGGCAGACAGTGTCACTAGAAGCTTCTTTTCTTCTCAAGCTCCGATAGATAGTGTCTTCGGAAGTTTCTTTTCATTAAGATCTAGTAGATAGTGTCTCCGACAGTTTCTTTTCTTTTTTTGTTCAAACTTCTAACGGGCAATCCAACCTGTAGGAACCTCACATTCCCGGACAAAATGGAAGTTCATGTCTTTACTCGAATCTTATAACAATAAAAGGTTAATTACGGTTACACCTCTTATCTAATAAGAAACAAGTAAAGAGGGGCAGCTGTGAACACCCAATTTGGTCCGGGTCAATTTTCGTTTTCCTTTTAATACTAAAAAAACCGCAAAAAAAAAATTTAATTAGATCTTAGCTCAATTCTTAGAAGTTAGGCTCATCATGTTTTAATAAATAAAAAAATATAAAAAAATAAAATAAAATAAAATAATATAAAAATAAAAATAAAATAAAAATGTGATGAAGATTAGGTTGTTTTAGTAGATAGGGAAAGATAGTGATAGTTATCACATATCCATCATTTCAAACTCTCAAAACAGATTTTGCTTCATATAATTATCATAATCTATTTGAGATAGATGATGATTTCTTTTTGATAGCTCATCTAATTTGATAACGAGAGTTTATTACTTTTTCCCCCCTATATATTGGATTCTATTCTATCATCAAAAGGGGGACCTAAAAAATTTCCTGATCATCACTTGAAGAGCTTCTTATATTACCATTTGTTCTCACGCTTCTCTTTCTCCTCACTCAATCTCTTTCTGTACCCAACCTCCTCCAAATCACCTTCACGCCATTTCTATTAAACCATAAACATCTCCTTCCTTCTCCACTCACTAAATCACCATTCTTATTCCTTGCCACTAAGTCACCATTTTCTCCAAATAAGCAAATTATCATTATACTGATCACACCCCCACTTTCCAAAACCATTGAAGCTTCACGCAGCCATCAGAGGCCAAGACTTCATCACCATCATGGCGGTGTTGAACTAGAACTCTACCGAACCACCATCACAACAACTCGATACCAACCATCGTGTACCGCCACTATCTGCGTAACCTCCTCGCTGCCATTGAACCAGAAGCAGCCGCGCGCCACCCCTCACACATCGCCAGTTCTTCATCACAAGCCAACCTCCATCACAATTCATTGTTCTTCCCTGTAGCTTATTATCAGAGAGCTAAGAAGTTTTAAGGTAGGTACGGTCTTAAACTTGGGCTTGGGTAAGTATTTATGGGCCAGTTAAGAGATCCCAATATAAGCTCTTTCAATAAAAAAAATTGAATTTGAATTTGAGGGTGAATTTGTTTTACAAATAAAAATGGCTTTCTTTAATTCACGCGACAATTTATGACGTTGATGTATGATTTTTCATCCTCAGGTGTCGTATAATATTGTAAGGGTTTATCGTATAACTTTGCTATCTTGAACCCTATGCAAAAGTGAATTTTGAAATAAAATCCCTTTTTCTAAAATTATCTCCAAAATAAAATCTTTTCAAAAAATAAAAACAAATCTTTTCCAAGAGAAATTAAAAAACATCCAACCAATCAAACATTTTCTACAAGAACTACGTGGCTTTGAGTTTCCCATCACACCAGGGAATACGTAGGAGCGAAATTAATCATTTCGTCAAGCTAAAATTAAATTTTCTTATTTTTGTGTTTGTTTATCCTCTCTTTATTTTGTTTTTTTTGGGTAAAATAAATATTTTCAAAGTTATTAAATTCGCACAATTAACTTGAGGTACCGTTCTTAAAACGGGCGATGTAGGGTGCTAACACCTTCCCTACTCGTAACCGACTCCCGAGCTCGATCTCAATTTTTTTAAAAAAAGACCAGTTTCCTTAAGTTTATAATTTTTCCAATTTTTTCCAAAAATAAATTGGTGGCGACTCCTCTTTCTTTTTCTTCGCGGCTCCCGGACGGGACGGTAGCGACAAACATAAAGATGTTCTCAAGAGAAATAAAGAGAATAAACTAAATTAAAAACTTACTCTTGAACAAGGATTCAAAATCAAGTTCAAGAAACTTGAACCTTCTTGAATGATTCTTGAATATCTTGAAGCAAATAACTTCAAATGAAGGAATTCCAAAGAGGAAAATTGTTTAGATGAATGAGATAAAGAAGAATATGAATTTAGAATGATGAAATAAGGTGAGTAATACCACTTAACAGGTCTGGCCAAAACTAGGAAGAAAGGAGAGAGAAGAGGGAACTTGAACTTTGGTGTTTGAGTGAGAAGTTAATGGAATAGTGATTTTTGGTGTTCCCCCCTTGAATGGCCGAATACTAAGGGCCTTGTGGACTCCAAAATATTATTCAATTTTGGTCATAGAGAATGGAGGGCCAAGATTCAAGTTGATGAGTGTGTTGTTGCTTAAGGAAGGCTTAAGGACAAGATTAACCAAAAATGGCTAAGATGCTTTTTCCATTAATGGTTAGTGTCATAAACTTGACTTGAGATGATAGAAAGCCAATCTTGGCTCCTCCCAAGGTGGAATGGACGAATGGCCTTAACTAAATTCAACAAGAATAGTTACATTTTCATTTAGCTAGGAATTAGGTAATTAGGGTTTTTACCAAAAATGGATAATTGGTTTTTACTACTTTTGATAAATTTTTGGATTTTTAAGAAAGCTAATTATCTTCATTAGGAATAATCAACAAGGAAATGGAAAATGTAATTCAATATTAAATCTCACTTAATTCCCCATTTCCCAGCCTCTGGCACGCAAAACGAGAAATTACCCGATAATGATCAAAACCGAACTTTTATCAGTTTTTCGTCTCTTGATGACAAAAGAAACTTTACCACAACATAACCATAGATATAAACCATAATTTAAACATTAAAATATATATATATATATATATATATATATATATATATATATATATATATATATATATATATATATATATAAGACATATCAAACATAAGGTAGCGATCACAATTAAATGTTGATCATAAACAGTTACAGAAACGGGGGTGTTACAACACTCCCCTACAACAAAAAGTTTCGTCCTCGAAACTTGAGGGCGTCAAAACAACTGCGGATACTGCACCTTCATCTTCTCTTCTAGCTCCCACGTCGCCTCCTCGGACGTTTCATTCCAGATGACCTTTACCAGAGCAATATCCTTCCCTCGAAGCTGCCTCATTCTTCGGTCCTTGATCCTGACGGGTGAAGTTTCAAAAGTTAGGTATTGTACTGCATCAGGCTCAATGACATGCATGGGATCAGGGATATACTTTCGCAATTGTGAAACATGAAATACATCATGAAGATTTGAAAGAAAAGGGGGCAAGGCAATTTGATATGCTACTGGGCCAACTCTACGAAGGATTTGATAAGGTCCAATGAATTTTGGTATGAGTTTCCTGGATTTTATTACTCTACCTATCCCAGTCATGGGTTTTACTCTCAAGAATACGTGGTCCCCTTCTTGGAACTCAAGCGATCGACGCCTCTTGTTCGCATATCCCTTTTGTCTACTTTGAGTAGCCCTCATCTTATCTTGGATCAACTTCACGTTCTCCGTAGTCTGACGTACGAGCTCAGGTCCTAGGGTAAGATGTTCTCCGTCCTGGTACCAACATAACGGTGTTCTACAATGCCTCTCTATGCTAGAATGAAAATTGTCGTTGTAGTTGAACTCTATCAACGACAAAAATCCTTCATAGCTCCCTGATTGCTCAAGCACACAAGCTCTCAACAGATCCTCTAAAGACTGAATCGTTCTCTCTGACTGACCATCTGTCTGCGGATGGTATGCCGAACTCAAATGCAGCTTCGTTCCTAGAGCCTCTTGCAAGCTTTTCCAAAAGCGAGACGTGAACCTCGGGTCTTTGTCTGAAACGATATTGGATGGTACACCGTGTAACCTAACGACCTCCCAGATATAAAGCTGGGTCAACTTCTCCATCGAGTACTTGATGTTTATGGGTAAAAAGTGTGCTGGCTTGGTGAGTCGATCCATGATCACCCAAATTGCATCATAACCCTTTGACGTCCTAGGTAGACTAGTCACAAAATCCATGGAGATGCCATCCCATTTCCATTCGGGAATATCTAAGGGTTGCAGCATTCCCGCGGGTCTTTGGTGCTCCACCTTCACTTTTTGACATACTAGACACGACGATACAAAACTGGCAACGTCTTTCTTCATCCCGTGCCACCAATACATCCGTTTCAGGTCTTGGTAAATCTTGGTTGAGCTCGGATGCATACTCAGCTTGCACATATGAGCTTCCTCAAGTATCAGCCTCCTTAGATCCGCATCACTGGGTACACAGATTCTGCCCTTGAACCTCAGAATCCCATCTGCTCTTTCTACAAACTTTGACGTGGTCTCCTGCCATCCGGCTTCAATCTCTTTCATGAGATACTGATCCCCACTCTGTTTCTCTCTAATCTGATTCAAAAGATCACTCTCCACGGCAATCATATCCACACTGAGCTTCCCTGGAGATGCTTCTACAGCTAACTTCAGATCTCTGAACTGCTCGATGAGCTCTCTCTCTCTGACCATCATGGCAGACTCATAGAGCACTTTTCTACTTAAGGCATCCGCTACAACGTTTGCCTTTCCCGGGTGATAGTGTAACTCGAAGTCGTAGTCCTTCAAAAACTCTAACCATCTTCGTTGCCTTATGTTGAGCTCTTTTTGGTCAAACAAGTATTTCAGACTCTTGTGATCACTGAAAACGCTGAACTTTGCCACATACAAGAAATGCCTCCAAATCTTTAGGGCAAAAATCACCGCAGCTAACTCCAAGTCGTGAGTCGGATAGTTCTTCTCATGATTCTTCAACTGCCTTGAAGCGTAAGCTACCATCTTCCTGTTCTGCATCATGACGCATTCCAAACCTTGGTATGAAGCATGACAAAATAGCTCAGAAGGTTCGTTGGGGTCCGGAAGTACTAGCGCTGGTGAACTGGTCAGACACTTCTTCAATTCCTGAAAACTAGCTTCACAGGCCTCGATCCATGCAAAAGCTTGATCCTTCCGTGTTAACTTGGTCAACAGTGCCACAATCTTGGCGAATCCTTCAATGAACCTCCGATAGTAGCCCGCTAACCCGACGAAACTACGGATCTCTGTTGTTGTCTTTGGATGCGCCCACCGTAACACAGCTTCTACCTTCGCCGGATCCACAACAATCCCCTCATTTGAGACAACATGACCCAAAAACTGAACCTCTTCTAGCCAAAACTCACACTTCGAAAACTTGGCATACAACTGCTTCTCTTTGAGTATTTACAGTACCACTAGTAAATGTTCTGCATGCTCTTCTTTATCCCTAGAGTAGATAAGGATGTCGTCGATAAATACCATAACAAACTTATCTAAGTAAGGACGAAAGATCCTATTCATGTAATCCATGAATATGGCAGGTGCATTTGTCACTCCGAATGGCATTACCAAATACTCATAGTGTCCATAACGTGTTCTGAATGCCATCTTTGGAACATCCTACATCTTGACTCGGATCTGATGGTAACCCGATCATAGATCTATCTTAGAAAACATGGCTGCTCCTCTAAGTTGGTCCATCAGGTCATCAATCCTTGGAAGTGGGTACTTGTTCTTGATAGTGATCTTGTTGAGCTGGAAGTAGTCCACACACAACCGAGGCGTCCCATCCTTCTTCTTCATAAGCAAAACTGGGGCTCCCCACGATGACACACTGGGCCTAACAAACTGCTTGGACATCAGCTCTTCTAACTGTTTCTTTAGCTAGCTCTGCAGGTACCATCCAGTACGGTGCCATAGATATTGGTCCGGTGGAAGTCCAGATATGTCTTCGGGAAAGACTTTTGGAAACTCATCGACAATCGGAATCGGACGCGCATCCTTCTCGCTACTGACCTCAAGAAAGGACAATAACACGTATCCTTGGGCTCCTTCTCTCAAGGAAGCTTTCGCTTGATTGGCAGAGATAAAACCAGAAATCTCACTTTTTGGAAAGATTAGGGTTCGTTTGGCACAGTCCAAAAGAACATGGTTAGAGGATAACCAATCCATCCTCAAGATAACATCTATTTGCGATAATTGCAAACAGATCAAGTTGGATACAAACTTCCTACCCTCAACAAGAATAGGGCAGTTTAGATAGGCCTCAGCCGTAACAACAGGTTTCGCAGTAGGCGTGAAAATAATCAGATCAAATGGTAGTGAAGAAACAGGTAATCCCAAAAGCTTAACACAACTATATGCAATAAAAGAATGTGTTGCGCCTGAATCAAACAGTACAGTTAAAGTTTTACCTCCAATGTTACCCTCTCCCTGGATTAGGTCTTGGTTCTGAGAAGCTTCAACACCATTCACTGAGTAGACTCGTTGATGACAACCAAATGGTGTAGTTGCCTTTTGACGATCGTTTGGTTGAATTCAAAGAAAGTTAAATTTCATGTTCTTCTTAAGGAACAAATTGTAGAAACATAAAAGTGAAGAAAACAAGAAAATGGTGAAGAAAGAAATGATGAGGCGCCACAAACCAAGAAGGTTTGATAAGCCAAGTGATGTTCGCCACAAGAATCTTGGATTCTTGATAAGAACTAAGCTTGGTTCAACCAAGAACTATGAGAACAATACTCTCACAAATGGAATTAATCCAAATTCAACATCCAAGTTGTCTTATTCCATGTTTCTAGGTGAATACATATAGTAGTGGAAGGCTTGAAGATGCCATCAAAAGGTCACCATAAAGTGACTAGACCCCACTCATAACATAGAATAATTCCTACTAATAAAGTAATTATAATAAACTAATTAAAAGAAAAGAACCATAACGACCAAATAAAGACTCACTAATGTGTGGCTATTAACTCCATAACCACCACATAATGACTCTCCAATAAGTGGCCAAAGATTCCATAACCTCCCAAGGAGTTACTAAGGCATGCAAGCCAAAGTTAACCTCCTTTCTTATCATAAAACACTACTAGAAAAGCACTATTTAGCGTCGAATATTTAGCGTCGGCCCCGACACCGACGCTATCTGCGTCGGCCAAACCGACGCAAAATGGACGCAACACTATCATCCGCCCATTTTTATCTTTTTATTCATGAATCAAATTTTGCGTGGGCCTGGTCGACGCTATTTTGTGGGATTTAGCGTGGGCCTGGCCGACGCGAAGATGAATTTAAAGATAGCGTCGGCTGGCCGACGCTATATTTGGGGAACTTCTTCGCGCGAACCATTTTCCCTCCTCTTATATTTTTTTCTTTTACTATTTCTCTTTCTGGACATATCAGGGAGTAGCACGCCTCCACCGTCAACCTCCACCGTCAAGAAGCTCAAAACCCAAACGTGAGGCCGCGCTCACTGTATCGCAGCAGTCAACGACCACCGTAAGTTTTCACACTCACCTTCTTTCTCGTCACTTTCCTTTTCACTCTCCTCTGAACTTCATTTTTGTATGATTCCTAAATTCCTAATTTCCAAAATACCTCAAATTAGGTTGAATTTTCGCGAGTGGCTCTTTGTGTTCGATCGATCTCACAGTCTCTCAACCCTTAGTCTCAATCTCTCAGGTATAGGTTCTTTTATTGTTC
Source organism: Ammopiptanthus mongolicus (assembly GCA_039655645.1). Lineage (NCBI taxonomy): Eukaryota > Viridiplantae > Streptophyta > Magnoliopsida > Fabales > Fabaceae > Ammopiptanthus > Ammopiptanthus mongolicus. The sequence goes on from CM077347.1 coordinate 48,388,207, forward strand.
TTCAATTGTTTCAGATGTTTGTTGTTCCAATATTTAAATTTGTGCTCTTCAATCATCTATTTTCTAATTATTGAATGCTTATTTTCCCTTTCACACTCTCAGATCTTAACCCCGGCTTTCAATCTCTCGCCTCTCTTTGAATACTACAGATATTGTTCTTTTCTCAGGTTCTTCAACTATTTTAATTTTTTTATCTATATATTTATTGCTCTATGAATTTGGACTATGGTTGTGGTTGTTTCATTGTTTTATGGATATTTGATACTTGGTATAATTATCAATACTTTGTTTGTTTTTGCCTGCCCTGTTATTTTGCTTGTGTATGAATCTAAGTATAATGGGTAAGTTGTGTGCTGTGTATTCTGCTATATATAGCAGATTGTCATTCATGTTTATTGCCAAATTTTCTATGGTTGGAAGATCAAAGAATTGACTATAAGTTGATTGGTTTCTGTTGGTTACCATCCTAGGTTTATTAGTTAACAATACTGTAAAATAAAAAAATTGTGTTATGCTATTTAATCTTAACAGTTGAAGTTAAAAGTGTTGAAGCACTTTACACACACTCACACACTTCGTTCTTAGAAGAGTAGAAGGGAATATAGAACTTTTATGAATTGAATAATACTTTTACACTTGATTATTATTGAATGACAATCTGCTAACTAACTGATACAATTCATAACCGTTTTAACTAATACTAACAGTTATTGCTTAACTAACATCTACCAACTAATTTAATTATATTCACAATACACCCCCTAATTCAGTTTGTCTAGAGAAAGCATGCCTAGCTTGTCTCTAAGTTCTTCAAATTTACTGCACTTCATTGATGTGGTGTGTATGGAGCTCTTACCTCATTAGAGGTTCTGCTTTAAGGTCTGCTTGAGCTCAGTTTGAGATGTTGCAAAGATGATGCAGAGATATTAAGCATTGGTGGAAATGATGCAGATTTTAATCACAAAAAAATTGTTGGTAATATTTGGTATAATAGAGTGTTTCAAATAAAAGACTTGTTATCAGAGACACTGCTTCTTGAGCTGCAGAGGGAATTTCTGAGTATGAGAAGGAATATAATAGGAACTAGAACTTTGTATTGTGTCCTTGTTTGTTCTGCATGTATATATATCAGATTGAATGTATACGTATCTTGAAGAATGCATCCCAAGTTCTAGCTTACATCTCAAGAATGTATGTATTTGTACTTAATTTAGTCTAATTCTTGCAATAGTCTGACTTAAAGAGAAATAACTTTAAATATATAATTATTATCAGTGAGATTCCACCTCTACTTATTTTGGGAGTAATCACACAATCTTTTAGAAATTGGATGAAAACAATAACTAAAAAGTTCCATAACATGAGATATATTCCATGAAAAATTCCATAAGTATAAAACACATCCTACATTTTGCATGTTATTACCATATATTGCTACATTAATAGAAATTACTGACAGAAGTTGCCTACAAAAATGTTTTCTGCTGGTGCATCCTTCATGTGTATTGTGCAAGGAATGTGTACACAAGAATGCTAATGCAGTACCTCCTTGAGTTTCAAAATAGCACAACAGTTGTAGGCATTTGGATTCTTAATGTATCATATTTTATAGCATTGATTTGACCTGAAAGCTGCTATTGATTTGATTTTTCAAATTGATAGAGCATGTTTGCTCATAATTTTCACTGTTTGGTTCTTTGTTATTTTCACTGTTTCTATTTTTTTTTAGTTCATGTTACTGAATGTCTCAATTTTATTTTGCTGCCCCAACATGCATTAAGGAAAAACCAATGAAAAACTCAAGTCCTACTGTTGCAGTTATTGTAGCAGCTCCCTTCTGTTAGTACTAGGAGACCCAGCAGCTCCAAACACTTCACAGAGCTTCAAAATAATCGGGCAATAACCATATAACAAGTATAAAATAGTCAAAAAGGACAGTAGCTAAACTTTAAGCTTTAAGCTTTAATATGACACAGAAAACCCTCATTTTATTACACTCCAACACTAAACTTTAAGCTACACTCACTGTTTCTCCCCCACTCTAATTTCTCCTCCTCACTAGTGTTTCACTCATTCTCATCAAACCTTCTTGAGCCTCATGATATGAAGATGTGGCAAAAATCAAATTGAAACCTCATCTCTTGATGATTTATTTTTTGTTTCAAACCCTCTCCGTTTTCGATTTTTTTAATGACTCAATCTCTTTGAATACTGAACTCATTCATATCTGTGTGTTGCACTCAGTGTCTGCTCTCAGGTGAGTATAATTTACATATACTGTTTGGGTGATTGCACACCTATTTGATGAAATGCTCAAATTGCACACTTGTTCATGTACTGTTTTGTTCTCTGTTTGCTCTCATTTTCGTTTGACTTGTGGTTGGATTTTGTAATTTAAAGAGAATAGGCTCTTTGGATGTCATGTAATTTTAAAGTGTAGGAACTCAATTACAAAGTATTTAAAAGTTTAGAGAAACATGCTGCAGCCTCAGTTTTTGGCTCAGAATTGTCATTAGTTAGTTTCATATATTTCATGGCAAAGATTTGAAGAAAAGCTGAATTGATTGCTTCACATCTGCAGTATCTGACAAAAAAACCCAAAAAGGAAATTGAAAGAATGAAAGAAGTGACTAACAGATATTTGGACTAATAGTTAAACTGGTCCAAAAACCGTTTGGGAGAACCCATGATCATTGTAAAAGAAGTGGGTGGTTCATAAAATTTTATTTATGTGAATTTGTCGAATAAACAAGCCATGAATAAGTTCAATCCTTTTGAAGAAAATCAGAGGAAGTAAAACAGAGGAGGTCATGTAAACTTCGATTTGTACTTTGAAATTTTTTCATGAAAATAATGGACCTTGTAACTGCAAAGACTAGGATGTACGTTAAAACTCAAGATTTTCACATGGAAAATCAAGTAGATTGGAAAGGGATTGAGAGCAAGGGTTAAGAGAAGAAAAGAACATGTGAGCAACTTGGGTTGGAGCCAATATTGGGTTGCTTAGAGCCATGGGGGAAACATCAGTTGAGGGGTTTATTAAGCATTCTCTTTTTGAAAATGAATGGTGTACCCCCAAACATATTGGCAGACACTTAATGTCACATGAGTAAAGGCTTGATTGTTATTGTTGTTGTACCATATAAAAAATGTAAGTGAGGTATTATTTAGATGTTATATTTCGATTATTCAAATATCAGAATTTTTCTCTTTTATATATTTCATTGGTGCAAAACAAAAAAAGAGAATTGGGTTGAATTGAAAGTTTAGTTATTTTTGTTTTTGCTTTTACTTTTTTTTATTTTTCAATTTTTTGTACTTAGAAACAAATATTACATGTTACATACATTAGGGACTTTGTAAGGCAGGGAGAGTTCATAGTTGAGACCTCTTATCCTGTGTTTGGGAAATTGATTGGTAGGAAAAAACATTCAACCCAACATCGATTGTGAATTGACTAAATAACTGACATGAATTGGAGTCATGCTAGTTGCAATGTTTTTATTTGTCACAAATTTATAAAATATAAATAGATGTTTTCAAGAGTTAGTTTCATAACATGCTACTCTGGATGCTTAACTTCAGCATTAATTTTTTTCTTAAGAAAATGTAGGATGTCTGTAGCAATTAAATTCTATTTTGTTTATTGTTTATTTAACATTATCTGTTAAAATGGGTGAAGCTGAAATGAACTCGAATAGCAATAGCATGCATGATAAGATATATAAATTTTGACTGACCCGAATGCAAAATCGAATTGGTGATCGCATGTATTTGATCTTATTCGTATTGTTATTGTAAGCTGCAAAATGTTTTTCAAGTTTGTGCAATACCTTTAGTGGCTACCCTAACGGCTTGTAATTATATGTTTGCCATATAGAAAATGGATCGTAGCTGGATGTATGATAGAGTAAATCCTGATAGGAGAGGCTTGAAAGATGAGTTTGTTAATGGAGTTGCAGAGTTTGTCAAAAAGGCAAAGGAACAACCCTACTTTTTGTCCGAGGGAGGGATTAGGTGTCCTTGTGTGAAGTGCAAGTGCATGAAGTTGTTGACTCCAAGCGAGGTGAAACTTCACTTGTACAAGTCCGGGTTTAAGCCAAACTATTGGATCTGGACTGAACATGGAGAAGTGAAGCCGATTATTGACGTAGGGGGTCATCCAAGGAGTGGCTGTCATGTGGATAATGAAGATCAATTTTTGTCTATGCATCAGATGGTGTACGACGCTATTAGGCCAATTGTTGATGCCCCCCATGTCAATGCTAACGTGGAAAATGAGACATTCAATGAGGAACCCAATCCAGAAGCTCAACGGTTTTATAATACATTGATATCTGCAAACCAACCCATTTATGAAGGAGCTACCGAATCTAAGTTATCAATATCTGTTAAGCTTTTGGCAGCTAGATCTAACTACCATGTTCCTCAAAAGTGTATAGACTTTTTTACCCAAATGCTTGTCGATGTAGCTCCAACAAAACACTGCTTACCTGAAAACTATTACCAAGCAACAAAGCTGGTGTGTAAATTAGGTCTGAAGGCTGAGAAGATTGATTGTTGTGTGAATGGCTGCATGTTATATAGAAAAGGGAACAAATCAACGGAGTGCTGTTTTTGTCATGCTGCGAGGTATGTTCCTCGAAAGAATGGGATGGGGAAATACAACAATGTTCCAGTGAAGAGAATGTTCTATTTGCCAATCATTCCCAGGTTACAAAGATTATATGCATCAATGGAATCTGCGGCTCAAATGAGATGGCATCATGAGAACAAAAAGAATTCAAATGTTATGAGTCATCCATCCGATGGGAAAGCGTGGAAACACTTTGATGATGTTTATCCAGATTTTACCAGGGAGCCAAGAAATGTAAGACTGGGTCTATGTGCGGATGGGTTTGCACCTTACATCCAAGCGTCTACTTCTCCATACTCATGTTGGCCGGTAATAGTTACACCTTACAATCTCCCCCCTGAAATGTGCATGACCAAACCATACATGTTTTTGACTTGTCTTATACTTGGACCATCTAACCCAAAGGCAAAGATAGATGTCTACTTGCAGCCCTTAATTGATGATCTACAACAATTGTGGAGCCGTGGCTTTTGGACTTATGATATCTCCACGAAACAAAACTTTGTCATGAGAGCGTGCTTAATGTGGACAATCAATGATTTTTCGGCCTATGGTATGTTATCTGGATGGGGAACACAGGGTAAATTGGCATGTCCTTATTGTATGGAAGACACAAAGGCTTTCACCTTGAAGTACGGTGGAAAAAATTCATGGTTTGATTGCCATCGTCGGTTCCTGCCAGCAGATCATTCTTTCAGAAGAAGTAAAAGGGGCTTTACAAGAAACAAAGATGAGAAAGATGGTCCGCCTCACATGTTCACAGGGCAACAAGTTTGGGAATATGTTCTTGATTTTCCAAAAGTGACAGAGGTTGGTTGGGGCAGATTGCAAGGGTATGGTGTGTTTCATAATTGGACTAAACGAAGTGTATTTTGGGATCTTCCATACTGGAAGGACAACTTGTTAAGGCACAACCTTGATATGATGCACATCGAGAAAAATTTCTTTGATAATATGTTTAACACTGTCATGAATGTTAAGGGTAAAACAAAGGACAATGAAAAGGCTAGAATGGATATATCTGTTTTCTGTGCACGCGGGGACTTGGAGATGCAACCCTTAGGGAACGGAAAGATGGGAAAGCCAAAGGCAAACTACACCTTGACACCAGAAGATGCAAAATTAGTGTGTAAATGGATTAAGGAACTGAAGATGCCCGATGGTTATGCTTCAAACCTCGCAAGATGTGTCGATCTCACCAACGGTAAGATGCATGGGATGAAAAGCCATGATTGTCATGTTTTCCTCGAGTGTTTACTCCCAATTGCCTTTCGTTCCTTACCAGAATGTGTATGGAAACCACTAACTGAATTAAGTCGTTTCTTCAAAGATCTATGTTGTAATACATTGAGGATGGATGACTTGATTAGATTGGATCAGAACATTCCCATCATCATATGCAAGTTAGAAAGGATTTTTCCACCCGGTTTCTTTAATTCAATGGAGCATCTACCGATTCACCTACCTAATGAAGCAATCCTTGGTGGTCCAGTTTAATATCGGTCGATGTATCCATTTGAAAGGTAATTGATTTTTTTTGAACCATTTACATCATGATTTATTTGAACTTCATAGATTTATGGTCATTTTACATATAGATTCATGGGAGACTCAAAGAGGGCGGTTAAAAATAAGGCTAGGGTGGAAGGTTCCATATGCGCTTTCTACTTACACCGCGAGACAACCTATTTCTGCTCTCACTATTTCAAGACCTTTAGCTTGTTGCCAACCACAAGTTTTAGGAACAATCCTCAATCGGGACATGAGGGTATCCAACCAACGTTGTCAGTCTTGAACAAATCCGGCCGTCCTAGTGGGAAGCCTCAAATCCATTGGCTGACAGATGATGAATGGATTTCTGCTCATGTACATGTCCTAATCAATTGCAATGAGGTTAAACCATATCTTGAGTAAGTAAAATTAATATCACATCAAGTATGTGTTTGATATAGTGCGTATTGTTGATTTATTTATCAATTATATGCTTGGTGTCAGTGCATTCGCGCAATATCACTCCATCAATGATCGAGATGCTTCCGGTCGTATACATGCAGAATTTCCCATGTGGTTGAAAACATATGTAAGTGTGATGTACATAATTAATGTAATTATTAACAAACACACTCTAAGCCTCTGTGTATCTTCTGTATAGGTTCATGATGAGAGGAATGGGGTGACCAACACAGACATAAAATCATTAGCTTGGGGTCCCATATCAAAGGCAACATCGTGGCACATGTACTTTGTTAATGGGTACAAGTTTCACACTAAAGCTTGGAGTGAGGGTGTGAACACTCATTTTTGTCCGTTTAAAAATAAATAAAAAAAATTAATACGAGTTTGGATCAAAGAGAGTCATAAGCATGTCCACTAGACCTTGGGCTAAAAATGGATGAGCAATACTTAAGATCACAAAATATATATATATATATATATATAATGTTATTTGGTCAAATTGTTAAGATCTCAAAAAAAAAAAAATGATTCTCATCAAATTGATTTAGTAAGATAAGTTTTCCTTTTTTTTAATTAAAAACGAAAATCCACTAATGGTAGGTTTTCAAATAAATTGGATGATTGATTCTGATTTCAATTAAATTGATTCTGATCTAAATGATTGATTTAATTGAAATTAAAACAAATTAACTCCATAATTATGAAGATTTGAATGATAATTGAATAATTTGATTGTGATTGGTAATGAAATAAATTTTCTAAACCTAATTGCTAGCTATAAAGAGAAATTGAGAATTGTCAGAAAGGGGGGTTCTTTTTCGGGTGGAAGCAAAAAGGGCCAAGTTTTTTCTACCTTCCTCCTCATTTCATTACTCTTTTGTTATTTCCTCGGTTCTTTTACTGATACCAAAGGGAAAATCCCTTCCCCTTTAGAGACTGCAAAACCGAGCCTCCCACCCCCCATAGCAGCATCTTCTCCGCCGCCCAACAGCCGCACTTCGCCCTCCCAGGCCCAGTTCCGCGAGACCACCGCGGAGCAACCCAGAACGCTCAGCCTCGAGGCCGCTGCGCACCGCCGTCTTCCCCGCCGTTCGCCAAACCGCCATCGCAGAGCCGTTTCGCCTCCTAACCCGCAACGCCCCTGCACCTCGACGGCCTCCTTGCTCCCGGCCCGGTCACACCACGCCGCCACTGAGCACCTTTCCCCCTGGTCGTGCGTAGCCACTGTCGATTGCATATAGCAGAAGCACAGCCTCCTGTTTCTGCCTTTAGGTTTATAGCTTCTTTTTTTTCCTTTTATTTTATTTATTTCTTTTTTTGCATAATTTTGTTTTTATTTCCAATTTTTTGGGTTTAATTATTGGTCTTTATTTTATCATCCGGCCTTTGTGTGAGAGTGAGAGGCTTTTGTTTTTTTTTACGCTTGCTGATTCCTTATTATTGGGATATATGCTTTAGTTGGTGGGTTTATGCTTTTAATTTTTAGTGGGCTAAGTCATTTAGCTTAAAATTTCTAGATAAAAATTAAATAGGTATTTCATTAAATAAAAATAAAATTTAGGGATTAACTAGTTGTGACAGCTAGATTAATTCTATTGTCTAGGACGCATGAGTTGAGACAACTCAGAAATCCTAGAGCACCCTTTTTCAAAAAAATAAAATAAATTAAATTAAACAACCTTATTTTCGAAAATATTAAAGCCATTATTATAAGGGATTAAGTTAGCAGGGACAGTTAAATTAATCCTATTTTAAGGACGCATGAGTTGTGACAGCTCAGAAAACCTAGAAATAAAAAAAAAACCTCTTTGCTTTAAAATAAATAATAAATAAACAAATAAAATCTACACAAATTTTTTTCTAAAAAATAATAAAGACATAAATAAATAAACAAAATCAAATAGAATCTTTTTTCTAATAAAAAAATAAAAACAAAATAAAATCAACCAACCACAAATATTTTCTATAAGAACTACGTAGCTTTGAATTCCCTATCACACCAAGGGATACGTAGGAGCAGGGACCTTCCTTGTCAAGCTAAACAAATTTCTTTTTCCTTATTTTAGAGCTCAAATTAATTAAATAAATAAATCTTTTGTTTTTTTTTAGGGGTAAAATATAAGCTATTATAATTTTACACAATTAATTAGAGGCAACCGTTTTTAACGGACGTGTAGGGTGCTAATACCTTCCCTATTCGTAATCGACTCCCGAACTTAATTTCTGGTTAAAAACCAACTTTTTAGGGTTTTCCATTTTTTTCCCTAATTAAAATAAAATTGGTGGCGACTTCTCCGAACCTCACAAATAATCTATATTTTTTCGCGGCGCCCGTGGCGACTCCACTGGGGACAATTAGAGAGTCAGGCCTAATATAATTAAATGTGTAAAATTATTAGCTTTTTATGTTACCCCTTTTTCGATTATTTATTTATTACGCTAACTCTAGTTAATTTTTTTTTTACACGTATATTTTTGGTTCTATTATGTGTTTTCTTGCAGGTTGGGTAATTTAAGTTTTGATCCCTTCACGCATTATACTTATACATTCTCGAACATTTGTGAGTTTATGAGTGAGACCCTGTACCCGGGCCTGAGTGCAACTTAAGATTAGAAAGGGGTTGAGTAGTGGTAGCCTTCTGGATGTACATCCTGTTTGGTTATCATGAAGGCCTCACCTAGAGTTTGATTCCTTTCGAGGGTATTGTTACTTCTCATAGTTTACCTATGGTTGTGGGCAATATTTCGAGATGGGATCCTTGGCTCTAGGGACCGAATCTAGGTTATTGAACCACCTATTGGGAAGGTCCACATGTTAGAAAGACCCATAGGCTCCCTTACCTTAAGGAAACCCTATGTAGGGCACAAAGGAAGCATCCCCCACCCCTGCATTGTTTTTTTTTTCCCTCTCTCTCTCTCTCTTTCTTTCCTTTTTATCATCATAATCATCATGCATGGTATTTCTTGTTTGTATTACATGCATCCTTCTAAAATAAAGGGGCTTCATATTATATTACATTCATTTCCAGGAAAACCGTAAAACCTAAGTTTGTTTTGAGTATCTTTGGAAAAGAGGTAATGTGGGATCAAATTACGAGTCAGACTCAACTATGCTAAGAAAGACTTTAATATTGAAGACAAGGAAGCTCGAGGTGAAGAGTTTGATAGACCTTAGCCGCAAGTTGAAGAAGACGCAATGCCTAACTTTTCGTAGAAAATATGGGAAGATCCTTGACCTACTAGATGTAGATGTGCAAATGGGGGCCCTCACTGCATTGGCCCAGTACTATGACCCCCCTTTGAGATGCTTCACTTTCCAAGACTTTCAATTAGCCCCGACGCTTGAGGAGTTTGAACGCATATTGGGTTATCCTTTAGGGGAGAACAAGCCATATCAATACTTGGGGCATTATCCTTCATTAAATACAATTGCTGAAGCATTGAAGATCCACATAAGGGAGTTACAAGAAAAGAAACAAAACAAAAATGGTATGGATGGTTTCTCAAGGAAATATCTGGAAGACCGAGCGCAATATTTGGTAAAGACCGGAGATTGGGATCTTTTCATGGATATACTGGCCCTAATCATTTACGGGATTGTTTTATTCCCTAACGTCGAGAACTTTGTGGATTTTGCAGCGATTGATGTTTTCTTGGCCCTCAAGCATAGAGGAGAAAACCCAGTACCGGCTATCCTTGCCGATGTATACTGCACTCTCAATCTACGTTATGAGAAGAAAGGCGGGGTGATCCTATGTTGTTTGCCAGTTTTATATGTTTGGCTTACCACACACATGTTCAATAATGTATGTCAAGTGGGGATCAAAAATAATCGTGAGTGAGCCCAAAATTTAGCAAATCTTAATGAAAAGACAGTCCATTGGTATTCAAGAGGACAAGAGATACAAGAGGTAATTTATCAGTGTGGAAATTTTCCCAATATGCCCCTTATGGGAACCAAAGGATGCATAAATTATAATCCAGCTCTAGCTTTGAGGCAACTTGGTTATCCCATGATGGGACCACCATCAGACGAGATGTTGATTCCTTTTATTCTTTATAACATGGGCTCACAAAATCTGGAATTGCTGAGGAAGATCGGCCAAGCATGGGATAATGTCATCAGGAAGGGGCGAGAACTTGGACCTAGGAGTTGCGATGCGAAGGAGACTTATCGCCAATGGTTGAGGAGTAGAGTCCTGGAGGTCAAATTGCCATTTCATAGTACGATCCCTACCCCTGAAGCAATGCCGACACAAGCCTTTATTCATGTTGAGGAAATAGAAGAATTAAAAGCAGCTCTATTGAAGACAAGGGGAGAGAAGGAAGGGTTGCAAAAAGAGTTAGAGGAGGCCCGACAAGCCTACAAGGCCCTACATCAAGAGAATACGCAGAACTTGCTCCTTTTCGAAAGCGAAAGTAAAAGGGCAAAGATAGAGGAGAAGTGTAGGTCAAAGACTCAAGAATGCTTACGAGCTGCAAACAAAGAATTGGGGTTACGAAGAGGAGAAAGAGATGATGCGATATTTGAAAATCAACGGTTAAGGGAATTGTTGAAACATTCTTGCACAACTCAGAAAAGTGCAGAAAGGCAACTCGAAGATTTGAAGCAACAATTGGAAAAAGTAGTAGTAGAGTATGAAAGTAGAGTTAAGAGGGAGAAACAACACAAGGGGGAAATCGTCTCATTATATGAGGCCACCTTGAACGAAAAGCAAGAAGGCATATTGAAGTTGAAGAGCTATATAGAAGAACAAGAGAAGACAATAGAGGAATTCAAACAGGAAGGCATCTTCTGGATGGATCGATGTTCTAAATTAGTATGGTTAGCTAACCAAGCTATCCGGGATATTCCAAGGCTTCTGAGAGCAGCCGAGGGGATGGTCAACCCGCTTTGTACCCCTGTTGAAATTTCTGAATTTATTGGACGGTGCAAAAGCTTAATTGAGCACATGAAAGATTTGATTTGTGATTAATCAAAGGGTGTAGAACTTCGGATGCTCTAGGGCTTCCATTTTTACTTTTAGCTTCGTTCTTTGTATCTCATGAGAGAAATTTGTTTTTTATTTTTGATCAAATGTAAGGAGACTTTCTCCATTTCTTTGGGTATTTAATAAAGGAATCTTTGGTTCAATTCTTGACCGCACATTGCCACTCAATGAAACTCGATACTTCCGAACGAGACGTTCGGTAAGTAAGGAATCCTCAGTCTAATCCCATATTGTCACTCAATAAAACTCAATACTTTCGAACGGGACGTTCGTTAAGCAAAGTTAACTGAGATGCTCACAAATAAATAACGATATTTACGGTTCCTGGAAATCCTCACTAAGATAATTAAATGAAGTAGTTGCACATCCATGACATTCATTTTCTTTTATACATACTCATTACATGTCCCTTGTCAGAAGGATAACCTTCCGCGCGAAAAAACTGGTTCCTCGGCACCCATATCGGACTCGGTCACAAGCCAAAATCATGGCTGAACTAGAAGCATCTCAAGAGCTCAAAGATGAAGTCAACCAACTCAAGGAACAGATGGGCCAGATGTTGGAGATACTGCAAGCTATGCAGAAGGAAAAAAGTACAGATGGGAATCCCTCACCCTCAAACGAAGATCCTCTGACCACGCCTCCACTTCCTCCAGGTTTCACTCAGGGTCCTCTCCAGATAATGCCACTCACGGTCTACTCTCATAACCCAACACAATCTCGAGAGACTCATGTGATGACAGACCCACCATACGGCCTTCCTCCAGGTTACACGCCACCGTTTGCTACCAATTCTCAAGGCAATAACCAAAATCCACCAAATACTGTCCAAATACAAGCACCTCTCGCCAACACCAATGCAACCTCCCAAACACAGCACGCTACTCCCCCAACCAGTGACCATGTGTTCCCACACACCGCCCACTTTTCAGGAGGTGCCAATGCCCAAGCTCCACTATACACTACCCACACCAATGCCAACAGAACCCAAGCTGCGCCAAACCCAACACCAGCCTACATACCACCATTTTTTCCCCAAAGGGCAGTTAACGAGAACCCTTACTTCGAAGAAAATCTTCAGTCTAAAGAGAAGTTTGAAATTCTTGAAGAAAGATTACGGGCTATTGAAGGAGCTGCTTATGGTCTTAGGGATGCCTCGGAACTTTGCCTTGTCCCCGATGTGGTTGTTCCACCTAAATTTAAGGTGCCAGAGTTTGATAAGTACAAAGGGATTACTTGCCCAAAGAATCACTTAACCATGTATGTTCGGAAGATGGCTTCATACGCCCATGATGACAAATTGCTGATTCATTTCTTCCAAGATAGCCTAACTGGGGCAGCTTCGAATTGGTATACCCAGCTGGAACGAACTCGTATCCGATGCTTTAGAGACTTAGCTGATGCTTTCATGAAGCAATACAAGTACAACATGGATATGGCACCAGACAGATTACAATTACAGAACATGTCGAAGCAAAATACTGAGACCTTCAAAGGGTATGCCCAAAGATGGAGAGAGGTGGCTGCTCAAGTAGAGCCCCCGTTATCAGAAAAAGAGATAGTTACTATGTTCATAGATACACTCCAATCCCCGTTCTATGACAAAATGGTTGGAAGTGTGTCTTCAAGTTTTTCCGATACGGTGGTCATCGGAGAGAGAATAGAAGGTGGAATGAGAAGCGGCAAGATTATCGAAAACTCGGCTGGGTCGGCTAGCTTGAAAAAGGTGCCTTTTGTGAAGAAGAAGGAAGGGGAGGCCAATGAAGTGTCCTTTGATCAAAGGGTAGCCAATAAAGGGGGACAAAACCAAGCATTTGCCAACTTTTACCCATCCTGCCCTTATTACCCGCCAACGCCATATCCTCAGCCTAACCATCCCTATATAGCTGTTGTCTCCCAGAATCCCGTTCCCCGACCTCATCATACTTCCACGGTGACACCACAACAACCTACCTACTCCTGGGGTCAAAATTCTAATGCAAATCAAAGAAGGACTGACTACCAGGAGAGTAAGCCCGTGCAACTTGACCCCATACCTATGACCTATACTGAGTTATTACCCCAACTCTTCAAAAAGAATTTCCTAGCACCTGTTCCAACAAAACCGGTACAACCTCCCTACCCTAAGGGTTATGATGCAAGTGCTAAGTGTGATTATCATGCCGGAGTGGTGGGTCATTCCACAGAAGATTGTAAGACCCTGAAGTACAAGGTGCAAGGCCTTATTGATGCAAAGTGGTTGAGCTTCGAAGATGATATGCCTAATGTAGGGTGCAACACCCTTTCCCGAGTGCCACATTCCCGAACGTTTATAGGGCCGAAAATATTTCTTAATGCGGAAAATACGGTTTTCTTTTTTTTTTTCTTTTCACGAGATGCAATGGAAAGGTAATAATACTAATAAACGAACTTAGGTTCGCCATGCATTTCTAGAACATACCACAGAACAGAAACAGAAATGGAAACGTCAACATTGTTATATACAGACATAGGTCTAATGTATAACTAATACAATAAGAAATACAATATGTACAAGGAGTCGTAGCTCCCAAAAGTACTACAAAAACGACATAGTCTGGCCGACAACAAAACTAGACCACAAAAAGAAGGTCCTCCTCTGGCTCAAGGGAACTACTGGACTGAACCATCATCACGTCCATCTGTTCAAACAGCAACAGCAAGTACCAACAGAAAACATACAGATATGGGTGAGATTCCCGTTCATCAACACAGCAAAACAGCAATAGTAAAAACGGGACGACTCACCGGGTAACAGCGTACCCAACATGCTTACAGGAATTCTCAATGTCAAACATATTAAGCAGTTGACAGCATAAAATAAGGTATTCTTTAACAGTACAACGATGTATAACAGTAAATGTAAACATCAATAGCCATGCAATGCAATGCAATGTATATGACTCAATGTCAATGTCACTGGGTACTACTCTGACCCCTACTCCATGGAGCTAACAAAACAGTCGGAGAGAGTGAATGGGAGGACATGTTCCGTGCGCGCCAGCCTTGGGCAAGATGCTACAACATTCGTAACGTGCACGTATCTGGCTTTTACGGAAACACTCTCGACCAAACATGAAAAGTACGGCATCTAGTAGAGGATATCAGTGTATTGCACGGATTCGCCACGACACAGAAGAGCTACCAACTGGTCACATGTAAGCCCTTCCAACCCTGATACCTCCCAAAAGACCATTGAAGATCGTCACCGTAAGATTCGCACCCGCATCAAGGTGTAAGCTCAACTCCTAGGCTCAAGGCCTTACAACTATGCAAATGATATGCCAATGCTTACACAAAGCAGATGCGATCACGCAATGTCTATCCCCCGGATAAACCTCGAAGTCTACTAAGGTTCTTTTCCTTAGGAACTATACGCGTCTTTTGAAAACAAAACCTTTATCCACCGGATAAATCTCGTGATCCCTCCGGGATCGAGTCATCACAAGACTGAAACAATTGAACGACTGAGCGGGGTCCGAATCACCGGTCCGTCATCGAACTACTGTCTCAAAACCCAAAACATTTGTAAACCAGAACAACTTCTCAATTGAAAACTCATTTGATTTGAAACAATCTTTGAAACACTTACTTGCTCTATTTTTAGCATTTTCTGAACATGTAATTCGCTTAGCGAAATTTCATTCGCTTAGCGAAATTGAAACAAGAATGCCTCTTTTGGAACTCCTCTGGTTCGCTCGGCCAGACACAAATCGCGTAGCGAAATGCATTGGATTCGCTTAGCGAATATGAATTCGCTTAGCGCAATTTCAGACGGTTAAACCTCTTTGTAAACGCGAAATGTATTGTATTCGCTTAGCGAATATGAATTCGCTTAGCGAAAGTTCAGACAGTTAAACCTCTTTGTAAACGCCTCTGGATCGCTCGGCGAAACAGAATTCGTGTAGCGAAATGCATTGTATTCGCGTAGCGAAAATAATTTCGCTTAGCGAAATGGAGGCGGTTATACCTCCTTTGGAGACTTCTCTGGGTCGCTCAGCGAGACGTAATTCGCGTAGCGAAACTCGTTTGATTGGCTTAGCGAATATGAATTCGCTTAGCGAAAGTGAGGCAGTGATGCCCAACTTAGGCTTTCCCCTGTTTTCGCGTAGCGAGAGTAAATTCGCTTAGCGAAATGCCTTAAAACAAGACATCAACCTTAGGGAACCATTTTGATTCTCTTCATGAAACCACTTCTTTTCTCATTTTGAGTCCCTTGATTAACTATATGGACTAAGGATAAGGTATAAAATATGTTTCACTTTGGTGAAAGCACTTTGAGCTTTAATTTCCATTCAAAGACACTTAGGGTTTTCTTTGAAAAACACAAGTTATTGAAAACACTTTCTTTACATCAAAACTTGACTTAATCAAGATCTACTCATGTTCTTCCTTTTCTCAAAGCCATAGCTAAAAGCCAACTAGGAATCAATGTGAAGTTTTACTCCATCAACCAAACAAAATATGGCTCACAATACTTACACAATCATGATAACCATAATACACATTACTACATCATACTCAAACATCCAAGTCCATCACACATTATGGTCTCATAATCAACAATAAAAGTCCATACTTGATCTAGTGATCAAAGTAGGTTTTTCAACATACATGAAAATGATTTTCATCAATCATATCATCATCAACTTATGCTAAAGCACACTACAACATACTCAAGCATAAACACATCATAACAATCTTGTTCTCCAAGAGAACTTAACAAAACTTAACACATAAAAGTGAACCCAAACTAAAGGGTTTCACCCACACATAAAATTAAACAACCATTCTCACTACCACCATCTTGGTGTGATGAGGTTCTTCTCCCCATACCTCTTGATGAGCAGATTCCCGGATCAAAGTCGGTTGATCGGTTTCTGAAATTTTTACGAAATTTAACCAAAACGTAGATAATCGAATTCTAAGTCTTACTGTCTCGTTCACGGGTCCATCTGAGGTCTTCTGAGCAGTAAAATCATACTGTCAGTGTAAAAACGCAGACCGGACTCCGTTTGAGTTTTCGACTCAAAACTTAATCGTAGCTTCCCACGATATCGTCGAGCATGACTGTGGTCTCGGAATATTTTATTTCTATTCCTAAGACCTCAAATAAAATAAAGACATTAAAATACTAAAGAAATAGAAAACGTGAAAATCGGGGCGTTACATAGGGCACAACCCTTTGCCCAATCATGGAGGTTCTAGTGTCAATGCTGTAGGAGAGCTCTCAGGGCCGCCCCTCATAAGCCAAGTTGCTCAGATTAAAACTTCTATGGCATTAATTTTCGATGGGTTATGTAAATCCGGGTTGATGCAAGCTTCGATTGAGAAAGGAGAAGATTGCGACGAGAAGACACTGTGTGGTTTCCACGGGAATAATGGGCATTCGATTGAGGAATGTTGTGAATTTAAACAAGTCCTGCAAGAGTTGATGGACACAAAGTTGGTACAAGTCGATCGCCAGTACAATGATGTCAGCATAAATATGACCGCAGAATTCATAACTCCTAGAAAGGAAGTAAAGGTTCTATTCAACGGTCCTCAGCCAGTCGTTGAGCAAGCTGTGACCTATCCAAAACCCTTGGTGATCTATCACGCTAAGCGGGGGCCTCAACCAACCTTAGGTGGAATCGAGCCGCTCGTTATCCAAGTTCCACGTCCTTTCCCTTTCAAAGATACTAAGGCAGTACCTTGGAAATATGAGGTACAAGTCCGCACTTCCCAAGAGGACCCACTAAAGACTCCCAAGGAGACCACCACTGTTACCAACATCTCAGGGGTTGGAGGAATAACCCGAAGCGGTCGTATTTATACTCCAGAGATATTGCGGAAGGAGCAAATTGGAGACGAAGGGAGGAATAGCAAAGGAAAAGGGAAGATGGAAGAAACTTTTCCTGAGGAAGCAAAGAAAAATGATGAGGTCCCAACAAGGCAGTATGAGTATAAAAAGGATGTATCCAATGAAGAAGCGTGCGAGTTTTTGAAGTTCATTAAACAAAGTGAATACAGAGTGGTGGACCAATTGAATAGAACTCCAGCAAGAATATCACTGTTATCCCTGTTGTTAAATTCTGAGCCACACAGAAAGGTGCTAATGAAGGTATTAAATCAGGCACATGTCTCTCATGACATTACTGTTGACAAGCTCGATGGCATTGTCGGCAACATCATAGCTGACAACTTTGTTACCTTCACCGATGACGAAGTGCCTCCTGAAGGAATGGGGCATAATAAAGCTCTGCATATTTCTGTAAAATGTCGGGATCACGTCATGGCCAGGGTACTCATTGACAATGGTTCTTCCTTGAATGTGTTGCCGAAATCAACACTGTCTAGACTTCCCTTCGATGGGACCCATATGAAACCAAGTTCAATGATAGTGAGAGCTTTCGATGGAACACGAAGGGAAGTTGCTGGGGAAATTGAGTTACCAATTCAGATTGGTCCTTGTACCTTTGAGGTCTTGTTTCAAGTTATGGATATTGCGCCAACCTATAGTTGTCTTTTGGGTCGACCGTGGATTCACTTCTCTGGAGCTGTGCCCTCCACACTGCATCAGAAGGTGAAATTCATTACCGGTAATAAGTTGGTGATTGTTTCAGGAGAGGAGGATATGTTGGTGAGTAAACCGGCGTCCACCCCTTACATTGAGGCAGCCGAAGAAGCTCTTGAGACCGCATTCCAATCATTTGAGATTGTCAACACTACTTATGTGAGGGAAGGAGCTTTGCTTCCAAAGCCACGACTCTCTAGCACATCCATTATGGTGGCCAAGATCATGCTCGAACATGGGTATCAGCCTGGCAGCCCTTTAGGAAGAAAAGGCCTAAGTATCGCCAGTGTCATGATGCCTATTGAAAATAAGGATAGGTTTGGGCTAGGGTACAAGCCCACCAGAGCCGATAGAAGAAGAGTGATGGAAGAGAAGAGGGAAAGGAGGTTGGCTCGGTTGGAAAACCGTGAATACGAGGGCAAGAGGATTCCCATTTGTGATATACGCCAGAGCTTCTACAGTGCGGGGTTCATCTTTCCAGATCAAGTGAGCTCCATTGAAGACGGTTACCCCACCAATCATGGTGTTAACTTAGTGTATCCATGTCCTCCAGATACAGAGCTCACTAATTGGGAGGTCGTTGAGCTTTCTGAGACCATAGATGTTTTCTCAATGTAATTTCATAATGCTACTCCTTTAGCTATGCCCAATGCTTTATGGAGTTTCTTTTGTAAATGGGCTTACTTGTTTCCATTCCAGAATAATTTATCAATAAAATGCATGTTTTCAATCTCTCTTTAGTTTTTTTCCTTACCTTTTATTTCAAACCTTCATTCATTCACATTCTTCATAACGAGCAACAATGCAGATGCGAAAATGATGCTCTTGAAAATGACAGTGTTGGTAACTCATCATATAGTTTCGATCATCTAATTAACCACACTGATGAGGATGTTGGTGATGACTGGGAAACCCCCCTGAATTAATGAGGTTAGTAGAGCATGAGGCTAAAGAAATTCAACCCCATCAAGAGCCAACTCAAGTTGTTAATTTGGGAACTGAGGATGATAAAAAAGAAATCAAGATTGGGACCTCCCTGGAGAAAAATGAGCAGAACAGGTTGGTCAAATTGTTATTTAATTACAAGGATGTTTTCGCGTGGTCATACCAAGATATGCCGGGACTAGACCCTAGTATAGTAGAGCATAAGTTACCATTGAAGCCCGAATGTCCTCCGATCAAGCAAAATTTACGAAGAATGAAAGCAGAGATGTCCTTAAAAATCAAGGAAGAGGTCAAAAGGCAATTGGACGCAGGTTTCCTAGCAGTTGCGAAGTACCCTCAGTGGGTTGCTAATATTGTCCCAGTTCCGAAGAAAGATGGAAAAGTCCGGATGTGTGTCGATTATCGTGATCTGAATAGAGCTAGCCCGAAGGATGATTTTCCTCTACCTCACATTGATGTTCTGGTTGATAACACCGCCCATCATGCACTATTTTCCTTCATGGATGGTTTTTCAGGATATAATCAGATCAAAATGGCTCCCGGAGATATGGAAAAAACTACATTCATCACCTTATGGGGAACTTTTTGCTACAAAGTTATGCCCTTTGGTTTGAAGAATGCAGGGGCAACATATCAGAGGGCTATGGTGACCTTGTTCCATGACATGATACATAAAGAGATAGAAGTATATGTGGACGACATGATTGCGAAGTCCAAATCTGGAGAAGACCATGTTTACAACTTGCAAAAACTCTTTGAACGAATAAGAAAGTTTAAGCTCAGGTTGAATCCTGCAAAATGTACTTTTGGGGTGAAATCCGGCAAGCTTTTGGGTTTTGTGGTCAGCCAAAAGGGAATAGAAGTCGATCCCGATAAAGTTCGAGCAATCCTTGATATGCCGGCTCCTCGAACAGAGAAAGAAGTTCGCGGGTTTTTGGGGAGATTGAATTACATTGCCAGATTCATCTCCCAATTAACCGCGACATGTGAACCAATCTTTAAGTTGTTACGCAAGAATCAAGCTGTGAAGTGGAATGAAGATTGTCAACGGGCATTTGAAAGGATTAAGCAATACTTGTTGGAACCTCCGATTCTGATCCCCCCGGTTCCCGGAAGACCCCTCATTATGTATCTGACCGTGCTAGATGAATCTATGGGTTGCGTGTTAGGGCAGCATGATGAAACGGGAAGGAAGGAACATGCCATATACTATCTGAGTAAGAAGTTCACCAGCTGTGAAGCCAAATACTCGCTGCTGGAACGGACGTGTTGCGCTTTGGCATGGGCAACCCGTCGCTTAAGACAGTATATGTTGTGTTATACTACTTGGTTGGTTTCAAAAATGGACCCAATCAAGTATATATTTGATAAGCCTGCTCTCACCGGAAGGATCGCCCGATGGCAAGTCTCGCTGTCAGAATATGACATTGTCTATGTCACTCAAAAGGCAGTGAAAGGAAGTGCTCTTGCCGATTATCTAGCTAATCAACCTGTAGAAGATTATGGTTCAATGCAGTATGACTTCCCAGATGAAGATATAATGGCCCTATTTGAGAACAAACAACCGTCAGAGGAGAAAAAATGGATTCTATTGTTTGATGGGGCTTCCAATGCACTGGGGCATGGAATCGGGGCCATACTGATCTCTCCGGAAAACAATTTCATTCCAATTACAGCCAGACTTTGTTTCAGCTGTACCAATAATATAGCTGAATATGAAGCTTGTACCATAGGGATTCAAGCAGCGGTGGAATCAAAAGTAAAAATTCTGGAGGTATACGGGGACTCTGCCCTGGTCATTCATCAATTAAGAGGGGAGTGGGAGACTCGAGATGCCAAACTGATTCCTTATGTTGAATACATCAAAGTTTTGGTCGAACAACTCGAAGAAGACACCTTTCATCATATACCTCGGGAGGATAATCAATTAGCCGATGCGCTGTCTACTTTGTCATCAATGTTCAAAGTGAGCGATGGGAAAGACTTGCCACTCATTAAAATGGAAAGTCGTGATCATCCTGCATATTGCCTTGTAGTAGAAAAAGAACCTGATGAGAAACCTTGGTTTCATGACATTAAATTCTTTCTCAAAAACCGAGAATATCCCTCAGGTGCTTCGGAAAACGATAAAAGGACTCTGAGAAGACTCGCAATGAGTTTCTTCTTAGACGGAGAGGTGCTTTACAAAAGAAACCATGATATGGTACTTCTAAGATGTGTTGGGGCAACAGAGGCAGAACAGGTAATCAAGGATGTGCACGAAGGATCCTTCGGGACTCACGCGAATGGTCATGCAATGGCAAGAAAAATCTTGAGGGCCGGTTATTATTGGTTGACAATGGAGGCTGATTGTTTCAGCCATGTGAGGAAATGCCATAAATGCCAGACATATGCTGACAAGGTCCATGCGCCACCCACGCCTTTGAATGTTCTAACAGCACCTTGGCCCTTTTCAATGTGGGGAATGGACGTCATAGGACCAATAGAACCAAAAGCCTCGAACGGAAGTCGTTTCATCCTGGTTGCAATTGACTACTTCACAAAGTGGGTTGAAGCTGCTTCTTACGAGAGTGTGACAAAGAATGTGGTGATTAAATTTGTTAAAAAAGAGTTGATATGTCGCTATGGGTTGCCAAACAAGATCATCACTGATAATGGTACTAATTTGAACAATAAGATGATGAAGGAGATGTGTGGGAGTTTCAAAATTCAACATCATAACTCTTCACCATATCGTCCAAAAATGAATGGAGCGGTAGAAGCAGCCAACAAGAATATCAAGAAAATAATTCAGAAGATGGTAGTAACGTATAAAGATTGGCACGAGATGCTGCCCTTTGCTTTGCATGGTTATCGTACTTCTATCCGTACTTCAACTGGGGCAACTCCATACTCTTTGGTTTATGGGATGGAAGCAGTGCTCCCAATTGAGGTGGAAATTCCCTCATTAAGAATTTTAATGGAGACAGAACTAGAAGAAGCTGAATGGGTCCAATCACGATTCGATCAGTTGAACCTCATTGAAGGAAAGAGATTAACTGCCTTATGCCATGGTCAACTTTACCAGAAAAGGATGATGAGAACCTATGGGAAAAGGGTGCGCCCTCGACAATTTCAAGAAGGAGATTTGGTACTAAAAAAGATCCTACCTATCCAAAAGGATCCTCGTGGAAAGTGGGCTCCAAACTACGAAGGGCCCTATGTCGTGAAAAAAGCCTTCTCCGGAGGAGCCCTGATTCTTACGAACATGGATGGAGAGGATTTGCCACTGCCTGTGAATTCAGATGCGGTAAAGAGATATTTCGCCTAAAAAAGAAGGAAAAAAAAAAGGGGAAAAAAGGAAAAGGCTCGCTAGACTGAAAACCCAAAAAGGCAGTCTAGGCAAAAGTTAGAGCAACCTACAAAAAAGAATTGATTAAAAAACTGGTAGGTTGAAAACTCAAGATGAGCGACCTATGCAAAAGTTAGAGTAAAAAGGGCGAAAGATCTCCTCAAACTAATAAACTGGGGCAAATCTAGTGAGGGCAAACCGCAGGATATTCATGACTGGGGCAAGCCAGGTCCTCAGAAGGTGGTTATTGGATAAGAAAAGCCATGTGTTGGACACCCACACTGGTCATTATAAAGAGTATCACTTGAAAAGCTGTGATTCTTCTCTACCTTTTGATAAATGTTTCAAGCCTCGAAGTTATTGTGGTGTTTGTCTTGTACCCTTTGCATTGTCGGTATAATAATATCACCTCCCATTACCGTCTTGCTCTCCTTCCTCTATCAATCCAACATGCATTTTACATGATAAGCATATACTGAAATGAGAAACTTTAAAAAAAAAAAAAAAAAAGCATTTGAAATCATCTTGACAAAGCCTGAGTGGTCAAGGGAAACCTAATGTTTTCTCGACTAATGAAAAGAAATAATCAGGTAAACCGTTCGTGGGAATGATCACCACAAGGAGATGCATTTGTCGCAAAGCTCACCCAATCCATGCACTCAAAGCACCTACCATGCAAGCACAGAGCTCGTTCTAGTTCATCCCTGAGACTGATTGTGACCAGTACAAGGCAAATGGTGGTTCGCCAAATAGCAGAGCTTTAAGCCAGCATATACTAAAACTACCTCATGCATCACATGCATATGCAAAATCAACATCATCATTACATTTTAGGGTCCCCGTACCCATCGCTTTGAGGGTCCCCGCACCCATTTAAGTTTTTGGGTCCCCGTACCCATTGCATTTTAGGGTCCCCGTACCCATCGCATTTAAGGGTCCCCGTACCCATTTAAGTTTTCGGGGGTCCCCGTACCCATTTAAGTTTTCGGGTCCCCGTGCCCATCATTTAAGGGTCCCCGTACCCATCATCTTTAAGTTTCGGGTCCCCGTACCCATCGCCTTTCCAGGGTCCCCGTACCCATTGCATTTTAGGGTCCCCGTACCCATCTCATTGCCGGGTCCCCGTACCCATCGCATTTAAGGGTCCCCGTACCCATCATCTTTAAGTTTCAGGTCCGGGGACCCATCATCTTTAAGTTTCGGGTCCCCGTACCCATTGCATTTTCAGGGTCCCCGTACCCATCATCTTTAAGTTTCGGGTCCCCGTACCCATCGCCTTTCCAGGGTCCCCGTACCCATTACATTTTAGGGTCCCCGTACCCATCGCATTTAAGGGTCCCCGTACCCATTTAAGTTTCCGGGTCCCTGTACCCATCATTTAAGGGTCCCCGTACCCGTTTAAGTTTTAGGGTCCCCGTACCCATTTAAGTTTTTGGGTCCCCGTACCCATTGTCTTTAAGTTTATGGTCCTTATCCCATCGCATCTCCTGGTGCTTGCACCCAATGTCCTCTAACAAAATTGGAGTTCTTGTCTTTACTTGTCACTTACAAAGATAAAATGCAAACTATGGTTATGTCTTTTATCTAGTAAGAAACAAGTAAAGAGGGGCAGCTGTGAAAACTCATTTTTGTTCGTTTAAAAATAAAAAAAAAAAAAATTTAATACGAGTTTGGATCAAAGAGAGTCATAAGCAGGTCCACTACACCTTGGGCTAAAAATGGATGAGCAATACTTAAGATCACAATATATATATATATATATATATATATATATATATATATATATATATATATATATATATATATATATATATATATAAATAATGTTATTTGCTCAAATTGTTAAGATCTCAAAAAAAAATGATTCTCATCAAATTGATTTAGTAAGATAAGTTTTCCTTTTTTTTAATTAAAAACGAAAATCCACTAATGGTAGGTTTTCAAATAAATTGGATGATTGATTCTGATTTCAATTAAATTGATTCTGATCTAAATGATTGATTTAATTGAAATTAAACAAATTAACTCCATAATTATGAAGATTTGAATGATAATTGAATAATTTGATTGTGATTGGTAATGAAATAAATTTTCTAAACCTAATTGCTAGCTATAAAGAGAAATTGAGAATTGTCAGAAAGGGGGGTTCTTTTTCGGGTGGAAGCAAAAAGGGCCAAGCTTTTTCTACCTTCCTCCTCATTTCATTACTCTTTTGTTATTTCCTCGGTTCTTTTACTGATACCAAAGGGAAAATCCCTTCCCCTTTAGAGACTGCAAAACCGAGCCTCCCATCCCCCATAGCAGCATCTTCTCCGCCGCCCAACAGCCGCACTTCGCCCTCCCAGGCCCAGTTCCGCGAGACCACCGCGGAGCAACCCAGAACGCTCAGCCTCGAGGCCGCTGCGCACCGCCGTCTTCCCCGCCGTTCGCCAAACCGCCATCGCAGAGCCGTTTCGCCTCCTAACCCGCAACGCCCCTGTACCTCGACGGCCTCCTTGCTCCCGGCCCGGTCACACCACGCCGCCACTGAGCACCTTTCCCCCTGGTCGTGCGTAGCCACTGTCGATTGCATATAGCAGAAGCACAGCCTCCTGTTTCTGCCTTTAGGTTTATAGCTTCTTTTTTTTCCTTTTATTTTATTTATTTCTTTTTTTGCATAATTTTGTTTTTATTTCCAATTTTTTGGGTTTAATTATTGGTCTTTATTTTATCATCTGGCCTTTGTGTGAGAGTGAGAGGCTTTTGTTTTTTTTTTTTACGCTTGCTGATTCCTTATTATTGGGATATATGCTTTAGTTGGTGGGTTTATGCTTTTAATTTTTAGTGGGCTAAGTCATTTAGCTTAAAATTTCTAGATAAAAATTAAATAGGTATTTCATTAAATAAAAATAAAATTTAGGGATTAACTAGTTGTGACAGCTAGATTAATTCTATTGTCTAGGACGCATGAGTTGAGACAACTCAGAAATCCTAGAGCACCCTTTTTCAAAAAAATAAATTAAATTAAATTAAACAACCTTATTTTCGAAAATATTAAAGCCATTATTATAAGGGATTAAGTTAGCAGGGACAGCTAAATTAATCCTATTTTAAGGACGCATGAGTTGTGACAGCTCAGAAATCCTAGAAATAAAAAAAAAAACTCTTTGCTTTAAAATAAATAATAAATAAACAAATAAAATCAACACAAATTTTTTTCTAAAAAATAATAAAGACATAAATAAATAAACAAAATCAACTAGAATCTTTTTTCTAATAAAAAAATAAAAACAAAATAAAATCAACCAACCACAAATATTTTCTATAAGAACTACGTAGCTTTGAATTCCCTATCACACCAAGGGATACGTAGGAGCAGGGACCTTCCTTGTCAAGCTAAACAAATTTCTTTTTCCTTATTTTAGAGCTCAAATTAATTAAATAAATAAATCTTTTGTTTTTTTTAGGGGTAAAATATAAGCTATTATAATTTTACACAATTAATTAGAGGCAACCGTTTTTAACGGACGTGTAGGGTGCTAATACCTTCCCTATTCGTAATCAACTCCCGAACTTAATTTCTGGTTAAAAACCAACTTTTTAGGGTTTTCCATTTTTTTCCCTAATTAAAATAAAATTGGTGGCGACTCCTCCGAACCTCACAAATAATCTATATTTTTTCGCGGCGCCCGGACGGGACGGTCGCGACAGAGGGTAAAAAAACCGTCAATTGCGGGGTGCACGTTAAAGGTCTTATTGAAGGAGGAGAAGATGATTTCTACGGTATCATCCAACAGATCTTTGAATTGGAATATCTCTAGGCACAGATGCATAGAGCCTCCAATTTTGAGCTTCTTCAATCCTTTTATCGCAATCTTTACTTGATACATGTCAATTCATAATGACAACTATTTGATGAAGTATAATAAATAAGTATATGCTTTTTTGGCAGGGCGTACAACTTGGACGGCCTGTGGAGCCTGATGAGCTCTTCTTGGCCACTCACAAGTGGAAGTCCGGCGATTGGGTTGATAGTCGCTCTCAAAGAACATATGTAAGCTGTTTTCAAAGTTCCAATTTGTGTACAATTTGGTGCTTTTTTTTTTTTCATTTTCGGTTTCTAATGTGCTAAATGGTTATTTTTCCTAATTGGTTGAGAATGTTAATTTAGAGCTGTCATTCTGGCAATGCTACACTAGCTAAAAAATCATATCTTGTTTTCTTATTGATTATTGATTGTTTCACTTAACTGGGATAACTATTCTTCACCATTGAATTGTTTTTCTTTGGCTCCATCAAATCCTACAAAAACATACTAAATGATCAATACACCAATTTATATAATATTGGTAGTTTGATGGCTGCCACATTGTGCTTAATTTTGTATTGGTTGTGATTTCTTTATGTATAAAGTAGGTGTGTATTTACTAGTCATCTTGGGTGTATGTTGTTTCTGTTTGAAAATGTGAGTTCCTCTCTTTGCTTTAGCTTTTGAATTGCTTTGTATCAGGAGTACTTTTCCAAAAGCTGCAAATTGAAAGTGATACAAGTTTTGAAATTCAATTTTTTCGTTAATCTTAACTAGTAGCTGAGTTTGAAATGATATAGTAGCTGATTTATGTTTTCTTTTGACCAGGACTCCTATCAACAACGGTTGAATCAGATTCGGACACAGGTTGAGTCCTCTACCAGTGGGTCGCAAGAGCTTGATGGGGTGAGGAAGCTTGAATTGTGGAAGGAGGTTGCTGGGGGCAAGACTCGGGGCCGATGTTATGGCACCGCAGACTTGTCTTGGAACATAAGACGTGGTATATCGTCTATGACTCAGGAGTCCCGGGCACCTTCTACTTGCAGTGACGGGTATGAGGGAGAGAGGGCTGCTCGAGCTGAGGAGAGAGCCACCAGAGCTGAGGAGAAGGCCGCTAGAGCTGAGGAGAAGGCCGCTAGAGCTGAGGCACGCTATGATAACTTGGAGGACCAATTTCGCACTATGATGGAACGCATGGTAGCTCTGTAGCGCAAGTCCGGGAGTGCTTCTTGTGGTGCGAGTCAGTCTCGTCGTCATCCTGATTACGACGATGATCTTCACGACCATTCGTTAGATGAGGCGTCACCATATGGTCGATGTCACTGATGTTGTATTTCACCAAGTTTAGATATTTTCCATTTAGTTTGATGTTACGCTTGTAGTTTTTGTTTTGGCTACTGTACTTGTCTCTTTTATTGCAGACATAGAAATTTGTTAATGCTGGTAATGCCTGTTACAAAGGATTATATTTGGGGGGATTTTTTGGCCAATATTGGAATACATCATTGAGTTTGCTGTTTATACAGGTCATTTTGCACATTAGTGTTCAGGTAGTTTAAACAATAACATTTAAAAAAAAAAAAAACCAAATTAGCTTCGGCCTGGCCGACGCTACAAGAATAAAATAGCGTCCACAGGCCAGAAATATAACCGACACTAACTAGCGTGGGCTGGCTTCGACGCTAACTGTAGCGTCGGCTTTTCGACGCTAAACAGCATAGTGAGGACGACGCTAACTTAGCGTTGGTCATTTTTTGTAACAGGCTAAAAATGGAGTTAGCGTCGAATTAGCGTGGGCCTGGCCGACACTAATTAGCGTCGGTCTTGTCTGGGCCGACGCAAAATATTTGCTTCGAGAAACTTAGTGTCCGCCCCGACACCGACGCAAAGCTGACGCTAAAATAGCCGTTAGCGTGGGCTTTTCCACTTTAGCGTGGGCTTTTGGCCGACGCTAAAAGCTGTTTTTCTTGTAGTGAAATTCAACCCCACCTTCATACAATAGCCTAATAACGTATTGAAATAAAAAATAAATACAAGCCTAAAACAAAATGGGTCAAATCCGTCCAGAATTTCGTGCATAAATTCTAGCCCTATTTTCTTCATGATAGAGAGCGAATTAGGTCCTTATGATAGGCATACACCTTGTAGAAAATTCCCTTAGCTTTCCAACGCCACCAAGAACATGGAAATCGGATTATCAGAGAACAAGTTATAATCAAAACAAGGCATAAGGTCACTTGGTCTTGAATGGTTTGACCTCCTCTTGTTGCAAACTTGAATTGCCCCCCTTTGGCTCATATCACTCGTCCTTTTGCCTTGGGCCTTGCTACTCGAACCAGGTTGACGGTAGGTTCTGCCTTGGGTTGTCTGCACTCCTTTGCCACATGATTAGGCTTCCCACAGTTGAAGCAGATGATTCCTGTCATTGAGCACTCCCTTGCATAGTGGTCTCCTCCACACTTGAAGCACTTGACACCAACAGCTCCTAAAACCGCACGGTTTCCATTGTCCCTCCCTTGGAATCGCTGGTGATGCTGACCTCCAGAAAGTTTTGAGTAAGGCTTCTTGTGATGGAAACCGCTACTACCACCCTTCTTGAACCTTTACGGCCCAAAGTTCCCTTGTGACTTACTCCGACTTCCTTTCAGTTCTTCAATCAGCTGGCATTTGTCCATGAGCTGAGGAAAAGTAGAAATCTCGAACGGCATGACTGCCTGCTTGAGCTCATGACTCAGACCCTCCTCGAACTTTCTACACTTCCAGGCTTCGTTGGGATTGTCTTGGAAGTAGTTGGAGAACTTTGCCAAACTCTCAAACTTGGCAGCGTACCTGCAGACTGTCATGGTTCCTTGACGTAGCTGGAGGAATTCCATCTCCTTGGCATGCCTAGCACTTGGAGGGAAATACTTCTCAAAGACCTTCATATGGAAGAGCTCCTAGGTGATGGCTTGTCTAGCATGCTCGGCCACCTAGCGGGCTCCCCTCCACCAGTACTCTGCATAACCTACCAGCATGTAGGCTGCATAGGTCACTTTATCAGCATCTGAGCACCTTATGGCTTCAAAGATCTTTTCCATTTCTTGCACCCACAATTCTGCCTTCTCCGGGTCCTATTCTCCCTTGTATTGCGGCAGGTTGTTCCTGCGGAATTCACTTAATCCTCGACCACCAGCGGTCGCCTGTTCTCGGAGTACAAAAGCAGCAGTCATTTCCCTCATAGCTTGCACAGCATCAGCCATACTGGTGTTCCTATTTGCCATCTTGTTGTGCAAGATCAACAAAGCTCAGTACATGCTAGAGGTTCCTTCGTACAAGCTCAAACAATGTTGTCATTCCTTTCAGAATTCAACGACACACAAGTCACAGAGGCACACAGCACAAACAAGATAGACCAACCACAAACCCAAAAAGACTCGGCCAGCTTTAATACCAAATAATGTAACACCCCACTTTAAGGGTCTCGATTATTCAACACAAGACCATAGTTAAAAGCGGAAAATATATAAATAGAGCTTACTGAAAATATGGGTTTTATTTTTTTATTTCTTTTATACTCGAGTTCCAAAACCATACACGTATACTTACACAACAAGGACAAAATGCATAGTCATAAATAATTCGAACAATAGAGCATCTCTCAAAAAAAACATATGTACATATAGTAATTTCAACACTTGACTATAGGAGAAAAAAATATATATAAAGAAAAGCTTAACCTATACTACAGGAGACGCAACTCCATAACATAAGGGGGAGGGGGTACATAATAAGTATATAGACACTGGGAAAGACTCTACAGACTGGAAAAAACTGACACTATACTACTCATCAGAGAAATACTCCTCTGGGTCCTCCTCCTCCTCCTCCTCCTCCTCCTCCATGGCCTCCTCCTCCTCGTCCTCATCCTCCAAGGCCTGCATGTCATAATCGCTCATGATCTGCTCCGGGTACCGCAGCGCCTCCTCATCAGCCCTCAACCACCACGGGCTGGCAGGGGCTACCTCAGGAACGTCCTCCGGAACATACTCTGGCACTTCCTCTTCCTCCTCCATCTCCTCATCGTCATATGAGAGGATAACGAGGGGAACAGAAAAGGATACCCTGGCAGGAGCCGGTGTGCTCTTACGAGCAGTCATCCTCCAAGTCGCCCGATGGCGGGGAATCAGAGGGTGTAGCTTGGAAGGCTCATAAGTAGGCCCTGGGGGTGGGACAACAGGGATAGAAGGGCCGGCCGTAGATGCAGGTACAGCAGAAGTAGACTGTACAGTAGGTGGAGGTGGCATATAAGCAGGGTCAACAGATATGTCCCGGGGCTCCTCCCGATGAGCTGCAGTCTGGGTACTGGGCTGTCGTGGATGATCAGCAGGTGGTGGTGGTGGTGGCTGGGTGACTCCTGTGCTACCCTCACCACTAAACCGTACAATACAAATTCTCTCAGTCAAGCTCGTCATGGAGAAAGGTAACTCCCTCCTACTCGTGAAACTCACTGCTCCCATTATGTACGGCGTCCGTCAGTATGGATCGTCCAAGCATCTGCTCCGTCGTGAAGCGTCAAGTCCAACATCAATCAAGAAGGTGGATCGCTCGCCATATCTACTTACCATAGCAAAAGGAAAACCACGCGAGTAGCATGATAGCAGAAGTAATGAGGTGAGATTCCGCATATCGTATAACCAGAATAGCAGTAATAAAAGTCACGCACACACGCACCCAATCGGCATAGTAGCGCATGGGCTTTCACAATATTTAAATTACATGGCATCACAGTTAAACACATATATCAATCACAGTTAATATATCAATCAACAATGACAGGGGTCAAGGTCAACTCAATTATGCAATGACACAAATTCAACATGACTCAGACCCCTACTTCATGGAGCTAAACATATCAAGAGTGAGTGATTGGGAGAACATTGTCTGTGTTATCTCAGCCCATAGTGCCACATCCAAATGATTGCAATCATCATAACGGCTCATGCCAGACGTTCTTTACCCAAATCGTGATTTGCCCGGTGTTTCAGTCAGGACGTCAGTGTTTTTTGATGGATATCCACGACACAGAGGAGCTACTCTCTGGCCACATGTGTTTTCCCTAATCCCCGACGTCCCCAAGATCCTCATGATCGACACCTCAGACAATCGCACGTGCACCAAGGTGTAATCTTAACTCCTAGGCATCACGCCCGACTCATGCACAGGTGCAGATGCATGTCAAGAAAACCACACAAAACAGCCACGTACTACCTCATCATTGTAATACCTCGTTTATCTCTTGATAAACCGTAGGATACCCTTACGGGACCCACTTTCACACGACTTGCCATCAACCGCCCATCCTTGGTTCCGTTCCTTACAATCACATACCACTTCGCCGTTCAAAACACGATGTTCATGTCTTACGATACATTAGTCCATAACCTAGATGTATTATGGAGGTTAGGGTTCCACAAAGAATCCCTTCATCAATCTTCTCACTTGACTAGCAAAGGAACATTACTTATGCTTTATAAGTAATTCTTAGTGATTAAACGTTATGGAGTCCTTCGATGATCTAAATCATCAAGGATGTGGAACATGGTGTTGTCATGCCCACTAGGTATTTGTACATGTCTTTTACTAGAATTTTATGAGTCCATTATGGAGTTCATATAGATTCCCTTAGGAGATAACGTGTGTTTATACTATTATAGTGAAAAACTTCAAAGTACTATCCTTATAGGAAAGTAGTTGATGAAATCTCCTTTATTAGGTATAGTTTGAAAACTCTAATCAAGTATCCATAGGTGTCTCATTTAGTGTAAAACTCTTTGAGTTAATTCCCTTAATTCTACTACTTAGTGTAGAAGAAAGCATGATTCTCCTTTGAAATCATTATTTTGTTTTCAAATGAATTATAACTTATAAACCTTTGGAAAGTTCTAAAAGGTAGATAGTGTAAAACTCCTTGTTTTTAAAGAAAAGTTTTGTAAGAATCCTATTTTCTCAAAGAAGACTTACTAACCAAAAATATCTTGAAAAATCATTTTGATTAATTGTGAAACTCTTGGTTCTTGAAAAACTTTTCTTTAAAGCAACTTATTAAAGTAAGTGGTTGATCAACATCAAACCAACCTATTCTTAACATGGTTCCTACATGAACTCCAAACACTCCTATTTCACAACACATGGTTCTTTGGAACCAAAACTTGGTTTCTTTGGAAACCTTTTCTATTTATATACTTTCTATACTTTAGTATAAACATATAAAACCCCTTAGCATTAACATTTTAAGGTTCTAACCCTATTCTCCACATCAAGGTCGAATGCCCTATAGGAAATAGGATAGGTTTTTCTTTGTTTTATTGTATTGTTAGAACCATATTAAGTTCATTTTATCATTACTTAAACATAGAAGCTTTTGCTTCCTTGCTCAACCTATCTATGATGACCCAAATTGCGTCGCACATCTTATGAGTCGTTGGCAACCTAGATACAAAGTCCATTGCAATACTTTCCCACTTCCATTCCGGAACATCCAACGATTGCAACAATCCTGCTGGCTTCTGATGTTCAACCTTCGCCTTTTGACACACCAAATAGGATAGGACATAAGCCGCCACTTCTTTCTTCATCCCTGGCCACTAGAATAACTTCTTCAGATCCTGATACATCTTAGTAGCTCCTGGATGAAAACTCAACTTGCTCTTGTGTGTTTCATCCAAAATCATATTTTTAGCTTCACTATCCTCAGGCACACAGATTCGATCGCCAAACCTGATGAGACCATTTGAACCCCATTTAAACTCAAACATCTCACCTTCCTAGATCGATTGGTTAACCTTCTTAAGGTACTCATCCTCAGCTTGTCTTTTCCAAAGCAGATCCAAGTAATCGCTAGTAACCTCAATCATCCCAAGATTCATCTTATCCTCGACGATTTCTACGTCCATATTCAGATCTCTAAACTGCTCTAACAACTCTAGCTCTAGCACCATCATAGCAGATACGTGCAGGGACTTCCTACTGAGCGCATCCGCTACAACATTCGCCTTACTTGGATGGTATTGAAGGTCGAATTCATAGTCCTTTATGAATTCCATCCACCTCCTCTACCTCATGTTCAACTCTTTCTGGTCGAACAAATACTTTAGGCTCTTATGGTCGCTAAATATGCTGTATTTAGCACCATACAGATAGTGTCTCCATATCTTCAATCCAAACACTATTGCAGCTAGCTCCAGATCGTGAGTCGGGTAGTTCTGTTCATGCACTCTCAACTGCCTGGAGGCATACGCCACCACTCTTCCTTCTTGCATGAGGACACAACCCAATCCTTGATATGACGCATCACAAAACATGTCAAAACATTCTAACAGATCTGGAAAAACCAACATCGGCGACGTAGTCAACCTCCGCTTCAGCTCTAAGAAACTTTGTTCACAAGCTTCTGATCACTCGAACGCCTTCCCCTTTCTCATCATTTGCGTCATAGGCAACGCAATCTTAGAGAATCCCTCGATAAACCGCCTGTAGTAGCTCGCCAAACCAAGAAAACTGCAAACTTCGCTCACAGACTTCGGGCTTTCCCACTTAACCACTGCTGCAACCTTAGCAGGATCCATCATAATCCGTTCCTTATTGATCACGTGTCCTAAAAACTGCACTTCCTCTAGCTAGAATTCACACTTAGATAGCTTTGCATAGAACTGCCTATCCTTCAACACCTGTAGCACCACTCGAAGATGCTCTTGATGTTCCTCTTTACTCGGAGAATAAATAAGGTTGTCATTGATAAATATGACAACAAAATTGTCCAGGAACGGTGGGAATATTCTGTTCATATAATCCATGAATACACCGGAGTATTAGTCACACCGAACGACATAACCAAATACTTATAATGCCTATACCGACTTTGAAAAGCAGTCTTCGGTATATCCTCCTTCCTCACTCTGACTTGATGATAATCAGATCGCAGATCGATCTTGAAAAACACAGTTGCTCTCCTCAACTGATCCATCAAATCATCTATCCCTGGCAATGGATACCTATTCTTTATCGTCACTTTATTGAGATGACGATAGTCCGCACATAACCTTGAACTTCCATCCTTCTTCTTAACGAACAATATCGGAGCTCCCCATGGCGACGCACTAGGTCTGATGAATTCCTTGCCTAGCATCTCATCCAACTGTTTCTTCAACTCTGCCGGAGACATTCGATAAGGTGTTATCGAAATAGGTCCAGTTCCTAGTACGAGGTCTATGGTAAACTTGATCTCCCTTTCCGGTGGTAACCCTGGAGCATCATCCGGAAATACCTAAGGAAATTCCAGCACAATCGGCAATGCTTCCACGTTCGGAGTTTCCTTTGCTTCCAAGGAGAATAGCACCACGCACTCTCCAGATCGTACATCCCTCGGGATACTTTCATTGGTAGGCGTCAACCCAGATTGCTTAGAAAAACAAAGAGTCTTATTTGAACAGTCCAATATCACGTGGTTAGCCAAAAGCCAATCCATGCCTAAAATAACATCAATCTACTGCATAGGCAGACAGACTAGGTCAACAATGAAATGTCTGTTTTCTATTATGATAGGGCATTTCAAGCATACAATCAAAGTAGTCAAAGAATCACCAGTAGGTGTGGAAACAGTAAGGTCATAGGGTAAAGATGAAACTGGTAACCCTAAATGATCCATGCACTCCATAGAAATAAACGAGTGAGTAGCCCCTGAATCATACAACACAGATAAGAGCTTGCCTGAAACTAAACACTTTCCTTGAATCAGATCTGTGCATCAAGAGGATTCAGCTCCCCTTACCGCAAACACCCTTCCCGTAGCTTGTGGTCTCGCCACCTGTCCAGTCACACCAGATGGTCGTGCATTCCCTTGCCTACAGTCCTTAGCAATATGTCCTTGCTGTCCACATGTATAGCAAGTTAAGGTCCTCCTGGGCGCTTGACTTCTATAGTCTCGAGCCATGTGTGGTCCCCCGCGCTTGAAACAACCTTGCAACCCCTGAGTTGCACTCGGTCCTTGACTTCCAGCCTCTCTAGCCCTCTGTGCTGGTCTCTGATAGAGTCCCCGACCACTCTGAAATCTTCCACCTCTGCCTCTCTAGTTACTGCGGATAGGTCTTCCGCTCCTGGTTGACACTTCTCTTCTCCTTTCAATGTTCTCAATTGCTGAACACCGATCCAACATGTCGGAAAATACAGAAATCCCCAACGGTACTATAGCCTTCTAAATCTCATATTTCAGACCATCTTCAAACCTATGGCACATCCATTCCTAGTCCGAATACAGCTGATAAAACTCTGAGAATTTAAGCAGCGCCTCAAACCTTGCTGCATATTCTCCGATCGTCATGTTACCTTGCTTCAGACTCTGGAATTCCTTGTCTTTTTCCCTACTGGTCATCTGAGGAAAGTACTTCTCCACGAAACACTCCCGGAACAGCCCCCAAGTTACGACTCTTCCTTCTGCGTCAAACAATCTCTATTTCCCTTTTCACCACATCTCTGCTCCTCCCACCAACATGAAAGAAGCATAAGAAACCTTCTGAGCTTCATCACAATGTGTCGCTGCGAAGATCTTTTCCAGCTCTTGAATCCAAAACTCTGCCCCCTCGGGATTGTAGTCCCCATTGAACTGAGGAGGCTGTTGCCT
Organism: Ammopiptanthus mongolicus; assembly: GCA_039655645.1. Classification (NCBI taxonomy): domain Eukaryota; kingdom Viridiplantae; phylum Streptophyta; class Magnoliopsida; order Fabales; family Fabaceae; genus Ammopiptanthus; species Ammopiptanthus mongolicus. The sequence goes on from CM077347.1 coordinate 48,424,082, forward strand.
CATAAAGGCATCCAAACCAGCATCTTCAGTTCTGGCATTCCGCTGCTGTTGTTGATTCTCACAGGTCAGCTGAATAAGTTGTGCATTCTGTTGTGTTTCCTATAGCATAGCAGCAGCCATATCCCTCATAGTCCTAAGGGTTTCCAGTGACTCAGTAGCTCCATTCCTAGTATGTGAAGCTTCAGCCTCCTGACCTCCATTAGGTCTGGTCCTACCTCTGCCTCTACCTCTTCCTCCAGCCATTTGTTCCTGATTCAAGTAACCATTAGCTCAGGGGTCAAACATGATAAGCAACATAAGTACATACATCTACATATCATTCATACAAGCATTGCGACAATCGATCGCATACATACTACCCCGCTAGACACAACCGTACTCCTTTACAGAGACGACAAAGTTTGCCAATTCAACTTCCTATACCTCACAGTCTTGGTCCTTGACTTCCACAATCCGGATAGGGCCAAACTGCTCTGATACCACCTTAATATGACGTCCCCAAGTCCCACTCGAGGAAATCCCATAATTTTAGAACCCAAATACACTATTAATTATAACTTAACGATTTCGCGCTTATTAAAACAACGATAACACATGAGCAATTTAAAAGCGCACAATATCAGAGTAAACACAACGGGATAAACGAAACATCCACACGAAATATTGATATATATATATATATATATATATATATATATATATATATATATATATATATATATATATATATATATATATATATATATATATATATATACATGGTGACCCCATTAGTAGGGCTAAGTAATAATACAGACGAAAGTACAAAATAAATTGAACACATAAACAAAATACATCCAAGGACTACCAAAAAGAACTCTCATGACTCACTAGCACTCTCCCCAGCCCGCTCTCAAAATACATCAAAACCTTTCCACACAATCCTAAGGACGCACCGGCTGGCTCTCACCCTCAGTGGTGAGGATGCCCCGAACTACCCTGTCCCTCTCCATGAGTGCGCCTATAAACCTGCATTGGCTCATACTCGGATGAGGAACTCGACACTATAATCCTACGCCTCTGAGCTGCCCTCAGGTACCGCTCTATACGCCTATGCTGTCCTTTATGCACGAAGCCTCTCCTGCTGGATACTATAGAAGACTGGGGTGCCACCCACAAGTAGTCTCGTTCTCTCTGCCTCGGAGGGTGCCACATCCGAGGGAAGGGAAGAAATTGGTACACGCGGTAAGGTCCGATGATGTACACATATGGTGGTGTGCCGCTCCAGAAGATCAGGTTGATAGGTCCGGTGTAGACGGCCAAAAAGGTCGAGGGGTCCACCCGCCATCCCCTCTCGTCATGGTAGACTATCTCAATGTCCCCCAACACCGACATCCGTGGTGCCCCGTGATAAACGGGTGAAGCCTCGAGTCCATTCCGATCCTCCGCTAACTCGTCGTCTGTTCGTGAAACTGAAAGTATACATACAAGAAATACAGGGAGATAAGATATACAACTCATCTATAACAGGGATGATGCAATGCAGAACATATTGGAAACACAATCATCTCTCAACATCACGACAACACGGTCGTTCCCTAACTAGATATACGCATACTCTTTCTATGCATGCCGGCCGGTACTAAACACCCTACTAAGGGCAACATCACGTTCGCATATCGGACAACAAGTTGGTTCGTTCCGGTAATCCGTTCCGCTCGCCGTGACCCATAAGAGTGCTGATAACTCTTTTTATGAAGAGTTATTTGTACCTTTTTCACTTGTGTTTTTGTGGTCTTTGAGTATTTTGAGTTTTTGTTTATAGTGTTTTAGTGTGATTTTGTGTGAAGTGTGTTTCACAAGAGTCTTTCGTGAGTTTTAGTGTTTTGGTATCTTTTGGAACTGTTTTTGGATTTGAGTGTGAGTTTTCTGTGCAGGGCAATTTGTGGAGATCTATGCGCTAAACTGGAAACGTTGCTATGGGACATGCTGTAGCAATCGTAGCTGAAGCTGACTGTGGACAAGGACAAAGGCTAAAAACATTCTCTTACACATTGAGTTGTCCTTCGCTGATAAGGACAGTGTCCTTCACGTGGGAGTGATATTTGGTGCATTAAAGTCAGGGAACTAGGCCAAGGACACTTGTCGTAATCAGTCTTTAGCCCAAAAAGGATGAGAAAGGAGAGGGACTTGAGATATGCTGGCAGAAAAGCCCTAAAGAGGTGACAACAGGAGAGGGACCAGACATCTTCTTCTTCCCTACTGGAGCAAGGACAATAGCTGCGCCCTTTTTTCTCTCTTTCCTCCATTGTAATGGCTTCTTCTTCCATTTCTTATTTTTCTCTTTGTTTTTGTAAGCTCAATATGAGCTAAACCTCTTGTAGCTATGGGATGTTGAACTTGTAATGGATTTCTAGTGAATGTTACGTTATGCATTACTATTGCATTTTTCTATAAATCTGATTTGGTTGTGTTTTAATTGAACTTGATCACCTTAGTTAGAACTTGAGCTCTTGGCTGCTTGGAAAAGCTATGTATGGCAGAACTGTTTTATAGATAAGAGAAAAATCATTAATTGGAAAATTATGATGAAGAGTGATTTAGGAATGAACATTCTAACTCTTAGGCTAGCTAGAACGAGCTTAAGTGAGGCCTGAATGTAACTAATATGGACCTAGGAATAAGATACGTTTAGTGAAGTTCATCTCAGAACTGTTGGAAAACAAACTTTCATTTCCTGGAGTCAAATTGCCGTAGCATTGCAAACGCATAACTGAACTAGACTGAAGTTGCAAGGGACACTTCCCCGTAGTTGTTTTACCCATTTTGTTAACAAATTCGTTTTATTGCTCTACCATTTATTTTTACCAAAACTGTCCTGGATACACACACACAAATTATTTGTTACTCTTTGTTAATCTTGATTAATAGAATCATTAATTCAAACTTATACTTGATTCACCATATAATCCTCGTGGGAACGATTCATTTACACTTTATTAATTGTTAAACGATTGTGTATACTTGCACAAGCACATCAACAATTTTTATAGCAACAAGTTTTTGGCGCCGTTGCCGGGGATTGTAATGGTGTTTAATGACCAAGTTTTAAATTGATAGTTCTATTAGTTGAGACAACTGATCTTTGGAGTGTTTTGCTATAGCAACAGGTACTTTACTCTGTATGCGCAGGCATAGCGCTTCTGAGTTCCAACTACACCCAGAAATTGAAAGAACATTCAGAAGGTTGAACAGGCAGAACCAGGGCTTAGTTGAGTTGGGGAGATTGATTCCTGATACCCCTGATTACTCCACCGTTGCCACTAGTTCTAACAATTCTGAAATGGGTGATGAACCTAATAGCATGGCTTTAGCCAATGATAGAACTAGTTCTATCAGAGGTTATGCCCTGTTTGATCCGGCAACAATGAACACAGGCATAGTGGTGCTCGAAATAACAGCTGGGCATTTGAGTTCAAGCCTGTCATGTTCCAGATGCTGCAAGCAATTGGGCAGTACAGTGGTGCTGCAACCAAGGACCCTCATTTGTATCTGAAGCAGTTCCTGACTGTGGCTAATAATTTCAAAAATCCAGGAGTCACTGAGGGTTCCTTCAGATTAAGACTTTTCCCATTTTCTTTGGCTGGCAAGGCTAAGAACTGGCTAAATTCTATGGAGCCCAACTCTGTTAATACAAGGAATAGAATGGCTGAGAAGTTTTTGACCAAATTCTTTCCTCCTATGAAGAATGCAAAGCTGAGAAATGATATAACCTCTTTTAAGCAACTTGATGATGAGCCTTTATATGAAGCTTGGGAGAGATTTAAGGATCTTTTGAAGAGATGCCCCCATCATAGCATTCCAATATGCATTCAGATGGAGCACTTTTACAATGAGTGTTGCCACCTGCAAGAATGATGCTTGATACCTCTGCAGGAGGCACTCTTCTGAACAAGCCCTATAATGAAGCATATGAATTGATTGAAAGTATTGCTGCAAACAGTTATCAGTGGTCTACTGCTAGGCTTACCTCTGGAAAAAGCACAACTGCTGCAGGAATGCATGAAGTGAGTGGAGTTACAACACTTACTGCTTAGTTGGCTTCCTTAACTAACATGGTGAAAAACCTAGCGATTACAAACAAGAGTAACTAGACAGCTTAAGCAGTTGTGACTGAACCAGTGGTAAATGAACAACAGGTGCACCAAGCTGAAACTGTTTCTTGTGTGTATTGTGGAGGAGAACATTTGTTTGAGGACTGTTTCAGCAATCCTGCATCTGCTAATTATGTGAACTACAACAGCAACATGGGAGATAAACCCTATTTCATTACCTACAATCCAGGGAACAGTTAACCTCCCAATTTTTCGTGGAATAACAACGCTAATGCTCCGCCACGGAACTCAAACTTTCTTGCCAGATCCACAACTGCTCCATCTGGATTCACAAATCAACAACCAAGGCAACAACAACAAGCACAACCGGAAAATCAAGAAATGTCCTTGGAAGCTGTCTCAAAGGCATTCATGTCAGAAACTAAGGCACAGTTCCAGAATCAAGGAGTATCCATGAGGAACCTTGAAAATCAGGTAGGACAGCTGGCCAATGCGCTGAATAGCAGACCCAATGGCGCTCTGCCATCTTCTATTGAAACTCCTTCATCCTCAAGACCTCATGGTAAGGAGCACTGCAAAGTAATACATTTGAGAAGTGGAACTGAGTTACCAGCCATGGTAGAGAAAAAGAGCAAAGTGCGAACTAAAGAGACTGAGACTATTCCAGCAACTGGTGAAACTGTTGAGAAGACAGCTGAGAGAACTGCTAAGAAACCTGAGGCTGTTCCAGAAGCTGAGCCCTTGCCTAAATTTATTCCAAAAAGACCACCTCCCCCTTTTCCTTAAAGGTTGAGGAAAGTACAACAAGACAAGTAGTTTAGCAAGTTCATGGAAATTCTGAAGCAGTTGCACATCAGTATAACCTTTGGTTGAAGCTTTGTAGCAGATGCCTAATTATACAAAGTTCATGAAAGATTTGTTAACGAAGAGGAGAAGGCTTGGGGAGTTTGAAACTATTGCCATGACAAAGGAATGTAGCCTAATGCTCCAAGCCAAAGTACCTCACAAGTTGAAAGACCTGGGAAGTTTCACCATTCCCTGTTCCATTGGAGATACCTACTGTGGCAGAGCACTATGTGATTTAGGTGCTAGCATCAACTTAATGCCTATGTCGATTTTTAAACAATTGGGCATTGGGGATGCTTGGCCTACCACTGTGACACTTCAACTAGCAGACAAGTCTATTGCATATCCAGAAGGAAAGATCGACGATGTGTTGATAAAAGTAGATAGGTTTGTGTTTCCAGTGGACTTTATTATTTTAGAATGTGAAGCAGATAGGGAAGTTCCTATTATTCTGGGTAGGCCTTTCCTTGCTACAGGAAGAACTCTTATTGATGTATAGAAGGGAGAGTTGACCATGAGGGTTAATGAGCAACATGTGACTTTCAATGTGTTTAACCTTGAAATATCCTGACGATGGAGTGGAAGAATGTTCGTTTGTGTAGTCATTTGATAATCTGTTGCAAGGACAGTTCCTGATAGGAAGAATAGAATTGAGTGATGATGAGAATGAATTTGGTCCTGATGATCCCTTGTTGGAAGAACTTTCTGAAATAAAGGATTGCACTGCAAGGCAACCTATGTGGGATAGAAAATTTGAGTCATTGGAAGTCACTAATGAGACTTTCAAGGACAACATACCTTCAGTTGTGAAGCCACTTATTCTGGAGCTAAAACAGCTCCCAACTCATTTGAAATATGTTTATTTGGGAGCTATGGAAACCCTGCCTATGCTTAGTTCATCTTTCCTAACTGCTAATCAAAAGAACAGTTTGATAGAAACCTTGAGAAGGCACAAGAAAGCAATCGGTTGGCAAATGGAAAATATCAAAGGCATCAGTCCTACTGTGTGTATGCATCGAATATTGCTAGAGCCTGAAGCCAAGAATAGTGTAAAGAGCCAGAGGAGACTAAATCCTATCATGAAGGATGTGGTGAAGAAGGAGATTATCAAGTGGCTGGATGCTGGGATTATATACCCCATTTCTGACAGTGTGTGGGTAAGTCCAATCCAGTGTGTGCCAAAGAAAGGGGGAATAACAGTTTTGGCTAACAAGAAAAATGAACTAATCTCCACCAGAACAGTCACAGGGCGGAGGATTTGTATGGATTATAGGAAATTGAATAAATCCACCAGAAAAGATCACTCTTGCCTTTTATTGATCAAATGCTGGATAGACTTTTCGGGAAGGAGTTCTACTGCTTTTTGGATGGATATTCTGGTTACAATCAAATTGCTGTAGCACCCGAAGATCAAGAAAAGACTACCTTTACTTGTCCCTATGGCACTTTTGCCTTTCGAAGGATGCCATTTGGCCTCTGTAATGCCCCAACAACGTTCCAACGATGCATGATGGCCATATTCTCGGATGTTATCGAGAAATCTATGAAAATTTTTATGGATGACTTCTCAGTGTTTGGAGAGTCATGCCAGGATTGCCTTGGAAATCTAGAACAGGTCTTGGATCGTTGTGAGGAAACTAATTTGGTGTTAAACTGGGAAAAGTGTCATTTTATGGTTCAGGAAGGAATCGTGTTGGGTCACAAGGTGTCTAAGAAGGGTATGGAGGTAGACAAAGCCAAAATAGAGGTCATTGAAAGCTGCCACCACCTACCTCAATTAAAGGAGTGAGAAGTTTCTTAGGACATGCTGGATTCTATAGAAGATTTATTAAGGATTTCTCCAAAATCTCCAAGCCTCTGTGCTAGTTGCTAGATCATGATAGAATCTTTGATTTCACACCAACCTGTTTGGAAGCATTTGAAATTCTGAAGAAGGCCCTAATTACTGCACCAGTCATAACTGCTCCCGATTGGTCTATGCCATTTGAGTTGATGTGTGACGCTAGTGACTTCGCAGTGGGAGCAGTCCTGGGCCAGAGGTAAGATAAGGTATTTCACTCTATATATTATGCTAGCAAAACATTGGTTGAAGCTCAATTGAATTATACCACTACAGAGAAAGAGTTGTTGGCTGTTGTGTTTGCCTTTGACAAGTTCAGACCCTACCTTATTGGCACAAAGGTGATTGTCTATACTGATCACGCTGCCATCAAATACTTGATTGCCAAGAAATATGCAAAGCCAAGACTCATTAGGTGGGTGCTTTTGTTGCAAGAGTTCGACTTAGAAATCAGGGATAAGAAAGGAGTTGAGAATCAGGTGGCAGACCATTTATCAAGACTGTCTAAGAGGAATGAGGCCACAAAGAATTCTGAGATCAAAGAACTATTCCCTAATAAGCAATTGCTGTCTATGGAAGATGCTGAAACACCATGGTATGCTGACCTAGTAAACTATCTAGCCAGTGGAATTGTCCCTGCAGATTTCAGTCCACAACAAAGAAAAAGGTTCTTCCATTAGGCAAAGCAGTTTTACTGGGACGAGCCATACTTGTACAATTCATCCCCATGTGGGGGACATTTTGGAGGAATGAGGACAGCTGCTAAAGTCCTCCAGGCCGGGTACTTTTGGCCTACATTATTTAAAGATGCTTACTCCTTTGCCAAGGGCTGCAACAGATGCCAAAGGGTAGGCAATATTTCAGATAGAAACAAGATGACCCTCAATTCCATCTTGGAAATTGAGTTGTTTGATGTTTGGGGCATAGACTTTATGGGTCCCTTCCCCCTTCCTTTGGCAATTTATATATTTTGGTGGCTGTAGACTACGTGTCAAAATGTGTGGAGGCTGTAGCTCTCCCCACAAATGATGCTAGATCTGTTGTGAAGTTTGTTCAAAAGCAGATTTTTACAAGATTTGGCACACCAAGGGCATTTATTAGTGATGAAGGTACGCACTTCTGCAACAAGCTGTTTGATGGAGTCCTCACAAAATATGGGGTGAGGCATAAAGTGGCTACAGCATACCATCTGCAGACCAATGGGCAGGCTGAGCTGTCTAATAGGGAAATAAAAAGAATTTTGGAAAAAGTGGTGAACCCAACTAGAAAAGATTGGTCCCTACATTTGGAAGATGCTCTTTGGGCATATAAGACTGCCTATAAGACCCCCTTAGGAATGTCACCCTATAGGTTGGTCTATGGAAAGGCATGCCATTTGCCCATTGAGCTGTAGCATAAAGCCTTCTGGGCAGTAAAAAAAACTCAACCTTGAGCTAGCTCAGGCTAGGGCAGCTCGAATGCTGCAGCTCAATGAGATTGAAGAGCACAGGATGTTTTCGTATGAGGGGGCAGAACTCTACAAGGCCAAAACAAAAGCTTGGCATGATCGAAAAATCCAGAAGAGAGACTTTGCACCAAGAGAGCAAGTACTGCTCTTCAACTCCAAACTGAAGCTGTTTCCAGGAAAACTCAAATCTAGATGGTCTGGACCCTTCACAGTAGTTCATGCCCACTCTCGTGGAGCCATGGAGCTGCTTGATGCAGCCTCTGGCAGGAACTTAAAAGTAAACGAGCAAAGGGTCAAGCATTACTGGGGTGAGCCATTTGCTAAGGCACGGGCCGCCACAATAATGGTTGATCCTTGAATGTTCAACATGCTTTGAGTCAGGCTGAGGACTTATAAACCAAGCGCTACTGGGAGGCAGCCCAGCAAATTATTTTCCTTAATTTTAGATGTTATTTTTGTTTTTGCTTTTTCGTTTTCTTTGGCACTAACTCAATAAGCAGAAAACAAAGAAATTGGAGTTGTGGCTGAAGGTGGTAAAACTGTCTCAGTGGTGCTGTGGTTGTGCATTGGGCTGAAATAGGTTAGGGGCCCATGTAGCTGATTCAGGACTGTGTTGGGTTTTGAGGGGAAGAAGTCACGTCAGGCCAAAAGCCAGATAAAATAAATCCAAAAGGTTGGAGGGGAACCCTCAGACCATTTATTCTCCCTTGGTATCCGCGCCTCTTCCTAGTCACAGACTCCCAACCACCAGCGTCAATCACCATCACTCTCGCATCAAATCTCTCCATAAAGCCCACTCCTTCCCCTTCCTCCAATTGTGCCACTAGCACAAAAGGTCAATTGGTCTTCCCCTGCTTTATCATTGACCTATGCAAGCGATGTGGCATCGAGCTTCGAAAAGGGGAAGTGGAGGAGAGAAATGCAGGAAGCATTGATATTGGGTTAATCAATTGATTTATATACAACTCAGCCAAAGCAACCCAGGCCAAAGACCAAGAGCGGATTATGGAACCAGGGGAGCCCTCAAAGCAGCAGGACCACTTTGCAGGGCTAGAGCAAAAGGTGGAGTCTCTGACTCAAATGCTGCAGCAACACATGGTGCAGCAGCAATTATATTGGCAATTTGCCCTGGATCAGTTCAAATGGCAGCAACGGGTGCTGGAGCTTAACCAATGGAAGAAGGTGCACCCTATTCCACAGTTTCCTTCTACCTGAGCCGCGTCACACCCCTGAGCAACATAATAGTCCAAGTGCCACAGCAGTCCCGGATGGCTCGGACTCCTCTAACTGGATGCCACCAGCACCTTCACAACAGCAACAACCCACCACCACTGAAGATCTCAGAAGCAATAAGAGAAAGAAAAGTGCAAGCCCCCTGTCGGACTTGGGGGCTCAGACTGAAGCAGAGCCTGAAGAAGCTGAACCTGATGCAACAACAACAACCCTTACCCTCTCTCATGCTCCTAAGAAGAAAGTACTAGACACCCCTCTTCGGGATGTGATCACCAAAATAGCTGCTGATTACCCTGCCTTTGATGAGGATGAGGAGGACAATGTGCCTCTTTCCACAAGAAAGAATAGGCTGCCTGAACAAAGTGCCACCGAGGGAAAAGGTAACCAGCCAGCTACAGCAGAAAGTGAGGGGGCAGGGGGAAGCGAAGAGGGCACAGTAGCCTCAGCAACTGATGAAGAAGACCAAGAAGACTTGGTCTTTGTGAAAGAAGTGGGGACCTCAACCCTAACAAGCAAGAAGACCACTACTGCAAAAGGGAGCAGGAAGAGCTCCCGCATCAGGAAGCTGAGCGCTTCAGCACATCAGAGCAGGTTGCTGCAACCTGTTGCAGCGAACCTATCAGGAGTTTCCTTGTTTTCCTTTTTGGTTATTTCTTCTGGTTTATAGTTTAAGTTGTTGTTGTTGTGTTGTTCTGTTCAAATTGTAGCAAGTAGTTGAGAGTGGGGGTCAGCGGACCTTGACCCCACCTGTTCTTTTTGCCAGCTTAGTATCCTGTATGTTTTACTCCACCATGTGCGCAACCATCCCCATCCTGGGTTTTTGCTTAATGCAGCTTGTCCGTTTTAATATTTCACAAGTGTAGCTCTCAGGAAATTTTGACTTGATTGTTGTCTTTCTAGCTTGTGTGCTTGGATTTAATTGTTTGACGCTCGAGGCACATGCTGTAGCATTCTGATCTACCTTGTGAGCTTTTGGGCCAAAACAGTTTTCTCCTTCTTTTTGTGTGAATATCATTCTTATGCATAATTCTCTGATTTTGACTTGCTGCTTTCACACTTGCACACATCTATGCTACACACACTTTTGCTAGAGGCACCTTTTGTTTTTCTCTTGAGTCTAGTATTGCCTCCATAGCCTACCATTGGATATTACCTTTGTGTGAACCCCTTTGAGCCTGCAAGCCCTTTGTTTTTAATGAACCCACATTACAAGCCATATCCTGAAAAACCAATGTCCTAACTAGTTGGTGTGGCTGGTGTGCTTCCTGTGTTCACATGCTGTAACATAAGTTTGGGGGTGGTCGAGGGCTAGCACATTTTTGTTTGGGGGTGCTATGCAGCTGTTATGTGACAAAATGTTAAAAAAAAAAAAAAGTAGAGCAGTTGCAAGGAAAAATGCTAAAATGTTGCAACAACTGCTCTGAGGGTACAAAAGAGGAAACCGAATTCAAAGAGGTGTAAAAAAAGGAAAGGAATCAAATAAAATGAAAAAGATCAAAAAGTCCTCCCTAACTTGTATGAGCTGGGCCATGAAAGAAATAGTTGTGAAGCAAAAAGAGGTAGTGTAGCCACCTTCCCAGAACTGTTCCTACCTGAACCCAAGCCCCATTGCAACCAAATAAAGTCCTCTAGCAGTGTGCAGTTTTGATTGTGAGTGGTGTGTTTAGAAGCTTGTCAAGGTCGTGTTTGAGTGTGCATTTGAATGATGATTGAGAGTACCTATCTTAGCTTGAGAAGAGAGGAAGAACACACTGTTCTGAGAGTGTAGTGCTGTAGCATGTTGCTGAGAGTTGATAATGAGGATAGCCATGAATGCTGGCTTGATTGTACTTCATGATTGTTGATGCATTGTCAAGTATGCCTTGTGAAGAAATTGGTTTGAAAAGAAGACAGTTTTGTGTATAAGCTAATTTGAGGACATGTGTGGAAGTTTAGAAAACTTTGTGTCTTTTCTTTTTAGTTTCTTTTGTTTCCATTACTTGAGGACAAGCAATGATTCAAGTGTGGGAGTGTGATAAATCTTTTTATGAAGAGTTATTTATACCTTTCTCACTTGTGTTTTTGTGGTCTTTGAGTATTTTGAGTTTTTGTTTTTAGTGTTTTAGTGTGATTTTGTGTGAAGTGTGTTTCATAAGAGTCTTTCATGAGTTTTAGTGTTTTGGTATCTTTTGGAACTGTTTTTAGTATTTGAGTGTGAGTTTTATGTGGAGGGCAATTTGTGGAGATCTATGCGCTAAACTGGAAACGTTGCTTTGGGATATGTTGTAGCAATCGTAGCTGAAGCTGACTATGGACAAGGACAAAGGCTCAAAACATTCTCTTACACATTGAGTTGTCCTTCGCTGATATGGACAGTGTCCTATACGTGGGAGTGATATTTGGTGCATTAAAGTCAGGGAACTGGGCCAAAGACACTTTTACTAATCAGTCTTTAGCCCAAAAAGGATGAGAGGGGAGAGGGCCTTTAGATATGCTGGCAGAAAAACCCTAAAGGGGGGACAACAAGAGAGGGACCAGACATCTTCTTCCCTACTGGAGTAAGGACAGTAACTGCGCCCTTTTTTCTCTCTTTCTTCTAATGTAATGGCTTCTTCTTCCATTTCTTATTTTTCTCTTTGTTTTTGTAAGCTCAATATGAGCTAAACCTCTTGTAGCTATGGGATGTTGAACTTGTAATGGATTTCTAGTGAATGTTATGTTATGCCTTGCTATTGCATTTTTCTATAAATCTAATTTGGTTGTGTTTTAATTGAGCTTGATCACCTTAGTTAGAACTTGAGCTCACGGCTGCTTGGAAAAGCTAAGTGTAGCTGAACTGTTTTATAAATAAGAGTAAAATCATTAATTGGAAAATTATGATGAAGAGTGATTTAGGAGTGAACATTCTAACTCTTAGGCTAACTGGAACGAGCTTAAGTGAGGCGTGAATGTAACTAATATGGACCTAGGAATAGGAGAAGTTTAGTGAAGTTCATCTCAGAACTGTTGGAAAACAAACTTTCATTTCCTGAAGCCAAATTACCGTAGCATTGAAAACGCATAACTGAACTAGACTGAAGTTGCAAGGGACACTTCCCCGTAGCTGTTTTACCTATTTTGTTAACAAATTCCTTTTTATTGCTCTAGCATTTATTTTTACCAAAACTGTCCTGGATACACACACAAATTATTTGTTACTCTTTGTTAATCTTGATTAATAGAATCATTAATTCAAACTTATACTTGATTCACCATATAATCCTCGTGGGAACGATTCATTTACACTTTATTAATTGTTAAACGATTGTGTATACTTGCACAAGCACATCAACCATTTTTATAGCAACAAATGCATCACCGCTCAACTATCTCAGACAAAGAGAGTTAACTTGGCCTCCTCGGAAGATCCATCGGTAACTGGAAAGACTCAGGGTCCAGTCGGGATAGTAGGACGTGCTCAGGACCGCCACGACACGATAGGCGCTACCATACCGGTCTCATGCGGGTACACCTGTGTCCAATATATCCCCAAGATCACGCAGATCTACCCTTTCGTTTTCCTCCCTCGCACTCGGTGCACCAACCTCGTATGCCTCACAGCATATGGCTCGCCACTTGGCATCAAATGCATATGCTATGCACGTCATCCATCTCTCTTGAGCTGATATCACAACACATGCAGACTTGCTCATAGCAACATGAGCTCCAAATTCTATAGGCACACATACGAGCTCCAAGCACCACTGTAAACATACGAGCACCAAGCTCCACTTGTGTAATACCCCAATTTTCACTGCTTTGAGTCACAGTGGCAAAGTTGTAAATATCAAGATATTTAGGAGAAGTAATCATGACTACTTTAGAAAAGTAATCATGATATGGATGACTCATGGTGGTGAGTCATGGTGGAGTAATCCTGATAGTGATGAGTCATGGTGTTGACTCATCCACTGACTCATCACATTTAGGAACCACGTTTCTCGTCCGGAGTTTGATTTTATCCCAATGTATCCACTTTTTGGATACAACACAGATATTGTGTTACTCTACATTACTAGTAGAGAATTATGGTTAAGGTTTGGGATGAAGACTCAGACGAAATCAGGTATGCGTATGAGATTACAGGAACCGGAATGGATAAGCATCACGTCGCTTTCATGCCACCTCCACATGACACCTCACCACTTATCCACTAAGTAATCATTACATGGGTGACTCACCTAGGTGAGTCACCATAGTAATGATGGCAAAGGGTGAGTCACATAGGTGACTCACCATAGTAATGATGATGGTGTAGAAAATGACAATTTTGTCCCTAAAGGAAATGACAATTTTGCCCTTAAGTAACATTTATACAATCTTTACCCTTCCTTCATATATTTTACACGAATATATATATATATATATATATATATATATATATATATATATATATATATATATATATATATATATATATATATATATGTTCCATCTCATATTCCTTTCTCCTTAACTTTATTCTTTAAGTTCAAGTGTTGAAGTTTCTAGTAGAACTTTTGATACAATTCCAATTTTGTTCCTAGGTGAAGTTATTTTTCTACCCTTAAATGATAATTATCATATCCTTATCCTTTCTTTTTATATGGGCCACGAAATTTCCTCTTTCATTCTCCTTCTCACATTTCATTCTTAACCTTTAAGTATTCAAGTTAATTTTGATAGAATTCCAATTTTGTTCTTAAGTAAAATTATCCTTTCTAATATTAAGTCTATCTTATCCTTATCTTTCTATCCTTATCCTTTTCTATCATATCCTTATCCTCATCCTTTTCTCCTATATATATATAGAACTCACGCCCTCCCTCTCTTCTTCGTCTTCTCTCACTTTTCTTTCTTCATCAACTCCATCTCCACCTTCAAAGCTTCAAGCTTCCACTTCATTTTCTCTACATTTCTTCAAGAGATCTTCAAGAACTTTGTGAAGCAAAGTTGCTCAACTTGATCTTCTTCATCATCTAAGAGGTAGAGATCTCTCTTTTAATCTCCAAATTTCCATTTCTATCCATTGAAACTCTATGTGTTCATGGTTGTTCTTGAACTTCTAAAATTCATGAAAAATTGTAGAAAAATCATTTTAATGTCAAACCAATTTTCTTGATCTAGATTCATGATCTTCTATCATTAATCTAAGAGTTTGTAATCATAATACCTCTCTAACCCATTTGGGATGAAGAGTGCCGAATGCCCTATAAGAAGGAACCATGAAGTTTTGTTTCAATTTTACTTAAAGAAGTGTTGATTTGAGTTCTATCACACTTAGATGCCCTTGAATTCAATTGATTATAATAAAGAACCTTTCCTACCATAATTTTCTATGGCATGGCCGAAACCTACGCTTGGGGAAATCTTGAGTTTTGTTTCAAATTCTTGAATCAAATAACTTACACTAGCTTCATCTATGCTTAAGGATCATTAATCCAAAAGTTTGTCGAATTCTAACATTGCTAGCATACTTTCCTATATGGGGGCTGAAACAGCTCATGTGAACAAGGTGTATTTTGTTTGATTATACTAATTTGGATTGTGATTTGTGATGAAGGATCCAACTGTGTTTAAGTGCTCTAAAGGGTGTACGGTTATCCGTTGAAGGAACGAGGTTGTGGCTGTGGGAAGGTGCCAGTGAGCTTGTGGGAATTGATATCTTGCTACAGGTAGGGAGAAGAAATTGTTATCACCGGGAAGGCAAGCGTAGTATAGTTTATATATATGTGTAGGGGAGCCTTAAACCCTACAAGAGGTTGAGCCCTAAACAAAGTACCTAGACCCTAGGTGTAGGTATCTTTGGGCTATCACCATTAAGATGATTAGACCCTAGGCTAGATGAAATTATTGGATGGATGATTGATTGATATACTTGATGATTATGTGCTCTAGGTGTTCTATATGAATTAATTGTGAATATGTGATCTATGTGTTCTATGTGATTTATGTAATGCTCTATGCGAGTTAATTGTGATTATGTGTTCTATGTCCTCTATGTGAGCCATATGATTATATATCTAATTGATGATGTTGGCATGCTCATTATTGTAATACTTTGTTATTGTGATTGATTGGATGTTTACGAATGAGCATATGAGAAGATTGATGAGATTGATGAGTATATGACAAGATTGATGAGCATATAATGAGTTTGATAAGCATATGAGCATATGATGAAATTGATGAACATATGATGAGATTATGATATTGTGCGGGTTGATACCGTTGTGATTCTAATTATTACTATGTGATTTTAATGGAGCTGTGGGCTCGTGGACTGTTGTGATTTTAATGTAGCTGTGGGCTCGTGGACTGTTGTGATTTGATGGAGCTGTGGGCTCGTGGACGCATGGCATCATGATATTGGTTTTAATGTTGATGCAAGGCATCGTGGTTATGGCTGAGTGCCTAGGTGTGAGGTTCCGGTATCAGCCTGCAATGGATGATTGTACATGCATATCATGCCGCATAAGAAACCCCTTCGGAGGGCGGCCCAATTGGGGGCGTTATTAAGAAACCCCTGATGCCGGGTCAGGGCGGTCCAAATGGGGACGTTATTGAGAAACCCACGATTAAGAGGCGGCCCAAATGGGGGCGTTATTATTGAGAAACCCTCGATTCCGGGTCGAGGCGGTCCAAATGGGAACGTTATTGACACCCCTCCGAAGGGCGGTCCAATTGGGGACGTTATTGATCCTTTCGAGGATGTCCAAATGGAGACGTGAATTATTGATCCCGACGGGGATGTCCAATTGGGGACGTTATCGGCCGATCATGCATACATGCATATAAGGATTAATATCCTTCCTTACAGGTTTGATCTGGGAGAAATATCTTAGAGATGGCTATGATGTATGCCTAGGGAGATGACTATTTATTGTGTTATTTATCGTGTTGTATGATTTCTATATGTTGTGTGATACATGTATGTATGCCATGCTACTGCTCCTTTTCCCATATATATGATGATACATGTTTCTTACTCCCTGTCTTTTCTTTTGATGTCTTTTATATATATATGAAAAGACTTCTTGGAAGATCTAGCTACAGAGGAGTTGGATGATACTCCATACGAGACTGAGGCCGATGGACGAGCCTGAGGAGTGTTGTCTTATGTTAACATCTTTTGATATAATTTTTTTTAAAGTTTGTACTAAGACACTCTGCATGTAAATATTAATATTGTAGCCCGACTGATAGGGCAATTAATTTATATGATATATGTTTTATAGTTGCGTCCTCTGATAAGTTGCTTGCATAAAGTTGGTTTACTTCCGTAAGCGCGAAATTTTCCACTTCGCTTCATCTTAATAAAGCATGCTAAAGTTTATAATGCGATTAAGGGTAGTTAATATATTAGGTTCTTTAATGGGATTATGCTACGTAAGTGGGGTCGTCTCATTATTATGGTATCAGAGCAGTTCGATTCTAATATCGGACTGTGGAGTCAAGTGGCTGATTTCAATGGTTGATATCCGAGTTGTGTCAACTATGTTGGGTTTTGGGTAGAGTGTCTGATGCGTGAGTTATCACAGTGTGATAACTATTCCTATTCATAAGACATATAATAGCAGTTACAGGAAGCTTCTTATGAATTGGAACTGATAGCTTCTTTTTACCGGAAGCTAGATGGCTAGAAGATGTGGTCGAGGAAGAGGAATACCAGTTGGAACTAGGGACTTCAATCATAATGGTGATACCTCGAGAACCGGAAGTGGTGGAGAGCATAACGAAGTGATGAGGGCCATGAGAGATTTGGCCACTGCAATACTGCAACAAACATAGCAGAATGTCCAGTATATGCAACGACAAGAAGAAAGGGACGCTAGACAACAACAACTGCATCAGATCGGAGGAGATGAGATGGTGGACAACGGACTAAGTGCTTTTATGAAAAGGAATTTTCCCCAATTTCATGGGAAATACACCCCAGAGGTTGCTGAACTGTGGTTACAAGAGATTGAGAAGATCTTTGTTACTATCCATTGCAGAGAGGATAGAAAGGTCACATACGCTGTCTTTGTGATGTTGTTTCAGAAAGGAAACGATGCTAATAAAGGTAGTGGGTAAGTAAGGAAACGATGCTAATAAAGGTAGTGGGTAAGTAGGAATAGAACATTCGAGTTCTGACTATTACGGAATGTTATTTGTGACATTGGTGAAAATCAACCAGTTTGGATGGAGTTTGGAGAGGTACACAAAGTGAGAAGCTACTCCTTTAAAGAAGCGGTCTATTCTAAATACGGGGACACTTCGTCTTAGGTTGCAAGCAGTCCATGATGTTCAAGCATCTAAGTTGAAGGCGAAAGGAAGAAGTTGTGCAGTGAATAAAGTGGAGGCTTCACCAACCAAAGGTTTACACGAGGATACATATCGGCTTCACCAACCGAAGGTTTACATGAGGGTACATATCTCATTGAAGGTAATCCCAATATTGTATTACCTGCTCTAAGTCTTAACCTTTTTCTTTAAATTCTCATAATGATGTGTGACGATCAGGTTTTCTCATTTTGTCTATATTCTTGATTTGATCGTTGCCATTCCATTCCAAAACTTGTTCCTCATCACTTTAGTTGATTTGATATTGTTTTGGTGATTCAATTTATGTCATTGTGGAAATGGACTGGTTATCTTTCAACTATATCCTTTTAGTTCATTCTAGTAAAACTCTGACTTTCCTAAAGTTGAGAATATTGGAAACTTCGATGGTCAACCTAGTAATAAATCTTGAGAAGAAGGAACTCTAGTAGAGTTGTGATTGTGCTTATATAGCCGGCCATTCTCACAATCAAGACCCTATTGGAAATCCTTTTTGAGTTATTAGATCTCCTCTCATATTTGGTCAATTTTCTTTTGTAACTTGAGACATTTATAGATTTTCTTCTTCCTTATCATTCGTTAATGTCTTTCTTTACGACTTTCTCTTCCATTCACGAGATTACGAGAGGCAAGTAGAACGACTTTAAACGATTCATCAGAACTTGTAAGAAGGATAGTAGTTTCCCAAGTGGGATAAGTGTGATTTTGTTGAGGAAGTTAAGTTGGGACAAATAATTGAAGGAATTGATGGAGCAGAGTAGGGCTTCTATGTTTAACATAGATGGCCATGGGATTATCTTGGATGGTTAAGTGTGTTGCCCTGTCTTGGATAAAGTTAGTCTCGTCTATACGCATATCTACTACCGAATTTCGAGGACGAAATTCTTTTTAAGGAGGGTAGTAATGTAACACCCCAATTTTCACTGCATTGAGTCACAATGGCAAAGTTGTAAATATCAAGATATTTCGGAGAAGTAATCATGACTGCTTTAGAAAAGTAATCATGACATGGATGACTCATGGTGGTGAGTCATGGTGGAGTAATCCTGATAGTGATGAGTCATGGTGATGAGTCATCCACTGACTCATCACATTCAGGAATCACGTTTCTCGTCCGGAGTTTGATTTTATCCCTATGTATTCACTTTTTGGATACAACACAGATATTGTTTTACTCTACATTACTAGTAGAGAATTATGGTTAAGGTTTGGGATGAAGACTCAGACGAAATCAGGTCTGAGTATGAGATTACAGGAACCGGAATGGATAAGCATCACATCGCTTTCATGCCACCTCCACATGATACCTCACCACCTTATCCACTACGTAATCATTACATGGGTGACTCACCTAGATGAGTCACCATAGTAATGATGGCAAAGGGTGAGTCACATAGGTGACTCACCATAGTAATGATGATGGTGTAGAAAATGACAATTTTGCCCCTAAAGGAAATGACAATTTTGCCCATAAGTAACGTTTATACAATCCATACCCTTCCTTCATATATTTTACACGCCATTCATATATATATGTTCCATCTCATATTCCTTTCTCCTTCACTTTATTCTTTAAGATCAAGTGTTGAAGTTTCTAGTAGAACTTTTGATACAATTCCACTTTTGTTCCTAGATGAAGTTACTTTTCTACCCTTAAATGATAATTATCATATCCTTATCCTTTGTTTTTATATGGGCCACGAAATTTCATCTTTCATTCTCCTTCTCACGTTTCATTCTTAACCTTTAAGTATTCAATTTAATTTTGATAGAATTCCAATTTTGTTCTTAAGGAAAATTATCCTTTCTAACATTAAGTCTATCCTATCCTTATCTTTCTATCCTTATCCTTTTCTATCATATACTTATCCTCATCATTTTCTCCTATATATATATATATATAGAACTCATGCCCTCCCTCTCTTCTTCTTCTTCTCTCACTTTTCTTTCTTCATCAACTCCATCTCCACCTTCAAAGCTTCAAGCTTTCACTTCATTTTCTCTACATTTCTTCAAGAGATCTTCAAGAACTTTGTGAAGCAAAGTTGCTCAACTTGATCTTCTTCATCATCTAAGAGGTAGAGATCTCTCCTTTAAGATCTAAATCTCCATTTCTATCCATTGAAACTCTATGTGTTCATGGTTGTTCTTGAACTTCTAAAATTCATGAAAAATTGTAGAAAAATCATTTTAATATCAAACCAATTTTCTTGATCTAGATTCATGATCTTCTATCATTAATCTAAGAGTTTGTAATCATAAGAGCTCTCTAACCCATTTGGGATGAAGAGAGCCGAATGCCCTATAAGAAGGAACCATGAAGTTTTGTTTCAATTTTACTTAAAGGAGTGTTGATTTGAGTTCCATCACACTTAGACGTCTTTGAATTCAATTGATTATAATAAAGAACCTTTCCTACCCTAATTTTCTATGGCATGGCCGAAACCTACGCTTGGGGAAATCTTGAGTTTTGTTTCAAATTCTTGAATCAAATAACTTACACTAGCTTCATCTATGCTTAAGGATCATTAATCCAAAAGTTTGTCGAATTCTAACATTTCTAGCCTACTTTCCTATATGGGGGCCGAAACAGCTCATGTGAACAAGGTGTATTTTTTTTTATTACACTAATTTGGATTGTGATTTGTGATGAAGGATCCAACTGTGTTCAAATGCTCTAAAGGATGTATGGTTATCCGTTGAAGGAACGAGGTTGTGGCTGTGGGAAGGTGCCAGTGAGCTTGTGGGCATTGATACCTTGCTACGGGTAGGGAGAAGAAATTGTTATCACCGGGAAGGCAAGCGTATTATAGTTTATATACATGTGTAGGGGAGTCTTAAACTGTACAAGAGGTTGAGCCCTGAACAAAGTACCTAGACCCTAGGTGTAGGTATCTTTGGGCTATCACCATTAAGATGATTAGACCCTAGGCTAGATGAAATTATTGGATGGATGATTGATTGATATACTTGATGATTATGTGCTCTAGTTGTTCTATATGAATTAATTGTGAATATGTGATCTATGTGTTCTATGTGATTTATTTAATGCTCTATGCGAGTTAATTGTGATTATGTGTTGTATGTGCTCTATGTGAGCTATATGATTATATATCTAATTGATGATGTTGGCATGCTCATTATTGTAATACTTTGTTATTGTGATTGATTGGATGTTTACGAATGAGCATATGATAAGATTGATGAGATTGTTGAGTATATGACAAGATTGATGAGCATATAATGAGTTTGATAAGCATATGAGCATATGATGAAATTGATGAACATATGATGAGATTATGATATTGTGCGGGTTGATACTGTTGTGATTCTAATTATTACTGTTTGATTTTAATGGAGTTGTGGGCTTGCGGACGCATGGCATCATGATATTGATTTTAATGTTGATGCAAGGCATCGTGGTTATGGCTGAGTGCCTAGGTGTGAGATTCCAGTATCAAGCTGCATTGGATGATTGTACATGCATATCATGCAGCATAAGAAACCCCTTCGGAGGGTGGCCCAATTGGGGGCGTTGTTAAGAAACCCCTGATGCCGGGTCAGGGCGGTCCAAATGGGGACGTTATTGAGAAACCTTAGATTAAGAGGCGGCCCAAATGGGGGCGTTATTGTTAAGAAACCCTCGATTCCAGGTCGAGGTGGTCCAAATGGGGACCTTATTGACACCACTCCGAAGGGCGGTCCAATTGGGGACGTTATTGATCCTTTCGAGGATGTCCAAATGGGGACGTGAATTATTGATCCCGACGGGGATGTCCAATTGGGGACGTTATCGGCCGATGATGCGTACATGCATATAAGGATTAGTATCTTCCTTAAAGGTTTGATCTGAGAGAAATATCTTGGAGATGGATGTGATGTATGCCTAAGGAGATGACTATTTATTGTGTTATTTATCGTGTTGTATGATTTCTATATGTTATGTGATATATGTATGTATGCCATGCTACTGCTCCTTTTCCCATATATATGATGATACATGTTTCTTACTCCCTGTCTTTTCTTTTGATGTCTTTTATATATATATATATATATATATATATGAAAAGACTTCGTGAAAGATCCAGCTGCGGAGGAGTTGGATGATACTCCATACGAGACTGAGGCCGATAGACGAGCCTGAGGAGTGTTGTCTTATGTTAACATCTTTTGATATAATTTTGTTTAAAGTTTGTGCTGAGACACTCTACATGTAAATATTAATACTGTAGCCCGACTGATAGGGCAACTGATGTATATGATATATGTTTTATAGTTGCGTCCTCTGATAAGTTGCTTGCATAAAGTTGGTTTACTTCCGCAAACGCGAAATTTTCCACTTTGGTTCATCTTAATAAAGCACGCTAACGGTTATAATGCGATTAAGGGTAGTTTATATATTAGGTTCTTTAATGGGATTATCCTACGTAAGTGGGGTCGTCTCAACTTGTACCTATATCAGCTCCAAGCTCCCATCATGAGCTTATGAGCTCCAAGCTCCACTATACCTCAGATCTCAATCATCAGCTCAAACATCCACCACAGGGGTCAAAGCCCTAATCATGCTAAGCCTCCGAATCTCATACATACACGCATTTCCAGATATAACGAAACAATCATAATTTATCAACATGCTCCATAAAGCAATAAATAGCATACAAACCAACATGCCTTTATCATCAACATATTATGCATCTCTTATAAATAACCAATATCATAATTAACAGGTATGCATATATCCACACAAACACATACTATCATGCATCACAAATCTGCTAACCTAAGGTATCAAACATAACGGTGATAGCCCAAGGCAGACTAAACCTAGGGTTTAGGTACTTTGTCAGGACTCAACCTCACGTAGGGTTTAGGGTTCACCTGTACACATAAAACATACAATGCAACTATATGGACTACTCTTGCCTCCCCGACGTGTGTAACTCTTTCTCCCCACCTGATAGCTAATAGAGTGATAGTCACGAGCAAAAACGAGCACTCCTTTGCTCCTCTCCTTGCCTCATAGCCGCAGCCCACCTGCTCCAACGGGTTCCGCACGTGACTTCCAAATTTGCCCTAATCACAGAAATATAGACTATAGCATTAACCCTAATATGAAGTTAAAACCATGAAAAGAAGCCTAAACCAAAAGAGAACATTGTATAGGTCAATATAGGTAGATACAGAACCTCGTCTTACCCTTGACGGATCACGAAAGTAAACTGGTAGAATTGGAGTAGGAGTTGCGCTAATCACGAAAACACGATCGAAACTGGAATCGGATCCACGAACGGATCACAAACATGGATTGAAGCTCTCAACCTGTCTCTGGTCTCTAACTCAGTTCTCTATATCAGTTACAAGTTCATAAACTTGTCCATGGTGAAAATGATGAAATATTTATAGAGGTAAAACTCTGCGGCGAACGCTTTAGCATTCTGGAACTCCACGCTTTAGTGTTCCAACGTTGGAGCGTTGGTTTTCTCAACGCTTGAGCATTGACGTTTCCTCACTGCTAAGGCACCGCCCATCACGTGCCAGCCGCGACGCGTAATCGACACGTGTCACTTTATGTCCCATCGCTGCCAGTCACTGGTCACAGGGTCCACGCTTGAGCGTCCAAAGCTCTCCACGCTAGAGCGTTAGAACGCGTTAGCGTTCCACTAGTGCACGCTTGAGCATTCTGCTCCTGATCCTTTGTTGTTTATTCTTCTCTCATCCAATTCATCCTTACTCTTAACATACTCTCTAAGCACACTTTCAAGCTATGGAAATAATTATCAATACACATATAATTACCCAATCTACCTCGATTAAGGTTTTCGAAAACTGGGATGGTACAAACAGTCCATTTGTCTCCATCCATTCTGCCAATAATGCAGTAGTGGACAAACCAAGAAATTTCTGGACTGGCGAAGAAAGGAAAAAGGTCCAATACCATTTGAGAGCAAGGAACATCATCACTTCATCTTTAAGCTGCAATGGGTTCTATAGGATCTCTAATTGAATGACAGCAAAGGAAATGTGGGACACCCTTCAACTGACCCATGAAAGTGCTGCCGAGGTCAAAAGGTCTTGAATGAACACATTAACCCATGAATACGAGCTATTTAGGATGAATCATGGTGAAAGCATACTAGATATGCATAATTAATTATAAATAACCAATATCATAATTAACAGGTATGCATATATCCACACAAACACATACTATCATGCATCACAAATCTGCTAACCTAAGGTATCAAACATAACGGTGATAGCCCAAAGCAGACTAAACCTAGGGTTTAGGTACTTTGTCAGGACTCAACCTCACGTAGGGTTTAGGGTTCCCCTGTACACATAAAACATACAATACAACTATATGGACTACTCTTGCCTCCCCGACGTGTGTAACTCTTTCTCCCCACCTGATAGCTAATAGAGTGATAGTCACGAACACAACGAGCACTCCTTTGCTCCTCTCCTTGCCTCACAGCCGCAGCCCACCTGCTCCAACGGGTTCCGCACGCGACTTCCAAACTTGCCCTAATCACATAAATAACACATAGACTATAGCATTAACCCTAATATGAAGTTAAAACCATGAAAAGAAGCCTAAACCAAAAGAGAACATTGTATAGGTCAATATAGGTAGATACAGAACCTCGTCTTACCCTTGACGGATCACGAAAGTAAACTGGTAGAATTGGAGTAGGAGTTGCGCTAATCACGAAAACACGATCGAAACTGGAATCGGATCCACGAACGGATCACAAACATGGATTGAAGCTCTCAACCTGTCTCTGGTCTCTAACTCAGTTCTCTATATCAGTTACAAGTTCATAAACTTGTCCATGGTGAAAATGATGAAATATTTATAGAGGTAAAACTCTGCGGCGAACGCTTTAGCATTCTGGAACTCCACGCTTTAGTGTTCCAACGTTGGAGCGTTGGTTTTCTCAACGCTTGAGCATTGACGTTTCCTCACTGCTAAGGCACCGCCCATCACGTGCCAGCCACGACGCGTAACCGACACGTGCCACTTTACGTCCCATCGTTGCCAGTCACTGGTCAGAGGATCCACGCTTGAGCGTCCAAAGCTCTCCATGTTAGAGCGTTAGCACGCTTTAGCATTCCACTAGTGCACGCTTGAGCATTCTGCTCCTGATCATTTGTTCTTTATTCTTCTCTCATCCAATTCATCCTTACTCTTAACATACTCTCTAAACACACTTTCAAGCTATGGAAATAATTATCACTACGCATATAATTACCCAATCTACCTCGATTAAGGTTTTCGAAAACTGGGATGGTACAAACAGTCCATTTGTCTCCATCCATTCTGCCAATAATGCAGTAGTGGACAAACCAAGAAATTTCTGGACTGGCGAAGAAAGGAAAAAGGTCCAATACCATTTGAGAGCAAGGAACATCATCACTTCATCTTTAAGCTGCAATGGGTTCTATAGGATCTCTAATTGAATGACAGCAAAGGAAATGTGGGACACCCTTCAACTGACCCATGAAAGTGCTGCCGAGGTCAAAAGGTCTTGAATGAACACATTAACCCATGAATACGAGCTATTTAGGATGAATCATGGTGAAAGCATACTAGATATGCATAATTAATTATAAATAACCAATATCATAATTAACAGGTATGCATATATCCACACAAACACATACTATCATGCATCACAAATCTGCTAACCTAAGGTATCAAACATAACGGTGATAGCCCAAAGCAGACTAAACCTAGGGTTTAGGTACTTTGTCAGGACTCAACCTCACGTAGGGTTTAGGGTTCCCCTGTACACATAAAACATACAATACAACTATATGGACTACTCTTGCCTCCCCGACGTGTGTAACTCTTTCTCCCCACCTGATAGCTAATAGAGTGATAGTCACGAACAAAAACGAGCCCTCCTTTGCTCCTCTCCTTGCCTCACAGCCGCAGCCCACCTGCTCCAACGGGTTCCGTACGCGACTTCCA
Source organism: Ammopiptanthus mongolicus (assembly GCA_039655645.1). Lineage (NCBI taxonomy): Eukaryota > Viridiplantae > Streptophyta > Magnoliopsida > Fabales > Fabaceae > Ammopiptanthus > Ammopiptanthus mongolicus. The sequence goes on from CM077347.1 coordinate 48,449,839, forward strand.
AATTTGCCCTAATCACAGAAATAACACATAGACTATAGCATTAACCCTAATATGAAGTTAAAACCATGAAAAGAAGCCTAAACCAAAAGAGAACATTGTATAGGTCAATATAGGTAGATACAAAACCTCGTCTTACCCTTGACGGATCACGAAAGTAAACCGGTAGAATTGGAGTAGGAGTTGCGTTGATCACGAAAACACGATCGGAACTGGAATCGGATCCACGAACGGATCACAAACTTGGATTGAAGCTCTCAACCTGCCTCTGGTCTCTAACTCAGTTCTCTATCTCAGTTATAAGTTCATAAACTTGTCCATGGTGAAAATGATGAAATATTTATAGAGGTAAAACTCTGCGGCGAACGCTTTATCATTCTGGAACTCCACGCTTTAGTGTTCCAACGTTTAAGCGTTGGTTTCCTCAACGCTTGAGCATTGACGTTTCCTCACTGCTAAGGCACCGCCCATCACGTGCCAGCCGCGACGCGTAACCGACACGTGTCACTTTACGTCCCATCATTTCCAGTCACTGGTCAGAGGGTCCACGCATGAGCGTCCAAAGCTCTCCGCGCTAGAGCGTTAGCACGCTTTAGCGTTCCACTAGTGCACGCTTGAGCATTCTGCTCCTGATCCTTTGTTCTTTATTCTTCTCTCATCCAATTCATCCTTACTCTTAACATACTCTCTAAATACACTTTCAAGCTATGGAAATAATTATCAATACGCATATAATTACCCAATCTACCTCGATTAAGGTTTTCGAAAACTGGGATGGTACAAACAGTCCATTTGTCTCCATCCATTCTGCCAATAATGCAGTGGTGGACAAACCAAGAAATTTCTGGACTGGCAAAGAAAGGAAAAAGGTCCAATACCATTTGAGAGCAAGGAACATCATCACTTCATCTTTAAGCTGCAATGGGTTCTATAGGATCTCTAATTGAAAGACAGCCGAGGAAATGTGGGACACCCTTCAACTGACCCATGAAGGTGCTACCGAGGTCAAAAGGTCTTGAATGAACACATTAACCCATGAATATGAGCTATTTAGGATGAATCATGGTGAAAGCATACAAGATATGCATAAACGTTTTAACCATGTAACACCCCGAAATCCGTATCTGTCATTTTTCTGTCTTTTAGTGAATCTGTTGTGAGTAAATTGTATGATAACCCTAATTCAGTTAATGTAAATTAATAACTGGAAGATGATGAGTAGGAATCAATAGAGAATTCGAAACTCATTTTAAAAATCATAAAACATTGGTTGTGTTATTCTGTGTTTTGATCATAGACCGGTAAAAATATTATTATTTTAATCACTAAAACCCCTCCTCTCTCCCGATTTTTCTCTCTCTACCATCTCACTTCTTCTCTTCAAACTAAACACATCACCTTCATCTACTCTTCAAGCTCTACAACTTTCATGAAGAAAGTTTCGTCAAAGAAGCAACTTCATTTTTGGACCAACTTCAGGACTTCACCTTTTCAACTTCATCCTTCCAGAGTAAGTATAGGTCTACTCATTTCCTTCATCTTTAACTCTTGGACTTCATGAAAATTCATCACTTTGTTAATGGATAATTTTTTAATATGCTTGATCCTTAGAGTTTGTTGATTCTTTGTTAGGGTTTCAACTCATGGAAACCATTTCCATCATCCTTTCAAGGAGCTCTTTGTGGATCTACAAGAGGTATGGGGAAGTGAACCAAAGTCACACCTTAGGGTGGATGAGAATGGTGAGATGACCCTCCTCTCTTAGAAGGATAGTCCCATTAGTCCCAAAATGTAACACCCCTCGGATGTGCTACGTACCCGAATTCAAATGTGGAAAATATCAAGAAAATTAAACGCTGGTTGCTTTCGAAAAATAACATAATTATTTAGCTACGTTCAAAAACGCGGTTTCTAAAAATTTTCTGCATGCATAGGCAAAACAACTCAAGACGAAGAAATAACTTCATATCACACGCTAATAATTAATGTGCATAAAACATAAACATAACATAGGTTCAGGTCTAATATATATCCTATTACAGACTTAAGAACATAAATTCAACATACATGCAGCATATATAAAACTGCTTCAAAAATAAAAGACTTCTAAGCTGGTCGGCTAAAAGTAGCCATGGGGTACAACCCAAAGTCAACTTTTTCAACAGGCTCCGTCATCCGAGTCCTCACGTGCTCGCGGGGACCTATGAACAGCATCTGTACATGTGTTCCAAAAACACAACAGGGTGTCCAACATGTACAGGCAAAGGTGCGATACTCATATAAAGTTTACCATGATAGCCGCATAGGCGACAAACAGCATAAACATTCACAGATAAATACAGTTATAAGAGCAGTTAACTATATATAATATCTCAAACACCATCATGAGTTATAATAATGCATGAGACTTCAATATCATCTTTCTAATTCATGTACTCCGGAGATTCTAACTTCCCAACATCGAGCGATAGGCCGTAGTAACACCTGTAACACAATTGTCCTCATGAGTCAGCCGCTCAATTTAGGTCCGAACTCCAATTATTCCAGGGTACCACGTCTCACCATATCATGAATACTCCAGTCTCTGATTGAGTCAATTCGTGTTGGGCAACCGATTTACCACGGCAAAGGGTTGCTACGCCACCGGCCACTTGTGGAGTCTCTAACACAGAATGTCCCTATAGGCCTAGTGGCACATCTGCCGATTCATGCATGTACACAGAAAGTTTTCTATTTTGTTTTCGTTCATTCTTTCAATTGTCGAGACATAAAGTCCACGACTCATTTCAAAAGGACATTAAGCCCGTTCAAATAAAAAATAAAAAACATAGGACACAAAGTCCGAGTGCTCGATCCATAAGACACTAGCCCAATGTCTCAGTCACTAGGTTTGGGTTCATCTCAAAAGATCCATCATTTTTCCTTTTGGTTTTATTTTCTCAAAACAACTTTGGAAAACAAAACACTTTTATTGTTCTTGAAATAATACATTTCTATATCAAAGGGGACATTTTCCGGGAAAAACACTTTCTTGGAAACAAAACCCGTTTTCTAAGGTTTCACGCCTTTTTAAAACGTTTTTCTGAAACAAAACTTGTTTTGGACAACTTTCCACAAAACCAATTTTTCTTTTCAAAAGGACATCACTTTTTCTAAAAGGAAGATAATTTTTCTTGAAAATGCAACACGTTTTACAAAAACCACTTTTTGATTTCAAAACGCGTTATTCAAAAATTTGATTTCAGATTTCGAGTCTTTTAATAGTAAACAACTTCATAACTCATTCAAACTTAACTCCAAATCATCAATCAAAGCCATCACATAACATATATCAAACAAGAACTATGAATCTACCAAACTTAAAATGAACTACCTCCCTTTACCTCTCTAGGATGCTCAACCAAAACTCGAACGATTCTCGGTTCCGGCTCCGGTTTCGTACGCGTCACCTAAAACAATCAAACACAATACAATTCAAACAACAAATCAACATCAATATACAACATCAAAACATAAATTTTCCTTCCCCTAAAAGGTTCAAGGTTTGGCCAATAAAAGATAAAAGGCTAGGGATCTCATTTGGTTCTAAACTTTTGGATGGTTGGTTCATGAACGTAGTTAACACTACTACAAGTCCTATGAATCAAAAATGTGAAACAAAACTCAAGGTTTTGACACATGAAGGTCTTGGCCATTTTGGGCAAAAGAGGTTAGAAATTGATTTGGTTTTCCATCACTTGGATTCAAAGACAATAGGAAAGCTAAGGATGGAATCAAGAGTTAGAAATCAAAAATTTGATCAAAAACACTATTCATCATCACTTCTAGGTTTCGGCCATATTGGGCATTAAGAGCTAGGATGAGAATTGAATCATGAGCTCTTGGGTTTAGGTAGAGAATGATGAAGTGAGTTCAAAGAAATTGGTTTCCCATTAAAAGGATTTTTCTACAATTTCTTATGAATTTTCAAAGATTTGGATCTCAAAATGGGTTTTCATGAAAATGGATTTTGATCATGAGATTGAGATAGATTCAAGAAGCTAGGAGATCATAGAAGTGATCTTACCTAAGAATGGATGAAGATTGATCAAAGATTCAAGGTTTTTCTTCAAAGATTAAAGGATTTCTCAAGGATTCAATGGTGGTTTTCATGGAGGAAGAAGATGAAGTTCTTGGCTCTTCAAGGGGGCTGGGCTGCGTGAATTAGGGCTGGAGAAGGGGCTGTCCAGCCTTCTAATAAGTCACTTAAGGGCAAAAAGGTCATTTGGTTCAAGGGTAAAATGGTAAAAGGTGAAAATGGTTAAGTTAGGGGTATTTTGGTAATTTCACATCTAGATTTTTCCGATCGTCATGACGACTCTGACATGCTCTCTCAAGTGATCTAGCATGATGTGGTATCAAGATTATCCTTTGTCGGGTCTCATTGAATCCCTTTATGACTCCAAACGCCTCTCGGTTCGATTATACGGCCGAATATAATATATTATTTTTATTTTTCAGATGTCAAGACACATTTTTTCGAAAATATATGAAACGTGATTCTAAGACTAACTGTTTCGTTCACGGGTCAAAATTAGGTCTTGATAGCATTAAAACACTACTGTCAATGAAAAACGCAGACCGGGCTCCGTCTGAGTTTTCGGCTCAAAATTAATCGTAGCTTCCGACGATATCGTTGAGCATGACTATGGTCTGGAATATTTTATTTCCATTTCTAAGACCTCGAATAAAATATAAGTTCATAAATACTGATTAATGAGGAAAACTTGAAAATCGAGGTGTTACACAAAACTCCTACTATTATTAACAATGCCTAGCCGTATATAAAACGATAGCGTGGTAGTCAAACAACGTCGCGGAAGCAAACAAGCAACAACGGCAAGCATAGAAAGATCATCAGAGTGAAACGCAACATAAAAGTAACTGTACAAATACCATACATATCTTAGCCCATCAGTAGGGCACTGTACATACATATACATGCTGTCAAAATAAAAACTGAAAATACATCCACATCCAAAAGAAAACTCTCGGAGCTCACCAGCACTACCCGTCCCTTCTCAAAAGGTACACAAAATGCTCTCAGCTCACAACCTAGGACGCACTGGCAGGCTCTCACCATCAGTGGTGAGGATGCCCTGAGCTACCCTGACCCTCGCCATGAGTACGCCTGTATTGCACCAGAGGCTCATACTCTGACGAAAAGCTGGACACCACAATCCTATGCTTACGGTAGGTACTCAGATACCGCTCCGTCCTCCGGCACTGGCCTCGGTAGATGTAGCCTCTCCTGCTGGATACAACTGAGGACTGGGTTGCCACCCACATGTAGTCTCGCTCCCTCGGCCTCAGTGGTCGCCACATCCTAGGAAAAGGAAGGAGCTGGTACACGCGGTAAGGGCCAACGATATCCACGTACGGCGGCGTGCCGCTTCAAAAGATCAGACTGACGGGTCCCATTTAAACCACCAAGAAGGTCGAGGGGTCCAACCACCATCCCATCTCATCATGGTATACAATCTCAATGTCTCCCAGCACCGGCATCCGCGGTGCCCCCATGATAAATGGGTGAAGTCTGGGGTCCATCCTGCTCCTCGGCTGGCTCGTTGTCTTCATGCGAACCCAAAACAGAACAACAAAAACGACAGTAGCGAGATAAGAAATACCATGCATAACAATATCGGAAAACAACAGTAATGTAGTAAACACATATAACATGTAGCAGATATCGCAAATCTAACAGTTACTGCATTCCGACAAACGTCTCTCAAGACAACACATGCAACAAGCATCCATCTCCATGAGTCTCACACTCAGATCAATCCTCTAGATCAGGATACTAATCCCATGCAGGATGTCGGCCGAATCGCTCACAAAACTGGTTCCCACTGGAATGGTTCCACACACGAACAAGTCCACACCGGAACAGGTTCTGTGTCGGAAAGGAGTTAGCTTGTCCAAGAAACCAAACCACTCACCGTGACCAATAAGAGTGCATCCCCCTTCCACAGTGGAACCGGGGAATCTCGGTTGCCTTGGAATGTTAGCCTGCAACAAATGGAAAGCTCTGGGCTTAGTCGGGCAAATCGGACTGAATCGGGCGTCACGAAAGGATAGTGGCTACCTCACTGTAAACTATTCCTGAGACCGGCAACATCCCCAAGGTCACTCACTTGACCGCCCCATCTACTCTCTATACTCGCACTCAGGTATAACTAACCTCGTATGACGTTGGCAGCCCATACTACCTGTCACACGGCCACGCTACTTGGCAGCTGATGATGATATGCAGCAAACATCTTCAATGGACTTGATACCGGATCTCACGTCTAAGCTCTCAGTTAGAAGCAACTCGATGCCACTGCATCCACACGGCCACAGCCTCGACGCCACGCGTCCACGAGCCACAGCTCCAACAGTCATGGCCACAGCCTCGAAAAGTCAGCATAACAGCAACGACACCATCCACGATATCAATCCGACAACAACACGGCACATAGCCAAACTTAGTTCTACGGCATTCCGCCATAACGTTCAACATCACAGCATACAGCATAATAACAGCATCAATAATACCAACGACAGCACATAACAACATATCACATACCAAGTAGCATATAGGCACTTAGACAGATAGCAACAACAACAATCAACAGCATACAGTCATACGAAGTCAAACATCCTCAATCAACAATTTACTAGCCTAGGGTTTCCAACTTAACGGCGATATCCCAAAGTAAGCTAAACCTAGGGTTTAGGTACTTTATCGGGGCTCAACCACTAGTAGGATTAGGGCTTCGCTACACATAGCAGAAAAACATCCTACACTACTCTTGCACAGTAGTATTCTTTCTCGTCACGATCACAACGGTGTAGTCGGAATCGCGATCCGAAGTTCCGGAGTCCCTTTGCAACACCCTTTCCCGAGTGTCACATTCCCGAACGTTTATAAGGCCGAAAATATTTATTTATGCGGAAAATACGATTTTTCTTTTTCTTTTCTTTTCATAAAGATGTAATGGGATTAGTAAAGGTAATAAATATTACTAATGAGTGAACTTAGGTCCACCATGCATTACTAGAACATACATACAGTATTATAAATACAGAAACAGAAAACAGAAACAGAAACATCAACATTACTGTATACAGACATAAATCGAATGTATGACTGACATAAGAAAATACAATAAGTACTAGGAGTCGTAGCTCCCAAAAGGTACTACAAAAACTGACATAGTCTGGCCGACAACAAAACTAAAACAGCAAAAGAGTCCATCTCCGAACTCAAAGGGACTGCAGAACCGAACCATCGTCGCGTCCATCTGTTCAAGCATCAACAGCAAGTACCAGCAGAAAACATACAGATATGGGTGAGATTCCCGTTCATCAACACAACAAAACAGCAGTAGCAAAAACGGGACGACTCACCGGGTAACAGCGTACCCAACATGCTTACAAGGTTCTCAATATAAATCATATTAGGCAGTTAACAACATAATAGCATGCTAAACATTTAACAGCATAATATAAGGCATCCTTAAACAGTACAGCGATGTATAACAGTAAATGTAAACATCAATAGCCATAAACATCAATAGCCATGCAATGCAATGCAATGTATATGACTCAATGTCAATGTCACTGGGTACTACTCTGACCCCTACTCCATGGAGCTAACAAAACATTCGGAGAGAGTGAATGGGAGGACATGTTCCGGTTTCTGCCAGCCATGAGCAAGATGCTACAACATTCGTAACGTGCACGTATCTGGCTTTACGGTAACACTCTCGACCAAACATGAAAAGTACGGCATCTAGTAGAGGATATCAGTGTATTGCACGGATTCGCCACGACACAGAAGAATCACCAACTGGTCACATGTCAGCCCTTCCAACCCTGATACCTCCAAAAAGACCATTGAAGATCGTCACCGTAAGATTCGCACCCGCATCAAGGTGTAAGCTCAACTCCTAGGCTCAAGGCCTTACAACTATGCAAATGAAATGCCAATGCTTACACAAAGCAGATGCGATAAAGCAATGTCTATCCATTGGATAAACCTCAAGGTTCACTAAGGTTCTCTTCCTTAGAAAATCCACACGTCTTTGTTTTATAAAACAGTTATCCATCGGATAAAACAATTATCCATCGGATAAATATCTCGTGATTCCTTTGGAATGATCCAGACTGCTTTCAGAATCGTCGACTGTCCCCACAAACCAACACAAGTCTTTTCAGCGTGTTTTGTCCTCACTCACACGCTTTCTAGGAAACTTCCCAGAAGGTCACCCATCCCATAATTACTCTAATTCAAGCACGCTTAACTATAAAGTACTTATGTTCTAAGCTCCCGAAAAGAAGATAAATCTTGTTGGTATGGGTAGTACCAACCAATTCTTATATGCCTTCCCTTAACTATACAGTCCCATACCTGCATAGCCTCAGGATTCCTTCCACTGTACAGTCCCATACCTGCACAGCCTCAGGATCTCTCTCATTCCAGTTATCACAAGACAGAAACAATTGAACGATTAACCTAGATCCGAATCATCGGTCCGTCATCGAACTACTGTTTCGAAAACCAAAACGTTTCGTGTTTGTGTCTACGTCTTATGAATTATGTCTCAAGTCCTAAGCATTATGAGTAAGGATTGAGAATCCTCTTAGATAAGTCTTTGAGCCTTTCTAAGATATTAATCCCTTGTCTTTCAATTAAGGAAACAAGTGTTGATTTCACTTAAGTCTTATGAACTCATTGATGTACTAAGTCATCAATGGTATAGTACATGGTCATGTTCCACCACATACCATACTTAATTAACCCTTGTCTTCAACTCTAAGTTAATTACTTAACTTAGGTTTTTCACGCGTAAAACTTTACGATTGAGTTAGAAAACTCTTTTTGTAAACCAAACAACTTTTACAATTAAAAACTCATTTGATTTAAAACAACATTTGAACTACTTACTTCATTTCTAGCATTTTCTGAAACATGAAATTCGCTTAGCGGAATTCCATTCGCTTAGCGAAAATGAGGCAGTGATGGCCAACTAAGACTTTCCCTGTTTTTCGCGTAGCGAAAGTAATTTCGCTTAGCGAAATGTTGCCTTAAAACAAGACATCAACCTTATGGAACCATTTTGATTCTCTTCATGAAACCACTTCTTTTCTCATTTTGAGTCACTTGATTAGTTAGATGAACTAAGGATAAGGTATAAAACATGTTTCACTTTGGTGAAAGCACTTTGAGATTTAATTCCATTTAAAGTCACTTAGGGTTTTTCTTTGAAAAACACAAGTTATTGAAAACACTTTCTTTACATCAAAACTTGACTTGTCCAAGAACTATTCATATCCTTCCTTTCCTCAAGGTCATGGCTAATAGCCAACTAGGAATCAATGTGAAGTTTTACTTCATCAACCAATCAAAGTATGGCTCACAACACTTACACAATCATGATAACCATAATACACATTACTACATCATAATCAAACATCCAAGTCCATCACACATTATGGTCTCATAATCAACAATAAAAAGTCCATACTTGATCTAGTGATCAAAGTAGGTTTTCCAACATACATGAAAATGGTTTTTCATTCAATCATCTCATCATCAACATATGCTAAAACACAACACAACATACCAAAGCATAAACTCATCATGACATTCTTGTTCTCCATGAGAACTTAACAAAACATAACTAAAAGTGAACCCAAACTAAAGGGTTTCACCCACACATAAAGTAAACAACCATCTTCACCACCACCATCTTGGTGTGATGAGGTTCTTCTCCCCGTACCTGTTGAAGAGCAGATTCCCGGATCAAAGTCGGTTGATCGGTTTGTGAACCTCCTGATAGTTGTCACCAACTACAAACAACCAAACAATCAAACATTAAACAACAATCAAACCAAACTCAACAATTCTCACAAAGAGGGTTTCGGCCACCCTAAAGAGAATAAAGCTAGGAATTGATCTTGATTTTCCATTTCATGGATTCAAAGGCATTAGGAAAGCTAAGGATGAAATCAAGTGTTAAAAATCAAAAATTGATGAAAACACTATTCATCATCATCAAGAAGGGTTCGGCCCTAATGTGCTTTTTGAGCTATGATGAGAGTTGAATCATAAGCTCTTGGGTTTAGATAGAGAATGATGAGGTGAGTTCAAAGAACTTGGTCTTACCTCAAAAGGATTTTTCTACAATTTCCTATGGATTTTCAAAGTTTTGGATCTAAGAAATAATTTTCATGAAAATGAAGATTGATCTTGAAATAAAGAGATATTCAAGAAGCTAAGAGATCATAGAAGTGATCTTACCTTAAAATGATGGAAGATTGCTCAAGGAATCAAGTGAATCCAACAAGTGATTCAAGCTTTTCAAGAAGAAAAATGGAGTTTCTCTTCAAGAACAACAATGGTGTTCTTCTTTGGGCAGAAATTTCGTGAATGAGGGGCTGGATGGGCTGAGTTCAGCCTTTAAAACAAGTCACTTAAGGGCAAAATGGTCATTTGCCAAAAGGGTAAAATGGTAAAAGTGCAAAAGGCTAAGGTTAGGGGCATTTTGGTCATTTTGCGTCTAGATTTTCTCGATCATCATGACGACTCTGGCATACTCTCCCAAGTGTCCTGGGATGTTGTGATATCAAGGTTATCTGTTGGCGAGTCTCGGTAAGTCCATATGTGGCTCCGTTCGTCACCCGATTGAGAAATCCGCCCGAACGAAGGTCAGGAAATGATTTTTCTGAAATTTTTACGAAATTTAACCAAAACGTAGAGAATCAAATTCTAAGACTTACTGTCTTGTTCACGAGTCCATCTGAGGTCTTCTGAGCAGTAAAATCATACTGTCAGTGTAAAAACGCAGACCGGACTCCGTTTGAGTTTTCGACTCAAAACTTAATCGTAGCTTCCTACGATATCGTCGAGAATGACTATGGTCTCGGAATATTTTATTTCTATTCCTACGACCTCGAATAAAATAAAGACGTTAAAATACTGAAGAATTATAAAACGTGAAAATCGGGGTGTTACACCCTTAATTCAAGCTTTCTCACTGTAAAACATTGCTTCCTCTCTCTCTCTAGTTGCAAAGAATTCTGGAAACTCAAGTGAATTTTAGTGCAAATGAGGGATAGAAATGAAACTCCACTAACTTAAGCTGCTATGCACACTTTAGCATGGACAACCTTCACTTTTGAGCGTGCCCACGCTTGAGCGTGAGGTCCTCTCCACGCTTGAGTGTGGAACCTTGTCCGCTCCGCCTTGACCCTGGCCTGAGACGTGTAGCACATGCGTCAAAAAGCACACCAGCTGGCAAACGCACTAGGAACGCTTGAGCGTTCAACGTCACCAACGCTTGAGCGTTGGCATGCTAGGGCATGCTACTTTCCAACGCTTGAGTGTGTATCTCAGCTGGGAAAAGTCTTCGAAACTTCTGGCTCCCACAGTTACTCGTTTAATGCCTTAGGCACCTCCAACCTTGTTCAAGCCTATTCCTAAGCTTCAAACTAGGTCTTAAACTAGCACACAACAAATTACACCATCATTCAAAGCCCTAATCAAGATTAATCCACTCGATTAGAGTCACAGAAAATAGGGATGTTAAAAATAGGTTGTTTGTGGTCTTGAATGTCTTATTTATTGATAAAGGGCTTCACTTTATTGTGGAGTTCTCTTATGATTTGGTTTTGTAATAATTTAGTTCCTGGATTTTCTGACATTGCTTGAATCATTGCTATTTTTCTCTTAAAATAGACATTGGATTTCGAAAATTCTTTTTGATCTTGAAAATAGACATCTTGGGATTCATTTTGGTCACAAATTTCATTTGATTTCATAAAGTTTTGATACAAGAAAATCTGTTTCAAAACTGGTTAAGGGTTTCTTTCTTGGATTCGGGTTAGCATGCCTTTTTTGTAAAACTGTACTATTTGTGTGACGTATTTGTTGACAAGTGACTCCAAACACAAGAGAGGGGTGAATTGTGTGTGATCTTGAATACGAAAAACTTTTGTAAATAAAGCTCTTTAATAAAAAATCGCAGAAAGAAAATGACAATAATGTAAATTGCGATAATTAAATAAATGAAATTAAAGTGCGATAAATAACTACGATAGTAAAAGGATAGGGAAAAGGAAAGAACATGAAGATTTATCCTGGTTCGGCTACCAACTACCACAGTAGCCTAGATCCAGTCCCCAAGGTCAAGCACCAAGGGTTTTCACTCAATAACTAGCTTTTAAATCAGGTTCAGCTAGAAACCTTTACAACCAAGAACACTTCTCACTGACCAGGGATATCACCTCCCCCAGTGAAAAAGCCTCAACCAAGCTTAACAGGTGCTGGTAACCTTCAGAGCACTCCTCACAGAATTTGATTTAACCTTCCCCAGTGATAGAGTCTCCACCAAGCTTAACAGGTGCTGGTAACCTTCAGAGCACTCCTCACAGACCAGGGATATAACCTCCCCTAGTGAAAGAGCCTCAAACAACCCAAGAGATATCACCTCTCTTGTCAATTTGGTAACCAAAAGATGGTTTGAGTCGTTTGACTCTTACCACAATGTAGCACTCTTAATAGAGCAGATAAAAAACAAATTGAAGTTCAATACAAGTCAAACTATATGGAGTAAAAGCTCTCTCTCAATATAAGTATAATCAAAATATAGTAGTAGTGAGAGTGATAAAAAGATTTGATAGATTTTTAGCGCAATAGGATTAGTGAGTGTTGTTCTGATGGCCGCCTCAACATCCCTATTTATAGAAAAACATTTAAGCCCATAGGAATTAGGTTAAGCCCATTTAGAAAACAAGCTAATCGCTTCATAATCGATTATTGCAAGGTCATAATCAATTATCTGATTATTTAGAAACACGCTGGAGAGGCAGTCACATCGTAATCGATTATGCTAATCGATTATGTGGGTTCTCTATTTGAAGGTCACTCACACGCATAAGAGCATAATCGATTATTCAATCGATTATGTCTATAATCGATTATGCTAATCGATTACTTCTTCTTTGTTTTGAAAACCAGCTTTTCAGATATATGATAATCGATTATTATAAAACATCTAATCGATTATTCTCATTAAAAACCAACTGATTTTAAACTTAACGGCTATTAATGATTTTATCCAATTGAATCGGTTAAAGCCTATTAAGTTTTATTTTTACTCCTCATATCATGTATGTTTGTGATTGATTTTAGATTTGAGAGCTTTACTACCATTTACAACATGATCTAGCAGACAATATAAATAATGAAAATTCCTTTAACCCCATCTTGAAAGACTTGATCTTCATCAAATTCTTTTCCGCTTTTTGCAGTCTAGTCCTTCTGAGATTTCCTTTTGTCTATCATCATGCTCATATTCTCCTTGACTTCTTTTGTCATTCATGTCCTTCGAGGAATCCTTATGTCAATCATGAAAACTAAATAAATCCTGTCAAGGCATATATTCACATTCTCCCCCTTTTTGATGATGACAAACATCTCAAGGAGGGATTTGCTCAAGAAATGGATTAGAGCATTTCATATATAAATATCAGAGTTAATGCGCAGATAATATGCTCTACTCCCTCTTATTCTATGCAAATTTGAAATCCACTCCCCCTGATTCATTTAACCATATAAACTCTCCTCCTTTTGGCATTATCAAATAGCGGAAACACAATAATAGCAAGGCATATATTCAGGTCATCTCATAACCAAGCAAGAAATATGGACACCACTTGTTAAGATACCACTTGTTGGGATAAAACAGTTGTTTATAAAGGTGCACAAAACATTTATTACACTTGTGATGAAGAAAACATTTATTATGATAAACCACTTGTGGTCTGACCATTTATACCACTTGTTATTCTTCCAAGTTAATATCACTTGTTGTTTTACATTCTTGCCTTTTCTTTCCCGTATAGCTCATGATTTCAAAGGGAATAGGATTGGTCAAGAATTTTAGAAACATCTCCCCTATTTGATATTGCATTTTTTTTTCAGGTATTTAGAGATAAGACATGCATAAATTCAAGTAGAGAATTTTTAGAGATATAGCATAGTTTGAAAGAAAATTCTCACCCTTTGACAAATGATTATTTAATCCTATATTTCTATACTTCCTTGAAACGAGCATATATTTCTCCCCTTTCAAAAACAATTTTTCCAAATAAGCACTTCAATTTTCATAGGGCATTGGAGAAAGGATGGAAGAGCATTTAATCACAATAAGCATCATTCAATCCACAATGTTGAGTATCATAAGAGTTTATGGATTAGGAAACTTATTGAGTATAATGTAATGTGGTGATCCTCATTTGCGATATTCTTTTGCACTTGAGTTGTCTTCCCTTGAGTTTCCCATTTCATATTGCTAGAAGAAATTCTTTCAATGCTCATCTTTATTCAATTTTCCTTTTGTCCACATGTGTTTGTAATTTCGACAATCGATTGCTATTTTGACATCTATAGAGCTCTCAAAACAAAGATTGGCATCAAATATAGTTTAAGCACATCTACAAGCAAGACATAGGTTGATAGATAATATGTAAAGCATATATCACATTATCAACCAACCATTTAATTGAGGACAATTTACTCACATATGCACTTGAGTTCAAACACTTGGTTTATGCATGGTTATGTGTCAAGATTACCAAGGATGCATGATCATCATCAAAACTTGTATAAATATGTTGGAGCATTTCATGATCATGTAAGGGATAGTTTTAAGGATAAACATTCATTTAGCAATTTCAAGCAAGAGAGTATAAAACATGTCTTATGATCATTATCATGTGTATTGCATTTAAAAGCATTAAGACATGTATAAAATGATTTCATAAATTCCATGTATGTTGCAACAAACTAAACGTGAGAGATAAGGATAGTGATCACCAATGTTGCACTAATACTCATTTTATTATCAAATGGAGGTTGTTGTTGTTCTTTGTGCTTTATGATATAATCGATTATCCTCCTTCTGGTAATCAATTGCCTTCATTCTGACTTGTTTAGTCTTAATCCCATTTTGATCCTGTAATAGATTATTATCTTCTCCATAATCGATTATTCTGCCTTCTTTGATATAATCGATTAAGTAATCAGAGTCTTTCCGGGTTTCTTTCCATAATCGATTATATAGTTGATTTCTGCTAATGAACATTCAAATATATACTCGATTATGTAATCCCTTGTTCTTGCTGAGCTTCGCATAATCGATTACTGTAATCGATTATGACTCCTCTGGTTTGTGCCTTCCGTGCATGGTCGATTATAGGAATCGATTAAGACTCCTATGGATTTTTCAATTTCTCCCCTTATCATGTGTAATCGACTATCCTAATCGATTATTCCTCGAAAATTTCAGAACTTAGCCAATTCCTTTGGAGAGAACTCTTGTCTCCTCTCATGTGCTTCGAATAACCATTATTAAGATATCCATTCTGATTTCTTGGTCTTCAAGCACACCTACAACACAGAATCAAGTATTGCCTTTTGGTACCCAAACCATTTTGGGTCCCTGTGTGTTAGTTTTGGGCAACACGCCTTTTGGAATCCATGCATTTTTAACATACACATCTTTATTTCTCCTAATATTGTAGATAGAAGCAGTGTGGCCTTTTCTACGACAATGAAAGCATTTTACAAAAGGACTACTAGATGTGTTGTTGGGACTGAAAAACTTTTTAAAAGACTTTTCATGTATTTTTGAGTAATAACCCAGACCAGCTTTGTCATAAGTTCCTTTTTGATTCCCTAAGAGAACATTTAGATTGTCTCTTCCCATAGTGAATTTTCCAAGTGTATTTTTCAAGTCCTCAATTTCATTCTTCAAGACACTACATTTATCATAATTAAAAACTTCATCCTTTTTATTTTCACAAATGGTGCATGATGAAATTTCGGGTAAAACAACTTGTTTTTCCTTAAGACTTTCCATTGCTTTGTTCAAAACAACGATTTTTGATTCAGGAAGAAATATGGTTTTCTTAGATGAAGAAATGATTTTTCGAAGTCTAATAGTTTCATCATTTAACTTTTCACATGCAATAAACAAATCATCATAAGATAAATCAATTTCAGGCTCAAGATTGTTTACCTCATCTTTCTCACGATTAGCCAAGAGGCATTGATTTGCCTCCTCATTATTCGATTCATCGGATGAGTCCATATCGTTGTCATCCCAGGCAATATAAGCTCTCCTTCCTTTACTGTCTTTTTGTGGCCTTTTATCCGATTTTACATACATCTTCTGGCCTTGAGGACATTCAGGTTTTATGTGTCCCTTTTTGCCGCAATTGTAGCATGTTGGACTGAAGGAAGTTCCTTCTTTATCATTTTTGTTTTGACACTTGGGGAATTGCTTTGCTTTGCCTCTTTGCATCATGAACCTTTTAAACCTGTGAAACATTATGTTCATATTTTTCTCGTTTTCATCAAGGCTATCATAATCATCAAAGTCACATTATTCTTCTCCTCCATTGATACTTGCTTTGAGAGCAAGACTTTTCTTTTTCTTATCACTTTCCTCGCTTTCAATGAGTCGATTTAGTTCAAGCTCATGTTCTTGCAATTTGCCAAATAGTGTTGCCAAAGACATAGAAGATAAATCTCTAGATTCAAATATAGCAGTAACTTTAGGTTACCAACTTCTATTTAAACATCTAAGAACTTTATTAATCAAATCCTCATTGCTAAAGGATTTCCCAAGAGCCCTAAGATGATTTACAATATGGGTAAAACGTTTCTGCATATCATGTATGCTTTCACCCTTAATCATCCTAAATAGCTCATACTCATGGGTCAATGTGTTCATTCGAGCCCTTTTGACCTCGATAGTACCGTCGTGTGTCAATTGAAGGGTGTCTCACATTTGTTTAACGGTCATGCAATTTGAGACCCTATAGAACTCATCGTAGCTTAAAGCTGAAGTGATGATGTTCCTAGCTTTCAAATTGTATTGGACCTTTTTCCTTTCCTCGTTGGTCCAAAGATTTCTCGATTTATTCACCACCTCATTATTAACTGAATGAGTGGGGACAAATGAACCGTTTTCCACAACGTCCCAGACTTCGAGGTCCACAGCTTTAAGAAAGATTTGCATTCTTTCTTTCCAATAACCATACCCTTCACCATTGAGAGATGGGGGTCTGATGGAATGTCGCTCGTGATTAAAATTGTTTGAGTTCATGTTACCCCTTGAGGCAATTAAGCCCTTTAGACAAGAGTTAAGCTCTGATGCCACTTGTTGACAAGTGACTCCAAACACAAGAGGGGGTGAATTGTGTGTGATCTTGAATTTAAAAAACTTTTGCAAATAAAGCTCTTTAATAATAAATCGCACAAAGAAAATGACAATAATGTAAATTGCGATAATTAAATAACTGAAATCAAAGTACGATAAATAACTACGATAGTAAAAGGATAGGGAAAAGGAAAGAACACGCAGATTTATCCTGGTTCGGCTACCAACTACCCCAGTAGTCTACGTCCAGTCCCCAAGGTCAATCACCAAGGGTTTTCACTCAATAACTAGCTTTTAAATCAGGTTCAGCTAGAAACCTTTACAACCAAAAGCACTTCTCACAGACCAAGGATATCACCTCCCCGAGTGAAAAAGCCTTAACCAAGCTTAACAGGTGCTGGTAACCTTCAGAGCACTCCTCACAGACCAGGGATATAACCTTCCCCAGTGACAGAGTTTCAACCAAGCTTAACAGTTGCTAGTAACCTTCAGAGCACTCCTCACAGACCAGGGATATAACCTCCCCCAGTGAAAGAGCCTCAAACGTCCCAAGAGATATCACCTCTCTTGTCAATTTGGTAACCAAAAGATGGTTTGAGTCATTTGACTCTAACCACAATATAGCACTCTTAATAGAGCAGATAAAAAACAAATTGAAGTTCAATACAAGTCAAACTATATGGAGTAAAAGCCTTCTCTCAATATAAGTATAATCAAAGTGTAGTAGTAGTGAGAGTGATAAAAAGATTTGATAGAGTTTTAGCGCAATAGGATTAATGAGTGTTGTTCTGATGGCTGCCTCAACATCCTTATTTATAGAAAAACATTTAAGCCCATAGGAATTAGGTTATGCCTATTTAGAAAACAAGCTAATCGCTTCATAATCAATTATTGCAAGGTCATAATCGATTATCTGATTATTTAGAAACATGCTGGAGAGGCAGTCACATCATAATCGATTATGCTAATCGATTATGGGTTCTCTGTTTGAAGGTCACTCACATGCATAAGAGCATAATTGATTATTCAATCGATTATGTCTATAATCGATTATGCTAATCGATTACTTATTCTCTGTTTTGAAAACCAGCTTTTCGGATATATGATAATTAATTATTAGAAAACCTGTAATCGATTATTCTCATTAAAAACCAATTGATTTTAAACTTAACGGCTATTAATGATTTTAACCAATTGAATCGATTAAAGCCTATTAAGTTTTATTTTTACTCCTCATATCATGTGTGTGTGTGATTGATTTTAGATTTGAGAGCTTTACTACCACTTACGACATGATCTAAACTGACAATACAAACAATGAAAATTCCCTTAACCCCATCTTGAAAGACTTGTTCTTCATCAAATTCTTTTCCGCTTTTTGCATTCTAGTCCTTATGGGATTTCTTTTTGTCTATCATCATGTTCATATTCTCCTTGACTTTTTTTGTCATTCACGTCCATTGAGGAATCTTTTTATCAATCATCAAAACTAAATAAATCCTGTCAAGGCATATATTCACATTCTTGTGAATACTAATTTCATATTCAAAAAGTAAACATCCTAAGCTTTCTTTTGAGTACTTGTTTGTCCAAATCGGAGTTTGTTTGGTTTGTCAAATGCTTGTCCAAAGTTGGTGCTTGTATGTTGAAAAATATGGTATACGGGTTTTGGTTTGATTTTTGGTTATGATTGTGATGATGCTGTATATTTGGATGTGAGTGTGATATTATTGATCATCATATTGATTTGTGTGATGTATTTGGTTGTGAGATGTTTTGAGGAACAAATGATCACCAAAGACCTAGTACATAGGTTCGGCCATGTATTGATATAGGCTTAGGAAGTTGTTCTTTGAAAACTAATGTACTCTACATGTTCAATGATGGAACAAAGGATTAATGGTGCTAATAAAAGTCATGAATAAAATCGACCCCTATGTGAGGATATGCATTTCGGCTTTTAGGGTATGACGAACCTCAATTCTGTGCATTTTATAAGTGGTATTTGGGTCGAATTTCGACGCTTTTAAAGATAAATGTTATTGTATTTCCACCCTTTTACTTAAGTTTTGACAGAATTGACGTTCGGAGGTAGTTTAATGGACTTTTGAAGAAAATAGAAGGTTTTAGAGCTTAAAATGGCAGTATACTAAATTTCTGAGGTTAGCACGGTCGTGCCATGCGAGAGCACGCCCGTGCCAACCTTTCAAATCCATTCATCCACACAAAGCCTTACAAAAATACTCGAACCTGCCCTCTGGGGACTTAGCATGGTCGTGCCATACGAGAGCATGGCTATGCCACATTGAAGAAAGGGCTGACTCAGAGAAGCAAGGCCTGACAGTAGCAAGCACGACCCCTATCACAAAGAGCATGGCCTTGCTAGATGAAAAGCACGCCCATGCTGTAGCCCATGCCTTAGAACGTAGTTCTACAAAATTAGCAAGCCCTGACACAATTGAGCACAACCTCATATTCTGAAGAGCACGCCCGTGCCAAGTGGAGAGCACGCCCGTGCTGATGGCACAAAAGATCTAATTCAAGGCATGGTCCGCATATTTTGTTATAAATAGAGGCTCTCAGTGCCACTTAAGAGACATCTTTGAATCTTTTGCACATTCTTTCATCTCTTTATTTCTTTGAGTACTATACTCTTGCTTTAGTTTTTAGTTTGTAGTTTTGATTTCTAGAATAGGATTTAGCACGTGGAAATTAAGTTTGAGACAACTTCTCCCTCTTCAATTATCTAGGATGCGTTTCCCTTTGTTGATTTTGATTTTCTCTATTATTATGAGTAGTTAAATTCACCACTAGAGTTGTGGTGGATCTTGTGTTAGTAGAAACCCTTTTCGCTATGTCTTACCTTTAATTCAATTCTATTTGGTTTCAAGGTTGCAATTTGAATAGTGTTATTCTGTTTTTCTTCATCCCATACTAGGATTGTGCACCCTTGTATGCTCTTAATCAATTAATTGATATTTTGGCTATCAAGCCCAATTAAATTGGTAGACCTATAGGATAACCAGGGTTTAATATCTAGATTTGAGAAAACGTGATTTATTCCTTTCAATCATTCAACTTATTTATGCTTTATGCTTTCAAATCATTTAAACTCTTTGCCTGACAACCATTGGGTTTATTTGGGGAAAAGAATATTAATTGTCTGGCAAACAATTAATAGTTTTCGCAGAGGGATTGATATTTGAAAAGCAACTGCGAAATTGAAAAGAATTAGGATTTGGGGGGTGTCGAAAGCACAAGTAAAACCACTGCTCTAGGCTCTTTACTTTTGATTTCTAAACTCTCTTTTTATTCTTCTTTCATTATCTTTCATTACTGCTCTATAATTATTTCTTTTGTAAGTTCTTAATTAGTCTAAATAGCATAAGGATTTCCCTATTCCAATACTTGCTTTATCACTTAGTTATCAAAATAATCTCTTGGGTACGATATTTGGACTTGCGTCCTATATTACTTCTGCGACAGGGTATACAACCCTTAAGTGTGTTTTGAACGCAACAAGTTTTTGGCGCCGTTGCCGGATATTAATTTTTGATATTTTGTTATTTTAGTTGGAAGAAAAGAAATTCTAGTTAATTTAGACATTTATTTTTCTTTTTATTCTCTCTTTTTGTATGCTAACGCTGTAACACCCCACTTTAGGGGTCACGATTATTCAACACAAGACCATAACCTTAAAAGCGGAAATATATAAGTAGAGCTTACCGAAAATATGGGTTTTATTTTTCCTTTCTTTTATACTCAAGTTCCAAAACCATGCACGTATACTTACACCACAAGGATAATATGCATAATCATAAATAATACTAAAAGATAGATCATCTCTCAAATACATAGGTACACATAGTAGTTTCAACATTGGGCTATAGGAGAAAACAAAATAACATAAAGACAAGCTTAACCATTACTACAGGAGACGCAGCTCCACAACATAAAGGGGAAGGGGGTAGATAATAAATATACAGACACTGGGAAAGACTCTAGAGACTGGCCAAAAACTGACACTGTAATACTCATCGGAGTAATACTCCTCTGGGTCCTCCTCATCCTCCTCATCCTCCTCCATGGCCTCCTCCTCCCCGTCCTCATCCTCTAAGGCCTGCATGTCATAGCCACTCATGATCTGCTTCGCATATCGTAACGCCTCCTCATCAGTCCTCAACCACCACGTGTCTTAACTCGCGCTGGCAGGAGCTACCTCAGGAATGTCCTGCGGTACATCCGCTGGTACCTCCTCCTCCTCCTCCATCTTCTCATCGTCAAACGAGAGGAAAACGAGTGGAATGGAGAAGAATACCCTGGAGGAAGCCGGTGTGCTCTTACGAGCAGTTATCCTCCAATTCGCTCGCTGGCGAGGAATCAGAGGGTGTAGCTCGGAAGGCTCATAGGTAGGTCCTGGGGGTGGGACTATGGGAACGGACGGTCCGGCAGCAGACACAGGCAAGGTGGATGTAGACGGTGCAGTGGGTGGGGGTGGCATAGAAGCAGGGTCAACATATACGTCCTAGGGCTCCTCCCGATGAACTGCAGGCTGGGTACAAGGCAGTCGCGGATGATCAGCAGGTGGTGGTGGTGGTGGCTGGGTGACCCCTGAGCTACCGTCACCACTGATTCGCAAAGTGCAAACTCTCTCGGACAGGCTCGTCATAGAGAAAGGTAACTCCCTTCTGCTATTGAGACTCACGGCTCCAGTGTAAGTGTGCCGTCCGTCAGGAAGGATCGTCCAAGCATCAGCCTCGTCGTGAAGTGTCAAGTCTAAAGTGAAACGAGAAGGTGGGTCGCTTGCCATATCTACTCACCATAGCAAGATGAAACCCACGCGAGCAGCGTGATAGAAAAAGTAATGAGGTGAGATTCCGCATATCGCACAACTAGAACAGCAGTAATAAAAGTCACGCACACACGCACCCAATGGGCAATTAGTGCATGAGCTTTCATAGCATAACAATTAAATTACATGGCATCACAGTTAATACATCAATCAACAATAATATAGGTCAAATGCCAACTCAAGTATGCAATGACACTAATGCAACATGACTCAGACCCCTACTCCATGGAGCTAAACATAACAGAGTGAGTGATTGGGAGAACATTATCTGCGTCATCTCAGCCCACAGTGCCACATCCAATGATTGTAATCATCATAACGGCTCACGCCAGACGTTCTTTACCCAAATCGTGATTTGCTCGGTGTTTCAGTCAGGACATCAGTGTTTTTCGATGGATATCCATGACATAGAGGAGCTACTCTCTGGCCACATGTGTTTCCCCTAACCCCCGACGTCCCCAAGATCATCATGATCGACACCTCAGACAATCGCACCTGTACCAAGGTGTAATCTCAACTCTTAGGCATCATGCCCAACTCATACACAGATGTAGATGCATGTCAAGAAATGCCACAAAACGGCCACGTACTACTTCATCACTGTAGCACCACGTTTATCACTTGATAAACCACAAGATACCCTTACGGGACCCACTTTCACATGACTTGCCATCAGTCGCCCATCCTTGGTTCTGTTCCTTGCAATCACGTACCACTTCGTTAGTCGTAACACGATGTTCATGTCTTAATATACATTAGTCCATAACCTAGATGTATTATGGAGGTTAGGATCCACAAGGATCCCCTTTATCAATCTTCTCACTTGTCTAACAAGGAACATTACTTTTATAAGTAACTCTTAGTTATTAAACATTCTGGAGTCTTTAGATGATCTAAATCATCAAGGATGTGAGACATGATTTTGTCATGACCACTAGGTATTAGTATATGTCTTTTACTAGAATCTTATGAGTCCATTATGGAGTTCATATAGATTCCCTTAGGAGATAACACGCGATTATACTACTATAGTGAAAAACTTCAAAGTACTATCCTTATAGTAAAGTAGTTGATGAAATCTCCTTTATTAAGTGTAGTTTGAAAACTCTAATCAAGTGTCCATAGGTGTCTCATTTAGTGTAAGACTTCTTTGAATTAGTTTCCTAGTTCTATTACTTAGTGTAAAAGAAAAAATACTTCTTATTTGAAAATCGCCAATTTTTTTTTCAAATGAAATATAACTTATAAGATTTTGGAAAGCTCAAAAAGGTAGTAGTGTAAAACTCCTTGTTTTTAAATAAGGCTTTGTAAGAATCCTATTTTCTTAAGAAGACTTACTAACCAAAAGTCCTTTAAAAACCATCTTGATTAACTATGAAACTCTTGGTTCTTGAAAATATTTTCTTCAAAAACAAATTATTTAAATTAAGTGGTTGATCAACATCAAACCAACCTATTCTTAGAATAGTTCCTTCATGAAATCCAAAAACACTCATTTCACAACACATCGTTCTTTGAAACCAAAACATGGTTTCTTTGGAAACCTTTTCAATTTATATACCTCTTATACTTTAGTATGAACATATAAAACCACTTAACATCAACATTTTAAGGTCCTAACCCTACTTTCTATATCAAGGCCGAATGCCCCATAGAAATAGGATAGGATTTCTTTGTTTTATATGCATTGTTATAACCATATTAAGTTCATTATACCATCACTTAAACATAGAAGCTTTGGCTTCCCTCCTCAACATGACAACGACGAACCTCACATACGCATATACACCCAAAATGAAGCCATTCAACAACATCCAAGGTAGCTAGAATAATCACATCAACATATAAGCAAGTTATCAAGGCAACTTTGAACATAAACAAGTTCAATCATTCTAATATCCTACCCTTAGGTCTTTGGACCTAAGAATAGTTTTTCACCATGCCAAAATAATTTTCTTCTAGCACATACAAACACAATCGTCATATCAACATAACAACATAACTTAATATAACAACAAAGTAAAGAACTTTATAAGGGAACCCTAGATCTAGGGTTTTCCTTCAACAAAACTAGGAGGCCTTTATCACGGTTTCTCTCTCTCTCTCTCTCTCTCTCTCTCTACCAGCTTACTTCTTCTCTTCAAACTAAATACATCACCTTTATCTACTCTTCAAGCTCTACAACTTTCATGAAGAAAGTTTTGTCAAAGGAGCAACTTTATTTTGGACCAACTTCAAAACTTCACCTTTTCAACTTCATCCTTCAAGAGTAAGTATAGGTCTACTTATTTCCTTCATCTTTAACTCTTGGACTTCATGAAAAATCATTACTTTGTTGATGGATGATTTTCGAAAATGCTTGATCCTTAGAGTTTGTTGATTCTTTGTTAGGGTTTCAACTCACGGAAACCATTTCCGTCATCCTTTCAAGGAGCTCTTTGTGGATCTACAAGAGGTATGAGGAAGTGAACCAAAGTCACACCTTAGGGTGGATGAGAATGGGTTGTTTGTGGTCTTGAATGTCTTATTTGTTGAGAAAGGGCTTCACTTTGTTGTGGAGTTCTCTTATGATTTGGTTTTGTAATAATTTAGTTGTTGGATTTTCTGACATTGCTTGACTCATTGCGGTTTTTCTTTTAAACTCGACTTTGGATTTCGAAAATTCTTTTTGATCTTGAAAATAAACATCTTGGGCTTCATTTTGGTAATACATTTCTTTTGATTTCGTAAAGTTTTGATTCTTGAAAATCTGTTTCAAAACTGGTTAAGGGTTGTTGTCTTGGATTCGGGTCAGCATGATTTTTTTGTAAAACTGTACTGTTTGTGTGACTTCTTGTGAAAAATAATTTGATATTCAAAAAGTAGACATCCTAAGCTTTCTTTTGAATACTTGTTTGTCCAAATCGTAGTTTGTTTGGTTTGTCAAATGCTTGTCCAAAGTTGGTGCTTGTATGCTGAAAAATATGGTATAAGGGTTTTGGTTTGATTTTTGGATATGATTATGATGATGTTGTATATTTGGATGTTAGTGTTATATTATTGATCATCATATTGATTTATGTGATGTATTTGATTGTGAGATGTTTTGAGGAACAAATGATCACCAAAGACCTAGTACATAGGTTCAGCTATGTATTGATGTAGGCTTAGGAAGTTGTTCTTTGAAAACTAATGTGTCTACATGTTCAATGATGGAACAAAGGATGAATGGAGCTAAGAAAAGTCATGAATTAAATCGACCCCTATGTGAGGATATGCAATTCGGTTTTTAGGGCATTCCTCACATAGAAAGGGATTTGATTTTGTAACTACATGATTAATAATTAATGGAGTTAGTGTAATCAAGTAAAATCCAGTTTCAAGAAAAACCTAGCATCCCAAAGGATGATTTAGGTCACGGCCTTATGGCTTAAGTTAGGGTTTCGAAATGATTTTGACACTTAACTTATGAGCATATGATTTTACCAAGTCGTTGATTGATTTTATTGAAATAGTATTGAAAGAATCAAATCTTACTAAGATTTGTGATCATACACTTCAAGTAAGTGTTTGTCAAAAATGTATTTCAAACTCAATAAGTGAAAGGTGACACCATGGTTTAGGTGGTGGAATTGTCCATGCTTTAGCTTGATGCTTAATGGCTTTTCCAATGGGGCTTGACAGTTGTTGGCTCACAAGAGTTCTTTATTGAGATTTAAGAGTAAGGACAAAGGAATCATACCTTTTGGAACTCTTCAACAATTTATTTATCTCATATAACTTAGAGGAAGTTATCTCAGCGCTTTAATATGAGTTAGTTTTAGTGGAGTAAAGGAAAAGAATACATCTAGTGTAATTGAATAAAAGAAATGAATATAATTAGCATAATGAGTTATAGTTTAAAATAATCCTAAGAGGATGAATTATATTAGTTCCTTATGAGGAATAAGATTTCAAAGTGTTTTGGAATGGTTTTTACAAAAGGATTACACTTGATTTTGAAGTTAAATGGTTTTACGCAAAATGTCAAAGTTTTACACTAAAAGTCAAAGCTATTTTAAATTAGGTCCTATTGGACTCAAATAATAAGATTTGAACTTCAACAATATGTCATGTATTGATATATGCCTTAGATGATTTTACATCATCGAAAAGGGTTCATAAGACTTAATTGAACAACGAACATTTTGTTGCTTGCTCAATAAGTAACTGCGTTTTAAGAAGGAAACAATGTTGAGCAAGGATTGGATTTGAAGGGTCCACCTTTCATAATACACTTAAGTGTTTTGGGAAACATGTATAGTCCAATGAGGTGTTTGGATCCAAAAGCCTGGCACTATCCAATGGCCTATTGAAGGGCTTCGAAAGAAATACGCAAAGACCAAAACTTAAGAACAAAATTGGGAACCAATGATAGACCAATGAGGTGTTGGGTCCAAAAGTTTGGTATCTATCAGAGCTTGGGTTCTAGAATATTAGCGAGGTTTATTTGGTTGATAAATGCGAATGCACTCACCTTGTAGGCTTAACCATATTGCATAAACATTTTGTGTCTAGGGCAAATTAGTGCCTAGGAAGTTGAGCTTACACCTTGTGAGGGTGAGGATGTTGGGGTGATGACCTTCAATGGTCTTGGCAATGTCAAAGTTGGAAACTCCACAAGTGACCAGTCAGTAGCTCCTCTGTGTCGTGGCATTCCGTGCACTACTTCGACATTTGCAACTGGACACCAGTATATCCATGGTTTTAGAGTGTCATCATGAAAGCTTGTTATTGCTAGCAACAATATGTTTGAAAGCACACTTTGCCCAAGGCTGGCGCCTGATGAACATGTACTATTACCACTCTTTCCGATTTGTCCCATGTTAGCTCCGAAGTAGGGATTTGAGTCATGTCGGTTGCCGTGATTGGACGGATCGAAATCATAAGCATAATGGTGGCATGTTGGGTTGCACCGTAGTTATCACAAATGCATGTTTGGATTGCATCATGACCATCATAACTCATATGTTGAATTATCTGTTATCATGTTATTTTTATGAGTTGTACACTGTTGACTGATGATATATAATATGTCATGCTATCTTATTGCTATTATGGACTATATAATATTGATTAATGATATTTCATATGTCATGATGTTGTTATAGACTATGTGTTGATGGTGTGTCGTGTGCTATATTGTGCTTGATATATCTGTGAGTCGTACCATTTTCCTTCACCGTAAGTGGTGCTAATTTTCGGGAAGCTTACGTCCATTGCTTGGTTGTTTCGTTTTTTGTATATGTGTGCTATATTTAAAGGACGATGATATCAAGATTTCATCCGACGCTTCAGACAAGGTTCTATATATACTTCACTACGAGGTGAGTGTTTGGACGTCCGGCCTTATGGATCGATTGATGGAGTACCTCGTATGGGTCTTGATCTCCATCGGTAAGAATCGTGGAGGAAGCAGTCGTATTCGCCTCATTGCTAACCCTCACTTTTTTCATCGTCTGTGTGTTATTGTGAGTAGAATGCTAGGTGGACTTTCCACCGGTGCGTTCAATGCCTCTTCTTAGGCAAAAAGGTCTTTTATTTAGTTGCACAGAGTTTAGGAAACATCCTTCTGAGTGGTGTTCTCCCCTATGGCCAGCTTAGACTATTCATTTTATTGTTAAGTCTGTTATTTGGCAAAGTTGCATCTCCGAGTACCTTATCTTTCGGAGCTGCGTCTCCATGGCTTTAGTTACATTCTTTTATTTCTTTGAATTTAGTCGGGTTGGGTTCTTAAGTAAGTCTCTTTCGATCTTATGAAACATATATACCTGTAAATATATATGGTATCTTATAAGGAGGAAAAGTTTACCCCATCTTTTCTAAGCAAATTTTAAATTAACCTCTTTTTGGTCGGTTAATGTTTATTATTTAATTTTTCGCACTCATGTGACGCCCTCAGGAAAAAGGGTGTTACAACCCACATTATTAATAATTTTAGGGCTCTTGGGAAATCCTTTAGTAATAAAGATTTAATCAATAAAGTGCTTAGATGTTTAAATAGAAGTTGGCAACCCAAAGTAACTACTATAGTTGAATCTAGAGATTGATCCTGTATGACTTTGGCAACTTTATTTGACAAATTGTAGGAACATGAGCTCGAATTAAATCGACTCATTGAAAGTGACAAGAAAAAGAAAGGACTTTCATTTAAGGCAAGTGTTAATGAGAGGGAAGAAGAAACCGACTTTGACGATTATGAAACCCTCAATGAAAATGAGGAAAATATGAGCTTGATGGTATGCAAGTTCAAAAAGTTCCTAAGGTACAAAGGCAAAGCGAAACAATCCTCTACTCCTCAAATGATGAATGAGGGAGAAGGAGCTTCATACAATCCAACATGTTTCAATTGTGGCAAAAAGAGTCACATAAGACCCGATTGTCCTCAAGGACAAAATAAATATCAGAAGGATGAAAAGAGGTCACAAAAGGATAGAAGAAGAAGAAGAGCCTACATTGCGTGGGAAAACAATGATATGAGCTAATCAGACGAATCAGACAACGAGGAGGCAAATCTATGCCTCATGGGGGAGATGAGCTAAACGATTTTGAACTCAAAACCAGATTGTCGTCTGACGATTTGTTTATTGCATGTGAAGAATTAAATAATGAAACTATTCGTCTTCAGAAAATAATTTCTTCATCAAAGAAATCTGTTTATCTTCTTGAAAATGTTTTAAATGAAATTCTACTTGTACCTCTTGTGAAAATAAGAAAAATGAAGTTTTCAAATGTGATGAATGCAGTGTTTTGAAAAATAAAATCGAGGATCTACAAAATACACTTGCAAAGTTCATTACGGGAAAAGACAACTTAAATGTCTTATTGGGAAATAAAAAAGGCAATATGACAAAGTGGGTTTAGGTTATCATCCTAAAATTCATGAAAAATCCTTCGAATTTTTTTTGAACCCAACAATATGTATAGTAGTCCTTTTGTAAAATGTTTTCATTGTAATAGAAAAGGTCACACTGCTTCAATTTGCGATGTCAGGAAAAATAAGAATATGAATGCTAAAAAGGCATGGGTTCCAAAGGGCACTTTGCCCAAAGCTAACTCTCAAGGACCCAAGATGGTTTGGGTACCAAAGGTTAAATCCTATACTACAAGAA
Organism: Ammopiptanthus mongolicus; assembly: GCA_039655645.1. Classification (NCBI taxonomy): domain Eukaryota; kingdom Viridiplantae; phylum Streptophyta; class Magnoliopsida; order Fabales; family Fabaceae; genus Ammopiptanthus; species Ammopiptanthus mongolicus. The sequence goes on from CM077347.1 coordinate 48,479,073, forward strand.
ATTTGTCTTTCAGTGACAGACAAAATTTGTCACTATATATTTAAAATTCGTAGGTGCATGTAAAACTTATATTCACCTACGGCTGTTCCAACTGTCCATTATGGCTATCACTATAGGTTTTACCTACAAACTAAAAATGTTGTTTCTACAAATCAGCCATTATAGCTTTTACATATGGACTTTTTTGGTCCATCTAGAACCATGAGCTTTGGTGCCAATTACTATGCGCTTGTTATTGTGGATGATTATTGTAACACCTCGATTTTCATGCTTTCTAATATCAGTAAATTATATAAATGGTTTTATATTTTTGTCTGAGATTTAGAAAATGATTTAAAATAATCTGAGACCATAGTCACGTTCTATGCTATCGTAGGAAGCTACGATTAAATTTTGGGTCGAAAACTCAGACGGAGCCTAGTTTGCGTTTTCACTGATAGTAATGTTTTACTACTCAGAAGATCTAATTTTGACTCGTGAACGAGACAGTTAGTCTTAGAATCAGATTTCCTACCTTTTTGCTAAAATTGGTTTCGGGCCCTAAAAATCGAAATAATAATAAACAATTCGGGTGAAATCTCAAACCGGGTGATGAACGGAGCTAGACATGGATTTACCGGGACCCGCAAATGGATAATCATGAAGTCACATCAGGTCACATCACCTTGGGATGCGTGCCAATGTCATGATGGGTTTTCAAAATATCTAGACGCGAAGTGACCGAACTGCCCTTAAACTTTTAAGGAAATTACCATTTGGTCCTAGTGTAAAATGACCATAATACCCTTAATGAAAATTTTTGTGGACCTCTTTGTCCCACTTCACCAAAGCATTCGGCCACTTTCCCTTCATATTCTCTTCAACACTTTTGTTCTACACTTCACCATTTGTTCTTTATTTCTTCAACTTCTCCATCACTTTCTCTCTATTTCTCTTCAAGAGATATTCAAATTTTGTGTGAAAAGAAGTGATCACTCACTCATCTTTGTCATCTAAGAGGTATGGACTCCGTTCTTGATCTCTTAATCTCCATATTTCTCCATTTAATTCTATGATTCATGCTAGGGATAGAATTTGAAGCTTAAACTTCAAAAATCCATGAAAATTGTAGAAAAATTCTTTTTAATGTCAAACTAATTTCTATGGTCTAGTTTCATCCTCTTCTATCATTATCCAAGAGCATGAAATCTAACAACATCTCTAGTCTATTTAGTTAAGAGAGGCCGAACCCTAACTTTTTGGGGAAGATGAGTTTGCTTTAATTTTGTGAAATGATTCTTGATTTCACCTTTTTTCATTCTATGGTCATGTAATCCAAGTGATTAGAAAATCAAACCAAACTCTAACCTATTTTTTCCCATGATGGCTGAAACCCTAACTTGTTGGTTGAAGGAGTTTTGGTTCAAATTTTTGACAAGTAATCTTAGATTATGTCTTAATCATGCTTAAGGATCATTGATCTAAGAGTTGGTAGAATTTCAACACCTCTAGCCTATTTAATTAAATAGAGGCCGAACCCTAGTCATATGGACTAGAGGAATTTTGATTGAACTATATTAATTTCTGGTTGTGATGTGTTGTGAAGGATCAGACAGTATTCGATCGTTCGAAAGCACGTACGATTGACAGTTGCGGAGCCGCAGTCGGAGTTGCACAGGAACATTGTTCAGGTGGGGGAAAGAACCACAATATCGTCGGGGAGGCAAGATTTAAAATTAATTTTATATATATATATATATTGTATATTGATCTTCGTAGGGCGACCTAAACCCTACTAGAGGTCGTTTGACCGATAGGTTGATTTTATCGTATATTGAGAATGTATGTTCTGTGATGGGATTTTTAATATAATATATGTGAAATGTATATTGTGTCTATTATATGTTTATGGTTACTTAATTATTTATCTGTGAGTTGATTTTATTCTTGAACCTGTTTCTGGTTGCTTTCAAAGCCACCTCACCTTATCCTATCTCTAACACAATGATTACATAGTGACTCACCTGCTAATGATGGCAAAGGGTGAGTCACATAGGTGACTCACCAGAGTAATGATGATGGCGTAGAAAATGATAATTTTGCCCCTAAAAGAAATGACCGTTTTACCCTTAAGTGTTCTTATACCAACCTTGTCTATTTCTTTCATATGTTCCACGCCATTCTCTCACTCATTTACTATCTCACATTTCTTTCTTCTCTTTTCCATTTTTCAAGTTCAAGTGTTCAAAGTTCTAGTACAACTTTTGATACAATTCCAATTTTATTACTAGGTGAAGTTACTTTTTACCCCTAAGTGATAAGCATCATAACCTTATCCTTTCCTTTCTATATATGCTTCACGCCAACCTCCTTCCCACTTCTTTCTCATTTTCTTTCTTCTTCATCTTACTTTCCTCTTAAAGTCTTCAAGGCTTCTACCTCCATTTTCTCATCATTCCTCAAGGTTTCTTCAATACCTTTGAGAAGCAAAGTTGCTTAGAATCATCTTCTCCATCATCCAAGAGGTATAGATCTTATCTTTGAGCTCTTAATCTTCAACTTTATCCATTGAAATTCTATGTGTTCATGGTTACTCTTAAACTTCCAAAATTCATGAAAAATTGTAGAAAAATCATTTTGATGTCAAACTAATTTTCATGATCTAGATTCAATGTCTTATTTAACAATCTAAAAGCTTGTGATCATAGGATCTCTCTAACCCATTTGGGGAAGAGAGGGCCGAATGCTCTATGGTAAGAAATCATGAAGTTTTGGTTAAAGTTTTGCTTAAAGAAGTGTTGATTTGAGTTCTATCACACTTAGATGTCCTTGAATTCAAATAATTGTAATCAAAATCCTTTCCTACATTAAATTTCTATGGCATGGCCGAACCCCTTCCTTGATGAATTCATGATGCTTTCTTCAAGTTTTAGCTATAACTTGTTGATTTGATTCTATAACACTTAGATGCCTTTGAAACCCAAAATAATTGAATCAAAAACCTTTCTTAGCCTCATATACCTAAAGAGGCCGAACCCTAGACCTTGAGGATCTTGAGTTTTGTTTCACATTCTTGAGAAAAATGACTTACAGGAGTATTCTCTATGCTCACTACTACAGAAAAGGGATTTACCAGCGTTTATTTTAGGCCTTCAGCAGCGCTTTCGGGCGCTGACTATTTATCCGCTAGCAAAAGGGGGAAAAGTTCGCCAGCGCTTATTGAAGCGCTGGTAAAGGTAACAAAATTGCTAGCGTTTCCTTTAATAAGCGCTGATAAATGTTATACAATTGCCAGTGCTTCTTCAAGGAAACACTAGCAATTGTATAACCTTTACCAGCGCTTATTAAAGGAAACGTTGGCAATTTTGTTACCTTTACCAGCGCTTTTTCAAGTAAACGCTGGCAATGCCCTGTTTTTATATATATATATATATATATACATATATATATATATATATATATATAATTACTTTTACTATTCCCCCTATTTTCCATTACAATTTGCAAATCAACACAAGCAAAACCAGCAATATACAGATCATTCAAAACCAAACAGGTATATATATATATATATATATATATATATATATATATATAATAGCAAAACCTCAACAATATGTTTATATATATATACAAGAGCAAAAATCTTGTACTATCACAGTAGCTTGATTGAAGAAAGAAGAAGTCCTCGATCAATCTTAGCACAGTATATTCATGTACATATGCATACAGTTAGGAAAACCAACAATATGTTATATACAAGAGCAAAAACCAAAAAATAATCCTAGCTAGTACTAGCTTGATTGAAGAAGCCCTTGATCAATTAATCCTTTGCTTTCCCTTCAACAAAATCCTTGCTCCCCTTCAATAATATCCAAATAAACATTGTTAAGTTCAAAATGGTATATAAACTCGAAATGACTACAGTAAGTCACACTTACATATATATACCTTCATTCGATAAAATCAACAATATAACGGCACCACTCTTGCTTGAGTGCGGTAAGTTGATCATCAGAGTATACCGGACATTTACGTTCTGGATAGTACTGCGAAACGAAAATTAAATCAAGTTAATAATTAAAGTACGTACATTTCAAATATGGTCAAATGTGAGAGTAATTAAATATATAAACTGTTCGGGAGAAGGGAAGAAGAAATCCACACACACACTACTGAAAACAGAGTATTTAGAGAGAAAATATATATGTTGAATAATACTCAAAATTAACTCTTTATTGAATTCATATACCACTGCACTTACAGTACTTTCATGCACACATTTATAGATCTGCTAGACCTCTAACTAATAAGTCTAACTAACTCATCTAACTCAGAGCTAACCACTTTTACTGTTATAATCATCAACAGTTCATAACTACTAACCACTAACTGACTTTGAAATACTCTGTCAACACAACCACCTAATTCAAAGTTCACTCAACACACACGATATGCTAATTTAGCATCACTATGGAGTCTAACATCCCAACTAGGTTGGCACCTAGACTCCATCCATCATTTGCTGCACATCAAGTTTGAATCAATTCTCTTATTGATACAACTTTCAAAAAACTCCTTAGCTCTTTGAATCTCTCAATTTTCATAGGCTTGGTCATGATATCTACTTTATGAAATTCAGATCACCTGCAAAAGCACAATTGCAGTTTCCCTTTATTCACTCAAGCAAGAAGTGAAATTTGGTCTCATTATGTTTACTCCTCCAATGAGCCATTGGATTTCTTGCCAAACTGATTGCAGATTTGTTATCACTGGATTTCTTGCAGATTTGTTACTAGGTCACAAGGAAAGAAAGATCATGAGCAATTTGTTTGCAGAAGAGGTAACAAATCATTTTACATTGACAACAATATGTACACTTTAGCACATTTGTGTTAAGCAGCTTTTGTTTGGTTTTGTAGGGTTATTTTATATATGAATCTTTGTGATGGCCACTGGTCGATACTCTTTAGTCAATAAAAGCACATCCAAGGGCACACTTCAAAATCTGAGATTTACTTTGTTGAGCAAAGAAACTTGATTTTTTTCTTAAACCGTAGTGAAACTTTGGCTAAACAACGGTACCAATATATATGCTATAAAATTATAAAATTTTATATATAAATATTATTGCTTGTTAGATTTTGAATGTCACCGGAATCACGCCATTTGGGTTCCTACAACCCGAGTTATGCGCATTGCAACCTAGGCTGTCCAGAACTAGCACAGCAGAAAAAACTTTTCTGCATAATGGCCTACTGGGAATTCATTTGTTGACCAAAAAACATGAATTTTATCCATCATTAATTTTTGCGTCTTAGCTTTAAATAGCCACCGGAATTAGGTTAAAAGGATTTCGGTAGCCCGAGATATGCATCTTGAAATTCAGGCTATCGGGAATGGATTCTGCAGCACATGAGTCAACTTTGAAGTTTAAACTGTATCTATCCATAAGACTAAAAATTCAGAAATTTCCATGGAGTGAAGGTATTTGTCTTAGGTTTCTAATTTCTCTGACGGCACGCAATTTCAATTATTATACATAGAGTTATGCATTTATAACTGTACACTGTTCAGAATCTTATTTCTGCAAGATTCTGCAGAAATAGAACCCGTTTTCAAAGAACTATTGAGAATCATACAATGATCCATAATTCTTGAAATTTTCACCAAATGTGGCCTTAGATCTTATCTTTCAAATGATACTAACCTCATACCTACACGAGGTCCCTACCCCGAGATATGCACAAATCTTCTCCTGCTGTTCTGCTAGGACAGTAGGGAGTTCATAGAGTTATTATTTGTGTTTTTTTTTCTTCAAAAGCAGATGAGTTGATGAAATTCATCACGTCAGGGCTAGTGTATACATTCTTAGTTGTGTTGGTGTTCAAATGCATGTAGAAGAATGATATACGAAGGACTAGGGTGTTCAAACTCCTTGTCATCCTTTTATGCATTATGAATTAAGTTCAGTTGCAAAATTATATTTTAGAATGGTACCATTGTAGCATCAGCGGCATGGATTTGAACTTGAAAGGTTCTGCTCTGAGCAAGAGGAGCCTTCAGAATTCTTCTATTTTGAGCATCAAGAATCTCCATGTGTTCATGCTGCATGTGCATCGTGAATCCCTTTTCAAGCAACTAGCCATTACTGAGCACTTACACTTCACAGATTTATAGATGTAGCCAGACCTTTAACAAAAGGTCTAAATAAATCATCTAACTAGCTCAAAGAGCTAACATTTACTATTATAACTGTCATCAACAGTTCATAACTACTAACCACTAACTGACTTTGAAATACTCTTTCAAGATAAACTAGAACGAAAAGTACATACCAATGATGGGATTTGAGTTTGGTTCTCAATGACGATATCCTTCAAAAACTTCATTATATAGTAGCCACAGTCGATGTCGTTGGGTTGACGGGGGCACTATAAAAGCTCAAATAATAAATTAATTGTTTTCAGTTTTTAATTTAAATAACTGTATATATAAGATAGAACTTTTAATTTGTAAATACGTACATCCATAAATATCCAGTTAGTCTTCGATGATGAAGAAAATCGGGACTTGCCTCCTCTGCTCTGGGCATGATGAATTTGCAAACCCTAAGTGCAAAATCAAACAATTCATTAAAGTATATAATTTGAATCATCATATATATTAAGATAAAAATAAATGTGTATACTTACTTATTGTATTGATCCATCATTGGTTTGCGATAGGTATAAGGGACATGCAACGGGTCAAAATAGTACACAATATCTTCATGGGGATTGATTGCTAATAATACCCAATGTCCCCTACAAAAATGAACAGAGTTGGCAAATCCTAAGCCTAGATAATCACATTTCACAAAATTTATAGAAGTTAATTAAAATGACTCACCCTACGTTGCAAGGTGACAAAAACAATGACTCAATGCCAGGTTCAGCTAATGCTAAGCGATCGGCTATATATTGTTTTTGCCCAGTTATTGACTTGTGCAAAGCTGTTTTATGTGGGCACAAAAACACGAACCTCCGAGTCCGTTCTTCTGGGATCAATATCTCATGATACAAGTACCTTAAATTAAAACATGTAAACAAATTAATGGATAAACTATAACCGTACTTGAGATAGAAAATATAAGTTCGATGTAATACCTGAGATATACCGTAATAACAGTCTGAGATAGTATCTCATGACGAAGAACTTCCTTGATTTTGAAATGAAGGCCGAGAAACAAAGTGGTCTCATAACCCAGCAGTTCTGGCTCCAATGGCACTGCAATATCTGGTGCATTCATATTCCCTAACATATAGGCTTCAAGATAAGCCATATAATCTGCACCATGAGCCGTAGGAGAACGGGAGACCTGAGAATTGCTCTGCGGCTGAGATTTGCTCCCGTTCTTCACTAGGGATGTTATTGACCCTTTTGTTTGCCCCTTGCTAACTATAGGAAGGGAAGGTCGGGATTTGTCAGTTGTGTGCTCCGACACTTTGCCCTTGCCATTGTCCTTGGCTTTGGATTTTGAGGGTACCTGGATATTTTGCATTGCAAATACATTAATTAGTTAGTGAATGGTTTTATGATAATAAATCATGCATGTTTATTAACTTATATCATGTTACTTACAACTACGAGGCTGATTGGCCATGCCACATAGGTGCCTATTGCATCTTCCACAGTCAACACATCTGCCTCCTCAAGTGGTACAGGCAATGATGCATTCCCTTCAACCGCATGGTCAACTCTAACTTTCACATGACCGGGAGGTAATGGTCGGTTGTGCAATAGTGTTTGAACCGTTTCGTTAAACATTATCCCCTTACCAACCATTCGACGAGTTGGGCTTGACAAATATAGGTTGCATGCAGAGGTGTCCTGAATAAATGATAAACAAAATATTAATATTTAAATTGTAAATGGATTAAATACGTTTAAGTAAAAACAACATATGAATTATTAATTACCTCGGGTGACAGCATAGTGCAACCATATCTGGCGCTATATGGGGTAGGGGTAGGGAAAGCAGGCTCATGCGCCTCCACTGGATACCCGTCTTGCATGGTGCTTCGCAATTCATCTACTTCTTTCCGTAGACAGCGTATCTCACGCATCATCTCTTCCATTCTATCATTAGTAGCACGCGTTTGTGGTCCGAAGAGAAGGCTCGAAGTGACACCAAATCCCGTACCCCTTAGGCGACCAGCGTACTCTTTCCTTGATAAGGCTCGGGCAAGGATGTCTTGATGACCATCACAATCTGTTATATCCCCTTGTGATACAGACTGTGATATGCTATCCTGAGACACAAATGAAAATGTTAAATATTATCATAAGAAAGTTAAAAATGAAAACGCTTGTTAACTAATGCTTTCATACTTACAATTTGTTCAACCACTTGCCTAGTGGTGGGATCAACAATTTCTCTGTTCTCATCTTGACGACTTTCCATCCACAAAATATGGCGTTGAACCATTTTGTTTGTAACATCGTCCCCTGCCGCCAACAACTGTACATTTGAACAATCAAATATTAGTAAACATTAGCAAATTATAACCCAATTATAAGGATATTGTACATACCAACTTTTCCTCAATGCCGGAATACCCCTGACTTCCACCTCTATAAGGGTATTCAGGATTTGACGCTCTCTGCCGATTTTCATTGCTAAGCCTCTACATAGACACAGAAATATATATATATATATATATATATATCAATGCATGCATGGTTAATTAATGTCATATATACAAGTCATAAGGATATTTATTGTACATACCAAAAATTCTTCATCTGTTGTGCGTCTTGCTACAAAAGCTCTCCAAGCATCCAGTGAAATGTACTCTGCATATTGAGCTGGAGGCTCAGGTCTGACATTCCCTTCCTCATCTCTCAGGTACTTTGTCGGAATGATCGGTGCATATTTCCGGCCATCTGAATTAACATTTTTTGCCGATATTTATCAACATCAAAGGCCGTCTGCAAAATTAATGTCATAGTATAAGTATGTTTACATAATTAGGAAACACTATAAGTAATCAATGTTAATTAATTTACCTCTATATTATGCCAGATGTCTTCTTTGACACGGTGCAAAGAAGAATCCCTCCAATCATTGCAGGTAATTGGGACCGACTGCCGCACTAAGGTCCCAACGGGTTGGCCTTTAACATTCCATTTAACCTGAAAAAATTGATTAAGTGTATAAATTTATATAACAAACAATAAAATGAAACAGTTAATTATATTATATATATATATATATATATATATATATATATATATATATATATATATATATATATATATCTTACCAAAGGTCTCACTCCTTTACTCCTTTGTCGAATGACATTTTTCTTAACTGTCGGTCCGCGACGCCTCACATTTTTCTTCGCCTCCGCAGGACTATCATGAGATGGAGATGCCATTTACCTGCAAAAAAAAAAATTAGACACAAGTAAAAACATTATTTCATAATCATATATGCAAAAATCGATGAATATAAATTTAATTAGCCTGGAACTTTAAAAAACACAATCACTAGCTATACTTACATATTTAAGACAATCTTTTCCTTTTTCTCGTTGGATTGAGACTTGTGTGTCCCTTATTGGTACGAAATAATGGATTGACCCGAATTCCCTCATCACGATCATTTCTAATATACATATCTTCCTCTCTAGTTGGATTACCCTCAAGTGAATGTGATGTCCCAAAGAAAGGATCGTCCTCCATATTGGCATCTTCATGTGTTTGATGATCATCAATATCATTAACAACCATTTTGTTAGACAATAGAACAATGGACCAATTTGTATCAGCTGGATCGGTGACATAGAACACTTGTTGAGCTTGTGATGCTAAAATAAAAGGCTCATCTTTATACCCCACCTTATTGAAATCAACGCGCATGAACCCCAACTCATCCATCTGTACACCGTTATTATTGTCAACCCACTTACATCGGAACACAGGCACCCGAAACATTGTGTAATCCAACTCCCATATACCTTCGATGACCCCGAAGTATGACATATTCGCATATATGGGGTTTCTGTCTTTGGCACTTGAGATATGCATAGATTGAGCTATAAGAGTCACCCCACTATTTTGCACTGTACTTCGATCATCTTGTTCTTTTGTATAGAATGTGTACCCGTTCATCAAATAACTGGTGTAAGATAAAACATGTAGACTTGGACCTTTCGCTAACCATCTCAATCTTTCTGAAACTGAGGTAGGATTTAGCGCATACTCAACAAAAATGTGATCTTTTAGCCACATTATAAAACACCGAATATGTTCTCTTTGTAACCAATTTTGATTCTTATTTGGGTACAAATTCTTAAGTATGTCCTTGTGTTTTACAACATATGACTCAACTTCATCGGCGTTGTGTAGAACATACAAGTGTGCTTGCTCCCATTCTGTTCTTGGTATAGTCAATATTTCAATTCCAGAAATCCCTTGCCCTATGGTTCTTCCTATGTGATGAGACTTTGGCATCCCTGTGGAATGTTTGACATTGGATAAGTATTCGGTACAGAATTCAACAGCTTCTTCAACTATATACCGTTCAACAATACAACCCTCTGGTCGTGATCGGTTTTTCACATACCCTTTTAATATTTTCATGTAACGCTCAAACGGGTACATCCATCTCATATAAGCTGGCCCACACAATTGTGTCTCTCTAACCAGATGAATGGTTAGATGAACCATTATGTCAAAGAATGAAGGTGGGAAATACATCTCAAGCTCACACAAAGTCACAACTATTTCTCTTTGCAATGCTGGCAACTTTTCATGGTCAATCACTCTGCTGCAAATTGCCTTGAAGAAGAAGCAAAGTTTAGTTAAGGTCTCCCGCACTTTGTTGGGCAAAATGGACTGTATACCGATGGGTAGCAAACTCTCCATAAGAACATGGCAATCGTGGGACTTTAGACCCTTCAACTTAAGATCTTTCATCGACACGAGGCTCGCAATGTTTGAAGAGTACCCTTCTGGAACCTTCACTCCATGAAGAAACTTAAAAAAAGAAATTTTATCTTTTCTAGATACAGTATGAGCTGCTGGTGGTAGATATGTACGTTTCCCTTTCTTCACCGGTCCCAATTCTCGTCTCAATCCCATACTAACCAAGTCCAACCTTGCATTGATGCCATCTTTAGTCTTCCCTGGCACATTGAGTAAGGTACCAATGACACTATCAAAGATATTTTTTTCAACATGCATCACATCAATGAAATGTCTTACATATAATGACTTCCAATACGGCAGCTCAAAGAAAATCGACTTTTTCTTCCACCCTCGTGTCACAAGCTCTCCGGCAAAAGGCTTCCCAAATTCGATACTCAAATTTTTTACCTTTTCAAACAGTTGCACACCCGTCAACGGCAAAGGAGCTCTACGTTCTTCTATATTCCCATTGAATGCCTTTCTCCATAACCGATAATGATGACTTTAATGCAAAAATCTACGATGTCCAAGGAAGACATTCTTCTTACCATGTTCCAACCGCATCCAATCTGTATTATCTTCACATATAGGGCATCCACATTGACCTTTGGTACTGTATCCTGATAGATTACCGTATGCTGGAAAATCATTAATTGAGCCGAAGATCATAGACCTCAAGGTGAAACTTTCTTCTTTATACCCATCGTACACCTCTACACCTGTCTCCCACATTTGCTTCAAGTCTTCAATTAAAGGAGCCAAGTATATGTCGATATCATTTCCTGGTTGTTTGGGCCCAGAAATTAACAGAGACAGCATCATATATTTGCTCTTCATGCATAGCCATGGAGGTAGGTTATAAATCACCAAAATCACAGGCCATGTACAGTGAGAGCTACTCTGAATACCATGCGGGTTAAATCCATCAGTAGACAATGCAAGTCGGAGGTTTCTTGGTTCTTGCCCGAAATCAGGATAATCATGGTCAATTCTTTTCCATTGAGGAGAATCTGCCGGGTGCCGTAGCTTGCCATCTTTAATCCTTTTATCCTCATGCCATGTAAAGTGCTTTGAATCTTCTGAACTACTGTACATGCGCCTAAATCTAGGTATTATTGGGAAATACCACAAAACCTTCTCTGGAGCTGATTCTTTCTTCTTATATCGTGAGGCATTACATTTAGGACATGTATTTAACGATGCATGTTCATTCCGAAATAAAATGCAATCATTAGGACAAGCATGTATCCTCTCATAGCCTATGCCAATAGAGCGCAACATTTGTTTAGCCTCATATGTCCGACTAGGAAGCACATTATCCTCCAGCAACATAGATTTCAATAGTGTGAGTAAGTCATTAAAGCTCTTATCAATCCATCCATTGCCAAATTTCAAGTTAAACAACTTTAACATCGCCGACAATCTTGTGAATTTAGTACAACCCTCATACAACGGTTTCTCTGCATCACTTATCAACTTCTCAAACATTTGAGGACAATCACAAAGATCTTCTTCAACCACGTTTGCCATCTCTTCAAAACGATCGCCCTCATATGTATTTGTATTGGCATCATTTGACGCATATCTCCCACTATTCCCCATATCACTAGATTCACCTTTGGTCTCACCATGCTTTGTCCAACAAGTATAACTTTGATCAATTCCATTGCATATTAAATGTCCTTCCAAGTCAGGTACACTAACTCGTCTTGTATAACAACAACCTAAACATGGACATATGATTCTACTAGGGTTTTCTGCGTGTCCAACTGCAAACCTAATAAAATCTTGCACTCCGTCCTTATATTCCTTCGACAAACGATTGGCAGACATCCACTTTCGATCCATATTTTCCCGATCTACAACAATTATTTTGAGTTTAAAGAGGTTGACATCTACATTCAATAGTACTACATGCATGCATGATGCATGTCTACTTCATACTAAAGGGTGGGGTCCTATCCTATCCAAGATTGTAAACTTCGCATTATATTATTATATATATGTCTTAATTACTTCTTGTTCTAAGAAAATTTCGGCAGCATTTCCCCTTAGTTCTCCAAGCACACAACTTAATTCAGGTGGTATTACGACCCAAATTAGGTATGTACACAGAGAACAATGAGAAAATACAAACTAATGACATTCTTAGATCAAGAAGCTAGTGATTAAGACATACAATAATATGGATTGAATGCGATTTTACATTCTTAGACTGTCCACTTTGGACAATTCAAGAACAACTTGTATATTGTGTCAAAAACAATATACAAATCATTATTGAACAGGAAACTAAGGTTAATGCATGTGTACACCGATAAAAATAAATATGTCTAATGATTATACTGCTTATAAGAGATTAAAAAAAGATAAATACCTGGTAGGAGTAAGAAATCTGTGGTAGACAATAAGAAAATCAAGACATGACCAAAACTGCAGATTATTAAGTGACAAAGATAAAGTAAAGGTAAAATTAGACAAAGAAGGTGAGACCAAAAGCAGAACCAAGGACAGCATGAAAGAGAAGAAAACTAACCTATTTCGATATGTGAGAAATGGGATGTCCCTATCACTCCATGAACGAATTTCTTCTAAGTGATTCCCGCTTGGTAATGTGCTGCTTCAATTATCACATGTTAGAATATATAAATGAGAAACAGAAAATAAATGAGTTTAATTTTCATTATATCACATGTCACATTATTATTAAATCAGTTTGACTATAATAATAATCATTAAACTCAAGAATATTTTACTTACCCAATTTAAGAATTTAAGAACAGTGCTTGATGACTTACCCAATTTGGTTCCAACTAGTACCACTGGGACACCAGGAGCAAAATGTTGGAGTTCAGGGATCCACTGCTAAGTGTATACAAAATTAGAAAAGCAAATTCGAAATCTGGAAGACATGTCAATTAAAGTACAAAACACAGAAACACAAATATACCTTCTACAACACATTCTCATAGCAAGAATATACCTCAAGGAAAGTAAAAGAGAAACCGTGAGGTTTTTTTCCTTGAGGTATATTTTTTTTCCTTGATATAGAGGAAGAGGATAAGGAGACTGCACTCTACAGGCATAGTGAGAAATTGGCTATTGCCTATGCCCTTATTAGTATAGTACCTGGAGTAACCATAAGAATAGTGAAGAACCTTAGAATGTGTGTGGATTGTCACCATATGGCAAAGCTGGTTTCAGAGGCTTATAGTAGGGAACTAATAGTTAGGGATAAAACCAGATTCCATCATTTCAGGCATGGTTCATGTTCATGTAATAATTTCTGGTGAGTGGTGAACATTTTAACAAATAAAAAGATCCTAAAAGAGTAGCCACAAGTAGCTAATGTCAATTATATGCATTTTATTAGTTGCTAAGGTCAAAACCACATGCTAATCTTGATGGAGCTAGTCTATAAACAATGATAGAGGTTCCATTGCCAAATCTGAAGGGCTTTAATCTGCAATACTAAGAACTACTTAATGTACATAAACAAGTCCTTACACTTGTGGATTACTTGCCGAATTAAGTAGAAGGCCACTTGTTGCAATAAAATTGAAGATAACTATAAATTTTCTATCTTATCATCACACAGACATTTTCTCAGTAAAGCAGAACCACAAATGTACAATACATATGCAACAGAGCTTATCCAAGAAATTATGACACATTTTTTTCTTTCCCAATCTGGTGGTGGCAGTGACAGTGGCCGAAGTGGCAGCGGCGATAATGGGGAGAGAGGGTAGAGAGGAAAAAGAAGAAAAAAGAAAAAAATACCTCAAGGTCCTCGCGCTGTTGAGAAGAGGGTTTGAGGAGAGAACCTTGAGGTTTCGCGAAGGTGCTGAGCGTGAGTGCTTAGGTCCTGTGGAGGAGAGGGTTGTGGACGAAGGTTGTGGGGAGCGGATTGAGGGTCGCTGTGGTGGAGGAGAGAGGTTGAGTTCGCGGTTGTGGAGGAGATGAGGAGGGTTGAGTTCGCGATTGTGAAGGAGATGAGGAGGTTTGAGTTCGCGGTGAGAGTACTGTGTGAAGACTATTACTGAAAGCGCGCGCGCGAAAGTGTTAGTGAAGATCGAGTACTCAGTAATATAAATCAAAAAATTATATTTATATAGAAATGGACAATTGCCAGCGCTTTTCCAAATAAGTGCTGGTAAAGGAACAAAACATTTGCCAGCGCTTACTTAGGAAAGCGCTGGTAATAGTATTACCAGCGCTTTCCTAAGAAAGCGCTGGCAAATGTTTTGTTCCTTTACCAGCGTTTATTTGGAAAAGCGCTGGCAATACTCAATGTCAGAGCTTTGCTTGCGCTTAGTTAACAAAGCGCTGGTAAATCCCAATAATTTGCTAGCACTTACCAAAGAAAGCGCTAGTAATACTTCTCCGCCTCATATTTTCTAGCGTTTTACGGGAAAACGCTGGTGAATGTTGCGTCAATTTTTCCCTATTTTGGTGTAGTGGCTTAAGGATCATAGATCCAAGCGTTTGTGAAATTTTAACACTTATAGCATTTTTCCTAAAAAGGGGCTGAACCCTAGTTCCTACGAACTAGGAAGATGTTGTTTGATTATACTAATTTGGATTGTGATTTATGGTGAAGGATCAGAACGTGTTCAAGATGTACAGTTACCGGTTGGAGGAGCGAGGCTGTGGCTATGAGAACGTGCTAGTGGATTCGTGAACGTTTCCATCTTAATATTAGGTGAGGAGGAAGAAACTACATATATATGGGAATGGTAGACGTAGTATATAGTTGTTAATATGTGTAGGGATCCTCAAACCCTAATAATGGCTGAGCCCCGATAAAGTACCTAAACCCTAGGTTTAGTTTACTTTGGGCTATCGCCGTAGTATTGATCTATGGTATATTTTGATTGAGGATGTTTGTTTATTTGTGATGATTGATAATATGATTAAATGAGATGTTTGCGGTGATAACTTGTTTAATTGCGTTTTGGTATGTTTATCAGAATGCTATACTGCATGCTATGACATGTGATGTGTTTGTGATTGATATGATCTTAGGTGACTTTGGAGATGATTGGTATGTTGTTAGGGATTAGAGGATGATGATTGGTATGCTGATCGGATTATAGGATAATGAGTATTGATGGAACTAAGAATGTGGATCTTATAAGTGGCTCTCATAATTGGAGAGCGGCATCCTCATGATACGTTCATTACGGCATATAGTTTGTTGTTAGTTTTGCATTGCATGGTAGTCATTTTAGTGGTTTTTACCCATAGTTCTCATGCATTTTTGCTTAGTATAGATAATGCACTTGATTTGAGTCGATTGTGCAGAAAAGAAGGTTTTTGGCCTAGGAAAGCAGAGCTAATACACTTAGACGGATGTTGCAACCAACTCGGAGGCCAAAGTACTAAAAGATGGCAAGTTTTAGGAGCAACAGGCCTGCCTGTGCCCTAGGCCACGACCGTGCCTTGGTGGACATGAAGGAATTCAAATTGCACAAACAGTGCATTCCACGGCCAGGCCGTGTTAACCACCACGCCCGTGTCGGGCTGCGCTGATTTTTATTTTGTACTTTAAGAGCAGCACGGCCAGGTCGTGCCAGGCTCCACGGCCGTGCTGCGATTCGCTTCTGACTTGGAATTTCGCGTTTTTGACTTAATTTTGAGAGTTTGTCAACCCTATTTGGTCTAAAACTATAAATAGGCTTAGAAAACATTGGCCTAGGGTTGGATTTTGTGGAATTGAATGAAGAACAAGTGATCAAAGTCTAGTTTGAGGAATCAATGGAGGCTTTAGCGATGTTTTCATCTCAATTGCTTGGTTCCATCTCTTCCATGAGGAACTAATTCCTTTGTACTAGGGTAAGATGAACTTTGTGGATCCTTTTATGTAATTGAATTCAGAACTTTCAATGCAAGTTTGATGTATGTCATTTGATCAATTATCTCTTTTCTCAATGCAATTCTATGCTTGATCACCATGGGGTTGAACTAGGGTTTTAGCATCAATTGGGAAGTTGAGGTTTAAACGTGCTTTGGGATAATTTGACATATCTATAGGGTTATAGGAATATAATTCTAGTTGGTATGAGTTTGTATGAATCCATATCCTTTATGCTTGATTTGATTAATAGGAACCTAAGGGATTAGGGCTTATTGGTTAAATTAAAGGGATTAAGAGGAAAGGAATTTTCGTTAATCTAATTTAGAGGATTTAAACTTCAAATACGTTATCATTGCTTGCATTGGAATACAATTCAAGAGCGCAAAGGGTGAGACAAAGGGATTCGAGCCCTAGTCACCTTAGTGCTTGTTTGGGAAAACTAGATTTTTCCCATTTCAGCTGTTTTTTGGCTAAAAAGCTGTTTCATATATAATCTATCATGTTTGGCAAATAGCTTAAATTAATAAAAAAGCTTTTTTTGGGGGAAAAAAGCTGTTTTATGTCATCTAATTTGTTTTAGCTTAAGATTGTTATGATTTGATTATTTCTCATTCTCAAAACTCTCTTCCCTATTTACCCCTACAAAACTAACTTCCAAATAAATATTATTAAATTATACAAATAACTTCATACCCTTTTTCGTAATTTACTATGTAAAAAGTGATTTTTTTAGACTATCCAAACAAAAAAGATTATCTTGAAATCGCTTTTCAGCAAACAGACCCAAACAAAAATAGATTCTGATTATAATCGATTATCATAATAATCGATTATTCATAAATCGATTATCAGCATAATCTTTTTTTTCCAGCTTTCCCAAACACACCCTTATTCTCCTTAATATCCAAATTACGTATTTTGTTAGTCATTTTCTTATTGTTGAACACGAGTTACACACTTCAAACACTAATAGTCTTCGTCAATAGTTCAAATAGTACATCGTTGGTATAGTTAAGAATTGGTCACAATCCCTGTGGATACGAACTTTTATTATTTAACGACGAAATCGTGCACTTGCGATTTTGTCCAACAAGTTTTTGGCGCCGTTGCCGGGGATTGTTGAATTAATTTTTAACAAGGCAAACGAGTACCTTTTTGAACTATTAATTTTATTTATTTTTTGTTTAAAAAAAGAAAAAAAAATTATATATATTCACTGTTGCTTTGCTACTGATCTTTTCCTTTAGTTTTGTGCATGCGAGGTAAATACATAGGTGAACTGTTGTTTGATCCAGAAATTGAAAAGACAGCAAAGGCACTAAGGAAGAAGACAAAGGAAGCTAAGCAACGACAAAAACAATCATCTGCATCTACTTCCCAAGTCCCAACTCAAGAAGTGATGGGAGACCAACCACGCACTTTGGGTGATTTTGGGAGACGGAACAACCATGCCAGGGCTGTCAATGCCTACCAACAGGCTGAGGCAAATGCCAATTTTGAAATCAAGCCGGCTTTGTTAAACACTCTCAAGCAAAGCCAATTCGCGGGGAATGAGATAGATGACCCAAATCAACACCTGGTGAGCTTCTATGAAATCTGTGATACTTTTGGGTTAGCTGGAGTGATTGAGGGAAGCAAGAAATTGAGGCTTTTCCCTTGGACCCTGCGTGAGAGAGCAAGTGATTGGCTAGACACCTTGCCTACTGGAAGCATTGCAACTTGGGAGGATTTGGAGAAGAAATTCATGACTAAATTTTTTCCTCCCTCCAAATTCATCAAAAGAAGAGGTGAGATCCATGGCTTCCAACAGAACCAAAGTGAGAACTTGTATAAGGCATGGGAGAGGTTCAAGCTCCTTCTAAAGAGGTGTCCAGGACATGAATATGATGATTTCAACCAGATGCAAATGTTCTGTAATGGTTTGAGGCCAAACACCAGGATGATGTTGGATGCCTTAGCTGGAGGTACAATCAACAATAAGACAGCTGCAGAAGCAAGAACCTTAGTGGAGCAAATGGCTTCCAATGAGCAGTTGTGTCAAAACGATAGAGGGACACTGGGTAAAAAAGGAGTCCTAGAATTGGAAACACAAGATGCGCTCTTGGCTTAAAATAAATTAGTCTCTCAACAATTGGAGGCTATTACAAAAGAGTTGAAAGCACTCAAAGTGGGAACCTCTTCCCCTGCTCAGGTGAACCAAGTAAATCAAAGCTTGAGATGTGACTTTTGCCAAGGGCCTCATGAGAATGGAGGGTGTGATACTTTGGGAGAATCCAAGGAGCAAGCTAATTACATGGGCAACTTCCAAAGACAAGGAGGGAATCCATATTCTAACACCTATAATCCAGAGTGGAAGAATCATCCCAACTTCTCTTGGAAGCCACAGGATAATTCATCATCGAGCAATCCTCCACAACCTCCCAAGCAAGAGAAGCCAATTCAACTGGAGGAAGCTCTTACCCAATTCATGAAGATGACTCAGTCAAATTTCCAGAACCATGAGTCACATTTCAAAAATCAAGAGGCTTCTATCAAGAATCTTGAAAATCAGATCGGGCAACTCTCAAAGCAACTTACAGAACAATCTAAAGGTAAGTTTTCTGCTAGCACAGTAGATAACCCAAAAACTGAAAATTGTAGTGTTGTTACTTTGAGAAGTGGAAAACCTTTGTCTGACATAGAGAAAAAGAAAAAGAGTGAAAAGAGTGAAAAAGAAAAAGTAATAGAAAAAGAAAGAGTGGAAACAGAAGAGGAGGTAGAAAAAGAAAAGGGAGAAGTTGAAAATGAGAGAAAAGAAAATACTGAGAAAGGAGAGAAAAAAGAGGGTGAGGAAGACAATGTTGCTACTGACAATGTGCAGGTACAGGAGAAGCCCAAAATTATTCAGCCACATTTGAAGCTTCCTTATCCTCATCTGAGCAAGAAGAACCAGAAGGATGAACAGTTTGCTAAGTTCATGGATATCTTCAAGCGTCTCCAAATCAACATTCCTTTTGCAGAAGCTCTTGAGCAAATGCCCAATTATGCTAAATTTATGAAGGAGTTGTTGACCAAAGAGAAGGTTTAAGGAGGATGAGACGGTAGCCTTGACTGAGGAGTGTAGTGCCATCATCCAGAGGAAGCTTCCTCCAAAGATGAAGGATCCCGGAAGCTTTACAATTCCTTGCACTATTGGGAATTTGCACATTGGAAAAGCTCTCTGCGATTTGGGAGCTAACATTAATTTGATGCCCCTCTCTATGTTGAAACAGTTGGGAGGAGGTGAAGTCAAGCCTACCAAGATGTCTTTGCAACTGGTAGATAGATCTGTGAAATACCCCTATGGCATACTGGAGGATGTGTTGGTTAGAGTTGACAAGTTCTTGTTCCCAGTGGATTTTGTTATCCTTGATATGGAAGAGGACAAGGAGGTCCCTCTTCTTCTTGGCAGACCTTTCCTAGCTACAGGGAGAGCCTTGATTGATGTGCAACAAGGTAAATTGATTCTGAGGTTCCAAGATGAGAAGGTAATTTTTAATGTCTTTGAAGCTATGAGGCATCCGGATGATATTGAGAGATGCTCTAGAGTTGATGTGACTGACGATTCTATTTTGGAAATAATAAAGCAAGACCAACCTTCACACCCACTAGAGAATGTGTTGGTGAATTCTATTGAGAAGGTGGATAAGGAGAAGGAAGATGAAATTGAAAGATGTCTTGCACAACTTGAAGCTCTACAAGTTGAAGAAGCTGTTATGAAAATGAAAGAGGAGTTGCAAGGTGGAGAGTTAGAAAAGAAAGTTATCCCGGAATTAAAGCAATTACCCCCACACTTGAAGTATGCTTGTCTTGGGGATGATGCTTTTAATCCGGTGATCATTAGTAGCTCCTTGTCAAAGCTAGAGGCGGAGAAGCTAGTGAGAGTACTTAGAGCATATAAAGAGGCAATTGGATGGACAATCTCAGATTTAACGGGAATCAGTCCAGCCTTTTGCATGCATAAGATCAAGTTGGATCAAGAGTTTAAGCCAGTTATTCAACCACAGAGAAGGCTGAATCCGGTCATGAAAGAAGTGGTGAGGAAGGAAGTATTGAAGCTTTTAGAGGCTGGGATGATCTATCCTATTTCTGACAGTGCATGGGTTAGTCCAGTACATGTGGTTCCAAAGAAAGGGGGGATGACAGTTTTGAAAAATGAAAAAAATGAGTTGATCCCTACTCGAACGGTCACAGGGTGGCGAATGTGCATTGACTATAGGAAACTGAACCAAGCTACTCGCAAGGATCATTTCCCTCTCCCGTTTATGGACCAAATGCTTGAAAGGTTGGCTGGACAAGCCTACTATTGTTTTCTGGATGGGTACTCCGATTACAATCAGATCTCTATCAATCCAGAAGATCAAGAGAAGACAGTATTTACCTGCCCATTTGGAGTCTTTGCATATAGATGGATGCCCTTCGGTCTTTGCAATGCGCCCGCAACTTTTCAAAGGTGCATGCTTTCTATTTTTGCTGATGTGATTGAAAAATCTATTGAGGTATTTACGGATGACTTTTCTGTTTTTGGAATCTCTTATGATGATTGTCTGGGTAATTTGGAAAATGTTTTGAAGAGGTGTAAGGAGACCAATTTGGTATTGAATTGGGAAAAATGCCATTTCATGGTAAAAGAAGGCATTGTTCTGGGACATAAAATCTCATCTAAGGGGATAGAAGTGGATAAGGCAAAAATTGATGTGATAGAGAAGTTGCCTCCTCCGTTGAATGTGAAAGGAGTGAGGAGTTTCCTTGGACATGCTGGATTTTATAGACGGTTCATCAAGGATTTCTCCAAGGTTGCCAAGCCACTTTACAATCTCCTCATTAAGGATGTTGCTTTCAAATTTGACCCAGATTGCTTGAAGGCTTTTGAGTTATTGAAAGAGAAACTGATTTCAGCTCCTGTGATAGTTGCACCAGATTGGGCGTCACCTTTTGAGTTAATGTGTGATGCTAGTGACTATGCAGTGGGGGCTGTCTTGGGGCAAAGAAAAGAGAAGTTCTTTCATGCCATCTATTATGCTAGCAAGGTGTTGAATGAGAACCAAGTCAGCTATGCTACCACAGAGAAGGAGTTGCTTGCTATAGTTTTTGCTCTAGAAAAATTCCGTTCCTATTTGATTGGTTCCAAGGTTGTGGTGTTCACTGATCATGCAGCAATAAAATATCTTATGACTAAGGTTGAATCCAAGCCAAGACTCATGCGGTGGATTTTGTTGTTGCAAGAATTCGACCTTGAGATAAAAGACAAAAAGGGGAGTGAAAATGTGGTGGCTGACCATTTGTCTAGGCTGGAGAATTCTGAAGTTACAGTTAGAGAGTTAGATATTGTAGAGGAGTTCCCAGATGAGAAATTGTTAGCTGTGACTGAGAGGCCTTGGTTTGCAGATATGGCAAATTTTAAAGCTGCTGGTGTTATACCTGAAGAGTTAACTTGGCAACAAAAGAAGTTTTTCAAGGATGCTAACTACTTCATTTGGGATGATCCCTATCTCTTCAGACAAGGCCCAGATGGAATTCTGAGAAGGTGTGTTGCGCATGATGAGGCACTGAAAATTTTATGGCATTGTCACAATTCACCATACGGAGGTCATTTTAATGGTGAACGTACAGCTGCAAAAGTGCTTCAATCTGGGTTCTATTGGCCTTCAATTTTCAAGGATGCTTATGCTCATATAAAGAGTTGTGACAAGTGCCAGAGGACGGGAAGCATTTCCAAGAGGAATGAAATGCCCTTAAAATCCATTTTGGAGGTTGAGCTTTTGGATTGTTGGGACATTGATTTCATGGGACCATTTCCCTCCTCATTCTCTAACCAGTATATTTTGGTAGCTGTGGACTATGTCTCAAAGTGGGTAGAGGCAATGGCAACTCAGTTAAGTGATTCTCAGACTGTGGTGAAATTCACAAGAACATCTTTTCTCGGTTTGGGGTCCCTATAGTTTTAATCAGTGATGGTGGTTCACATTTTTGCAACTCAAAATTGGAGGCTGTGCTGAAAAAGTATGATGTGAAGCACAAGGTTGCCACTCCCTACCACCCTCAGAGTAATGGGCAAGCTGAAGTGTCAAACAGGGAGATTAAGAAGATACTTGAGAAGACAATGAGTGTCTCAAGGAAAGACTGGGCCTATAAGCTGGATGATGCTTTGTGGGCATACAGGACCGCTTACAAATCCCCAATGGGGATGTCTCCCTACCAGCTGGTTTATGGCAAAGCTTGTCATTTTCCAGTTGAGCTTGAGCATAAGGCATTTTGGGCCTTGAAGTTCCTAAATTTTGATGCAACTTTGGCTAGAGAGAAAAGAATTCAGCAGCTGCATGAGTTGGATGAGATGCGATTGCATGCTTATGAGAATGCCTCAATCTATAAACAGAAGGTTAAAGCTTATCATGATAAGCACATTGCACAAAGAACTTTCTCTCCTGGGCAGCAAGTGTTATTGTTCAACTCTCGTTTGAAGTTATTCCCAGGAAAACTCAAGTCCAAGTGGTCGGGACCTTTTGTGGTTAAAGAAGTGATGCCACATGGATCAGTAGAGGTGGAGGAGCCTTCATCTCAAAGATCGTTCAAGGTGAATGGTCAAAGCTTGAAGCATTATTTTGGAGGAGAGCTTGACAGGGCAAAGGTTGCTCTAGTCTTGCAAGAGCCTTAAGCATACCATCACGCGTCAAGCTAGTGACGTTAAAGAAGCACTTCTTGGGAGGCAACCCAAGGTGTAGAAGAGTATGTTAAAAAAAAAAAAAAAAAAAAAAAGACCCCAGTGAGACACGGCCGAACCGTGTGGGAGGACATGGCCGTGCCTCAAGAAAAAAAGAAAAAGTTGGGGGAGACAATGTATTCCACGGGCAAGCCGTGCCCCAGGGCACGCCCGTGTTCGTGCTTCCGTTAAAAAACAAGGCATTCCCAGTGAGACACGGCTGGGCCGTGCTCTAGGACACGGCCGTGTCTCGACCTTTCTTCATTCTTTTAAACCCTCAGCCATCCCTTTCCTCTTCATATCCTAATCCCTCTTTCTCTCCAGCTCAGCCGCACGAGCCACCCACCACCATCCCAGCTCAGCTGCAGCACCTCCTTCCCCCTCCATTCGCGTCCTCCATATTCCCCCTCCTTCTTCCACATTCGCATCCTACCATTTCACCTCCATCTCCACCATTTCCCACTCGTCTCCACCACCATCCCAGCTCAGCCGCTAGCCCCACCTCCTCTTCCACCTCAACCCAGCTCCTCCCCATTTCCTTCTCTTTCCCGTCGCACACCTCTTCTCCCCATTCTCCATTCGCGGCCCCTCCTTCATCGCCTTACCTCCATCACCACATTCCCTCCATTGCTCCTCTCCCACTCCTCCTTCTTCAGCCACGCCCCCCTCCTTCTTCCTCTTAACCTCGTCCCCACCTCACCTAAGCCACCAGCCGAGCCCCTTTTATTTTTTATCTTTTATTTTTATTTTTTCTCACTTTACCAGTGTGTTTGTGCTTGTTGTGTGGTCTGATTACAGGGCAAAATGGCATCAAAGAGGCAGAGGGGTGACGCCTCAGGCACCAAGGAACCAACATTGGTCAGGGGGAAAGGAAAGGGGAAGAAAAAAGTCACCGAAAATCCTCCTGGCATTCAGTTTCGGGACGATGTCCACGAGGCAAGGTATAATTCTCTGGCCGCCAGAAATATTGTCCCGACTCGTTATATGGATGAACATGCTTTAGAAACTCTAGGGTTGTTAGATGACGTCCATTACTTATTTGCACATGTTGGTTGGACAAAGTTTGTGGGACTGAAAAATTTTACCCATGACAAAATTACTCTGGAGTTCCTATCTTCTGTGAATGCCAATGTTTTGTATGCGGAGGGTTGGCCACTGGATCACCATGAAAATTTGATAACCTTTAGGTTATTCAATAATGAGCATACCTTGCCATTGAGCCAATTCAATGCTATATATGGATTTCCTTATGGCGGCCAACGGAGGGTCCTAAATGAATTTTCTGCAAGAGCTATGTGGTACCAACTCACAGCAAATGACCCCTATGACTCTTCCTCATCAAAATCGTCAAAGCTACGAAACCCTTGTTTTCGCTATGTTCACAGAGTCATGTCGAACACATTGTTTGGCCGAGGAGATAGTGACGGCGTTGTCCGTCAGTCTGAACTGTTGTTTTTATGGAATATGCTGTTGCACCCCGAGGTTCAGCTAGATGCAGGCTCTCATCTCATTTCTCACATGGTTAAAGTAGGGAAAGCTTCTGCTGGTAAAATTGTTATTGGCGGTTTAATCACCCATATTGCTGTAGCTCTTGGGTATAGAACCTCTGGCCTCCCAATTGTTCGTGGGAGCACCCGCTTGGATATGGAGGCCTGCTTGGCAATGAGAATGATAGTCAAGGAAGGCCAATGTTACTGTTTGGTGCTCCCTGATACCGAGGAAACCCATCCTTTACCTGACCAGGAGCACACCACTGTAAGAAACTCGAGGAATTGGAATTTTCCCGGAGGCCCACAACATAAACCCCTTCAAGAGGAGCTACCTGAGGCACCCCCTGCCAGTTCTTCACAGCATTTTCACCATCAGCCACCTCCCGGCTCTTATGCTGCCCTTCAAGAAGAGATGGCTGCTCAAAGGGCCCAGCTGACTGGTCTGGACAACACTGCCCACAACATCCAGGACATGGTCTCTACAATGTATAACTGGCACCTCCAGCAGTATCGTGGCCAGTTTCCTCCTCCTCCCCCACAGTGAGTCCCTCCTTTGCATCATCCCTATCTCAGTTTAGTTGTTTACATTGGGGACAATGTAAATTCTTAAGCTTGGGGTAGGGCGTTTTAAATTTTTGCATTTAGTTTTGCATGTTAGTCTTGCATTTCATTTTAGTGTTGCATTTTTGTGATAATTGTTGTTTGTTCGCATCATTTTATCCCCCAAATTGTTACGCTATCCTCTTGTGTTTTGGCATGTTTGCTATAATCTTTTTGAAATTTGAGATTGCAACGAATCTGAACCCAATTATTTTCTCTTGTGATGGGCTTAAAGGTTGCGTTCTTAATGAGTATAGGGATAGTCAATTGATAAGTTGTTGATTAGCATGTGGCGCTATGACTTGATGTTTTTCACTGAATTTAACTTCTAAATGTGAGATTTGAGCTTGTATTGGGGTTTCACTTCATCATGTTTTTATGCCCCTTCTCCTTGTATGAGTGTGTCCATCCTGATTGTGCTCTCTACAACTTGACTTGAAACCGTTTCAAAACTTGAAAATTTTTGTCAACTCACTTGAATATGATTAAGGCAATTTAGGCATGTTTCAAGCCTCTGTTTGTTGAATGAAAACTTCCTCTAGTTGCCCCTTTTGAGCCTGAAATGAAATTAATTTTCTTGGTACCCTTGTGATTGCTAAATGTTACAGTACCTTTTAAAGCAAGTCTAAGGGAGCAATTAGTTGTGAATCTTGTGTGTATTAGGCGGTGCTTGAAAGTTGGACCTCTTTTGTTAGTTAAACTCTTTCCCAGTAATTACTGCCAAAAATCTCAAATGGGGAGAAAACCAAAAAAAAAAATATAAAATAAAGTGAAATAACAGAAGAGGAGCAAAATAAAAAAAAAAAAAAAGTGGTGTTGAAAGCAAAAGAGAAAAATGAATTGCTCCGCATATGCTGCTTTAAAAGGGCTGTTTTACTTGTTCATTATTCTAGCCCTTGAATTTTCCTTTTCTTGTTTTATCCCACCTTGCATATATAACCCCTTGGCCACGTTACAACCTTGTGAAGACCTTTTGATTCTTGTGTGTTTTCCTTAATTATTTGCTGAGATTTGGTTAATAGTCAAGCCTATGGTAGAGCACTTTCATGGATGGATTTGAGCGATTTGTCATAACCTTCAAACACTTTGAGAGTGGTAAGGAGAGTGCCCCTATCAGTGAGAGACATGATTTCAAAGAGCCTGATTCTCTAATTGGACTTGATTTTGGTTGTCCCTATTGTCTTATTTAGCCTTTAGCCTATTGCTTGAAGTTGCTTTTATCTCGAGGTCCGCCGTATAAGTGCATCTCTTGTTTCTATGCTTTTCTGTGGCCACTGAAATTGCTTGAGGACAAGCAAGATTCTAAGCTTGGGGTAATTTGATGCGTTCATTATGGCATATAGTTTGTTGTTAGTTTTACATTGCATGGTAGTCATTTTAGTGGTTTTTACCCATAGTTCTCATGCATTTTTGCTTAGTATAGATAATGCACTTGATTTGAGTCGATTGTGCAGAAAAGAAGGTTTTTGGCCTAGGAAAGCAGAGCTAATACACTTAGACGGATGTTGTAACCAACTCGGAGGCCAAAGTACTAAAAGATGGCACGTTTTAGGAGCAACATGGCCTGGCCTGCCCGTGCCCTAGGCCACGGCCGTGCCTTGGTGGACATGAAGGAATTCAAATTGCATAAACAGTGCATTCCACGGCCAGGCCGTGTTAACCACCACGCTCGTGTCGGGCTGCGTTGATTTTTATTTTTGTACTTTAAGAGCAGCACGGCCAGGCGGTGCCAGGCTCCACGGCCGTGCTGCGGTTCGCTTCTGACTTGGAATTTCGCGTTTTTGACTTAATTTTGAGAGTTTGTCAACCCTATTTGGTCTAAAACTATAAATAGGCTTAGAAAACATTGGCCTAGGGTTGGATTTTGTGGAATTGAATGAAGAACAAGTGATCAAAGTCTATTTTGAGGAATCAATGGAGGCTTTAGCAAAGTTTTCATCTCAATTGCTTGGTTCCATCTCTTCCATGAGGAACTAATTCCTTTGTACTAGGGTAAGATGAACTTTGTGGATCCTTTTATGTAATTGAATTCAGAACTTTCAATGCAAGTTTGATGTATGTCATTTGATCAATTATCTCTTTTCTCAATGCAATTCTATGCTTGATCACCATGGGATTGAACAAGGGTTTTAGCATCAATAGGGAAGTTGAGGTTTAAACGTGCTTTGGGATAATTTGACATATCTATAGGGTTATAGGAATATAATTCTAGTTGGTATGAGTTTGTATGAATCCATATCCTTTATGCTTGATTTGATTAATAGGAACCTAAGGGATTGGGGCTTATTGGTTGAATTAAAGGGATTAAGAGGAAAGGAATTTTCGTTAATCTAATTTAGAGGTAAACTTCAAATACGTTATCATTGCTTGCATTGGAATACAATTCAAGAGCGCAAAGGATGAGACAAAGGGATTCGAGCCCTAGTCACCTTATTCTCCTTAATATCCAAATTACGTATTTTGTTAGTCATTTTCTTATTGTTGAACACGAGTTACACACTTCAAACACTAATAGTCTTCGTCAATAGTTCAAATAGTACATCGTTGGTATAGTTAAGAATTGGTCACAATCCCTGTGGATACGAACTTTTATTACTTAACGACGAAATCGTACACTTGCGATTTTGTCCAACACCTCACAGTTGGAGGATGTGGGCTTTTGTTGAAATAATGGATGCATAATCATAACATTTGCATTATTGTGGTGGAAAGCCGCGGGATTTAATGCAACAGCTGTCTGAACAGTTATCACACGAGGTGGATTACTTGTGACAATTGCAACAGCAGTTTGAGTGGTTGTCACAAGGGAGCTATATGACTAACTGCAATCATATATGCTGGTACACAACTGTAACAGCAGTTTGAGTGCTTGTGTATAGGGTTATGTGTGTGTACTTGCCACAAAAGCTTGCCAGCAGTGATTACGCGAGGTCGGGACTTGTGACAATTGCAACAGCAGTTTGAGTGGTTGTCACAAGAAGCTATATGAATAGCTGCAACAGCAGTTTGAGTGGCTATCATATGAGCTGGTACCTGTATACAGCTGCAACAGCAGTTTGAGTGGTTGTGTACAGGGAGACGTGTGTACAGTTGCAAAAGCAGTTTGAGTGACTGTCACATGAGGTCGAGGTGGACGTTTGGGAGACGTCCTGGGAACCAGTAACCTGGACTACCGACTCTATGCCCTTATAGTTGGAGGGTGACTTCCTACCTTGGAAAAGGATTACTTCACAGTTGATTTGGAGGACAGTATTTCCAAGGGCCAGGAACTTAGTTATGCATGTAGAAGAGGTAATGATCCCTAGTTGTGATACCTTGGGGTTTACTATTGAAGAATAGGCGATGATCCCTAGTTATGATAATTTGAGGTTGAATGTTGTGCTGAACTTGAGAGATGGATGTGGTTGCTGATCGTATGCTATTGTACATGTTGGTATGTTATATGCTACGTGATTTCCCTTTGGCATGATATTGTAACGTTTCTTACCTCCTATGTATGTTTTCCCATATTTCCATGTATGTGGTTGTTCGGGTCGTGATCCGAAGGCGGAGGTCCTGGTTAGTTGTCGGAAACACCACAGTGGGTGAAGCTGACTAGAGGTGGACTCTATTGTGAGTAACATGTTTGGCGTCAACACTTCCCGAATAGAAAGAGACCTCAAAGGTATCTTTGAGTCTCTTGTGAGTTGTACCACTGCCAGTGGAACGTCTATGTTTATTGTTGTTATGTTTTTACGCCATGACTTCCAGGTGAACTCTGATGTAAAATCTTGATATAATATGCTCTTAACTTATAAAATGAATATGAAATTTTCCGGCTATGTTTTACGGTATCAGAGTATTGAGAATGATCTGAAACTAATGGGATTATCCTACGCAAGTGGGGTCATCTCAATTCTAAAACAAACACCCTATGAAATTTATAAGGGAAGGAAGCCCAACATCTCCCACTTTCACGTATTCGGATGTAAGTACTTTGTTTTGGATAATGGTAAAGATAACCTTGGTAAATTCGATGCTAAAGCTGATGAAGGTATATTTCTTGGATATTCCTCTTCTAATAAATCTTTTAGAATTTATAACAAAATAACTATGACTATTGAAGAATCTGTACATGTTTCTTTTGATGAATCTAACCCCAAATCTGTGGTAGAGGAAAGTGTTGATGATCATGTAGAAATTTTGGGCAATAGTCACCTTGGAAAATCACAAGGTTAAGAGTATAATAACAATGAAGGTCAACCACCTCAACAAAAATAAGGAACACCTCACTCAGATCTTCCAAGAGAATGGAGGACATCAAGAGATCACCGTCTTGACAACATTATATTTGATCTTGAAAAAGGGGTAACAACTTGAAAACTCTCTCGAACATGTGTCACTATATAGCCTTTGTGCCTCAAATTGAACCTAAAAATGTTGATGAAGCTATTGTTGATGAACATTAGACTCTTGCAATGCAATAGGAGTTAAACCAATTTGAAAGGAATAATGTATGGAAACTTATTCCCAAACCTACGGATCATTTAGTCATTGGAACCAAATGAGTTTTTCGTAACAAGCTTGATGAAAATGGAATTATTATGCGAAAAAAATCTACACTTCTTGCTAAAGGTTATAATCAACAAGAGGGCATAGACTTCGATGAGACCTATGCTCCTGTAGCTAGATTAGAAGCCATCCGCATGCTTCTTGCTTTTGCTTGCACCATGGATTTTAAACTTTTTCAAATAGATGTAAAAAGTGCGTTCTTTATATTGGATATTTTATTTCAAAATAATTTAATTTGTAAATTAAATTTGAATTATTTAAATATCTCTTTTATTACATTATTACCTTTTCAAAGTCCATGAATACTATTAAATATCTTTCATCCTTTTATTCATTGTCTCTTTCTTACAAATTACATTAATGTACTTATTCTATCCTTTTATAACATCTTTTATCTCTTTCAAAGCTAGTAATTTGTGTTAAAAAAGGTGTGAAACAGTGTTGTGAAGTTTAATTGAAACGATGAAAATGAATTGGTTGGAATCAGTTATATATAAATTTGTGTGGTTTGTTTGCTAAAGTTTTGTTTTTTAAGGAGCTTCCTGATCGGGGGGGTTAAGTTTTCTGGAGAGAGAGAAATTCTTTTGTTTGGTTGATTAACTTTTACACAGAGCATAAGTGTTGAGAAGCAAAATGGCATTATATCTTTTTGGTCTCCAAGCGGTGGAAGCTTTTCTTTTAAAAGAATGTTTTCATTCTAATTCTTGTATCCTCTTTGTGTATGACTTAATATAATTCTTACTGTTTTGTGTATCGAGAATTATAATAATATTCTGAAAGAGTTTGTTAAATCCTGGAGGATATTTACATTATTATTATTGTGGCGAAATAATCCTTAAGGACAGTGTTTTGTACACGTCTCAGACAATAAATATTTTATTGAAGTTCTACATTTCTATTTTATTTACTATATTTATAACAATCTTAAGGGTTATTGCCTATGAAAAATCATAGCAATAATTTTTTTTTTTTTGGGAAGGGCTTGATTTTTTTTTTTTTCGCTTTCTGCCAATTTTTTCTCCCCATGTTACTCCTATAAGATCACTATATATGTGCAAAACTTTTGGGGTTGGTTCATGTAATTTGTTTTTTTTTTTTTTTGTATAAGATATTTATTTTGATGCTTTGGATTATTGGTGCAATTTTTAATAAGACACACTTGCTTGTTCTTTTTCTAACTTTTTTCTCTACTTCAGTTTTGGAATACTCATTTCGAGAATCGACGGTGGTTTTGCTCCTTTCAAAATCATTTTGTCTCTCTCCTTTTAATGCTCATACTCTTGTCACTTTATCAGTGGGAATCAGACCATTAAACTACATATATGTTGTTGTCACTCACCAATATTTGTTGTCCAAGCAATTTTGTTAAATATTGCAGATTTACTTGCACCCGGACATACTATTTATGTGATGCTAATTAATTGGTCAGCAAGGATTTGAAGTGTGGGTTGCTTTCAGTTTCTGATGTGTCAGACTACTTTATTCTTCCACAAAGAGGTGCCTAATGCTTTATAGATGGGAAGCGTATTCTGGTAATGTTTTGATATACTATTATAGTATAACATGCTTGTTCTGGGCCCATATTGGCCAATTTGAACTATGGCTATATTTTAAATATAATGCTTTTGGATAATGGTAATTTATATATTAGGTATCTGTATAATAATTATTTATTTCGTACAATATTTGAGTATATACGCATTTATGACATATACAGTGATAATGACATCTACAGAGAATAATGAATATATATGGTCTTATCAAGTTATGATAGGATCCATGTATGGAGAAGGATATGTATAGGATGATGAAATAGGATTTTGACAATATTTTAATATGATTTGTGTTGACATGTACACTAATGTGATTTATCTTTATATTGGTTCAAGATGATATGTTATCAAAGGGTTATGATGTGGAGAGTGTGAATGAAAATATGTTTGTTTACTTGATACTTAACTGGATGATTGAGTAATATGGTGAAATGATTATGATAACACGATTATGGATTAAGCCCAAAGAATGATGATATAAAGGTTTGTGTTATGGTAAAATGACTGTGATGTATACATGAAAAAATGGTGTGTGGAAATTATGACTGAAATGATGATGAGATGTGAAGAACTAATTTGAGCTTATTATAGATAATTGCCCGCTTTTTGAGTAATTGAAGAAGGTTATTATTGCTTTGTGAACTTTTGACTATTTATTAATAACTTCATATATGTATATGAATAAGATAAGATGAGAAATGTGAATGGTTAATATGACTTTGAGAGTTACTACGTACCCATATTGTGTTTGACGATGCAAGGTAGCAAAAATGATGAGATTGATATAAGTATTGATGAGGAAGATATTATGTGTGAATTTATTAAAAAGATCTAAGGTATGAATTATTGTTGTTGATGTAAGTAATAGATTTATATATATTATGGTTTTATATTTTTGGATGAGATTAAAAGGAAGAGCACGAATTGTTTTTGAAAATTCTATACTGAGATAAAGTGGCTAATTTATTTGGTTTAAAGAATATGAATATGCATCACTTTATTATAGATGATGATCATATGCTTGACTAAATTGTGTAATATAATCGCATTGGTTTTTCGCTGAAAAATGTTCTTTGTACTTATGGTTGTTTTAGTGTGTTTCAAGTTATAAGAGGATGCATGAGTGTTCTTGTATTGGTCATTGGAGTGAGTGGTCAATGTAACACCCGGGGCTGACGAGGGCGGGGAGTGATCGCCGGTGCATGAGGCATGGACAAGGAGCGGCTCCTGGCAGGCTTCTAGGCGGAGGGATACATGAATGAACCGATTTACACCGGAATGAGAGGGATCCTGAGGCTGTGCAGGTATGGGACTGTACAGTTGAAGGAAGGTTTATAAGAATTGATTTGTACTACCTATACCAACAAGATGCATCTTCTTTTCGGTAGCCCATCACTTAAGAACTCCAAAGTTAAGCGTGCTTGACTTGGAGTAATTCTGGGATGGGTGACCTCCTGGGAAGTTTTCCTAGGAAGCGTGTGAGTGAGGACAAAGCACGCTGAAAAGACTCGTGTTGGTTTGTGGGGACAGTCGGCAATCTTTAAAGCAGTCCGGGCCGTTACAAATGGTATCAGAGCGGACCTCTCCCAGTATGGTGTGGTTCGGGGACGAACCAAGCGGAAGCTGGTGGGCATGTAACACCCGGGGCTGACGAGGGCGGGGAGTAATCGCCGGTGCATGAGGCATGGACAAGGAGCGGCTCCTGGCAGGCTTCTAGGCGGAGGGATACATGAATGAACCGATTTACACCGGAATGAGAGGGATCCTGAGGCTGTGCAGGTATGGGACTGTACAGTTGAAGGAAGGTTTATAAGAATTGATTTGTACTACCTATACCAACAAGATGCATCTTCTTTTCGGTAGCCCATCACTTAAGAACTCCAAAGTTAAGCGTGCTTGACTTGGAGTAATTCTGGGATGGGTGACCTCCTGGGAAGTTTTCCTAGGAAGCGTGTGAGTGAGGACAAAGCACGCTGAAAAGACTCGTGTTGGTTTGTGGGGACAGTCGGCAATCTTTAAAGCAGTCCGGGCCGTTACAGTCAAGGAGACCTTTTGTGATGGAATTGATGATAATACAATATGTTTGACCAATGGGGTGAAACAAGGGTAGTTTTGGGTGTTAAATCATAAGGAAGACGGGTAGTATGATACTATCACTAGAATGATATATTCATAAACTTCTTCAGAAGTGTAGTCACTATGAAGCTAAACCATTGAGTACCCACTAGGGCAATTAACACGTTTTAAATTGGTTAAAAATATCATTCTAAATTGGTTATGGAACCGATGTAGAAACAGATGATGTAGAATGTAAGACCTTTTAACATCGGTTTTCAACCGATGTTGAAATTTAAATTTCCACATCGGTTATAAACCAAACCGATTTTGAAAGTGCTCATTCAACAGATTAATAATTTATTGAAAAAGAACTTTTAATATCGATTATAATATAGAATCGATGTTGAAATTTATAATTTAACATTGGTTTTGTTTTGTAACCGATTTTGAACTTTTCACATCGGTTATAACTCAGAACCGATTGAAATTGACAGTTCAACAGCGGTTCTTTATTATAACTGATGTTGATTGTGACACCCACTACCCCGCATATAATAACACATAAGTAAAATCATACATGCCTTTAATAAAGAATAATATAATAATTAAATTAAAAACATTTTCTCAAGGGCAATGTGAATCACATCATCTATAACTTAAACGTAGGAATCTGAAATAATCAAAATCCTTTAAAACAAACTGCGGAAAACATAAATAACAAACATAACCCAAATCCCGATGTCACATATCAGAGTTGGTATACATATACCGATAATACATCGAAATAAAACTAAACAACTAAACGTAAATCCTAACTACTACTACTAAGGGAGATCTCCACGGGATCACTCCTCGTCGGCATGTTCACCATCCTCTGCACATACAACATCATATGCACAAGAACAACAAAAGATAGGGGTGAGAAATACGATCATAAACATATGTAAATGGAATGGAATAGTAATTAAGATGACATACAACATGCATCAATCAACACATGTATAATTGTGACACCCTCAAACCCAGTGCCACTTTTGTAACTCAAAACCCTTAATGAAACGATAAATAAAATTTCGCTGGTTTTACTTTCGAAAGAAAAAAAAAATATATCTTTTGTGTAAGCAGATTCTGGAAATCGTGACCAAAAATTTTCTCATTAATTATACGTATGAACACCACTCCAGATAACACAGGATTACTCATATACAATAATTAGAACAAGATATATATATATACATATATATATAATGGACAACAAGTCCCTTTACAAAAGAACGAATGATTTCTAAACTTTCTAAAAAGCTATAAAACTAGGCAGCGGCAGTCTGGAACCATATCTCTAAAACCTATGGCCATCAGTAGCCGTTAACAGACTACCCAAAAACCACTGCCTCAAAAAGGGGTCTACACCCTAAGCTGGTCCGACTAATGGAAACCATTGGACAATCCCCCGGAGGGAAGTCCAATGCTGGAACCAGAGGAAGAACTCTGGGAACCTACATTCCCGTTCCCCTGTGAATGGGGATCGGAAGCATCCGAAGAATGATCCTCCGGGTCTTCCTGAGGATCCTCCTCAGGGTCTTCCTCCTCCTCCTCCTCTTCCCCCACATCTTCCACGACGTGCTCTCCCGCTACCAAGACAAAAGGCGGGGGAGGCGTCTGGGGTAGCTGTTGCTGCGGGGACTGTGCAGCGGGGGCGACCGACTCGATCACACCCTGCTCCATAAGGGCCTGCAGCATCAGCCCGATGGGAGGGAGAGGCACCTGGATGGTCTCCACAGTCCGAGTACTCTTCCGCGGTCCCGTCTCCGTCGTTCCGCTTACAGTGCAAACTGGTCCAGTATACGCCGCACTTTCCACCCCTGGGTGGATAACCCACGCGGCTGGGTCTGTCCTTCGATCAAACGCTAGGACGCGCATCCCGGAGTGCGCTAGGTGATCCGGCTCTGGCTCCATCTGTAAACACGATACAATATATATCCAAGGACAACCCGTCCAAAAACATGCAAGGGTGAGAAACCAATATATGAATCCATAAACAACAACTATATGCCCAATCCACACAACAGACCCAAATCATCATATAACATGGCATATATCATTAAATACAAAAGGCAGTAAATGCACAAGGGTTTCGTACCCCACAATCAACGTTATCTCCTAAACGTATGCATGGCACTTCCATATATCTCAATATTCACACTAGATTACTAGATTTCCGGAAATCCCATCACCATTCGAAACGAGCTGATCAGGCTCCAAAGATTTTCACCAATATTTGGCCCAAGGACGAGTACTTTGAATCCCATGACACTACGCGATTCTCACATGGGGGCGCAATCAAAAGTACTCCAGAATAATATGGTCATATTATATTGCCCAACTTAAGGCACAATAACACATATGACACCATTGTCCATCAAGGCACAATGTCATGACAAATAAGTCATCTCAGGTTCTCCCTGTTTATCAAGGTCCCCCGTTTCACGGCACGTCTGCCCCGCATTTAATGCATGAGAAACCTATCTAGTTTCCGATAATTGATCTTTGTCGCATCAATGTTTCCTCGTTGTAGCATCAACGCTCACAACCACCATAATGTCTTAGACTCTTTAAGCCTCAAAACACATTTTCTCAAAAGAGGACACTTAGTCCAAAACAACTCAAATCCCAACATCCCTAACCGATGCACCAGTCAAGGACGCCGGATTCAAGATCATAAAAACATCCTCAAGCTTACAGGACCACAAAGATTGTCCCTAAGCCGACAGGACCACAACTAACACGGATCCTTGATCCACGTGTTCTGCAGAACCCTAGAACCCCGACGTCTCGGTTTCTAGTTTCTAAGCTTTAAGCTTTAAAACCACTTTCCTTGAAAACTCGAAAAACCAAAAACCCAAAATCTCCGATACTCACACAAAGTCATCGGGATCGGTTTTCCATAAAACAAAACTTGGTCCAGAGACCATTTCTTTTTTCTTTCGTTGTTTTTCGGTAAAATACGAACTTAGAACAAAACTTGCACAAACTCATTTTTCTTGAATAAACTTAGTATGACTTCGGAAACCACATTACTCAAAAGGATTTTCTTATCAATTTAAGACATAGTGAAGGTTTCTAATGCCCTATTTGCTTTTAAACTTCACTTTTCCTTATCAAAACACATTTCAGACTTTTAAAGCTTTTAAGTTACACGAGGCCGGATCCTAATCAAAATTAGGTCCTCTAATGCCTAAATCCCACAGCAGGGCACACATTACATCCATATAACCAATAACATGCATTCAACTATATCAACAGTTACATCAATACATCAGCACATCAATGCATATTCCAATCAACAGCAGTCAATCAAGAAATTAACTAACATCATGATATAACTATTTAAATACAATACAAATACAGTACAAACACCGATGCAGCACATAGCCGTCGGAAATGGAATTCCTCAGGTTTATCCCCTTACCTCTTGTAGCTCCCAGTTCAACTCGGAACACCCGATCAACTTGTTTCTCGTCCCAACACGCTGCCGATCACTACATACACGTAAAACATATCGGCATTAACTTACAAAACAAAGATTTCTCCTAATGCACCACCCCTAGGGTTTGGCTCTACTACGCTAAAAATAGCTAGGGAGCTCCAAAATTTCTCATTTTCTGGATAACACCCTAACTACGTGTGACAGCCCTAGATATCAGATCAGATCATCAAAAACCAACCAAAACCCTACCCTACACACATAGGGGGGTTTCGGCCCCTACCTAGAAAACATAGCTAGAGGGATTTCTTGGCTCTAAGCTCTTGGATCATACAAGTATGTCATGAACCTAGGCCATAGAAACTGGTTTGGTACAGATACGATTTTCCTACAATTTTTCATGGATTTTCAAAGATTTTAGGGGCAAAACCCTAACATCCTTGATCATGAAAATATGAGGAGAGAAAGGAGAGATTGAGAGAGATAGAGTTGAACTACTACCTCTTATGATGATCCACTCCAAGTTTGGTGAAGATTGCTCCACAAAAACTCAAGCTTTTGGCCTTCAACAATGGTGGTTTTGAGAAGAAAAGAGAAAGAAGAGAAAGTGAGTGTGAGGGAGAAAGAGGGCTGCCGAAAAAGAGGGAGAAAAATGAGAGGATAAGAGTGAAAATAGTAGATATTTATGGTTTAAGACTTTAATAATAGGTAAAGTAAACCAGTAATAAAAATTAACCAAGGGCAATTTGGTCAATTCACATCCCGATATTTGGAATCGTCCCGACACTCGTATGAATTCCTCAAATTACTTGATACAATTTTGGTATGAAAAACATCTGATCGTGGGTCTCGAAAAACCCTAAGACAGCTCAAATCGCCTCCTCGATCGATTATCGGCCCGAATATAAAATATTAGTTATATTTTTGGACGTCAGGACACATTTTAGGAAAAAGATAGAGGAATATATTCTAAGACTAATGGTTTCGTTCGTTAGTCCAGATTAGGTCGTGATAGTAGAAAACACTATCATCTGAAAAACGTAGATCGGTTTTCGTTTGAGTTTTCGACCCAAAACTTAACCGAAAGATCCTACGATTTTATAAAACAAGACTATGATCTTAGTTTTCCCAAAATCATTTTCTAAAACACAGATAAAAATATAAACTCATTAATTGAGTTTATCGTCCTTAGAAAGCACGAAAAATTGGGGTGTTACAATAATCAATATATATATATATATATATATATATATATATATATATATATATATATATCAAAGATGCATGTCAATGCGAATGCAACATCACTACTCCGTATGCATGTGGCCAACAACTTTAACTCTAGAAAGACAATTAGGAGTACATGTCTGGTTATCAACGTGGATGATATGCCAGACCATGGGCCATCCCCGAACACTCTCACTAATCCTGATAATGTATAGTGGCTAGTCAGGTTACTCAAGCTTATTCATTAGGTCACTCTGACAATAGGTAGCTAACCCATGTCACCTGTAACTTCCATACCCAATGTACCTGCAAAGCCGGGTTAACACCCACCGTGGCCTCCACTATCGCGATTCATTGTTTGTTTTCCACCCAACATATCAACGTCAACGTATGATGCGTGCAATGTTCATCAATATGCAAACACATGTCCAACCATCCATCATCAACACCATTACATGTCTATCAACTTTGACCAACAAGCACCAAAGATGATTTATCAACATCAAACTTGACCAATAAGCATCAAGAATGATTTAACCAACAACATCGGTAACAGTACGTCATTACCAATAACATCATCGTCTTATTAATTGTTCTCTTTGTTAAGTCTTAACTTAACATTATCATTATTAAGTATTATACTTAATCTTATTATCTAAACCTCAATTTATATTTTATTAAGATTATAACTTAATCTTAATATTTAAACCTCAAGTCATATATTTATTAAGATTATAACATAACCTTAATGTCTAAACCACAATTCATATCTTATTAAGATTATAACTTAATCTTAATATCTAAACCACAATTCATATCTTGTTAAGATTATAACAAGCCTACATAACACTATCCATCAAGCATAAGGGGTCAAAACTGCTCTTGGGCACGTGAGAATCGATTTCCAATCTCTGGAATCGATTTCTCATGCCTTCAAATCGATTTCCAATCTCTGGAAATCGATTTCAACATATTCAAATTGATTTCCCCAATCGATTTTGAAGAAGGAAAATCGATTCTAGAAATCGATTTCCACACCTTGGAAATCGATTCTTGGAGGATTCAAATCGATTTTCATGTGCTGGAAATCGATTTTGGGTGTCAAATCATACAGCAGCGGGTTTTCTCCGCTATCGGGCTAGTCTACGTTCTCTAATTAACATATCATTCGAGCCTAAGCTATTTATCACCAATTTGATTAGTCTAACACTCATAAATCATAACCTAAGGGTTCTCAAACTAATCCTTGGTCATCAATCTCACATTGTCTATTTATTTTCTCCCTATAACTATGTTCTAATAGCATAAGGTTAACAAAACACCATATCCTGGCATAAACAACATGCTCATCATCATCAATTCATCAACAATCATATAAATCATGAACTCATAGTTATAAACATGTTATAACATCAGATTATTCATCAATCAATACTCATATAGCCAGAAAACAACATAACAACATTCATAGGCATACGCAGGCATACATAGGGGTCATGGGTTAACCCCCTTCATCTTAACCTATCCCAAAACCCACATATTCATGACCAATTTTCTCCCCCCATACCTTGTATGACGATTCATAGCCTAAGGGAAAAAGAACAGAGCTAAGTTCTGCTACGGTTCCTTCTTACGGGTTCAGTACTTGATCACGATCGTAACACTGGAATGCAGAGTCGATCTTTAAGTTAAGGATTGAAAGGGAAAACAAATCTAGGATTAGAAACTCACCTTGGTTTCTAACCTTGGAGATTAACTCTTGCAGCATGGATAGACTAGCTAAACAACGGCGTGTTCTTGACGAAGAACACCAAAGCAGGATTCGTCCTTTTGGGTTTTCTAGAGCAAAAGATCAGTGAGCTCCTAGGGATGAGAAGAGGCAAAAAGTGAGTACAATAGGGTGTGGATACTAGGTTTAGGTCATACGGTATGTATATATAACTGTTAGGGACGTTTTAGGACGAATGGGCCGTACACAGCATAGCCCGATAACCCAAACGCGTACACAAGCTCTGACACGCATGGGAATCGATTCCACAACCATGGAAATCGATTTTCCACTGGCCAAATCGATTTTTTTATCAAGGAAATTGATTTTGCCCTTTAAACAATCGATTTCCACTTTCTGGAAATCGATTTCTTCACCTGGAAATCGATTTCCCTTTCAGAAAACGTGTTTTTGACCTCGACAAGACTTGTAGATAATTATCTAAGCTTTCCAACGCATCCAAGATCACCTCGATCAGATGTCTAGAACTCAAGATATGGCCAAAACCGTGAAACATGTTATTTAGACTCGGATGGATCGATTATTCTAAAGGCTTAACTACTACAACTATGAACTTATGCATCAAAAACAGGCATAAACAACATACGCAAACATCTATAATTAAGTATTAACACATATAGACATAGAAGTGAAAACAGGGTGTTACAATTCCACCCCCTTATAAAAAATTTCGTCCTCGAAATTTCTACTCACCTTGAGTAAACAGATGCGGGTATGACTCCTTCATCTTGCTCTCCAACTCCCACGTAGCACTTTCTTCTGTAGCTCTACTCCAAATGACCTTGACCAAGGGAATTTCCTTCCCTCTCAGCTGCTTGACCCTTCGATCTTCAACCCGAAGTGGTAACACCTCAAAGGTCAAGTTATCCTTTAGTGGAATGACATCGGGTACCATCACGTGGCTTGGATCATGAACATACTTTCGAAGTTGAGACACATGAAACACATTATGAAGGTTTGACAAGAACGGGGGTAAAGCTATTTGGTAAGCGACTTCACCAACTCTCTTCAGAATTTGGTAAGGGCCAATGAATCTAGGAGTAAGTTTCCGCGCTTTCATTACTCTGCCAGCCCCAGTTGTTGGAGTAACTCGCAAGAACACATGATCCCCCTCCTGGAATTCGAGAGTTTTTCTTCTCTTATCATGGTAACTCTTTTGCCTACTCTGTGCCACTCTCATCTTATCTTGTATCATCATCACTTTCTCTGTAGTCTCTTGCACTACCTCAGGTCCTAACACAACATTCTCTCCAGGCTCATTCCAACACAAGGGTGTCCTACACCTCCTCCCATACAAAGCCTCATAAGGTGCCATCCCAATATTGGAATGGAAGCTATTGTTGTAGGTGAACTCTATAAGGGGTAAAAAATTATCCCAACTGCCAGACTGCTCTAGCACACACGCCCTCAACAAGTCTTCTAAGGATTGGATTGTCCTCTCAGAGTGACCATCGGTCTGTGGGTGATAAGTTGAACTCAATCTAAGCTTAGTTCCTAAGGCCTCATGCAAACTATTCCAAAATCTAGAG
The DNA here is from genome assembly GCA_039655645.1 of Ammopiptanthus mongolicus. Classification (NCBI taxonomy): domain Eukaryota; kingdom Viridiplantae; phylum Streptophyta; class Magnoliopsida; order Fabales; family Fabaceae; genus Ammopiptanthus; species Ammopiptanthus mongolicus. Next base: position 48,520,864 of record CM077347.1, read on the forward strand.
GTAAATCTAGGATCTCTATCTGAAACTATGCTAGAGGGTACACCATGCAACCTAACTACGTCTCTGATATACAACCCAGTCAACTTCTCTAATGGATATTCTATGTTCATAGGAATGAAATGGGCAGCTTTGGTTAACCTGTCCACAACAACCCATATGGCATCACAACCAGCTGGAGTCCTAGGGAGTCCAGACACAAAATCCATAGAGATACTATCCCACTTCCACTCAGGAATACTCAAAGGTTGCAACTTACCTGAAGGTTTCTGGTGCTCTATCTTAGCCTTCTGACACACTAGGCAAGCATAAACAAACTCAGCCACATCCTTTTTCATCCTAGGCCACCAAAACATCCGTTTCAGATCCTGATACATCTTTGTGGCTCCCGGGTGAACACTCAAGCCACTCCTATGTCCTTCCTCAAGGATCAACTTCCTAAGCCCTGGAATATCAGGTATACAAATTCTATCTTGGAACCTCAAAATTCCATCTGTCCCATCCTTAAAACTGAGATTTCTACCTTGAGCAATCAACTCTCTCTGGTCTAAAAGGTATACATCTATCTTCTACCCTTCTCTAATCTGATCCATCAAACTACTAGTGATTTTCAACATTCCTAGCCTAATGCTCTTAGGGGTAACTTCCCAAGCTAAACTCAAATCTCTAAACTCCTCTATCAAATCCATCTCTCTAACCATCAAGGTTGAAATATGTAAGGTTTTTCTACTCAAAGCATCAGCCACTACATTGGCCTTACCTGGGTGGTAACTCAACTCAAACTCATAATCTTTAAGAAATTCCATCCACCTACGCTGTCTCATATTCAGCTCCTTTTGGTCAAATAGGTATTTTAAACTCTTATGATCACTAAAGACCTCAAATTTAGCTCCATAGTGGTAATGCCTCCAAATTTTTAAGGCAAACACTACAGCTCCTAACTCCATGTCATGAGTAGGGTAGTTCTTCTCATGGGTCTTAAGTTGCCTAGTAGCATAAGCTACTAACTGACCATTCTGCATCAACACACCACCTAAACCTTGCTTCGAAGCATCACAATACACTACAAAAGGTTCACTAGGATTGGGTAACACTAACACAGGTGCAGATGTCAACCTATTCTTCAACTCCTGAAAACTTTCCTCACACTTAGAGTCCCACACAAAGATCTGACCTTTCTTAGTAAGGCGGGTCATAGGAAAAGCTATCTTAGAGAATCCCTCTATAAACCTCCTATAATACCCGGCTAAACCCAAGAAACTTCTAACCTCGGTCACTGACTTAGGTGCTTCCCAATGGAGCACGGTTCCTACCTTAGCTGGGTCCACGGCTATCCCTCCTTTAGAGATGATGTGTCCTAAGAAACTCATCTCTTCTAACCAAAACTCACACTTGGACAACTTGGCATACAACTATTTTTCCTTAAGGGTTTCCAAGACTATCCTCAAGTGTTCCTCATGTTCCTCCTTAGTCTTAGAGTATACTAGGATATCATCTATGAAGACAACTACAAACCTATCCAAGTATGGATGAAAGATCTTGTTCATGTAGTCCATGAATATAGCAGGGGCATTAGTCACACCAAAAGGCATAACTAGATACTCATAATGACCATAGCGTGTTCGGAACGCAGTCTTTGGAATGTCCTCAGACTTAACCCGAATTTGGTGATAGCCTGATCTCAAATCTATCTTAGAAAACACAGAAGCTCCTGTTAGCTGGTCCATAAGATCATCTATCCTAGGAAGAGGATACCTATTCTTAATAGTCACCTTGTTGAGCTGTCGGTAATCGATACACAACCTCATGCTGCCATCTTTCTTCTTCACCAACAACACTGGCGCTCCCCACAGAGACACACTAGGCCTAACAAACTGCTTCTGGAGCAATTCCTCTAACTGTTTCTTCAACTCAGCTAGCTCTAGAGGGGACATCCTGTATGGTGATATGGATACAGGTCTTGTACCTGGCACTAAGTCTATGCTAAACTCGATCTCTCTCTCAGGTGGCAAACTATAAATGTCCTTTGGAAAAACTTCTGGGAACCCTCTCACAACTGGCACATATCTGCTTCAAGTGTGGGAAGCCAGGACATATCTCACGTGAATGCATGCAACCGAAATTGGAACATTCTGTCAACAATGTCCAAGCTGCAAGGCCTAAGATGAAGGGCAGAGTCTACACTATGGGTGGTGCTGAAGCTTCTCAAAATGAGGACTTGATCCAAGGTCAGTGTGTCATGGGAGGTAAAACCTTAACTGTACTGTTTGATTCAGGCGCAACGCATTCCTTTATTGCCTATGACTGTGTGAATCTGTTGGGATTACCTGTGTCTTCTTTACCTTTTGATTTGGTAATTTCCACACCTACTGCAAAGCCTGTTATAACTGCTAAAGTTTGTTTGAACTGTTCTATTTCTGTTACAGATAGAACATTTTTGATTGATCTGATCTGTTTGCCTCTTTTGCAAATGGATGTAATCTTAGGAATGGATTGGTTGTCTTCTAATCATATCCTGTTGGACTGTGCAAATAAAACTTTAGTTTTCCCTGGTTGCGAGAATTCTGGATTTTTGACTGCCAACCAAGTAAACGCTTCTTTGAGAGAAAGAGCTCAAGGATACATGTTACTATCTTCTTTGGAGGTCAAGAGCGAGCTAGTCTTAGAGCGCATACCTGTCGTGAATGAGTTTCCGGAAGTCTTTCATGAAGACGTACTAGGTTTGCCGCCAGTTCGGGACATTGAGTTTGCGATCGATCTTGTGCCAGGAACAGGACCAGTGTCTATGGCACCGTATCGTATGGCACTGCTGAGTTGGAAACTTTGAAGGAACAGTTAGTAGACTTATTGGGGAAGCAGTTTGTTAGACCCAGTGTGTCGCCGTGGGGAGCACCTGTGCTGTTGGTGAAAAAGAAAGATGGAGCATCTCGTTTATGTGTGGATTATCGCCAGTTGAATAAAGTTACCATTAAGAACAAGTATCCACTTCCGAGGATAGATGACTTGATGGATCAGTTGAGGGGAGCGGCAGTTTTCTCCAAGATTGATTTGCGATCGGGTTATCACCAGATTCGTGTGAAGGCAGAAGATGTACCAAAGACAGCGTTTCGAACACACTATGGGCACTACGAGTATCTTGTGATGCCGTTTGGTGTGACGAATGCCCCAGCTATATTCATGGATTATATGAATAGGATCTTTCGTCCATACCTAGATCAGTTTGTCGTTGTCTTCATAGATGACATACTCATCTATTCGCGAGACCAGGAAGAACATGCTGAACATCTTAGTGTAGTTCTTCAAGTTCTGAAAGAGAAACAGCTGTATGCAAAACTGTCCAAGTGTGAGTTTTGGCTCAAAGAAGTGCAGTTTTTGGGTCATGTAATTTCAAAGGAAGGAATTGTTGTAGATCCATCGAAAGTCGAAGCAGTTCTTGAGTGGGAAAGACCAACCACAGTGACTGAGATACGCAGTTTTGTGGGTTTGGCTGGGTATTATCGGAGGTTCATTGAGGGATTTTCTAAGATTGTAGCCTCTTACCCAATTGACGAGGAAGGACAAAGCATTTGAATGGACTAAAGCCTGTGAGCAAAGTTTTCAGGAGCTGAAGAAGAGGCTGACTACATCACCAGTGTTGATATTGCCAGATCCAAGCGAATCTTTTGAAGTGTACTGTGATGCTTCATACCAAGGTTTAGGCTGTGTTCTAATGCAGAATCGGAAGGTGGTAGCGTATGAAAAGCTAATGTGGTAGCGGATGCCCTGAGTAGAAAAGTGTTACATGTGTCTGCCATGATGGTTAAGGAACACGAGCTGTTGGAACAGTTCAGAGATATGCATCTGTTCGTGGTTAGCATGCCAGGAAGACTATGTGTGGGTATGGTTACAGTATCTTGTGATCTGATGGATCAAATTCAGAGAAACAAGTATACGACCAGTATCTGGAGAAAGAGCGGAGGAATCTAAAGAAAGGGATGACGTCTGAATACAAAGAAGGAGCAGATGGAATCCTAAGACGAGGAGAATGGGTTTGCGTACCAAACAACCCAGAGATAAGAAGGTTAATTCTGGACGAAGCTCATAGAAGCAAGTTGAGTATGCATCCAGGGTCAACCAAGATGTACTAAGACCTGAAGCGGTTGTTTTGGTGGCAAGGCATAAAAAGAGATGTAGCTGATTATGTGACATCTTGCTTAGTGTGTCAGAAAGCAAAGGTTGAACATCAAAGGCCAGCTGGAATGTTACTTCCGTTGGATATCCCAGAGTGGAAATGGGACGGCATAGCAATGGATTTCGTGACGTGTTTGCCAAAGACACCTAAAGGATATGATTCCATTTGGGTTATAATTGATAGGCTTACGAAATCAGCTCATTTTCTACCGATTAATCTCAAGTATTCTATGGAAAAGCTTACTCAGATTTATATCAGTGAGATTGTGAGATTGCATGGAGTACCTTCAAGCATCTTATCGGATAGAGACCCGCGTTTTACTTCGCGATTTTGGGAAAGTTTTCATGAAGCTTTAGGAACGAAGTTACGACTAAGTTCGGCTTACCATCCTCAAACTGATGGACAATCGGAATGGACGATTCAGTCTTTAGAGGATCTGTTGAGGGCGTGTGTGTTGGAACATGTCGGAAGTTGGGAGAATTTCCTACCGTTGATAGATTTCACCTACAACAACAGTTATCATTCGAGTATAAGGATGGCACCCTACGAAGCTTTATATGGACGACGTTGCAGAATACCTTTGTGTTGGTACCAAGATGGAGAAAGTGCTTCATTAGGACTTGAACTAGAGCAATAAACAACTGAGCAGGTGAAACTGATTCAAGAAAAGATGAGGATAACTCAGAGCCGACAGAAGAGTTATGCGGATAAAAGACGTAAGCCACTTGAGTTCGAGGAAGGGGATCATGTGTTTTTGAGATTCACTCCGATGACCGGGGTGGGCAGGGTCCTGAAATCCAGGAAACTCACTCCAAAATTCATTGGACCTTATCAAATTCTTCGTCGGATAAGTCCAGTAGCTTACCAAATAGCTTTACCGCCTTTTCTATCCAACCTTCATAATGTTTTTCATGTTTCACAATTACGAAAGTATATTCCTGATCCCAGTCACGTCATAGAGTCTGATTCAGTACAGCTAAAGGATAACCTAACCTATGAGACATTGCCGGTTAAGATCGAGGACAGGAGAGTAAAGAAACTGCGAGGGAAGGAGATAGCATTAGTCAAAGTTATCTGGAACGAGACTACAGGTGATGCTACCTGGGAAAGAGAAGAGGACATGCAACAACAGTATCCGAGCTTGTTTTAAGCGGTACGTACAATTTCGAGGACGAAATTCTTTTAAGAGGGGTAGGAATGTAACGCCCCGATTTTCACATTTTCTATTTCTTCAGTATTTTAATGTCTTTATTTTATTCGAGGTCTTAGGAATAGAAATAAAATATTTCGTGACCATAGTCATGCTCGACGATATCGTAGGAAGCTACGATTAAGTTTTGAGTCGAAAACTCAAACGGAGTCCGGTCTGCGTTTTTACACTGACAATATGATTTTACTGCTCAAAAGACCTCAGATAGACCCATGAAAGAGACAATAAGTCTTAGAATTCGATTCTCTACGTTTTGGTTAAATTTTGTAAAAATTTCAGAAAAATCACTTCCTGACCTTCGTTCGGGCGGAATCCTCAATCGGGTGACAAACGAAGCCACATATGGATTTACCGGGACTCGCCAACAGATAATCTTGATATCACATCATCCCAGAACACTTGGGAGAGTATGCCAGATTCGTCATGACGTTCGGAATTATCTAGACGCAAAATGACCAAAATGCCCCTGATCTAAGTCTTTTACACTTTTACCATTATACCCTTTTGGCAAATGACCTTTTTACCCTTAAGTGAGCTCTTAAGGGGCTGAAATCAACCCCTCACTCTCTCATTTTCGCACAGCCCCTCACCCTTTAGAGTTCCATAGTTATTCTTGAGAGAAAACTCCATTTTCATCCTTGAAAAAGCTTGATTTCTTGTTGGAATCACTTGATTCCTTGAGCAATCTTCCTTCATTTCAAGGTAAGATCGCTTCTATGATCTCTTAGCTTCTTTAATCTTTCTTTATTTCAAGATCAATCTTCATTTTCAAGAAAAGAATTTCTTAGATTCAAAACTTTGAAAATCCATGGGAAATTGTAGAAAAATCCTTTTGAGATAAGACCAAGTTCTTTGAACTCACATCATCAATCTCTACCTAAACCCAAGAGCTTATGACTCAACTCTCATCATAGTTCAAAAAGCACTTTTTGGCTGAACCCTATTTGATGATGATGAATAGTGTTTTCATCAATTTTTGATTTTTAACACTTGATTTCATCCTTAGCTTTCCTAATGCCTTTGAATCCATGAAATGGAAAACCAAAACCAATACCTAACATTTTTAACCTAGGGTGGCCGAAATCCTCTTTGTTAAGATTGTTGAGATTAGCTTTAATTGTTGTTTATTGTTGGATTGTTGTGTTGTTGTAGTTGTTGACGATTATCAGGAGGTTCACAAACCGATCAACCGACTTTGATCCGGGAATCTGCTCATCAACAGGTATGGGGAGATGAACCTCATCACACCAAGATGGTGGTGGTGAAGATGGTTGTTTAAGTTATGTGTGGGTGAAACCCTTTAGTTTGGGTTCACTTTTAATGGTTAAGTTGTGTTAAGTTCTCCAAGAGAACAATGTGTGATATTTGTAGTTATGCCTTATCACGTGTTTTATGATGATGTTGTCTAGTTGAGAAAATGATTTCTTGCATGATGAAAAACCTTCTTTGATTATTAGATCAAGTATAGACTTTTGTATTTACGTGCTTAACTATGATGCAATGTTGTGGGTTATGGTTTATCATGATTGTGTAAGTTTTGTGAGCCATACTTTGATTAGTTGATGAAGTAAAACTTCACATTGGTTCCTAGTTGGCTATTAGCCATGACCTTGAGGAAAGGAAGGATATGAATAGTTCTTGGACAAGTCAAGTTTTGATGTAAAGAAAGTATTTTCAATAACTTGTGTTTTTCAAAGAAAAACCCTAAGTGACTTGAATGGAATTAAATCTCAAAGTGTTTTCACCAAAGTGAAACATGTTTTATACCTTATCGTTAGTCCATCTAGTTAATCAAGTGACTCAAAATGAGAAAAGAAGTGGTTTCATGAAGAGAATCAAAATGGTTCCATAAGGTTAATGTCTTGTTTTAAGGCAACCTTTCGCTAAGCGAATTTACCTTAGCTAAGGGAAAACAAGGAAAGTCTAAGTTGGGCATCATTACCTCACTTTCGCTAAGCGAATTAATATTCGCTAAGCTAACCAAGCGAGTTTCGCTACGCGAATTAAGTCTCGCTGAGCGATCCAGAGACGTCTCCACAAGAGGTATAACCGCCTCCATTTCGCTAAGCGAAATTATAATCGCTAAGTGAATAAAGTGAAATTTCGCTACACGAATTCTGTTTCGCCGAGCGATCCATAGGTGTTTCAAAAGAGGTGTAACCGCCTCTATTTTCGCTAAGCGAATACATATTCGCTAAGCGAATACAATACATTTCACTACGCGATGTATGTTTCGCCGAGTGATGCAGAGGAGTCCCAAAGGAGGCATTATTGCTTCAATTTCGCTAAGCGAATGTAATTTCGCTAAGCGAATTCCATGTTTCAGAAAATGCAGAAAAATAGAGTAAGTAAGTGTTTCAAAAATTGTTTCAAATCAAATGAGTTTTCAATTGAGAAGTTGTTCTGGTTTACAAACGTTTTGGGTTTTGAAACAGTAGTTCGATGACGGACCGGTGATTCGGACCCCGATCAGTCGTTCAATTGTTTCAGTCTTGTGATGACTCGATCCCGGAGAGATCACGAGATTTATCCTGTGGATAAAGGTTTTGTTTTTCAAAAGGCACGTATAGTTCCTAAGGCAGAGAACCTTAGTAGACTTCGAGGTTTATCCGGGGGATAGACATTTCTTGATCGCATCTGCTTTGTGTAAGCATTGGCATTTCATTTGCATAGTCGTAAGGCCTTGAGCCTAGGAGTTGAGCTTACACCTTGATGCGGATGCGAATCTTACGGTGACGATCTTCAATGGTCTTTTTGGAGGTATTAGGGTTGGAAGGGCTTACATGTGACCAGTTGGTAGCTCTTCTGTGTCGTGGCGAATCCGTGCAATACAATGATATCCTCTACTAGATGCCGTACTTTTCATGTTTGGTCGAGAGTGTTTCCGTAAAGCCAGATACGTGCACGTTACGAATGTTGTAGCATCTTGCTCATGGCTGGCAGAAACCGGAACATGTCCTCCCATTCACTCTCTCCGAATGTTTTGTTAGTTCCATGGAGTAGGGGCCAGAGTAGTACCCAGTGACATTGACATTGAGTCATATACATTGCATTGCATTGCATGGCTATTGATGTTTACATTCACTGTTATACATCGTTGTACTGTTTAAGAGTATCTTATTTTATGCTGTTAACTGCTTAACATGATTTTATACTGTCAACTACTTAATATGTTTGACATTGAGAATTTTAGAAACCATGTTGGGTACACTGTTACCCAGTGAGTCATCTCGTTTTTACTACTGCTGTTTTGTTGTGTTGATGAACGGGAATCTCACCCATATCTGTATGTTTTCTATTAGTACTTGCTTCTTGAACAGATGGACGTGATGATGGTTCAGTCCAATAGTTCCTTTGAGCCGGAGGAGGACTCTTTTTGTGGTTTAATTTTGTTGTCGGCCAGACTATGTCAGTTTTTGTAGTACCTTTTGGGAGCTACGACTCCTAGTACTTATTGTATCTTTTTATGTCAGTTATACATTAGACTTATGTCTGTATATGGTAATATTGACGTTTTTATTTTTGTTTCTGTTCTGTGTTTATGATACAGTATGTTCTAGAAATGCATGGCGAACCTAAGTTCGTTTATTAGTATTATTTATCTTTACTAAATCCCATTGCATCTTGCGAAAAGAAAAAAAAGAAAACCGTATTTTCCGCATTAAGAAATATTTTCGGCCTTATAAACGTTCGGGAATGTGACACTCGGGAAAGGGTGCTGCACTCTATGGCTCCATCTTTGCTCCACTACAATCCTTACTGATATGACCAGGCTTCCCACACTTGAAGCAGATGATGTCTGTCTTCTTGCAGTCACGAGTAAGGTGCTCCTTACCACACTTGCCACACCTGATTGGCCTAGAAGAGGCAAATCCTCCGCCACTGGCTGGTCCCGATGTATACTGCGATTTCTTGCCGGCGTACTTGAAACCACGACCAACTGGTGCCAACTGTTGTTTTCCTTTATCTTGTTGGGTTGTCCTCTTGCTACCTTGGGGACCAGAACTCTTGAACTGAGAAACTCCGGACTTGTAGTCTTCCTCAAAGATTCTAGACTTGTTCACCAAGGTGGGGAAAACACGGATCTCATGGTAGCTAATGGCTTGCTTAATCTCTGGACGCAAACCATTCTCGAACTTCACACACTTGGAGCAATCATCATTACAATACTGGTAGAGTGGATAGTAACGTGACAGCTCCTCAAACTTAGCGGCATAATCCCCAACGGACATGTTTCCCTGAGTCAAAGCCAGGAACTCTATCTCCTTCTTGTCGCGTATATCAGCAGGGAAATACTTCCCCAAGAATCTCTCCTTGAAGGCATCCCAAGTAACAACTGTGCCTTCAGCTTCTAAACGTTGGCGGCAATTCTCCCACCAATGTTCAGCTTCTTCTACCAACATGAAGGTAGCAAAGGAAACCTTTTGAGCATCGGTGCATGCCATGGCCCGAAAGATCTTCTCAAGCTCTCGGATCCATGTCTGAGTGTAACGCCCCGATTTTCACGTTTTCTATTTCTTCAGTATTTTAACATCTTTATTTTATTCGAGGTCTTAGGAATGGAAATAAAATATTCGGAGACCATAGTCATGCTCGACGATATCATACAAAGCTACGATTAAGTTTTGAGTCGAAAACTCAAACGGAGTCCGGTCTGCAGTTTTACACTGGCAGTATGATTTTACTGCTCAGAAGACCTCAGATGGACCTGTGAACAAGATAGTAAGTCTTAGAATTCGATTATCTACGTTTTGGTTAAATTTCACAAAAACTTTAGAAAAGTCACTTCCTGACCTTCGTCCGGGCGGAATCCTGAATCGGATGACGAACGGAGCCACATATGGATTTATCGGGACTCGGCAATGGATAATCTTGATATCACATCATCCCAGGACACTTGGGAGAGTATGCCAGAGTCGTCATGACGTTCGGAAATATCTGGACGCAAAATGACCAAAATGCCCCTAACCTTAGTCTTTTACACTTTTACCATTATACCCTTTTGGCAAATGACCTTTTTACCCTTAAGTGAGCTCTTAAGAGGCTGAACTCAGCCCGTCACTCCATCATTTTCGCACAGCCCCCTCCCTTTAGAGTTCCATAGTTGTTCTTGAGAGAAACTCCATTTTCATCCTTGAAAATCTTGAATCACTTGTTGGAATCACTTGATTCCTTGAGCAATCTTCCTTCATTTCAAGGTAAGATCACTTCTATGATCTCTTAGCTTCTTGAATCTTTCTTTATTTCAAGATCAATCTTCATTTTCATGAAAAGAAATTCTTAGATCCAAAACTTTGAAAATCCATAGGAAATTGTAGAAAAATCCTTTTGAGGTAAGACCAAGTTCTTTTAACTCACATCATCATTCTCTACCTAAACCCAAGAGCTTATGATTAGGGGTGGGCATGGGTCGGGTTGGGTGGGTTTTGGTGCATTTAAAGACCCAACCCAATCGAATAAATATGGGTTGGGTTGGATCGGTTTCTTCGAAAATTTTCATGTAACCCAACCCAACCCAACCCAACCTCATACGGGTTGGTTTGGGTTGGGTGACTGGGTTTGGTAGTAAATTATTTTGTTTTTATCAAAAGCAAATAATGGAAAAAAAAATAGGGAAGAAAAATACTACCAATGCATCAATTTTAACTTCCAAAAAAGCATACAACTTAAATTTGGAGCAGAATATCCATCAAAATTAAACAAGCAAGTGAAATAAAAAATAATAATAATAATATCTTCAAATAATTCCTAAATAATTTTACTGGCTATGTATTCAAGCTATTTCTTCATGTCTTCAAACTATTTCTGCTCGTATAATCAAAAAAACCATCTCTGAAGTATTTTTCAATTTGGCTTCAAAATTCCACTTATGAAACTCACTTCTTCAAACTGTTGCTGCAATCACCGACCAATGTAACAGTCCAAGAAAACAAAACAAAACCAAAAATTTATAAGCCACATAGTTATGAATGACATAAAATCAAATCAAATCAAATCAAATAGAACTTTTATACCTGAATCAACTTCTACATCAGCCATTGGAGCTTCTAGCTCACCATATATGTTACTGTTAGAAAGTCCCAACCAGTTTTGGGTGCAAATCAATGCCTCAACCGTGGAGGGATTTAAGGAACTACGAAAAGGGTCAAGAACACGACCACCCGTGCTAAATGCTGACTCAGAAGATACAGTTGATACCGGAATAGCTAGTATATCTCTAGCCATACGAGAAAGAACATGATATTTTGATGTCTTCCCTTTCCACCACCTGAGAATGTCAAACCCCTCACAATCATCCTCAACATCATCCTCCAAATATCTTTCCAACTCATTTGTTTTCAGCTCCCCTTGTTTTTTCTTAACTTTCTCCCTGAATTTGTTCCTAAGCCTAATTGCAGGATTTACATCTTGACAAACAAGTGAATGGGAGACAACCTCTGATGATGGGAGACTAGTTTGATTGTCATCAATAGGATAAGGATACATTGAAGCATATTGATCAAACAACCCTTTTATAACATCATTCAGTTTTTTCAACACTTTATCACACTTTCCAGAATCACACATTTCACTTAAACAAAACTTCACAAAATCCAATTTATATCTCGGGTCAAGAAAAACAGCCACAAAGAGGAGATAATTCAAATTTCCACCAATATCCCAGTATTTATCAAATTTAACTTTCATGGTTAAAGCCATGTTTTTCATCCCTACATCAACACTTCCCTGCCATTCATCCAAAGTGTTTAAGATATGACATAATTGATGGAAAAAGGTATTAGCAGTCACACTCAATGATGAAGAGAATACAAGAGTAGCATCATAAAAAATCTTCAAAAATTGAATGAACTTACGAACACGACTCCAATCATTAGTATTTGGTGGACCACCTTCAGAGTCAAGCTGATTTACAAACGTTTGGTCTTCATATTCAAGGCGACTAAAAGCCTTTTCATACTTTTCAGCCGCTTCCAACATCAAGTAGGTGGAATTCCACCTAGTTAGACAATCAAGTATCACCATTTGATTGGCATCCAAATTAGCATCTCGGGCACACCTCTTGAATGAAGCTAATCTACTTGGAGAACCCTTCACATACTTACAAGCAGCTCTAATCCTAGCAATAGAGCAATCAATCTCCTTCATCCCTTCACACACAATTATATTCAATATGTGAGCACAACATCTTAAATGCATATATTCCCCTTTCAACATGGTAGTCCCATTCCAGTGACTCATATTCCTAACCAAATATGTAAGAGCAGCATTATTGGAACTAGCATTATCAACAGTTATAGCTCCCACCTTGTTAATACCCCAATATTTCAAATATATCTCCAATGCTTTTCCTATAGTGTCTCCCTTATGATCAGAAATCAAACCAAAGCTTAATATTTTTTTATTCAACCCCCATCCATCATCAATGTAATGAGCAGTGACACACATATAATTCAAGTTTTGGATTGAAGTCCAAGTATCAGTTGTTAGTGAAACCATTTGATAATTCAAAGACAATAGGGACTTCAAGATTACCTTCTCTTCAATAAACAGTTGCATGATATCTCTTGTAATAGTCCTACGACTAGGAATTTTAAGTCGAGGTTGAGCTTCACTCATGAAACTTTTAAACCCAACATACTCAACAAACCTTAAGGGCAGTTCATCAACAACTAACATCTTAGCTAGAGCAGCTCTAGACCTTTCTTGACTAAATTGTGCAAGCTTAAAACTTGTAGGGTCACCCTCACGTTGCTTTCCTAATACAATCTGTTTTTGCTTCTTATCAGCTTCTCTATGAGGATTCTTAGCACATCTCGGCAAATGTTTGTGCAAGTTTGTTGTCCCATGAATATTACTATTACAAGCATATGATTTACCACAGTAATTACAAATAGCATTCTTTCCATCCTTTGTAAAATGAGCCCAAACACCAGAAGAAGGTCTACTAGGTTTTCTTTTGGTACCTGTTTGTGTAGGTTGCTCAGCTTGAAGAGGTTGTTGCTCTGGAGTATTAGTTCCTCCAACAGGTTGTTGTTGTTGCTGCTCTTCCTGCACAATAATTGGTGTTGGTGAATTTGGTGCACTTCCCACTTGAGTTTGTTGTTCTTCAGCCATTTGAAACTACAAAAAAAATTCAATAAAAGAGACATTCAGATTCATAGCAACCGAAAAAGCAGGGTATCCATATCCTTATCAACCGAAAAATATCTCAAGAAAAAGAGTGTGTGACAGTAATTTGGTAATAAAACTGTAACAGATTGAAATCTCCTTAACAGGGAAAGAAAAAAAAAATTAAAATATGTATCAGTGTTTGAATGAATCAGTGGACAGTGAACACAAACACGCTGGGTTTTCTCTTAGGGTTTGAATGAATCAGTGTTTGAATGAATCAGTGAAGGGGAAGAATCTGGGAGACGAACACAAACACCACTTACTCGTAGGGTTGTCTGGGTCAATCTGTATCAGTGAATAGCGCTTGAAGGAAGGGAAAATCTGGGAGACAAATCGGATGACCACGCTGGGAGAAGAAGAAACGAACACGCCGGGAGACGAATTGGATGAGGGGGACGAGATTCACAGTAATTTTGAAGCAGAAGAAACGAACATGCTAGGAAGAATCTCTCAGGCCAAGTGAGGGAGGCGAAATGGGAATGGAAGAAATGGGAATAAGCTGCTCACTGTGCTCAGGCCGATTGAATTTCATTGAGAATGTAATTTTATAAGTGAAAACAAAAACCCCTTCCTCTTCTGATACAACCCCTCTCATACTCGACGCCTCGTATCCTTACTTGAAGTTACTTTAGTTGCTTGCTCTCAGTTAATTTAGGCGGCTCGATATTTACGAAGAGTTATCAAATTTCAGATATATGGGTTGGGTTGGGTTGAGTGGGTTTACAATCTTTGGACCCAGCACCCAACCCATAAATTATGGGTCTACTTATTTAGAAACCAACCCAACCCAATGACCCGAACCAACCCAGTATTTATGGGTTGGGTTGGATTGGGTACACCGGATTCGCGGGTCGACTCGTACCCATGCCCACCCCTACTTATGATTCAACTCCCATCATATCCCAAAATCCCTTTTTGGCCGAACCCTACTTGATGATGATGAATAGTGTTTTCATCAATTTTTGATTTTTAACACTTGATTTCATCCTTAGCTTTCCTAATGCCTTTGAATCCATGAAATGGAAAACCAAAACCAATTCCTAACCTTTTTAACCTAGGATGGCCGAAATACTCTTTGTTAGAATAGTTGAGATTGGCTTTGATTGTTGTTTAATGTTGGATTGTTGTGTTGTTGTAGTTGTTGACGATTATCAGGAGGTTCACAAACCGATCAACCGACTTTGATCCGGGAATCTGCTCATCAATAGGTATGGGCAGATGAACCTCATCACACCAAGATGGTGGTAGTGAAGATAGTTGTTTAAGTTTATGTGTGGGTGAAACCCTTTAGTTTGGGTTCACTTTTATGTGTTAAGTTTTGTTAAGTTCTCTTGGAGAACAAGATTGTCATGATGAGTTTATGCTTTAGTATGTTGTAGTGTGCTTTAGCATATGTTGATGATGATATGATTGAATGAAAATCATTTCTGTGTATGTTGAAAAACCTACTTTGATCACTAGATCAAGTATGGACTTTTATTGTTTGATTATGAGACCATGATGTGTGATGGACTTATATGTTTGATTATGATGTAGTAATGTGTATTGTGGTTTATCATTATTGTGTGAGCTTTTGAGCTACATTTGCTTTGTTGGTGAAGCAAAGTCTCCATTTTTTTCATTGGAGTAGGCTTGTGGCCTTAGTAAGAGGAAAATATAAGAACATGTGTTGTTCTTGTTTTGGCAAAGTTTTGATGCAACAAAAACATGATTTCCTAACCTATGTTTTCGAAGAGAAACAAAAGTGATTTTGATCCAAAGATCAAATGAAGTTTTAACCTTTAAAGTGTGTCACCAAAGTGGGAAAATGTCTTTTCTTTAGCCATAGGTCTTTTAATCAAACTAAATGTTTCAAAAGGAGAATTAATGAAGGAGTTAGGGAAAGTGAAAACAGGGCACTCGCCCAGCGAACCCCGTCTCGCCTCGCAAGACAGAGGGAAGATAAGGCATTCGCCGGGCTAACATTGCCTCGCCTCGCGAGACAGTGGACTAGCCCGAGCAGCAAAGATGTAGCTTCTCGGCCTCGCGTCTCGAAGTCATTATCGCCTCGCGAACCGCCTAAGTAGTGAAGATGCAGCTTCTCTGCCTCGCGTCGCGATATAATCCTCGCCTCGCGAAGCAGAAAGACTGTCCAAACAGTAAAGATAATTTCTCAACCTCGCGTCGCGACATAGACCTTCGCCTCGCGAGAAATGGTTTGTTTATAAAGAGTGTTTTTCAACTCAAAAAGTAAAGTTTTACGCTTTAAAAACCTAAGTTAAGTAATTGACTTAGAGTTGAAGACAAGGGATAATTAAGTGTAATATGTGGTGAAACAAGACCACATACTATACCATTGATGACTGAGTACATCAATGACTTCATAAGACATAAACACAAACATGAAACGTTTTGGGTTTTGAAACAGCAGTTCGATGATGGACCGGTGATTCAGACCCCGATCAGTCGTTCAATTGTTTCAGTCTTGTGATGACTCGATCCCGGAGGGATCACGAGATTTATCCGGTGGATAAAGGTTTTGTTTTCAAAAGATGCGTAAGCATTGGCATTTCATTTGCATAGTCGTAAGGCCTTGAGCCTAGGAGTTGAGCTTACACCTTGATGCGGGTGCGAATCTTACGGTGACGATCTTCAATGGTCTTTTTGGAGGTATCAGGGTTGGAAGGGCTTACACGTGACCAGTTGGTAGCTTTTCTGTGTCGTGGCGAATCCGTCCAATACACTGATATCCTCTACTAGATGCCGTACTTTTCATGTTTGGTCGAGAGTGTTTCCTTAAAGCCAGATATGTGCACGTTACGAATGTTGTAGCATCTTGCTCATGGCTGGCAGAAACTGGAACATGTCCTCCCATTCACTCTCTCCGACGTTTTGTTAGCTCCATGGAGTAGGGGTCAGAGTAGTACCCAGTGACAGTGACATTGAGTCATATACATTGCATTGCATTGCATGGCTATTGATGTTTACATTTACTGTTATACATCGTTGTATTATTTAAGAATGCCTTATATTATATTGTTAACTACTTAACATGATATTATGCTGTCAACTGCTTAATATGTTTGACATTGAGAATTCTTGTAAGCATGTTGGGTACGCTGTTACCCGGTGAGTCGTCCCGTTTTTACTACTGCTGTTTTGTTGTGTTGATGAATGGGAATCTCACCCATATTTGTATGTTTTCTGTTGGTACTTGCTATTGCTGTTTGAGCAGATGGACATGACGATGGTTCAGCCTAGTAGTTTCCTTGAGCCCTGAGGCGGACCTTCTTTTTGTGGTTTAGTTTTGTTGTCGGCCAGACTATGTCAGTTTTTCTAGTACCTTTGGGGAGCTACGACTCCTAGTACTTATTGTATCTTTTTATGTTAGTTATACATTAGACCTATGTCTGTATATAGTAATGTTGGTTTTTCTGTTTCTGTTTTCTGTCCCTGTATTTTTTATGCATTATGTTCTAGAAATGCATGGCGAACCTAAGTTCGTTATTAGTATTATTTACCTTTACTAAATCCCATTGTATCTTGTGAAAAGAAAAAGAAAACCGTATTTTCCGCATAAATAAATATTTTCGGCCTTATAAACGTTCGGGAATGTGACACTCGGGAATGGGTGTTGCACTGAGCACCTTCAGGGTCATAAGCTCCCTTGAAGGATGGCGGATTATTCCTCTGGAACTTATCCAAACCCTGAAATTCAGCAGGTCCACCTCCGTTGTGATTCTGATTCTGCCCTATGGCATTAGCTAATGCTTCCAGGGCATCAGCAATCGCACGATCATTTCTACCCGCCATAACTTCCTACATCATTCAAGCAAACTGCTCAATATCGGAAGTTAAGCAAAGCAAAACTAAACACTTAATACTATATACCATCGTCATAGACAATCATACAAAAGTACACAGAAGAGAACACAACAGACACATATCCCGGCCTGTAGGACAGACCGGCTCTGATACCACTAAATGTGACACCCACTACCCCGCATATAATAACACATAAGTAAAATCATACATGCCTTTAATAAAGAATAATATAATAATTAAATTAAAAACATTTTCTCAAGGGCGATGTGCATCACATCATCTATAACTTAAACGTAGGAATCTGAAATAATCAAAATCCTTTCAAACAAATTGCGGGAAACATAAATAACAAACATAACCCAAATCCCGATGTCACATATCAGAGTTGGTATACATATACCGATAATACATCGGAATAAAACTAAACAACTGAACGTAAATCCTAAATACTACTAAGAGAGATCTCCACGGGATCACTCCTTGTCGGCATGTTCACCCTCCTCTGCGCGTACAACATCATATGCACAAGAACAACAAAAGATAGGGGTGAGAAATACGATCATAAACATATGTAAACGGAATGAAATAGTAATTAAGATGACATACAACATGCATCAATCAACACATGTATAATCAATATGTATGTATGTATGTATGTATATATATATATATATATATATATATATATATATATATATACATCAAAGGTGCATGTCAATGCGAATTCAACATCATTACTCCGTATGCATGTGGCCAACAACTCTAACTCTGGAAAGACGATTAGGAGTACATGTCCGGTTATCAACGTGGATGATATGCCAGACCATGGGCCATCCCCGAACACTCTCACTAATCCTGAAAATGTATAGTGGCTAGTTAGGGTACTCAAGCTTATTCATTAGGTCACTCCGACAATAAGTAGCTAACCCATGTCACCTGGAACTTCCATACCCAATGTACCTGCAAGGCCGGGTTAACACCCATCGTGGCCTCTACTATCGCGATTCATTGTTTGCTTTCCACCCAACATATCAACTTCAACGTATGATGCGTGCAATGTTCATCAATATGCAAACACATGTCCAACCATCCATCATCAACACCATTACATGGCTATCAACTTTGACCAACAAGCATCAAAGATGATTTATCAACATCAAACTTGACCAATAAGCATCAAAAATGATTTAACCAACAACATCGGTAACAGTACGTCGTTACCAATAACATCATCGTCTTATTAATTGTTCTCTTTGTTAAGTCTTAACTTAACATTATCATTATTAAGTATTATACTTAATCTTATTATCTAAACCTCAATTCATATTTTATTAAGATTATAACTTAATCTTAATATTTAAACCTCAAGTCATATATTTATTAAGATTATAACATAACCTTAATATCTAAACCACAATTCATATCTTATTAAGATTATAACTTAATCTTAATATCTAAACCACAATTCATATCTTGTTAAGATTATAACAAGCCTACATAACACTACCATCAAGCATAAGGGGTCAAAACTGCTCCTGGGCACGTGAGAATCGATTTCCAATCTTTGGAATCGATTTCTCAAGCCTTCAAATCGATTTCCAATCTCTGGAAATCAATTTCAACATATTCAAATCGATTTCCCCAATCGATTTTGAACAAGGAAAATCGATTCTAGAAATCGATTTCTACAAGGCCAAATCGATTTCCATACCTTGGAAATCAATTCTTGGAGGATTCAAATCGATTTCCATGTGCTGGAAATCGATTTCTGGGTGTGAAATCATACAGTAGTGGGTTTTCTCCGCTATCGGACCAGTCTACGTTCTCTAATTAACATATCATTCAAGCCTAAGCTATTTATCACCAATTTGATTAGTCCAACACTCATAAATCATAACCTAAGGGTTCTCAAACTAATCCTTGGTCATCAATCTCACATTGCCTATTTATTTTCTCCCTATAACTATGTTCTAATAGCATAAGGTTAACAAAACACCATATCATGGCATAAATAACATGCTCATCATCATCAATTCATCAACAATCATATAAATCATGAACTCATATTTATAAACATGTTATAACATCATATTATTCATCAATCAATACTCATATAGCCAGAAAACAACATAACAACATTCATAGGCATACGCAGGCATACATAGGGGTCATGGGTTAACCCCTTCATCTTAACCTATCCCAAAACCCACAAATTCATGACCAATTTTCTCGCCCCATACCATGTATGACGATTCACAGCCTAAGGGAAAAAGAACATAGCCAAGTTTTGCTACAGTTCCTTCTTAAGAGTTCAGTACTTGATCACGATCGCAACACTGGAAAGCAGAGTCGATCTTTAAGTTAAGGATTTAAAGTGAAAACAAATCTTGGATTAGAAACTCACCTTGGTTTCTAACTTAGGAGATTAACTCTAGCAGCAGGGATAAACTAGCCAAACAACGGCGTGTTCTTGATGAAGAACACCAAAGCAGGATTCGTCCTTTTGGGTTTTCTAGAGCAAGAGATCAGTGAGCTCCTAGGGATGAGAAGAGGCAAAAAGTGAGTACAATAGGGTGTGGATACTGGGTTTAGGTCATACGCTATGTATATATAACTGTTAGGGACGTTTTATGACGAATGGGCCGTACACAGCATAGCCCGGTAACCCAAACGCGTACACAAGCTCTGACACGCATGGGAATCGATTCCACAATCATGGAAATCGATTTTCCATTGGCCAAATCGATTTTCTTATCAAGGATATCGATTTTGCCCTTTAAACAATCAATTTTCACTTTCTGGAAACCGATTTCTTCACCTGGAAATCGATTTCCCAAATCGATTTCCCTTTCAGAAGACGTGTTTTGGCCTCGACACCTAAATAAGACTTGTATATAATTATCTAAGCTTTCCAACGCATCCAAGATCACCTAGATCGGATGTCTAGAACTCAAGATATGGCCAAAACTTTGAAACAGGTTATTTAGACTCGGATGGATCGATTATTCTAAAGGCTGAACTACTACAACTATGAACTTATGCATCAAAAACAGGCATAAACAACATATGCAAACATCTATAATTAAGTATTAACACATATAGATATAGAAGTGAAAAGCAGGGTGTTACATTGATAGTCCAATTTTTTTTTTTTTTTAAATACTCTGTTTTAAACCAGTGGCAATCCTTAAACCTGTTTCATATATGTACAACCAGAACAATCCCAGCCAAAATAGAATACCAACAATAACATAATCTAAATCACTGTACTAAGTAAGCCAAACTACTTTATTGATTATGCAAAAGTCAGCTTCTTTTGATTTAACAAACTCAACTAATTATATAATGTAATTAATTGAAACTAATTAATTAAATACATAACAAAGAAACAACAAAGATATATAACAAATTAAACTAATTAAAGAAATAAAATGTCATCCATAAATTAATGTTCAGAAGTCATCTCAAGAAAGAAGTTTGCCCAACGCTCCTTGATGTCCTTAATGTCCTCTTCAGAGAATGCTTCCGGATTGTCGAAAATCTGCACATTCCATTAACATAAGATAAATTAAACATCATAACTAATCAACTAAAACTAAACATAATTAATCTATAACTATTTACAAATGTTATTAGTTAATTACCTCCTTCCATCGATTTGTAATACTTGCGGAGACAATGTTGAACATCCACTTCATGACATAATATCCGCACTCCCAGCCGCCACGTTGCCTATGACACTACAAATGAATACACAATTTGAATATATAATGAGTAAAAACATAATAGTAACTATTTTACACTGCAATTGAATCTCGGGTACTAATAAACTACTTACATTAGGGTAAATCCACCTAATAGGCCTGGGCCTACCACCATTCAAAAGACGACTTGCGTTCATAGATCTATCATAATTAAGAAAATATGAATTTAAAGTATGTTATAGATTTCAGAGTAATTAATAAAGCAAATTTAGTACAAATTAAATTAATTAAAAGCTTACGTTTCAACAATAAACTTGATTTCTTTCATCGGCTTCCTTCCCATCGACCAAAAGAAGACCACAACACTCATACCACGACAGATGATCAATAATTGCCAATGTTTACTGCATTTGGAAACAGTTAGAGACAAGTCACAGATAATTATAAATCACTAGTAAAACTTGTACTTACATATGGAGGTAAGGTGCTAGGTAGAACTGTTTTTTGCCTTCATCAAGCACACGTCGCATGTACGCGGTAATCTCATCTGACCTAAGTGTCTCACCCTGAATTAGTTGAGGGTCAAGGAATCCATAAAGATGGAGATTACCCCTATCAATACACAGGCGATGCAGATACCTAAGATATTGAAATAAATATTAATTATAATAGTTAAAAACTTAATTAGTTAAATTACAAATTAATTAGTTGAAATAAAATATACTTACATGCACCATAATGAGACAAGTGTCATGCAAAGCATTTCACTATCAATGCATATCTCCATAACGTGCCTCTGGGGGATATAGAAAGTGTCGGGCTTGCCATCGTGTTCCAAATTTATAAAAGCGGACTCCCTCCCAAGTTTCACAGCCGCTAATGCGAGACATTCCAGAGCATCAAGTTCAACATCCTCGTCAATACCCTAAACAGCAAATATAGAACATTAGTAAAAACGGTTAGGTTATTTCAATTGTAAATAAAAAAAACTTAACTTATTGAATGATTATATGAATACCTTCGATGAATCAGACGCCACAAGTTTTCTCCGATCCGACCTAGGCCTTTTGGGTCGATGATCTTTTCCATCATTCTAAACAACAGAGGTAAAGCATTAGTAAACACAAGTAAACACAATTAAATTATTTCAATTGTAAATTTAGAAAAACATAAGTAATTGAACAATTACATGAATGCCTTGGCTGAAACAAAAAACCTCACAAGTCTTCTTGGCCAAGAGATGAAATTACCGGGGGCCTAGCCAACTGTAATAACCTCCTCGGTGGGCACTAGGACTAGAGCATCAACATCTCGAACATCTTCAACCACCACCCTCACATGATCATCCTCTAATGTCTGATGGTGTAAGGTATTTCCCAAGTTGTGTACCCTCCCAAATGCCACTAACCGACGATCATGATGATCATCAACATACAACTCACACTGATCGTCCTCCTTATCAGGCTGATGTGAATGATCACATGAACCCTTAGTGCTCATAGGTACAGACGGTTGGGCACTTGTGTTTTGCTGGGAAAAACCCATAGATGCCAACTCTGAGAGAAGATCTCGTTTTATTTCTTCTCGAAGCTGCGCCTTGATGGACAAAATATCACCCTTCTTCCGATGATGTGAAGGTGGTCCGTGGTATTGGCGAATGCCAACACCCCATCCAACACCAAGGACACGGCCTGGGTGGTCCTCTTTCCCAATCGCAACAGCCAAGACATCTCGCATTTGTGTAAGATGATGGATAAGCATGTTACAATCACAATTAGAATTGAATATATACTTACAATCTTTTCAGCAACAAGACGTGCCTCCTCGGATGTATATTGTCCCGATGGTCCTTGTCGGGCTCTCTTCCATGTATGGTGGCATGGGGGTGGAGGTGGATCAACAACTTCTGGAGGTGGATCATCTTGGATCAGCTTGGGATGCTACTTCCAAAAGTTGTTTCTTCTTCTCTTCAATCATCTTCCTCCTCAGCTTTTTATATCCCCCACGAGACAAACGATGGGGGTAGAGATTCTTACTCTGGATCTCATGCGCCTTTTTCCTTTTCTCCTATTATAAATAGCATCAACTAAATTCAGTATATTAATAAAATCAATTTGGTTGGTCAAGTTAAACAATATAACTCAAGTTAACCTGAAAGGCAGGGTCCAATCGGATCTGAACAAATCTATCCCACGTCTCTTGATCAAGGAACGGGTACATCTCAAGTGGAGATTTGTTTGCACGCCCATATATGTATTTCCTGCTTAGTTGTGTTTTAAATGCTCTCCAACGCTCACCCGCATACGAAATCCATTTTTTCTTCATACGCTCGGTATCCGGCACTTCAAAGGTGAGCTATATTACTCAACAAAATGGAGGAATTAGTGTATATGAAAATAATATGGTGAAATAAAATAGATATAACCAAAAAGGGTAAAAGTAAAATACCATGATACTATCCCATATCTGATCCTTCACGTTCGTCAGTACATGGTCCAATCCTCAATAAGTATACTAGCCTTGCTTTTGGCAAGGACGGCCACAAAACTCTTAAACTGATCTTCCATTGGCCCTGTAGGTAAGCAATCTCCATCAAACTCAACCCTCATCCTTTGATTACCACTACGGTTGACGGCCAATTTTTTTTATCGTGTGGCGCGTCTACCTTTTTTAATTGTCAGTGGGGTATCCGACCCGCTGCGTGTAGGAAGGATGTCCGAGGGATCTGCCATGTATGCCTGTTTATATAAAAAATAATAAACTATGTCAGTAAATATGGATAAATAACAAATATCACTTTAAACATAACTTACACTATAACTTAACATATAAATATCAAATTGAATAACAAAAAAAAACTTAACTTATAATTATCAAGATAAACATAACTTAACTAATAAATATAACTTTAAACATAACTTACACCATGGTCAAGTAGTAATGTTCTCCCATATCCCTTCATGATGATCATCACGAATGACATGTACATCGTCCGCTTCATTTTCCTCATTGAAATTGGGCATCCGTGTTGAGAAAGAAGGAGTATCAGAAATATCAAGGGTTGAATCTTGATTTTCCTCACTACCATTATGCATGTTTTTTCCTTGGAGAACCACTGACCATCTTTTGTTAGAAGGATCATGGATATAAAACACTTGTTTTGCTTGGAAAGCCATGATGAAAGGCTCTTCTGTATGACCTACCTTGCCAAGGTCTACCAATGTCTTTCAACAGCCCTTGCAATTCAGTGAAGCTTTTATCACTCCACCCATTTCTCGCCTTCATAACTACCAATCTTAACACCGCTGACAACCGTGTGAAATTAGAGACCCAGGATACAAAGGCTTATCTGCATCACTGCACAAAGTATCATACACATTTGCTCGTTGAAATGACTCTTGTCCAATCTCGCGGATCATGTCCTCTAGTCGATGGTCCATATCTACGTCATCAACCTCCTCTCTTTGGGACACACTTGGTTTGTCTAACAATTCACCATGCCATATCCATTTTGTATAACTCTTGCATATCCCTTCACAAATAAGATGCTCTCGTATTTTCTCAGCTTCCATTCATCTCTCATTCAAACAATTAACACATGGACAATAAAACCTTTCATTACTATCGGGAACATTTCTTTTAGCAAATTCTAAAAACTCTTCCACTCCGTTCTTATACTCATGACTTGTGCGTCTAGCATCGATCTAATTACGATCCATAACTACAACAACTTCACTTAGTCCAAGATCTTCAACTCCTTCTTATCACAGGGTATGGCCTTATCCTATTCGAGAAGAAACTTCTTCAACACTCAGTTAACAGTTAGTCCTTAACTTTCATGCCCATACTTAACGAAATTTCGGCAGCATTTCCCATCGGTCTCCGACAAAGTATGCACCCGGAGAACAAAAGGAAATGCATCAGACCGAAATTTCTTCAAGTATAACATATGAGAATTAAGGAATAAGTATTCACCAAATGAAGAAAAAGTTTTTCCCCAAACTGTCCAACTTGGACAATTCAAGATTCAATACAATGAGTAGTACCTTAATAAAGTAAACATATGCTCATTAATATTGAATCTCAAACAGGAAACTAAGGTTTTGCTTATTTATTAACACTAAAAGATAATCCAATAGTCCAATCCCTAAGTTAAATCAGCAAACATTAGAATAAAATATCTTACTTGTGCTCAGAGTGAGGAGATGGAGAGTGATGAGTGAGAGGGAGCCCAAGATGGGTTGAGGCTTGCCTTCACCCTGAATCAGAAACACAAAGCAAAGAGAGGGTTTGAGAGAACTGTGAGAGGTTTTTTAAACTAACATTTAAAAACCATTCATGTTAAACTAATATCCTTAACTAATATGCCAAACTAATATGCACCAAGTGTTTATAAACCAAGCAATACAAAACATTTGGCCAAAAGAATAGAACTAGGAATGAAGTAGTTATATGAAACAATGGATATCTACATTGATAGAATAGAAACAGAAAATATGAAAGCGATGAAGGAGAAGAAGCATCAACGATTTAAGAGGTATCAAGATTCTGATTTCAGACTTAGCTCAAACAAAGTCATGTACCTATCATTTTTAAAACTCTTCAATTTAATATCCTAACAAGTTATTTCACACTAAAATATTTAAATTCCTCTCACCAAGTATATTACCTCCTTGAAATTCTTCATCCAAATATACCCTTAGTTCAGTGGAGAGTAAATCAACTAAAGATATTTACTAATCTGAGCCTTCCGGTTCAATGATTGAAGAATGAGAGCAGAAGAGTTTTATGTTTCCTTGCATATTTACTCAAGTTGAATCAACTACATTTTCAAACTAAATAGTAAATTCTAATACATTAATACTTTTTCTCTTCCTTTCTCCCTTTAATTTCATAAGAAAATCTAATCAGAAGGAGAAGTGTTTTTCTTCATTAGAATGTCAAGTATGGATTTCCTTTCTGTGAGTCTTGGAATCAAGTTACATGCCATATTGTAGAACTAATCAAGTACATTGCAAAACCAATTTAACAGGTAGCAGACAACAACAACAACAATGTAGAGAGAGAGAAAGAGAACCTGCGAGAGGAGAGGGTGAAGTCGTGGGCAAAGTTTGGTACAGAGGTTTAGAGGAGAGGGTGAAGCCGTGCACGACTGGGCAGTGTATCAGCGATGAAGGAGCAGCAACGATTTGTGGCGGTGGTGCTAGGTTACGGTGTTGAAGGATGAAGGAGAAGGAGCAACAACGAGAGAGAGGGCAAACAGTGAGGAGGGAAAGATATGAAAGAACGCGCAGGAACATGAAAAGGGTTTAATGAAGATTTGAAATCGGTTGGGTAAGAGAACTGATTTTGAAAGTAAAATAATGAGATCGGTTGTGAAATAACCGATTTTCAAAGTATACTACTGAGATCGGTTGTTTAAAAACCGATGTAAATACTTGGTGGGAATAAATAATTAGTTTTTTATTTAAATTTTCTACATTGGTTGTCCTCTAAAACCGATCTTAAATTTTTTATACATCGGGTTAAATTTAAACCGATGTAAAAATTTTTCCACTTATTTCCAAAATTGCCACCGCCTCTTTTTTTAAATTGGTTTTTAGTTAACCGATCAAGAAACCTGTTGTAGAATCCATATTTTGCACTAGTGACCCTTTATGATGCTAACACTCAATTAAAGAAAAACAGAGACAACTCTATGAGTATACCTACAATATTGGAAGTTTATTGCACTTAACCGATTTAATGATTGTGTTGCAAAAATATTTTTAGTGGGCATGTTAGGCTCATGTAATATTTGAGAGGTACCATAAATTATGGTATTGTATACAATTGCCTTCCCACTATATTAGAATAATATAGTGATGTTAATTGGAGTTGATTCATGTAAGAATAAATCTAGAAGTGGAAATACCAGGTGATCATGCATTTCAATGCATATTGAGACGACCTTCTTTTCTAAGAAAGATAATCCCATTAGTCCCAAGCTTATATTATTAACTATGCCTGTGACACCCCCTTCTGGGACATCACATGGTAACAAGCTGCGGAAAATAAACTTTATTAATTTTGCTGGTTACTTTCGGAAAATAAAATTTTCTAAGTATTTAACTTATTTCGAAAATCAGTGATAAATTTTTTCTCCTAACTTAGCTTACCATATTTCAACCTAACTTAAACATGCCTTTACATAGACATCAAACAGTGCATACATATTAGGGTATCATAAATTCATACATAAGGCCTTTATAGAAACGACCATTCACAAAAGTCATGGCTTTCAGTAGTCAGAGCAAACTGGCGAAATTGTTGTTCAACATAATAGGACTTATCCTATAGATGGTCCGCCTCTAATGTAATAGTGACTCCTCGTATGTCACCCTTCTCCGTACACTCAAGTGTCAGGGAACGGATCCCCGAATGTTTCCGTGGCACGTGGGAACTCATTTGATGGTGCAAGGGTGAGATACCAATATATGGATTCAAATACGATAACTACATGTGCAACCCCTCAATAGCATATAGGCAAACATAATCTGGATGCACAGATTCTATTCAATAACAAGTAGTTCATCACAGGGTTTCATACCCGACAGTCATCATCCTTTTAAAAGAATGCATGACACTTCAATATTCAATGTCTAGTTCTTTACTTAATCTTCGGAGATCCCAACACCGTTATAAAAATGAGCTGATCAAACTCGATTGCCAAAAAGGCACACCATTGTAAAAACCATTGCACAGTGTCCTACCCAAGGCACAAGTGATCACCGTTTATGGTTTTTCATTGTCCATCAAGGCACAATGATATATATACACCGTCTGAATATCCTGACCACCAAGATATCCAGAATAACACCTTTGGCACGTCTGCCGATTTTAATGCATGGAAAAACGTTTTAGGTCTTGCCACTTTTCTTTGTGTTTGTTCTTTCGTTGTCGTAGCTCAAAGGCTCCCGACTATTTGTAATTTAGATCATTTTAAAACTTTTCACCGTTAACACAGGACAAAACGTCCGAGTGCTCAATCGCAGAACCCTAGACCGATGCACCTGCCCAAGGTCCATGGTAATAGAAAACATCATTCACCCTTAATCACGTTTCCTCATAACAAGAGGAGGACACACAATCCACAGGACACATAGTCCATAACACCGTTGCACGGCTTCTTATGCTGTTTTTACAAAACACTAGTATCTCGACGTCTCGTATACTAAGTTCACGTTTCAACGTTTTCACCATTTTTCGTTCTGTGAAACACAAATCCAAAAACGAAATCTCCGCAACTCATCTAAGTTGTCGGATTTTACACTGTTGGGAAAAACTCATTTACAGAAAAACTTCTCTGTTTGAAAATGGTTTGAAAACCATTGAATTGCTGATAAAACTTATCTTTTGTTGAAAGTCCCTTCCCCAAAAATCTGTTTTTGAAAGGAAACAACTGAGACCAAAACTATTATCCCAGAATAGTATTGTTGTTATTCGAAAACGTTTTCCGTAAGTCTTTTCAGAATTAGAACGTAATTTTAAGGTTAAAAACATCCTAAGATCAAAATCTAACTTTTTCTACTAACTTTGTAATTTACTTTACGATCCTTTTTTTCTTTAGAAAAACTAGCGTCATTGAAAATCTCCAACGTTTCCCAAATAAATATTTGGCGTTTCGTACAAAGCTTTTTAAGGCTTTTATCCCCGTTAATTATTTGAACACTGACCACTGTTAGGTTTCCAAATCAACAATCAACATCACAACATGGTCATAGCAGGTAATATAGTTAAAACACATATTAAATCACCATAACACATATCAGCAAACAATTATCAACAGATAAAATAATTGCGGAAAGTAAATCAATCAACCACCACACAGCTTAATCACATATTGACAAACCAAATACGATAACACGTAGTTATCGGGAGATCCCTCAGGTAGTCCCCCCTTACCACTTGAAGCTTCCCATTTAGCGAAAAGTCGCTGGATCGATCCGGAAGTCGCCCGGTTTCTCGTCCGATTACTCAATGACAACTACACACAATCAATCAATCAAGATATCAACTTTAAATCACAAAATTTTCCCTAATCCTTTTCACCTAGAGTTCGGCCATAGATAGGAAAAATAGCTAGGGATATCCAAAAATTCTTATCTCCTGGATTCCATCCTTACTCGATGTGATAAGGCTAAATCAAAGCTTATTACACCAAAACTTGAACCAAAACCCCATCTACTCAATCGTGGAGGGTTCAGCCCTTAATACTCATTTGAGCTAGGAAGCTCATTTGGTTTCCAACTCTTGGATTATGATAGATGGTCATGAATCTAGTTGAAAGAAAGTGGTTTGACATTAAAATGATTTTTCAAATTTATGATCCAAAACCTAACCTTCCATGAATATTGAGATTAAGGAGAGAAATAGAGAGATTAAGAAAGCAAGAAAGGAGTTAATACCTCCTAGATGATGAAGCTTGGCGAGAAATCAACTTAGTTTCACCAAAACCTTGAAGGATTAGAAGAAAATTTAAGAGAAAGTGTGATGAAAATGAAGAACAAGAAAGAACAAAGGAGATAGAGAGAAAGTAAAGGGGCTGGCCGAATGGCCTAATGGGTGGGGGAGGGTGTTATAAAATATCTCATTAAGGGTAGATTAGTAATTTACTTAAGGACAATTTGGTAATTTTCTTAAAAGACCAAGGGCATTTTGGTCATTTCGCGTCCAGATATTTTCAAAATCATCACGACACTGGCACGCTTCCCAAGATGACGTTGACTTGATGTGACTTCAAGATTATCTGTTAGCGGGTCCCGTTAAATCCATCTACAGCTTCAATCGTCTCACGGTTCGAGTTTTCGCCCGAATAGTTTATATTTCAATTTTTAACGTGAAGAATTGATTTTAGAAAAATTGTAGAGAATCGAATTCTAAGACTAACTGTCTCGTTCACGAGTCAAAATTAGGTCTTGATAGTAGTAAAACACCACTGTCAGTGAAAGCAGAACGGGCTCCGTTTGAGTTTTTGACCCAAAATTTAACCGTAACCCCCTATGATAGCGTAGAGCGTGACTATGGTCTCAGATTATTTTATTTCACTCTCTAGGTCCATCAATAAAATATAAACACATAAATACTGTTTAATTAGTATTAGAGAGTTTGAAAAATCAGGGTGTTACACTGCCTAACTATATTATAGCGATAGCATGGTATTCAAACAACGTAGTGGAAACAAACGCGTTAAAGCATATAAACATATGGAAAGCATAGATCACATCATATCAGAGCAAAGTGCAAGTATAACTATTGTATATATACATATATAAACAGGCATGACATAGCCCCATCAGTAGGGCACTGTATATAAGTATACAAACCGTTTGTACAGGAAAACTAAGGTAAGGTAAACTGAAAATACACCAAAAATCAAAAGGGAGACCCTCCCAACTCACCAACACTACCCGTCCCACCCTTAAAAGGTACATAAAAAGCTCTTAGCTCACAACCTAGGACGCACTGGCAGGCTTCCACCATCAATGGTGAGGATGCCCTAAACTACCCTGGCCCTCGCCATGAGTAAGCCTATAGGTCACCATAGGCTCATACTCAGACGACGAGTTGGACAAAACAACCCTACGCCTGTGGTAGTTCCTCAAGTACTGCTCCGTCCTCCAGCGCTGACCTAGGTAGACGAAGCCTCTCCTACTGGTCACCTGCGAAGAAGCTGGCTCAACCTAGGCGTAGTCCCGCTCATGATGCCTTGGTGGTATCAACATGCATGGGAAAGGTAGAAACTGCATGACTCTGAAGGGTCCCATGATGTCTTCCCTATGTGATGCCCCTCCTCGAAACAGTATCCTCACCGGCCCTGTGTAGACCGTCAGAAAAGTAGAGGGGTCCACGCGCCACCCCCGATCATCGTGATAAATGATCTCGATCAGGCCCAACACCGGCATCCTCGGTGCCGATGTGATGTAAGGGTGCGCCCTCGGATCCATCAACTGGTTCCTCGTCTTCGCGTGAACCGAGAAACCAAAACAAACATGCAAGAAGCAGTAGGGAGATAAGAAATACAGTGCAGGCAAAGTTGGAATAGCAATAATAATACAGTAAACAACAACATGTAGCAGGTAGCAGATACAACAGAAGAAGCAGTTACTACATTCCAACAAACGTCTCTCGAGGCAACGCATGAAACAAGCATCCATCTCCATGAGTCTCACACTCAGATCAATCCTCTAGACCTGGATACTAATCCCATGTAGCATGTCGGCCAAAAACTTACAAAGCTGGTTCCACACCGGAACTGTTCCACTCTCGAACAAGTCCACACTGGAACAAGTTCTGTGTCAGAACGGAGTTAGTTTGTCCAAGAAATCGAACCGCTGACCGTGACCAATAAGAATGCATCCACCTTCCATACTAGAACCGGGGTGTCTTGGTCGCCTCGGAACGTTAGCTCTTGCAACACCCCCTTGGGCATTACATAGTTAACACGTGCGGAATTAAATTTGAAAGAAAAGAGAATTGCTGGTTGCTTTCGAAAAAAGGATAATTTACTTTAAGTCAGAAAACTCGGGTGTAAAAAGTTTTCAGCATAATGCTTCAGAAAGTAATACACACATCACAGTAATAAAATTACATCATTCTTGACAACACATATAACTGGGTTTATCCATTAATCATTTCATCACCATATATAAACCTGACTGAAATTATTTTCATTTTGAAGTCTCCAACTGTACAAACGTTCTCAAAACCACATATACCGACTTTCTTAACATTCCACACATCTTCGTTGTCGGCATCGAGAAACACAAGCTACAGGGTCTAGAAGTAACTCAAATGACCATTGAGAAGTATCTGTACACGTATCCAAAAACACAACAGGGTGTCCAACATGTACAGGCAAAGGTGAGTAACCAATATGTGGATTTAAAACATGATAGCTGCATGCACGACACACAAAACAGCAATATGAACATATGTAGTATCACACAGTAAAATAGCAGAAGTAACACAGGGTGGTATACCAAGTAATTACATGCTCATCATGCATCCCATAAATCGTAATATATCATAATAATCAATTAGCAGCATAAGACATTTTTGAAAGCAGAATAATGATGTACAATAGTAAATGTAATCATCAACAGCCATGCAATGCAGTGCAATGTACATGACTCACTGCCATATCTCACAGGATAACACTCTGACCCCTACTCCATGGAGCTAACAAATCGTCAGAGACAGTGAATGGGAGGACATGTTCCATGTACGCCAGCTATGGGCAAGATGCTCAACAAATGTAACGTGCACGTATCTGGCTTTACGAAAAACACTCTCAATCAAACATGAAAAGTACGGAATCTAGTCGAGGATATCAGTGTATTGCCCGGAGTCGCCATGACATAGAAGAGCTATCAACTGGTCACATGTAAGCCTTTCCAACCCTGATACCTCCAAGATTATTCCTATCGTCACCGTAAGATTCGCACCCGCATCAAGGTGTAAGCTCAACTCCTAGGCTCAAGGCCTTATAACTCATGCAATGAAATGCCAATGCTTACACAAAGCAGATGCGATAAAGCTATGTCTATCAATCAGATAAACCTCAAGGTTCACTAAGGTTCTCTTCCTTAGGAACTATATATGTCTTTGTATGTATAAAACTTTTATCCACCGGATAAATATTGTGATTCCTCTGGGATGATCCGGGCTGCTTTTAGAATTGCCGACTGTCCTCACAAACCAAACACGGGTCTTTTCAGCGTGTTTTGTCCTCACTCATACGCTTTCTAGGAAACTTCCCAGAAGGTCACCCGTCCTATAAGTGCTCCAAGTCAAACACTCTTAACTATGGAGTTCTTATGTTTTGGGCTTCCGAAAAAAAGACAAATCTTGTTGGTATAAGTAGTACCAATCAATTTTTATAAGCCTTCCTTCAACTATACAGCCCCATACCTGCACAGCCTCAGGATTCGTTCAACTATACAGTCCCATACCTGCACAGACTCAGGGTCCTTCTCGACTCGATCATTACAAGATTAAAACAATCGAACGACTGACCTTGATCCAAATCACCGATCCATCATCGAACTATTGCTTCAAAACCCAAAACGTTTCATGTTTGTGTTTATGTCTTGTGAATCACATCTCAAATCCTAAGTATTATGAAGAAGGATTGAGAATCCCCTTAGATAAGTCTTTGATCCTTTCTAAGATATTACTCCTTGATTTTCAATCAATGAAATAAATGTTGGTTCACTTAAGTATTATGAAGTCATTGATGTACCAAGTCATCAATGGTATAGTATATGGTCTTGTTCCACCATATACCATACTTAATTATCCCTTGTCGTCAACTCTAAGTTAATTACTTAACTTAGGTTTTTCACGCGTAAAACTTTACGATTTAGAGCTGAAACTCTCTTTGTAAACCAAGACGATTGTTTTCAATTGAAAACTTACTTGATTTGAAATACGTTGTACTTGCTTAAAGCAAAGTACCTTGACTAATTTGAAAAGAGTTTTTCCTTACTAATGTAGTGTAAAATCATGTTCTAAGTCAATGGAAAGGAAATGGAATCTCATCTAACTTCCTTCACTGTGATTTACATTAATCAACTTAAGGATAAAAGGTCTCCATTATGTTTGAAAAAGGAACATTGTCTTTATTCTAAGATAAAGGAAATGCCTTATGAAACTATGTTTAACTCTTCATGAAAACACTTCTTTGTTTCACTTTTAAATCACTTGCTCACTTAGATGAACTAAGGTTAAAGTAAAAGACATGTTTCACTTTGGTGAACTAAGGTCAAAGTAAAAGACATGTTTCACTTTGGTGAAAACATTTAACGGTTGAAACTTTACTTGATCTTTGGATCTAAGTCACTTATTGTTTTTCTTTGAAACATAAGTCTTTCAAACACTTTTATTACTTAAACACTTTAATTGTTCAAGAACAACACACGTTCTTTCTCATTTTACTCACTAAGGCCGCAAGCCTCCTCAAGGTAAAAGTGAAGATTTTGCTTCACCAACTAGCCAAGTTATAGCTCAAAATGCTCACATAGTTATGACAAACAATAATCATGCATCATTGTATCACAATCAAGCATAAAAATCCTTACTTGATCTAGAGATCAAAGTATGGTTTTTCAACATACATGAAAACCTTTTTCTTCCAATCAACATCATCATAAACATATGCTAAAACATACTAAAGCATGGAACATTATTACAATCACAACGAAGCTCCAAAAGAGCCACACAAATCAATCACGGATAACATATAGTTATCGGAAAAGCCCTCATGCAAACTTCCCTTACCCATTGTAGTTATCCTCCAAGCTTTCCTCCGAGCAAAAGTCGTCCGATCGGCTCGCGAATCCTCCCGATTCGTCATCCGATCAACCAATCACAACTACATACACATAATCAACCCAAACATCAATATAGCACAACACAAATCTTCCTATTTCTACCTATATAGGATTCGGCCATGGAGCTATAAAAATAGCTAGGGATGTCCAAAATTCCTAATTTTTGGATCCCATCCTTACTAAGTGTGCTAAGGCTAGATCAAAGCCCACCAAACTTGATTCAAAAACCCACCACCAACACATGGAGGTTTCGGCCAAGCAAACTCATATGAGCTAGGAAGCTCATTTGGTTTCCAACTCTTGGATCAATGATCCTCAAGTATACACAACACTAGAGTAAGTCTTATTACTCAAAACTTGAATAAAAAACTCAACCTTTTTCAATCTATAAGTTTCGGCCACTATAAGAAGAAAAGGCTAGAAAACTTATTTGATTTCATGCTCTTGGATAATGAAAGAGAATGATGAAGCTAGATCATAGAAATTGATTTGGTATTAAAAGGATTTTTCTACACTTTTCTTTGAATTTTCAAAATTCATGAATCAAAGTTGGATCTTCATGAATCAAGAGATTCAAGAGATGAAATAGAGTGATTAAGATATGGAGATTGAAGTTACTACCTCCTAGATTCAAAGTCTTGAAGAGAAACAACTTGATTTCACCAAAAACTTTAACTTTTCAACATCAAAACATGATTTTGGTTGAAGAACTTATTACGAACTTGAAGAACATAAAGAACGAGTGAGAGAAGAGAGGAGAGAGACAGATGGCCGAATGGCCTAGTGAGAGAGTGAGTGAGATATTTATTTGATGTCATGTCAAACTAATAAATAACCAAAAGGGTAATTTGGTAATTTCTTAAAAGACCAAGGGGCGTAATCGTCATTTCCCCTATAAATATCTAGATATTTCTAGAAAGGTAATGATGACATGGTGAGTCACAGGGTCAAAAGGTTCATTTCACAAATTCTCAGGGGCAAAATGGTCTTTTCATTCTAGGGCAAATGGTAATTATGAAAAAAGTCAGGGGAATTTTGGTCTTTTCGCATCCAGATATTTTCTAAACGTAATCATTACACTGATGAGTCATAGCACACCTTCCTTGGTGATGTGACATCAACCTTATCCATTAGCGGGTCTCGGTAAATCCGTTTTTAGCTCCGTTATTCACCCAACTTTGGTTTTCGCCCAAGAAAGTCGTGAGAACTTATTTATTTTGAATTTTTTTCAAAATCGCCGATATCGTTCGCAATTTTATTTAAAACCTAACTGTTTCGTTCACGAGTCAAAATTAGGTCTTGATAGTAGTAAAATACTACTGTCAATGAAAAACTCAGACCGGGCTCCGTTTAAGCTTTCGCCCGAAACTTAACCATGGCTTCCTATGGTTGTGTAGGGCATGCCTATGCTCTCAGAATATTTTATTTCACTCTCTAAACCCTCTAATAAAATACAAACGCTTAAATACTGAATAATTATAAAACTTGAAAATCGGGGCCTTACAGCTTGGAACATGGAAAACTCAGGGATTAGTCGGGCAAACCAGACTGGATCGGGCGTCACGACAGGATAGGAGCTACCTCATCCGTCACTGTAAACTATTCCCGAGAACGGCAACATCCCCAAGGTCACTGACTTGACTGCCCCTTCTACTTTTCGTACCCGCACTCAAGTATAACTAACCTCGTTTGATGCTGGTAGCCCATACTACCTATTATACGGCCTCGCCACTTGGCAACTGATGATATGGAACAAACATCCTCAACGGGCTTGATACCGAATCTCACGCCTAAGCACTTAATTAGGAACAACACAATGCCACTACATCCACACGGCCATAGCCTCGACGCCAAGCGTCCACGAGCCACAGCTCAAACATCACAGTCACAGCCTCTAACAATCTGCATAACAGCAACGACACCATCCTCGGTATCAACCCGATAGCGACATGACACATAGCCAAACTTAACTCTAATGGCATTTCGCCAGCACAGAACAATTACCACAAAGAGCATAACAGCAACCGTAATAATGACAATAGCCATAATATCAACAGCAACACATAGCAGCATATCACATATACCAAGTAGCATATAGGCATTTAGACAGATAGCAGCAACATAAATCAACATCACGATAGTCATACGAAGCAGATCATCCTCAATCAATAGTTCGCTAACCCAGGGTTTCCAAACATAACTGTGATAGCCCAAAGTAAGCTAAACCTAGGACTTAGGTACTTTCTCGGGGCTCAACCACTAGAAGAGATAGGGCTTCCCTACACATAGCAGAAAACATACCAAACTACTCTTTCCTTCCCAACGGCAGCAATACTCTTTCTCCCCACCTGAACAGTTGGCGTGAAAAATCCACACAAATGCTGACACGTTCCCCTTACAGCTCACGTGCACGACGAATAGTTCCCGAACAGCCTTGACGCTCCTCCCTAGACGGGGCCTTGAGCTCCAATCTACGAGCAACAGCGAGCACGAACTTTGCCCTAATCACGAACACATCACATATATAATAGCGTTAGCCCGAGGGCAAGCTCAAAGACCAAAGAAGAAAGGTACAGACTCGAAGATCCACAAAGAACACGTGGTAGGGATTCAAGTTTAACTTTGGCGAATCGAGAAACTATACCATTAAAGTTATAAATAACTTCGTCTCGATCACAACCGTGCAGTCAGAATCACGTTCCGGTACTTCGATCGTCTTGAAACTTAGTTTTCTCCCTCTAAGAAACTCAGAGCTTCTCTCACTAGGTTGTAGTAACACCTAAGACTTTCGTACAAAGTGAGGAAGAGAAAGAAATTCGTCCATCATGATCTGCTAAGCACGCTTCCCTCTATGCTTGAGCGTGGAGCCTTGTCCACTCCGCCTTCACCCTGGCCTGACAAGTGTTGACACGCGTCAGAAAGCCCACCAGCTAGCAAACGCACTCAGTACTCTTGAGTGTGCAACATGCCAATGCTTGAGCATTGGCACGCTAGGGCGTGCTCCCTTCCCACGCTAGAGCGTGCTGCTCAGCTGGGAAGAGCCTTCCAAACTTCTGACTTCCACAGTTTCTCGTTTAACACCTTAGGTACTTCCAACCTTGTTCAAGCCTATTCCTAAGATTCCAACTAGGTCTTAAACTATCCCAAAACAATTCACACAAACATCGAAAGCCCTAATCGAGATTAATCAGCTCAATAAGAGTTACGAAAAATCGGGATGTTACATTACCACCCCTCTTATGGAAAATTTCGTTCCCGAAATTTCTGCCCCATACTTGAAAACAGATAAGGATGACTCTGGCGCATCTCAGCTTCGCGCTCCCATATGCTGAATCACCAGTTACTGGGTTCCACTCCACTCTGATTAACGGAATGTTCTTGTCGCGCAGTTCCTTGATCCTTCTATCCACGATCCGAATAGTTGAAGCCTCGTACTTAAGTTTCTCTTTCAGTTGGATTAATTCGGGCTCTAACATGTATGATGGATCAGGGTGGTACTTTCTGAGTTGAGAGACGTGAAAGAAGTCGTGAAGATTTGACAGATTAGGTGGCAAAGCTATCTGATAGGCTACAAGACCGATTCGTCGAAGAATCTGATACAGTCCTATGAAATTAGGTGTTAGATTTCTGGATTTGATTGCCCTGCCCACTCCAGCTCTTGGGGTAACTCTCATGAAGACATGGTCACTCTCTTGAAATTCTAAGGGTCTTCTCCTCTTGTCGGCATATCTCTTTTGCCTATCCCTAGCGATCTTCATCTTCTCCCATATCTTACGGACTTGTTCCGTCGTTTGCTGTACCAGCTCCGGTCCTAACAGCTGACTTTAACAGCACAACGGAGTCCTGCACTTACGTCCATACAGTGCCTCGTACGGCACCATGCCAATACTTGAATGGAAACTGTTGTTATAGGTAAACTCGATCAATGGAAGGAACTCGTCCCAACTTCCCATGCTCTCCAACACGTATGCTCTTAAGAGATCCTCCAATGACTGAATTGTTCGTTCAGACTGACCATCCGTTTGAGGATGATAAGCAGAACTCATACTTAGCATAGTTCCCATTGCATAGTGTCAGCTTCTCCAAAACCCTGAGGTAAACCTTGGATCACGATCTGAAACAATACATGAAGGTACCCCATGCAGCCTTACAACCTCCTTGATGTAAATTTGAGTCAATCACTCCAAAGAGTAACTGTGATTGATAGGTAAGAAGTGAGCACACTTCGTCAACCTGTCAATGATCACCCAGACCGCATCACACCTTTTCTAAGTTCTCGGCAACCCAGAAACAAAGTCCATGGCAATGCTATCCCACTTCCATTTTGGGACATCTCGCGATTGCAACAACCCTTCTGGCTTCTGGTGTTCAATCTTCGCTTTCTGACACACAAAACAGGTTAGGACATACGCCACCACATCTTTCTTCATCCCCGGCCACCAGAACAGCTTCTTCAAGTCCTGATACATCTTGGTGCCCCCGGATGGAAACTCATCTTGCTCTTGTGTGCTTCCTCCAAGATCATATTCTTAACTCCGCTATCCGCTGGCACACAAACTTGGTCACCATACCGAAACAGACCATCCGTACCTCTTTTAAATTCCGAAGTCTTACCTTCCTCTACTAATTGATTCACGCCCTCGAGGTACTTATCCTCACCTTGCTTCTTCCATAAAAGTTTCAGGAAATCGCTAGTTAATCTAACCATCCCCAGGTTCAACCTATCCTCGACAATTTCCGCTTCCTGATTCAGATCTCTAAACACCTCTAACGGCTCTAGCTCTTTTACCATTATGGCAGATAAGTGTAGGGATTTCATACTGAGTGCATCCGCTACCACATTCGCCTTACCTGGATGGTATTTCAAGTTGAATTCATACTCCTTTATGAATTCCATCCACCTTCACTGGCTCATGTTCAACTCTCTCTGGTCGAACAGATACTTCAGGTTCTTATGTTTGCTAATTACACTAAATTTATCACCATGCAGATAGTGTCTCCATATCTTCAATGCAAACATAATCACAACCAATTCCAGATCATGCGTTGGGTAGTTCCCCTCATGTACTCTTAACAGCCTCGAGGCATCCGCCACCAGTTTTCCTTCTTGCATGATCACACAACCCAAGCCTTGATAAGATGCATCATAGTATACATCAAATCGTCGTAAACGATCCGGTAACACCAACATTGGTGACGTGGTCAGTCTTCTCTTCAGCCCTTGGAAACTTTGTTCGCAAGCTTCTCACGTCGCTTACAGACTTAGTGCTTTCCCAACTCACTACGGCCTCAACTTTCGCAGGATCCACTACGATTCCATCCTTACTGATCACATGGCCTAGAAACTAAACTTCTTCTAACCAAATAGAACTTCGATAGTTTAGCATACAACTGTCGATCCTTTAGCACTTGCAACACTGCCTTTAGACACTCTTGGTGTTCCTCTCTACTCAAAGAGTATACAGGGATGTCATCGATAAAAACGATAACAAACTTGTCAAGGAACGGTTGGAAGATCCTATTCATATAGTCCATGAACACGGCTAGATCATTAGTCACACCAAACGGCATAACTAAGTACTCATAGTGACCATACCAACTCCGAAAAGCAGTCTTTGGCACATCCTCCTTCTTAATCGTGATTTGATGGTATCCAGATCTCAGATCGATCTTGGAAAACATAGTTGCTCCCTTCAGCTGATCCATCAAATCGTCTATCCGTGGTAACAGATACTTGTTCTTTATCGTCACTTTGATCAGCTGACGATAGTCTACGCACAGCCTTGAGCTTTCGTCTTTCTTCTTCACAAATAGCAACGGCGCTCCCCACGGAGATGCACTAGGTCTGATGAACTCTTTGCCTAGCATTTTGTCTAACTGTTTCTTCAGCTCCGTCAGCTCAACTGGTGACATCCGACATGGCGCTATAGATATAGGCCCTGTCTCCGGTACAAGATCTATAGCAAACTCCACCTTTCTCTCCAATGGAAGTACGGGAATATCATCGGGAAACACCTCCGAAACTCTCGCACGATAGGTAAAGCTCCAACACTAGGAGTCTCCTCTGCTTCTAAAGAGAACAGCACCATGCATCCGTCTGATCGTCCACCCTTCGGATCACTCTCATCGGCAGGCATCAATTCAGATTGCTTTGAGAAAAGAAGGGTCCTATTTGAAGTCTAGCATCACATGGTTGTCCGAAAGCCAGTCCATGGCTAGGATTACATCTATTTGTTGCATAGGCAAACATATAAGGTCAACAAGAATATGACGGTTCTATATCGTGATAGGACTATTAAGGCATACAGATAGGGTAGTCAGAGAATCGCCAATAGGCGTTGAGACAGTCAAATCTTAGGGTAATACAGAAACAGGTAGTCCTAAATGATCCATGCACTCTACCGATATAAAATAATGAGTAGCCCCCGAATCAAATAAAACTGACAAAAGTTTACCATAGACTAAGCATTTACCTTGTATTAGGTCAGGGCTTTAAGAGGCTTCAGATCCCCTCACAGCAAACACACTTCCGGTCTTCTGTGGCATACTCTGTTGACTCGCCACTGCTGATCTTGCTCCGTTTAACACCCGCTCGGTGCTATGTCTCAAACTCGATGCGGAAAACATAATCAAATGATAGTGTTGGTTGCTTTCGGAAAATACTTTAAGTTAATAACTACGCTCGAAAACGTGGGTTTAAAAATTATCTCATGATATAATAATTAAAGTACAGGAAGGATAGATTAACCACATAACATACACCAATACTAAACATCCATAACGAAAAGAAACATAGGGGCATTAATGTCGGAGCATACAAATTTTCTAGAAATATAATTTAGACTAGTATTAAAATTCTGGGTCTACTATCACAAAGTACAGACTTTAAAAGTATTAGGTCGACATAAATACAGCAGATAAGATACAACTGCTTCAAAGAGGCAAGACTCTATTGCTGGTCGGGCTAAAAGTAGCCATTGGGGAAAACCCCAAAGTCAGCTTCGATTTTCGGAGGATTTCGGAGGGATCCTCCTTTTCTTCATCTTCATAGGACTCCGTCATCAGAGTCCTCAAGTGTCCGAGGGGACCTCTGGGCAGCATCTGTACACGTATCCAAAAACATAACAGGGTATCCAACATGTACAGGCAAAGGTGAGATACTCATTTCACAAGTTTATCGCGATAGTCACACAAGCGACAAACAAAACATATATCCATATACAAATACAGTTACAGTATCATATATCCATATAACATAATATCTTAAACATCATCATGAGTTATATTAATGCGTGAGACTTCAATATCATCTTTCGAGTTCATGTTCTCCGGAGATTCCTAAATTCCCTTCGTCGAGTGATAGGCCGTGAATACTCCCATAACACAATTGTTCTCATGAGTCGGCCTCTCAATTTAGGTCCGAACTCCAATTGTTCAAGGGTATCACGTCTCAACCATATCATGAATAGTCCAGTCTCTGATTGAGTTCATCCGTGTTTGGCAACCGATTACCACGGCACGGGGTTGTGATGCCTCGGCCTCTTGCGAAGTTTTGAACACAGGATGGCCCTATAGACCTAGTGGTCTTAATTGGCTCATATTCTCAACCACAATGGATTGTTACTCGATTTTGTGGCACGTCTGCCGATCCATGTATGTACATAGAAGGTTTTTTGTTTTCTTTTTCGTTCATTCTTTCTTGTCAAGGAATATAGCTCATGACTTGTTTTAAAGGACATTTAGCCCGTTCATGCAAAACACAGGACACATAGTCCGAGTGCTCAATTCACAAAACACTAGGCTGACATCTCGGTCACCAGGTTTGCAGACTTCACAAAGTGAAAGGGTAATCACCATTTTTCTTCCGGGTCTTAATTCTGTATATAAAACTTGGAAAACAAAACTCAAAATCTCATTGGCATGAACTAAAGCATTTTCTGAAAAGAAGCTATTTTCAAGAAATCTCTTTTCTTTGTAAATCTATTTTCTAAAGTTTTTCGTTATCTGAAAACATTTCTCTGAAAGGAAAGCATTTGAATGGACTTTCATTAAAAGGACCTTTTCTTTTGAAAGGATCTAACAATTTAAAAAAAAAAAAAATTTCTTTCCTTGATAAGACAAAACTATTCGCGATTTTTCTTTTATTTCAGAATACATTTTAAAACTTTGATTAAGGCTTTTAAGCGTTTTAATCTTCGTTATCAAGCTATAGCCGATGCTATGCTCTCAACCAATCTAGTCAAATAACAATCCAAGATATACATATATAAGCATCAAATCTTAAACCAACATCATATATATATATATATATATATATATATATATATATATATATATATATATATATATATATATATATATATATATATCTCATCCAAGGTAACAATGCCACAATTCATTTTCAAACATCCAATCACATATTCACCAATTAAATCAAGTATATACACAACACATAGTATATTCACAAAGTAAAATTCATCTTATGATTCCAAATAAAACAACAACAAACACATCTAACAAACAAGCTTATGAGACTACCAAAATCATTGTAAGTAATCTCCCTTTACCTCTTGAAGATTTCAAGTTCGTTCTCAAAGGGTTTTCCGTTCCGAAACCGGTTTCCTTCGCACAGCGTAGAACAATCAATCACAGTTTAATCCTTCACAACAATTCAAAACTTCAACATTAACAATATAAATCTCCTTACTTTACATTGTCTAGGTTTCGGCCATAGTGACTTAAAAAGGCTAAGGATGTCTAAAAATTTCCAACTCTTGGATGAATGATCCTTAAGCATACACAACACTAGATCAAATCTCATTACACAAAAACTTGAAGCAAAACTCACGATTCTCCAAAAGTTAGGGTTCGGCCACTTCAGGATAAAAATATCTAGACATGTTATTTGATTACATGCTCTTGGATAGTGATAAAGAATGATGAGGCTAGATCATAGAAATTGATTTCACATTAAAAGGATTTTGAACATTGAACTTAGAAGTTGAAACATAGTTGATCATGGCTTGAAAAACAAGAAATAAGTGAAGAACATGAAGCTCATGGATCAAAGAGAGTAGCCATACCTCTTGAGTGATGAAAATGAGCAAAGATTCAACACTTTCTTCACCAAAATTGGTTAAGCTTCACTTGAGAAAGATGAGAGAAAGCTTGATAGAAAGATAAAGTTGTAGAAAAAAGTGATAGAATGGCTTCATGAAGCCTTGGGGGCGTGGGGTATGAAGGGGGCAAGAGGGTCCAAATTTGTTCACTTAAGGGGTAAAAGAGTCATTTCACCTAAGGACA
The DNA here is from genome assembly GCA_039655645.1 of Ammopiptanthus mongolicus. Classification (NCBI taxonomy): domain Eukaryota; kingdom Viridiplantae; phylum Streptophyta; class Magnoliopsida; order Fabales; family Fabaceae; genus Ammopiptanthus; species Ammopiptanthus mongolicus. The sequence goes on from CM077347.1 coordinate 48,564,598, forward strand.
AAAATGGAATTAAAACATAAGGTTAAGGGCATTTTGGTCTTTTCTTAGTGTGAACGCATTCAGATATTTTCATTCACATCATGACCGTGGTGAGTCACTGGCACGCCTTCCTAGGTGATTTGACCTGATGTGACTTCAAGTTCATCCGTGAGCGAGTCCCGATAAATCCGTATTCAGCTCCGTTCTTCACCCGTTTTAAGATTTCGCCCGTATAACTTACATATTTTTACTTTTGGTGAAAAATTTCAAATTTACCAAAGTTGTTGGAAATTCGATTTAAAACCTAATTGTTTCGTTCATGAGTCAAAATTAGGTTTTCTGATCAGTAAAATCTTACTGTCAGTGAAAATGCAGACCAGGTTCTGTTTGAATTTTCAACCCAAAATTTAACAGTAACTCTCTACGATAATGTAAAATATAACTATGGCCTCGTTTTATTTAAATTTATTTTCTAAAACCTCGGATAAAATATAATCCCATTTATATAGCTTATCAATCTTAGAAAGCATGAAAATCAGGGTGTTACACTCCGCCATTCTGAGCTCTCCCGCTTGGCTGTTGAAACTGATCTCTTCTGCTAACTCTGGGCTTGCAGTCTGATGCATAGTGACCCATCTGGTTACAGTTGAAGCACCTGATGTTCTGGGTCCTCGGGTAGTTCTTGACTAGATGCGGTCCCTGCATCGAAAACAGGTCTTGATCTCCTATTGCCCCTGGTTGGAGCTTCTCCCTCCCTGATTGATGTTTAACTGATCTGGGCGATCGTAAGGCCTCGCCCTTTGCTGAAACTTTCCTCCCTTGCCTCTCTGGGTGCTCCGAAAAGGCCCACCACTTCTCACATGTTGTGGGGCTGCCCCTGCTCGGTCATGCCCTTCCACCACCGTGCTTTTCTCTACCAACTCAGGAAAAGAGCCGATACTCAAAGGTAACATTGCTCGCTTCAGTTCTGGCCTTAATCCATCTTCGAACCTTCGACATACCCACTCTTTATCGGGATGAACTTGATAAAACTGAGAAAATTTGAGTAGCGCCTCGAACCTCATCACGTACTCACCAACTAACATTTGTCCATGTTTCAGACTCAGGAACTCTTTCTCTTTCTCTTGCCTGATGCTTCTTGGAAAATACTTCTCTAAGAAGCTCTCCTAAAATAGTTGGCAGGTCACAATCCTTCCTCCGGCCTCTAACAGACTGGCCTTCGTCTTCCACCAAGCCTCCGCTGCTCCAACTATCATGAAAGCATCGTATGTAACTTTCCTGTCCTCTCTACAGTGTGTGGCCATAAACACCTTCTCAATCTCTTGCAACTCCTTCTCCGCAGCTTCAGGGTTGTACTCTCCGTGGAACTGAGGAGGATTTCCTTTCATGAACGTGTTGAGACCAGTGTCCACAGTCTCGTTTCCTCTCACCGCATGCAACTAATCATGTCTTGCTTCCCTCTCTTCCTATCTCTGCATATATTGGGCAGTCTGTTGGGTTTGTTGCATCATTTTGGTAGCCAAGTCCCGCATGGCCCGCATTGCTTCAGAGGTTTCAGCACCACTTCTTGTCCCTGAGTGGTCACCATTGTTATTGTTGTTGTTATCATTGCGTCCGGTCGCAACCGGCCTACCACCTCTTCCTCTTCCAAGTCCACATGCCATCTAGCTTCCTGTAAAAAGGAGCTATCAGTTCCAATTCACAAGACATATAATAGCACTTAACAGTTAAACATATCATATGCCTTATGAATGAAAACAGTTATCACACTTTGGTAACTAGCGCATCAGACACTTTACCCGAAACCAGACTTAGTTGATACAACTCGGGTATCAACCATTAAAGCCAGTACATTTTTCAGACTCACAGCAATGGTTCCAGACTTCTACGGTCCCTTTATAGAACCAACCTGCTGTGATATCATAAAAATGAGACGACCCCATATATATACATATGAAATCATCCCATTGGCTGCAGAACGTTCTCAATGCTCTGTTACCATAAAAATGAGACAACCCTCTTTTCTAAGAAGGACCAAGCATATATTATTAACTACGCCTAATCGTATTATAGCGATAGCATGGTATTTAAACAACGTAGCAGAAAGAAACGCGTTAAGGCATATAAACATACGGAAAGCATAAATCACATCATATCAGAGCAAAGCGCAAGTAGACCCACTATATATACATATATAAACAAGCGTGACATAGCCCTATCAGTAAGGCGCTGTACATGATTATACGAACCGTCTGTATAGGAAAACTAAGGAAAGGTAAACTGAAATTACACTAAAAAGCAAAAAGGAGACCATCCTAACTCACCAGCATTACCCGTTCCACCCTCAAAAAGTACATAAAAAGCTCTAAGCTCACAACCTAGGACGCACTGGCAGGCTCCCACCATTAATGGTGAGGATGCCCTGAACTACCCTGGACCTCTCCACGAGTACGCCTATAGGTCAACAAAGGCTCATACTCATATGATGAGCTGGACATAACAACCCTACGCCTGCTGTAGGTCCTCAAGTACTGCTTCGTCCTCCGACGCTTACCTCGGTAAACGAAGCCTCTCCTGCTAGTCACCTGTGAAGAAGCTGGCTCAACCCAGGTGCAGTCCTGCTCATGATGCCTCGGTGGTAGCCACATGCGTGGGAAAGGTAGAAACTGCATGACTTTGAAGGGTCCCATGATGTCCTCCCTATGCGATGCCCCTCCTCGAAACAATATGCTCACTGGCCCTGTGTAGACCGTCAGAAAATAAGAGGGTTCCACGTGCCACCCCCGATCATTGTGATAAATGACCTCGATCAAGCCCAACACCGGCATCCTCGGTGCCGATGCGATGTAAGGATACGCCCTCGGATCCATCAATTGGCTCCTCATCTTCACGCGAACCGAGAAACCAAAACAGAAATGCAAGAGGCAGTAGGGAGATAAGAAATACAGTTCAGGCAAAGTTGGAATAGAAATAATAATGCAGTAAACAACAACATGTAGTAGGCAGCAGATACAACAGATATAGCTGTTACTACACTCCAACAAACGTCTTTCGAGACAACACATGCAACAAGCATCCATCTCCATGAGTCTCACACTCAGATCAAACCTCTAGATGGGGATACTAATCCCATGGAGCATGTCCGCCGATAACTCACAAAGCTGGTTCCACACCGGAACAAGTCCACATCGAAACAGGTTCTGTGTCAGAGCAGAGTTAGTTTGTCCAAGAAACCGAATCGCTTGCCGTGACCAATAAGAGTGCATCCCCCTTCCATACCAGAATCGGGGTGTCTTGGTCGCCTCGGAATGTTAACCTGGAATGTGGAAAGATCAGGAATTAGTCAGGCAAACCGGACTAGATCAGGCATCGCGACAAGATAGGAGCTACTTCATCCGTCACTGTAAACTATTCTCGGGACCGGCAACATCCCCAAGGTCACTCACTTGACCTCCCCTTCTACTTTCCGTACCATCACTCAGGTACAACTAACCTCGGATGACGCTGGCAACCCATACTACCTGTCATACGGCCTCTCCACTTGGCAGCTAATGATATACAACAATCAATGGGCTTGATACTAGATCTCACGCCTAAGCACTCAATCAGGAAAAATGCGATGCCATTGCATCCAAACGGCCACAGCCTTGACGCCACATGTCCACGAGCCACAGCTCAAACATCACGGCCACAGCCTCAAACAGTCAGCATAACATCAACGACACCATCCATGGTATCAATCCGATAACAACACGGCACACCGCCAAACTTAACTCTAACGGCATTCCGCCACCACACAAAAATTACCACAAACAGTATAACAACAACAATAATAATGACAACAGCCGTAATATCAACAACAACACATAGCAGCATATCACATATACCAAGTAGCATATAGGCACTTAGACAGATAGCAGTAACAGAAATCAACATCACGATAGTCATACAAAGCAGATCATCCTCAATCAACAGTTCAATAACCTAGGGTTTCCAAACTTGACGGTGATAGCCCAAAGTAAGGTAAACCTAGGGTTTAGGTGTAACACCCCGATTTTCACGTTTTATGATTCTTCAGTATTTTAACATTTTTTTATTTTATTGGAGGGTCTAGAGAGTGAAATACAATATTCTGAGAACATAGGAATGTCCTACACAGCCATTGGAAGCTATAATTAAGTTTTGGGCGAAAACTCAAAAAGAGCTCGGTCTGCGTTTTTCACGGGTAGTAGTGTTTTTCTACTATCAAGACCTAATTTGGACTCGTGAACGAGACAGTAAGTCTCAGGATTTAATTCTCTACATCTTTGTTAAAATCTGTGCCGACTTCCAAAAGTGAAAAGAATATATTATATTCAGGCGAAGACTCGAACCGGGAGACGATTGGAGCTGTAAAGGGATTTACCGTGACCTGCTACGGATAAGATTAATCTAGGAGGGTGTGCTGTGACAAACCAATGTCATTATTACATTTCTAAAATATCTAGATATTTATAAGGGAAATGACCAAAATGCCCCTAGTCTTCGAAGGAATTACCAAATTACCCTTTTTGCTTATTTACAAGTTTGCCATGATACCAAAATATCTATAACTCACTCATTCTCACTTAGGCCATTCGGCCACACACTCTCTCTCTTCTTTCTCTCACTTGTTGATCCAAATTCATAGAGTTCTTGAAGTTCTTCAAAGTTTTTCAAAGAGTTCTTCACAAAAAAAACCCATTTTGATCTTCAAAAGTTGAAGTTTTTGAGTGAAAATTTGTTTCTCTTTCACAAATCTTTGATTCTAGGAGGTATGATCCTCATCTTAACTCTCTTAATCTCTCTATTTCATCTCTTGAATCTCTTGATTCATGAAGATCCAAGTTTAGATTCAAAACTTTGAAAATTTGAGAAAAGTGTAGAAAAATTCTTTTAATAGCAAATCAATTTCTATGATCTAGTTTCATCATTCTCTTTCATTATTCAAGAGCATGTAATCAAATAAGTTTTCTAGCCTTTTTATTTAAAGATGGCCGAAACCTTCATGAAGGAAAAAGGTCGAGTTTTTGATTCAAGTTTTGTGTAATAAGACTTGTCCTAGTGTTAAGAGTACCTAAGGATCATCCACCCAAAAGATTAGAAATTTTGCACATCCCTAGCTAATTTTTCTAGAGAATGGCCGAACCCCTTTGGATGGGAAATAAGAGATTTTTCTGTTGTTTAATGTTTAATGTTTGATTTTTGTGTTGTTTTTAGTTGGTGACAAGTATTCGGACGAATAATCGGGAGATTCGTGAACTGGTCAACTGACTTTGATCCGGAGATTTGATAATCAACAGGTATGGGGGGTGAACCTCATCACACCAAAATGGTGGTGGTGAAGATGGTTGTTTACTTTGTGTGTAGGTGAAACCCTTTGGTTTGGGTTCACCACTTGATTTGGTTCTCTTGGAGAACAAAGTTGTAATAATGGTAGTTTATATTTTTTGGTATGCTTTATCATGCTTATGGTGATGTTGATTAGATGAAAAAAAATTTCATGTATGTTGAAAAACCTACTTTGATCCCTAGATCAAATATCGATTTTTATGCTTGATTATGAAGCAAAGATGTGTGATTGTTGTTTGTCATAATTATATGAGCATTTTGAGCTATAACTTCACTGTTACCTTTAGTAGGCTTGCAGCCTTAGTGAATAAAATGAGGAAGAATATGTGTTGTTCTTGAACAATTAAAGTTTTGAAGTAAGAAAAGTGTTTTAATGACTTATGCTTTAAACAAAAACCATAAGAGACTTTGATCCAAAGATCAAATAAAGCTTCAATCTTTAAGTGTTTTTACCAAAGTGAAACATGTCTTTTACCTTATCATTAGTTCATCTAGTTAACCAAGTGATTTGAAAGTGGATTAATGAAATGTTTTCATGAGAATCAATATAGTTCCATAAGGCACTACCTTTATTTTAGAACAAAGTTCATGTTCCTTTTTCAAACATAATGAAGACCTTTATCCTTAAGTTGATTTAAATGAATCATAGTTACAAGATTAGATAAGATTATATTTTCTTTTACACTAACTTAGGATATGGTTTTACACTATGTTAGTAAGGAAAAACCCTTTTCAAAATTGGTTAAGGTACTTTGCCTTAAGCAAGTACAATGTTCTTTCAAATTAATGAGTTTTCAATGAGAACGGTTTTGGATTACTAAAAGAGTTTTTCAACTCAAATCATAAAGTTTTAAGGGTGAAAAACCTAAGTTAAAGTAATTAACTTAGAATTGAAGACAAGAGATAATTAAGTATGGTATTTGGTGTAACAAGACCATGTACAAAACCATTGATGACTTAGTTCATCAATGACTTCATAAGACTTAAGTGAATCAACACTTATTTCATTATTTGAATATCAAGGACTTAATATCTTAGAAAGGCTCAAAGACTTTTTTGAGAGGATTCTCAATCCTTATTCATAATGCTTAGGACTTGAGACATAACTCAAAAGACATAAACACAAACACAAAACGTTTTGGGTTTTGAAACAGTAGTTCGATGACGGACCGGTGTTTCGGATCTGGGTCAATCGTTCAATTGTTTCAGTCTTGTGATGACTCAATCCCGGAGGAATCACAAGATTTATCCAGTGGATAAATGTTTTATAATATAAAGATGCGTATAGTTCCTAAGGAAGAGAACCTTAGTGAACCTTGAGGTTTATCCGGTGGATAGACATTGCTTTATAGCATCTGCTTTATGTAAGCATTGGCATTTCTTTGTATGAGTTGTAAGGCCTTGAACCTAGGAGTTGAGCTTACACCTTGATGCGGGTGCGAATCTTACGGTGACGATTGGAATAATCTTGGAGGTATCAAGGTTGGAAAGGCTTACATCTGACCAGTTGGTAGCTCTTCTGTGTTGTGACGACTCCGAGCAATACACTGATATCCTCGACTAGATGCCGTACTTTTCATGTTTGGTGCAGAATGTTTCCGTAAAGCTAGATACGTGCACGTTACGAATATTGTAGCATCTTGTCCAAGGCCGGCATACACGGAACATGTCCTCCCATTCACTCTCTCTGATGATTTGTTAGCTCCGTGGAGTAGGGGTTAGAGTTTTACCCTGTGGCATATGGCATTCAGCCACATACATTGCACTGCATTGCATGGCTGTTGATGAGTACATTTATTTGTTGTACATCGCTGTTCTATGTTTTTCAGAATGCCTTATATTATGCTGGTAAATGTTTAACATGATTTATTTTGAGATATAGGGTTAGGGATCTCATTTGGTTCCAAACTTTTGGATGGTTCGTTCATGAACTTAGTTAACACCATTTCAAGTCCTATGACTCAAAAATGTGAAACAAAACTCATGAATTTTCCCCATGAAGCTCTTGGCCATATAGGGCAATCTAGGCTAGGAATTGATTTGGTTTTCCATCACTTGGATTCAAGGACACTAGGAAAGCTAAGGATGGAATCAAGAGTTAGAAATCAAAAATTTGATGAAAAACACTATTCATCATCACTCTTAGGTTTCGGCCACTTTGGTGTTTTAGAGCTAGGATGAGACTTGGATCATGAGCTCTTGGGTTTAGATAGAGGGTGATGAGGTGAGTTCAAAGAACTTGGTTTCACATCCAAAGGATTTTCCTACAATTTTCTATGGATTTTCAAAGTTTTGGATCTAAGAATGAGTTTCACGAAAATGGAGTTTTGATCTTGATATTGAAAGAGATTCAAGAAGATATGAGACCATAGAAGTGATCTTACCTTAAAATGGAGGAAGATTGGTCAAGAAATCAAGTGATTTCAACAAGCTTTCAAGGTTTTCTCAAGGATTCAATGGAGGTTTTTTCTCTAAGGAAGATGAAGTGTTCTTGGTGTTCTTGGGGGGCTGGGCTGCGTGGAATGAGGGGCTGAGAGGGCTGTTCCAGCCTTCTAAAGAGTTCATTAAGGGTAAAAAGGTCATTTGGTTCAAAGGGTAAAATGGTAAAAGGTGAAAAGGCTTAAGTTAGGGGTATTTTGGTAATTTCGCGTCCCGAAATTCCCGATCGTCATGACGACTCTGGGATGCTCTCCCAAGTGATTTGACATGATGTGATATCAAGATTATCCGTTATCTGGTCCTGGTAAGTCCATACGCGGCTCCGTTCTCCACCCGATTGAAGATTTCGCTCGAACGGAGGTCAGGAAATGATTTTTTTTGAATTTTTTTTTGAAATTTAAACAAAACGTAGAGAATCGAATTCTAAGACTTACTATCTCATTCACGGGTCCATCTGAGGTCCCCTGAGCAGTAAAATCATACTGTCAGTGTAAAAACGCAGACCGGGCTCCGTTTGAGTTTTCGACTTAAAACTTAATCGTAGCATCCTACGATATCGCTGAGCATGATTATGGTCTCAGAATATTTTATATCCCTTTCTATGACCTCGAATAAAATATAAGTTCATAAATACTGATTAAAAGAAAAACTCGAAAATCGGGGTGTTACATTACCACCCCTCTAAAAAAAAATTTCGTCCTCGAAATTACATACCTTGAAAAAGATCGGCATACTGTAACTTCATCTTGTCCTCGAGCTCCCACGTTGCGTCTCCAGTTGCTTCGTTCCAAACGACTTTGACTAAAGGAACTTGTTTTCCCCTGAGTTGCTTGATCCTACGATTCGCACAGGCGATGTCTCATAAGACAAGTTTTCTCGTAAATGTACTATATCAGGTTCGATTACATGAGACGGATCAGGAATATACTTCCGAAGTTGTGAGACATGAAAAACATTATGAATGTTGGATAGAAAAGGTGGTAAAGCAATCTGGTAAGCTACTGGATCAATACGCCGCAGAATTTGGTAAGGTCCAATGAATTTAGGAGTGAGTTTTCTGGACTTAATCGCTCTACCTACCCCAGTCAAAGATGTGACTCTCAGGAACACGTGTTCACCTTCTTGAAACTCGAGCGGTCGTCTTCTCTTATCTGAGTAGCTCTTTTGTCTGCTCTGTGCCATTTTCATCTTTTCCCGGATCTGTTTAATCTTTTCCGTTGTTTGTTGCACAAGTTCTGGGCCTACGATCATATTCTCTCCATCCTGGTACCAACACAACGGTGTCTGGCACTTTCGTCCATACAAGGCTTCATAGGGTGCCATCCCTATACTAGAATGATAGCTGTTGTTGCAGGTGAATTCTATAAGAGGCAACAGATCATCCCAACTCCCACCATGGTCTAGAACACAAGCTCTTAGTAGATCTTCCAATGACTGTATCGTTCTCTCTGTCTGCCCATCAGTCTGAGGGTGATAGGCTGAACTTAGCCTCAACTTTGTCCGTAAAGCTTGATGCAGACTCTGCCAAAAACGTGACGTGAACTTTGGGTCTCTATCAGAGACTATGCTTGAAGGCACTCCATGTAGTCTGATTACTTCTTTGATATACAGCTTAGTTAACTTCTCCATTGAGTAGTTGATCTTAACAGGTAAGAAGTGTGCTGACTTCGTTAACCTATCAACGATCACCCAAATTGAATCAAAACTTTTAGAAGTAGTCGGTAATCCTACCCCAAAATCCATTAAGATGCTCTCCCACTTCCATTCGGGTACATCCAAGGATTGAAGCATCCCTCTAGGTCGTTGATGTTCTACCTTCGCTTTCTGACAGGTCAAACATGACGCTACATACTCTGCCACTTGCTTCTTCATTCCTGGCCACCAAAACTTTTGTTTCAGATCTTGGTACATTTTGGTTGATCCAGGGTGAATACTCAGCTTGCTCTTGTGTCCTTCTTCTAGAATCATTTTCCTCATCTCCGGGTTGCTTAGCACACAAACTCGTCCATTGCATCTCAAGATACCATCAGTTCCCATACTGAACTATGCAGCTTTTTCTTGTCCCAGTAACTCCTTTTTCTCTTGGAGGTACTCATCAGTTACTTGTTGTTCGCGGATCGTCTCCATCAGTCCACTAGATACCTTGATCATTCCCAAACAAATCTTCTCATTGTTCACTTCCACAGCTAGATTGAGATCACGAAACTGTTCTATCAATTCTAGCTCTTTGACCATCATTGCAAGGATGTGTAGGGTCTTTTGGCTCAGAGCGTCTGCAACGACAATTGCTTTCCCAAGGTGGTACAACAAAGTGAAGTTGTAATCTTTAAGAAACTCCATCCAACTTCTCTGCCTCATGTTAAGTTCCTTCTGATCAAACAGGTACTTCAAACTTTTGTGGTCACTAAAGACATCGAACTTAGATCCATATAAGTAGTGTCTCCAAATCTTTAGTGCAAAAACCACAACAGCTAACTCAAGGTCGTGCGTCGGGTAATTCCTCTCATGAGTCTTCAACTGGCGTGAAGCATACGCTACAACCTTCCGATGTTGCATAAGCACACATCCTAAACCTTGATGCGAAGCATCACAGTACACTTCGTACGGTTCGTCTGGCTTAGGTAGTACTAACACTGGTGAGGTTGTCAAACGTTCCTTCATCGTCTGAAAACTTTCCTCACACTTGTCAGTCCACATAAACGGTTGGTCCTTCCTCGTAAGTTGAGTCAACGGCGCAACAATCTTCGAAAATCCTTCGATGAACCTTCTATAATAACCAGCTAGTCCAATGAAACTGCGGATTTCTGTCACAGTCTTGGGTCTCTCCCACAGAAGTACTGCTTCTAATTTCATGGGATCGACGGCAATTCCTTCCTTCGAAATAACATGTCCTAAGAATTTGACTTCATCCAGCCAAAATTCACACTTAGGTAGCTTTGCGTAAAACTTCTCCTTGTGAAGGATTTGTAAAACTTGTCGTAGATGCTCCTCATGCTCCTCGGGACTTTTCGAGTAGATGAGAATATCATCGATAAACACGACAACAAACTGATCCAAAAACAGACGAAAAATCCTGTTCATATAGTCCATGAAGATAGCAGGCGCGTTCGTCACTCCGAAAGGCATCACGAGGTACTCATAGTGACCATAACGAGCCCTAAAAGCAGTCTTGGGTATGTCCTCATTCTTTACTCTGATCTGGTGATAACCGGATCTCAGATCGATCTTTGAAAATACAGCGGCTCCTTGAAGTTGATCCATCAAGTCTTCTATGCGGGGTAGAGGATACTTGTTCTTGATCGTTATCTTGTTGAGTTGACGATAATCCACACAGAGTCTTGAACTCCCGTCCTTCTTCTTCACCAACAACACTGGTGCTCCCCACGGGGACACACTTGGCCTCACAAACTGCTTGGACATTAGATCCTCTAGTTGAGTCTTCAACTCGGCTAACTCCGTAGGTGACATCCTATAAGGAGCTATAGAGATCGGACCGGATCCTGGAACTAATTCGATCGCAAACTCGATGTCCCTCACAGGTGGCACACCTGGTACGTCCTCTAGAAAAACTTCCGGAAAATCTTTGACAACCGGCACATCGCTCAAAACAAGGTCCCTCTCGATTTCTAAACAGGATAGAAGCATGTAACCCTGATCTCATTCTTTCAAAGAAACTCTTACTTGGTTGGCAGTTATAAATCCAGAAATCTCAGGGTCAGGAAAAACTAAGGTTCTATGTGCACAGTCTAACAGGATATGGTTGGAAGATAACCAATCCATGCCTAGGATCACATCCAATTGAGTCAAGGGCAAACATATTAAGTCAACAAGAAAGTTCCTATCATGAACAATAACAGGACAATTCAAACATACGGTATTAACAGTAACAGGTTTAGCAGTCGGAGTTGTGACAATCAAATCAAAAGACAGCGAAGAAACAGGCAACTCCAATTATCTCACACAATTCAAAGAGATAAACGAATGTGTCGCACCCGAATCAAATAGTACAGTTAGGAGATTACCAGCTATGATTCAACTACCTTGTATGAGATCATCAGATTTGGAGGCATCAGCGCCACTCATGGTATAAACCCTTCCCCTCGCTGTGGGTCTAGCAGTCCGCATGTTATTGATAGTCGGCTCGGGCTTTGGTGTAGGGCATTCCCTCGCGAAATGTCCTATCTCTCCGCATTGGAAACATAGAACTCCTTTCAGCTTGTAGCTATCAGCTGGGTGTCCGGTTTGCCCACACTTGAAACATCTCTGGGCTCGGCCTTGGTTCTGGTCGTTTCTGCTCCCACCATCGTAAGCAGAAGCAACAGGACGATAAGGTTATTGTTTCTGACTATTCCCTTGAGGTCGAGAATACGGCTTCTTCTGGGACTGCTTCCCTTTCTGTTGCTGGTACTGGATCGGGTTCCTTGACCTAGACGGTCCTCCTGCAATACCATTGTTCTCCCTTCCACTTCTCATCTTTTCCACTTTTCTACACTTCTCCACCAGAGCTTGGAAGGTACGGATCTCTAGTGGCAACACCGACTCCTTGATCTCGAAGCGCAGACCGCCTTCGAACCTCTCGCATTTCCAGTCATCGTCAGGCTGAGCTTGGAAAAAGCGAAAATATTTGGCGAGTGATTCAAACTTCGCCGCATATTCCCCGACAGACATATCCCTTTGCTGCAGCTTCAGAAATTCCAGCTCTTTCTTGGTTCTGGCACTTTGGGGAAAGTGCTTGTCCAGAAACTTGGTCCGAAATACTCCCCAAGTGATCTCTTAGTTGTTGGCTTCCAGCAGTTGTCTGGTTCCTCCCCACAAATACTCTGCATCACCCAGAAACAGGAATGTGGCATAGTCCACCTTTACTTTCTCGGGGCAGTGCAGAACATCAAAAATCTTCTCTATTTCTTGTAGCCACAGGTCACCCTTTTCCGGGTCACAGTCCCCGTGAAACTGTGGAGGATCATGACGCCGAAAATCAACCAACCCTCTGGCACCAGCAGCAAGATCAGCTCTTTGTTGGTTCTGTTGATTCTGCTGAGCCATCGTTGCTGTCTGTTGAGCAACAGCAGCCGCCATATCAACCATGGCCTGGATAGCCCGATTCATGTTGTTGTCATTAGCATTGTTGTCAGCAATGCCGCGACCTCCACCACGACCACCTCTAAGATTCATGTCTCCCTACAAGGCAAACCAAACATACCTTAATAAGGAAACATAAATCAAAACTAGTGTGTCAACACACATTGCTTCAACAGAGAAACAATTCAAACAAGTTTCACAGAGATCAAACAACATAAACATAACAGACTCACTTCCCAAGGATTCCCGAAAGACTCGACCAGCTCTAATACCACTAATGTAACACCCCCCTCCGCAGGTGCTACGTACACGGACTCTAATATGGAATAAATCAAGAAAATAAAACATTGGTTGCTTTCGGAAGATACTTTAATTAAATAGCTTTGTTCGAAAACGCAGTTCTAAAAATTTTCTGCATGCATTGGAAAACAACTCAAGACGGAGGAATAAATTTCACATCACATATTGATATTCACTGTTCATAAAAACATAAGCACAACGTAAAACCTGGTCTAATGTATAACATATTACAGACTTAGAAATAATTCAACATGTGTGCAGTAACATAATATAAGACTATTCAAAACAAAAGACTCCTAAGCTGGTCGGCTAAAAGTAGCCATTGGGGTACAACCTAACGTCGGCTCCTTCAGAAGTTTCCATCGTCTGAGTCCTCACGTCTCCGCGGGGACCTATGATCAACATCTGTACATGTGTTCCAAAAACACAACAAGGTGTCCAACATGTACAGGCAAAGGTGAGATACTCATATAAAGTTATCACGATAGCCGCACAAGCGACAAACATCAGTATAAACATCCACAGATAAATACAGTTATATGAACAGTTATTTATATAATACAGTACAACATCCCAAACACTATCATCAGTTATAATAATGCATGAGACTTCATTATCATCTTTCTAATTCATGCACTCCGGAGATTCTAACATTCCAACATCGAGCGATAGGCCGTAGTAACGCCCATAACACAATTGTTCTCATGAGTCCGCCTCTCTATTTAGGTCCGAACTCCAATTGTTCCAGGGTACCACGTCTCACCATATCATGAATACTCCAGTCTCTGATCGAGTTCATTCGAGTTTGGCAACCGATTTACCACGACACGGGGTTGCTACGCCACCGGCCACTTGTGGGATCTCGAACATAGAATGCCCCTATAGACCCAGCAGTCTTAACTGGCTGAATTCTCAACTACGAAAGTTGTAGCTCAGTTCCAAATGGCACGTCTGCCGGTTCATGCATGTTCACATAAGGTTTTCTGTTTTCTTTGCATTCATTCTTTCAAATGTCGAGACATAAAGTCCACGACTCGTTTCAAAAAGGCATTAAGCCCACTCAAATCAAAAACACAGAACACGAAGTCCGAGTGCTCAATCCACAAAACACTAGCCCCGACGTCTCGGCCACTAGGTTCGAGTTCGTCTCAAAGGTTCATCATTTTTCTTTTGGTTTCATTTTCTCAAAACACTTTGGAAAACAAAACATACTTTGGTTTTCTTGAAACAAAACATCCTTTTTGATCAAGAGAACATTTTTCCGTGAAAAACACCTTTCTTGAAAACAAAAACCGCTTTCTAAGGTTTCACGTCTTTCTAAAACGCTTTTCCGAGATAAAACACGATTTGCACGACTTTTCACAAAACCACTCTTTACTTTTCAAAAGAAAATACTTCTCAACAAGAGAAGTTCAATGCAAGAGTGCAATTATACATCAAAAATACATATTCATCATCATAATATCAACTAAGGCATCCATGCCACAAATTATCAACAAGAGTGCAATTATGTTTCATTAAGTAAAACAAATCCATACATCATTCAAACTCATCTCCAATTCAACAATCAAGTCATCATAATACATATACCTAACATGCACTATGAAGCTACTCAAACTTAAATGACTACCTCCCTTTACCTCACAAAAGAAGTTCAATGCAAACTCGATCGGTTCTCGGCTCCGGCTCCGGTTCCGTTCGCGTCGCCTAAAACAATCAAACACAAATCAATTCAAACAACAAATCAACATCAATCTATAACATAAGAACACAAGTTTTCCTTCCCTTAAAAGGTATAGGGTTCGGCCATGAAAGGTAAAAAGGGTTAGGGATCTCATTTGGTTCCAAACTTTTGGATGGTTGGTTCATGAACTTAGTTAACACCATTTCAAGTCCTATGACTCAAAAATGTGAAACAAAACTCATGGATTTTCCCCATGAAGCTCTCGGCCATATAGGGCAATCTAGGCTAGGAATTAATTTGGTTTTCCATCACTTGGATTCAAGGACACTAGGAAAGCTAAGGATGGAATCAAGAGTTAGAAATCAAAAATTTGATGAAAAATACTATTCATCATCACTCTTAGGTTTCGGCCACTTTGGTGTTTTAGAGCTAGGATGAGACTTGGATCATGAGCTCTTGGGTTTAGATAGAGGGTGATGAGGTGCGATCAAAGAACTTGGTTTCACATCCAAAGGATTTTCCTACAATTTTCTATGGATTTTCAAAGTTTTGGATCTAAGAATGAGTTTCATGAAAATGGAGTTTTGATCTTGATATTGAAAGAGATTCAAGAAGATATGAGACCATAGAAGTGATCTTACCTTAAAATGGAGGAAGATTGGTCAAGAAATCAAGTGATTTCAACAAGCTTTCAAGGTTTTCTCAAGGATTCAATGGAGGTTTTTTCTCTAAGGAAGATGAAGTGTTCTTGGTGTTCTTGGGGGGCTGGGCTGCGTGGAATGAGGGGCTGAGAGGGCTGCTCCAGCCTTCTAAAGAGTTCATTAAGGGTAAAAAGGTCATTTGGTTCAAAGGGTAAAATGGTAAAAGGTGAAAAGGCTTAATTTAGGGGTATTTTGGTAATTTCGTGTCCCGAAATTCCCGATCGTCATGACGAGTCTGGTATGCTCTCCCAAGTGATTTGACATGATGTGATATCAAGATTATCCGTTATCGGGTCCTGGTAAGTCCATACGCAGCTCCGTTTTCCACCCGATTGAAGATTTCGCTCGAACGGAGGTCAGGAAATGATTTTTTCTTTTTGAAATTTTTTTGAACTTTAACCAAAACATAGAGAATCGAATTCTAAGACTTACTGTCTCTTTCACGGGTCCATCTGAGGTCCCCTGAGCAGTAAAATCATATTGCCAATGTAAAAACGCAGACCGGGCTCCGTTTGAGTTTTCGACTCAAAACTTAATCGTAGCTTCTTACGATATCGCTGAGCATGATTATGGTCTCAGAATATTTTATATCCCTTTCTAAGACCTAGAATAAAATATAAGTTCATAAATACTGATTAAAAGAAAAACTCGAAAATCGGGGTGTTACATGAAACGTTTAGGTTTTTGAAACAGTAGTTCGATGACGGACCGGTGAATCGGATCCAGGTTAATCGCTCAATTGTTTTCGTCTTGTGATAACTGGAATGAGAGAGATCTTGAGACTGTGCAGGTATAGGACTGTACAGTGGAAGGAATCCTGAGGCTATACAGGTATGGGATTGTATAACTGAGTGAAGGCATATAAGAATTGTTTGGTACGACCTATACCAACAAGATTTATCTTCTTTTCGGGAGCTTAGAACATAAGAAATTCATAGTTAAGCGTGCTGGACTTAGAGTAATTGACCTTCTAGGAAGTTTCCTAGAAAGCGTGTGAGTGATGACAAAACACACTGAAAAGACTTGTGTTGGTCTATAAGGACAGTCGGTGATTCTGAAAGCAGTCTGGATCATTCCAAAGGAATCACAAGATATTTACTTGAAGGATAAATGTTTTATCCGATGGATAAATGTTTTATAAAACAAAGACGTGTGTAGTTCCTAAGAAATAGAACCTTAGTGAACCTTGAGGTTTATCCAATGGATAGACATTGCTTTATTGCATCTGCTTTGTGTAAGCATTGGCATTTCATGTGCATAGTTGTAAGGCCTTAAGCCTAGGAGTTAAGCTTACACCTTGATGCGGGTACGAATCCTACGGTGACGATCTTCAATGGTCTTTTTGGAGGTATCAGGGTTGGAATGGCTGACATGTGACCCGTTGATGATTCTTCTGTTTCGTGGCAAATCCTTGCAATACACTGATATCCTCTACTAGATGCCGTATTTTTCATGTTTGGTCGAGAGTGTTACCGTAAAGCCAGATACGTGCACGTTACGAATGTTGTAGTATCTTGCTCATGGCTGGCAAAAACCGAAACATGTCCTCCCATTCACTCTCTCCGACACTTTTGTTTGCTCCACGAAGTAGGGGTCATAGTTTTACCCTTGTGGCATATGGCATTGAGTCATGTACATTGCACTACATTGCATGGCTGTTGATGATTTCATTTATTTGTTGAACATCGCTGTTCTGTTTTTAAGAATGCCTTACATTACACTGTTAACTGTTTAACATTGTATTATGTTGTTAATTGTTTAACATGATATTATGCTGTTAACTGTTTAACATGATTTACATTGAAAAGTCTAGTAAGCATGTTGGGTACGCTGTTACCTAGTGAGTCATCCCGTTATTACTACTGCTGTTTTGTTGTGTTGATGAACGAGAATCTCACCCATATTTGTATATTTTCTGCTGATACTTACTGTTGCTGCTTGAACAGATGGACGCGATGACAGTTCGGTTTAGCAGTTCCTTTGAGTTCGGAGGTGGAATCCTTTTGCGGTTTTATTTTGTCTTGGCCAGACTGTGTCGGTATCTGTAGTACTTCTTAGGGAGCTGTGACTCCTAGTACTTATTTTATTTCTTATGTCAGTTATATATTAAATCTATGTCTGTATACAGTATTATTTCCGATTCTGTTTTCTGTTTTCCATTTCTGTATTTATAATACAGTATGCTCTAGTAATGTATGGTGGACCTAAGTTCATTTATTAGTATTATTTACCTTTACTAATCCCATTACCTCTTTATGAAAAAAAAAAAAAGAAAACAATATTTTCCGCATTAATAAATATTTTCGGCCTTATAAACGTTCGAGAGTGTGACACTCGGGAAAAGGTGTTGCATTATTTGGTATCAGAGCTGGCCAAGTCTTTTTGGGGTTTTTAGGTTATGGTCTGTCTTGTTTGTGTTGTGTTTTCTTTGATTGTTTTTCTGTGCTATTGTTTCTGAGAGAAAACAATGTTGGAGAGGATGATGACTTTGGTCTATCCTTTTGTGTTGTTTGTTCTTTGTGTTGTACTTTTTTAAGGAAGACAACATTTGCTTGTTATTTTCTACATTATTGTTTCTGAAGAGGAATGATATTGGGCAGGATAGTGATGTTTCTGCTTTCTTGTAAGTTGTCACTCACAGAGTTCTTCAGAACGAGTATTTTCCGACGGGTGCCAGACGAGTTGGAAGACATGGAGTTCCTACAACTACGTCAAGGAGAAATGTCTGTCAAAGAATATGCTGATCGTTTTGAGTCCCTGTTAAAGTCTTCGAGGTATTTCCATCTTCATCCCGATGAGGAATGGAAATGCACAAAGTTCGAAGAGGGTTTAAGGGACGAGATTCGAGGAGCGGTGCTACCTCTTGAGGTCAAAGAGTTCTCGGTGTTGATAGATGAATGCTTCCTAATCGAAGATCTGATGAAGACTCGTGAAGGAAGGCAACGTCACTCTAGACCAACTAGGTTCCATAAAGGCACCATTGGTCGTGATAATAGGTCTCAATGGAAACCATATTCAAAACAGCGGGGTCAACAACAACGTTTTGTAGGAGGAAGCAGTGGGGGTATTAGTCAGTCTGGAAATGCCCCAAAGATGTGTATGAAGTATGGCAAGAACAATCATGTCACCAGAGAATGCTTGATCAAGGGGATCATATGCTTCAAGTGTGGGAAGCCGGGGCATACTTCACGCGAATATGTGCAATCAAAAGCTGGACATTCTGTCAACGGTGTGCAAGCAGTGAAGCCTAAGGCAATGAGTAGAGTTTATACCGAGGATGGTGTTGAGACTTCTCAAAATGAAGAATTGATTCACAGTCAGTTCGTCGTGGAAGGTAAAAACCTTAATTGTGCTGTTTGATTCAGGCACAACGCATTCCTTTATCGCATATGACTGCGTGAACCTTTTTGAGATTATCTGTGTCTTCTTTACCTTTAGATCTGGTAATTTCTGCACTTAATGCAAGCCTGTTATAACTGCGAAAGTTCGTTTGAACTGTTTTGTTTCTGTTAAAGATAGAACGTTTTTGATTGATTTGATCTGTTTGCCTCTTTCGCAAATGGATGTGATCATAGGGATGGATTGGTTATCTTTAACCATATCCTATTAGACGGTGCAAACATTTTTGGCTGCCAACCAAGTAAACATTTCTTTGGGAAAAGGATCCCAAGGATACATGTTACTATCTTCTTTTGGAGGTCAAGAGCGAGCTAGCCTTAGAGCGCGTACCTATCGTGAATGAGTTTTCAGAAGTTTTTCCTGAAGGTGTACTAGATTTATCGCTAGTTCGATACATCGAGTTTTCAATCGGTCTGTGCCAGGAACAGGACCATCGTCTATGGCACTGTATCATGTGGCACCTGCAGAGTTGGAAACCTTGAAGGAACAGTTGGTGGACTTATTGGGAAAAACAGTTCGTTAGACCCAGTGTGTTGCCCTAGAGAGCACCTATGCTGTTAGGGAAAAAGAAAGATCGAATCGCCAGTTTAATAAGGTTACTGTTAAGAACAAGTATCTTCTTACAAGGATAGATGACTTGATGGATTAGTTGAGGGGAGCGACAATTTTCTCCCAGATTTGCGATCGGGTTATCACCAGATTCATGTGAAGGCAGAGGATGTACCAAAGACAGCGTTTCAAACACGCTATGGGCACTATGAGTACCTTGTGATGCCGCTTAGGGATGGCGAATACTCCAACCGTATTCATGGATTATATGAATAGGATCTTTCGTCCATACCTGGATAAGTTTGTCTTTGTCTTCATAAATGACATACTCATCTATTCGTGAAACCAGGAAGAACACGCTGAACATCTTAGTATGGGTCTTCAGGTTCTGGAAGAGAAACAGTTGTATGCAAAGCTGTCCAAGTGTGAGTTTTGGCTCAACGAAGCGTAGTTTTTGGGTCATGTGATTTCGAAGGAAGGAATTGCTGTAGATCCGTCAAAAGTTGAAGTAGTTCTTGAGTGGGAAAGATCAACCACAGTGACTGAGATACGCAATTTTGTGGGTATGATTGGGTATTATCAAAGGTTCGTTGAGGGATTTTCTAAGATTGTAGGACCTCTTACCCAATTGACGAGGAAGGATAAAGCGTTTGAATGGACTGAAATCTATGAGGAAAGTTTGTAAGGATTAAAGGGAAGGTTGACTACTCCACCTGTGTTAGTGCTACCTGATCTCAAGGGAACATTTGTGTTCACACTCCTACATTATCCTCAGTGTATTAGACAATTGAGTGAATTAGTAAAATGGTGTCCATTGGTCTGGACATTTTCATATTATTTCACTGAAAGATTTGTTGTGATTATTTCTTGAGTTATACCATAAACGACTTCTTGATACTGGAAGTTTCTTGATGAAACTTAGTCTAATCACTTCTACTTTTGGTAGAGGTGATCCAGTCTGTTTTTTTTTTTTTTACCAGACTGTTTATCTTTTGATTCCCAAATCTATTGGAAGGTTCTTATGAAAGAAAGGACTTTATTAGAGTCATGGATGTAAACATGTATTAGCTATGCATATTTACACTCACGAACCTACTGAAGAATCTTTTTACATACCGGATATTCCTGCATTCATTCCAGATTGGTAAAATTCTTCTGTATACTTTCTTATGAGACCAAGACCAAGAAAAAATTTCCTTTGTTGAAAATTTTAAGAAATCCTGTATAGTTTTAGTCACGAATTTCGAGGACGAAATTCTTTTAAGAGGGGTAGGAATGTAACGCCCCGATTTTCATGTTTTCTAATTCTCCAGTATTTTAAGGTTTGTATTTTTTTGGAGGGTTTAGAGAGTGAAATAAAATATTCTGACCAGATAAGAATGCGCTACACAACCATAGGAAGCCATAGGTCTGCGTTTTTCACGGATAGTAGCCTTTTTCTACTATCGAGACCTAATTTGGACTGGTGAATGAGACAGTAAGTCTCGGGATTTTATTCCCTACATCTTTGATAAAATCCATCCTGACGACTAAAGTCGGGAATAATATATTATATCCGAGTGTATGTTCGAACCGGGTGACGTTTAGGGCTGTGAAGGGATTTAACGGGACCCGCTAACGGATAATGTTGGTGTCCCATCATGAAGACTTTTGTGGTCAAGGTAATGATGATGTTCTAAAATATGTGGATGTGAAATGTTCAAAATGCCCTTGGTCTTTTAAGGAAAAGACCAAATTGCCCTTTTGTTGATTTGCAAGTTTGCCATGAAGGCAAAATGGCTATAAAACCCTCACCCCACTTGGCCATGCGGCCACACCTTCTTTCCCTCCTCTCTCTCACTTGTTCTTCATGAGTTCTTTGAGTGTTCATCAAAATTTCTTCACAAAAACCCTAGTTTGATCTTAAAAATTTGAAGTTTTTGAGTGAAAACATGTTTCTTCTTTACTAATCTTTGATCCTTGGAGGTATGATCCTCATCTTAACTCTCTCAATCTCTCTATTTCATCTCTTGAATCACTTGATTCATGTAGATCCAAGTTTAGATCTAGAACTTTGAAAATCCATAGAAACGTGTAGAAAAATCTTTTCAACACCAAATCACTTTCTATGAACTAGTCTCATCATTCTCTTTCACCATTCAAGAGCATGAAACCAAATAAGTTTTCTAGCCTTTTCTTTCAAAAGTGGCCGAAATCTTAGATGTGGACAAGGTTGAGTTTTTGATTCAAGTTTTAAGTAATAAGACTTGTTCTAGTGTTAGGAATACCAAAGGATCCTCCATCCAAAAGATTAGAAAGTTTGGACATCTCTAGCTAATTTTCTTAGGGTAGGGCTGAATCCTCTTTGAGGAGGAATAGATGAGATTTATCTTATTTGATGTTTGATGTTTGATTGTTTGGTTGTTTGCAGTTGGTGACGAGCATCAGGAGGTTCACAAACCGATCAACTGACTTTGATCCGGGAATCTGCTCATCAACAGGTATGGGGGGTGAACCTCATCCCACCAAAATGGTGGTGGTGAAAATGGTTGTTTAAGTTTATATATAGGTGAAACGCTTTGGTTTGGGTTCACTTTTAATTGTTGAGTTTTGTTAAGTTCTCTTGGAGAACAAGGTTGTCATGATGAGTTTATGCTTTGGTGTGTTGTAGTGTGCTCTAGCATATGTTGATGATGATATGGGTGAATGAAAATCATTTTCATGCATGTTGAAAAACGTACTTTGATCACTAGATCAAGTATGGACTTTTATGCTTGATTATGATGTAATAATGTGTGATTGTTGTTTGTCATAATTGTGTGAGCTTTTGAGCTATAATTTGCTTAGTTGGGGAAACAAAGTCTCCACTTTTCTTTGGAGTAGGCTTGTGGCCTTAGTAAGAAGAAACATAAGAACATGTTTTGTTCTTGATCTATCAAAGTCTTGAGATAAGAAAATTATTTTCATAAACCTATGTTTCAAAGGAAAACAAAAGTGATTTTGATCCAAAGATCAAATAAAGTTTCAACATCAAAAGTGTGTCACCAAAGTGGAAAATATCTTTTACTTTAACCATAGGTCATTAATTCAACCAAGTGCTTCAAAAAGAGAAATAATGAGGAAGATATGGAAGAGGGAAAAACAGGGCATTCGCCTGGCGGAACCATTATCGCCACGCGAGACAGAAGGCTAACCCGAGCAATAAGAATTACAGCTCTCTGTCTCATCACGCGAGACAATTATCGCCTCGCGATGCAGTAGGTCGGTTTGCAATACAGTTCTTTGTCTCGCGACGCGAGACAATATTCGCATTGCGATACAGAGGATCTGTATAAGGAACAAATACAGCTCTCAGTCTCGCGATGCGAAACTTCTGTTCGCCCCTCAAGAATGGAGTTTCAAAAGAGGTGTAACCGCCTCCATTTCGCTAAGCAAATTGAGCTTCGCTAAGCGAATACAATGGACTTTCGCTACGCGAATTATGTTTCGTCGAGCGATACAGAGGAGTTTCAAAGGAGCTATCACTGTCTCAATTTCGCCAAGCCAATGGATTTCCGCTAAGCGAATTTCATGTTTCAGAAAATGCTAGAAATAAAGTAAGTGTTTCAAATGTTGTTTCAAATCAAATGAGTTTTCAATTGTAAACGTTGTTTTGGTTTACAAAAAAAAAAAAAAGTTAACTCAATCGTAAAGTTTTACGTAACAAAACCTAAGTTAAGTAATTAACTTAGAGTTTAAGACAAGGGATAATCAAGTATAGTATATGCTAGAACAAGACCGTGTACTATACCATTGATAACTTAGTACATCAATGATTTCATAAGACTTCAGTGAATCAACACTTATTTTCTTAATTAAAAATCAAGGAGTAATATCTTAGAAAGGATTAAAGACTTATCTAAGAGGATTCTCAATCCTTATTCTTAATGCTTAGGACTTGAGACATAATTCATAAGACGTAAACACAAACATGAAACGTTTTGGTTTTTGAAACAGTAGTTCGATGACGGACCGGTGATTCGGATCCAGGTTAATCGTTCAATTGTTTTTGTCTTGTGATAACCAGAATGAGAGAGATCCTGAGACTTTGCAGGTATGGGACTATACAGTGGAAGGAATCCTGAGGCCATATAGGTATGGGACTGTATAACTGAGGGAAGGCATATAAGAATTGATTGGTACTACCTATACCAACAAGATTTATCTTCTTTTCGGGAGCTTAGAACATAAGAACTTTATAGTTAAGCGTGTTTGACTTTGAGTAATTATGGGATGGGTGACCTTCTGGGAAGTTTCCTAGAAAGCGTGTGAGTGAGGACAAAACACGTTGAAAAGACTTATGTTGGTCTGTAAGGATAGTCGGTGATTCTGAAAGCAGCCTGGATCATTCCAAAGGAATCACAAGATATTTATCAGAAGGATAAATGTTTTATCCGATGGATAAATGTATTATAAAACAAAGATGTGTGTAGTTCCTAAGAAATAGAACCTTAGTGAACCTTAAGGTTTATCCAATGGATAGACATTGCTTTATCGCATCTACTTTGTGTAAGCATTGGAATTTCATGTGCATAGTTGTATGGCCTTGAGTCTAGGAGTTGAGCTTACACCTTGATGCGGGTGCGAATCATACGGTGACGATCTTCAATGGTATTTTTGGAGGTATCAGGGTTGGAATGGCTAACATGTGACCAGTTGGTAATTCTTCTGTGTCATGGCGAATCCGTGCAATACACTGATATCCTCTACTAGATGTCGTATTTTTCATGTTTGGTCGAGAGTCTTACCGTAAAGCCAAATACGTCCACGTTACGAATGTTGTAGCATCTTGCTCATGGCTGGCAGAAACCGGGACATGTCCTCCCATTCACTCGCTCCGACACTTTTATTAGCTCCATGGAGTAGGGTCAGAGTTTTACCCTTGTGGCATATGGCATTGAGTCATGTACATTGCACTGCATTGCATGGCTGTTGATGATTTCGTTTATTTGTTGAACATTGTTGTTCTGTTTTTAAGAATGCCTTACATTACACTGTTAACTGTTTAACATGATATTATGATGTTAACTGTTTAACATGATTTACATTGAAAAGTCTAGTAAGCATGTTGGGTACGCTGTTATCTAGTGAGTCGTCCCGTTTTTACTACTGCTGTTTTGTTGTGTTGAACAAGAATCTCACCCATATTTGTATATTTTCTACTGGTACTTGCTGTTGCTGCTTGAACAGATGGATGCGACGACAGTTCGTTTCAATAGTTCCTTTGGGTTCGATGGTGGACTCTTTTTGCTGTTTTATTTTGTCTTGGCCAGACTTTGTCGGTATCTGTAGTACGTCTTAGGGAGTTGTGACTTGTAGTACTTATTTTATTTATTATGTCAATTATATATTAAATCTATGTCTGTATACAGTATTATTTCCGTTTCTGTTTTCTATTTTGCATTTCTGTATTTGTAATACAGTATGTTCTAGTAATGCATGGTGGACTTAAGTTCATTTATTAGTATTATTTACCTTTACTAATCCCATTACCTCTTTATGAAAAGAAAAAATAAAAAAAACCGTATTTTCCGCATTAATAAATATTTTCGGCCTTATAAACGTTCGGGAATGTGACACTCGGGAAAGGGTGTTGCACACATCCTTTGGGATGGTTTTGCTTCGTGGAACTTACACTAACTGATTTCCAAACACCAGTTTAACTGAACAATTACCTTGATTGAAAATCAAAACATTTTCTAAGTGAATTTCGTAAGTAAAACCGAACCTATGCATCCACTTAGGGTAGGTTTTAGTTCAAAGTTTTCTTGGATTAATCACTTATTATGCATGAGCTTTCCAAAGAATATTTTCTCCCTTACTTTCACTCTCAAAACCGAATCCACATCAATAGTTCAAGTGAAGATTTTGATTCACTAAACTAATCCGAAATGAAGCATGATCCTCAATGAATTCAAAAGTACAATAATATTGCATTCACTTCAAAAACAAAGCCAAAAACCCGCTACACCATTTTCAGCAATACAAGCACCAACTTCTGTCAAGAATTTGATAAACCAAACGAACTCGGATTTGAGAAAATGAGGAATCATGAAATATTAGGATGTCTAATTTTTTTTATGTGAAATTAGTTTTTACAAAAAGTAACCAAATTGGTATAGTTTCACGAAACAAACCACTGCAATCAGAATCCAAGACAGAAATTTATGCTTAGATTGAAATATATTTTCCAGGGTCAAATCTCCATGAAACCAAACGAAATTTGTTATACAAATGAATCCTAAGATGTCTAGTTTCAGGATCAAAAACAGTATTTGAAATACGAGATCTAGGTTAGGAGAAAAACCGAAGTTACTCACACAATATCAGATCTGAAACAGATTCTGGATCACGTTTTGAAATCAATTTTCAGGGACCAAAAATCCATGAAACCACACGACATTTATGTCCAAAATGAAGCCCCTGAAGTCCCTTTTCAAGATCAAAAAGAATTTTCCCAATCAGAGATCTATGCAAAGAGAAAAACCAAAACTAGTAACATATTCAGAAATCCGAAAATGAAAATATTACAAACCAAATCACCAAACATCAAAATAGAAAACCCTTTTCACACATACGGTTTTCTGACAACAAAAGCCATAAACAAACACACATATGGTGTGATTTAGTTCACTACCCCAAACCTCTTATAGATCCTTTAGGATGAGCAAAATTCCAAGCTCCAAGACTTAGAGATGGCCGAACCTACTAAGCCAAAAAGAACAAGGTTTTAAACTTTGTTTTACAAAATCATGAACTAGAAGAAGTTGTTTCATGATTCTAAGAAATGAAATGAAGAGAAAAGTAAGATTAGAGACTTACTTAGTGACGAACACTTGATGAACAAGGTTGGTGTTCTTGAGGTTCAAGAACAAAGTTCCTCCAAATGAAAAACTTCCTTCACCAAAGATGATCTAGAGACCAAGACTAACAAAGCTATGGTCTTAGAATTTAGAAACAAGTTTTTCTACATGGAGTTCTAATGATGGCCAAATGGGTGAGAGGGGAAAGAAGAGAGTAAATGTTTTTGGTATCTTGAAGAACTATGCTTGTTTATTGTAAATGAAAAGAAAACAAGGTGACTTAGTGATGTTTCCATCACTTGGCCGTGGAGGCCTTCTTCAATTTGTGCAACAAATTTCAATCCAACTAGCTATGTCATAAAATGTGATTAGGTGTAAGAAAATGGATGGATAGGATTAAAGAAGCTACATAGGTGTTGAACTCTCATTAAAAGTAGTAGAGATTAACCATAAATAGGATAATTAGCTTTTTCCATAAAAGGTAATGTAGATAGGTTCTTAACCAAGAGTCATAGGAAATTAATCCATTGGTTAAATAAATGAAAAGGTGATGGATGGTTGACATAATGGTGACAATGTCTCATGAAGCGTGAAACGCAGTCATGAACTACTCCCGGCCATGGGCCAGAACAACTTCCCCGGCCCTAGCACGCATCCCAAGGTTAAGCTGTCCCGATTAAAATGATAATATTTTTATCGGTTCCGACTCAAAATAGCACATTGGGTTCAAAACAATATTTTATGATTATTAAGATCATAATTGAAATTCAAATATGAATTTCCAATTATTAACTATTTTTATGATTATGATTAATCAGATTGTGTTCGCAGTCAAGTTATTCATGCAAGCAGTTAAAAGACAGACATAGAGTTTTTGGGATGTTACACTCTTTATATCTTCAAGTTCCATTTCTTGCATTTATTAGGTCTTCATCAAAACCATAGTAAGTTGTAAACTGCCTTGCAACTTCACGAAAAAACAGCTGAATGACTATGAAATTAATCTTAAAATTGTTCCCATTAAATGTGACAACACAAGTGCCATAAATCTTAGGAAAATTCTGGTTTGTCATTCCACAACCAAGCACATTGAGATTAGGCGCCACTTTATTAGGGATCATGTTCAAAAAGGCAACTGCATGATTGAATTTGTGGAAACATCTAATCAACTTGCAGGCATTTTTACGAAACCCTTAACTAAAGAAAGTTTATTTTACATAAGATCAAAATTAGGAATTTTAAATCAATCATGCATTGAATGAACATTGTTATTACCTCACCTTGTTATTACTAATCTGTGCATTAAGTGTGAAATAGGCAACAAGATGTATTCCAAAGAACTTGGGAAAAAATTCGAGCAATAATCGATTATGGATAATACATAATCGATTATCACAAGTCAGAGGACCCATAATCGATTAGGTGTACAAGACAGTAAATGTTGGAAGTCAGAGGACTCATAATCGATTCCCATAATCGAGTAGGCGTAAAATCCAGAAAATGTTGAAAGTTAGAGGACTCATAATCGTTTCCCATAATCGATTAGGCATAGAAAGCAAAAAAATATTGGAAGTTAGAGGACCCATAAGCAATTCCAATAATCGATTAGCCACAAGAAGAAACCCAGAAAAAGGGCATAACCGATTACATAATCGATTATGTGATTAAATATTCATCGCTAATAATCGATTATATAATCGATTATGAGACGAATCTAGAGAGCACCATATCAGCACATAATGGTCTGGCGCTCACTGAATAATCGATTATTGAAGCTCCAGTAATCGATCATCTCTCAAAAGTTGATCAATCAGAGCGCACCATATCAGCACATAATCGATTATGGACTTAAAATAAATGATTATACGTCTCCTAAAAGGTAATTTTCGTGCCCTAGCAAATCATAAACGTTGTTTCTCTATTTTCTTGCCTATTTCCACTTTGTTCTCTCTAGTTCCTATATCCATCTCATCTCCTCTCATCATCATGTCTCCAAAACACAGAAGGACAAGCATTGTGAACCCTGGTCCTTTTTCTTAACAACAACTGTACAAGTTCTTCTCTAGTGGGGGACAATGCAATGAGTTTGTGAGCAGCTTTCAAAATAGAGAAATCTAGAAACCACATTTTCTGGACATTGAATATCTTCGAAGAGAAAAATTCAAATTTCTAGGACATCTGGACAGTGCTGGTCTCACTGAATTTCTTACCTTCTCAGAGGATATCTACCCAGAACTTGTCAGAGTCTTTTAGTGCAATCTCCGTTTAGTTAATTGTATACTCATCTCTGAGGTATGCCATAAACCTATTCGCTTTATTGCTGATGCTTTTGGGAGAGTTGTGGGGGTGCCCTCTGGTGGCACCAAGGTTACTGCTGACGGTCCTGCTGCACCCTTAGCAAATGAGTTTGCTAGGTTGGATGCCACTAGGGCTATTCTGAAAGACCCAAGTGAAGCAACTAGTAGGGAAATAACTGTTGGGCAAATGAAAGTAGAGAGTAGATTACTGCAATATGTTATTGCAAGACTATTATTACCTAGGCGACATAACTTCTCTCAATTTCTAAAACTTGATGTTGTTTTGATTTGGCTGCTTGAAAATAAGAAAATTGTGGATTGGGCTAGCTTGGTTATGTAGCACATGATTGATAACAGGATTGGAGGGTCTTTGCCCTATGGGCATTTTTGTTTACTCGCATCCTGAGGCACATTAGAGTTAACCTCATTGGAGAGGTTAAGTTGTATATCTTGAAATTTCATGGGATGCTTAATCAGGGAACAATCAATCAAATGGGAGTTGAGTTTTATGGAACAGAAAGGGTGTCAAAGCCCTAGAGAAGAAAACAAGCTGATTATTTTGATGAGCCATCCACCTCTATCAGACCATCTCATACTACTGGAGCATCTTCATCTCGGGTTCTTCCTACAAAATGACGGACATACTGCAGAACATTCTCACGGAGGTCTGTGCTAACACCAGTGCTATAGGACAACTATATCTTAGGGTGGAAAGAATGGAGAAGCGTATGCATGAGGCGGAGATCTTTTTTGACAGCCCCATTCGAGCACCTCCCCAGCCTACTACGGCAAATGATGGTGATGAGGATGAGGATGATGACTTGGATGAGGACTAGATTCTCTTATGTTTTTCTGTCTCTTTTATAATTTTTTGGATGACGGTACCTATTTTGATATTATTTTTTTACTATCTGGTACTCTCTTTTTAAAAACTTGAATATATGCCTTGCTTTTTAAAGTCTTTCCCGCTTCTTGATAATGCCAAAAAGGGGAGAGTTATATGATTGCATGATCTAGGGGGAGTGGAATTTAATATTTGCATAAAGTGAGGGAAAGTATAGCATATATTATCTGTGCATTAACTCTAATATTTTAATATTAAATGCTCTAACCCGTTTCTTTAGAAAATTCCCTCCTTGAGATGTTTGTCATCATCAAAAAAGGGGAGCATGAGGATATATGCCTTGACAAGTATATTTGAATTTTGAGGAATGACAAAAGAAAAACTCCAGAAGGATTAGACACCAAAGAGCAGAAAAGAATCTCATGAATATCAAGTCCTTTCAAGGGGTTAAGGGAAATTTTATTATTTGTATTGTGTGTTTTAGATTATATTGTAAATGGTAGTTAAAGCTCTCAATCTAAAATAAATCACAAACACATGAAATGAGAAACAAAAATAAACTTAATAGGCCTCAAGCTTTTTAATTGGAAAAATCTATTAATGGTCGTTAAGTTTAAAATCAGCTGTTTTTAATGAGAATAATCGATTATGGTTTTCTGATAATCGATCATCATTTATCTGAAAAACTGATTTTACAAACAGAGGGGTAATAATAGATTAGCATAATCGATTATGCAGCCATCCGTGAAAATGAACTACTTACAGAGAATCCATAATGGATTATCATAATCGATTATGTTGCGACGAAACTTGTTTCCCATAACCATTTATGACGCGAAGAAACATGTTTCTCTTAATTCGGCTTAACCTAATTTCCTATGGGCTTAATTCTTTTTCTATAAATAGGAAGCTTTGGGCAGTGTTACAATTACAACACTCTAATCCTAATTGCGCTAAAACTCTGCAAAACTTGTTACTCAATCACTCTCATTATTTTACACCTTGATAATTTTATTTTGAGAGCTTTATACTCCATATAAGAGAGATTGTATTGTTCTTCAATTTGTATTTTTCATCTTCACTATTTGAGTGCTACATCTATTCTAAATTTTTTATTTCTTTTATTGGGTGTGAATCCGATAGTACTGAAAGAGAAGGTTATCTCTTGAGTTTGAGGCTCTTGCATAAAGGGAGGAGATATCCCATTATTTGTGTGGATGGTGCTCTTGGTTGTAAAGGTTTCTAGCTGAAGCTAATTCAAAAGCTAGTTATTGAATGAAAACCCTTGGTGATTGACCATGTTGACTAGATGTAGGCTACTAGGGTATTTGGTAGCTGGATCAGGATAAAATTGCATGTATTATTCTTTTCCTTATCTTTTATTATCGCAGTTTATTTTACGTCTGTTATATTCTGCAATTTAATTTTATTGCAATTTATTTTATTGCACTTTAATTTCAAGTCATTTATCTTTCAAGTGCTTCATTGTTTAAAAGTTTTCAAAAATTCATATTAAACACAATTCACCCCCATCTTGTGTTTGGAGTCACTTTTCAACATAAGGCTTCGGCCATTGTTGGAACCTTCCTCCTCGACCTTTTTTGCCACTTTACAAATAGGGCCTCCGACTCCTTACTTGTGATTGTATCCCTTCAGTCTGATCATGCCCTTCCAGTACTGTTCACTTTTCCACCAGCTCTGGGAAGGGTCGGATGCCTAACGGCAACATTGCCCTCTTGAGTTCAGGTTGCAGCCGTCTTCGAATCTTCTGCACAACCAATCCTCATTTGGGTGCACCTGCTAGAACTGTTACAATTTCAACAACTCCTCGAACCTCATGGTGTATTCTCCTACAGACATTTGTCCCTGCTTCAAGTTCAAAAACTCTTTCTCTTTCTCTTTCTCTTTTCAGACGCATTTTGGGAAATACTTCTCCAAAAAGCTTTCTCGGAAAAATTCCCAAGTCAGCATTCTTCCTTCTACATCAAGTAACCTTTTCTTGTTCCTCCACCAGGCCTCTGCTACTCCGACCAACATGAAAGCGGCATATGTGACCTTCCTATCTTCCCGGTAGTGTATAGCCACAAAGACTTTCTCGACCTCTTGTAACCACAACTTTGCAGTTTAAGGGTTGTATTCTCCGTGGAACTATAGGGGATTTCCCTTCATAAAAGCGTTGATGTCGGTGTCTACCATCTCATCTTCCCTCACCGGATGCAATTGCTGCTGTCTAGCTTCCCTCTCTTCTTGTCGTTGCATGAACTGAGCGTTTTGTTGCGTTTGTTACAGCATAGCGGTGACCAAATCCCTGATGACCCTCATTGCCTCATTTTGATCTCCGCCACATTCGGTTCCCGAGGTATCACCATTATGACTAAAGTCCCCGGTTTCAGCCGGTGTACCTCCCCCTCCTCTAGTTCGTCTTTTGTTGTTTCCTCTAGCGATTAACTTCATGCAGAACAGAGTTATTTGTTTTGATTTATAAGACTTACAATATTACTCAACAGATAAACAAGTGCCGAGAAGTATGAGTACCTCGTGATGGTCACTATGAGTACCTCGTGATGCCTTTCGGAGTGACAAATGCACCTGCTATCTTCATGGACTACATGAACCGGATTTTCTGTCTGTATTTGGATCGATTTGTCATCATGTTTATAGACGATATTCTCATCTACTCGAAAAGTCCCAAGGAGTATGAGGAACATCTACGACAAGTTTTGAAGATCCTTCACAAGGAGAAGTTGTACGCAAAGCTAACCAAGTGCGAGTTTTGGTTGGATGAAGTTAAGTTCTTGGGACACGTGATTTCAAAGGAAGGAATTGCCGTCGATCCTACAAAAGTAGAAGCAGTACTTTTATGGGAGAGACCCAAGACTGTGACAGAAATCCGCAGTTTCTTTGGATTAGCTGGTTACTATAGAAAGTTCATCGAAGGATTTCGAAGATTGTTGCATCGTTGACTCAACTAACGAGGAAGGACCAACCGTTTAGGTGGACTGAAAAGTGTGAGGAAAGTTTTCAGACGATAAAGAAACGTTTGTCAACCTCACCAGTTTTAGTACTACCTAAGCCAGACAAACCTTACGAAGTGTACTGTGATGCTTCGCATCAAGTATTAGGATGTGTGCTTATGCAACATCGGAAGGTTATAGCGTATGCTTCACGCCAGTTGAAGACTCATGAGAGGAATTACCCGACGCACGACCTTGAGTTAGCTGCTGTGGTTTTTGCGCTGAAGATCTGGAGACATTACTTGTATGGATCAAAGTTCAATGTCTTCAGCGACCACAAAATTTTGAAGTACTTGTTCGACCAGAAGGAACTTAGCATGAGGCAGGGACGTTGGATGGAGTTTCTTAAGGACTACGACTTCACTTTGCTGTACCACCCTGGGAAAGCAAATGTCGTTGCAAATGCTCTGAGTCGGAAGACACTGCACATCTCTGCAATGATGGTTAAAGAGCTAGAATTGATAGAACAGTTTCATGATCTCAATCTAGCTGTGGAAGTGAACCACGAGAGGATTAGCTTGGGAATGACTAAGGTATCTAGTGGACTGATGGAGACGATCCGTGAAAAACAAACAACTGATGAGTACATCCAAGAGAAAAAGGAGTTACTGGGACAAGAGAAATCTGCAGAGTTCAGTTTGGGAACTGAAGACATCTTGAGATGCAATGGACGAGTTTGCGTACAGAGCAACCCGGAGATGAGGGAAATGATTCTGGATGAACCTTTGTACTCGCACTCCTGCGTAACCCTCAGTGTATTAGAAATTTGAGTGGATTGGTTTAAAAGTAACCTTTGGCCTAAACTTTTTCATGTCGTTCTATCGAAAGATTTGTTAGGACTATTCCTTGAGTTGTAACACAGACGAATTCCTGATACTGAAAGTTTCTTGATGAAACTTAGTCGAATCACTTTTCCTATTGGTAACTGTGATCCAGTCT
Organism: Ammopiptanthus mongolicus; assembly: GCA_039655645.1. NCBI lineage: Eukaryota > Viridiplantae > Streptophyta > Magnoliopsida > Fabales > Fabaceae > Ammopiptanthus > Ammopiptanthus mongolicus. The sequence continues at coordinate 48,598,013 of CM077347.1, forward strand.
GAAATTTTTGCCAGACTGTTTACCTTTCGATTCCCTGATTTGTTAGAGAATTCTTATGAAAGAAGGGACTTTATTAGAGTCATGGTTGTAAACAGGTATTAGCTATGCATTTTTACACTCACGAACCTACTGAAGAATCTTTTTACATACTGGATATTCCTGTACTCGTTTCCGAGAGATAAAATCCTTCTATATACTTTCCTGTGAGAGTAAGACCAAGAAAATTTCTTCTGTCGGAAGATTTATTCCTTAATCTTCGAGGGCCGAATAGCGACCAAATCCAACTGTTTGCCCTCAACTCAAGTGGAAGAGCAAGAAGACGTTTCGATCTTTGAAGGACTGGGTGGGAGTAAGTGTATTACTCTAACTACGAACATCTTGTCAGCAGGATAGACAAGAAGAGTTAGGCGTTCTATTAAAGTATGGCATAGTGGATGAGATGTGGAACCTGGGGGATCAAGTTGGTCCTGTTCAGTTTTGAGTCGTGAAATTTCGAGGACGAAATTTTTTTTAGAGGGATAGTAATGTAACACCCCGATTTTCGAGTTTTTCTAATTATTCAGTATTTATGAACTTATATTTTATTCGAGGCCTTAGAAATGGCAATAAAATATTCTGACCAGATAGGAATGTCCTACACAACCATAGGAAGCCATGGTTAAGTTTCGGGCGAAAAGCTCAAACCGAGCTCGGTCTGCGTTTTTCACGAATAGTCGTCTTTTTCTACTATCAAGACCTAATTTCGACCCGGGAACGAAATAGTTAGGTTTTATATTTTATTTCCAACAATATTGGTTATTTTGAAAATATTCAAAATAAATAAGTCGTCATATGACTTTCTTAGGCGAAAACCTAAATCGGTTGAAGAACGGAGCTGAATACGAGATTTCAGTGACCCGCTACAGATAAGGTTGAAGTCACATGGTGTGCTATGACTCATCAGTGTAATGATTACGTTTAGAAAATATCTGGACCTGAAATGACTAAAATGCCCTTCACCCTTTTCATAATTACCATTTGCCCTTGAATGAAAAGACCGTTTTGCCCCTGAGAATTTATGGAATAACTATTCTGACCCTGTGACTCACCATGTCATCATTACCTTTCTAGAAATATCTTGATATTTATAGGGGAAATGACATTTACGTCCCTAGTCTTTTAAGGAATTATCAAATTACCCTTTCGGTTATTTACAAGTTTGCCATGACATCAATATATATATATATATATATATATATATTTCTCTCTTTCTCTCTCTTAGCCATTTCGGCCATCACTGTTTCTCTCTCTTCTCTCTCTTGTTCTTCATCTTCTCTCACTTGTTCTTCATGTTCTTATGAGTTCTTGTGTGTTCTTCAAAAGTTCTTCACAAAAACCCTAGTTTGATCTTCAAAAGTTGAAGCTTTTGTGTGAAAACTTGTTTCTTCTTCACTAATCTTTGATCCTAGGAGGTATGATTCTCATCTTAACTCTCTCAATCTCTCTATTTCATCTCTTGAATCACTTGACTCATGAAGATCCAAGTTTAGATCTAGAACTTTGAAAATCCATAGAAAATTGTAGAAAAATCCTATGATCATGAAACCAATTTCTATGAACCCATCATGATGTGTACTTTGAGTGTCTAGAAGCATGAACCCAAAAGAAACTTTCACCCTATTCTTCCATGGGAGGGCCAAATCCTATTAATGGTGCAAGGATGGGTTTTGTTGCAATTTTTGGCTATATAACACTTGTTCTAGCTTACTTGATGTCTTTGAACCCTAAACCCAAGAGAAAAACATCAACCAAAGCTCCTAACCTATTTCTCCTCTTTATGGCCGAAACATATAGGGTGTAGAACCATGAGTTTTGTCTCAAATTTTTGGGTCATAGGACTTGATTTAGTGTTATTCATGCTTAAGGACCAACCATCCAAAAGTTTGGAACCAAATGAGATCCCTAGCCTTTTTATCCTTTCATGGCCGAACCCTAGACCTTCTTGGGGATTAAAAATTATGTTTTGATTGATGTTTCTTTGTTGTTTGAATTGAATTGTGTTTGATTTTTTTAGACGAAGCGAACAGAACTGGAGCCGAAGTCGAGAACCGATCGAGTTTGCATTGAACTTCCTTTGTGAGGTAAAGGGAGGTATTTCATTTTGATTTTGGTAGCCTCATGGCATAGGATTGATTGGTGTGTTATGATTGAATTAAGACTTGATGTATGTGTATACTTATGTCCTGGATTGATTGGATGTTAAGTGTTGTGCATAGTTGGTTATTTGATATAACTGTGACATGGATGCCTTAGATGATATCTTATTGTGATATTGAACTGTTGATATATATATCTATACATATATTTCTATCATGGATGAGCATAGGACTGGCTATGTCTCGATAATTGTTAAAAGACTCAGAATCGGAATCAAAGTTTTGAAAACCATGTTTTAGAAATCAAAAAGTTGGTTTTGGAAAACTTGATGCTTTTCAAGAAAAGTTAAGTTCTCTTTTGAAAAGTATGTTCTTTTGAAAAGTATATTCTTTTGAAGAGTAAAAAGTGGTTTTGTGAAAAGTCGTGCAAATGTGTTTTATTCTGTAAAGTGTTAAAAAAAAGGCGTGAAACCTTAGAAAACGGTTTTGGTTTCAAGAAAGGTGTTTTTCCAAGAAAATGTTCTCTTTAATTAAGAAATGTTTTATTTCAAGAAAACAAGTGTGTATTTTGTTTTCCAAAATTGTTTTGAGAAAGTTGACCGAAAAGGAAAATGATGAACCTTTGAGATGAACCCAAAACTCGTGGCCGAGACGTCGAGGCTAGTGTTTTGTGGATTGAGCACTCGAACTTCGTGTCCTATGTTTTTTATTTAAGTGGGCTTAATGCCTTTTTGAAACGAGTCGTGGACTTTATGTCTCGACATTTGAAAGAATGAACGCAAAGAAAACAGAAAACTTTCTGTGTACATGCATGAACCGGCAGACGTGCCATTTGAAACCGAGCTACAACTCTAGTAGTTGAGAATGGAACCAGTTAAGACCACTAGGTCTGTAAGGGCATTCTATGTGTCGAGACTCCATAAGTGGCCGGTACCTAGCACAAATGAACTCGATCAGGGACTGGACTATTCAGGATATGGTTATGACGTGGTACCCTGGAACAATTGAAGTTCGGACCTAAATAGAAAAGTTGACTCATGAAAACAATTGTGTTACGGGTGTTACTACGGCCTATCGCTCGATGTTGGGAAGTTAGAATCTTCGAAGTACATGAATCAGAAAGATGATATTGAAGTCTCATGCATTATTATAAATCATGATTGTGTTTGAGATATTATATTGTGTTGTATAGATAACTGTTCATATGACTGTATTTATGCTGTTTGTCGCCTGTGCGGCAATCGTGATAAACTTATTATATGAGTATCTCACCTTTTCCTGTACAAGTTGGACACCTTGTTGTGTTTTTGGAACACATGTACAGATGTTGATCATAGGTCCCCGCGGAGACGTGAGGACTCGGATGACGGAGCGTTCGGATGAAGTTGACGTTAGGTTGTACCCCAATGGCTACTTTTAGCCGACCAGCTTAGGAGTCTTTTATTTTGAGCAGTCTTATATTATATTACTACAAGCTTTTGAACTTACGTTTTCATGTTTGTAATATTATGATTATGTTTTATGAACAGTAAATACTGATGTGCTGTAAGGAGCTTATTCCTTAATCTTGAGTTTGTATTGCCTATGCATGCAGAAAATTTTTAGAACCGTGTTTTCGAACGTAGCTACTTAATTAAAGTATTTTTCGAAAGCAACCAGCTTTTTATTTTCTTGATTTATTTCCGCATTAGAGTCCGAGTATGTAGCACCCGCGAAGGGGGTGTTACAGTATTCTTATCTCCCTACTGTTTTCCTGTTGTTTGTTTTGTTTTTGGTTCGCGTGAAGACGAGGAGCCAGTTGCTTTAGACGATGGACCCGAGGGCTCACCCTTTCATCACATCAGCACCGAGGATGCCGGTGCTGGGGCTGATTGAGATTATCTATCATGATGCTAGGGTTGGCGTGTTTACCCTTCTACCATCTTGATGGTCTATATGTGGCCAAAGAGAGCATACTGTTCAGGGGAAGAGCTTCATACAGGGAGGACAGCGACGGAGAGGCTTTGTCTTCAGAGGTCAGCGACGGAGGACAGAGCAGTACCTGAGGACCTACCACAGGCGTAGGGTCGTAGTGTCGAGCTCGTCGTCTGAGTTTGAGCCTCTGGTGACTTACAGGCATACTCATTGCGAGGGCCAGGGTAGTTCAAGGCATCCTCACCACTGATGGTGGGAGCCTGCCATTGCGTCTAGGCTGTGAGCTGAGCGTTTTACATGTATTTTTGAGTGAAGGAGGGGAGTGCTGGCGAGTTACAAGGATTCTTTTTTTGCCTTTTGATGTGTTTTCTTTATCTTTTTAGTTTTTATTGTACAGTCGTTTGTATGTATACACTATGTACAGTTCCCTACTGATGGGGCTGCATCTGCATGGTTTATGTATGGTTATGTTATCTGCGTTTACTCTGATATCTTCTATGCTTTTCTGTATGCTTGTATTTTTTTTTTTTTTTTTTTGCATTTATTTCCACAATGTTCTTTGAATACCACGCTATCACTATATTACGGTTAGGAATATTTAATAATGTAAGCTTAGGGCTAACGGGATCATCCTACGTAAGTGGGGTTGTCTCATTTTGGTAGTATCAGAGCAGTTTCATTCTATAAAGGGCAGTGGAAGTCTGGCACCATAACTGCAAGTCTGAGAAGTGTACTAGCTCCGATGGTTGATACTCCTAATGGGCTTGGAACACTTAAGCCAAATTTACAAGCTTAGCTAAGTCAAATCCGGCCAGAATAACGTTCTAAACTTGTAGTCCGTTTTTAGGCATGATACACTCCGAATATGGTCTTAAGTCATGAAATAATAGTTGCAGATAATCTTCTTATATTTCCAACGCATCCAAGATCATAGTCTATAACTTCAGATATAGTTGAAACAATGAGATAGGTTTGACTGGGATTTGCTAATTGGCCCACTAAGGTTGTGCTTGTCGGACTTGATGGCCCAAAATGGCGTAATCATCCTAAGCCCAATTGTTTAAGCTATCCTAAAGTGCTTATTTTTAAAATCACTTTTATTACAAAGTCCTAAACTACTTTCATTACAAACTAATATATTTTTATTACAAGGTCCTAATCATGTGGCTTCATTCCATTGTGGAAGTAGGAGAAATCCTCTTTGAATGCTTTGCATGATCGTCTCAAGTAGCCTATCATGTTGCCTCACCTCAAAATCTATCCAAGCTTCATGATGTATTCCATGTGTCACAACTCCGAAAGTACTACCCCGATCTTTCTCATGTCATCGAACCTGAGTCTATACAATTGAAAGAAAACCTAGAGTATGAAGCCTTACCAGTGAGAATTGCGGATCGAAAAGTTAAGGAACTGTGTGGTAAACACATTACCCTGGTGAAATTAGTTTGGAATGAAGTTACAGGCGATGCAACATGGGAGAGAGAGAAGCTGATATGCAAGAGCAATACCCGCATCTATTCTAAGGTATGCTAAATTTCGAGGACGAAATTTCTTTTAAGGGGGCGGTAATGTAACACCCCATTTTCTTGATTAGTGTATGGGATATTAATTAAGCATGCTTGAGGGCTTAATTAGGTTCCTTATGTGTTGAGGAAGCCATGCTTCAAATTTGGGACAATTTGGCCTTGTAACGGGTCTAGAAAGTGGGAAAACGTGAAAGAACAGAGTAAATTAGCATCCAACGTATAGACATGGAGAAACCCCATGCTCAAACGGTGACCGTTGACATCATAGCATGGGTAGTTGCACGTCAGAGCGTGGAAGGGGGACTCGTGGGGGTGCACGTGTCAGTACGCACGAGACGCGTGTCAGAGACGTGGCGATCAGCGCTCCACGCTTGAGCGTGGAGTTTTCCCACGTCAGAGCGTGCCCACGTTGAAGCGTGGAGTCTTCCCACGCTCAAGTGTGGATAGCGTGACAGCAATAATAAACTTTTCTCTTCTATTTCAACTTAGCATGAAAACCATTTGTGTTTTTCTGAGTTTCAGAGTCTAGGGAGAAGGCAGAGAATTCTAGAGAGAGAAAGTGATCCAGGGAAAGATTGAGGCATCGGATCATGATTTCGACTATACCATTGTGATCAGGGCTTTGAGTGCTACGAGTTCCACGGATTGGTTTCTTGATTTCTTGAAGGTAAGCTCGAATCTCTAACACGTCGACCTTTGTGTTCTTCATGTTCATCAAGCTTCTCCCTTGAATCTTCTTGGTTTTGGTATTTGTAACACCCCCTTGGGCATTACATATTGAACATGTGCAGAATTAAAATTAAAAGAGAATTGCTGGTTGCTTTCGGAAAATGATAATTTACTTTAAGTCAGAAAACTTGGGTCTATAAATTTTCAGCATAATACTTCGGAAAAGCGCTACACACATCACAATAATAAAATGATATTATTCTTGACAACACACATAAGATGGATTCATTTATAAATCATTTCACCATCACATATAAGCTTTCCTGAAATTGTTTTTCAAACTAATGTTCCAAACTATACAGAGGTTTTCAAAACCACATATACCAACTTTCTCAACTTAAACATTGAAAATCCTAAGAGCTGGTTTGATAAAAGAACTTGACGGACAATAGAGCCTACTACCTAGTATACATCGTACCAATGAGACTAGGCCTCGTCTTCCGCAGTCCACACATCTTCGTCGTCAACATCAAGAAAAGCAAGCTACAGGGTCCCGAACTGACCCAAATGACCGTTGAGAAGCATCTGTACACGTATCCAAAAACACAACAGGGTGTCCAACATGTACAGGCAAGGGTGAGTAACCAATATATGGATTTAAACGTGATAACTACATGCACGACATATAAAACAGCATATGAACATATGTAGTATCAACACAGAACAACAGCAAAAGTAACACAGGACAACACACCAGGTAACAACATGTCCAACATGCATACCATAAATCGCAATATATCATATTAAGCAATTAGTGTAACGCCCCGATTTTCACGCTTTCTAATTCTTTAGTATTTTAATGTCTTTATTTTAATGTCTTTAGTATTCCAAACTTCTAGAGAGACTTCCAGAAAGATTGACTTCCAGAAAGATTATTGTTGCTGAGGTCCACAAATCTAAGCCTTTTGATTTCTACCATGGACCATTCCAAAATTTCCACGTTGTTGTTTGAATTTTGTTTTATTTCCTCATAAAATGTAATGGCATTTGAAAAATCAAATTCTTGAAGACCAAGAAATTTACTAAAAGAATCTTAGTATTCATTGTTCTGAAACCTCATTCTTTCAAAGCATCTCTTTCACCTTCTAACAATTTAAAAAAAAAAATGTTAATGAGCACGAGCTGATATTAGGCATTTTCATCAAGAAGCAAGTTTCCTTCCCTGTTTTCCCCTACTAAAAATTATATCTGTAACTTAAATCAGTTTTTATTTAAAATTTAACATATTCTCTCTTCAAATTAAGTGAACAAAGCTCTAATCTCAGAATTTGGGACCATAACCCCACTTCAAATGCAATTGTAGGCAATTTTCCAAATCTATCACATGTTATGCTTCATCATATAGGCGAATACATAGAAGCATGACAATGGGAAAACACTTGGAAATTAACGACTTTATGTGTTACAATAAATTATTGAGAAAAGACAAGACCACTAACGAGTAATGGACCAGGAAGTTCTATGATGCCGTTAGATTATATGAAGCAGAATTTTGCAAGCAACCAGGCAAGGCCTGGATACCAAAAGTTAATGAATAGATGTGAATCTGTGACATTACAAAGTTCACAAGTCCAGCTGTACTAATAATGTAAGACCAAAAGCATAAAGAGATGTTGTGTGCAACGTAGTCATAGAAATTCCTATAAGTGGGTGCTACAACTGTTAAGACTTAAGACAAGGTAAGTTTAGATTAACAACCGCTAGATGCAAATTTGTAGTATGTTTAGACCTTATATCTCTCCAAATTTATAGTCCTAGTTAGAACCAGCTATTAACTGCATGCTAGACAACTGAAGCACAAAACATAAAGCAGAAACAAGTTTACAAAAAAAAAAAAAAACAGAGGAAAAATCAGAGCAGTACTCTTCAAAGAATTATTGAGGACTTGTGACCTCTAGAATGCATGCTATATACCAATCTAAGTGAGTGTATTGCTTGTGTTGTGTTAGTCAACTATTCATTTGGCTCAAACTATTTTACTCTTTTGTATTTACATATGTTTACCATATCCCAGGCAATTAGCTTATGTCTATCAATATAATAATAAAAGCTTTAATTATATAATTTACTCTTTGACAAATTATTTTATACTATGAAACATACAAAAGAATTCCCAGGCTCTGCCTAAGAAGTGGGCATCAGAAAATTCGACAACATGGTTGTAGCAGAACCATTCTAGAACTGCATCACATGATATAGTGATCAAGAAGATTAGGAAGACCTACAATATTGGACAACCTAAGCTTAGATAAATTAACAGACAAAAAAGCAAACCCACAAGAAAAGAGAAGTAACAAAATTTAAAAGGCAACCTCAGAAATAGGAAGACCAAATGTGAATCCAAAAAGCGTTGCTTCAATGGTTTCAGTTGCACCGAGAAGGGGAGCTCCTGAAACAACCAATAAAAGAAGGAAAATTAGTATATAAAATTAGACAAAGGAAAAGGGAATTTCGGATTAGACAAATATATTTGGAATCAGAGAAAGGGAGAAGTGGCGGTGGTTACTGGAAGGACAACGGTGACGGTGACAAGCTACGGAGCAGTGGCGGTGGGAAGCTGAGGAGCAGCGGCGGTGCGTGGGAAGCTCGATGGCAGTGGCGGTGAAACGGTTTTCAGAACAATGGTGGCTGTGGGAGGCGCTGGTGGAGGCGCAAGTGGCAGTGGGAAGCGTTGGTGGCCGTGGGAGGTGCTGCCTTTCAGAGGAGAGGGAGTGAAGAGAGACGCTGGCTTCAGAGAAGAGAGAGTGAAGAGAGGTGATGGTTTCAGAGAAGAGAGGAGCTGGTTTCACGCGAATTTTTTTTGTTATAATAAGTCTTTCCCACAGCTTAGCCGTGAGAAATTAAAATAAACAGATACCCACGGTCCAGGCCATGGGAAACATCGGAATACAAATCGCCATCTACACACGGTGTAAGCCGTGGGAAAATTACGAAAACCAAGGGCAAAATAGCAGCACTATTTCGCGCCACTTTAATCCATCCCTTACCTGCGGCCTGCCCGTGGGAAATGTCTCTGGTTTCATTTCCTGCGGTCTGGACCATGGGAGGTAAGGCTCAGAGTGGCAGAGCTAGATCAGTTGTGGTAAGTCAGCAGAGGAGGCCAAAGACGACCGGAAGGGTGTTTGCCTTGAGAGGTTCTGAAGCCTCCCAAAGTCCTGATCTGATTCAAGGTAAATGCTTAGTTTCTGGTAAGCTTTTGTCGGTTTTATTTGATTCGGGGGCTACGCATTCCTTCATATTAGTAGAGTGTATGGACCATTTAGGGTTGCCTGTTTCTATATTACCCTATGACTTGACTGTTTCAATACCTACTGGTGATTCTTTAACTACCCTATCTGTATGCCGCATATGTCCTGTTACAGTAGAGAACCGTCGTTTTCTTATCGACCTTACCTGCTTGCCTATGCAACAGATAGATGTAATCCTAGGCATGGACTGGCTTTCGGCCAACCATATAATGTTAGACTATTCAAACAAAACTCTTAGTTTTTCTTAGCAATCTGGATTGATGCCTGCCGACAAGAGTAATCCGACGCGTGGATGATCGAACGAGTATGTGGTGTTGGTCTCTTTGGAAGTAAAGGAGACTCCTAGTGTTGAAGCTTTGCCTATCGTGCCAGAGTTTCCGGATGTGTTTACCGACAATGTTCCAGGATTACCACCAGAGAGAGAGGTGGAGTTTGCCATAGACTTGGTACCGGGAACTGGACCTATATCAATAGCGCCGTATCGGATGTCTCCAGTTGAACTGACGGAGCTGAAGAAACAATTGGACGAGATGCTAGGCAAAGAATTCATCAGACCTAGTGCATCTCCATGGGGAGCGCCAGTACTGTTTGTGAAGAAGAAGGATGGAAGCTCGAGGCTGAGTGTAGACTATCGTCAGCTAAACAAAGTGATGATAAAGAACAAGTATCCGTTACCACTGATAGATGATTTGATGGATCAGCTGAAAGGAGCAGCTGTGTTTTCTAAGATTGATCTGCAATTTGGATACCATCAAATCCGGGTTAAGAAGGAGGATGTGCCAAAGACTGCTTTTCGGAGTCGGTATGTTCACTACGAGTACTTGGTTATGCCGTTTGGTGTGACTAATGCTCCAGCTGTGTTCATGGAATATATGAGCAGGATCTTCCAACCATTCCTTGACAAGTTTGTTGTTGTGTTTATCGACGACATTCTCCTCGAGTAGAGAGGAACACCAAGAGCATCTAAGGGCGGTGTTGCAAGTGCTAAAGGACCGATAGTTGTATGCTGAATTGTTGGAGTGTGAGTTCTGGTTAAAGGAAGTTCAGTTTTTAGGCCATGTGATCAGTAAGGATGGAATCGCAGTGGATCCTGCGAAAGTTGAGGCCGTAGTGAGCTGGGAAATCCCTAAGTCCGTAAGCGAGGTGAGAAGTTTTCTTGGTTTAGTGGGCTACTACTGAAGGTTTATCGAGGGATTCTCTAAGATTGCATTACCTATGACGCAGTTAACGAGAAAAGGGAAGACGTTTGAGTGGTCAGAGGCTTGCGAGCAGAGTTTCCAAGAGCTAAAAAGAAGACTGACCACATCACCTGTGTTGGTGTTACCAAATCCATTAGGACAATTTGATGTATACTATGATGCATCTTATCAAGGCTTGGGATGTGTGCTCATGCAAGTCAGAAAAGTGGTGGCGTATGCCTCCAGGCAGTTGAGAGTACATGAGCGGAACTACCCAACACATGGTGTGGAGTTGGCTGCGATAGTGTTTGCATTGAAGATATGGAGACACTATCTTTATGGTGCTAGATTCATCGTGTTTAGTGACCATAAGAGCCTGAAGTATCTGTTCGACCAGAGAGAGTTGAACATGCGGCAACGAAGGTGGATGGAATTCATAAAGGACTATGAATTCGACCTGCAATACCATCCATGTAAGGCCAATGTTGTAGTGGATGCGCTCAGTAGGAAATCCCTACACGTGTCTGCAATGATGGTAAAGGAGCTAGAGCTTTTAGAAGCATTTAGAGATCTGAATCTGGAATCGAAAATCCTCGAGGATAAGCTGAATCTGAGGATGGTTAGAGTAACTAGCGATTTCCTGAATTTTTTATGGAAAAAACAAGCTGAGGATAAGTACCTCGAGAGCGTGAATCAGATGATAGAGGAAAGACTTTGGCCTACAGAAGAGGTACCGATGGTCTGCTTAGATATGGTGACCGGATTTGTGTGCCAACAGATAAAGAAGTTAAGAATATGATCTTAGAGGAAGCACACAAGAGCAAGATGAGTTTCCATCCGGGGGCTACCAAAATGTATCACGATCTGAAGAAGCTGTTCTGGTGGTCGGGGATGAAGAAAGATGTGACGGCTTATGTTCTAACCTGCTTGGTGTGTCAGAAAGCGAAGATTGAACACCGAAAGCCAACAGGGTTGTTGCAATCACTGGATGTCCCAGAATGGAAATGGGATAGTATTGTCATGGACTTTGTTTCTGGGTTGCCGAGGACTCAGAAAAGGTGTGATGCAGTCTGGGTATCATTGATAGGCTGACGAAGTGTGCTCACTTCTTACCAATCAACCAGAGTTACTCTCTGGAGCGATTGACTCAGATTTACATCAAGGAGCTTGTACGGCTGCATGGGGTATAAAGAGTTGAATGCCACAAAGCTTGCCAAGCTAATTTTACCTTTCTCTCCCTTGGACAATACCCTTATGTTGAAGGTAATGCAATTTCATATCGAAGGGAAAGGAGAATATTTATGGCAGTTTATCATATCAATCATGATATTCTCGCACCATTTTTATTTACACCATTTTCACAACTACTTTATAACTATTGATCAAATCACTTTTGCTTTGGAAACAACAATGGATAGATGATAGATGGTTAGGATTTATGTGTAAAAAAGTGGTGTAATAAAAAGTGATGAAGTATACATTTTCCTTTTACTATTTTTACCATCACCTCTCTACCAATCAAGAGTGTAAAAAGAGGTGCAATCAAAAGTATGGTGAGAATAGACATGCATTTTAAGTGTTAGGAGATACACAACCGAATGACATGCAACTTATACAAGTATCTTATGTATCACTACTAAATAGTATATATTACGTTCCTTTAAGGTTTCATTTTCAATTTACTGATTATCCAATCGTTTTGGTATCTTGCTATATTGTACTAACTGCTACTCGAATGTAAAGATATAATGAAACAAACAAACATGAGAGAAAAAGTGAGTGAAAATGCTCAAATCCACGGGCTAGTGGTTTTAGTACACAACTTCCTTATGGTACATAATCTATGGCCGCAACAACTAAGAATGGGGATTTAATTATGATGCTGCTGAGGGGTGAAAACAATTGGCTTGTAATTGGTTCTAATAATTGAAAAATAGACTAATTATGCTAGCTAACATGTTAGTCAGTGCTCACGCATCAATTACCTTTTTGGCAGGTCGAGGTTAAATGCATGGGAAAATCAGTGCACCCTATAATGGAGGTACGAGATTTGCTTCAGTCGTGGATGGCTACGCTTTTCACAGAACAGAGAATTATGACAACCATGGGGTCCTCAGAAAAGGATTTTGTCATGGTCCTAACCTATGGTCGGAAGGTCCTAAACCCTTGATCGTTGTTCCCGTTTTAAATTTTTAATGCACTGCCTTGAAAATCTTCACAGATCTGTCGCTTTCTTATCTGCATGCACCTTGAAAATCTTCATAGAACTATCGCTTTTATTTGTCACCATGTTGCCAATACCAACACTGTTATTGAGGATAAGATAAGCCAAGTCAATTAGTCCCTATAGACTGAAAAAGACTATAGATTAGCATGTTGTTATGGTTGAGCGTTGCTGTGATCATTTGTCTGATTTCAGAGAGCATGCTTTCGTTTTTCATTTGCTTATTTCAATCATTTGGAAGTGCCCATATGACTTGGACATAAGGAGCTTTGTACTTGATTGCAATAGATGATTTCCAAGATATTTGGAATTTGAATTATGATTGCCTTCTCTTATGCTTTTTGTTCGGTTTGCTGGAATATGATTTCTTTTTGTTACCAAATAATTGCAAATGATAGAGGAGGAAATGGCATGACCACTCTATTAGAGAGATAGAAATAAATGTATCTATCTCTGTAGATGCAATAATTATATTCAAAACTACGTGTATCTATCTCTCTAACAAGACTTTCCGGTTAATTATCTCTTGTTATACAACACGAGAATCTAGATCATAAATTCATAATACCATCATCCTATACCATTCCTGACTTTTTTTTAGTCAATCCAATCCTCTTCCACCTTTGGTCTTTGAGCAAGCTTAGCCTCTCGGGATCGATATGGGACACCTGAACTCACCTCTGGCAACACCAGAATCATCATAATCCTAGGTCCTAAATTACAGGCCTGTTGGTCCATCAGCATACCTCTCTAGCACGTTTGTGATTCTTGGTGAAAAACTTACATCTAATAAATAGATTGGGAAATGCCACTGATTCGAAAACAACTCTTTTATTTTTACTGGCAAGAGTTTCTATTAAAAGCTTAAACGCCCTTTTTATAATTCCATAACCATCCATGAGGTGGCGGTGATGATGTATTAAAAGATATAAAATCATCCAAGTACGTGTCTTCACTAAAAAGCTTTAAGTTATTAGAGAATTGATTTTTGTCATGGCATTAGAGCCTATGTGATCAAATGATCAAGAATTCAATCATTGTTGTCTCCATTCTTCTTTATTAGGTTGAATTTCTACACAAGGTAGAAAGGATATGCCTTTTCCATGCTTCCAACCCAAGGAACTCTTGCGTAAGGAGGCACATGGAGATATAAAACTATTCTATGTTTTCATAAACTATCAGGAGAATTACTTTTTAATATGATATATATTCGAGTTCATATATTTCTATGACCATGTATTCGAAGGTTCATCCTTGTTGTCTGCATTCTTATACTATAAAACTTGAATTTCTACATAAAGTAGAATGTACATGCACAATGTCCATACTTCAAAACTAGAGGGCTTTACTTTGTAACTTGTAAGCACCAATTCTCCTATAGGTTTAAGATTTTTTATGCTAACACTCAAACCTAAACGTAACTTTAGTACATCCATCTCTACTACGTAGGTGTGGCAAAACGGGTTTAACCCGCTGGATCAAACCGTTTAATCTATATTTTTTAACGGGTTAGGTTGGGGTCGTCAACCCGCCAACCTATTTTGATCCGTCCCGCTTAACCCGTCTAGAAAGCTGCGCAGGTCCGGCCAACTCATTAGCCCAATATATATATATATAGACAAAGTCTTAGTCCTTAGAAAAGTTAGTGTTTTTCCTAGTTTAAGATCAAAGCTATGGTAAATATAGTCTCATATTATTATATTTTGTTCAAGGTGTCACCAAATCTTATAATTATTTAAGCTTAGTCTTGGGATGGAGTTGTGGTGGACTAGTGGTTTGGCTTTTGATTCTCTCCCTTTTCCACTTTCTAATATTTTTGTTGTAGATGATGTTTGTATATCTGTATTCTTAATTTTTCAATTTTTTTATTTTTTAGTATCCAACCGGCCAACCCATTTTCTATTTTTATTTTTATTTTTGACGGATCCACCCACCAATCCGATGCTAAACGATGTGGCTTAAGAATTTCAATCTACTTTGTCAGTATGACTCAACCCGTCTGACCCCATTTTGGCGTCCCTAATAATACAGTCCAATTTGAAAGCAACAACGATCCAACACTCGACATCTAGCAGATAAGTGCGGAACAAACTTTATAACCTAAGGTTTTATATGAAACATGGAGATACTAAATATTTTATATCTACTATCCAATATTTTTAGGATTTTCAGATTCACAATATCCAAACATCTCGTAGGATTTAACTAGAGACTAATGAATTATCGTTTCGTGCTTCTCTTTTCACTTCCTTAAATTGTTCGACACTTTTATCAAGTTTCAATACTTTACTCACACGCGAAGCTAAAAAAAGCTCTGCAACGTATCCTCAAATCATCACACAAGCAAGTCTAATTCAACAAAAATCATATCTCAAAACAACAGCAAGCTAGGCCACCCCATAAAGCACACACTTTGTACCTCAACGCAGACTCCCTCCAAACATTATGGGAGATTATAGAACACATGTTCTTAATTTAATCACGGTTTACTGCAAATTGAAATGCATATGATCATTACAATGAGAACCCAGTCAATAAACTAGACACAGTAAATGACATTTTTTGGTATGTACAAGTGTATTCTCTAACCGATAGTTGTAGACTAATCCCTTTCGAGGCGTAAAGATCATCAAAGTTGGTTTTGCCTCTCTCAATAAAGTTTTTTCCATACACATGACGGGAATCAAACCTCTGATATCATACTTAAGGAACTCAGTTATCTGCCAATTATAGTGGGGCTTGTTGGTAGACACAATAAATGACTAACCCAAATGACTCACGCCTCATAGCAAACAAAACCTATCTACATTTGCACTTAATAAAAAAAGAAACAAATCTTACGACCCAAGATTTTTGTGTTGATAAATATACTATACATCATGAATCATAATCTCATGTCATGAACAATTAAATTTAGATCATAGTTACATGAATATAGAACACCATAATTAAATAAGAATGAATAGTGGTACTTACCTCTTGAAGCCATTCTTCTCAAGTTGGTTTGATGATCTTGAATGCCACTTAGAAACCTTGAATGTCCTTGATTGTAGGATAGGATCTTCCTCTCCTTCTTTCTGAAGCTTTGATGGGAAAGTGTGTCATAACAAGATGTTATTTTTCATATGTCCCAAGACATATATTTATAGAGAAAGTAGAGAGGGGACCTACCCTTTCATGATGATTACAAGGGTTCATGAACTCATCATTTCACTAAGAGACATAATATTCTTCAAACCATACCATTCCATGAAAAGTTGTAATGGTTCCATCCATCATGGTTCCATTCAACTATAGGCTACACTACTCAAGTATATTTTTCATGTGATTTCCAATATCCATTGATCACAAAATGAATATTCCAGGAGATGTCAAGACACCATTCAACCAATGTTTTATTAAATCAATGGAAGATCAATACTTTAGAAAACAAATTTTTTTAGCATTCTCCCACTTGGGCAACATTGATTTATAAAGCAAAACAAAACAAAACAAAATAAAATAAAATAATATTTTGAACACTAAATATTTGAAATCAAAATAAACCAAAAAACTCATTGGTTGAATAATTGTGGCCACTTCTATATCATTTAGGACCGACCAACAAGATTCATCAATTAGAGTTATAAGTGAAAAATAAACTATTAAGAGCTTATGTCACCCATAACTACGTAAACAACAACCACTCCAAGAAATTTTCTATATAGCTATGAACACTTTTAGTGACAGTTGTTAAAATTGTAGGTATAGGTATTAGTGTTGGCCAAACCATAGGTAAAGGTAGGTGGAACATAGGTAAAACCTATTAATATTCAAATGCAACTCTAGGTAAAGGTATGTGAACCGCAGGTAAAACCTATAATGACAATCAATTGTCATGGTATTCGTCACTCATAATAGACGGATGGATCGACCGCAGGTGAATGTAAACTTTATATGTATGTACGGATTTTAAATATATAGTGATATATTTTGACTCTCATTGAAAGATAAATTTCTTGTAGTGAACTCTTGTTGTCATGATCAAATAAGTGTACTGGTTTAATACACATCATAGTATATAGTTTGTGATCTTGTATACTATAGTGTACAAGTCCTCATTATGCCTTCCCAAGATAACACAACCAATCCCCACTACAAAAAAAAAAAGGTTTTTGCCAACGAAAAATTCGGTGGCAAACTTCTAAAATTCAGTCACAAAACGTGTGTGTGACCATTTATGCGACGGATAAACGGTGGTCACCAAAACCCTAGTCGAAACATTTTTTGCGACGGAAAATCAATTCGGTGGCAATTTTGTGACCAAATATTTGGTCACAAAACATACTAAATTCGGTTGCAAATTGTGGTCACATAATTTTGCTTGGGACCAATGTTGCCACCACTAAATCGGTTGCAAATTTGGTCACAATACACATAATATTTTGGTAGATGTTGCGATGGATTATGAGTGAGTTTACATTTTTATGACATTATTATTATAAAAATATTAATAATAATTATTAATATTTATTTTATATTTAATTTTTTAAAATTATTATTAGTATTATTATATTTAAAATTATTAATATTATTAAAAATATTTTATTTATTTATTATTAACATTACCAATTATAAATATTGCATATATATAAAATTGCATTGCAAAATAAAGGGAAACAAAAAAAACATTCTATCAATATAAATGTATCAATTCATATATAATGCATGTAGATGAAAATAAAAATACAAAGATAATAAAATCATGGAGGTGGTAACTTGTCCTGCTGGGTCACATTGTCGGCTAAAAAGTCATCCATGTGGTCGGCCCCATTGACGGCCCCGTCACCCTCTACAGCAGGCGGTGGTGGAGGAGGTGGTGGTGCAACAGGAGGCTGAAGTTGAAAGTGCTGCAAGATGAATTGTGTCTGGGTCGTCAGCTCATCAACCTTCGCTTGCAACTCCCTCTCTCTGTCAAACGGCTCGGCCCGTGTGGTGGTGAGCTCCTGATTCAATCGTGTGATAGTCTCCTGTATATCGTGTATCACCTCTAGAGGGGCGCTAGACACGTCCTCATGTGTAGTCTAACGGGAAGACGAGGCTATATAGTGATCACCTAGCTGTCCAAGCCCAAACACATGCCCCTTCTTATTTCTACCTCCAACAACCTCCAAATATATGGCGTTATCATCGACGAAGGCCGAAGGCTCCTGACTAGAAGAACCACCCTTCTGTGAGGAACGTGCCTAAGCCTAATCTAAGGCTTTATAATATGTATCCTACACAATAAAGTTGAATATCATATTATTAACAATTAATAAACTACGAAGATTAATATTGTAAGTAGTATTAAAAGTGTATACTTAGATTGATGTCACGGGACTTTTCGTTCACCCATTCTCCAGACTTTAGCTTCTTTGTCATTGCCAGTAGCTCGATGGCAGTCGAGGGTTGGCCTATTTCATGAGTTTGCATATATTGAAATATTTATTAAATGTGAGAAATCAAAATTAATTAAGTAATGAATTAATTACAACATAAATTAAAATAAACTAAAATAAATTAATTACCATCCTATCATAATACTCTCCAGCAGAGATACGACGACCTCCTGTGTAGGCCGAGGCGCCAGCATCTACAGCCCGATTCTGCCGGCTAATGGCGCTTTTCTTTTGGAAGTCTGGATTATTGGCAAAATATTCCTCTAGTTGTGCTCTGATATGAGCTACAATCCAGTTCCCCTTAGACTTGCCATTTCGAATATGGTTCATTGAGGCTTTTATGAGGCAACTACACCTGTGGTCAAAGGCCTTCTTGATCTCCCATTCGTGTCGGGTCTCCACGTAAACTTTTTGTACATGGAAGGCATATTAGGCAACATGTATATATATATACATACATACAAAACATAAATTAAAACTAAATATGACTTGACACAAAACTTTAATTTACCTTAAACACTCCTCACCACAAATCCTTCGTGTCTTTGTGAACTGGGCCATAAGTGGGCCACGACTTGAGCGCAGTGAGATCTACCACAATCAAGTATGCA
The DNA here is from genome assembly GCA_039655645.1 of Ammopiptanthus mongolicus. Classification (NCBI taxonomy): domain Eukaryota; kingdom Viridiplantae; phylum Streptophyta; class Magnoliopsida; order Fabales; family Fabaceae; genus Ammopiptanthus; species Ammopiptanthus mongolicus. The sequence continues at coordinate 48,616,998 of CM077347.1, forward strand.
CCCAGAGAACAAAAGGAAATGACTATATACGACATTTGAAGAAGGAAATGACTATTATACAAGTGTTGAAAAGGTTTTTCCCCAAACTGTCCCACTTGGACAATTCAAGGTTCAATACAATGAGCGGTACATTTTCAAAGTATGCGTGCTCATTAATATTGAACCTCGAACGGGAAGCTAAGGCTTTAACACAATTTGAAATTGAAAATCAAGTGGAAAACTAAGGCTCCAATATTTTACCCTCAGTACTTGAAATTCAAGTTCACAGGATAAATACAATAGCAATGGTGATCCCAACACTTTACATAAAGTGCACAATAATTGTAAAACAAACATAATTAACTAAATTATAACCAAAGAATCAGTCCCTATTGAGCTCTGCTCTCCACTAACAAACAACACATCAAAATCGCATACATATGCATTTGACTAATTTATCAGCACACAACCAGCTTCCTATTAAGCTCCGCTCTCCACTAACAAACAACACAAATCAAGCATGCAAACATAGAATCCAAAGCACCAAGCAAAAAGAAAGTATTTGACTTACCTCAACTCAAAGCAAAAAGTGAAAAAGGGCGACGACTAGAGTAGTGATCTACCACATGAAATGAAAACACATTAGTGATAGAGAAGTGAATATTTGTAATTTCATTATAGGCCTAAACACATTAGTGATAGAGAAGTGAATATATTTGATAAAGCATTTAAAGAACAACTGAGATTGGTCTAAAGCTCTTTACAAGCAAGATCAACATCATTGAATTTAAAAATGGCATTGGGAGGTTGTTACCTACCTAATAGAAGAGAACAGTTTTGCCGGCCCCGCTAAGCCCAGTCAATACAACGGTGTTAGACTTCCCACGCTTCAACAACCGTACTGCAAAACAATGCAGCGCAACCACAAAATCCATTTATTTAACAAAAATAATCAAAAAAATGATCTTGGGGTATATTCCAAAAAAATCCCAATATGTGAGTGAGACTGTTTGTCCTCTCACTTTTGAGTTTCCTTCTCTTTTTAACCTACAATATGCATTTACACTATCAGATAAATTTTAGTTTATCTCTTTTTAACTGATGATGCAGCAGTTACAACAGACAATACCTCTAAGAACTTTGTGCTAACAGGACTTTGTGCTAGCAGCTAATTTCCCATTTGTTTCCCAAAACAGGTAATGTGTGGATTAACTATTAATCAATAGTGGCTTCATTCGGTAGTTCATACCAGGCTGTGCTTGGTAGGAATGGTGGATTGCTAAGATGCACTCTAGCTCCATTTATCCCACAGGGCAACTTCAATCCTTTCGCATTTACTCTTTTTTCCAACTTAATTTACTTTGGTAACTGGTCTTGATACATGACTCAGTTACCTAGCTAGCTAGAGATCTTACTTTACTTTTGTGTCATCGATATTGACTACAACCTGAGGGATTTTTATGTAGTTTGGCTTTGTTTTGTGAATGAATATGCTATCTAGCTAGGCATGCAATCTTTTGGGTGAGGATTAGTGTACTTTTATGTTGCGAATTAATTTGCTATCGTCAGGACCAATTATATATGTAATTTCATCATGTACATATTATTGCTGTGTTAAATGCACTCGTGGTATCTATACATTATGGAATCACAATAGTATCTTGAATGATATAAGCTAGGTGTGTTTCAGCAAAGCAAATTGATTCTGTACTTCTCAATTATCACAAATGTATGTGTACGTACTTTCGCAGGTCTTTCATAAAAGAACAAAATTGCCACAATCGTTATCAGGTTGAGCAAGCAATTCAACTATATATACCAAGCAGCCCCTCTTCCGCCTTGCTTTTTCCATGAGTGTATTGACTCAGTTCAGTCCCTCTCAAAAAATCGCATAACGTTTTTTTTCTAATTTTTGACCTCTCATTTTTACTCTTACCAAGAACCACCGTAGATGTCCCCTTCTTTGTAGGAAAAGATTTATGTATTAAATGTAGAATCACATTTCTGTCCTGCTAGGAAAAGGCTATAATAGAAAATAGAAACAACAGAAAACATACAAATATGCAAAAAGGATATCTTTCAATGCTCTCATCAAGGCAAGTTCTTAATCTAAAACTTTCTCCCAAACCCCTTTGCTACCTCAAAAATAGGAGAACAGACAAAGTGATCAAGACATGAATTAAAGAAAGATGTAGGCTACGATGATTTAAGAAATTCTTAAGTAACACACAATGCATTGGTTACTTGAGTTGGTGGTGGTGGCCGGTGGTGGCTTCAATGGTTCTGGAAATAGGAAGAGGGTTCGGGAAGAGAGAATATGAAGAGTACTTACCAGCGGACGTCCGGTGGTGGTGCGCTGGCCGTCCGGTGGTGCGGTGGTTGTCCAGAAGAGGGGTTGCGCGCTGGGGAAACAGGGTTAGGGAAGAGAGAAAGAGAGGGAAAGTGAAAAGAGAGGCTCGCGCGCAGGGATATTAGGGAATCAGTTTTGCGACCGGTACAAATCGGTCGAAAATTCGGTCACAACATGTTTTAAAAGTAAGTTTGCGATCGGTTCAAAGTGGTCACAAATTATTACCGTTAAACCGATCACAAATTCGGTCACAACTTTTTTTAAAAATAAGGTTGGGAATGATTTGAACCGGTCGCAATTTTTTACCGTTAAAACAGTCACAAATTTGGTGACAAAGCAAAGGTAATAAATGTTGCGACCGATGCGTACCGGTGACAAAATATCGGTGACAAATTTAATCGCAAAAAATTAACTTTTCATTTCTCATTTTTTGCCACCAATTTTGCCACCGATTTCAACAAAAGAACTTGTGACCGACAAATCAGTCACAAAAAGCCATTTTGAATCTTGATCCTTGCTAACTGATCACTTATCGCAAATTCGGTCACAAACCTTACATTTTGTGACCGATTAGAATCAGTGACAAAATATCGGTCACAGAAACAACATTTTTTTGTAGTGCCCCTAAAAGAGATCCATGCTTCATATGAAATACAATTCTTATAAAAGTAACCATCTTTCCCAAGAAAGACCAATGTTTTCCCTAGAAAACATTATCAATATCTCCCCAAGGAGATTAAAAGCACATTTCATGTGAAACACTATTTCCCCAAAGGAAACCGGAGACAAATACCTCAAAATAATATTTCCACCAAGGAAATCAGAGACGAACATCTCAAAGTAAATATAATAATAATAAATGCATCATAAACACGATTACAAAAGTAATAATAAAAAATGAGCATAATATTATTAATTTAATAACTTATAAGCATAATACAAATTAAGTACAATGAAGGTCAACTCCCACTAATTAAATACATCAAAAGATTTTCAATTCCCATATTTTCAACATGTTTTGCGAACACAATAGGCATGAGCCCCGTAGTCAGTGGATCAACAATCATTTCTTCAGTGGACATGTGCTCAACCTCAATTTCTTTATTCTCTGTCATCTCTCGTACAACCAAGAATTTAATCCTTATATGTTTAGAAGCAGCAGTAGTTATGTTATTCTTGGTGAAGAAGACAACAGAACTATAATCACAGTATATCTTCAATGGCCTATAAATTGAGTCAACTATACATAGAGCAGAAACAAAATTCTTTAACCATATTGCATGGATTGCAGCACCATACAATGCTATAAATTCTGCCTGCATGGTTGATGAGGCTGTCAGAGTTTGTTTAACGCTCTTCCAGGATATAGCACCTCTAGCCATCATAAAGACATACCCAGAAGTTGATTTTTCATCATCAGGGCATCTAGCAAAATCGGCATCAGAATATCCAATATTATTTAAATCATCAACTTCTCTATAAACGGGCATATAGTCTTTTGTCGTCTGCAAGTACTGCATCACCTTCTTAGCGGCTATCCAATGAGCATGTCCAGGGTTAGATAAATACCTGCCCAATACGCTCACAGCGAAGGACAAATCAAGTCTTGTGCACACTTGATCATACATCAAGCTACCCACTGCGCTCGCGTATGGAACATTCGACATTGCACTCTTTTCAATATTGTTTTCGGGACATTGATCCTTACTCAGTTTACCTCCTGTAACAACTGGAGCATCTCCAGGTTTGCAAATTTCCATATTGAACCTTTTCAAGACTATATCAATGTAAGCCTTTTGAGATAAACCTAAGAGTCTCTGATTTCTGTCTCTATGAATTTCAATGCCCAAGACAAAGGATGCTTCACCTAGATCCTTTATATCAAAGGAAGCGGACAAGGTTTCTTTGGTCTCTACAAGCAAATCTAGACTATTGCTAGCAAGTAAAATACCATCAACGTAGAGAACAAGAAAGATAAATTTACTCCCACAGATCTTGAGATATATACATTGATCCACTTTATTTTCCTCAAAATCCATGGAAGAAACAACTTTGAGACGACCCCATACATATGAAGCCATCTCATTGGCTGCAGAACGTTCTCAACGCTCTGATACCATAATAATGAGATGACCCTCCTTTCCCAGAAGGATAATCCCATTAGTCCCAAGCTCTTATTATTATTAACTATGCCTAGCCGTATATGAAGCGATAGCGTGATATTCAAACAGCGTTGAGGAAACAACAATCAACAAAAACAAGCATAGAAAACTATCAAAGTACAAGCGCAACATAAAGATAACTGTATAAATACCATACATATCTTAGCCCCATCAGTAGGGCACTGTACATACATATACATACAGTGTAAGCAGAAACTGAAAATACATCAACATCAAAAGAAAAGCTCTCGGAGCTCAGTAGCACTACCTGTCCCCTCTCAAAAGGTACATAAAAAAGCTCTCAGTTCATTACCTAGGACGCACTGGCAGGCTCTCACCGTCAGTGGTAAGGATGCCCTGAGCTACCTTGGCCCTCGCCATGAATACGTCTGTACTGTACCAAAGGCTCATACTCTGACAAAAAGCTGGACACCATAATCCTACGCCTACGGTAGGTCCTCAGATACTGCTTCGTCCTCTGGCACTGGCCTCGGTAGACGTAGCCTCTCCTCCTGGTCACAACGGAGGACTGGGGTGCCACCCACATGTAGTCTCGCTCCCTCTGCCTCGGAGGTTGCCACATCCTATGGAAAGGAAGAAACTGGTACACACGATAGGGGCCAATGATGTCCACATACGGCGGCGTGCCGCTCCGAAAGATCAGACTGATGGGTCTTGTGTAAACCACCAAAAAGGTTGAGGGGTCCACCCGCCATCCCCTCTCATCATGGTAGATGATCTCAATGTCGCCCATCACCGGCATCCGTGGTGCCCCCGCGATGAAAGGGTGAAGTCTCGGGTCCATCATGCGTCTCAGTTGGCTCGTCGTCTTTAAGCAAACCCAAAAACAGAACAACAGAAACAACAATAGGGAGATAAGAAATACAGTGCATGGTAAAGTCGGAAAACAACAATAATGTAGTAAATGACAACACATAGCATATAGCAGGTATAACAGATATAACAGTTACTGCATTCCAACAAACGTCTCTCGAGACAACTCATGCAACAAGCATCCATCTCCATGAGTCTCACACTCAGATTAATCCTCTAGACCGGGATACTAATCCCATGCAGCATGTTGGCCGAAAACTTCACAAAGTTGGTTCCCACTAGAACGGTTCCACACCCGAACAAATCCACACCGGAACAGGTTCTGTGTCGGAACGGAGTTAGTTTGTCCAAGAAACCGACCCGCTCACTGTGACCAATAAGAGTGCATCCCCCTTACACACTGGAACCGGGGTATCTCGATCGCCTCAGAATGTTAGCCTGGAACAATGGAAAGCTCTGGGATTAGTCGGGCAAATGGGACTAGACCGGGCATCACGACAGGATAGGAGCTTCCTTATCCGTCACTGTAAACTATTCCTGAGACCGGCAACATCCCCAAGGTCACTCACTTGACTGCCCACCTACTTTCCTTACCCGCACTCAAGTACAACTAACCTCGTATGACGCTAGCAGCCCATACTACCTGTCATACGGCCTCGCCACTTGGCAGCTGATGATGATATGCAACAAACATCCTCAACGGGCTTGATACCGGATCTCATGCCTAAACGCTCAATTAGAAACAACACGATGCCACTACATCCACACGGCCACAGCCTCGACGCCACGCGTCCATGAGCCACAGCTCAAACAACACGGCCACAGCCTCGAAAAGCCAGCATAGCAACAACGACACCATCCACGGTATCAACCTGACAACAACACAGCACACAGCCAAACTTAACTCTACGACATTCCACCACCAAATAACGATTACCATAAACAGCATAACGGCATCAATATTAACAACAACAATATCAAGGACAGCACATAGCAACATATCACATACCAAGTAGCATATAGGCACTTAGACAGATAGCAACAACAACAATCATCAAAGCAATCATACGAAACAGATCATCCTCAATCAACAGTTTGCTAACCTAGTGTTTCCAATCTTAACAGTGATAGCCCAAACTATGCTAAACCTAGGGTTTAGGTACTTTGTCGGGGCTCAACCAGTAGTAGGGTCAGGGCTTCCCTACACATAGAAGAAAACACACTACACTACTCTTGCCTCCCCGATAGCAGCAGTACTCTTTCTCCCCACCTGAACAGTTGTAGCACGAAACTCCGAGACAAGCTCCTCCCTCACAGCCGCAAGCTCAGCCACGTACAGCCCCGGAAACAGCCTCCCTAGCCGCGGTTTCTAGCTCTAATCTACAAGAAATCACTAAAGCGAACTTAGCCCAAATCACGAGCACAACACATATATAACATTGTTAGCCCTAGGGCAAGCTCAAAAGATCAAAGAAAGAGGTAAAGACTCGAAGAACGCCAAGAACACGAAGAACGCGTGTTATGGATTTGAGTTTACCTTGGGCGAATTGAGAAAGTAATCCATGAAAGTCATAGAAGAATTCGTTGCGATCACAATGGTGCAGTCGGAATCGTGTTCCGGTACTTTGATCGCCTCGAACTCGAGCTTTCTCTCTCTAAGAGCTCTGTCTTCTCTCTGCTCTCTCTGGAACACTTCGAGCTTGAAGAAGAGAAAATGGCCCAAGTGAAAGAGAGGAGAAAAACTTCACTTGGGGCATCCTGCTGAGAACGCTTTAGCGTGGGCTCTCAGCACGCTTGAGCGTGAGGTCCTTCCCACGCTTGAGCGTGGAGCCTTGTCCGCTCCGCTTTTACCCTAGCTTGACAAGTGTAGCACACACATCAAAAAGCACACCAGCTGGCAAAAGCACTCAGCACGCTTGAGCATGCAACATACCAACGCTGAAGCGTTTACACGTTGAGGCGTGCTCACTTCCTACGCTAGAGCATGCCGTTCAGCTGGGAAGAGCCCTCTAAACTTCTGGTTCCACAGTTACTCGTTTAACACCTTAGGCACCTCCAACCTTGTTCAAGCCTATTCCCAAGCTTCAAACTAATCCTTAAACTAGCACATAACAATTCACACAAACATCCAAGGCCCTAATCGAGATTAACCAACTCGATTAGAGTTACAGAAAATCGGGATGTTACAAACTTCATCGAACTTAGTGTACCATTGCCTTGAAGCTTGCTTTAAACCATATATAGACTTCTTCAATTTGCATACTAATGTTTGAAACAAAGTGGTTATGGTCCATAAACTCCTAAAGTTTTTGATGCTTACAAAAGACTAATTTAAGTGAAGAAAGATTTGTTATGGACTAATGCGTTTATCTTAAGTGTGCAGGAAATTCTAAGTCCAAAGACTTATAGTTTGTCCAAAGCCTAGTTTCTGGCTCACGCTGGAATAAAAGCTTTAATCTTTTATCTGCGTCCAAAGACTCCCTTCCGCAAAAGTTTCTTTTACGTAGTCCAATGTAATAGTCCATCAGCTTTTATGATTTGGTCTTTAAATTAGCGTGAACTTGTACTTAAAACAGTTTGAATTTATTATTCTTCGTGTAAAAGTCTTATATCCTTTAGAAAAATATTCCTTGTAATCTTCATTTCAACAAATGCGCTGAAGACAGTCTGTTCCTGACACAAAGATTTGGCTATCTCCAAAAGGAAAGACAAAAGGCAACTTTCGGGTATAAGGAAAAGATGTCAGTGTCATTCTAAGCTATCAACCTGATAGTCTACTTGGCTTTTTAGAAGACCTCACACAAGTTATCAAACTCAATGGGATAATGCATTTAATGCTCAGTCATAACGGCCCTTTTGCCATCCGTTGAAGTTTCGAGTGTGCTCAAAGACTCAAGGCTATAAATACCTTCATCTTTGAAGAAGCAAAGTAGAAAGACACACACAAGCATACAAGCAAATGCAATCACAAGAAATCAAAAGAAAACAAAAGCTTACTAGCTCTTTCTGAGTTTACATTCTTTGATATCACTCTCTATGTAGAGTTGAATATTGTTTTCTAAGTTCTGTTCTTTAGTTTCAAACCCTCACACATAGTGAGTGTTGCGTTCAAAACACACTTAAGGGCAGTGTACCCTGTTGCAGAAGTAATATAGGACGGAAGTCCTAATATCGTACCCAATAAATTAATTTGGATAACTAAGTGATAAAGCAAATACTGGAATAGAAAAATCCTTATGCTATTTAGACTAATCAAGAACTTCGAAAATAAATAATAATAAAGCAATATCAAAAGATAATAAAAGAAGAAAAAAAAAAAGAGTTTAGAAATCAAGAGTAAAAGAGAGCCTAGAGCTGTGGTTTCACTTGTGCTTTCGATACCCCCAAAATCCTAATTCTATTCAATTTTGTAGTTGCTTTTCGAATATCAATCCTTCTGCGAAAACTATTAATTTTTTGTCAGACAATTAATATTCTTTTCCCCAAATGAACCCAATGGTTGTCAGGCAAAGAGTTTAAATGATTAGAAAGCATAAAGATCAAAGAGGTTGAATGACTGAAAGGAATAAATCACGTTTTCTCAAATCTAGATATTAAACCCCAGTTATCCTATAGATTTACCAATTTATTTGGGCTTGATAGCCAAAATATCAATCAATTGATTAAGAGCATACAAAGGGTGCGCAATCCTAGTATGGGATGAAGAACAACTTAATAACACTATTCAAATTGCAACCTTGAAACCAAATAGAATTGAATTAAAGCTAAGACATTGCGGAAAAGGTTTCTACTAACACAAGATCCACCACAGCTCTAGTACTGAATTTAGCTACTCATAGTAATAGAGAAAATCAAGTTCAACATTGGAAAACGCATCCTGGATAATTGAAGAGGGAAAAGTTGTCTCCAACTTAATTTCTAGGTGCCAAATCCTACTCTAGAAATCAAAACTAACAAGAAAATAAACTACTAAAAACTACTAAATTAAGTCTACAATTGATAACTAATGAAAAGAGTGGTACAGAGGCCTCTATTTATAGGAAAAATATGAGAAAAACACTAAAATTTGCTGCCAGGGCCGCCAGCACGGCCGTGCTAAATTCAGCATGACCGTGCTTCCTTTTCGTAAAACAACATCATAGTGCACGGGATAGAGCACAGCCGTGCTGAATTCGTAAAACAGCGTCATAGTGCACGGGATAGAGCACGGCCGTGCTGAATGTCACCTTGTACAACCTTGTAGACCTTTTCATAATCTTTCCAATGCCACCAAGAACGCCCGAATCGGACATCCAAAGCTCAAGTTATGATCAAAACGGTGATGAGGGATACATGCAGAAATCTCTTCTGTACAGGCAACACGGGCGTGCTTATCAGTTAGCAAGGCCGTGCTCTTCATTATGTGAGGCCTTGCTCAAATATGTAAGGGCGTACCAACTTCGCAAATCAGCATTCTAGTGCACGGACTTCAGAACGGGCGTGCTCACCTTCTTGCACGACTGTGCTAAATCTTTAGAGGTTAGCTTCAAGTCTTTTCTAAGGCTTTGTTTGGATGGATGGCTTTGGAGGGTTGGCACGGGCGTGCTCTTGCATGGCATGACCGTGCTAGCCTCAAGACTTCAGTGTTCTTCCCAATTTAGCTCTAAAACCTTCATTCATCTTCATAAGTTCATTAAACTGTCTCTAAACGTCAATTCTGTCAAAACTTAAGTAAAAGGGGTGAAATACAATAATTTATATCATGAAATGCATCAAAAATCACCGCAAATACCCCCTATAAAATGCACAGAATTGAGGTTTATCAACTTTCCACACTTAAACATTGCTTGTCCTAAAGCAATTATCTGGGTTAGAATAATTTTCAAAAAAAGCTTCAGATGTAAACCAAGGGAATCCCGAAACAAACAGAGTTTTTCAAAAATGCGAGATAGTCAAACAAATATAACTTTCAAAAGAGAGTCAAGAGATTACCAAATTAGAACTTTAAATTCCGTGAAATCATACTTTCCAAAAGGCTAAAGATCACTCCACTCACATTCTCAGTGTATTGGGCAAAGATATAAAAGCAATCAAGATTCTCAAATAAATACACTACCATAGGCTTGTCCATTGACCAAATCTCCGTAATATGATCTACATGCATGCGGAAGAAGGAATGAGTCTTTCATAGGTTGTAATGGGGCCAAGTTATTAATGTCCGGTGAGATAGAGAAAGAAAAGGGATAATGAAAGTGCTAAATCAATAAAACAAAGTAATGACCCTTAGAAGCATAAAAGAACATCAAATGCATTCACACCTTTTTTCACAAAATATTTCAAGGATCTATTATTTTTTCTTCAACCTTTCCTTTCTTTCCTTTGCTATAAGCTCTTTCTTTTTCTTGCTTTCTCTCTAATCTTTATTTTTCTATATATATATTTTTTCTTTTTCTTTTTCTTTTCGAGAAGAGAGAAGCAATTTTTTTTCTTTTTCTTATTACCTGCCAACTTATTTTTAACATTATTTTTGGAAAGGGATCCACCATCATACATTCCTATTGTTGCTCCATTATACTTCCAAGAGATCACCAAAAATAATTTTTAAATTTCAGAATAGGGACCAAAGAAGAGAATTTTCATAAAGGCTCAAAATTGGGCAACTAAAGGGAGTGTTTTAACAAAATAAAAGCGAGCCAGAAAGAATACCTAAAAGTGTCCCAACCATAGTTCCACATGCATAAGTCAAATTTGTCTCAAGATGGTCTCGGGACATGTTCTAGAATATATATGCACCTGAGAATTGCACTCATCAAAGAAAAATGGTTAATATCAAAATATTTGGCAATGTAACTTAACCCCATAAAATCCCAAATCTCACATTTAGAAGCTAAGTCTAATGAAAAGTTTTCAATCAAAGAATTTTTTCTGGCAATTATCAATTTTCAAAAGACTAACCTTTTCAAACATACTTATGAGACTATCAAAGCAATTTGTCAAAATTTCTTTTGTAAGGGGTTTCCTTAATTCTAAAAGAAAGATAAGCCAAATAATTGGATGCAGCAATATCAAAAATATGAATATTTTTCCTTCCCACATTTAACTTATGCAGTGTTCCTAATGCAACACATTTACTCATGAAATACAAGTGGAAAGGGAAAGGAGAAAATAATTTGTTTTTATTTTTTTTATCCTAAAAATAAAATAAACTATCCTAAAAATAAATAAAATAAACTATCATAAAAATAAAACTAACAAATAAATAAAATAACTCAGGTTGCTTCCCGCAAAGCGCTTGTTTAACGTCTTTAGCTTGACGGTACCTCAGGAGTGATCAATCAGGGGGCTCTCCAAGTGAAAATTTAGCATCTAACGCATTGCCCCTTCTTAGCTTCCTTACCAAGTGGTTTTTGTTATTTTTCTTTTCCCCTTGGTGGATGTGGTTCAAAAGATGATGACATTTTTGCTTTTCCATCATCCACCAATAGTTTCTGATCCTGCAAGATAAGATTTTCTTTCTGCATCCTTACACACTCAAAGTTGTTAGCAACAACCACATCATAATTAGCAGAATAAAAAGAAATCAAAGGAGAGAAATATTGAGAAGGATTTTTAGAATTTAACATTTTTAAAACATCCTCTTTGGTACCACTATTTAATGTTACCTCCCCTTTTTAACCTCAATTTCAGCATCATCAATGGCTAAGAGTCTCTTTTCTGGCTCCTTGTTAATTTTCACCGTTTTTGGATCACCGGGAGTGGTGCACGGCCGTGCTTCAGTTGGTACACGACCGTGCTCACCATCAGACTTGCTCTTTTTAGAAGGAGCTTCGTCGTTTTCTGTGGTTCTATCAAGTAACTTTTCTAGCACACTGTATGCTTTGTACGACTGTGCTTGAGCTTCAGAGTTGTCCCTTTCAGTAGGAACTTCTTCTGTGGATGTCTGTCCGCCAATAGATGGAAGGGTACTTATCCAAAGTTGATAAAGTTGCTCATGTCCAAGCTCTTCATTTTTTTTTGATAGTATCCTCAGAAGGGATATTTTTCCTCAATTGATAGAGCTGCTCCTCTTCAAGTTCTTCATTCGTTTTGATGGCATCTTGAAAAGTGACATCTTGGGCTTCTTCTCCCAGATTGAGCTCAACTTGAGGGACCAATGGTTTTTGGATTGACTGAGTTAGCAACATAGATAGGAGGGAGATTTGAGTCTGTATAGCCTCCAATCAATTGTTGCTCTGCTCCATAATCTCGCCCAAATCTATTTCTTTCTCTTCTTGTCTTGACCATTGATTTTGCACGTTACGTGGCTTGTAGGCATAATCATATTGCCCCCAGTTGGAGTTGCTTCCATAATTAGCCCAAGGATTGCTTGCTGGCTTCTGCACCCACAAACCACAGTCAGTGATAGTGAAATAATCTCCAAGAGTTATCCTCTCTTTCATGGTTCTTCTTGCTTGCCCAACTGCAAAATAAGATCAACTAGAAGCACATTGTTGGGAAGACATTAGTATTCAGGGAAAAATAATTAAAATAAAAAATGTCTAAAGTAACTAGGATTTCTTTTCTTCCAATATCACTAAAATAACAAAATATCAAAAATTAATCCCCGACAACGGCGCCAAAAACTTGTTGTGTTCAAAACACAATTAAGGGAAGTGTACCCCGTCGCAGAAGTAATATAGGACGGAAGTCCAGATATCGTACCCAAGAGATTAATTTAGATAACTAAGTGATAAAACAAGTACTGGAATAGGGAAATCCTTATGCTATTTAGACTAATCAAGAACTTAGAAAATAAATAATAATAGAGCAATAACAAAAGATAATAAAAGAAAAATAAAAAAGAGAGTTTAGGAATCAAGAGTAAAAGAGCCAAGAGCCGTAGTTTCACTTGTGTTTTCGATACCCCTCAAATCCTAATCCTATTCAGTTTCGCAATTGCTTTTTGAATATCAATCCCTCTACGAAAACTATTAATTGTTTGTGAGGCAATTAATATTCTTTTCCCCAAATAAACCCAATGGTTGTAAAGCAAAGAGTGTAAATGATTAGAAAGCATAAAGATCAAAGAGGTTGAATGATTGAAAGGAATAAATCATGTTTTCTTAAATCTAAATATTAAACCCCGGTTATCCTATAGGTCTACTAATTTAATTGGGTTTGATAGCCAAAATGTCAATCAATTGATTAAGAGCATACAAAGGGTGCGCAATCCTAGTATGGGATGAAGAACGACAGAATAACACTATTCAAATTGCAACCTTGAAACCAAATAGAATTGAATTAAAGCTAAGAAATGGAGAAAAAGGTTTCTATTAACACAAGATCCACCACAACTCTAGTGGTGAATTTAGCTACTCATAGTAATAGAGAAAACCAAAATCAATAAAGGGAAATGTGTGATGTCCCCAAGTTCCACTCGAGGAAATCCCATTAATTTAGAACCCAAACATACTATTAATTACAACCTAGCGATTACGCACTTATTAAAACAACGATTACGTGCATCATAAATAAAAGCGCATGACATCAGAGTAAACGTAGCAGGATAAACGAAAACACACGCAATACTGATATATGTATACATGGTGGCCCCATTAGTAGGGCTAAGTAATAATACAGACGGAAGTACATGAGAAAATGAAAATACAACATAACATCAAAAGGGACTCAACTCAACTCACAGGCTCTCCCCATCCCCTCTCAAAATACATCAAAAAGACCTTGCCCCACATCCTATAACTGATGCGTTGGTGAAGTCACGTCCTCCACGACGTGAAAGTCAAGAGCTACCCTATCCTTCCCCATATGTGCGCCTATAAACTAGCTGGGGCACATAATCTGAGGAAGAACTAGACAAAATCATTTGCCTACGCCTGGCGGCTCTCAGATACCGCTCTGACCTCCGACGCTGTCCTTTCAGCACAAAGCCTCAGCGACTCGTCACGTGAGATGATGCTGGAGCAGCCCACATAAAATCCTGCTCTCGTGGCCTTGGTGGGTGCCATATCTAAGGAAACGGAAGAAACTGGACCATTCTGTACTGTCCCATGATGTTCGCTCGTGGTGGAGTACCGCCTCAGAACAACAAGCTCACTGGTCTGGTATACACGGTCAAGAATGTAGAGGGGTCCACCTGCCACCCCTACTCGTCGTGGTAGACGATCTCAAGCTCGTCCAGCATCGGGATCCTCGGTGCTACCTGGAGGAAGGGATGCATCCTCGGGTCCATAGTCAGCTCCAACTAACTCGTCGTCTATTCGCAGATCGAGAACATAACATACAAGAAAATATAGGGAGATAAGATATACAGCACATCTATGATAGGGATGATGCAATGTAGAACATATAGCAAACACAATCATATCTCAATATCATGACACTACGGTCGTTTCCTAGCTAGATGTACACATACTCTTTCTATGCATTCCGGCCAGTACTAAACACCCTACTCAGGGCAACATCACGTCCGCATATCAGACAACAAGTTGGTTCATTCTGGTAATCCGTTCCGCTCGTCGTGACCCATAAGAGAGTATCACCGCTCAACTGTCCCTGACAAAGAGGGTTAACTGGGCCTCCTCGGAAGATCCATCGACAACTGGAAATACTCAGGGCTCTAGTCGAGATAACCATACTTAGCCAGGACCGCCACGACACGATAGGCGCTACTGTACCGGTCTCATGTGAGTACACTTGTGTCCTGTAACGCCCTGCTTTTCATTAAATATTTTTATTTAAGTTTGGTTGATTAAATTATAGTTGTTGGTTAAGGGCTAAGTGAGATTTTTGGCTTAAAAGTCCCTTTTTGGAACATTGGCATGCTCGTGTTGTTTTAAGCGTGACTTGTGACCAGATGAGTCATAAGCACGGCCGTGCCGTTCAGCAGCACAGTCATGCCGTTGTGCAAACCGCGTCTTGATGACGCTAAGTTCGGCACGCCCGTGCCATTATTCAGCACGCCCGTGGCGATTGCGCGGACCACGCCTCGCTGATGCTAAGTTCGGCACGCCTGTGTCGAAATAGAGCACGATCGTGCCATGTGCGCAGATTATATAATTGCACAGAAACCGAGGGTTAGCAATTTTAACCCTCATTTGACGGCAGCTGTTACCCTAGTGCGGCCAGAGTACCGTGTTTCCGATCTCCATCAACCTTGGTGCGTTCTTGGAGTTTTGGAGACCTTTGGTAAGCCCTTGGTACGCCTGTGCCAGTTGTGCAGGTAACGTTCTCCTCTTTTCTTAGTTTCTTTTCATATTTTGGATTAGAAACTAATTGGTTGATTGTTTTAGTTGACCAAGGCTTGAGTACGGACTGAGCCGCTTGGGAGGACGTGACCGGATTGTTGTTTGGGGCTACCGTTGCTGCAACCTTCAAACCAGGTAAGGGGAGAAAGATAGTTTAATCACTAGGCAGTGGGGTTAGTGTAAGATGAGGGGTTCCCATGACCCCAAGGTTATTGTATGTTATCTATTAATATGCCTGTTGCTATAATTGCTTGCTGCTATTATATGCATTGTTGTTGAATTGATGTTTGATGGTATGTGCATAGCATATTTGCTGTTAAATTGTTGTTTGATATGAACCTGTTGCTATGTCCCTAAAATTGATTAATTAGGATTTTAATTGTTTAAATAATAAATGGGCTGCTGTTCCCCAAAAATATTCATAAGAAATGAATTAATAAAGAGTGAGTTTTTATGTTAATGGTTTAGCCATGAGCCTAGGGATGATTTTTGAGAGTGTTAGGGATTTTTGGTTAAATGATTAACCTGTTCTTCGCTGCCCAGAACACTACTGTCGCATGATCAGCACGGCCGTGCTGAACAAGGAGCACGCCCGTGCTGCCAGTTGAATTCTGGAAAATGGCCATGCCTTCAGCATGGCTGTGTAGCATAGGAGCATGCCCGTGCAGATATGCACGGCCGTGCATAGTAAAGAGCACGCCCGTGCTATCGTACAGCATGCCTGTGCCATCGTGCAGCACGCCCGTGCTACACGTAGGAGGCAGCACGCCCATGCCATAGTGCAACATGCCCGTGCCACCCCTCTGGTCAGAATCAGTGACTTACAGTCTAATGGGGTTTTAACCCCAATGCTTCTAATAATGAAAGTATAACACACCAAACAAATGATGATGAATAGATAACTTAATTTTATAATAGTTAAGACGATGAGGAACAATGAGTTTGTTAAGACGGTGCCCTCGGGGTTACCGTACGATGTTACAATTGTATGCCTTTAGTGGTCCAATTGAGATGATTGGATTCCTTTAGTGATCCAATGTTATGATGTTATATTGGGTGCCTTTAGTGGCCCAATGATGAGGATGATACTTTTGAGTGCCTTTAGTGGCCCAAGCGGAGGTGGCGGTTGCCCGTTGTTTGTTGTTGTGTTCATGCATCACATTGGAGATGTTAGTTGGGGGAAGTTCAACATAGGGGAGGTCGTCCTAGAGTATGACGATCTGGCCATCCACGGTTGGTTCATCCAAGGTTTGGTGAACCGTGGCCCACCGTGATGAGGCATCCATGGTTTGATGCGTTGGCTATCCAAGGGGTTCACCTATGGTTTGGTGAACTGTCGGCGTTGGTGCCTTTAGTGACCAATGTGGATATGTAACTCCAAAGTTGTTCTTCCTGAGTTAGTTGGATCCACATGCATTGATGGAGTAGTGGAGTAGAGTTGCATTGCATCATATAGCATACTAGTTGATTGTTTATGCTGAGATGATATTTATGTATGTAAGTGTATGCTTATGACTGTTGCCATGCCATGATGTATGTTCATCTTACTTCTATCTCCATGCCGTTGTGTTTAAATGTTTCCTTACTCCCCTTTTCTATGTTTTGTTGTTTGGCATGTATGGTTTATGCAGAGGATGACGAGCAGCCCGGAGAGGAGTGACTCTGAGGAGCCACCACTCATAGTTAGGGCCTTCAGCTTAGTTGTTTTATTCTTTTTATTTTTACAGTTGTATTTCGAACATGTTTGCAGAACGGTTGTACCAGCTCTGAATTGTGACATCGGGGTTGGGTTATTTATGTGTTGATGTTTACTTATCGTTTATAAAACTTTGGTTTAATAATTTCCGCGTTTGAGAAACTAGTTCATGTGGTACCTTTTCTACCCATGAATCTTTTTAATAAAAGGTTGCATGTTTAAATTTTATATCTATTTATCTTTTAATTCTTATTTAATTTTTTTTATTATTATTATTATTATTATTATTATTATTATTATTATTATTATTATTATTATTATTATTATTATTTATAACATGCAAGGTAGAAGGGTGTCACATTTATTTGTATCAGAGCTAGTCTGTCCTATCAGGCCGTGGTATGAGTCTGTTGTGTGCTCTTGTTGTGTTATCTTGTTTGTTTTGTCTATACTTGTATGGACAATGATGCTTTAAGTTAAGAACTTTCGTTGTTGATCCTGTATGTCTACCTTTGAAAGACCTTGATGTTATTCTTGGCATGGACTGGTTATCTTCCAACCATATTCTTTTGAACTGTTTTGATAAGACCTTAGTCTTTGGCACTCCTACGAAGTTTAAGGATCCGACCTTTCTTTCTGCCAACCAAGTGAAAGCTTCGATGAAGGACGAAGCCCAAGTGTACATGATGTTAGCTTCCCTGGAATTAGAGAGTCCTCCTGATGCTGGAAGTGTGCCGATTGTGCGGGATTTTCCTGAAGTATTTCCGGGGGATGTTTATAACCTACCCCCAGAGAGAGATGTTGAGTTCTCCATAGATTTCGTGCCTGGCACCGGGCCAATCTCCAAAGCCCCTTATAGAATGTCTCCTCTAGAGCTAGCCAAGTTGAAAGAACAGATAGAGGACTTGATGAAGAAGCAGTTTATTAGGCCTAGTGTGTCTCTTTGGGGAGCGCCTGTGTTGTTTGTGAAGAAGAAGGATGGCAGTATGAGGTTGTGTGTCAACTATCGGCAACTCAACAAGGTGACCATTAAGAATCGGTATCCTCTCCCTAGGATTGATGATCTCATGGACCAGTTGATAGGCGCTTGCGTCTTTTCTAAGATATATTTGAGGTCAGGATACCATCAGATTCGGGTTAAGTCTGAGGACATCCCGAAGATAGCGTTTAGGACGCGATATGGTCACTATGAGTGCTTGGTTATGCCTTTGGTGTGACCAATGCTCCTGCTGTGTTCATGGACTACATGAACAATACCTTTCACCCTTACTTGGATAAGTTTGTGGTGGTGTTTATAGATGACATCTTAGTGTACTCCAAGACCAAGGAGGAACATGAGGAGCACTTGAGGGTTGTTTTGAAGACCCTTAAGGAGAAGCAGTTGTATGCTAAGTTGTCTGTGTGAGTTCTGGTTAGAGGAGGTGAGCTTTTTAGGACATGTCATCTCTAAGGGTGGCATTGCAGTTGACCCAATTAAGGTTGAGTCGGTGCTCCAGTGGGAAGCGCTGAAGCCAGTGACTGAGATTAGGAGTTTCTTGGGGTTAGCCGAGTATTATAGGCGGTTTATAGAAGGTTTCTCTAAGATAGCTTTACCCTTGACCGTCTCACCAAGAAGGGACAGTTGTTTGTGTGGGACTCTAAGTGTGAGGAGATTTTTCAAACCCTTAAAGATTGGTTGACATCAGCACCGGTGTTAGTTTTGCTAAACCCTAGTGGACCTTTCGTAGTTTACTGCGTTGCTTCTAAGCAAGGTTTAGGTGGTGTATTGATGCAAGATGGTAAGGTAGTGGCTTATACCTCTAGGCAGTTGAAAACTCATGAAAAGAACTACTCTACCTATGATCTAGAGTTAGGAGCTGTGGTTTTTGCCTTAAAGATTTGAGGCATTATCTTTATGGAGCGAGGTTGAGGTCTTTAGTGATCAAAAGAGTTTGAAATATCTTTTTAACCAGAAAGAATTAAATATGAGGCAGGGTAGGTGGATGGAATTCCTTAAGGATTATGATTTTGAGTTGACCTACCACCCAGGAAAGGCCAATGTAGTGGCACATGCCCTTAGTACGAAAGTCTTGCATGTCTCCACTTTGATGGTTAGGGAGATGGATCTGATTGAGGAGTTTAGAGACCTTCAGGTAAGTTACACCCTTTGAGCATCCCAGAATGGAAGTGGGATAACATCTCTATGGATTTTGTGTCTGGACTCCCTAGGACTCCAGCTGGTTTTGAGGCTATATGGGTTGCTGTGGATAGATTGACTAAGTCTGCCCATTTCATTTCGATGAATATCACTAGTACAGAAAGCACTTTTTACATCGGTTAAAAAACACTTTTAACATCGGTTATAGTGGCGACGTTAATTAAAGGGACGTTAAAAGTGTAACTTTTAACATCGGTTTTAAACCGATGTTAAAAGTTTAAATTTAACATCGGTTAATAAAAAACCGGATGTTAAAAGTAAACTTTAAACATCGGTTATATAACAACCGATGTTAAAAGTGTGGTCTCAATCAGAGGTTCAGTACACTTTTAACATCCATTGTATCTGAAACCGATGTTAAAAGTACTTATAACATCGGTTTTAGGAACACACGATGTTAAAAGTTTACTTTTAACATCGGTTATTATAACAACCGATGTTAAAAGTAATTTTTTTTTATATGGTTGTTTCATTTATAGTTCTTTCCCACCCTGCATATCCATCAGTATATCATCTACAATTCAGTACACAACATAATGCCAGAAACAGATTCAAACATGTAATATATTAACTCATATAGCTAGATTGCTGTTCCGGAATTACAATTAATATATATTACAGTACTAGTTACACAAGTCCAGAAGAATTAAACTATAATATAATGACATTACATATATACAGTGTTATAAGTGCAATAACCTAAAGTCCAAACTGTGTCACATACAATACATACAAGTGCAAAAATCATATACAATCTACATTATGCTGCCTAGTATACTCATAAAAGAAATTAGCAAAACGTTCCCTCAGGTCTTTCATTTCTTCTTTATCAAGTGGAGTTTGATCGTCAAAAGCCTGCACAAGTATAAATAAACTCAACATTAAATCTTCAACCAAAACAAAATATAATTTAACTTGTGCAAAACTTTATATTTATTACCTGTTGCCATCCGTCAATAATAGTGGCGGAGACCACGTTCAACATATGTTTCATCACGTAGTATCCACACTCCCAGCCGCCAGCTTGTCTACGAGACTACAAGACAATATGAAATTGAATATCAAGTACAGTACTAATATAATAATAATTACTGTTGTAATTTTTTTGTAAGAAATAATAAACTACTTACGAGTGGGATAATCCATTCAGGCTTTCTTTTTGACTTGGATGGCCTATTTTTGCCATCTGCACAAGCTATGCTACTTGCAACCATAGCTCTATGATTAAAAATAATAATGTCAATTATGTTCATGTAATAAAGCAAAAGCAATTTGAATTACAAATTAAATTAAAGCTTACATGTCAATCGCGTCCTTCAATTCAGTTGTCGGACTATAGTGCAACGAGCATAAGAAGACGACACGATGCTGGCTAGGATGAAGTATGAGCAACTGCCAATGACCACTCCTAAGTATTGGTGCTAGATAAATATCTTTCTTTGTTTGACCAAGTAGCTTCAGGATGTATGTCTTCATCGCATCCCCATTAGTGCAGTAATTTCCCTGAATTACGCTTGGGTCTAAGAATCCATATGTATTCTGGTTGCCTCTTTCCATATATAAGCGATGAAGATACCTAAGATATTAGAATAAAATAATGTTAAATACCTAAGACATTGAAATAAATTATAGAATTAAAATACCTAAGATGCATGTCAACAGTGTACTTACGAGCACCACATACTCAGAACGGTATTGGCTAGCCAATTACCCGGCAGACATATGTCACCTATATCCTTCCCAGAGAAAAAAAAGGCTGGCAAGTCACAAGCGCCTTCGTGTTCCAAGGGAATAGCATACTCTTTATCTGGCGCATCCGCAGCAAATGCGGCCAAATGAGCTACATTCGATCTTAGCTTTTTATCAATGTTCTAAGCAACAAAGATAAGGCATTAGTTAAGTAATGTCATTTGTAAATAAATAAGACATAAGTAATTAAATGATTAATATGAAATTAATATGCATACCTGGGATAAAGGCATCTCAACTGGCTTATGTGCATCCTCACAGCTCCCAACGGTGCTCACATGCTGAGAAGGTTGACTCATTGGGCTTGGTTGGGAAATTGTAACCCCCCTAGATGACATCTCCTTTATGAATGATTCCATAAGCTCCGGAAACATCTCTCTTTTAAGCTCCTCCTTAATGCTTTCCCGCTCGTGGCTGCTGATTCGGCTTCCAACATGGACTCGTCGTCTGTGATATTGCCGAATGCCCACTAGCCCTCCAACACCCTTTACAAAGCCAGGGTGGTCATCTTTACCTAGGGCAGTGCTCAGGATATCCCTACGTCCATGTTGAACGAATGATCCTTGCGAGCTTTGTTCCACCAGCGATGTCTACAAGGGGGAAATTCACAAAATATGTGTAAGATAGTGTTTACTTAACTGTATTAATTACAAGTAAAAGTAATCTATTAATTACTTACAATCTTTTCAGCGACAATGCGTGTGGGCTCGGCTTTAAAAGCTCCTGATTTTGTCTTTTGGGCTTCCATCCATGTTTCATGGCGTTCAGGTGGAGATGGAGGATTAACAACTATTTCTCCATCGGCTTCGGCTTCTTCATCAGCTCCACCTTCTTCTTGCTTCTTTTTGGCCTCTTCTTGCTTCTTTTTCATCTTCTCATTCATAATTTTCTGCCGAACCATACGATAGCCACCACGAGACATATGGTGTGGGTGTACATTGTTTTTCTGGATTTCCTTGGCCTTTTTCCTTTTCTCCTGTTACAAATAACACGTACTCAATTCAATTAAATAAATAAATAAATTAGATAGGCCTATTATAAAAAATATAACGGGAAACTAACTAGAACGGCAGGGTCTTGTCGGCTCACAACAAACCTATCCCACGTCTCCTTATCAATGAAAGAGTATGTGTCAAGTGGAGATTTGTTGTCTTTCTTCTCAAAAATATATTTCTTTCCCAAATAGGTCTTGAACCCCGTCCACAGCTTCGCGGCAAAAGAAAGCCATTTCTTCTTACATTCAGGAGTATTCGGGACATCAAAGGTCAACTATAGTACAAAACAAAATGGAGGAAATATATTAGAGTATGATAATAATATAAGTAAATACAATTTAGATACAAATAGAGAGGATAAAAGTAAAATACCAAGATTGAAGACCAAATTTGATCCTTCACCATACTCGGTACCTGAGCCCATTCCTCAATAAGAATGCTAACCCTGTTTCGAGCTTCCAGGGCCACAAAACCGGTGAATTTGTCAGCATTCGGCCCTATGGCCCCCCCATATGTATCAAACTCAACCGGAAGCCTCTGATCACCGCAACGACTCAGGGCCAACGATCGTAACTTTGTGGCTGCTCTACCCCTTTTTTTGGGGCATGCACCACCTGACCCGCTATGCGAAGGAGAAGGAGGAATGCCTGCTGGATCAGTCATGTGTGCCTATTTAGACAAAAAGTAATAAATTAGGTCAGTATATAAGAATGGATAAATAAAGAAAAGTCTACTATAACATGGATAAAAAAGCCTACTTTAACATGGATAAATAAAAATAAGTCTAACTTAACATGGATAAATAAAAATAAGTCTACTTTAACATGGATAAATAAAAAAAGAATACTTTAATTTAAACATAACTTACACTATGGTCAAGTTTAGATCAATATCCCTTCATGATGATCATCACGAGTGGCAAGTACATCGTCCACTACATTTTCTTCGACGAAAATAGGCATCTGTGTTGAGAAAGAAGGAGTTTCTGGAATATCAAGAGTTGAATCTTGATTTTCATGGATACCATTATGCATGCTTTTTCCTTGGAGAACAACTGACCACCTTTTGTTACAAGGATCATTGATATAAAACACTTGTTTTGCTTGTGAAGCCATGATGAAAGGCTCTTTCGTGTGACCTACTTTGTCAAGGTCTACCAATGTAAATCCCAATTCTTCAGTTTGTACACCACTGTTACTGTCAGCCCACATACACTTAAAAACAGGCACTTGAAATTTAGTGTAATCGACCTCCCAAATCTCTTCAATGACTCCAAAGTATGATTTCGATGCCATAATGGGATTTGTATCTTTTGAACTAGAGAAGTGCATCGACTCAGATACGATCATAACCCCACTGTTTTGCATGGTACTCTTGTCATCTTGGGACTTTGTATAGAGGGAAAACATATTGATATCATATCCACTCCAACATATGACTTCAAGACGTGGCCCCTGTGCTAGCCATTGTAATGTATCGAAAGCAGTATGATCATTTGTAATTTTTTCTTTAAACCAGGCTACGAAAGTCTTGTTATGATGGTTCAACAACCATTTTTCGTTCCTTCTAGGGTTTTCTTCCTTGACCTCTTGTTTGTGAGCACATAAGTAAGGTGCAACCTCATCAGTGTTATTCAAAATGTGCAAATGGGCTTGAAACACTTCCTCCCGAGCCTTGCTATTAACCTTTATACCTCGTGTACCCTTACCGGCACATCTTCCCTCATGACAAGGCTTAGGAATCCCTATAGCCTCCACTTCTGAAAGGTAGTCTTGACAAAACTCAATAGCTTCTTTTGCAACGTATCTTTGAACAATAGATGCTTCAGGACGGTGTGGATTCTTCACATACCCTTTCAAGATCTTCATGTATCGCTCAACTGGGTACATCCACCTTAAATAAACGGGGCCATATAATTTAATCTCCCTCACTAGATGAACAATTAAGTGAACCATGATGTCAAAAAATGAAGGAGGAAAATACATCTCCAATTGGCATAAGATTATAGCAGCCTCATCTTCCAACTCATCCAACTTCTGGGGGTCAATGACTTTGCTACATATAGCATTGAAGAATGAGCACAACCTAGTTATGACATGTCTAACATTTTTAGGAGCAATACTACGAATAGCCACTGGTAGTAGTTGTTGCATCAAGACGTGGCAATCATGAGACTTTAAGCCAACCAATTTTAGATCATTTGAGACAAGTCTCTTGACATTTGAAGAGTAACCCTGTGGCACTTTGACGCCCCGTAGACACTCACAAAAACTTGTTCTCTCTTTTTTTGACAAGGTATGACATGCTGGAGGCAAATATGTTCGCTTACCATCCTTTGGTTGTGGAGCTAACTGCTCTCGTATACCCATCGCAACCAAATCTAGACGAGCATTCACACCGTCCTTTGTCTTACCCTGAATGTTGAGAAGCGTTCCAATTAGACTATCACATACATTTTTCTCCACATGCATGACATCAATACAATGTCTGACATCAAGTTTGCACCAGTATGGAAGATCAAAGAAGATCGACCTCTTCTTCCATATGTTTTTCTCAATAGCCTTCTTTTGAGCCTTTCCGAACATAACATTAATGTCCTTCACCCTTTGATAAACTTTCTCTCCATTAAAGGCCGTCGGAGCAATTCCATTCTCTTGGAATCCATTGAAAGCTTTTTTCAGTCTACGATATGGGTGATCACGTCTGAGAAATCTCCGATGCCCAAGGTAAACTGTCTTCCTTCCATGTTGCAATTGTGTGAAACATGTGCCTTCTTCACATATTGGGCATGCTTTATGCCCCTTAACACTATACCCGGACAAGTTCCCGTATGCTTGAAAGTCATTGATGGTGCAAAATAACATGGCACGCATCTTGAAAGTCTCTTTGTAATGGACATCAAACACATCAACACCTTCCACCCACAACTTTCTCAAGTCTTCAATCAAGGGACTTAGATAAACATCTAAGTCATTTCCTGGCTGTTTTGGGCCCGAAATCATCATAGATAACATCATGTATTTGCGCTTCATGCACAACCAAGGAGGTAGATTGTAAATTACGAGGAGAACAGGCCATGAACTATGGATACTACTTAAGGTACCATACGGATTCATTCCATCCGTAGCAAGTCCAAGCCTAAGGTTTCTTGGCTCATTTCCGAAATTCGAAAACAAACTATCAATTCTCTCCCATTGCACAGAATCAGCCGGATGGCGAAGCATTCCATCACGTTTCCTCTCATCTGCATGCCATCTAATGTTCTTTGCGTCATTTACATTTGCGAACAATCGCTTGAACCTTGGAATTATTGGAAGATACCACAACACCTTTGCAGGAGGACCCTTTGTGATCACATCACAACTAGAATCACCATCCTTCACTTTGTACCGCGATACCCCACACTTGGGGCAGTCGTGCATCCCTTCATACACACCCCTGTATAGTATGCAATCATTAGGACATGCATGTATCTTCTTATACTCCATACCCATCGGACAGAGTATCTTCTTTGCCTCATAGTTACGATTTGGCAGTGTGTTGCCTTCTGGAAGCATGTTGTTCAACAACTCAAGCAATTCGGTGAAGCTTTTATCACTCCACCCATTTCTCGCCTTCACACTGAACAATTTTAAGACCGCCGACAACCTTGTATAAGTAGTGCACCCCGGATACAAAGGCGTATCCGCATCACTGCACAAAGTATCATACACACGTGCTCGCTGAAATGACTCTTGTCCAATATCACGGATCATGTCCTCTAGTCGATCGTCCTCCATATCTACATCAACTTCTTCACTTTGGGACACACTTGGCATGTTTAACAAGTCTTCACCATGCCATATCCATCTTGTATAACTCTTGCAAATCCCTTCACAAATAAGATGATCACGTATTTGCTTAACTTCACATTTCCTCATATTCAAACATCTAACACAAGGACAATTAAATCTTCCATTACTATCAGGAAGATTTCTTTGAGCAAATTCTAGAAACTCTTCCACTCCCTCCCGATACTCATCACTTGTGCGTTTACTAACCATCCAACTACGGTCCATATCCATGTTCTGTAGATTTACACATATTTATACAATATGAGCACAAGAGGGGAGACTCTCAAAGAGCAGTATTTGAAATTATAGGCCTAAACTTTAAGTCCTATAATAGAAACTAAACCCCTCGACTATTGATCAAACCAATCCAGATGACCTAACTTTTTAACTAAACCCAAACCCCTTGACTATTGAGGTTATAAGCAAAGCCTAAAAGTCTATGCTCAATATTATGTAACATCAAAGTGTTTAAGTATAAAAAAACTCAAAATGCATTTCATTATTTCATGAAATATTCAAATCATTAAAACAGAGACAATGCTAAACAGTAACTAACAGAGAAGGATTACCAAGCAGAAGGGGAGTTGGGGCGGTTCAAATGCGGTGGTCAGTTGTAGAAGAGAGGGAGTTGGGGTGGTTCAGTTGCGATGGTTCAGTTGTAAATGGTTCTGAGCAAATATTAGCAAAAATGGTATTTAGCAAATGCGAGCAAATGCGAGGGTTTGAGCAAATAAAAATAGGGAAGAGAGAGTTACGTACCTTTGCGAAGAGGAAGTTATGGTGGTGGTTCTACGGTGGCTCACGAACGGAGGAGAAGGAGGTCAGTGAAGAGAAGAGAAAAGTAGGTCGCGGGAGTGAGAACACTGTAACGTTGAAATGTAGGGCGCGAGACAGAGAAGGTTTGAGAAAGTTAACGTTATAAATTTTAATAACTTTTAACATCGGTTGTTATAAAAAACCGATGTTAAAATATTATTTAACATCGGTTATATAAAAAACCGATGTTAAAAATTTACTTTTAACATCCGTTAAAAAAGAACCGATGTTAAAAAGTTTTATGGTATGGAGGGAAGAAACTTTTAACATCGGTTTTACCAGAAACGGATGTTAAAAGTACCTTTTAACATCCGGTTCCTTATAACCGATGTTAAAAGTCTGCTCCATACGCGATTTATTTACAAGTTTGCCACCGCATCTATTGTTAACATCTGTTTTTCTTTAACAGATGTTAAAAGCCTGACGTGAAAAGTTTATTTTCCACTAGTGTATGGAGTATCCTTTAGAGAAGTTGGCTAGGCTGTACATCAGAGAGATAGTTAGGCTTCATGGTGTACCCTCTAGCATAGTATCAGATAGCGACCCGAGGTTTACCTCTAGGTTCTGGGATAGTTTGCGGAATGCTTTAGGGATAAAGCTTAGGCTAAGTTCAACATATCACCCACAGATTGATGGGCAGTCTGAGAGGACCATCCAGTCCTTATAGGATTTGTTGAGCTTGTGTGTTAAAGCAGTCAGGCAGTTAGGACAAGTTTTTGCCCCTCATAGAGTTCACCTACAACAACAGTTTCCATTCCAGTATTGGGATGACACCTTATGAGGCTCTGTATGGGAGGAGATGTAGGACACCCTTGTGTTGGAATGAACCTAGTGATAATGTGGTGTTAGGACCAGAGATAGTACCTGAGACAACAGATAAGATAAGGATGATTCAGGAAAAGATGAGAGTGGCACAAATTAGGCAAAAGAGCTACCATGACAAAAGGAGGAAGGCACTCGAATTCCAGGAAAGTGATCATGTGTTCTTGAGAGTTACCCCGACAACTGGGGTTGGTAGAGTGATGAAAGCAAAGAAACTTACTCTTAGATTCATTGGTCCGTTCCAAATCTTAAAGAGAGTCGGCGAAGTCGCCTACCAGATAGCCTTACCACCATTCTTGTCCAATCTTCAAAGTGTCTTTCATGTGTCCCAACTCAGAAAGTATGTCCATGACCCTAGTCACGTGATAGTACTCGATGAGATACAGTGGAAGGAGAACTTGACTTTTGAGATGCTACCCCTTCGAGTCGAGGATAGGAGGGTGAAGCAGCTGAGAGGTAAGGAGATTCCTTTGGTCAAAGTTATTTGGAGCGGAGCTACTAAGGAAAGTGCTACCTGGGAGCTAGAGAGTAAGATGATGGAAGCATACCCACACCTTTTCAATCAAGGTACGAAGAAATTTCGAGGACGAAATTTTATAAGAGGAATGGAATTGTAACACCCTGCTTTTCATTAAATATTTTTATTTAAGTTTGGTTGATTAAATTATAATTGTTGGTTAAGGGCTAAGTGGGATTTTTGGCTTAAAAGTCCTTTTCTGGAACATTGGCATGCCCGTGCTGTTTTAAGCGTGACTTGTGACCAGCTGAGTCATAAGCATGACCGTGCCATTGTGGGAACCGCGTCTCACTGACACTAAGTTCGGCACGCCCGTGCCATTATTCAGCATGCCCGTGCCGATTGCGCGGACCGTGTCTAGCTAACGCTGAGTTCGGCACGCCCGTGCTGAAATAGAGTATAACTGTGCCATGTACGCAGATTATATAATTGCACAGAAACCGAGGGTTAGCAATTTTAACCTTCATTTGACGACGGCTGTTACCCTAGTGCGGCCAGAGTACCATGTTTCCGATCTCCATCAATCTTGGTGCGTCCTCGGAGTTTTGGAGACCTTTGGTAAGCCCTTGGTACGCTTGTGCAAGTTGTGTAGGTAACGTTCTCCTCTTTTCTTAGTTTCTTTTCATATTTTGGCTTAGAAACTGATTGGTTGATTGTTTTAATTGACCAAGGCTTGAGTACGGACTGAGCCGCTTGGGAGGACGTGACCGGATTTTTGTTTGGGGCTACCGTTGTTGCAACCTTCAAACAAGGTATGGGGAGAATGATAGTTTAATCACTAGGCAATGGGGGTAGTGTAAGATGAGGGGTTCCCATGACCCTGAGGTTATTTGTATGTTATCTGTTAATATGCCTGTTGCTTTTATATGCATTGTTGTTGAATTGATGTTTGATGGTATGTGCATAGCATATTTGTTGTTAAATTGTTGTTTGATATGAACCTGCTGCTATGTCCCTAAAATTGGTTAATTAGGATTTTAATTGGTTAAATAATAAAGGGGCTGCTGTTCCCCAAAAATATTCATAAGACAAGAATTAATAAAGAGTGAGTTTTTATGTTAATGCTTTAGTCATGAGCCTAGGGATGATTTTTGAGAGTGTTAGGGATTTTTGGTTAAATGATTAACCTGTTCTTCGCTACCCAGAATAGTACTATCGCGCGATCAGCATGGCCGTGCTGAACAAGGAGCACGCCCGTGGTTCCAGTTGAATTTTGGAAAATGGCCGCGCCTTGAGCACGGTCGTGCAGCATAGGAGCACGACCGTGCAGATGTGCACAGCCGTGCGTAATAGAGAGCACGCCCGTGCTACCCATAGGAGGCAGCACGCCGTGCCATAGTGCAGCACGTCCATGCCACCCCTCTGGTCAGAATCAGTGACTTACAGTCTAATGGGGTTTTAACCCCAATGCTTTCAATATTGATAGCATAACACACCAAACAAATGATGATGAATGGAGAGCTTAATTTTATAATAATTAAGACGATGAGGAACAATGAGTTGGTTAAGTCGGTGCCCTCGGGGTTACCGTACGATGTTACAATTGGATGCCTTTAGTGGTCTAATTGAGATGATTGAATGCCTTTAGTGATCCAATGTTATGATGTTATATTGGGTGCCTTTAGTGGCCCAATGATGAGGATGATATTCTTGGGTGCCTTTAGTGGCCTAGGCGGAGGTGGCGGTTGCCCGTTGTTTGTTGTAGTGTTCATGCATCGCATTGGAGATGTTAGTTGGGGGAAGTTCAACATAGGGGAGGTCGTCGTAGAGTACGGCGATCTGGCCATCCACGGTTGGTTCATCCTAGGTTTGGTGAACCGTGGCCCCCCGTGATGAGGCATTCATGGTTTGATGCATTGGCAATCCAAGGAGTTCACCCATGGTTTGGTGAAGTGCCTGCATTGATTCCTTTAGTGGCCAATGTGGATATGTAACTCCAAAGTTGTTCTTCCTGAGTTAGTTGGATACACATGCATTGATGGAGTAGTGGAGTAGAGTTGCATTGCATCATATAGCATACTAGTTGATTGTTTATGCTGAGATGATATTTATGTATGTAAGTGTATGCTTATGACTATTGCCATGCCATGATGTATGTTCATCTTACTTCTATCTTCATGCCGTTGTGTTTACATGTTTCCTTACTTCCGTTTCTGTGTTTTCTTGTTTAGCATGTATGGTTTGTGCAGAGGATGACGAGCAGCCCGGAGAGGGGTGACTCTGCGGAGCCACCACACATAGTTAGGGCCTTCAGCTTAGTTGTTTTATTCTTTTTAGTTTTACAGTTGTATTCCGAACATGTTTCCGGAACGGTTGTACCAGCTCTGAATTGTGACATCGGGGTTGGGTTATTTATGTGTCGATGTTTACTTATCGTTTATAAAACTTTGGTTTAATAATTTTCGCATTTGAGAAACTAGTTCATGTGGTACCTTTTCTACCCATGAATCTTTTTAATAAAAGGTTTCATGTTTAAATTTTATATCTATTTATCTTTTAATTCTTATTTAATTTTTTATTATTATTATTATTATTATTATTATTATTATTATTATTATTATTATTATTATTATTATTATTATTTGTAACATGCGGGTTAGAAGGATGTCACACGTCCAGTATATCCCCAAGGTCTCTCAGACCTTCCCTTCCGTTTTACGCACCTGCACTCGGTGCACTAACCTCATATGCCTCTCGACATACGGCTCACCACTTGGCATCAAATGCATATGCTATGCATGTCATCCATCATTCTTGAGCTGATATCGCAACACATGCAAACTTGCTCTTAGCAACATGAGCTCTAAGTTCCATAGGTACACATACAAGATCCAAGCTCCACTGTAATCATACGAGCTCCAAGCTCCACTTGTACACATATGAGCTCCAAGCTCCCATCATGACCTTATGAGCTCCAAGCTCCACTATACCTCAAATCTCAATTATCAGCTCAAACATCCACCACGGGGTCAAAGCCCTAATCATGCTAAACCTCTGAATCTCATACATACACGCATTTCCAAATATAATACAACAGTACAACAACTATCAACATGCTCCGTAAAGCAATAAGCATCATAACATGCCAACATATCATTATTACCAATACATCATGCATCTCTTGCAAATTTCAAATATCATAAATAGCAGTTATGCATATATCAACATATAGCACATATTATCATGCATCAGAAATCTGCTAGCCTTGGGTATCAAAATATAACGGTGATAGCCCAAAGTAGACTAAACCTAGGGTTTAGGTACTTTGTCAGGGCTCAACCTCACGTAGGATTTAGGGTTCCCCCACACACATAAAACATACAATACGGCTATATGGACTACTCTTGCCTCCCTGATGTGTGTAACTCTTTCATCCCACCTGATTGTGAAAGTGGTGATAATCACGAACACAACGAGCACTCTTTTCTCCTTTCCTAGCCTCACAGCCGCAGCCCACCTGCTCGAAGGGGTTCCGCACGCAACTTCCAAACTTGCCATAATCACGGAAATAACACGTAGACTATAGCATTAACCCTAATACAAATTTAAAACCGTGAAAAGAAGCTTAAACCAAAAGAGAACATGTATAGGTACAATGTCGGTAGATACGGAACCTCGGCTTACCCTCATCGAATCACAAAAGCAAACCGATAGAATTGGAGTAGGAGTCGTGCTGATAACGAAACACGATCAGAACTGGAATTGGATGAACGAACGGATCACAACTTGGAATCAAAGCTCTCAAACTTGTCTCTGGTCTCTCCTCACGCTCTCTGTATTAGTTACAAGTTCATAAACTCGTCCATGGTGATAACGAACAACTATTTATAGAGGTAAAACTCTGCTATCAACGTTTTAGCGTTCTGGATCTCCACGCTTTAGCGTTCCAATGCTTGAGCATTGATGTTTCCTCACCACCAAGGCACCGCCCATCACGTTGCAGTAGCGACGCGTAACCGACACGTGTCACTTTACGTCCCATCACTGCCAGTCACTGATCAGAGGGTCCACGCTTGAGCGTCCAAAGCTCTCCACGCTAGAGTGTCATGACGCTTGAGCTAGCGTTCTTCTCCTTATCCTTTGTCCCTCATCCGTTTCTCATCCAATTCATTCCTACTCTTAACATCTTAAAATACTATCTAAACACACTTTCAAGCCATGATAGCAATTACTAAAAAACGTATCCACATAAACACCCAATCTACCTCAATCAAGGTTTTCCGAAAACTGGGATGTTACAAAACGCATCCTGAATAGTTGAAGAGGGAGAAGTATCTCCAACTCAACCTCCAGGTGCCAAATCCTACTCTAGAAATCAAAACTACAAAACTAAAACTAAAACGAGAGTATAGTACTCAAAGAAAATAAAGAGATGATAGAAAGAACAAAAGATTCAAAGATTAAGATGTCTTTAGAGTGGCACAGAGGGCCTCTATTTATAACACAAAATGCGGGCCGGGCCTTGATTTTGGTCTTCTGTTTGATTGGCACGGGCGTACTCTTCACCTGGCACAGGCGTGCTCTTCACTTAGCATGGGCATACTCTTCAGCATATCAGGCTGTGCTCAAATATGTCAAGGCTTATTGACTTCGTAAATCAACGTTCTAGGGCACGGGCTGTAGCACAGGCGTGCTCTTCAGTTGGCATGGCTGTGCTCTTTGCTACTGGGGCCGTGCTAGCTTCTGTCAGGCCTTTTTTACTGACTCAACCCTTTGTTCAATATGGCACGGGCATGCTCTCGTGTGGCACGGCCGTGCTAAGTCTTCAAAGGTCAGCTTTAAGCTTTTTGTAAGGCTTTGTTTGGATGAATATCTTTGGGAGGTTGGCACGAGCGTGCTCTCGCATGGCACGGCCGTACGAACATCAAAACTTCAGTATCTTGCCCAATTTAGCTTTAAAACCTTCTCTTTTCTTCAAAAGTCCATTAAACTGCCTCCGAACGCCAATTCTGTCAAAACATAAGTAAAAGGGTGAAATATAATAATATTTATCTTGAAATGCATTAAAATTCGATCTAAATACCCTCTATAAAATGCACAGAATTGGGGTTCATCAAACTTCCCACACTTAAACATTGCTTGCCCTGAAGCAATTATCTGGCTTAAAATAATTTTTAAAACAAGTTTTAGACTTAAATCAAGGGAACCCAAAACCAGAAGAGTTTTCAAAATTGCGAGGATAGTCAAACAAGTATAATTTTCAAAAGAAAGCTAAAATATTACCCAATTGGAACTTTTAAATTCCTTGAAATCAAACTTTTTCAAAAGACCAAATGTCGCTCCTCTCATAGTCTCTCAGTGTATTGGGAAAAAATATAAAGACACTTAAGAATCTCCAATAAATACATTACCATAGGCTTGTCCATTGACCAAATCTCTACAATATGAACTACATTCATGCAGAAGAAGGAAGGGGTCTTTCATGGATTGTAACGGCGCCAAGGTATTAATTTAGGTGAGGTAAAGAAAGAAAAAGAGATAATCAAAGGGCTAAAATAATAAACAAAGTAATGACCCTTAAAAGAACAAAAAGTGCATTGGTACCTTTTTCAAAATATTTTTTTTAAGGATCTGTTACTTTTTCTTCATCCTTTCCTTTCTTTCTTTAGCTATAAACTCTTTTTTCTTGCCTTCTCTCTAATCCTTTTTCATACTTTTCTTTTCTTTTTCTTTTTCTTTTTCTTTTTGAGAAAAAAGAGACAATATATTTTGTTTTTCACTGCAAGCCTATTTTCAATATTTTTATGTTTAGAAAGGGATCCATCGCTGTACATTTCTCCTGCTACTCCATTATACTTCTAGGGGATCACCAAAAATAATTTTAATTTTAATTTTTCAGAGTAGGGACCAAGGAGAGAATTTTCATAAAAGGCTCAAAATTGGGCGACTAAGGGAGAAATGTTTTAACAAAATATGTGGGCTAGAAAGAATACCTAAAAGTGCCCCAATCAGAGTTCCACATGCATAAGTCAAATTTGCCTTGAGATGGTCTCAGGACAAGTTCTAGAATATATATTACCTGAGAATCACACTCATCAAAGAAAAAAGGTTAATATAAGAATATTTAGCAATATAACTTAACCCCATAAAAAGCCCAAATCTCACATTTAGAAGTTAAGTTTCATGAAAAAGTTTTAAATCAAAGAATTTATCTGCCAATTATCAGTTTTCAAAAGACTAACTTTTTCAATCACACTAATGAGACTATCAAGTAATTTTTCACCAAAAAAAAATTTATTGTTTATTGTAAGGGGTTTCCATAATTTTAAAA
This sequence comes from Ammopiptanthus mongolicus, assembly GCA_039655645.1. Lineage (NCBI taxonomy): Eukaryota > Viridiplantae > Streptophyta > Magnoliopsida > Fabales > Fabaceae > Ammopiptanthus > Ammopiptanthus mongolicus. Next base: position 48,651,442 of record CM077347.1, read on the forward strand.
GAAAGTTAAGCCAAATAATTGGATGCAGCAATATAAAAAATATGCATATATTTTTCCTTCCCACACTTGACTTATGTAGTGTCCTCAATGCATACATATTTAATGATGAAATTCAAGTGTAGAGGGAAAGGAGAAGAGAAAATTTTGTTTATTATTTTAATTTTTTTATTATTATCCTAAAAATAAAACAAACTGTCCTAAAATTAAATAAAATAAACTATCCTCAAAATAAAACTCACAAATTAAATAAAATAACTTGGGTTACCTCCTGCAAAGTGCTTGTTTGCCGTTACGAGCCTGACGACCTGTTTTTAGGAGAATCAATTAGGGGGCTCTTCAAGTGCAGCTTTCCCTTTTAATGCCTTGCCTCAATTTATCCTTCCCCCTTTGCTCTATTTCTAAGTTTCCTGTGATTGATGAGCTTGGTAAAGTAAGGAATCATGGTCCTCTAATGTAGGAATTTTCTTCAAGTCATCTTTTGCTTTAAAATCATGAAACTTGCTAGACATAACCATATCAAAAATATCTTGAATAAAGTGATAGGGAGCAAAGGAAAAGGGATTTTTAGATGAGTTAAGAACTGTAAAAATAGTCTCTTCATTACCCATCCGCAAAGTCAACTTCCCTTGTTGGACCTCAATTTTGGCATCCCTGGTAGCTAAGAAAGATCGCCCTAAAATAATTGGGACATCCTCACTTTCCTCTATATCCAAAATAACAAAATCTGCGGGGAAAATAAAATTGTCTACTTTAATAAGACATCCTCCACTATCCTACGTGGGTGGGAAATTGTTCCATCAGTTAACTGCAATGATATGTCAGTCGGCTGAGGTTCTTGCATGCCAAGTTTTCTCAAAACAGACAAAGGCATTAAATTTATACTAGCACTTAAATCACATAAAGCTTTTTCAAAATAAGAATTACCAATAGAGCAAGGAATTGTAAAACTCCTTGGATCTTTGAATTTTGGTGGCAATTTCTTAAGAACAATGGATGAGCATTCCTCATTTAGTTTCACTATTTCAAAGCCCTCTAATTTGTTTTTATAAGAAATTATTTCTTTCAAAATTTTTGCATATTTAGGCATTTGAGCGATGGCTTCAGCAAAGGGATTTTTACCTTTTTTGGCTCACTGATGGTTGTTACCTGTTTCTGCTCATTGGACAAGTTGCACGGCCGTGCTCGTCTTCAGCATCAATTTCTTCGGCAGGAGCATCTTCTTCCATGGGTGCAGAGTCTTCCTTCTTGTGATTTTGCTTCAATTCCTTGCCACTCCTAGTAGTGATGACATCGACTCGTTCACTTGGATTAGGTTCAATTTGTTTCTACGATATACTCTATAGTGTCTATGTTAACAATTGAGCAATATTAGACATCTGAACTTCCATGGCATCTACCCTTTTATCAATCTTCTCTGTGTATTGTTGGGGTTTCAAGAGGGATAATTTTTAAAAACAATTTATAATTTATAAAAACATCTTGAGCGGAAAAACCCCTTTACTAAAAGACCACGTATCGCACATGAATCACAAGGATTTGTGTTTACCTCTTTAAGCGTAGCTTTACCACGAATACTGTGAGCACGTCAGCAGCACTGGTAAATCACGAACACTGCTACGGTGTGAATGGCAACTTGATCTACACAGCTACAGAACAGCAGATCCGCAGAACACTGCTGCTACACCACAAAGGGAGAGGTTCTTCTCTATCACCAGTATTGTAAAGTAGCAATACTTCTACTCAATCCACGTGAGCAAACCAATGTCAGAGATAGCGTAGTGCTAGCTATCAGGATTGAAAGAGGCGCGACACACAGAGAGAGAAAGGAGGGGTGGTTGTCAATAGAGTACAGCGGCCGTTATGAGTACTCTGTGTTGTGTGTGCCTTATGTGACGTGCACAGCTTACTAATAGCTGTCACTAACTTAACCTAAACCATTTGGGCTACTGTACGCTATAGGCCCAACGTTTAATTATTAATTAAATCATATTTAATTAATCAATTAAACTAATCCCATTTAATTATTAATTAAATTATATTTAATTAATCAATTAAATTAATTCTAGGAATATTTGCTTTATGCGTGTGATCCTATAGGTTCTCAATTAATTGGCAATAATATTAATTATTATTAATCTTTTTTTTTAAACCAAAAAATGATATGCAACAAGCATCGCTTTAAAGCCTAACATCCTAACTAGGTTGGCACCTTAGCCTTTATCAATCATATTCTAGCATATCATCAATTTATTAAAAATAAGAAGAAAAAACAACAAAAAGAACCATGGGGGGACTTAATACCAGAAACCATGAAAAAAAAACCGACAATCACAAGAATCTATAGTTTGGTAAACCAAACATATTTCTAAAAAATTCATCCCTAAGGAAAGAAGGAACATTATCCCACCAAGTAAAACCAGAATTCACAACTCCGTGAGAAGCAAGCTTATCAGCACAGCAGTTACCTTCTCTATATATGTGAGAAAAGACAAAACTCATTTCCTTAGTCAAAGCTAAACAATTATTCTAGCGGTTTCTTAATCTCCAAGGAACAATATCACTATTACTGAATGCTTTGATCACAAGCTGGGAATCACACTCCAGCCACAACTTAAACCAACCTTTCTTGAAAGAAATTTTAACGGCCATCATAGCCCCTATAAGTTCAGCTTGCAAGGCATTCTAAGATCCGAGATTAGTAGAAAAACAGCCAACAATAGCAGCATTTCTATCTCTGAAAATACCACCACAAGCAGCAATACCAGGACAGGGGTGAGAAACACAACTACTACTACTACTACTACCACCACCACCACGACTACTACTACTACTACCACCACCACGACTACCACGACTACTACCACTACCACAACCACTACCACTACCACTACCACCACCACCACTACCACTACCACTACCACCACCACCACTACCACTACCACTACTACAACTACTACCACTGCTACTACTATTACTACTAGGCATGCTCACCACAAGAACAACAAAAGATAGGGGTGAGAAACACGAACATAAATATTTGTAAACAGAATGGAACAGTAATTAAGATGACATGCAACATACATTGCATGTCAATGCGAATGCAACATCACTATTCCGTATGCATGTGGCCAACAACTCTAACTCTGGAAATACGATTAGGAGTACATGTTCGGTTATCAACATGGATGATATGCCAGACCATGGGCCATCCCCGAACACTCTCACCAATCCTGAGAACGTATAGTGGCTAGTCAGGGTACTCAAGTTTATTCATTAGGTCACTCCGACAATAGGTAGCTAGCCCATGTCACCTAGAACTTCCATACCCAATGTATCCGCAAGGCCGGGTTAACACCAATCATGGCCTCCACTATCACGATTCATTGTTTGCTTTCCACCAAACATATCAATTTCAACGTATGATGCATTCAATGTTCATCAATATGCAAACACATGCCAACCATTCATGACATAATCGATCACATTGATTATTAACTATTACCATCCACGATGGTCATCAACAGCATCACTAATAATAACTCATCACTACCATTATTAACAACATCTTCGTTATTAACTTTATTATTTTATGACGTTCTTCTCTAACACATTCTATTTTAAAACATGAGGTTACATCCTAGTGTTAAGTAAGATCAAAGATCAAGTGTTCTTAAGCTCCTAAGGGTAACCTAAAGTCGTTAGATCATAACAAGCCTACATAACACTATCCATCAACCATAAGGGGTCAAAACTACTTCCGAACGCGCGAGAATCGATTCCTTAAAGTCAGGAATCGATTCCAGAAGTCCCAAATCGACTTCCCCATGATGGGAATCGATTTTCAAAAGGCCAAATCGATTTCAACAACATGGAAATCGATTCTGGGATGTTCAAATCGATTTCCAAGTGCTGGAAATCGATTTATGGGTGTCAGGTCGTGCAGAAACGGGTTTTCTGCACTATCGGACCATTCTACATTCTCTAATTGATATATCATTCAAGCCTAAGCTATTTATCACCAATTTAATTATTCTAACACTCAAAAATCATAGCCTAAGTGTTCTTGAACTAATCCTTGATCATCAGTCTCGTCTCGCTTTTATATTATCACCCTATAACTATGTTCTTATAGCATAAGGTTAACAAAACATCATATCATGCCATAAGCATCTTGCTCATCATCATCAACTCATCAACAATAATATAAATCATTAACTCATAATTATAAACATGTTATAGCATCAAATTATTCATCAATCAATACTCATATAGCCAGAAAACATTATAACAACATTCATAGGCATACGCAGGCATACATAGGGGTCATGGGTTAACCCCTTCATCTTAACCTATCCCAAAACCCACATATTCATGACCAATTTCTTCCCTCATACCTGGTATAACGATTGATAACCTAAGGGAAAGTGAAAAGAGGAAAGTTCCGGTACGGTTCCTCCTTATGGGTTCGCACGATCGCAGCACTGGAAGGCAGAGTCGATCTTTAAGCTAAGGATTGAAGGGGAAACTAACTCTAGGATTAGATAGCTCACCTTGGTTTCTAACTTTGGAAGATTAACTCTAGCAGCAGAGATAGACTTGCCAAGCAAAGGCGTTTTCTTGACGAAAAACATTAAAATGGATTCGTCTTTTGGGTTTTCAAGAGCAAGAGATCAGTGAGAGCTCTTAGGGATGAGTAGAGGCAACTTGTGAGTCTAGTAGGGTGTAAAGGCTAGGTTTAGGTCATACACTATGTATAAATAACTGTTAGGGATGTTTTAGGACGAATGGGCCGTACACAGCATAGCCCGTTAACACAAACATGTTTAAAACTGGTACACAAGCTTTGACAAGCATGGGAATCAATTCCACAACCATGGAAATCAATTTTCCATTGATCAAATCAATTTTCTTATAAAAGAAATCGATTTTGGCTTTCAGAAATCAATTTGCACTTGCTAGAATCGATTTCTTCAGCTGGAAACGATTTCATAAATCGATTTCCCCTTAAAAAAACGTGTTTTTGGCCTTGATACCTGAATAAGACTTGTAGATAATTCTCTAAGATTTCCAACGCATCCAAGATCACCCCAATCGGATGTCTAGAACTCAAGATTTGACCAAAACTGTGAAACAAGTTACTTGGATTGAATGGATTGACCATTCCTTAAGGCTGAACTACCCCAACTATGAACTTAGGCACCAAGAGCAAGCATAAACAACATATATACAACATATATAAGCAAGGATTAACATATATAAACATAGGGGTAAAAAGAAGGGTGTTACAATTCCACCCCTTATAAAAATTTCGTCCTCGAAATTTCTACTCACCTTGAGTAAACAGATGCGCATATGACTCCTTCATTTTGCTTTCCAATTCCCACGTAGCACTTTATTTTGTAGCTCCACTCCAAACGACCTTGACAAAGGGAATTTCCTTCGCTCTCAGCTGCTTTGACCCTTTGATCTTCAACCCGAAGCGGAAACACCTCAAAGGTCAAGTTATCCTTTACTGGAATGATATCGTGTACTGTCATATGGCTTGGGTCATGAACATATTTTCGAAGTTGAGGCACATGAAACACATTATGAAGGTTTGACAAGAACGGAGGTAAGGCTATTTGATAAGCGACTTCACGGACTCTTTTTAGAATTTGGTAAGGGCCAATGAATCTAGGAGTAAGTTTCCTCGCTTTCATTACTCTGTCAACCCCAGTTGTTGGAGTAACTCGCAAGAACATATGATCCCCCTCTTGGAATTCGAGAGTTTTTCTTCTCTTATCATGGTAACTCTTTTGCCTACTCTGTGCCACTCTCATCTTATCTTGTATCATCGTCACTTTCTCTTTAGTCTCTTGCACTACCTCAGGTCCTAACACAACATTCTCTCCAGGCTCATTCCAAACACAAAGGTGTCCTACACCTCCTCCTATACAAAGCCTCATAAGGTGCCATCCCAATACTGGAATGGAAACTATTGTTGCAGGTGAACTCTATAAGGGGTAAAAACTTATCCCAATTACCAGACTGCTCTAGCACACACACCCTCAACAAATCCTCTAAGGATTGGATTGTTCTCTCAGACTAACCATCGGTCTGTGGGTGATAAGTTGAAGTCAATCTAAGCTTTGATCCTAAGGCCTCATGCAAACTATCCTAAAATCTAGAGATAAATCTAGGATCTCTATCTGAAAAACTATGCTAGAGGGTACACCATGCAATCTAACTATCTCTCTGATAGACAACCCAGTCAACTTCTCTAATGAATATTCCATGTTCATAGGAATGAAATGGGCAGATTTGGTTAACCTGTCCACAATAACCCATATAGCATCACAACCAGCTGGAGTCCTAGGGAGTCCAGACACAAAATCCATAGAGATATTATCCCACTTCCACTCAGGAATACTCAAAAGGTTGCAACTTACCCGAAGGTTTCTGGTGCTCTATCTTAGCCTTTTGACACACTAAGCAAGCATAAACAAACTCAGCCACGTCCTTTTTCATCCTAGGCCACCAAAACATCCGTTTCAGATCCTGGTACATCTTTGTGGCTCCCGAGTGAACACTCAAACCACTCCTATGTCCTTCCTCAAGGATCAACTTCCTAAGCTCTGGAAAATCAAGTGTACAAACTCTATCCTGGAACCTCAAAATTCCATCAGTCCCTTCCTTAAAACTAAGGTTTCTACCCTGAGCAATCAACTCTCTCTAGTCTAAAAGGTATACATCTATCTTCTGCCCTTCTCTAATCTGATCCATCAAATTGCTAGTGATTTTTAACATTCCTAGCCTAATGTTCTTAGGGGTAACTTTCCAAGCTAATCTCAAGTCTCTAAACTCCTCGATCAAATCCATCTCTTTAACCATCAAGCCTGAAACATATAAGGTTTTTCTACTCGAAGCATTAGCCACTAGATTGGCATTACTTGGGTGGTAACTCAACTCAAACTCATAATCCTTAAGAAATTCCATTAACCTACGCTGTCTCATATTCAACTCCTTTTGGTCAAATAAGTATTTCAAACTCTTATGATCACTAAAGACCTCAAATCTAGCACCATAAAGATAATGCCTCCAAATTTTTAAGGCAAACACTACACCTCCTAACTCCAGGTCATGGGTAGGATAGTTCTTCTCATGGGTCTTAAGCTGCCTAGAAGCAGAAGCTACTACCTGACCATTCTGCATCAACACACCACCTAAACCTTGCTTCAAAGCATCACAGTACACTACAAAAGGTTCACTAGGATTGGGTAGCACTAACGCAGGTGCAGATGTCAACCTATTCTTCAACTCCTAAAAACTTTCCTCACACTTAGAGTCCCACACAAAGATCTGACCTTTCTTAGTAAGGCGGGTCATAGGCAAAGCTATCTTAGGGAATCCTTCTATAAACCTCCTATAGTACCCGACTAAACCCAAGAAACTCTTAACCTCGGTCACTGACTTAGGTGCTTCCCAATGGAGTACGGTTTGTACCTTAGCTGGGTCTACGACTATCCCTCCTTTAGAGATGATGTGTCCTAATAAACTCACCTCTTCTAACCAGAACTCACACTTAGACAACTTGGCATAAAACTGCTTTTCCTTAAGGGTTTTTAAGACTATCCTCAAGTGCTCCTCATGTTCCTCCCTAGTCTTAGAGTACACTAGGATATCATCCATGAAGACAACTACAAACCTATCCAAGTATGGATGAAAGGTCTTGTTCATGTAGTCTATGAACACAGCATGGGCATTAGTCACACCAAAAGGCATAACTAGGTACTCATAATGGCCATAGCGTGTTCTGAACGCACTCTTCGGAATGTCCTCAGACTTGACCTGAATTTGGTGATAGCCTGATCTCAAATCTATCTTAGAAAACACACAAGCTCCTATCAGCTAGTCCATAAGGTCATCTATTTTAGGAAGAGGATACCTATTCTTAATAGTCACCTTGTTGAGCTATTGGTAATCGATACACAACCTCATGCTGCCATCTTTCTTCTTTACCAACAACACTGGCGCTCCCCACGGAGACACACTTCTGGCCTAACAAAATGCTTCTGAAGCAATTCCTCTAACTGTTTCTTCAACTCAGCTAGCTCTAGAGGGGACATCCTATAAGGTGGTATGGATATAGGTCCAGTACCTGACACTAAGTCTATGCTGAACTCAACCTCTCTCTCAGGTGGCAAACTATAAACATCCTCGGGAAAAACCTCTGGTAACTCTCTCACAACTGGCATATCCTTAACCTCAGCCTTTCTCTCTACTTCCAGGGAAGATAAGATCATGTATACTTGGGCTTCTTTTCTAATAGAATCCTTGACTTGGTTGGCAGTTAGAAAACCCAGAACCTTAGGATCGACAATAGTTCCAAAAACAACAGTTTTATAAAAGCAATTTAAAAGGACATGATTGGCAGATAATCAGTCCATACCAAGAATAACAACAAGTTGTTTAAGGGGTAAGCATATAAGATCAACTATGAAATTTCTATCATCAATGACAATGGAACAACCTTTAAAAACATGTGCGGTAACAATAGGCTTATTGGTAGGGGTAGCAACAACTAGATCACATTCAAGAAGGGCAATGGGCAATCTAAGGTACTCAACACAATCATATGATATAAAGGAATGCGATGCCCAGGAATCAAATAACACTATTAAAGGAGTCCCTTTGATGAGGCACGTACCTTGAATCAGGTATTCAGATTGAGTTGCGCCAAAACAAGATCTTGATACCTACAATCCTATATCATCATCTATACTGAGCATGGATAATCATATAAGAGTACACAGAAGAGAACGAAACAGACACATACCCCAGCCTGTAGGACAACTTGGCTTTGATACCACTAAATGTGACACCCACTACCCCGTATTTAATAAAACATAAATAAAATCATACATATCTTTAAAATTAATATAACAATTAAAATAAAAACGTATCCTCAAGGGTAATGTGCATCACATCATCTATAACATCAAACGTAGGAATCTAAAATAGTCAAAATCCTTGAAAAAAAAACTCTGGAAAACATAGATAATAAACACAACCCAAATCCCGATGTCACATATCAGAGCTGGTATACATATACCGATAATACATCGGAATAAAACTAAACAATTGAATGTAAATCCTAACTACTACCACTACTAAGAGAGATCTCCACGGGATCACTCTTCGTCGGCATGCTCACCCTCCTCTGCACATACAACATAATACGCACAAGAACAACAAAAGATAGGGGTGAGAAACACGATCATAAATATTTGTAAACGGAATGGAATAGTAATTAAGATGACATACAACATACATCAATCAACACAGATATAATCAATATATATATATATATATATATATATATATATATATATATATATAATGCATGTCAATGCGAATGCAACATCACTACTCTATATGCATGTGGCCAACAACTCTAACTCTGGAAAGACGATTAGGAGTACATGTCCGGTTATTAATGTGGATGATATGCCAGACCATGGGCCATCCCCGAACACTCTCACCAATCCTGATAACGTATAGTGGCTAGTCAGGGTACTCAAGCATATTCATTAGATCACTTCGACAATAAGTAGCTAGCCTATGTCACCTGGAACTTCCATACCCAATGTACCCGCAAGGCAGGGATAACACCCATCGTGGCCTCTACTATCGCGATTCATCGTTTGCTTTCCACCCAACATACCAATTTCAACGTATGATATGTGCAATGTTCATCAATATGCAAACACATGCCAACCATTCACCACATAATCAATCACATTGATTATTAACTATGACCATCCATGATGGTCATCAACAACATCACTAATAATAACTCATTGCTACCATTATTAACAACATCTTCGTTATTATCTTTATTATTTTATGACGTTCTTCTCTAACACGTTCTATTTTAAAACATGAGGTTACATCCAAGTGTTAAGTAAGATCAAAGATCAAGTGGTCTTAAGCTCATAAGGGTAACCTAAAGTCCTTAGATCATAACAAGCCTACATAACACTATCCATCAAGCATAAGGGGTCAAAACTACTTCCGAACGCGCGAGAATCAATTCCTTAAAGTCGGGAATTGATTCTAGAAGTCCCAAATCGATTTCACCATGATGGGAATCGATTTCCACAAGGCAAAATCGATTTCCACACCATGGAAATCGATTCTGGGATGTTCAAATTGATTTCCAAGTGCTGGAAATCGATTTCTGGGTGTCAGGTTGTGCAGAAACGGGTTTTCTGCACTATCGGACCATTCTACATTCTCTAATTGATATATCATTCAAGCCTAAGCTATTTATCACCAATTTAATTATTCTAACACTCAAAAATCATAGCCTAAGTGTTCTTGAACTAATCCTTGATCATCAGTCTCGTCTCGCTTATATATTATCACCCTATAATTGTGTTCTTATAGCATAAGGTTAACAAAACACCATATCATGGCATAAACATCTTGCTCATCATCATCAACTCATCAACAATCATATAAATCATTAATTCATATTTATAAACATGTTATAGCATCAAATTATTCATCAATCAATACTCATATAGCCATAAAACATTATAATAACATTCATAGGCATACGCAGGCATACATAGGGGTCATGGGTTAACCCCTTCATCTTAACCTATCCCAAAACCCACATATTCATGACCAATTTCTCCCCCCATACCTGGTATAACGATTGATAACCTAAGGGAAAGTGAAAAGAGGCAAGTTCCGGTACGGTTCCTCCTTACGGTTTCGCACGATCGCAGCACTGGAAAGCAGAGTCGATCTCTAAGTTAAGGATTGAAGGGGAAACCAACTCGAGGATTAGATAACTCACCTTGGTCTCTAACTTAGGAAGATTAACTCTAGCAGCAGAGATAGACTTGCCAAGCAAAGGCGTGTTCTTGACGAAGAACACCAAAACAGGATTCGTCTTTTGGGTTTTCTAGAGCAAGAGATCAGTGAGTGTAACACTCCATTTTTTTTAAAGCTTTCTAAAAAGCTTTCTGATTTTAATTAATCAGTATTTGTTTGTTTGTATTTTATTGAAGGGTCTAGAGAGTGAAATAAATTAATCGGAGACCATATTCACGCTCTACGCTATCGTAGGAAGCTATGATTAAATTTTGGTCGAAAACTGAGACGAAGCCCGGTCTGCGATTTTCACTGACAGTAGTGTTTTACTACTATCAGGACTTAATTTGAACTCGTGAACGAGACAGTTAGTCTTAGAATCACGTTTCCTATATTTTCGAAAAAGTCCGTCCTGACGTTCGAAAATGAAAATAATATATTATATTCGGGTCGATAATCGTTCTGGGAGACGATTCGAGCCGTATAAGGGTTTTATGAGGCCCATGAGCAGATAATCTTCATGTCAAGGCTGTGTTAGGGCATCTAGGGACCCATACCAGTGTCATGATGATTTTGAAAATATCGGGACGCGAAATAACCAAATTGCCCTTGGTCTTTTTACTAAATTACCTTTTTAACCTTTCTTAACTCTTAAGTCATCTAACTTAAGAAAATATCTAAACTCTCTCACTCTCACTCTCCTCTCTATCTCGGCACTCTCTCTCTCTCCCCCTCCATCTTCTTCTTCTTTCTTCTTTCTTCTTCTTCTTCCTCCATTTTCTTCTTTTCTCCATTTCTTCATCTTCATTTTTCTTCAACTTCCACAAAGTTTTTCAAGAAAGTTTGTGAAGAAAAGTTGATCCTCTCATCCTTCTCTATCGTCTAAGAGGTATAGATTTCACTCTTTGGCCCTCAATCTTCTTTTTCTTCCATTGAAATCTATGGTTTTAAGTTTTAAGATCCAAACTTCAAAAATCTCTAGAAAATTGTAAAAAAATCCTTTTAATGCCAAACCAATTTCTACAATCTAGTTTCATCCTATACTATCATAATCCAAGAGCTTGCCATCAAATAAGCTCTCTAGCATATTTAATTTGGAGGAACCGAACCCTAACAATTTGGGGGGAAAATGGGTTTTTGTTCAATACTCATGATTTCACCTATTTCATTCCTTAATCATGTAATCCAAGTGATTAGGAATCAAAATCAAACTTTCACCTATTTTTCATGGTGAGGGCCGAAACCCAATTTTGTTGGTCTAAGGGGTTTTGGTTCAAATCTCTGATGATTGATCATGGATTGTGTCTTAGGTATGCTTAAGGATCATTAATCCAAGAGTTGGTAGAATTTCAACATCCCTAGCCTATTTAATTAAATAGGGGCAGCAACCTAGTCCTAAGGTTAGGGGAGTGTTTGATTTAACTGTACTGATTTCTGTTTGTGTTTTGTTGTATAGAATCGGACAGGACTCGAACATTCAACCGCGCACCCGATTGACAGTTGTGGAGTCGTAACCGGAGCTGCACGTGAGAATCACTAAGGTGGGGAGAAAGAACCTATATCGTCGGGAAGGCAAGCTTAGTATAGAGTACATATATGTGTGTAGAGGAACCCTTAAGCCCTACTAGAGGTTGAGCCCTGGATAAAGTGCATGGACCCTGGGTGTAGGTACTTTTGGGCTATCACCACTAAGTTGATGATATGGCTATTGTGATTGATTGAGGTTGATGTGTTGAATTGTTTATTTGATTATCTGTTGGTTTTATTTTGTTGAACTGCCTACGTGATGAACTGCTATCAGATTTTATGATGATATCTGTATTGGTTAAACTTCTGTTGTGATTTGGATGGTTGAGTGTTGATGAGAGTATGGTGAGTGTTGACGTTGTTTGGGTTGATACCATTATGGTCCCGACCATGGAGCTGTGGCTCGTAGACGCAAGGCGTTGTGATGCTGATGTTGATGCTGATGTGATGTTGATGTTGATGTGATGCGATGTGTCGTGGTCGTGGTCGAGTGCGTAGGCGTGAGGTATTGGTATCAACCTACAATGCATGTTTGTTGCATAGCATATCATTTCATACCACAGCATTTTGTCCCAAAGGGGGATGTCCAATTGGGGACGTGTTACTTTAAATCCCGAGGTGGGATGTGATGTGATGTGATGTAATCCCGACGGGGATGTCCAACAGGGGACGTGATGTATCGGCCGACATGCATATTGGGAAGTCAGCATATACATAGGGAATAGTATCCCTCTTATAGGCTTATTTGAGAGAATGATGTTTGAGATGATTGTGATGGGTGACTTAAGAGATAGGTGATGTTGTGTTGTATAATTTATATGTGATGTGTGATGCATGTATATATGTATATATATATATATATATACATATATATATATATATATATATATGCTGTACTGATGCCCCTCTCCCATATTGATGATATGTGTTTCTTATCTCCTGCTATTTTCTATATGTGTTGCTCTTGCTCTTATTTTATGGGAAGATCTCGAGGAGGAATCAATTGCTGAGGAGCTGGACAACATTCCTTACGAGCCTGACGCCGGAGGACCTGCCACGGACCCTAACCTCGAGAGGTTGGGCAATGATCGTGATTAGCTGGAGAGTTGTCTCTCGGCCTACTTTTCATAATTTTATTTTGGTTTGTACTAATATACTTTGTATGTATACGCTATTACTGTAGCCCTATTGAGGGGGCAAGTGATGTATGTGATATATTTTCTTATTTTTTAAATCTGTGTACTCTGAGGTTGAGGTGTTGCGTGCTGTAAATTTGTTTTGCTTCCCGCTCATTTTTTCTACTTCGCTTCGTATTAATAAGGTGCGCCAACGATTATTATGCGATTAAGGCTAGTTAATATCTTAGGTTCTTTAATGGGACTGCAGGTCATCTCAGTGAGAGCTCTTAGGGATGAGAAGAGGCAACTTGTGAGTCTAATAGAGTGTAAAGGCTAGGTTTAGGTCATACACTATGTGTAAATAACTGTTAGGGACGTTTTAGGACGAATGGGTCGTACACAGCATAGCCCGTTAACACAAAAATGTTTAAAATGCGTACACAAGCTCTGACAAGCATAGGAATCGATTCTACAAACATGGAAATCGATTTTCCATTGATAAAATCGATTTTCTTATAAAAAAATCGATTTTGGCTTTCCGAAATCGATTTGCACTTGCTGGAATCGATTTCTTCAGCTGGAAATCGATTTCTCAAATCGATTTACCCTTAATAAAAACGTGTTTTTGGCCTTGACACCTGAATAAGACTTGTAGATAATTCTCTAAGCTTTCTAACGCATCTAAGATCACCCCAATCGGATGTCTAGAACTCAAGATATGACCAAAACCGTGAAACAGGTTACTTGGATTGAATGGATTGACCATTCCTTAAGGCCGAACTACCCCAACTATGAACTTAGGCACCAAGAGCAAGCATAAACAACATATATACAACATATATAAGAAAGGATTAACACATATAAACATAGGGGTAAAAAGCAGGGTGTTACGTTATACCTATGACCCGTGAGATGTGGTCATCAGTACACTCAGATAATAGTCTCAATGTATTATTATTATCCTTATTAATAATAATACTTGACTATGGATATTTAAGAATAGTGTTCTATAATTTAATGGCATCTCACTGCCAAGTCATACTTGACGTTCCATTAAATGAATTACCTATTCTTAGGACTTTATTATGCGATAAATATGACCATCAAATATAACATAATAAATAGATGCCTTATACATATATCAAATATGTGATCAAAGTCATTATACAAATGATTATCTATTCAAAATAGATTGGCCACTAGGGCTTACCCCAACAATCTCCCACTAGCACTAGAGCCAATTAGGCATCAATATAACACCCATCAGTCTAGTATGAGTGTCATGCTACCACTGAGCAAGAGACTCTAATAGTGGATTGTTCAGTGTTGTCATTCTGCGCATCTTCACACCTCCTCTATCGATCATTTATCGAATGAGATGGAAGCACTCAAGTATACGTTCGGATCATTGGTGATATCAAGTTTCCTTATCATCATCGCAATGAGATCAATGGAGTTCGCAAAGTTAGGATCATCGATTAGTTCATAAATGAACTTCCTGATCCAAACAATCTTTAAATTTGTATTTAGGGCAACTACATCTGTAGCTTTCTGCACATCGTCACATCTCCTCTATCAATCATCCATTGAATGAGATGGAAGCACGTAAGTATATGTTTGGATCGCAGGTGAGATCAAGTTTCCTTAGCTTAGGCGATTACTCCATCATCATCGCAACGAGATCAATTGATTTCGCAAAGTTAGGAACTTTGATTAGTTCATAAATGAGAAAACAAGAAACCTTTTCAAGCTCATAGTGCCACCATTAAGGTAAAACACAAAACCAGACTGCGATCTAAAGTTGTCCTTATCGGTTTGGAAGCTAGCATTAGTGTAACCCATTACAGTGAGATCTTCCTCACCATTTCAGATCAAGAATGAATCCTTAGTTCTTCTCAAGTACTTAAGGATATTCTTGACTTCGGTCCAGTGACACTGGGATTGGATTTGTACCTTCTCTTCATGCTCAAAGCATATGAGATATCTGTTTGAGTACATATCATGGCATACATAACAGAGATTCAATTGCCGAAGCATATAGAATCTTATTCATGTGTTCCCTCTACATCTGATGTAATAGGGATTGTCCCTTGGACAGGTATATGCCACGTGACATAAGAAGATACCCTTTTTGGAATCATGCATATTTAAAGCGCCCAAACACTTTGTCAATTTATGTACCTTTGACTAAGGCCTAACAATTTCAGCGATCTATCTCCATAGATCCTGATTCCTAATACATAGGACGTTTCGCCTAAGCTCTTCACTGAAAAATAATTCCTTGACCATGTTTTCACATTTTATGGTGTTGGCATATTGTTTCCATAAGTAGTATGTCATGCATATACAATACGAGAAAAAATAATTATGCTCCCACTAACCTTCTTGTACACACATGGCCCATCCTCGTTCTTGATGAATCCAAACTGTCTTATAGTTTACATCAAAACGAAGATTCCAACTTCTAGAAGTTTGCTTTAATCCATAAATGTATGTTTGTAACATGTAAAACTTTTCTAGCATTCTCTGAATAGACAAAACTCTTAGGTTGTGTCATGCACACATCCTCGAGAAGATTACTGTCAAGGAATGCTGTTTTGACATTCATTTGCCAGATCTCATAGTCATACTATGAAGCAATAGCAAGTGGGATCTGAATCAATGCAACTGGACAAAAGGTCTCATCATAGTCATACTATGAATTTATTTGAAACCTTTCGCAATCAATCGCGCCTTGAAGGTAATCACCTTCCCATCCATGTTAGTCTTCTTGTTGAAGACCCACTTGCATCTTATGGGTTTTACCCCTTTCTGGTGACTCAACTAAGGTCCATACCCGATTAGTGTACATGAATTTTACTCCAGATCCCATGGCTCCTAGCCACTTCTCAGAATCTAGGCCAATGACGGCCTCCTGGTAAGTCACAGGCTCATCATGATCCATGAGCGGTTCATCACCTTCTTGAGTTAGGAGTATTCCATATCTCTCAGGTTGATGACATGTCCTGTTTGACTTACGCGAGTCTTGTGTTACTTGAACTGGTGGTTGGACCACAAAATCTTGTGGAATCGGTTCTTGTTCCATTGCAGGCGGGTCAATACTTAGTGGTGCTTGGATTTATCCAAGTTATACATTCCTCCCATTATTTACTTGGGAGATGTGTTCCTTCTCAAGGAACACTTCAGTCCTAGCGACAAACATTTTGTCCTCGGAGGTGTTGTAGAAATAGCGTTCGTTTGTTTCCTTAAGACACCCCACAAAGATACATTTGTCAGACTTGGGTCAAAGTTTATCTGAGACTAAATGCTTCAATAAACTTGCCACCTTAAATCTTAATGAAAGACATACTTGTTCGCATACCAGTCCATATCTCATATGGTGTCTTTCAGCTGTTTTAGATGGAACACGGTTAGGTGTGAAAGCTGTTGTATGTAAAGCATATCGCCTGAAAGAGTCAAAGAAGTCTGATTGACTCATCATAGATCGTACCATGTCCAACAAGGTGCGATTTCTCCCTCCAGACACACCATTCCATTATGGTGTTCCAGGAGGAGTGAGTTGAGATGTAATCTCATACTCTTTCAGATAGCAATCAAATAGCTGGGTTAAGTACTTACCACCACGATTTGATCGCATGATCTTAATACATTTCCAAAATTAGTTCTCCATTTCATTCTTTGAATTCTTTGAACATTTCAAAGATTTCTGACTTGTGTCATACAAAAATCCATCTTTACTGAAGCGATCAATAAATGAGACGAAGTACGGAAACTTGTCTTCTAGCAAACTTATTTAGAGGCCCTCATACATCACATTGTATCATGCCAAAAGATTACTAGCCCTTCCACCTTACTAGTGAATGGAGCTTAGTCATCTTTCCAAACAAGTAAGATTCGCAGACCTCAAACAATTCATAATTGGATGAGTCCAATAGTCCATATTAGTAGAGCTTGGAAATGTGTTTCTTACTTATATGGTCTAAAGATATTGCTAAAGACATAGAGGGTCCAAATCACTTGGTTTGACCCTATTCGCATTTATGTTATAGATGGACATATCGAGATCAAGGACACAAAGTCCATATCTCATATGAATACAAGGATTGAAGACATCAGTTGAATAAATGGAACAACAGTTGTCCATTTATTGCAACTTAAAATTCTTTCTTGTCTATACAAGATATAAAAATGATGTTTCTATTATCAAATGGAATAAAATAATAGTTATTTACTTCCATTAATGCCCATAAGGCAAATTCAAACTCTTATAGTTAATGTAGCAACTTTTTCTCCATTTCCACTCATAGAGTAGAACTTTACCTAATGGTAAATTCAAATTCCTATAGTCAATGTAGCAACTTTTGCTTCATCTCCACTCATAGGGTAGACCTTTACCTAATGGTAAATTGAAACTCCTATAGTCAATGTACCAACTTTTGCTTCATTTTCACTCTTAGGGTAGACCTTTACCTTTTAGTCAATGTCCTACTCATTTTGATCATTCACATTAATGTGAGATCCATATGTGGTATCCAATACCTATAATGTTGGAGTAGATATGTTGACTTTTATAACAAATATGCCTGAACAGGAAGTCATACTTCATTTCTTGTCTTTATACTCTTTCTAGTACCTCTTATGCCTTGCTAGCTCTTGTTAGAGCATCATAAGGTGCATGATCATATCACACATCTCTATGATTACAAGCATGAGATGTCATATACCAATAGTATCGACTTGATGCTTCTATTAAGCATCCATTTCCACCCTTATGGCAGTAGCAACAAATTGCTTGAGAATTAATTGTTTGAGAACATACAGTTCTTTTCTCGTACTTGAAGACAATCCTCAAAATATGTACCAATGCATAAAATTAATTCTAGATAACTCATCCTTCTCAAGGATGTATCGCAACAATAAAATAAAAGTTGTGATTGTAGCCATGGTTATTTTATACAGAAACATACAAAATATAAGTATCATGATTAAAACATATTTAATAGGTCTTTTATTAAATACGCACCCACTATTTTACTCAAATCAATGACCCTCATCATTGACTCAGAAAATCCCATTGAAAGATTTTCTAGTAGGACCAAGATCTATATTTCACCTCGTTCTGAGTCAGTTGTGGCTGATCGCCCAGAACTCAGCTATTTAGGTAGGAAACTCCTTTCCAATTACATTCAATGTAATTCTTGGATCAGTTGGGTGAATAACTCCTTATTCTAATTCATCATATGGATTAATGCCCAACCCCATGCCTCTAAGCCGTTTCAATCCTATTGAGTACGTTTAGTTAAGTTCAACCTAATGGGTGGCAGTAGGTTATTTCACCTTTCGCGCCTCACCGGAATATATTAAGGTGCTCAGCTATATCATGACCCACACGTAAATGATTCTGGCCTTGACGAGTGCCACGCACTAGGTGGCATTTAATAACTTAATTTATTGAGGAAATTTAATAATTAAGTGATCTGATCAGCTTGTGTATCATATAAACGTCTCTTATAGCATACATTGCATACTAGTTTACATACATTCAAAACATATTAAGCATACAATGACATACATGCTATCATACAATTTAAATTCCAAATTTAAATCATACATCTCATACATTTTATGCATCACATACATAAACATACAAGACATATAAAAGGTATTATGATTATGGCCTCCTAATGTGCAATAATTAAAACTAATTATTACAATGTTTGACCTTGAGCAAACTTCCAAAGTTCCTCCCATTGGCATCATGATTTGGTGTTGCCTCCATGTCAACCGAACAATTTACAAAATTTAAAATAAAATAAATAAAGTAAATGTCACGACACGCAGACCGTATTTATAAAATAAATACAATAAATCACAACATGCAGGCTGTATTTACCAAATAAAATTAAACACTAAAACTAGAGCCATAACCATATACCGCACATTTAATAAACAATTTATAAATATGCAAATGGAACAAAATCACATTTTGTCCATCAACACGACAGTGCCAAACGATGCACGGCCGTGCTGAAAACTCGCTGACGCTGTTCAACATGTACACGGCCATGCCAAACGGCATGCGGTCGTGATGAAAACTCGCTGACGCTGTTCAAAAGTGGCACGATCGTGCCAAACGGCCCACGACCGTGCAACGCGTTCGCTAACGCTAACTCAAACGTGCATGGCCGTGCTACAGGGAGCACGGCCGTGCCAAACGGCACAGCAAGATTCCAGAAGCGAATCCTTGTTTATGTCAGGAGCACAACCAAGCACACAAAACATATTCAAAGAGATTTATGTCACATACAAATCATACAAACATGCTTTTAAACATACAAATCATATTTAAAAGCAATAAACATGTTATCATACAATGGCAAACAATCCTAGGATACATGGCAAACTACAACCAGACTCTCTAATACCACTGTTGCGGTTTCAAGAGTGATAATTTTTAAAAACAATTTATAAAAACCTCTTGAGTGAAAAAACACCTTTACTAA
The DNA here is from genome assembly GCA_039655645.1 of Ammopiptanthus mongolicus. Taxonomy (NCBI): domain Eukaryota; kingdom Viridiplantae; phylum Streptophyta; class Magnoliopsida; order Fabales; family Fabaceae; genus Ammopiptanthus; species Ammopiptanthus mongolicus. Next base: position 48,671,453 of record CM077347.1, read on the forward strand.
AAGACCACGTATCGCACATGAATCACAAGGATATTGTGTTTACCTCTTGAAGCGTAGCTTTACCACGAACACTGTGAGCACGTCAGCAACACTGGTAAATCACGAACAATGCTACAGTGTTAATGACAACTTGATGTACATAGCTATAGAACAGCAGATCCGAGGAACACTACTGCTATCACCACAAAGGGAGAGGTTCTTCTCTATCACCAGTATTGCAAAGTAGCAATACCTCTACTTAGTCTATGCGAGCAAACCAACGTCAGAGATAGCGTAGTGCTAGCTATCAGGATTGGAAGAGGTGCGGCACACAGAGGGAGAAAGGAGGCGCGGCTGTCAATAGAGTACAGCGGCTGTTATGAGTGCTCTGTGTTGTGTGTGCCTTATGTGACGTGCACAACTTACTAATAGCGGTCACTCACTTAACCTAACCCAATTGGGCTACTGTACGCTATATGCCCAAGTTTAATTATTAATTAAATCATATTTAATTAATCAATTAAACTAATCCCATTTGATTATTGATAACTCTTTTTATGAGGAGTTATTTGTACCTTTATCACTTGTGTTTTTGTGGTCTTTGAGTATTTTGAGTTTATGTTTTAGTATTTTAGTGTGGTTTTGTGGTGAAGTGTATTTCATAAGAGTCTTTTGTGAGTTTTAGTGTTTTGGGTATCTTTTGGAACTATTTTTAATATTTGAGTGTGAGCTTTCTGTGCAGGGCATTTTGTGGAGATGTATGCGCTAATCTGGAAACGTTGCTCTGGGATATGCTGTAGCAATCGTAGCTGAAGCTGACTGGGGACAAGGACAAAGGCACAAAACATTCTCTTACACATTGAGTTGTCCTTCGCTGATAAGGACAGTGTCCTACATGTGGGACTGATTGTTGGTGCATTGAAGTCAGGGCACTGGGCCAAGGACATTTGTCCTAATCAGTCTTTAGCCCAAAAAGGATGAGAGAGGAGAGGGCCTTGAGACAGGCTGGCAAAAAGAACCCTAAATGGGGGACAGCAAGAGAAGGATCAGACATCTTCTTCTTCTTCCCTACTGGAGCAAGGACAGCAGCTGCGCCCCTTTCTCTCTCTCCCCTCCATTGTAATGGCTTCTTCTTCCATTTCTTATTTTTATCTTTGTTTTTGTAAGCTCAATATGAGCTAAACCTCTTGTAGCTATGGGATGTTGAACTTGTAATGGATTTCTAGTGAATGTTATGTTATGCCTTGCTATTGCATTTTCTATAAATCTGATTTGGTTGTGTTTTAATTGAGCTTGATCACCTTAGTTAGAACTTGAGCTCACGGCTGCTTGGAAAAGCTAAGTGTAGCAGAACTGTTTTATAGATATGAGTAAAATCATTAAGTGGAAAGTTATGATGAAGAGTGATTTAGGAACGAACATTCTAACTCTTAGGCTAGCTGGAACGAGCTTCAGTGAGGCATGAATGTAACTAATATGGACCTAGGAGACGTTTAGTGAAGTTCATCTCAGAACTGTTTGAAAACAAACTTTCATTTCCTGGAGCCAAATTGCTGTAGCATTGCAAACACATAACTGAACTAGACTGAAGTTGCAAGGGACACTTCCCCATAGCTGTTTTACTCAATCTATTGACAAATCCGTTTTTATTGCTCAAGCATTTATTTTTACCAAAACTGTCCTGGATACACACACACAAATCATTTGTTACTCTTTGTTAATCTTGATTAATAGAACCATTGATTCAAACTTGTACTCGATTCACCATATAATCCTCGTGGGAACGATCTCACTTACACTTTATTACTTGTTAAAAGATTGTGTATACTTGCACAAGCACATCAACCATTTTTATAGCAACAATTATTAATTAAATCATATTTAATTAATCAATTAAATTAACTCTCTGAACATTTGCTCTATGCATGTGACTCTATAAGTTCTGAATTAATTGGAAATAATATTAATTATTATTAATTATATTAATAATCAATTAATATTAATATTATAAACAATGGGCGGCATCTAGCAATACATCATTGCTACCCATTTAATTAGAATATTGGTGATACAATTAAAACCATATTGTAACCATATATAATGTGAAGTCAACGTCCTTTCATCTCATTATCTTAATTGAACACAAGACATAAATGTGTCATCCTTGTTAAGTCCCATTATTTATTTCTTGATCTAGTAATTGACGTAGATCATGTGAGCCCAATATCTTATATTGTCCCACCTTAGCATGACCATGCATTTCTACGTCGCATACCATTAAGAGGACTATAGACATTACTCCAGTTATGTAGGAGGGACGAATCCTATCTACATCACTCACATTCCTCAACATGTTTCATTGCAGGCCCAATAACTACCATTATAGTTATCCTGTTACAGACAAAGTTTAATAGTATCAAAGCCTATAACTACATATGTTAGGAATCGTAGTGACTTCAAGTCGAAGGACTACTTCACTATGGTCACCATGAGAATCGCTCATGACACTTACATAACTTTTATTCAGTGTTTTCATAACGGGTCACTCCAATATAAATATTCTACTAATATTTATACCTATGCGAAGACTTGATATCTTATACCTATGACCCGTGAGATTTTGTCATCAGTACACTCACATAATAGTCTCAATGTATTATTATTGTCCTTATTAATAATAATACTTGACTATGGATATTTAATAATAGTGTTCTATAATTTAATGTCATCTCAAGGTCAAGTCATACTTGACGTTCCATTAAATGAACTACCTATTCTAAGGACTTTATTATGCTATAAATATGATCATCAAATATAACATAATAAATAAATGCCTTTTACATATATCAAATATACGATCAAAGTCATGATATAAATGATTATCTATTCAAAATAGATTGGCCACTAGGACTTACCCCAACATGTACTTCATCAAAGGATCCTCAGATTTTGGTTGTCTCTCCTCTTGGTTAGACTGGTTTTGCAAATAAAGAGGCCTATAGTCATTCTATTTTGAACCTTAGCTATTTTGATGATCATTCCATGAGAAATCAAGACAATCCTTCCACTCTAAATCGTGTAGGTCATTCTGCCACTTGGGGTTGGTCCTTATGTAATTCACCTCCTCAATTTGCTGAACTTTAGATTTGGCTTGTGATTGAGCTTGCATTAAGATCTCCATTTGTTTTGAAAGTGCTTCAAGTTTGGACTCTAGTGTCGTGTTGGCATTAACTTGATGAACTTCAATTGGCTTCTTGACAATATGACTATCTCCTTGAGACCATTGGTAATGGTTGGCTGACATTTTTTCAATCAAGGTGTGAGCTTCATCAGGTGTTTTCTTCAAGATAGAGCCTCCGCTAGCAGCATCCAAATTGGATCTATCACATTGAGAAAGCCCAATATAAAAAATCTGCACCTGAATAGGAACTGAAAAGCCATGACATGGGCATCTTCGAATCAAGTCCTGGTATTGATCCCATGCTTGAAATAAGTATTCATTCTCGAACTGCACAAAATTAGTGATGTCAGATCTAAATTTAGTAGATTTAGAAGGAGGGAAATATCTAGCCAAAAATTGGCGAGTAAGTTGGTTCCAAGTAGTGTTGGAACCGGTAGGTAGAGATGATAGCCATTGATCAGCTTTGTCTGAAAGAGAGAATAGGAATAGCCTCAATCTGATAGCATCTGTGGAAACTCCACTATACTTGATCAAATCTATGACCCTTAAGAATTTCTTCAAGTGAGCGTTAGGATCTTCATTGGGCAGTCCAGTAAATTGCCCAGAGCTTTGGACCATAGACACCATCGCAGGCTGGATTTCAAAGTTGTTGGCATCCACTGCAGGATTGGTGATGCTATCCGTCACTTCAGCAGAGGGGGTAAAGTAGTCCAGCAATGTCAGTCTTTCCCCTATGATGTTATCCTCTCTTGCTTACCTCCGCAGCCTGTGAAAAGTCCTTTCAACCTTCTTATTAGAAACTAGATCAAGAATTTTAGAACGCGTCAGCATACAAAGAGAGAGAATAAAAATAAAATAAATAAATGTTTAAATTAACTAGAATTTTTTTCTTCCAATAATACTTAAAGATCACAAAATGTAAAAAATAAATCCTCGACAACGGCGCATAAAACTTGCTGCGTTCAAAACACACTTAAGGGCAGTGTACCCTGTCGCAGAAGTAATATAGGACGGAAGTCCAGATATCGTACCCTAGAGATTAATTTAGATATCTACGTGATAATGCAAGTACTGGAATAGGGAAATCCTTATACTATTTAGACTAATAAAGGACTTAAAGAAATAAATAATAGTAAAGCTTATGGTAGAAGATAATAAAAGAAGAATAAAAAGAGAGTTTAGAAATCAAGAGTTAAGAGCCTAGAGCAGTGGTTTCACTTGTGTTTTCAATACCGCCCAAATCCTAATCCTATTCAGTTTTGCATTTGCTTTTTGAGTACCAATCCCTCTACAAAAACTATTAATTGTTTCTCAAGCAATTAATATTCTTTTCCCCAAATAAACCCAATGGTTGTCAGGCAAAGAGTTTAAATGATTAGAAAGCATAAAGTGTAAAGAAGTTGAATGATTGAAAGGAATAAATCACGTTTTCTCAAATCTAGATATTAAACCCTGGCTATCCTATAGGTCTACCAGTTTAATTGGGATTGATAGCCAAAATGTCAATCAATTGATTAAGAGCATACAAAGGGTGCGCAATCCTAGTATGGGATGAAGAACAACAGAATAACACTATTCAAATTGCAACCTTGAAACCAAATAGAATTGAATTAAAGCTAAGACATAGCGAAAATGGTTTCTACTAACACAAGATCCACCACAACTCTAGTGGTGAATTTAGCTACTTATAGTAATAGATAAAACCAAAATCAATAAAGAGAAACACATCCTGAATAGTTGAAGAGGGAGAAGTGTCTCCAACTTAACCTCCAGGCGCCAAATCCTACTCTAGAAATCAAAACTACAAAACTAAAACTAAAACGAGAGTATAGTACTCAAAGAAAATAAAGAGATGGTAGAAAGAACAAAAGATTCAAATATTAATATGTCTTTAGAGTGGCACAGAGGACCTCTATTTATAACACAAAGTGCGGACCGAGCCTTGATTCTGGTCTTCAGTTTCATTGGCATGGGCGTGCTCTTCACTCAGCATGGGCGTGCTCTTCAGCATATCAGGCCTGCTCAAATATGTCAGGGCTTACTGACTTCGTAAATCAACGTTCTAGTGCACGGGCTGTAGCACGGGCGTGCTCTTCAGTTGGCACGGCCGTGCTCTTTGCAATTGGGGCTGTGCTTGCTTCTGTCAGGCCTTTCTTTACTGAGTCAACCCTTTCTTCAATATGGCAATGGTGTGCTCTCGTGTGGCACGACCGTGCTAAGTCTTCAGAGGTCAGCTTTAAGCTTTTTGTAAGGCTTTGTTTGGATGAATATCTTTGGGAGGTTGGCACGAGCGTGCTCTCGCATGACACGACCGTGCGAACATCAAAACTTCAGTATATTGCCCAATTTAGCTTTAAAACCTTCTATTTTCTTCAAAAGTCCATTAAACTGCCTCTGAACGTCAATTCTGTCAAAACTTAAGTAAAAAGGTGAAATATAATAATATTTATCCAGAAATGCATTAAAATTCGACCCAAATACCCTCTATAAAATGCATAGAATTGAGGTTCATCAGGCCACTTGGGAAGACCTTGATTCTTCTGAAGAAGAAGAAGAAGAAGAAGAAGAAGAAGAAGAAGAAGCAAATGAGGAAGCAAACCTCTATCTTTGGTCAAATGTGCAAAATGAAGACTCCTCGGACGATGAACAACTTGTTGTTCCCAAAAAAGAACTCAGGAAGTCACTCCTTAAAGAGGTTGGAATGTTCCACCCATTTTCAATGGAACTGACTATCCTTAATGGAGATCCGTGTTTCAAATATACGTCCAAGCTCAAAACTTTGAGTTATGGAATGTATTCATTGGTGGTGATCATCGTCCAACAATAATTCTTGAAGACGGCTCTACAATGACTAAGCTCGAAGCTGACTGGACGGACGAAGATGTCAGAAGGTACTCGTTGAATGCTCGTGCTAACTGTTGTCTCATGAATGCCTTGGATCAACCAAGATTGGAGATGGTGTTACGGTTCCAAACTGCAAAGGAGAAGTTGGCAACCTTAGATGCCCTCTACAAACCAAGGAGCCCTCCTACGTCCAATCTCTGCCTGATGGCCAATGATACTTCGGACGATGAGTCGATCGAAGATGAGGTATCTAACTCTGACTCTTTACAGGAAGCTTACGATGAGCTTCTTACTGATTCTTCTTTACTGCATCATCAATATATATTGCTTAAAAAGAAGTTTTCCAAAATGAGCAGAGAATTTGAAAATACCTGCAATCAAAATAAATAGCTTATTGAAGAAAATAATAAGCTAAAAGTTGAGAATGTTAGTCTTACTGACAAACTCTCCTCTGAGTCCTATGCACCTTGTGAAGTTGTAAGATTTCAACAAGAGGTATCTAACCTAACTAAGAGCATATCTAAGTTGGTTGGAGGATCAGAGAAGCTAAATTTGATACTGAGGTGCACTAGATCATCTCATGAAAGTCTGGCCTAGGCTATGTGAATGAGAAACAGAAGTATCTCATAAGGTATCAAAACCAAAGTCTTATCAGAAAGTTTCTAAGTTTAATAGATACCTAAAAGAAACCAAATCTCATGCATTCAATACCTATTGCAACATTTGTGGTAAAACCGGTCATATTACTTCTATGTGCATTCACAGAAAGAAAAATTTTATGCATGGATGAAGTTATCAAACTAACAAGAAAGGACCCACGTCTATCTGGGTACCTAAAAAAAAAATGATAATACCTGTTGCAGATTTACTTAGCAACACAAAGGAAACCCCAGTCCTGATACTTGGACAGTGGATGCTCATGTCACATGACGGGAGAAAAGTCTATGTTCCAAGACCTCCGCAATAAGTGTGGTGGATGAGTTAACTTGGGAGGTAACCAGAGAGGAAAGATAGTTAGAATAGGTAAGGTTAGTAAGTACCCTTTTCCTTCTATTGATAACATTTTACTAGTTGAAGGGTTAAAACACAACTTACTTAGCATAAGCCAATTATGTGATAGTGGGTCTGATGTTTCCTTCAATAAAGGTGAGTGTATAGTCAAGAACCCTGATGCGGCCATCTTATTCACTTTCGCAAAATAATCTTTGCAAGATTAACTGGGGGGAACTCTCAAATCAGAGTATATCATGCCTAGTGTCTGTTGAAGATGAGCGATGGATCTGGCACGAAAGACTTGATCATGCAAGTCTGAGATTAATCTCAAGACTAAACAAGCATAACCTCGTAAGAGGTGTACCAAAGATTGTGTATAGATCGGACACTCTCTGTGATGCTTGCCAGAAACGAAAATAAGTTAAGAACTCTTTTGAGTCCAAGAACATTGTTAGTACTTCAAGGCCATTAGAGATGTTATATCTTGATTTCTTTGGTTCAACAAGAACTGCTTCTGTCAGTGGTAAGAAATATGGGCTTGTCATAGTAGATACTACACAAGGTGGACATAGGTTAAGTTCCTTTCCCACAAGGATGAGTCGTTCAAAGTCTTTGTTATATTCTGCAAACGTGTTCAGAATAAAAAAAGGCATATGTATAAGCTCAATCAAAAGTGATCATGGAGGTGAATTTGAAAATGAGCTTTTCCAAAGGTTCTATGATGAAAGTGGTATTCATCACAATTTCTCTGCACCTAGATTACCACAACAAAATGGTGTTTTTGAGAGAAAGAATAGATCTCTTCAAGAGATGGCTAGGGCAATGCTCAGTGATAATTCAGTCCCCAAGCGCTTCTGGGATGAAGCTGTAAATACTTCCTGTTACATTCAGAATAGAATATACATATGACCTATTTTTAATATGACTCCTTATGAATTGTGGAAAGGACATAAACCCAATTGTCAATGTTTCATTTTAAATACTAAGGATCAACTTGGTAAGTTTAATGCCAAAGTAGATAATGGAACACTGTTAGGATACTCAGAAATGTCTAAAGCTTTTAGAGTGTACAACTCTAGGACTCTAGTTGTTGAAGAATCCATCCATGTTAAATTGGATGACAAACAACCTAATAAGAGATTATCAGAGCTAGATGAATCTTTTGAAGATATGAATCTGAATGATGTAGAAGATCGTCCAACGATTAAAAAGGATGACACATCAGATGCAACTCAAAACGCATCGGATGCTTCAACGTCTCAGCAAGTTGCTAATACTCCACGTTCATGGTAATTCAGGACTTATAATCCTGAGGGTCAAATCATTGGTAAACCAAATGATAGAGTTCGGACAAGGTCAACATTTAGAGAATAAGTTGATTCAGCCTTTATCTCTGAATTGGAACCAAAGTATTTGGATGAGGCCTTACTGGACGAAAGTTGGATCCTTGCTATGCAAGAGGAGCTTAACCAGTTTCAACATAGTGATGTTTGGACGTTGGTTCCTCTGCAAAAGGATAGGTCTGTCATTGGAACCAAGTCGGTATATAGAAACAAGCTGGACGAAGATGGCAAAGTAGTAAGAAATAAAGCAAAGTTAGTAGCTCAAGGCTACTCACAAGATGAGACGACCCCACTTATGTAGGATAATCCCATTAGTCCCAAGCTCCTACTATTACTAACTATGCCTAGCCGTATTAAAGCGATGACATGGTATTCAAACAGAGTTTCGGAAACAAACGATAAACCGATAAACAATGACGGCAACCATAGAAAACCATCAGAGTAAAGCGCAAATGTATAACATATATATATATATATATATATATATATATAGACATGCGTAACTTAGCCCCATCAGCAGGGCACTGTCCATACATATACAACTGTACAAAACGAAACCAAAAGAAACAGAAGTACATGCAAAAGCTGAAGATAGAAACCCTCGCAGCTCACCAGCACAACCCGTCCCCACTCAAAATGCATGAAAAGCTCTCAGCTCACCACCTAGGACGCACTGGCAGGCTCCCACCATCAATGGTGAGGATGCCCTGAACTACCTTGGCCCTCGCCATGAGTACGCCTATACCTCACTAGAGGCTTATACTCTGACGACGAGTTGGACACAACAATCCTACGCCGACGGTAGGTCCTCAAGTACTGCTCCGACCTCCGGCGTTGGCCTCGGTAGACGTAGCCTCTCCTGCTGATCGCCTACGAAGATGTTGGCTCGACCCAGGTGTAGTCCCGCTTATGACGCCTCGACGGCAGCCACATACGTGGGAAAGGTAGGAACTGCATGACTCTGAAGGGTCCCACGATGTCCTCCCTGTGCGATGCCCCTCCTCGAAATAGTATGCTCACAAGCCCTTGTAGGCCGTCAGAAAAGTAGAGGGGTCCATGTGCCACCCCCGATCATCGTGATAGATGATCTTGATCAAGCCCAACACCGGCATCCTCGGTGCTGATGTGATGAAACACTCGGATCCATCAGCTGGCTCCTCGTATTCATGCGAACCGAGAACCAAACAGACATGCAAAAAGCAATAGGGAGATAAGAAATACAGTGTATAGCAATGTCGAAAAACAACAGTAATGCAGTAAACAAGTATCGTATAGCAAGTAGCAGGTACAACAAGTACGACAGATACTGTACTCATACGTCTCCCAAGACAACACATGCAACATGCAACAAGCATCCATCTCCATGAGTCTCACACTCAGATCAATCCTCTAGACCGGGATACTAATCCCATGCAGCATGTCGGCCGAAAGCTCACGAAAACTGGTTCCATACCCAAACAAGTCCACACTGGAATATGTTTTGTCCAAGAGACTGAACTGCTCGTCGTGACAAATGAGAGTGCATGCTCCTTCCACACTGGAACCGGGGTATCACGGTCGCATCGGAACGTTAGCCTGGAACAATGGAAAGCTCTGGGATTAGTCGGGCAAACCGGACTGGATCGGGCGTCACGACCGGATAGGAGCTACCTCATCCGTCACTGTAAACTATTCTCGAGACCAGCATCATCCCCAAGGTCACTCACTTAACCGCCCCATCTATTTTCCGTACCCACACTCAGGTACAACTAACCTCGTATGATGCTAGCAGCCCATACTACCTGTCATAAGGCCTTGCCACTGGGCAGATGATGATATGCAACAAACATCCTCAACGGGCTTGGTACCGGATCTCACGCCTAAACTTTCAACCAGAAACAACATGATGCCACTGCATCCACACGGCCACAGCCTCGACTCCACGATCCACAACTCAAACAACATGGCCGTAACCTCGAAAAGTCAGCATAACAACAACGACACCATCCACGGTATCAACCCGACAACAACACGACACACAGCCAAACTTAACTCTGCTGCATTCTGCCACCATACAACCATTACCACAAACAGCATAACAGCAATAGTAATAACATCAACAATAGCACATAGCAGCATATTACATATACCAAGTAGCATATAGGAACTTAGACAGATAGCAACAACAGAATTCCACATCACAGCAATCATACGAAGCAAATCATCCTCAATCAACAGTTCGCTAACCTAGGATTTCCAAACTTAACGGTGATAGCCCAAAGTATGCTAAACCTAGGGTTTAGGCACTTTATCGGGACTCAACCACTATTAGGGTTAGGTCTTCCCTACATACAGCATAAACACGACTACACTACTCTTGCCTTCCGGATGATAGTAGTACTCTTTCTCCCCACCTAAACAGTCGACGCGCTAATCCATGCGATCACCGGCTCACCAAGCTCGCAGCCTCCAACATGAAGAACAGCCCAAGCTTCTCCAACAGCCGCGGCCTCAAGCTCTAATCCACGAGAAACCACGAGCGCGAACTTAGCCCTAACGAGCACAACACATATGCAATAGTGTTAGCCTTAGAGCAAGCTCAAAGATCAAAGAAAGAGGTAAAGACTCGAAGAACGCCAAGAACACGAAGAACGCGTGTTAGGTATTCGAGTTTATCTTAGGGAATCGAGAAACGAATCCGTCAATGTTGTAGAAAACTTAGCCGCGATCACAGACGTGTACTCAGACTCGCGTTCCGATAATTCGATCGCCTCATACATCGAACTTGAAGAGTTGAAAATGAGCACGCTTTAGCATGCACAACTTCACTTGGAGCATTCTGCTGAGCACGCTTTAGCATGCACAACCAGCAAGCTTGAGCGTGCTCCACGCTTGAGCGTGGGGTTCCTTCCACGCTTGAGCGTGGAACTTCATCCACTCCGCATTTGCCCTGGCCTGACACGTGTAGCACATGCATCAAAAAGTACACCAGCTGGGAAACACACTCAACACGCTTGAGCATGCAATATACCAGAGCTTGAGCATTGGCATGCTAGGACGTGCTCCCTTCCCACGCTTGAGCGTGCCTCTCAGCTTGGAAGAGCCATCCAAGCTTCTGATTTTCACAATTTCTCGTTTAACACCTTAGGCACCTCCAACCCTGTTCAAGCCTATTCCTAAGCTTCCAACTAGGTCTGAAACTAGAACATAACAATTCACACAATCATCCAAAGTCCTAATCGAGTTTAACCAACTCGATTAGAGTTACAGAAAATTGGGATGTTACATTACCACCCCCCTCACAGAAAATTTCGTCCCCGAAATTTCCGTCGCATACCTGAGAACAGATAAGGCTGACTTTGGCGCATCTCAGCTTCAAGTTCCCACGTTGAGTCTCCCGTTACCGGGTTCCATTCCACTCTGACTAACGAAATGTGCTTGCCGCGCAGTTCTTTAATCCTTTTATCCATGATCCGAACAGGTGAAGCCTTGTACTTAAGATACTCTTTCAGTTGGATTGATTCGGGCTCTAGCACATGTAATGGATTAGGGTGGTACTTTCTGAGTTGAGAGATGTGAAAGACGTCGTGAAAATTTGACAGATTTGGTGGCAAAGCTATCTGATAGGTTACAAGACCGATTCGTCGAAGGATCTGAAACGGTCCTATGAATCTAGGTGTTAGCTTTTTGGATTTAATTGCCCTGCCCACTCTAGCTCTTGGGGTAACTCTCATGAAGACATGGTTGCCCTTTTGAAATTCCAAGGGTCTTCTCCTCTTGTCGGCGTAGCTTTTCTGCCTATCCCGTGCGACCTTCATCTTCTCCCGTATCTTACGGACTTATTTCGTCGTTTGCTGTACCAGCTCCGTACCTAACAACTGACTTTCTCCAGTCTCGAACCAGCATAACGGAGTCCTGCACTTACATCCATATAGTGCCTCGTATGGCACCATGTCAATACTTGAATGGAAACTATTGTTATAAGTAAACTCGATCAATGGAAGGAACTCGTCCCAACTTCCGTATTCTCCAACACGTACGCTCTCAAGAGATCCTCCAGTGACTGAATTGTTCGTTTAGACTAACCATCCGTTTTAGGATGATATCCAGAACTCATACTTAGCTTAGTTCCCATAGTCTAAGCTCGTCTAAAACTTTGAGGTAAACCTTGGATCACGATCTGAAACGATGCTTGAACGTATCCCATGCAGCCTCACAACTTCCTTGATGTAGATCTGAGTCATTCGCTCCAGAGAGTAACTCTGGTTGATAGGTACGAAGTGAGCACACTTCGTCAACCTGTCAATGATTACCCAGACTGCATCACACCTTTTCTGAGTTCTCGATAACCCAAAAACAAAGTCCATGGCAATGTTATCCCACTTCCATTCTGGGACATCCAGCTATTGCAACAACCTTGCTGGCTTCTAGTGTTCAATCTTCGCTTTCTGACACACCAAGCAGATTAGGACATGCCTCGCTACATCTTTCTTCATCCCCGGCCACCAGAATAGCTTCTTCAGGTCCTGGTACATCTTGGTAGTCCCTGAATTGAAACTCATCTTGCTCTTGTGTGCTTCCTCCAAGATCATATTCTTAACTTCTCTATCCGCTAGCACACAAACCCGATCACCATACCTAAGCAAACCATCAGTACCTCTTCTGAATTCCAAAGTCTTACCTTCCTCTATCAACTGATTCACGCCCTCGAGGTACTTATCCTAAGTTTGCTTCTTACATAAAAGTTTCGGGAAATCGCTAGTTACTCTAACCATCCCCAGATTCAGCTTATCCTCGATGATTTCCGCTTCCAAATTCAGATCTCTAAATGCCTCTAAAAGTTCTAGCTCCTTTACCATCATCGCAGATACGTGTAGGGACTTCCTACTGAGCGCATCCGCTACTACATTCGCCTTACCTGGATGGTATTGCAGGTCGAATTCATAGTCCTTTATGAATTCCATCCACCTTCACTACCTCATGTTCAACCCTCTCTGGTCGAACAGATACTTCAAGCTCTTATGGTCGCTAAACATACTGAATTTAGTACCATAAAGACAGTGTCTCCATATATTTAATGCAAACACTATCGCAGCCAATTCCAGATCATGCGTTGGGTAATTCCGCTCATGTACTCTGAACTGCCTGGAGGCATACGCCACCACTTTCCTTTCTTGCATGAGCACACATCCCAAGCCTTGATAAGATGCATCACAGTATACATCAAATCGTCCTAAAGGATCTGGCAGCACCAACACCAGTGATGTGGTCAGTCTTCTCTTCAGCTCCTAGAAACTTTGCTCGCAAGCCTCTGACTACTCAAACGTCTTCCCCTTTCTCGTTAACTATGTCATAGGTAACGCAATTTTAGAGAATCCCTTGATAAACCGCCGATAGTAGCTCGCTAAACCAAGAAAGCTTCTCACTTCACTTACAGACTTAGGGCTTTCCCAACTCACTACTGCCTCGACTTTCGCAGGATCCACTGCGAGTCCATCCTTACTGATCACATGGCCTAAAAACTGAACTTCCTCTAACCAGAACTCACACTTCGACGGTTTAGCATACAACTGTCGGTCCTTTAGCCCTTGCAACACCGCCCTCTGATGCTCTTGGTGTTCCTCTCTACTCGAAGAGTATACAAGGATGTCATCGATGAATACGACAACAAACTTGTCAAGGAATGGTTGGAAGATCCTATTCATATAATCCATGAGCACAGCCGGAGCATTAGTGACACCGAAAGGCATAACTAAGTGCTCATAGTGACCATATCGACTCTGAAAAGCAGTCTTTGGCACATCTTCCTTCTTAACACGGATCTGATGGTATCCAGATCGCAGATCGATCTTAGCAAACACAGCTGCTCCTTTCAGCTAATCCATCAAATCATCTACTTGTGGTAACAGATACTTAATCTTTATTATCACTTTGCTCAGCTAATGGTAGTCTATGCACAGCCTCGAGCTCCCGTCCTTCTTCTTCACAAATAGTATCGGCGCTCCCCGTGGAGATGCACTAGGCTGATGAATTCTTTGCCTAGCATCTCCTCCAATTGTTTCTTCAGCTCCGCCAGCTCCACTGGAGACATCCGATACGGCGCTATCGATATAGGCCCAGTTCATGTACAAGATCTATAGCAAAGTCCACCTCTCTCTTTGGTGGCAGTCCGGGAACATCATCGGAAAACACTTCCGAAAACTCTCGCATGATAGGTAAAGCTTCAACACTAGGAGTCTCCTTTGCTTCCAAAGAGAACAGCACCACCCATCTGTTTGATCGTCCACCCATTGGAATACTCTCGTCGGCAGGCATCGATCCAGATCGCTCTGAGAAAAGAAGGGTTTTGTTCTAACAGTCTAATATTACATGGTTGGCCAAAAGCCAGTCCATGCCTAGGATTACATCTATCTATTGCATAGGCAAATAGATAAAGTCAACAAGAAAATGACGGTTCTCTAATGTGATAGGACATTTAAGGCATACAGATAGGGTAGTCAGAAAATCGCTAGTAGGCGTTGAGACAGTCAAATCGTAGGGTAGTACAGAAACATGCAACCCTAAATGATCCATGCACTCTAATGATATGAAAGAATGAGTGGCCCCTGAATCAAATAAAACTGACAAAAGTTTACCAGAGACTAAGCATTTACCTTGTATCAGGTCGGGGCTTCGAGAGGCTTCAGAACCCCTTACGGCAGACACTCTTCGATCGTTTGTGGCCTACTCTGCTGACTTGCCACTACTGATCTTACTCCGCCACTCTGAGCTCTACCGCTCAGCTGTTGAAACTGAGTCCTTCTGATAACTCCGGGCTTGCAATCTGATGCATAGTGACCCATCTGGTTGCAGTTGAAGCACCTGATGTGCTGGGTCCTCTAGTATTTCTTGACTAGATGTGGTCCCCCGCATCGGAAACAAATCTTGATCTCTTGTTTCCCCTCACTGGAGCTGCTCCCTCCATGGTTGACATTAAACTGAGCCGGGCGATCGTACGACCTTGCTATTTATTGGAATCTACCACTTCTACCTCTCTGGTTGCCACTTGGTACTGGTCCTCCACTCGTAACTTGTGGTTGGATAGTCCCTATCCTGTCATGACCTTCCAACACTGCGCACTTCTCCACAAGCTCTGGAAAAGCTCTGATGCCAAAAAGTAGCATCGTTCGCTTTAACTCGGGCCTCAAACCGTCTTCAAATCTTCTACAAACCCAGTCCTCATCTGGGTGAACCAGATAGAACTGTGAAAACATGAGTAACGATTCAAACCTCATGGCGTACTCACCAACTGAAAGTTGTTCCTGTTTCAGACTCAGGAACTCCTTCTCTCTTTCTCTTGCCTGACGCTCCTCGGGAAGTACTTTTCCACTACCGGAACAAACCCCAAGTAATCATTTTACCCTCAGTTTCCAACAATCTGAGCTTATTTATCCACCAAGCTTCTGCGTCTCCTACCAGCATGAACGCAGCGTACATCACTTTCCTGTCCTCTCTGTAGTGTATGGCCATGAACACTTTCTCGATCTCTTGCAACCACATTTCTGCAACTTCAGGGTTGTACTCTCCGTGGAATTGGGGAGGATTTCCCTTCATAAAATGCGTTCAGACCAGTTTCCACCATCTCATCTCCTCCTATCGATTGCAACTGTTGTTGTCTACCTTCCCTTTCTTCTTGTCGTTGCATCTACAGAGCATTTTGCTACGTTTGTTGTAGCATTGCAGTGGCCAAATCCCTTATGACCCTCATTGCTTCGTTCTGATCTCCGCCACTTCTGGTTCTCGAAGTATCACCATCATTATTATTGTTGTTACCGCCGTCTCTTGTAGAAAGGAGATATCATTTCCAATTCATAAGACATATAATAACACTTAACAATTAAACACATCATATGCCTTATGAATGAAAACAGTTATCACACTTCGATAACTAGCGCATCGGACACTCTACCCAATCCAAACTCAGTTGATACAACTCGGGTATCAACCATTAAAGCCAGTACACTTTCAAAACTCGCATTAATGGTTCCAGACTTCCACAGTCCATTATAGAACCAAACTGCTCTGATACCAAAATGAGACGACCCTCTTATGTAGGATAATCCCATTAGTCCCAAGCTGCTACTTTTATTAACTATGCCTAGCCGTATTAAAGCGATAGCGTGGTATTCAAACAGCGTTTCGGAAACAAGCAATAAACAAATAAACAATGACGGCAAGCATAGAAATCCATCAGAGTAAAGTGCAATACATATATATACAACTGTACTAAATGAAACCAAAACAAACAGAAGTACATCTAAAAGCTGAAGATAGAAACCCTCTCAGCTCACCAGCACTACCCATCTCCACTCAAAATACATGAAAAGCTCTCAGCTCACCACCTAGGATGCACTGGCAGGCTCCCACTATTAGCGGTGAGGATGCCCTAAACTACCCTGGTCCTCTCTATGAGTACATCTGTACCTCACTAGAGGCTCATACTCCGAGGACAAGCTGGACACAACAATCCTACGCCGACGGTAGGTCCTCAAGTACTGCTCCGACCTCCGGTGCTGGCCTCGATAGATGTAGCCTCTCTTGCTGGTCGCCAGCGAAGATGCTGGCTCGACCTAGGTGTAGTCCCGCTCATGACGCCTCAGCGGCAGCCACATACGTGGGAAAGGTAGGAACTGTATGACTCTGAAGGGTCCCACAATGTCCTCCCTGTGCGATGTCCCTCCTCGAAACAGTATGCTCACCGGCCCTGTGTAGACCGTCAGAAAAGTAGAGGGGTCCACGTGTCACCCCCGAATCATGATAGATGATCTCGATCAGGCCCAACACCGGCATCCTTGGTGCCGATGTGATGAAAGGGTGTGCCCTCGGATCCACCAACTGGCTCCTCGTCTTCACGCGAATAGAGAACCAAACAGACATGCAAAAAGCAGTAGGGAGATAAGAAATACAGCGCATAGCAATGTTGGAAAACAACAGCAATGTAGTAAATAAGCATCGTATAGCAAGTAGCAGGTACAACAAGTTGCTAGGATCTAGGGGAGGTAAGATATCATCGTATAACTCGTAGAACCTTCCTATTTTTTATTGTGAATTTTCCTCTTATGTAATCCACACACTTCTCAAAGTTACTAGGATCTAGGGGAGGCAAGATATCATCCTTAATTAACCTACTGATCCTATCCTTAGATATATGCTCTAGGCATCCATGCCACAAAGAGAATGAAGTATCCTTTAGTAAAGGTCTCTTATTTCCAACACTTTGAATATGCAGGGTGTTATAAACATTAGAATCCAATTCCAAGCTATATAAACCATCATGCTTATAAGCTTTACCAACAACTTGGGAATTATTAGATAATAGACACAATCCATTATTAAAACTAAAAGAAAATCCATAGTCATCAAGTTTCGACAAAGAAATCAAATTCTGCCTCATAGACGGTACATACAAAGTATCTCTCAAATGTAAAACAAAATCAGATTTTAATCCTAATTCTACTAATCCTATAAACTGAACATTAACCCTATTTCCATTCCCTACAAACAGGTTCACTTCAGCCTCACTTGGTTTTCTCTTTGTCTTGAACCCCTGTAAAGAATTAGTGAATTGACGCACCCGAGTCTAACCACCAAGAGTTTAAAGGATATCAACTTTACTAGACTCAAAACAAGTGTAAGCTAATGACTCACTTTGGGTTCCATTTTGAATTGAAGACTTAAAGGCAGGACAATTTTACTTCTTGTGTCCTATACCCTTGCAGAACCAACATTTCAAACCCTTTTTCTTAAAAATAGGTCTTGAACTATGTGGGGTATCAGATGGACAAGCCTTATCACTCTCATGCTTATGGAATGGTTTCTTTCCCTTCTTCTTAAAAGGACCTTTCTTCTTATGCTTATGATTAGGTTGGGAAATTAGGTCACACTCTCGTGGTTTATATTGTTCATCCTTTCTTCTTCTTGCACACTGTAACGGCCCGGACTACTTTAAGGATTGCCGACTGTCCCCACAAACCAACACGGGTCTCTTCAGCATGCTTTGTCCTCACTCACACGCTTCCTAGGAAAAGTTCCCAGGAGGTCACCCATCCCAGAATTACTCCAAGTCAAGCACGCTTAACTTTGGAGTTCTTAAGTGATGGGCTACCGAAAAGAAGATGCATCTTGTTGGTATAGGTAGTACAAATCAATTCTTATAAGCTTTCCTTCAACTGTAGAGTCTCATACCTGCACAGCCTCAGGATCCCTCTCATTCCGATGTGAATCGATTCATTCATGTATCCCTCCGCTTAGAAGCCTGCCAGGAGCCGCTCCTTGTCCGTGCCTCATGCACCGGCGATCACTCCCCGCCCTCGTCAGCCCCGGGTGTTACATGCCCACCAGCTTCCGCTTGGTTCGTCCCCGAACTACACCGTACTGGAAGAGGTCCGCTCTGATACCATTTGTAACGGCCCGGACTACTTTAAGGATTGCCGACTGTCCCCACAAACCAACACGGGTCTCTTCAGCATGCTTTGTCCTCACTCACACGCTTCCTAGGAAAAGTTCCCAGGAGGTCACCCATCCCAGAATTACTCCAAGTCAAGCACGCTTAACTTTGGAGTTCTTAAGTGATGGGCTACCGAAAAGAAGATGCATCTTGTTGGTATAGGTAGTACAAATCAATTCTTATAAGCTTTCCTTCAACTGTACAGTCCCATACCTGCACAGCCTCAGGATCCCTCTCATTCCGATGTGAATCGATTCATTCATGTATCCCTCCGCTTAGAAGCCTGCCAGGAGCCGCTCCTTGTCCGTGCCTCATGCACCGGCGATCACTCCCCGCCCTCGTCAGCCCCGGGTGTTACACACACAAACAGAGATAAGGGAATTGATGTCCCACTCTTCCTTTTGGATATTGAACGAGGTTTTTAGAAAATCAAATTTACTAGGCAAGGAGTTTATAACATGGTGTATGAGGAAGTTATCGATCACAGGACACTTGAGGTCACTAAGCTTGTTGGCTATGGTCATCATCTTCATAACATGCTGCCTAACACCACTAATTCCATCATACCTCGTGTTAATAAAGGTCTCCATCAATTGACTTGCCTTAGCTTTATCGGAATGGGGAATTGCTTTAATCATCTATAGATCTCTTAATAATGAGCATTAAAGCATTGTGATTAGCCCTTGTCCATTCCCTATGATAAGTCTTTTGTTCAGCAGTGCTCATCGCAGTTAAAGCGGCAGGCTCATCCTACCTTATTGCAATGTCGATGTCCAATAAATCACTACAAGAAAACTCGCTGTTTCCCACGCTCTAAATCCGTGGGAAAACACAATTTTCCCACGGATTAGCCACGGCTCTTCAACTGTTGGGAAAATGGGCGTCGGAATTTTTTTCCCACGGTCAATTTAGAAAAGCCGTGGGAAATTTCTCACGGCTATAACCGCGTGTAATTTCCCACGGTTGTTATCTTGGGAAATTTCCCACGGCCAAAAACCCTGGGTAATTTTCCCACGGCTATCCCTTGGGAAATTTTCCACGGTCTTTTCCACGGCTATCCCCTGGGAAATTTGCCACGGTCAAAACCCTGGGAAATTACACAAAACTTCCCACGGCATTTTCCCATGGCTTTAACCTTGGGAAATATTAATTTATTTTTTTTAAAAAAATTTCAATAATATATAAATATAATTAATTAATTAGTTAAATAATTATATTTTGTTTATAATTTTTTATTCAAAATTATATTTTTTAATTATTTCAAAATAATAAGTAAATAAATATGACAAAATAGATAAAATACAAATCACATAAATTGACATCATAATTTAAAACATAAGTAATGTATGTTTTTTTACAAACAATAAAAACTAAAAATTCATACAAAACCTAACGACATAATCTAATAATTTCCATCTCTATAAGGATCCTCAAGAAGCTGGTCAAGAGAGTCATCCTCCTCCTCTGAGGTGCCCTGGGTCGGCTGACCCTGCGGAGGTTGCTGTTGCTGTGGGAGGGGCTGTGTGGACTGATGCTGCTTTAATCGCTAGATCGTCTCCATCATCTACTACATCATCTCATCCCTCTGCCGATCACGCTCCTCGGAAGCGGCCAATCTCTGCCTCAGCTCAGCAATCTCCGTGGACTCCCGAGGACGACTACCGTGACTAGTAGACGCCTCAGTACGAACGTCCAAGATGCAAGAAGACCCTTTCCGGTAGTTGCGAGCAAGATCTCCAGCACCATACACCGCCAACAACCTCTGCAAAAATACGCAATGCAAGCCGGTCCTCCTCCTCGGGGTCAGCTGAGCTGGATGAAGATGACCTAGCCTGAGACATCCTCGCCTCAAACTCCTCCTGTTATTTAGGACCAAACACACTAATTAGCTCATATATGATACAAAATTATTAAATTAAAAATAAAGGGCATATAAAGGGTATATATTTATTACCTGAGTGCGCCTCGAGCGCTCATCTACATACTCGCTTGTACCCTTCCTAGTATGGGTACGGTGGTGGAGCTTATTAACCTTCACATTTCGCTTATACTTCACAGCCTGTAACACAAGCATGGATAATAAATTAAATTAAATGTAATTAATAAACAATTTATCTTGAAATAAATATATTTAATGCATTAAAAATGAGAGTATAAACATACCATACGTTCTGCATACTGTGCCTGGTTGATGGAACCTCCTGTGTGCAGGCTCCCCCCTTTTTCCGATGCCCTATTTTTCTTAGCTTGATCTGACATTTTCTTAAATGCATCTGAAGCCCAGTTGCGACACAAGTCCTCCCAAATTCTATCTGCAATCCAGTCTGGCTGTGAGCCTGAATTGCGGGCCTCCCTAAGCATGTCGGAGAGGCGGCGAGAGGCTTTCATGTGAAAGATCCTCTCAATCTCCGACTCATGCTCAATCCTCCATGCGACTTGACCCTGTATTAGAAGAACATAAATAATATTTGTTATACTAATTATTTACGAAATAATCAAAACCCCATTAAATAAATTGAATTTTTGCAACTTACTCTAAAAGCCTCAAACATAATATTCCGCTCCCCACCATTAAGCGCTCCCCATGATGGACATGCCCTATGATACCTCCGATGAATAACATACGAGATGGCAGATGCAGCTCTCTTAGAAGTAAGGAACCTTAAGAATAAAAGATTATGAATCAATCAAAGACATTGTAATAAATTATAATAAAAATGGAATAAATGTTTCTTTATTAATTCTTACCCATTACCAACCGGCCTGATAATAGGTCGACCATCGGGCATTAACTGAATCTCCTCTACCTCCTCTGACTCATCCTCGCCCACCCCTGCCTCTGAAGGTGAGCGCGAATAACTAGGACTATACTGCTCCTCCTCAACCTGACGATGAGCAGGTGACATTTCAGCCACACCTACTGAAGTAGAAGCGCCCTGATGTGCATGTGGCATGAACCTCGGAGTGGGAATCGTATCAATCTCAGGTGCAATCGGTGGAGGTGGTGTAGCTACAGGTCGACACAATGTAGGTGTGGGTGGGCGCGGTGTAGGTGCAGATGGACGCGGCGTAGGTGTGGATGGGCGTGGTGCGAGTGCTGGCACTGACTGGGTAGATGTAGAAGGCATAGGCGAGTACCATCTACAAACTCACGAATCACTATATGGCGAGAGGGTTTGTTCCGACGACGAGTCGGACGCTGGTCAGTATCGGAGACCACACCCTTACCCTTCTCACCAGTGGGTGGTCTGGGTGGAGGTGGGTCACATCCTCCTCCTGATACCATGTCTATATAGAGCATTTTAATGTTAAAATAAAATTCATGAAATATATAACTCATTCGACAAAGCAATAATATAAGTTATCTAAGCCATAAATTAACAAATGTAACTCACTAATAATCCAAGATAGAGCAATATCTAAGTCATATATAAAGTCAAACAATATAATTCACTAATACAATTAAAACTTAAACAAATGAGCTAAGCTTTATTCAGAATTTGAGACATCATCGTCAGATCTTGCTGAGTCATTATCTTCATCATGTTCAGGTCTTACTGAGTCATTATCTTCCGTGGAACCATCATTTTCTTCATCCAAATGCTCATGGATGGACGACAAATTAATGATATCCACTTCTTCACCAGGGACTTGCAAGTCACGTAAGTAACCAATCGGCTCAACTTCAATGACTTCATTTATACGTGACATTTCATCCACTTGATAAGGCACCTCTACCTCTGGATCATCCGCTTCGATGCGACCCCTTGCTTTGGTCTTGATGGCAACACACCAACCTCGTTTGTCTTTTCGAGTTGCTGGATAAGGAACATAATACACGTGTCTAACATTCTGTGCCAAGATAAACGGATCAAACCTTTGATATTTTCCACTCATTCGGATGTCCACAGTATTACATTTTGGATTATATTTTGTGCCCTTAATGGATGGATCAAACCAATTACAATAAAACAAAACTATTTTTTTTAGTATAGTCTAAATAAGTGTACTCCAATTCATATATGTGTTGGACCACGCCGTAGAAGTCATCTTCGCCTCCTTCTGTGAGGCCCTTTACGTAAACCCCGCTGTTTATTGTTTTTTTGCCCTCCGTCCATGATTGGGTATGAAATTTGTACCCATTCACAAAGAACGTATGCCATTCTTTGACAGCTAAATTAGGACCGTCGGATAAGTTCCTTAAGTGTCGGTTGACAGCAGTCGGTGCTTCACTGTAAACCTACGTATGTTAAATGGAAAAATCGCTTATGTCTAGATTTTACAGGAAGTTGCTAGTTCAAAGAATTTTAAGATACTTACTTGTTGTGTAAACCACTTTGCAAAATCTGCATGTATATGAGCAGACTGCTCTTGTTCACTTATGTTTTCAGATAATAAGAATGAGCTATATAAATTGGACAATACACACATGTTTAGCACAAATTAAAGTATTTATTATTACATAATTAAAAGAAAAGGTTATATAATACATACTCAAGGTATGGCTTAACTTCAGTGCAATTGATCAACACATGAACATGGGCTGACTTCCTCTTTGCATCTGTTAACCAGTGAGTCAACTCCTTCCCTGAATGACGACCAGACAGGAAAAAGACTGATAAGGCTAGCGGATGTCTTTCACTTTCATTTTCCATTTCATTTCTATTATTTCTTGGTGACAACATGAAGTTGTTGAAATAATGGGAACAAAAATGGATTGTCTCACGATGTAAGTAAGATGCACAGATTGATCCTTCAACTCTAGCCTTATTTTTCACTGATCGTTTTGAATCACCCATGAATCTACAAAATAACAAGTTCATAGAAATATTTATTACCATTCATTTCAAATGGAAAAAAAATCTAATATCTAATTCTTGGATATTACCTTTCAAATGGATACATCCACCTATATTGTACTGGTCCACCAAGTCATGCTTCATATGCGAGATGAACTGGGACATGCTCCATGGAATCAAAGAAACCAGGAGGAAATATTCTCTCCAACTTGCATAAAATGATTTGAATGTTCTGCTCCATCTTAATCAGTTCCTCTTCCCTCAACGTTGCACAGCACAAATCTCTAAAGAATTGACTTAATTCAGTAAGCAGATTCAAGACATGGACTGGCAAGGAACTAAAAGCAATAGGAAGTAAACATTCCATGAACACATGGCAGTCATTGCTTTTCATCCCATGCATCCTTCCCTTGTTGACATCGACACTTCTTGCCAAATTGGAAAAATAACCGTCTAGCATCCGTAATTCTATTATCCACTAACAAACGGACTTTGCTTCCTCAATAGTTAAACTATAATTAGCTTTCGGTTTTAACATCTTCCCATTAACATGCCGCTTCAACTCCAGGTCTGGTCGCCTACAATACAAAGCTAGGTCCATTCTTGCCTTCTCATTGTCTTTAGTCTTGCCACTGACATTCATGATCGTGTTTAATATGTTATCAAAAAAATTCTTCTCTATGTGCATAACATCGAGTTTGCGTCTCAACAGATTATCTTTCCATTATGGAGCTCCCAAAAAATACTTCTTTTTGTCCAGTTGTGAAACTCTCCGTATCCTGGTAATCTGGACACACCACCATTGTCAGTGACTGTGGGCAGTTCTCTTACTCTGCTCCAAATCTCTTCTGATGAGAACCTAGGCGGTGGCTCGTCCTTTTCAGCTTGCCCCTTTTTGAAGGCGTTTCTATTTCGTCTAAATGCATGATCTGTCGGTAAAAACCTACGATGCGAGTCAAACCAGGAACTTTTCCCCCTGTATTTCAAGTTAAAGGCCTTTGTATACTCCATGCAATGCCGACATGCCAATTTACCATGAGTACCCCAACCAGACAACAAACCATAAGCAGGGAAGTCATTAATGGTCCACATCAAAGCTGCCTTCATAAAAAAATTTGGCTTTCTTGCGATATCATAAGTCAACACGCCGTTCCACAACCTCTTTAAATCATCAATCAAAGGCTGCAAATAAACATCAATACCAGCCTTCGGGTTGGATGGGCCCGGTATGAGGCACGTCAAAAACATATAAGGTTTAGACATGCACATTTCTGGAGGAAGATTGTACGGGGTTACAATTACGGGCCAACATGAATAAGGCGAAGTTGAAGCTTGGATATACGGGGTAAAACCATCAGAGCATAACCCAAGTCATACATTGCGTGGATCCAAGGCAAATTCGGGATGTACGCGATCAAAATGCTTCCATGCTTCGCCCTCAGATGGATGACGTAACACACCTGAACTTTTTCTATTCTCAGAGTGCCACGTCATTTTTCCTGCAGTTTGCATTGAGGCAAACATTTTTTGTAGCCTTGAAATTATTGGCAAATAGAACATTGCCTTTATTGGAACAGGTTTGTTGTTACTTGTTCCAGTCTTGTTATGACAATACCTTCGCGCTTGACAAATTCTGCATTCGACCAACTCGCCATCACTTATGCCAAATTCATTGTTGTAATACAACATACACCTGTTCATGCAATAATCAATTCTCTTGGCCTTCAATCCCAGCTTTGACACTAACCTCTTCGCACCATAATAATTCTCTGGTAAAACCCCCTTTATAGGACTCGCGTCCAAAATCATTTTGGAAAAATTATCCAAACACGAGTCAGAAGCGTTAAAATTGGCTTTGCAAGCTAACAGTCTCATGCACATCGATAATTTAGAGTCTGAGGCCCCTTCATACAACGGCTTATTTGTCTCAACCAAAAGATTATAAAATCTTTGTGCTTCCTCATTCGGAAGTTGTTCCATATTATCATAATCGTGTGCCTCATTCACCCCGAGAGCGTCACACACCATCTTCTGCATTGATACAAACTGTTCACCATATCCCATATCTACACAACTGCTTGAAGCCCCCGTGCAATTCTCATCAAACCCTAAATCAACATTCGGCACTTCTTCACCATGATCGGTCCAAATCCAATAATTGTTCTGGAACCCATTTTTATACAAGTCGGTCTTCACAAGGTCAAAACTCTTAATCTTTCAACATTGGCATTTAGCGCACGGACATCTAATTCGATATCCATCATCGATGAAACACTTCTGCTGCTTTGCTTGGGTAACAAACTCTTCAACCCCATCTATAAAAGATCGTTTCAGACCCCCTCTTTTCGGATATAACCTATCATACATCCAACTACGATTTGAAGGATAACAATCCATCTTCTGCATGTTCATAAAAAATCCAGATAAATTTAAACATTAAATTTCGACAACATGCGCGCCAACTTAGAGATTTATCCAACGAATGCTTCACAATCCAAAATCACACTCCCTTTCGTTAATTGGTATGGCCCTATCCCATTCAAGAAGAAACATTTTCAACACTCGATCCTAGTATTAATAATTATTGCTTAATTCACATACCTTATATTTGACAAAATTTCGGCAGCATTTCCCATTCGTCTCCAGCTACACGACTTGACCGCGGTCAATATGCATCCAGAGAACAAAAGGAAATGTATCAGACCGCAATTTCATCAAATATAAGGCATGAGAAGTACACAATCACTATCATACGGGTGAAGAAAATGTTTTTTCTTAAACTGTCCCCTTTGACAATTCAAGGTTCAATAAACAAAGAGCGGTATGTACCTAACTAGTACATGTGCTCAATGATATTGAACCTCAAACGGGAAGCTAAGGTTTTGCTCAAGTATTATATAAAATAAAATTTAACCGTACAAAACACCCTTTGTACTTGAAATTCAAGTTCTTAGGGTAAAATTAAGCAATAATTGCTCAAATCACCTTACTATATCAACATAGATAAAGTTCATAGTAGACTCATAAAATTAACAAACAGTCATAATTAAATATTCTAAAAAAAACTATGCATCTAAAAACAATTCCATACTTTAATCAAGGCTTATTAAATTTTAAAAATTTATTTACATTTTTTTACGTATTATGAGGCTTAACACTTGTTATAAGTGCTAAAAGAAATTAGTGTAATTTGTTATTAATTTATTTTGTTATTATTTAAATATTTATGTATTTCAAATTTTATTTTTAAATATATATTTATTTAAATATTATTTATTAAGTACCATTACTTTGTTATATAAATAATTATTTAATTATTTAACTTGTTAAGTATTAGTGTTAGATATTTTTGTTTAAGCTAGTCACGCTGCGTCCCACCAAACTATTGTCGTAGCAAACTTCTGTGTCCAAGCAAACACATTTCTCTTCGGCGCATATCAACAATGATTTGATTTATTGATAATTTATTTTGCGGTGATTTTTATTAACAACAATTTTGTTGTGATTTTTTATTGTTTAAATTTTTCATTTTAACTTACTAACACCTAAAAACTAATTTGGGTACAAGCTTATGAACTCAAACTCCAAATGGTTATATGAGTTTCAAATTGATGTTCATATATACCTTTAAGAGTACCACATGTGTTTTCAACACTATATGTTCAGTCAGTAAACATTTATAGCATTTCAAAGCATTTCAATAATAACATATGCTTTCAACACTATATTTTCAGCCAACAAGATTTATTAAAACCAAGTTTCATTTTCTCAACAGTGTACTCCAAAAATCATTGTTCAATCCAACAGTGCAAAATTCAGCCATCAAATTAGCAGCAGAAATATTAAATCCAGCCATTAAAATACAAAAATAAACATACAATACAATATTGGACAGCCTAAGCCTAGATAAATTAACAGACAAAAAAGCAAACCCACAAGAAAAGAGATGTAACAAAATTTAAAAGGCAACCTCAGAAATAGGAAGACCAAATGTGAATCCAGAAAGTGTTGCTTCAATGGTTTCAGTTGCACCAAGAAGGGGAGCTCCTGAAACAACCAATAAAAGAAGGAAAATTAGTATATAAAATTAGACAAAAGAAAAGGGAATTTCGGATTAGACAAATATATTTGGAATCAGTGAAAGGGAGAAGTGGCGGTGGTTACCGGAAGGACAACGGTGACGGTGAAAAGCTGCGGAGCAGTGGCGGTGGCAAGCTGAGGAGCAGTGGCGGTGCGTGGGAAGCTCGACGACGGTGGCGGTGAAACGGTTTTCAGAACAATGGTGGCTGTGGGAGGCGCTGGTGGAGGTGCTGGTGGTAGTGGGAGGCGTTGGTGGCCGTGGGAGGTGCTGTCTTTTAGAGGAGAGGGAGTGAAGAGAGGCGCTGGTTTCAGAGAAGAGAGAGTAAAAAGAGGTGCGGGTTTCAGAGAAGAGAGGAGCTGGTTTCATGCAAATTATTTTGTTATAATAAGCCTTTCCTAAGGCTTAGCCGCGAGAAATTAAAATAAACTGATACCCATGGTCCAAGTCGTGGGAAACGTCGGAATACAAATCGCCATCTACACACGGTGTAAGCCGTGGGAAAATTACCCACGGCTTACCAAGGGCAAAACAGCAGCACTATTTCGCGCCACTTTGATCCATCCCTTACCTGCGGCCTGCTCGTGGGAAATGTCGCTGGTTTCATTTCCTACGGTCTGGACCGTGGGAAAATGTGAGGGAAACAAACTGCCAGTTTCCCACGGCAAAATCCGTGGGAAATGTCAAAATTACACACGGCATTGGGTAAAAGGCCGTGGGAAATAGCGAGATTTCTTGTAGTGAATTAAGTGCTAGCTCAATATCGTCATTCCATTTCTTTTATTTATTTCCCGTTAAAATTTCAATTTGAGTTACTGAACTATTTAAGGAAAAGTTGATAGAAGCTGAAAAATAATAAAATAAAACAAAATGATTAATATCATGGGAAAATAACATATAATAGGGAATGTAAACACATATAATATAAAACTCCCATGTGGGTGGAGTATATATTATACAAACAACAGTATCAAAATTCCAACACCTGTGGGCAGAAGAAATTTCAACTGTTTAAAGCATTCCCAATAAACCATGTCTCAAGAATAACTCATAATTTAATTTCCTGAAGTATAAATTTTTCAAGAAGCACATCATCCAAGAAAAATTAACAGGTAATCCCATAAAATTTGTGAACGAACCACTGTGATGGCATACATTCACTTCAATTCATGGAATCCCAAAATTGGATAATATTTGCCCAAAAAATATTTAATATTCACTGTTTCTATTAGATCAATAAATCTGCAACGATATCCTTCCTAAAGTTTAAGTTGGCCTAACCACGATCACTGGCCCTACAGACCTTCTCGTCTCCGGTTCAATTCCAAGAGACATTTGAATTTTAATTCGAGAAGCCACCAATTTTTTTTTTTTTTTTGTTAATAACAGTAACAAAAAATTTAAAACTGACGAGTCTTAAGGATGGAACCTGTGTCCTAACCAACGCATCAGTAAGCGTTAAACCAACAGGATAACGCAACGGATGATGCAAGCTATCAACCGTATAAGCATTTAAAAGGTAAAAAAGAGGCAACGTTTATGCATCATCTGTTAAGAATTCAGGTATCCGAATTGTCCCCTTAAAAATCGGCTTATAAGGGGGTGGTCTACCTAGCTATATAAGCAACGACCAGGCTCGTTAACCACCCGATGTGGGACTCGCAACATGCCCTCTCGAGCCTGGTCTCGTCACCATAAGCGAGGGCTAGCGGCACTATCCACACCACCGGGCAGAACGTGGCTCTGATACCATGTTAAGAATTTAGGCATCTGAATGGTCCCCTCAAAAACCGGCTTATGAGGGGGTGGTCTACCCAGCTATATAAGCAATGGCCAGGCTCGTTAACAACCCGATGTGGGACTCGCAACACGCCCCCTCGAGCCTGGGCTCGTCACCACAAGCAAGGGCTAACGGCACTATCCACACCATTGGGCAGAACGTGGCTCTGATACCATGTTAAGAATTCAGGTATCCGAATTGTCCCCTTAAAAATCGGCTTATAAGGGGGTGGTCTACCTAGCTATATAAGCAACGGCCAGGCTCGTTAACCACCCGATGTGGGACTCGCAACATCATCCCCTACCTCCAGCCGGGTCAGGAAGATCCAAATTACAGAAAAAAGGGTTCGTGCGACCCGCGATGTTTGTACCCACTTTTATCCGACATTTTGAAACATTTTTAGTGATTCTCAATCCTACATTAATCTATGATCCTCCTAGATTTAAAATGTACAAATTGTTTTGACTAGAAACAGAGAATAATTGATCAAAACAGGGCCCAAATTTATGAACACAGAATTGTATGTTTGAACGAGTTCGAATGTGACCCGCCACAAAACAACCTGATTCTTCATCAAATCTCGCACCATTTCAAACAAAAAAACGATTGGGTTCTCTTGTTATCAAGTTTTGGAATTATGGGGACAAAACAAACAAAATACATAAAATAATTTATCTAACAAAGAATTGTAAGGTAAAATAAGTTCTTCATGAAAAATAGTTTATTCTATATAAACCATTATCATTCTCCATTTCAAAGCACTATTGATGCACAAATTCATGGCTTAACATGTCCTAACAAAATATACGGTTTACCAAGCATTGAAAATCAATTTAAATGCATGACTACATGGTTTCAAGCATAACTAGATATAATATTTGTTAGAAACATCAAGTATGAATTTTTCTTACTCAACCATCAAGATGGGTCCTAAAACATGCAACTAAGGCTCTGATACCACATGTTGATTAATATACTAAACATCATGGATCATAGTCTCATGTCATGAACAATTAAATTTAGGTCATAGTTGCCTCAATATAGAACACCATAAATAAATAAGAATGGATAGTGGTACTTACCTTTTGAAGCCATTCTTCTCAAGTTGGTTTGATGATCTTGAATGCCTCTTAGAAACCTTGAATGTCCTTGATTGTCGGATAGGATCTTCCTCTCCTTCTTTATCAAACTTTGATGAGAAAGTGTGTCATAACATGATGTTATTTTTCTTATGTACCACGACATATATTTATAGAGAAAGTGAAGAGGGGACCTACTCTTTCATGATGGTTACAATGGTTCATGAACTCATTCTTTCACTAAGAGACATAATTCTTCAAACCATACCATTCCATGAAGAGTTGTAATGGTTCCATTCAACTATAGGCTACACTACTCAAGTATACTTATCATGTGATTTCCACTATCCATTGATCACAAAATGAATATTCTAGGAGATTCCAAGATACCATTCAACCAATGTTGTAATATCCTTTCTCAAAAGTATTCTAGCTTCAACGACGTTATCTTGGGTGTTTTGAATTTATGTGTATATATATATATATATATCATAAGTGTATAATCTATAATTGGTTGATTAGTGAAGTAATAAATTTTCTTTTATATATATGTATCCATATACCTAATGCATTGGGTTAATTTGTAGTACTCTAGAAATATTCTAGGGTCATATATCATCCTCTCTTAGATTTATTTTTATTACAAGAACAATCATATTTCCTCTCATTCTATACATCAATATGAGTAGTACACTCCTTAATTTAAGTCATAGTATTTTTTTTTACAAGTGACCAATGCCTCTCAAGGAAGTCTAGCCCTATTAGATAAATTAAATTTTCTCCACTTAAGCCCCTCCCCCTCACATTTTCGGCCAGAACAAGGAGAGAAGGACAGACTCTCCTTCTTGTTTCATATTGCATCAAACTCCCTCCATTCATCTCAACCCTAACACCCACACCATCACCTCCTCTTCTCTTCTTGTGTTTTCTTCCAAAATCAACATGAACAAACATCAATTTTCTCTATGAAGTGAGGTTGGAGCGCAGCCACACTTGATAGCAAGGAGGAGCAAAGTCAGATTAGGGAGAGAATCTTAAGGAACTCAACCTCCATTGCACTAGCTTCATCCTTTGCTTATGTGAGTTTCCTTAGTTTAGTGCTTGGTAATCATAAACCCAAGCTTAGGAATTTTGATTCTTGCTCTTATTGTTTGATTTCATGCTTGCATGTTAATTATATGAAGTAAAGTGACTGCAGATGGTTGTTGTAAATTATTTATCTTGCATGTATGTGTTCTGTTTGTGAAAAGCCCCAAATGAAGTTGCTGGCCAGAAACCCGTATAGACATATGTGCAGTATTTTACTTATAACTATTTCTATGGGGCTCTGTTTGGTACGATTTTTATTTTTATGGAAACTAGACTCGATTTGCTACAGTTTAGACACTGAGTTTGCTGTTTTTCATTGAGTATTGATGGAGAAAAATCTGTTACAAGCCAGAGGACAATTGCTGTCCTGTTTTTCGAATGCAGTGACTTTTTGATTAAAACTGTACTTTTTGGACAGTTTCTTCTCAAAACGGAAATTTTATTTATAAACTAGACATGTTAAGCTTTCCATAGAGGGGTCGTTTTCCCAAATCCGACATCGTTTGATATTTTAATAAATTCATAGAAGTTGGCTAAAAACTGGAAATTTCTGCAGGTGCTGTTGATGTTTTAAATTCTTGATAAGCATTTGTTTGAAGGTTATTTGGGCTGATTTAAAATGCTTCATGCTGTAACAATAGTGCATAAAAGTAAACTATAGCTTGGCATCCAATAATGACGACCATCCTCTATCCGATATGATTCGAGTTAGAATCGAGGTCAGAGACATTTCAGATGTCAAGTATAGAGTCCTTCCCGTTTGGAAGGCAATCACAGAAGTTCTTTCAGTTAGGAAGGCAAACAGGTAAGTGCAAACAAGTGGGACGCCACTTGTGGTCATAGACGTATGTCCTGCCTTACAAGTATAGAGTTGTTTCCTCTAATTACCATAGCGTACAAGGAGGGGACAACGACGTTTTTTCACTGATAAAAAACCCCAAGGGATGTCCAAGTATATAGAGTTTACTTTTATATTGTTTATTGATGTTATTGTAAATCTACTTACAAGTATTTATGAAACTGAATCTTTGCAGGAAATTCACTGAGATTAGTTATCTCACTACTCATATTTGTTGTTTCAGATAAGAAAGAGTAGCGCATCATTGTACCCCAAGGACGGCAGGCATTGAGGACTTTGTAAAAATTCCTTGTATAAGCCAGATTTAGTATGTATTATTAACTGGTTAATGCCTTAGTTCAAAACTCAGTTTCGTTTGTTTAGTTTATTATGGACTAAATTTGTACAAACTAGAGACTATGGCTTCCGCCACTCTGTTGTTATCTACTTATGTCTAACCTTCATGTGATACTTATGTCTTACATAGTAATGTAACATAGGGTATTACAAATGTTTTATTAAATCAATGGAAGATCAATAATTTAGAAAACAAAAATCTTCTAACATTATGAACTGATTGCAGTCACGTTATTTTGGTGTCATGTTCACATCTTCCACACAGACACACTAATGACAAACATTTTGTGTGTGCACCACCCTTTTCCGAGTATCACATTCCCGAACAATTATAAGGCCGAAAATAATATTAATGTGGAAAATAGAGTTTTCTTTTTTTTTCTTTCTTTTCGCAATGATATAATGGGATTAGTAAAGTAAGTAATAATAAATGAACTTAGGATCACCATGCATTTCTAGAAGTCATACATAATTACGTACAGAAATAGAAACAATACTGTATACAGACATAGGTCCAATCCTAACTAATAATAAGTATATAATTAAGTTCTAGGAGTCACAGCTCCCCAAAAGGTACAACGGACACTTGACATAACCTGGCCAAAACTAAACAGCAAAAGGAGTCCCCCTCCGGACTCAAAGTATATGCTGAACTGAATTGTCGTCGCGCCCATCTTCTTAAACAGAAACAGCAATACCAGCAGAGAAGATATACAGATATGGGTGAGATTCCCAATCATCAACACAATAAAATAGCAAAAGTAAAAAGGGGACGACACACCAAGTAATAACATACTTAAAATGCATACCATAAATCTCAATATATCATGTTAATCAATTAACAGCATAAAATAAGGCAATCTCGAAAATAGAACAGCGATGTACAACAAGTAAATGTAATCATCAACAACCATGCAATGCAATGCAATGGGTCTCTATCTGATATGATGCTTAAAGGTACTCCATGCAGTCTCACAATCTCATTGATATAAATCTGAGTCAGCTTCTCCATGGAATACTTGATATTGATAGGTAGAAAATGAGCTGATTTCGTAATTATTTTATTATTTCATGTTAGAAAACTCTGAATAAAACTTAGATAATTATTTTACTATTCTATCTTAGATGATTATTCGTAATTATTTTATTATTTCATCTTAACATTAAATTACTCTATAGACACATGGCATCTGGAGGACGCGATCCACCACCACCCATACCACCCACAGGTGGTAAGGGTAAGGGTGTCGACACTGCTCCTTGTTCGACTCATCGCCGGACCAGGGCACCTCGCATTGTTATCCGTGATGTTGCAGACGGTTTCGTGTCTGTGCCTTCGACATTTGCCTCTTCGGTGTCTGCACTCCCATTACACCCGCCTGCACTTACACAGCGACCATGTACACCGCGAGCAGCACTGCCTTCACTGGATGCACCTACTCCATCGATTTTACCTATGCCATTCATAGCATCCGGGATCGATATGATTCCCACCCTGGGGTTCGAGACACATACACATCGGGGAGCTTCTAGTTCAGCTAGTGTGGGTGCATCGTCACCTGCTCATCAGGCTATGGAGCAAGAGCAAGAGTATAGTCCCGGGTATACACCCTCACCTTCAGAGGCGGATGCAGAGGAGGAGGAGGTTGAGGTCATGGCTGATGGTCGACCTATCATCAGGCCATCTGGTAAGAGGTAAGAATTGATAAAATAAATTTATTCAATTTTAATTACATGTTTTTACTTGATATTGATTCACATGCTTTTACTGTTAAGATTACTTCCTTCGAAGGTAGCTTCAAAGAACATCACAACTATTATTGAGTCGATGTTCCATTATCCTTGGTTCACATGGGGACATCTCAAGGACAATGAGAGGCAGAGTTTCTTTGACGCTTATAGAGTAAGTTGTAATTTTCAATTTACTTAATATGTTTTTGTTTATTATTTCATAATTTATTAACATAATAAATTACTATTTATGTCTTTCTAATGCAGACAAAAGTTTCTTGTAGAGCCAAGCATGAGGCATTGGTCGAGAGGAACTTTCACATGAAGGCCTCCTATCGCCTATCTGATATGCTCAGGGACCTAAACCCTAAAATGTATGGTTTTATTATATATTATAAATGTCTTGATTAATTTGTTTGATTATGCATAACAGGATGAGTTCAAGGAGAGGATGTCTCAGGTAACAACCTCTTCCTCCACCCTACTTGACCCCCGAGGAGGAGGAGCGGCTTGCGCTGCATGTTTGGGCAGAGGTTGTTGGCGGCAAGAAGAAGGATCGTCTTTACGATGCAGGAGACCTTTTCGGTAACTATCAGAAAGGGTCTTCGCACTGGGATATCAGCACCACAACATCCACCGGAGCCAGTTGCCATGCTGAGCAGGAGATTGCTGAGCTGAGGCAGAGACTGGCTGAGTCCGAGCGACATGCCGAGGAGCGTGAGCGGCGTATCGAGGAGCATGAGTGTCGGATGGAGGCGTCAATGCAGCAGATGCTACGGACCATACAACAAATGCAGCAGCAGCCCCCCCATCCAGATTAGCTGACCGATCGCACCAGGGCCGATGATAATGAGGACTTTTTCGATGATCTTATCCAGTCTCCTCGTCATTATGATAGGAATTATTAGATTTTCATATTAGTTTTTTTATTTATATTTCTATGTATTGTAAGAACATATGTTATTCATCATTTGGATATAATTTTAATTTCTTTAATGTTATTTTTAATTTTATTTTGCACTATTTATTTAATTAATATTTGTAAATAATTAATAACAAATAAAAGTATTTAAGAAATATAAATTATAATTAAGTAATAATTAATTAATCAATTAAAATATAACTTTTTTAAAAATAAATAATATATATCGACGACCTAGCCATCGGTAATCACCCATCCACGTTATTGACTTCCAGGCCGTCGGTAATGTGTAAATGCATGGACCGACGACGTAGGCCGTCAGTAAAGTGCTTAGGTTATTATCGACGGTAATGTGGTTGGGTCCTACAGTCGGTAAGATTACCAACGGCCTAGCCGTCGATAAGATTACCGACGACCAATGCAAAAGGCCGTCGGTAATAATTACCGAGGACCCTCTTTTCGAGGGATTTTTGGCCGTCGGAAAGTTACCGTTACCAACGGCTTTTGGTGATATGAGTTGTTTTCTTGTAGTGATAGTACATTTCTGGGTTCATGTTTCTGAAAATCTTCTGAGCGGCATAACGAGCTTCTGAGCTGATACAAAATGTCTTTTCAACTTATTAAATATCTCATAACAAAGATTGTAGCAAGTATCAGCCTTTTATAGAATAGTGTTTCGTGCTCAGTAGGTGTAACATCCCTGATTTTCTGTAACCCTAATTAAGGTGGATAACCTTGGTCGGATGTTTGTTTAGCTGTATGAATGTTTTTGGGTTAGTTATAAATCTATTTGAAAGTTTAGGACTAGGCTTGAATCATGTTGGAAGTGCCTAAAGCTTAACATGATAAACGAGGGAGATCAGAAGTTTGGAAGCATCTTCCCAGTTGAGCAGCACGCTCAAGCGTGGGAAGAGTGTGCGCCAGAGCATGCCAACACTCAAGCTTTGGCAAAGTGCATGCTCGAGTGTGCAACGTGTTAACGCCAACTGTTCTGAGTTTTGACGCGTGTTGGACACGTGTCAAGCCCTGGAGAAGGTGGAGTGGATGAGGAGTCACGGTCAAGTGTGGAAGGATCCCACGCTCAAGCGTGTGCACTCTCAAGCGTTGGAAATTCTGCATGCTTAAGCGTGCTGTGTAATTACCTAAAGTGCTAATTTCTAATTCATTTTCACTTATGCATGAAAACAATTGAACTTCTTCTTCTTTGTTGAAGCTCTGAGAGTTACAAAGAGTGTTGAGAGTGTTCTTGAGTGTTTCCGGTCAATTCATTCGTCAAAACCGTAATCCGACTACATATCTACGATCGTAGCTTCAGACTCGACTATAATGCGGCCTTAGTTTCAAGCTTCGTTGAGGTAAGTCGAGGTGCCAACATTGTCGAGGCTAAGTTATTTTTAGTGTTTTACTTCTTTTCTATCCTTTTCTCCTTCATGCTTCAACCTAATGTTGCTTTGCTAACACATCAAGGTTTTACGGGTCTTTTCGTCAAGTTGATTATTCGAGGAGTCGCACGAAGGGGAGCATGGCGAATCTTCCCTTGGAGAGGCAGCGCCTGTTCTTGTTAAATTCTTCTCCTAATTTCGTAGCTTAGTTCTTTGGGTTCACTGATTCCAACCCTACGATTGTAACACCCCACTTTAGGGGTCATGATTATTCAACACAAGACCATAACTTTAAAAGCGGAAAATATATAAATAGAGCTTACTGAAAATATGGGTTTTCTTTTTCCTTTCTTTTACACTCAAGTTCCAAAACCATGCATGTATACTTACACCACAAGGATAATATGCATAATCATAAACAATACTAAAAGATAGAACATCTCTCAAAATACATAGGTACACATAGTAGTTTCAACACTGGACTACAGGAGAAAACAAAATAACATAAAGACAAGCTTAAACTGTACTACAGGAGACGCAGCTCCACAACAGAAGGAGGAAGGGGGTACATAATAAATATACAGACACTGGGAAAAACTCTAGAGACTGGCCAAAAACTGACACTGTACTACTCATCAGAGTAATACTCCTCTGGGTTGTCCTTCTCCTCCTTATCCTCTTCCATGGCCTCCTCCTCCTCGTCCTCATCCGCTAAGGCCTGCATGTCATAGACACTTATGATTTGCTCCGCATAGCGCAATGCCTCCTCATCAGTCCTCAATCACCACGCGTCCTGACTCGCGCTAGCCGGAGCTACCTCAAGAACGTCCTTCGGTACACCCGTTGGTACATCCTCCTCATCCTCCATATCCTCATCGTTAGACGAGAGGATAACGAGTGGAACGGAGAAGAATACCATGGAGGAAGCTGGTGTCCTCATACGAGCAGTCATCCTCCAATTCGCGTGCAGGTGAGGAATCAGAGGGTGTAGCTCGGAAAGCTCATAGGTAGGTCCTGGGGGTGGGACTATGGGAACGGACGGTCCGACAGCAGACGCAGGCAGAGTAGACGTAGACGGTGTAGTGGGTGGGGGTGGCATGGAAGAAGGGTCAACATATACGTCCCGGGGCTCTTCCCGTTGAACTGTAGGCTGGGTACAAGGCAGTTGCGGGTGATCAGCAGGTGGTGGTAGTGGCTGGGTGACCCCTGAGCTACCCTCACCACTGATTCGCAAAGTGCAAACTCTCTCGATCTGGCTCATTATAGAGAAAGGTAATTCCTTTTTGCTCGTGAGGCTCACGGCTCCAGTGTAGGTGCGCCGTCCATCAGGAGGGATCATCCAAGCGTCAGCCTCGTCGTGAAGTTTCAAGTCTAAAGTCAAACGAGAAGGTGGATCGCTCGCCATATCTACTCACCATAGCAAGATGAAAACCATGCGAGCAGCGTGACAGCAAAAGTAATGAGGTGAGATTTCGCATATCGCACAACCATAACAGCAGTGATAAAAGTCACGCACACACGCACCCAATCGGCAATTAGCGCATAGGCTTTCACAGCATAACAATTAAATTACATGGCATCACAGTTAATATTTCAACCAACAACAGTATGGGTCAAATGTCAACTCAAGTATGCAATGACACTAATGCAACATGACTTAGACCCCTACTCCATGGAGCTTTAGACATAATCAGAGTGAGTGATTGGGAGAACATTGTCAGTGTTATCACAGCCCACGGTGCCACATCCAATGATTGCAATCATCATAATGGCTCATGCCAGACGTTCTTTACCCAAATCGTGATTTGCTCAGTGTTTCAGCCAGGACATCAGTGTTTTTCGATGGATATCCACGACACAGAGGAGCTACTCTTTGGCCACATGTGTTTTCCCCAACCCCCGCCGTCCCTAAGATCGTCATGATCGACACTTTAGACAATCGTACCTGCACCAAGGTGTAATCTCAACTCCAAGGCATCACGCCCAACTCATGCACAGATGCAGATGCATGTCAAGAAATGCCACAAAACAGCCACGTACTACCTCATCGCTGTAGTACCCCGTTTATCTCTTGATAAACCACAGGATACCTTTACGGGACCCACTTTCACACGACTTGCCATCAGTCGCCTATCTTTGGTTCCGCTCCTTGCAATCATGTACCACTTCATCATTCGTAACACGATATTCATGTCTTATGATACATTGGTCCATAACCTAAATGTATTATGGAGGTTAGGATCCACAAGGATCCCCTTTATCAATCTTCTCACTTGTCTAACAAGGAACATTACTTTTATATGTAACTTTTAGTGTTTAAACATTATGGAGTCCTTAGATGATCTAAATCATCAAGGATGTGGGACATGATTTTGTCATGACCACTAGGTATTAGTATATGTCTTTTACTAGAATCGTATGAGTCCATTATGGAGTTCATATAGATTCCCTTAGGATATAACACGCGATTATACTACTATAGTGAAAAACTTCAAAGTACTATCCTTATAATAAAGTAGTTGATGAAATCTCCTTTATTAAGTATAGTTTGAAAACTCTAATCAAGGATCCATAGGTGTCTCATTTAGTGTAAAACTTCTTTGAATTAGTTTCCTAGTTCTATTACTTAGTGTAAAAGAAAACATACTTCTTATTTGAAAATCACCAATTTGTTTCCAAATGAAATATAACTTATAAGGTTTTGGAAAGCTCCAAAAGGTAATAGTGTAAAACTCTTTGTCTTTAAAGAAGGCTTTGTGAGAATCCTATCTTCTCAAAGAAGACTTACTAACCAAAAATCCTTTAAAAACCATCTTGATTAACTGTGAAACTCTTGGTTCTTGAAAATATTTTCTTCAAAAACTACTTATTTAAATTAAGTGGTTGATCAACATCAAACCAACCTATTCTTAGAATAGTTCCTTCATGAAATCCAAAACACTCATTTCACAACACACGGTTCTTTGGAACCAAAACATGGTTTCTTTGGAAACCTTTTCCATTTATATACCTCTTATACTTTAGTATGGACATATAAAACCCCTAAGCATCAACATTTTAAGGTCCTAACCCTACTTTCTATATCAAGGCCGAATGCCCCATAGAAATAGGATAGGTTTTCTTTGATTGATATGCATTGTGAGAACCATATTAAGTTCATTTTACCATCACTTAAACATAGAAGCTTTGGCTTCCCTCTTCAACATGACAAGGCCGAACCTCTCACGCCCATATACAACCAAAATGAAGCCATTTAACAGCATCCAAAGTAGCTAGAATAATCACATCAACATATAAGCATGTTATCAATCTCAACTTAGAACATAAATAAGTTCAAACCATTCTAAAATCCTATCCTTAGGTCTTTAAACCTAAGAATAGTTTTTTACCATGCCAAAATAATTTTCTTCTAGCACATACTAACACAATCATCATATCAACACAACAACATAACTTAATATGACAACAAAGTAAAGAACTTCATAAGGAAACCCTAGATCTAGGGTTTTCCTTCAACAAATTAGGAGGCCTTTATCACCACCATTTAAGGTGTGATATGGTTCACTCCTTCATTACCTTTGTGAAGCTTCCTTGAAGAGAAGAAGATGAAGACTTGGTCACCAAAACAACTATGAAATCGTGACCTAGAGGAGAAACAAACAAGTTCAAAACTTGATTTGTCAACTTCATAAACAATGATAACACAAAGATGTTCTCAAGAGTAGTAAAGCAAAGAAACTAAGTTAGAAACTTACTCTTGAGTATGGGTTCAAAACAAGTTCAAGAAGCTTGAACCTTCTTGAATGATTCTTGAATATCTTTGAGCAAACAACTTCAAATGAAGAAATTCCAAAGATGAAAGTTGTTTAGATGAATGAGATGAACAAGAATATGAAGTTAAAATGATGAAATAAGGTGGGAAAGGTCAATTACCAAGGCTGGCTGGAACTAGGAAGAGAGGAGAGAGAAACTTAAGAGTTTTAGTGTTTTCAAGTGA
Source organism: Ammopiptanthus mongolicus (assembly GCA_039655645.1). Classification (NCBI taxonomy): domain Eukaryota; kingdom Viridiplantae; phylum Streptophyta; class Magnoliopsida; order Fabales; family Fabaceae; genus Ammopiptanthus; species Ammopiptanthus mongolicus. The sequence continues at coordinate 48,712,310 of CM077347.1, forward strand.
GAGGTTAGAATGAATGGAATAGTATTTTTGGTGTCTTCAACACCTAATGGCCGAAGTCCCCCTTCTTGTGGACTCCAAAACTTCATTAAATCTTGGTCATAGAGAATGAAGGGCCAAGATGCAAGTAGGTGGGTGTGTTGTTGCTTATGGAGGGCTTAAGGACAAGATTAACCAAAAATGGTTAAGATACTTTTCCATTAATGGTTAGTGTCATAAACTTGACTTGAAAGGATGGAAAGCAAATCTTGGCTTCTCCCAAGATGAAATGGCCGAATGGCCCTAACTAAATGTAACTAGAATAGTTACATTCTCATTTATTTAGGAATTAGGTGATTAGGGTTTTTACCAAAAATGGATAATTGGTTTTTACTACTTTGGGTGAATTTTTGGATTTTAATAAAGCTAATCCTCTTCCTTAGTAATAATCAACAAGGAAATGGAAAATGTAATTCAACATTACATTCCACTTAATTCCCCGTTTCCCGACCTCCTGCACGTAAAACGAGAAATTACCCGATAACGATCAAAACAGAACTTTTATCGGTTTTCGTCTCATAACGACAAAAGAAAACTTTACCACAACATAACCATCATATAAATCATCATATAAACATCCACATATATATAAATATAGAGTCATACTAAACACAAGGTATCAATCACAATGTACTGGTGATTATAACTGGTTACAGAAAACGGGGGTGTTACAACACTCCCCAACAAAAAAAAGTTTCGTCCTTGAAACTTAAGTACGTAAAAACAACTGTGGATACTGCTCCTTCATCTTCTCTTCCAGCTTCCACGTCGCCTCCCTGGAAGCTTCATTCCAGATGACCTTTACCAGAGCAATATCCTTCCCTCGAAGCTGCTTCATTCTTCGATCCTCGATCTTGACGGGAGAAGTTTCAAAAGTTAGGTTATCCTTTAATTGTACTACATCAGGCTCTATGACATGCATGGGATTAGGGATATACTTTCGCAATTGCGAAACATGAAATACATCATGAAGATTTGAAAGAAACGGGGGTAAGGCAATTTGATATGCTACTGGGCCAACTCTACAAAGGATTTGATAAGGTCCAATGAATTTTGGTGTGAGTTTCCTGGATTTTATTACTCTACCTATCCCAATCATGGGCGTGACTCTCAAGAATACGTGGTCCCCTTCCTGAAACTCGAGCAGTCGACGCCTTTTGTCCGCATATCCCTTTTGTCTACTTTGAGTAGCCCTCATCTTATCTTGAATAAACTTCACCTTCTCCGTAGTCTGACATACGAGCTCGGGTCCTAGAGTAAGGTGTTCCCCGTACCAGGTGTTCTATAATGCCTCCCATACAGAGCTTCGAAGGGTGCCATCCCGATGCTAGAATGAAAACTGTTGTTGTAGGTGAACTCTATCAACGGCAAAAATCCTTCCCAGCACCCTAATTGCTCAAGCACACAAGCTCTTAACATATCTTCTAAAGACTGAATCGTTCTCTCCGACTGACCATTTGTCTGCGGATGGTACGCCGAACTCAAACGCAACTTCGTTCCTAGAGTGTCTTGCAAGCTTTGCCAAAAGCGAGACGTGAACCTCGGGTCTCTGTCTGAAATGATCCTGGATGGTACATCGTGTAATCTAACGATCTCCCCGATATAAAGCTGGGTCAACTTCTCCGTCGAGTACTTGATGTTTATGGGTAAAAAGTGTGCCGACTTTGTGAATTGATCCACGATCACCCAAATTGCATCATAACCCTTCGGCGTCCTAGGTAAACTAGTCACAAAATCCATGGAGATGCCATCCCATTTCCATTCGGGAATATCTAGAGGTTGCAGCATTCCCGCGGGTCTTTGGTGCTCCACCTTCGCTTTCTGACATACTAGACACGATGATACAAAATTGGCAACGTCTCTCTTCATCCCGTGCCACCAATACATCTGTTTCTGGTCTTGTTACATCTTGGTTGACCTTGGATGCATACTCAGCTTGAACATGTGAGCTTCCTCAAGTATCAGCCTTCTCATATCCGCATCACTGGGTACGCAGATTCTGCCCTTGAAGCTCAGAATCCCATCTGGTCCTTCTACAAACTTTGACGTGGTCTCCTGCCATCCGGCTTCTCTCTCTTTCATGAGATACTGATCCTCACTCTGTTTCTCTCCGATCTGATTCAAGAGGTCACTCTCCACAGTGATCATACCCACACTGAGCTTCCCTGGAGATGCTTCTATAGCCAACTTCAGATCTCTACATTGCTAGATGAGCTCTCTCTCTCTCTCTGACCATCATGTCAGACGCATGAAGCACCTTCCTACTTAAGGCATCCGCTACAACGTTTGCTTTTCCAGGATGATAGTGCAACTCGAAGTCGTAGTCCTTCAAAAACTCTAACCATCTTCGTTGCCTCATGTTGAGCTTCTTCTGGTCAAACAAGTACTTCAGACTCTAGTGATCACTGAAAACACTAAACTTTGCCCCGTACAAGAAATGCCTCCAAATCTTCAAAGCAAAAACCACTGCAGCTAACTCCAAGTCGTGAGTCGGATAATTCTTCTCATTGTTCTTCAACTACCTTGAAGCGTAAGCTACCACTTTTCGATTCTGCATCATGACGCATCCCAAACCCTGGTATGAGGCATCACAAAGTACCTCAGAAGGCTCGTTGGGGTCCGGTAGTACCAACACTGTTGAACTGGTCAAACGCATCTTCAACTCCTGGAAACTAGCCTCAAAGGCCTCGGTCCATGCAAAAGCTTGATCTTTCCGCATTAACTTGGTCAATGGTGCCACAATCTTAGCAAATCCTCCAATGAACCTCCGATAGTAGCCCGCTATCCCGAAGAAACTATGATCTCTGTTTGCTGTCTTCAGTTGTTCCCACTGTTACACAGCTTCTACTTTCGTCGGATCCACATCGATTCCCTCCTTTGAGATAACATGACCCAAAAATTGAACCTCTTCTAGCCAAAACTCGCACTTTGAAAACTTGGCATACAAATGCTTCTCTTTGAGTATTTGCAGTACCACTCGCAAATGTTCTGCATGCTCTTCTTTATCCCTAGAGTAGATAAGGATGTCGTAGATAAATACCATAACAAACTTATCTAAGTAAGGGCGAAAGATCCTATTCATGTAATCCATGAATATGGCAGGTGCATTTGTCACTCCGTGATGACAACCAAATGGTGTGGTTGCCTTTTGAAGATCTTATGGTTGAATGCAAAACAAGTTAATTTCGTGTTCTTCTTTGGAAGCAATATGAATCAACATAAAAGATGAAGAAAATAAGAAAATGGATAGAAAGAGATGATGAGGCGCCACAAACCAAGAAGGTTTGATAAGCCAAGTGATGTTCGTCACAAGAATCTTGGATTCTTGATAAGAACTAAGTTTGGTTCAACCAAGAACCTAGGAGAAACAATTCTCACTCAAATGGAATTTGATCCAAAATAACTTCAAAGTTCCATTTCTCAAGGTTTTAGGTGCATACATATAATAGTCGTCCAACTCTTGGCATCCAAAGACAAGGCATAACCCCCACTTTGAATGGCCTAATTCCTAACTTGATGACCACTAAAACAAAATCAATTCAGCCCCCAAACCCATTCATACACGCCTACCCTTCCTTCTTTATGGGTGGTTACACTTTGTTTGTCAAATTAAAAGTGTAACACTCAAACAATTGAAGGCAGCCCATCAAGCACTCATAACTCACCATCAAACAATTGAATTCGGCCCCAAGCCGCTCAATGTCACGCCTACTCTCCCTTCATGATGGGTGGTTACACTTTGCTTTGCAAATTAAAAGTTTAACACCCATAACTTACAATTTATTGACTCAACTTAACGAGGAGTTTCTTATAGCGTGCAATCTAAAGATTCCCTCCCCAAGACTCTCTAATTCACGTGTAGTTTCATGGAAAATATGGGCTAGACCTTCATGCAACTCTTAGTGTAGCCCACTAATAGAGAATGCCCAATTGGATCCACTCACATAACCCATTACACTTTATTGAATTGAAAAACAAAACAACAACTATGAAGGCAAAGTCACGCCCCCTTGTCATCATTATGGGCCTCTACTTGACTAAGATAAGTCACCATCTTGGGCTCCATTCTTTCTAGGCCTGAAGTTGGGCTTGCTTCCATAAAGGGAGTCACCATTTGTTCTAAGACTTCTTGGGCTTTCTTGGTTCTTGATCTGGTCATAGGCCCACCAAGTCCTTGAAGTGCTTCTTGGTCCATACTCCTTATTGAGCTCATATCACTCCGAATGGAATTACCAAATACTCGTAGTGTCGATAACGTGTTCTGAATGCCATTTTTGGAACATCCTCCGTTCTTGACTCGGATCTGATGGTAACTCGACCGTAGATCTATCTTTGAAAACACAGCTGCTCCTCTTAACTGGTCCATCAGGTCATCAATCCTCGGAAGTGGGTACTTGTTCTTGATAGTGATCTTGTTCAACTGACGGTAGTCCACACACAGCCGAGACGTCCCATCCTTCTTCTTCACAAGCAAAACTGGTGCTCCCCACGGTGACACACTGGGCCTAACAAACTGCTTGGACATCAGCTCCTCCAACTGTTTCTTTAGCTCCTCTAGCTCTGCGGGCGCCATCCGATACGGTGCCATAGATATTGGTCCAGATCCTGGCACTAGGTCTATGGCGAACTCGATGTCCCTAACCGGTGGAAGTCCAGGTATATCTTCAGGAAAGACTTCTGGGAACTCGACAATCGGAATCGGACGCGCATCTTTCTCACTACTGACCTCCAGAAAGGACAACAACATGTATCATTGGTGCAACACCCTTTCCCGAGTGTCACATTCCCGAATGTTTATAAGGCCAAAAATATTATTTAATGCGAAAAATACGGTTTTCTTTTTTTTTTTTTTTTCTTTTCACAAGATGTAATGGGATTAGTAAAGGTAAATAATACTAATAAACGAACTTAGGTTCGCCATGCATTTCTAGAACATGCTGTATAATAAACACAGAACAGAAACAGAAATAATACTATATATAGACATAGGTCTAATGTATAACTGACATAAGAAATACAATAAGTACTAGGAGTCGTAGCTCCCAAAAGGTACTACAACGACTGACATAGTCTGGCTGACAACAAAACCAAAACAGCAAAAAGAGTCCGCCTCCGGGCTCAAGGAGACTACTGGACTGAACCATCATCACGTCCATCTGTTCAAGTAGCAACAGCAAGTACAAGCAGAAAACATACAGATATGGGTGAGATTCCCGTTCATCAACACAACAAAACAGCAGTAATAAAAACGGGACGACTCACCGGGTAACAACATACCCAACATGCTTACAAAGGTTCTCAATATAAATCATGTTAAGCAGTCAACAACATAATGTCATGCTAAACATTTAAAAGCATAATATAAGGCATTCTTAAACAATACAGCGATGTATAACAGTAAATGTAAACATCAATAGCCATGCAATGCAATGCAATGTATATGATTCAATGTCAATGTCACTGGGTACTACTCAGACCACTACTCCATGGAGCTAACAAAACATTCGGAGAAAGTGAATGGGAGGACATGTTCCGGTTTCTGCCAGCCATGAGCAAGATGCTACAACATTTGTAACGTGCACGTATCTGGCTTTACGGAAACACTCTCGACCAAACATGAAAAGTATGGCATCTAGTACAGGATATCAGTGTATTGCATGGATTCGCCACGACACAGAAGAGCTACCAACTAGCCACATGTAAGCCCTTCCAACCCTGATACCTCCAAAAAGACCATTGAAGATCGTCACCGTAAAATTCGCACCCGCATCAAGGTGTAAGCTCAACTCCTAGGCTCAAGGCCTTACAACTATGCAAATGAAATGCCAATGCTTACACAAAGCAGATGCGATCAAGCAATGTCTATCCCCCGGATAAACCTCGAAGTCTACTAAGGTTCTCATCCTTAGGAACTATACGTGTCTTTTGAAAAATAAAACCTTTATCCACCGGATAAATCTCGTGATCCCTCCGGAATCGAGTCATCACAAGACTGAAACAATTGAATGACTGATCGGGGTCCGAATCACTGGTCCGTCATCGAACTACTGTTTCAAAACCCAAAACGTTTCATGTTTGTGTTTATGTCTTATGAAGTCATTGATGTACTAAGTCATCAATGGTATAGCATGTGGTCTTGTTTCACCATATATTATACTTAATTAACCCTTGCCTTCAACTCTAAGTTAATTACTTAACTTAGGTTTTTATATGTAAAACTTTATGAGTTGAGTTAAAATCTCCTTTGTAAACCAAAACAACTTCTCAATTGAAACTCATTTGATTTGAAACAATTTTTGAACCACTTACTTACTCTATTTTTTTAGCATTTTCTGCAACATGAAATTCGCTTAGCGGAATTACATTCGCTTAGCGAAATTGAGGCAGCAATACCTCTCTTGAAACTCCTCTGTATCGCTCGGCGAAACATATTTCGCTTAGTGAAAGTCCACTTTATTCGCTTAGTGAGTCTCATTTCGCTTAGCGAAATGGAGGCGGTTATACCTCTTTTGAGACTCCTCTGGATCGCTCGGCGAGACATAATTCGCGTAGCGAAATTCGCTTGGTTCGCTTAGCGAATATTAATTCGCTTAGCGAAAGTGAGGCAGTAATGGCTAACTTGTATTTACTCTGTTTTAGCCCAGCGAAATTGTATTCGCTTCGCGAAAATTGCCTTGAAACAAGACATTAACCTTATGGAACCATTTTGATTCTCTTCATGAAACCACTTCTTTTCTCATTTTGGGTCACTTGATTAACTAGATGTACTAAGGATAAGGTATAAAACATGTTTCACTTTGGTGAACACACTTTGAGATTCAATTCCATTTGATCTTTGGATCAAAGTCACTTAGGTTTTTCTTTGAAAAACATAGGTTATTAAAAACACTTTCTTTACATCAAAACTTGATTTGTTCAAGAACTACACATGTTCTTCCTTTTCTCAAGGTCATGGCTAAAAGCCAACTAGGAACCAATGTGAAGATTTACTTCACCAACTAATCAAAGTATGGCTCACAAAACTTACACAATTATGATCTACAATAACACACAACATTGCATCATAATTAAGCACATAAGCACAAAAGTCCATACTCAAGCACACAAGCACAAAAGTCCATAATTGATCTAGAAATCAAGTAGGTTTTTCATCATGCAAGAAATCATTTTCTCACCTACACAACATCATCATAAAACACATGATAAGGCATACAAGCATAACTACAAATATCACACATTGTTCTCCAAGAGAACTTAACACAACTTAACCATTAAAAGTGAACCCAAACTAAAGGGTTTCACCCACACATAACTTAAACAACCATCTTCACTACCACCATCTTGGTGTGAATGAGGTTCACCCCCCATACCTGTTGATGAGCAGATTCCCGGATCAAAGTCGGTTGATCGGTTTGTGAACCTCTTGGCATTCGTCAACAACTACAACAACATAACAATCAAACATTAAACAACAATCAAAGCCAATCTCAACAATTATAACAAAGAGGATTTCGGCCACCCTAGGTTAAAATGGTTAGGAATTGATCTTGCTTTCCCATTTCATGGATTCAAAGGCATAGGAAAGCTAAGGATCAAATCAAGTGTTAGTAATAAAAAAATTGATGAAAAACACTATCCATCATCAAGAGGGTTCGGCCAAAAAGTGCTTTTTGAGCTATGATGAGATTTGAATCATAAGCTCTTGGGTTTTGGTAGAGATTGATGATGTGAGTTCAAAGAACTTGGTCTTACCTCAAAAGAATTTTTCTACAATTTCGTATGGATTTTCAAAGTTTTGAATCTAAGAAATTCTTTTCATGAAAATGAAGATTGATCTTGAAATAAAGAAAGATTCAAGAAGCTAAGAGGTCATAGAAGTGATCTTACCTTGAAATGAAGGAAGATTGCTCAAGGAATCAAGTGATTCCAACAAGAACTCAAGCTTTTCAAGGATGAAAATGGAGTTTCTCTCAAGAACAACTATGGAGCTCTAAACGGTGAGGGGCTGTGCGAAAATGAGAGAGTGAGGGGCTGAGTTCAGCCTCTTAAGAGCTCACTTAAGGGTAAAAATGTCATTTGCCCAAAAGGGTAAAATGGTAAAAGTGTAAAAGACTAAGGTTAGGGGCATTTTGGTCATTTTGCGTCCAGATATTTCCGAACGTCATGACGACTCTGGCATACTCTCCCAAGTGTCCTGGGATGATGTGATATCAAGATTATCTGTTGGCGAGTCCCGATAAATCCATATGTGGCTCCGTTCGTCACCCGGTTGACGATTTCGCCCGAATGAAGGTCAGGAAGTGATTTTTCTGAAATTTTTACGAAATTTAACCAAAACCTAGAGCATCAAATTCTAAGACTTACTGTCCTGTTCACGGGTCCATCTGAGGTCTTCTGAGCAGTAAAATCCTACTGTCAGTGTAAAAACGCAGACCAGACTCCATTTGAGTTTTCGACTCAAAACTTAATCATAGCTTCCTATGATATCGTCGAGCGTGACTATGGTCTCGGAATATTTTATTTCTATTCCTAAGACCTCGAATAAAATAAAGACATTAAAATACTGAAGAATTAGAAAACGTGAAAATCGGGGCGTTACATTCCTACCCCTCTTAAAAGAATTTCGTCCTCGAAATTATACGCACCTCTTAAAACGAACTCGGATACTGTTGTCGCATGCCTTCCTCTCTTTCCCAGGTAGCATCACCTGTAGTCTCGTTCCAGATAACTTTGACCAAAGCTATCTCCTTCCCTCGCAGTTTCTTTATCCTTCTGTCCTCGATCTTAACCGGCAATGTCTCATAGGTTAGGTTATCCTTTAGCTGTACTGAATCAGACTCTATGACGTGACTGGGATTAGGAATATACTTTCACAATTGCGAAACATGAAAAAGATTATGAAGGTTGGATAGAGGCGGTAAAGCTATTTGGTAAGCTACTGGACCTATCCGACGAAGAATTTGATAAGGTCCAATGAATTTTGGAGTGAGTTTTCTGGACTTCAGGACCCTGCCCACCCCAGTCATCGGAGTGACTCTCAAAAACACATGATCCCCTTCCTCGAACTCAAGTGGCCTACGTCTTTCATCCGCATAACTCTTCTATCGGCTCTGAGTTATCCTCATCTTTTCTTGAATCAGTTTCACCTTCTCGGTTGTTTGTTGCACTAGTTCAGGTCCTAATGAAGCACTTTCTCCATCTTGGTACCAACACAAAGGTGTTCTGCAACGTCGTCCGTATAAAGCTTCATAGGGTGCCATCCCTATACTCGAATGATAACTGTTGTTGTAGGTGAACTCTATCAACGGTAGGAAATTCTCCCAACTACCTGCATGTTCCAACACACACGCCCTCAACAGATCCTCTAAAGACTGAATCGTCCTTTCCGATTGTCCATCAGTTTGAGGATGGTAAGCCGAACTTAATCGTAACTTTATTCCTAACGCTTCATGTAAACTTTGCCAAAATCCCGAAGTAAATCGCGGGTCTCTATCCGATATGATACTTGAAGGTACTCCATGCAGTCTCACAATCTCACTGATAAAAATCTGAGTAAGCTTTTCCATAGAATACTTGAGATTAATCGGTGGAAAATGAGCTAATTTCGTAAGCCTATCAATTATAACCCAAATGGAATCGTGTCCTTTAGGTGTCCTTGGCAAACATGTTACGAAATTCATTGCTATGCTGTCCCATTTCCACTCTGGGATATCCAACGGAAGTAACATTCCAGCTGGCCTCTGATGTTCAACCTTTGCTTTTTGACATACTAAGCAAGATGCCACATAATCAGCTACATCTCTTTTCATCCCTTGCCACCAAAACAATCGCTTCAGGTCTTGGTACATCTTGGTTGACCCTGGATGCATACTTAACTTGCTTCTATGAGCTTCGTCCAGAATTAACCTCCTTATCTCTGGCTTGTTTGGTACACAAACCTGTTCTCCTCGTCTTAGGATCCCATCTACTCCTTCCTTGTATTCCGACGTCATCCCTTTCTTTAGATTCCTCCACTCTTTCTCCAGATACTGGTCGTATACTTGTTTCTCCCGAATCTGATCCATCAGATCACAAGATACTGTAACCATACCCACACATAGTCTTCCTGGCATACTAACCACGGACAGATGCATATCCATGAACTATTCCAACAGCTCGTGTTCCTTAACCATCATGGCAGACACATGTAACACTTTTCTACTCAGCGCATCCGCTACCACATTAAGTTTTCCCGGATGATATTTCAACTGGAAGTCATAGCCCTTCAAAAATTCCAGCCACCGTCTTTGCCTCATGTTCAGCTCCTTCTGGTCGAACAGATACTTCCAGCTCTTATGATCGCTGAAGACATTGAACGTCGAACCATACAAGTAGTGCCTCCAAATCTTCAACGCAAAGACTACCGCTGCTAACTCCAGATCATGAGTTGGGCAATTCTTCTCGTGCACTTTCAACTGTCTCGAGGCATACGCTACCACCTTCCGATTCTGCATCAGAACACAGCCTAAACCTTGGTATGAAGCGTCACAGTACACTTCAAAAGGTTCGCTTGGATCTGGCGATATCAACACTGGCGATGTAGTCAGCCTCTTTTTCAGCTCTTGAAAACTCTGCTCACAGGCTTCAGTCCATTCAAACTCTTTATCCTTCCTCGTCAATTGGGTAAGAGGTCCTACAATCTTAGAGAATCCCTCAAGGAACCTTCGATAATACCCAGCCAAACCCACAAAACTGCGTATCTCAGTCACTGTGGTTGGTCAGAGTCAAAGAAATCGACCACCGCGGCATACTTATACAGATAGCTATCGATGGGGCTATCAATCTTCCTTGCGATTAAATACGCTTTTCCCTCTCAAGAACTGCTTCGAATTTCGACGGATCTATAGCAATTCCTTCCTTTGAAATTACATGACCCAAAAACTGCACTTCGTCGAGCCAAAACTCACACTTAGACAGTTTTGCATACAGTTGTTTCTCCTTCAGAACTTGAAGAACTACACTAAGATGTTCAGCGTGTTCTTCCTGGTCTCGCGAATAGATAAGTATGTCATCTATGAAGACAACGACAAACTTATCCAGGTATGGATGAAAGATCCTATTCATATAATCCATGGATATAGCTGGAGCATTCGTCACACCAAACAGCATCACAAGATACTCGTAGTGCCCATAACGTGTTCGAAACGCTGTCTTCGGTACATCTTCTGCCTTCACACGAATCTGGTGATAACCCGATCGCAAATCAATCTTGGAGAAAACTGCCGCTCCCCTCAATTGATCCATCAAGTCATCTATCCTCGGAAGTGGATATTTGTTCTTAATAGTAACTTTATTCAACTGGCGATAATCCACGCATAAGCGAGATGTTCCATCTTTCTTTTTCACCAATAGCACATGTCCTCCCCACGGCGACACACTGGGTCGGACGAGGTGTACTGTGATGCTTCACATCAAGGATTAGGATGTGTACTTATGCAGCACCGGAAGGTTGTAGCGTATGCTTCGCGCCAGTTGAAGACTCATGAAAGGAATTACCCGACGCATGACCTAGAGTTAGCTGCCGTGGTTTTTGCACTAAAGATCTGGAGACATTACGTGTATGGATCCAAGTTTCATGTCTTCAGTGACCACAAAAGTTTGAAGTACATGTTCAATCAGAAGGAACTTAATATTAGGCAAAGACGTTGGATGGAATTTCTCAAGGACTAAGATTTCACTTTGCTATACCACCCTGGAAAAGAAAATGTCGTTGCAGAAGCTTTGAGTCGGAAGACCCTGCACATCTCTGCAATGTTGGTTAAGGAGTTAGAATTGATAGAGCAGTTTCGTGATCTCGATATAGCTGTGGAAGTAAACAACAAGAAGATTTGCTTGGGAATGATCAAGGTATCTAGTGGACTGATGGAGACAATCCGTGAACAACAAGCAACAGATGAGTACCTCCAAGAGAAAAAGGAGTTACTTGGACCAGAGAAGGCTGCAGAGTTCAGCTTGGGGACTGATGGTATCTTGAGATGCAATGGACGGGTTTGTGTACCTAGTAACTCAGAGATGAGGAGAATGATTCTGGAAGAAGGAGACAAGAGCAAGTTAAGTATTCACTCTGGAGCGACCAAAATGTATCAAGATCTGAAACAGAAGTTTTGGTGGCCAGGAATAAAGAATCAAGTGGCTGAGTATGTATCGTCGTGTTTGACCTGTCAGAAAGCAAAAGTAGAACATCAACGACCTGGAGAAATGCTTCAATCCTTGGATGTACCCAAATGGAAATGGGAGGGCATCTCGATGGATTTTGTGGTAGGTTTACCGAGGACATCTAAGTGTTTTGATTCAATTTGGGTGATCGTTGATAGTTTAACAAAGTCAGCACACTTCTTACCTGTTAAGATCAACTACTCAGTGGAGAAGTTAATCGAGCTGTATATCAGAGAAGTAATCAGACTACATGGAGCATAGTCTCTGATAAAGACCCAAAGTTTACTTCACGTTTTTGGCAAAGTCTACATCAAGCGTTAGGGGCAAGGCTGAGGTTGAGTTCAGCCTATCACCCTCAGACAGATGGACAGACAGAGAGAACGATACAATCTTTGGAAGATTTGATGAGAGCTTGTGTTCTAGACCATGGTGGAAGTTGGGATGATTTGATGCCTCTTATCGAATTCACGTAAAACAACAGCTATCATTCTTGCATAGGGATGGCACCCTATGAAGCCTTGTATGGACGAAAGTGCCAGACACCGTTGTGTTGGTACCAGGATGGAGAAAGTATGATTGTAGGCCCCGAACTTGTTCAACAAACAACGAAAAAGATTAAACAAATCCGCGAAAAGATGAAGACAGCACAGAGCAGACAAAAGAGCTACTTAGATAAACGAAGACGACCCCTCGAGTTTCAAGAAGGTGAACACGTGTTCCTGAGAGTCACACCCTTGACTGTGGTAGTTATAGCTATAAAGTCCAGAAAACTCACTCCCAAATTCATTGGAACTTACCAGATTCGTTGACGTATTGGTCCAGTAGCTTACCAGATTACCTCACCACCTTTTCTGTCCAACATTCATAATGTTTTTCATGTCTCACAGCTTAGAAAGTATATTCCTGATTATTCCCATGTAATCGAAGGTGATATAGTACATTTACGAGAAAACTTGTCTTATGAGACATCGCCTGTGCTAATCGATGATAAGAGGATCAAGCAACTCAGGGGAAAACAAGTTCCCTTGGTCAAGGTTGTTTGGAACGAAGCGACCGGAGACACGATGTGGGAGCTCGAGGACAAGATAAGATTATAGTATCCCGATCTTTTTCAAGTTACGTAATTTCGAGGAAAAAATAAAACAGGAACTTTCTATGTACATGCATGAACCGGCAGACGTGCCATTTGAAAACGAGCTACAACTCATGTGGTTGAGCATATGAGCCATTTAAGACCACTAGGTCTATAGGGGCATATTGTGTTCGAGACTCCACATGTGGCCGGAGGCGTTGCAACCCCGTGCCGTGGTAATCGGTTGCCAAACACGGATGAACTCGATCAGAGACTGGACTATTCAGGATATGGTTATGACGTGGTACTCCGGAACAATTGGAGCTCGGACCTAAATTGAGAGGTTGACTAATGAGAACAATTGTGTTTACGGGTGTATTTGCGGCCTATCGCTCGATGAAGGAAAGTAGGAATCTCTGGATTACATGAACTTAGAAAGATGACATTGGAGTCACATGCATTATTATAACTCATGATAGTGTTTGAGATATTGTGTTAGATGAATATCTGCTATTACAACTGTTTTTATTTATCGATGTATCTGTTGTTTGTTGCTTGTGCGGCTATCATGATAAACTAACAAAATGTGTATCTCACCTTTGCCTGTACATGTTGGACACCCTGTTGTGTTTTTGGAATACATGTATAGATGTTGATCATAGGTCCCCGCGGACACACGAGGACTCAGATGACGGAGACTTTTGAAGAAGCTGAAAAGAGGATCCCTCCGAATTCCTCTAGGAATCGGAGCTGATTTTGGGGTTGTATCCCAATGGCTACTTTTAGCCCGACCAGCATAGGAGTCTTACTTTTGAGGCAGTTATATTTATTTGCTACACGTATGTTAAACATATGCCTTTGATTCTATAGTAGCATATATTAGATCTGAACTTATGTCATGATTACATTAGTATGTATTTTAAATATTGATGTGTGTTTTCAAAGTTTATTTCTTTGTCTTGAGTTTGTATTACTTGATGTATGAAGAAAATTTCTTTTAGACCCGCGTTTTCGAATGTTGTTACTTAATTAAAGTGTTTTCTGAAAGCAACCAGCGTTTCTATTTGATTATGTTTTCCACAATCGAGTTCGTGTATGTAGCACCCGAGAGGGGGTGTTATAAGGAGTTTGTAGGGAGAACGTACGCGCAACAGTTTTAGGTGGAGAGAAAGAGTTACGCACGTCGGGGAGGCAAGATTAGTTTATATGACTGTGTTGGTTGTTTTGATGTTGTGTAGGGGAACCCTGAACCTTAATAGAGGTTGAGCCCTCAGAAGTGCCTAAATCCTAGGTTTGGTTCACTTTGGGCTAGCACCGCTGAGTTTGATACCCTAGCTTAGCTGACTTGTCTTGACTTGGAGAATGTGTATGCTGCCTGCTATGTGTCTAGTTGTTATATGCTATATTAGAACTGTTATACGTGATAGTATGCTTGCACTAATATTAATATGCTTTTTGTTGTACGTGCATAAGTATGAACTGCTTATATGACTAGGTTTGCGTACCTATATAAGAGTTGATGGTTTAGCATGTTTAGGGTTATGAACCCAATGTTGGTGGATTGAGCTGGTCGTGGTGAGTTGAGGTTTCATGGTTGGAGCCTTGAGGTGCTCGAGATATCTTGATGTTGAGTAGGGCTAAGTGCAAGTGTTGAGTTTGGATATGGTACGATATCAGATCAAAGAGATGATTGTCATGCATAGCATCTGCATTGTTACCAAGTGGCGAGCCGTGTGGTATGAAACACACGAGATTAGTGCACTAAGTGCGGGTGCGGAAAAAAGAATGGAAGATCATTGAGATCTCAAGGATATACTGGACGTAGGTATGCTCACATGAGACTGGTATGGTAACGCCTATCATGTCATGGTAGTCCTACTAAGTATGGTTATTTCAACTGGACCCTGAATCTTTCCAGTTGCCGGTGGATCTTCCAAGGAGGCCCAATAGCCCTCCCTGTCCGAGACAGTGAAGTGGGGATGCACTTTTATGGGTCACAACGAGCGGAATGGATTACGGAAACAAACTAACTTGTCCGATGTGTGAACGTTGTAACGCCCCGATTTTCACGTTTTCTAATTCTTTAGTATTTTAATGTCTTTATTTTATTCGAGGTCTTAGGAATAGAAATAAAATATTCCGAGACCATAGTCATGCTCGACGATATCGTAGGAAGCTACGATTAAGTTTTGAGTCGAAAACTCAAACGGAGTCCGGTCTGCGTTTTTACACTGACAGTATGATTTTACTGCTCAGAAGACCTCAGATGGACCCGTGAACGAGACAGTAAGTCTTAGAATTCGATTATCTACGTTTTGGTTAAATTTCGTAAAAAATTTCAGAAAAATCATTTCCTGACCTTCGTTCGGGCGGAATCCTCAATCGGGTGACGAACGGAGCCACATATGGATTTACCGGGACTCGCCAACAGATAATCTTGATATCACATCATCCCAGGACACTTGGGAGAGTATGCCAGAGTCGTCATGACGTTCGGAAATATCTGGACGCAAAATGACCAAAATGCCCCTAACCTTAGTCTTTTACACTTTTACCATTATACCCTTTTGGCAAATGACCTTTTTACCCTTAAGTGAACTTTTAAGAGGCTGAACTCAGCCCCTCACTTCATCATTTTCGCACAGCACCTCATCCTTAGAAGCTCCATAGTTGTTCTTGAGAGAAAACTCCATTTTCACCTAGAAAAGCTTGAGTTTTTGTTGAAATCACTTGATTCCTTGAGCAATCTTTCTTCATTTCAAGGTAAGATCACTTCTATGATCTCTGAGCTTCTTGAATCTTTATTTATTTCAAGATCAATCTTCATTTTCATGAAAATAATTTCTTAGATCCAAAACTTTGAAAATCCATAGGAAATTATAGAAAAATCCTTTTGAGGTAAGACCAAGTTCTTTGAACTCACATCATCAATCTCTACCTAAACCCAAGAGCTTATGATTCAACTCTCATCATAGCTCAAAAAGCATTTTTGGCCGAACCCTACTTGAAGATGGTGAATAGTGTTTTCATCAATTTTTGATTTTTAACACTTGATTTCATCCTTAGCTTTCCTAATGCCTTTGAATCCATGAAATGGAAAATCAAAACCAATTCCTAACCTTTTAACCTAGGGTGGCCGAAATCCTCTTTGTTAGGATAGTTGAGATTGGTTTTGATTGTTGTTTAATGTTGGTTGTTGTGTTGTTGTAGTTGTTGACGATTATCAGGAGGTTCACAAACCGATCAACCGACTTTGATCCGGGAATCTGCTCATCAACAGGTATGGGGAGAAGAACCTCATCACACCAAGATGGTGGTAGTGAAGATGGTTGTTTAAGTTTATGTGTGGGTGAAACCCTTTAGTTTGGGTTCACTTTTATGTGTTAAGTTTTGTTAAGTTCTCTTGGAGAACAAGATTGTCATGATGAGTTTATGCTTGAGTATGTTGTAGTGTGCTTTAGCATATGTTGATGAAGATATGATTGAATGAAAATCATTTTCATGTACGTTGGAAAACCTACTTTGATCACTAGATCAAGTATGGACTTTTATTGTTTGATTATGAGACCATGAAGTGTGATGGATATGTTTGATTATGATGTAGTAATTTGTATTGTGGTTTACCATAATTGTGTGAGCTTTTGAGCTACATTTACCTTGTTGGTGAAGTAAAGTCTCCATTTTGAATTGGAGTAGGCTTGTGACCTTAGTAAGAGGAAAATATAAGAACATATGTTGTTCTTGTTTTGGCAAAGTTTTGATGCAACTAAACATGATTTCATAACCTAGGATTTCAAAGAGAAACAAAGGTGATTTTTGATTCAAAGATCAAATGAAGTTTTAACCTTTAAAGTGTGTCATCAAAGTGCGAAAATGTCTTTTCTTTAGCCATAGGTCTTTTAATCAAACTAATTGTTTCAAAAGAAGAATTAACGAAGGAGTTAGGAAAAATGAAAAACAGGGCACTCGCCCAGCGAACCCCGTCTCACCTCGCGAGACAGAGGGAAGATAAGGCATTCGCCAGGCTAACATTGCCTCGCCTCGCGAGACAGTGGACTAGCCCGAGCAACAAAGATGAAATTTCTCGGCCTCGCATCGCGAAGTCGTCTCGCCTCGCGAACCGCGTAAGTAGCAAAGATGCAACTTCTCGGCCTCGCGTAGCGAAGCAGTTCTCGCCCCGCGAACCACCTAAATAGTGAAGATGCAGCTTCTCTGCCTCGCGTCGCGATATAATCCTTGCCTCGCGGAGCAGAAAGACTGTCTAAATAGAAAAGATCACTTCTCTGCCTCGCGTCGCGATACAATCCTCGCCTCGCGAAGCAGAAGGACTTTCCAAGCAGTTAAGACAACTTCTCAACCTCGCGTCGCGACATAGACCTTCGCCTCGCAAGAAATGGTTTGTTTGTGAAGAGTGACTTAGATTTGAAAACAAGGGATAATTAAGTATGGTATGTAGTGGAACAAGACCACATGCTATACCATTGATGACTTAATACATCGATGACTTCATAAGCCATAAACACAAACATGAAACGTTTTGGGTTTTGAAACAGTAGTTCGATGACGGACCGGTGATTCGGACCCCGATCAGTCGTTCAATTGTTTCAGTCTTGTGATGACTCGATCCCGAAGGGATCACGAGATTTATCCGGTGGATAAAGGTTTTGTTTTCAAAAAGACACGTATAGTTCCTAAGGAAGAGAACCTTAGTAGACTTCGAGGTTTATCCGAGGGATAGACATTGCTTGATCGTATCTGCTTTGTGTAAGCATTGGCATTTCATTTGTATAGTCGTAAGGCCTTGAGCCTAGGAGTTGAGCTTACACCTTGATGCGGGTGCGAATCTTACGGTGACGATCTTCAATGGTCTTTTTGGAGGTATCAGGGTCGGAAGGGCTGACATGTGACCAGTTGGTAGCTCTTCTGTGTCGTGGCGAATCCATGCAATACACTGATATCCTCTACTAGATGCCGTACTTTTCATGTTTGGTCGAGAGTGTTTCCGTAAAAGCAGATACGTGCACGTTACGAATGTTGTAGCATCTTGCCCAAGGCTGGCGCGCACGGAACATGTCCTCCCATTCACTCTCTCTGAATGTTTTGTTAGCTCCATGGAGTAGGGGTCAGAGTAGTACCCAGTGACATTGACATTGAGTCATCTACATTGCATTGCATTGCATAGCTATTGATGTGTACATTTTCTGTTATACATCGTTGTACTGTTTAAGAATACCTTATTTTATGCTGTTAACTGCTTAACATGATATTATGCTGTCAACTGCTTAATATGTTTGACATTGAGAATTCTTGTAAGCATGTTGGGTACGCTGTTATCCGGTGAGTCGTCCCGTTTTTACTATTGCTGTTTTGCTGTGTTGATGAACGGGAATCTCACCCATATCTGTATGTTTTCTGTTGGTACTTGCTGTTGCTGTTGAACAGATGGACGTGACGATGGTTCAGTCCAGTAGTTCCTTTGAGCCGGAGGAGGACTCTTTTTGTGGTTTAGTTTTGTTGTCGGCCAGGCTATGTTAGTTTTTGTAGTACCTTTTGGGAGCTACGATTCCTAGTACTTATTGTATCAGTTATACATTAGACTTATGTCTGTACATAGTATTATTCCTTTTTCTGTTTATGTCCCTGTATTTATTATGCATATTGTTCTACAAATGTATGGCGAACCTAAGTTCGTTATTAGTATTATTTATCTTTACTAAATCCCATTGCATCTTGTGAAAAAAAAAAAAAAAAAAAAACCGTATTTTCCGCATTAACAAATATTTTCGGCCTTATAAACGTTCGGGAATGTGACACTCGGGAAAGGGTGTTGCATTATTTGGTATCAGAGCTGGCCGAGTCTTTTTGGGGTTGTAGGTTATGGTCTGTCTTGTTTGTGTTGTGTTCTCTGTGTGTTTCTCTGTTGTTTGCTTTAGTGGTGGTTCTTGAGTTTGACAGTTCTGGTTTTGAAGGTAGCAATGGCTGCTCAAAACCTGACTGCTGCTGTGAACGCCATATGGGAAATGGCTGCTACTATGGTTCAACGTGACGAAAGAGCTGCCGGAGGTAGAGGACTGGACGAATTTCTTCGTCGGAATCCACCTCAATTCAAAGGTGAATTCAATCCTGAGTTGGCTGAATGCTGGATCCAAACGCTGGAGAAAATATTTGGAGCGATGAGATGTACTGAGAATGACAAGGTTGTCTATGCAACCTATATGCTGGTGGAGGATGCTGAATACTGGTGGGAAGGAGCCCGTCAGATGCTGATTCACGATCAACAAGCTGTGGATTGGAAAGCTTTTAAGGGAAAATTCCTGGAGAAGTATTTTCCTGCGAGTGCAAGGCACGAGAAAGAGATGGAGTTTCTCCAACTGAGACAAGGGGGAATGACCGTAGCTGAGTACGGGGCCAAGTTTGAAAGTCTAGCAAAGTTCTCAAATTACTTTCTGGACAACCCAAGAGAGGAGTGGAAGTGCAGAAAATTCGAAGGAGGTCTGAGGATCGACTTGAAAAGAGCTGTTGTTCCTCTAGAAATTTCTGTTTTTCCGAGGCTAATGGAAAAGTGTCGTCTGATCGAGAGTTTGGAGCCCAAGGACAAGCGGGGACAGAGTTCTGGACCGAGCAAGTTTCAGAGAGGAAGCGGTGGTCGAGACAACAAATCTCGATGGAAGCCGTATGCAAAGCAACAAGATCGACAACAACGCTCTGCGGCAGGAAGCAGTGGGAGTTTCAGTTAGTCTGGAAATGCCCCAACCAAGTGCATGAAGTGTGGAAAGAGCAATCACATCACCAGAGATTGTTCGATCAAAGGGATTATCTGCTTCAAGTGTGGGAAGCCGGGACATATCTCACGTGAATGCATGCAACCAAAATTGGAACATTCTGTCAACAATGTCCAAGCTGTAAGGCCTAAGATGAAGGGCAGAGTCTACACTATGGGAGGTGCTGAAGCTTCTCAAAATGAGGACTTGATACAAGGTCAGTGTGTCATGGGAGGTAAAACCTTAACTGTACTGTTTGATTCAGGCGCAACGCATTCCTTTATTGCCTATGACTGTGTGAATCTGTTGGGATTACCTGTGTCTTCTTTACCTTTTGATTTGGTAATTTCTACGCCTACTGCAAAGCCTGTTATAACTGCTATAGTTTGTTTGAACTGTTCTATTTCTGTTACAGATAGAACATTTTTGATTGATTTGATCTGTTTGCCTCTTTCGCAAATGGATGTAATCTTAGGAATGGATTGGTTATCTTCTAATCATGTCCTGTTAGACTGTGCAAATAAAACCTTAGTTTTTCCTAGTTGTGAGAATTCTGGATTTTTGACTGCCAACCAAGTAAATGCTTCTTTGAGAGAAGGAGCTCAAGGATACATGTTACTATCTTCTTTGGAATTCAAGAGCGAGCTAGTCTTAGAGCGCATACCTGTCGTGAATGAGTTTCCGGAAGTCTTTCCTGAAGACGTACCAGGTTTGCCGCCAGTTCGGGACATCGAGTTTGCGATCGATCTTGTGCCAGGAATAGGACCAGTGTCTATGGCACCGTATCGTATGGCACCTGCTGAGTTGGAAACTTTGAAGGAACAGTTGGTAGACTTATTGGGGAAGCAGTTTGTTAGACCCAGTGTGTCGCCGTGGGGAGCACCTGTGCTGTTGGTGAAAAAGAAAGATGGAACATCTCGTTTATGTGTGGATTATCGCCAATTGAATAAAGTTACTATTAAGAACAAGTATCCACTTCCGAGGATAGATGACTTGATGGATCAGTTGAGGGGAGCGGCAGTTTTCTCCAAGATTGATTTGCGATCGGGTTATCACCAGATTCGTGTGAAGGCAGAAGATGTACCGAAGACAGCGTTTCGAACACGCTATGGGCACTATGAGTATCTTGTGATGCCGTTTGGTGTGACGAATGTTCCAGCTATATTCATGGACTATATGAATAGGATCTTTCGTCCATACCTAGATCAGTTTGTCGTTGTCTTCATAGATGACATACTTATCTATTCGCAAGACCAGGAAGAGCATGCTGAACATCTTAGTTTGGTTCTTCAAGTTCTGAAGGAGAAACAGTTGTATGCCAAGTTGTCCAAGTGTGAGTTTTGGCTCGACGAAGTGTAGTTTTTGGGTCATGTAATTTCAAAGGAAGGAATTGCTGTAGATCCGTCGAAAGTCGAAGCAGTTCTTGAGTGGGAAAGACCAACCACAGTGACTGAGATACGCAGTTTTGTGGGTTTGGCTGGGTATTATCGGAGGGTCATTGAGGGATTCTCTAAGATTGTAGGACCTCTTACCCAATTGACGAGGAAGGACAACGCGTTTGAATGGACTGAAGCCTGTGAGCAGAGTTTTCAGGAGTTGAAGAAGAGGCTGACTACATCACCAGTGTTGATATTGCCAGATCCAAGCGAATCTTTTGAAGTGTACTGTGATGCTTCATACCAAGGATTAGGCTGTGTTCTGATGCAGAATCGGAAGGTAGTAGCGTATGCCTCGAGACAGTTGAAAGTGCACGAGAAGAACTACCCAACTCATGATCTGGAGTTAGCAGCGGTAGTCTTTGCGTTGAAGGTTTGGAGGCACTACTTGTATGGTTCGACGTTCAATGTTTTCAGTGATCATAAGAGCTTGAAGTATCTGTTCGATCAAAAAGAGCTCAACATGAGACAAAGACGGTGGCTGGAATTTTTGAAGGACTATGATTTCCAGTTACAGTATCATCCGGGAAAAGCTAATGTGGTAGCGGATGCCCTGAGTAGAAAAGTGTTACATGTGTCTGCCATGATGGTTAAGGAACACGAGCTGTTGGAACAGTTCATAGATATGCATCTGTCTGTGGTTAGTATGCCAGGAAGACTATGTGTAGGTATGGTTACGGTATCTTGTGATCTGATGGATCAGATTCGGGAGAAAACAAGTATACGACCAGTATCTGAGAAAGAGCGAAGGAATCTAAAGAAAGGGATGACGTCGGAATACAAAGAAGGAACAGATGGAATCCTAAGACAAGGAGAACGGGTTTGTGTGCCAAACAACCCAGAGATAAGGAGGTTAATTCTGGACGAAGCTCATAGAAGCAAGTTGAGTATGCATCCAGGGTCAACCAAGATGTACCAAGACCTGAAGCGGTTGTTTTGGTGGCAAGGCATGAAAAGAGATGTAGCCGATTATGTGGCATCTTGCTTAGTGTGTCAGAAAGCAAAGGTTGAACATCAGAGGCCAGCTGGAATGTTACTTTCGTTGGATATCCCAGAGTGGAAATGGGACGGCATAGCTATGGATTTCGTGACGTGTTTGCCAAGGACACCTAAAGGATACGATTCCATTTGGGTTATAATTGATAGGCTTACGAAATCAGCTCATTTTCTATCGATTAATCTCAAGTATTCTATGGAAAAGCTTACTCAGATTTATATCAGTGAGATTGTGAGACTGCATGGAGTACCTTCAAGTATCATATCGGATAGAGACCCGCGTTTTACTTCGCGTTTTTGGCAAAGTTTACATGAAGCTTTAGGAACGAAGTTACGATTAAGTTCAGCTTACCATCCTCAAACTGATGGACAATCGGAAAGGACGATTCAGTCGTTAGAAGATCTGTTGAGGGCGTGTGTGTCGGAACATGCCGGAAGTTGGGAGAATTTCCTACCGTTGATAGAGTTTACCTACAACAACAGTTATCATTCAAGTATAGGGATGGCACCCTACGAAGCTTTATACGAACGACGCTGCAGAACACCTTTGTGTTGGTACCAAGATGGAGAAAGTGCTTCATTAGGACCTGAACTAGTGTAACAAACAATCGAGAAGGTGAAACTGATTCAAGAAAAGATGAGGACGACTCAAAGCCAACAGAAGAGTTATGCGGATAAAAGACGTAGGCCACTTGAGTTCGAGGAAGGGGATCATGTGTTTTTGAGAGTCACTCCGATGACTGGGGTGGGCAGGGTCCTGAAGTCCAGAAAACTCACTCCAAAATTCATTGGACCTTATCAAATTCTTCGTCGGATAGGTCCAGTAGCTTACCAAATAGCTTTACCGCCTTTTCTATCCAACCTTCATAATTTTTTTCATGTTTCGCAATTGCGAAAGTATATTCCTGATCCCAGTCACGTCATAGAGTCTGATTCAGTACAACTAAAGGATAACCTAACCTATGAGACATTGCCGGTTAAGATCGAGGACAGAAGGATAAAGAAACTGCGAGGGAAGGAGATAACTTTGGTCAAAGTTATCTGGAACGAGACTACAAGTGATGCTACCTGGGAAAGAGAAGAGGACATGCAACAACAGTATCCGAGTTTGTTTTAAGAGGTACGTATAATTTCGAGGACGAAATTCTTTTAAGAGGGTTAGGAATCTAACGCCCCGATTTTCACGTTTTCTAATTCTTTAGTATTTTAATGTCTTTATTTTATTCGAGGTCTTAGGAATAGAAATAAAATATTCCGAGACCATAGTCATGCTCGACGATATCGTAGGAAGCTACGATTAAGTTTTGAGTCGAAAACTCAAACGGAGTCCGGTCTGCGTTTTTACACTGACAGTATGATTTTACTGCTCAGAAGACCTCAGATGGACCCGTGAATGAGACAGTAAGTCATAGAATTTGATTATCTACGTTTTGGTTAAATTTCGTAAAAAATTTCAGAAAAATCATTTCCTGACCTTCGTTCGGGCGGAATCCTCAATCAGGTGACGAACGGAGCCACATATGGATTTACCGGGACTCGCCAACAGATAATCTTGATATCACATCATCCCAGGACACTTGGGAGAGTATGCCAGAGTCGTCATGACGTTCGGAAATATCTGGACGCAAAATGACCAAAATGCCCCTAACCTTAGTCTTTTACACTTTTACCATTATACCCTTTTGGCAAATGACCTTTTTACCCTTAAGTGAACTTTTAAGAGGCTGAACTCAGCCCCTCACTTCATCATTTTCGCACAGCCCCTCATCCTTAGAAGCTCCATAGTTGTTCTTGAGAGAAAACTCCATTTTCACCTAGAAAAGCTTGAGTTTTTGTTGGAATCACTTGATTCCTTGAGCAATCTTTCTTCATTTCAAGGTAAGATCACTTCTATGATCTCTTAGCTTCTTGAATCTTTCTTTATTTCAAGATCAATCTTCATTTTCATGAAAAGAATTTCTTAGATCCAAAACTTTGAAAATCCATAGGAAATTATAGAAAAATCCTTTTGAGGTAAGACCAAGGTCTTTGAACTCACATCATCAATCTCTACCTAAACCCAAGAGCTTATGATTCAACTCTCATCATAGCTCAAAAAGCATTTTTGGCCGAACCCTACTTGAAGATGATGAATAGTGTTTTCATCAATTTTTGATTTTTAACACTTGATTTCATCCTTAGCTTTCCTAATGCCTTTGAATCCATGAAATGGAAAACCAAAACCAATTCCTAACCTTTTAACCTAGGGTGGCCGAAATCCTCTTTGTTAGGATAGTTGAGATTGGTTTTGATTGTTGTTTAATGTTGGTTGTTGTGTTGTTGTAGTTGTTGACGATTATCAGGAGGTTCACAAACCGATCAACCGACTTTGATCCGGGAATCTGCTCATCAACAGGTATGGGGAGAAGAACCTCATCACACCAAGATGGTGGTAGTGAAGATGGTTGTTTAAGTTTATGTGTGGGTGAAACCCTTTAGTTTGGGTTCACTTTTATGTGTTAAGTTCTCTTGGAGAACAAGATTGTCATGATGAGTTTATGCTTGAGTATGTTGTAGTGTGCTTTAGCATATGTTGATGAAGATATGATTGAATGAAAATCATTTTCATGTATGTTGGAAAACCTACTTTGATCACTAGATCAAGTATGGACTTTTATTGTTTGATTATGAGACCATGAAGTGTGATGGATATGTTTGATTATGATGTAGTAATGTGTATTGTGGTTTACCATAATTGTGTGAGCTTCTGAGCTACATTTACCTTGTTGGTGAAGTAAAGTCTCCATTTTGCATTGGAGTAGGCTTGTGGCCTTAGTAAGAGGAAAATATAAGAACATATGTTGTTCTTGTTTTGGCAAAGTTTTGATGCAACAAAACATGATTTCATAACCTAGGATTTCAAAGAGAAACAAAAGTGATTTTTGATTCAAAGATCAAATGAAGTTTTAACCTTTAAAGTGTGTCATCAAAGTGGGAAAATGTCTTTTCTTTAGCCATAGGTCTTTTAATCAAACTAATTGTTTCAAAAGAAGAATTAATGAAGGAGTTAGGAAAAATGAAAAACAGGGCACTCGCCCAGCGAACCCCGTCTCGCCTCACGAGACAGAGGGAAGATAAGGCATTCGCCAGGCTAACATTGCCTCGCCTCGCGAGACAGTGGACTAGCCCGAGCAACAAAGATGAAATTTCTCGGCCTCGCATCGCGAAGTCGTCTCGCCTCGCGAACCGCCTAAGTAGCAAAGATGCAACTTCTCGGCCTCGCGTAGCGAAGCAGTTCTTGCCCCGCGAACCGCCTAAATAGTGAAGATGCAGCTTCTCTGCCTCGCGGAGCAGAAAGACTGTCTGAATAGAAAAGATCACTTCTCTGCCTCGCGTCGCGATACAATCCTCGCCTCGCGAAGCAGAAGGACTTTCCAAGTAGTCAAGATAACTTCTCAACCTCGCGTCGCGACATAGACCTTCGACTCGCAATAAATGGTTTGTTTGTGAAGAGTGACTTAGAGTTGAAAACAAGGGATAATTAAGTATGGTATGTAGTGGAACAAGACCACATGCTATACCATTGATGACTTAATACATCAATGACTTCATAAGCCATAAACACAAACATGAAACGTTTTAGGTTTTGAAACAGTAGTTCGATGACGGACCGGTGATTCGGACCCCGATCAGTCGTTCAATTGTTTCAGTCTTGTGATGACTCGATCCCATAGGGATCACGAGAGATTTATCCGGTGGATAAAGGTTTTGTTTTCAAAAAGACACGTATAGTTCCTAAGGAAGAGAACCTTAGTAGACTTCGAGGTTTATCCGGGGGATAGACATTGCTTGATCGTATCTGCTTTGTGTAAGCATTGGCATTTCACTTGCATAGTCGTAAGGCCTTGAGCCTAGGAGTTGAGCTTACACATTGATGCGGGTGCGAATCTTACGGTGACGATCTTCAATGGTCTTTTTGGAGGTATCAGGGTTGGAAGGGCTAACATGTGACCAGTTGGTAGCTCTTTTGTGTCGTGGCGAATCCGTGCAATACACTGATATCCTCTACTAGATGCCGTACTTTTCATGTTTGGTCGAGAGTGTTTTCGTAAAAGCCAAATACGTGCACGTTACGAATGTTGTAGCATCTTGCCCAAGGCTGGCGCGCACGGAACATGTCCTCCCATTCACTCTCTCTGAATGTTTTGTTAGCTCCATGGAGTAGGGGTCAGAGTAGTACCCAGTGACATTGACATTGAGTCATCTACATTGCATTGCATTGCATAGCTATTGATGTGTACATTTTATGTTATACATCGTTGTACTATTTAAGAATACCTTATTTTATGCTGTTAACTGCTTAACATGATATTATGCTGTCAACAGCTTACTATGTTTGACATTGAGAATTCTTGTAAGCATGTTGGGTACGCTGTTACCCGGTGAGTCGTCCCGTTTTTACTATTGCTATTTTGCTGTGTTGATGAACGGGAATCTCACCCATATCTGTATGTTTTCTGTTGGTACTTGCTGTTGCTGTTGAACAGATGGACGTGACGACGGTTCAGTCCAGTAGTTCCTTTGAGCCAGAGGAGGACTCTTTTTGTGGTTTAGTTTTGTTGTCGGCCAGGCTATGTTAGTTTTTGTAGTACCTTTTGGGAGCTACGACTCCTAGTACTTATTGTATCAGTTATACATTAGACTTATGTCTGTACATAGTATTATTTCTTTTTCTGTTTATGTCCCTGTATTTATTATGCATATTGTTCTAGAAATGTATGGCGAACCTAAGTTCGTTATTAGTATTATTTATCTTTCCTAAATCCCATTGCATCTTGTGAAAAGAAAAAAAAAAAAAAACCGTATTTTCCGCATTAACAAATATTTTCGGCCTTATAAACATTCGGGAATGTGACACTCGGGAAAGGGTGTTGCAAACGTATTTGATATTTTGTCCAAGGGGGATGTTTAGTATCGACGACATGCATGGAAAGAGTATATTTGCATCTAGTTTGGAATGGCAGTAGTGTCAGTACACTTGGGAGATGTTTGCGTTTGTTATATATACTGCTTTTCCTTATCCTTGTTTATGATACGGATGATTCTTATCTCCCTGTCTTTCCTTTATATGTTTCAGTTGTTCATCCATAAGAAGACAATGAGTAGGCAGAGGGTGCTGATGGACGCGAGGAGACACCCTTTCATCGAGATGGCGTCGTAGATTCTAATGTTGGGGGATCTCGAGATCATCTACGATGATGACGAGGGATGGCAGGTGGACCTTACCATATTTCTGACCGTATACACTGGACCTATCAGCTTGTGGTTCGGGTTCAGCGCCATACCTTTTGGCGATGTTGTGGGACCCTTCAAAGTGTTCTAGTTCTTACCCTTCTCACACATGTGTTACCTACCTTGAACTCGTGCCCATGACCAGATGTGGGTTATGCCAGATTCGTCGCATGTGACCAGCTGGAGAGGTTTCAGGCTGCGTGGACGAAGAGGGCAGAGTGAGCAATACTTGAGGACATATAGACGACTAATAAACCTTAATTTTGTATATTTTATAAGGGGTAATTGGGTTGTATTTCAATGCATTTGACGATAATTATTATTGTATTTCACCCTTTTGCCTAAGTTTTTAAAGAATTGATGTTTAAAGGAAGCTTGATGAACAATCAATAAAAGATGGAGGTTTTTGAGATGAAAAGAGGAACTACATGAAGTTTGGAGCTCGAAGCACGGTCGTTCACAATGAAGCACGCTCGTGCAAGCTAATCAGTTCAACCTATCCAAACGCGCCCTTACAAAAAGTCTCAAGTTGACCTCTAAAGAAGCAGCACGGTCGTGCCAGGAAGAAACACACATGTGCTAAAGTGAAGCAAGACCTTACTCAGTGAAGCAAGCCCGTTCTCAGAGAAGCACAAGCATACATAAAAGGAAGCACGCCCGAGCTCAAGCCCGTGCACTAATGACACTGATTTACAAAGTTGGTAGGACCGTACTGATTTAAGCACGATCGCATATGAAGGAAGCACGACCGTGCTAAAGTGAAGCACGCCCGTGCTGGCGGCGCTAACAGGCCTAATTTTGAGGCTTTCTTTCCTATTTTTCTTATAAATAGAGGCCCTCTGTACCATTCTCATCATCTATCTCTTTACATCTAATATATTTTACCTCTCATAGTTTTTGGCTTTAAGTAGTTTGTTTTCTTTTGACATTTCTAGAGTAGGATTTGCGCTTGGGGGTTAAGTTGGAGATCTTTCTTCTTCTTCTTCTTAATTCTTCAGGATGTGTTTCCCTTTGTTGATTTTGGTTTTATCTATGATTATGTGTAACTATTTTCATCACTAGAGTTATGGTGAATCTTGTATTAGTAGAAACCCTTTTTGCTATGTCTTAGCTTTAATTTGAATTCTACTTGATTTCAAGGTTGCGATTCGAATAGTGTTATTCTATTGTACTTCATCCCATGTTAGGATTGATCACCCTTTGCATGCTAATAATCAATTAGCTAATCAGCGGCCATACTGCAATTGGTAGAACTATAGGATAAATAGGGTTTAACTTATTGCATGACCAAACTTGATTTTTTCCTTTCAATCATTCAACTTTTTTGCTCTTTATGCTTTCTAATCATTTAAACTCTTTTCCTGAAAAACATTGGGTTCATCTGGGGAAAAGAATATTGATTGCCTGACAAAAAATTAATAGTTTTCATAGAGGGATTAATATTCAGAAAGCAATTGTGAAATTGAATAGAACTAGGATTTGGAGGGTATCGAAAGTACAAGTGAAACCACGACTCTAGACTCTTTACTCTTGATTTCAAAAACCTTTATTTCTCTTTAATTCATCTTTTCACTATCGCTTACATCTTAATTTTCTTATTCTTTCGATTAGTCTAAATAGCATAAGGATTTCTCTATTCTGGTACTCACGCACGTATTACTGATTAATCCCCTGGGTATGACTTTTGGACTTCCGTTCTATATTACTTTTGTGACAAGGTGCACTTGCCCTTAAGTGTGTTCATAACGTAACAACGACGGAGAATTGTCGTGTCTAGCTCCTCGTCTGATAATGTGCCTCAACGAGTTTACCGGCATAAATATGGCGAGGGCTAGGGTAGCTCGAGGTATCCATGCCACTGAGGGTATGGTGTCGCCAGTGCGTTCGTCCTAGGCATGTGAGGTGACCACTTTTTAATGTATTTTGAGAGTGGGCGGGTGAGAACTGGTGAGATATTTTTCGAGAGCTTTTTGAGCCCCCTTGATGTACTTTTGACTTTTGCAATCAGACTCAGACTATTCCCGTTCTCTTTGTCCGACAAGGCGAATCACTGGCTTTCCTCTTTGCCATCTGGTTCTATCACTACAAGGGATTAGCTGACACACCAATTTTTGGCTAGGTACTTTCCACCTTCCAAATCTGCTAAATTTAGAGCTGATATTTCAAACTTTGTGCAATATGACCAGGAATCTCTATATGAGGCATAGGAGCGATATCAGGATTCAATCAGAACATGTCTGCATCATGGTTTTATGGTCCCTATCCTTGTGCAGATATTCTATAATGGACTTTCTCAACAAAACAGGTATAGTATAGACGCTCCTTGTGGCGGCTCAGTTTTGAAGAAGACACCCGAAAAAAGCTCAAGCATTGATTGAAGAGATGACAACCAATCACTATCAATGGCAACTCAGAGACAGATAGGTTATCAAAAAGCCGATTGGTGTATATGAAGTGGATGTCATTGTAATAATGGAAGCCAAGATGGATGCATTTACAAAGCAGATAGAAACATTGATGCAGGCACAAGAACATATCATGACTCAAGCCAGTGCACTTGTATCTCCATTCCATTCCCTTGCAACCAACAAAGCAGATAGAAACATTGATGCAGGCACAACCATTGAGGTCTGACAGGTCATGAGACCAAGGATTGCCAACTGGGTAATTCCTTTGCTCAGCCAGCTGAGAAAGCTAAATATGTGGGCAATGCCAACTGGAATCAGAACGACTCTTATAATCTTTATTGGAGGAGCCATTCCAATTTCTCTTGAGGAAGTTAGCAGAATGATCAAAGCTCGAATCAGAATCTCTATGGATCACTCCACTTGCAACTAGACCAGAGGATAGAAAGCCCAATCTCCAAGAAACATTGATGAAGTTCATGGAGAAAAGTGACAGCAAATTCCAAGCCTTAGAAACACAAATATCTGCTCTTACTACATTGTTGTATCAAAGGGCACAAGGTAAATTACCTACCCAGACTGAGCCTAATCCAAGAGAGTGTGACGTCCCCAAGTTTCACTCAAGGAAATCCCATTATTTTAGAATTCACTTATACTATTAACTATAACTTAGCGATTACGTGCTTATTAAAACAAACGATAACATGTATCTGAACATAAACGCATATAACATCAGAGTAGGCATAGCAGGATCAACCAAATCAGAGTAGTATTAAAGTATACATGGTGGCCCCATCAGTAGGACTATATAGATACAGACAAGGTACATAAAAAAACTAAAAACATAATCAAGATACATCCAAGGACCTCCAAAAGGAAACTCTCAAAGCTCAAAAGCACTCTCCCAGCCCACACTTAAAATACATCAAAACCTTTCCACATAGTACTCGAGACACACTGATTGGCTCTCACCCTCAGTGGTGAGGATGCCCTAAGCTACCCTGTCCCTCTCTGTGGGTGTGCCTATAAACCCGCATAGGCTCATACTCAGATGAGGAACTTGGCACAACAATCCTACGTCTCTGAGCTGCCCTCAGGTACCGCTCTGTACGCCTACACTGACCTCTATAGACAAAGCCTCTCCTGCTGGATACTACCGAGGACTGGGTTGCCACCCACAAGTAGTCTCGCTCTCTCTGCCTCGGTGGGTGACACATCCGAGGGAAGGGAAGAAACTGGTACACGCGATAAGGTCCTATGATGTCCACACACGGTGGTGTGCTGCTCCAGAAGATCAAGCTGACAGGTCCGGTGTAAACGGCCAAAAAGGTCGAAGGGTCCACCTGCCATCCCCTCTTGTCGTGGTAGTCAATCTCAATCTCCCCCAGCACCGGCATCCGCGGTGCCCTCATGATAAACGGGTGAAGTCTCGGGTCCATCCTGGCCCTCCGCTAACTCGTCGTCTCTTCGCAAAACCGAACATACACATACAAAGAAATATAGGGAGATAAGACATACAACACATCTATGACAGGGATGATGCAATACAGAACATATAGCAAACACAACCATCTCTCAATACCACGACACTACGGTCGTTCCCTAGCTGGATGTACACATACTCTTTCTATGCATGCCGGCCGGTACTAAATACCCTACTAAGGGCAACATCACATCCACAAATCAGGCAACAAATTGCTTAGTTCCGGTAATCCGTTCCGCTCGCCGTGACCCATAACAGTGCATCCACGCTTAACTGTCCCAGACAAAGAGGGTTAACTGGGCCTCCTCGGAAGATCCACATGCAACTGGAAAGACTCAGGTTCCAGTCGGGATAGTAGGATGTGCCCAGGATCACCACAACACGATAGGCGCTACCATACTGGTCTCATGTGGGTACACCTATGTCCAATATATCCCCAAGATCATGCAGACCTACCCTTTCATTTTCCGCACCCGCACTTGGTGCACCAACCTCATATGCCTCACAACATACGGCTCACCACTTAGCATCATATGCATATGCTATGCATGTCATCCATCTCTCTTGAGCTGATATCGCAACACATGCAAACTTGCTCATAGCAACATGAGCTCCAAGCTCCAAAGGTGACCATATGAGCTCCAAGCTCCACTGTAACCATACGAGCTCCAAGCTCCACTTGTAACCATATGAGCTCCAAGCTCCCATTATCACCTTACGAGCTCCAAGATCCAACTATGACCTCAAATCTTAACTATCAGCTCAAACGTCCACCATGGGGTCAAAGCCCTAATCATACTAAACCTCTGAATCTCATATATACATGCATTCCAAGATCAATGTAACAGTTCATCAATTATCAACATGCTTAATAAAGCAGTAAACATCATACATACTAACAAGCCATTATCATCAACACATCATGCATATCTTCTAAATCTCAGATATCATAAATAGTAGGTATGCATATATCAACACATAACACATATTATCACGCACCACAAATCTACTAACCTAGGGTATCAAACATAACGGTGATTGTAACACCCCCCTTGGGTATTATATGAAGAACACGTGCGGAATTAAATTTAAAAGATAATTGCTGGTTACTTTCGGAAAAAGAATAATTTACTTTAAGTCAGAAAACTCGGGTGTAAAAAGTTTTCGGCATAATAATTCAGAAACTGATATACACATCACAATAATTAAATCACACCATTCTTGACAATACACATAATTGGGTCTATTCACAAACCTTAAACCATCACATAAAAGTTTTCTTGAAATTGTCTTTCATACAGAAGTTCCAAACTATACAGAGGTTTTCAAAACCACATACACCAACTTTCTCAACATTATACATTAAAAATCCTAAGAGCTGGTTTGATAAAAGAACTCTACGGACAATAGAGTCTACTACCTAGTATGCATCATACCACTGAGACTGGGTCTCGTCGTCGACAGTCCACACATCTTCATCTTCGGCATCGAGAAACACAAGCTATAGGGTCCTAAAGTGACCCAAAAGACCATTGAGAAGTATCTGTACACGTATCCAAAAACACAACAGGGTGTCCAACATGTACAAGCAAAGGTGAGTAACCAATATATGAATTTAAACGTGATAACTACATGCACGACACACAAAACAGCATATGAACATATGTAGTATCAACACAGCATAACAACAGAAGTAACACAGGGCAACACACCGGGTAACAACATATCCAACATGCATACCATAAATCGCAATATATCATATTTATCAATTAACAGCATAACACACCTTGAAACCAAAATGGTGATGTACACTCAGCAAATGTAATCATCAACAACCATATGCCACAAGGGTAAAACTCTGACCCCTAAGCAAAATGGTGATGTACACTGAGCAACTGTAATCATCAACAGCCATATGCCACAAGGGTAAAACTCTAACCCCTAAGCAAAATGGTGATGTACACTGAGCAACTGTAATCATCAACAGCCATATGCCACAAGGGTAAAACTCTAACCCCTAAGCAAAATGGTGATGTACACTAAGCAGCTGTAATCGTCAACAGCCATATGCCACAAGGGTAAAACTCTAACCCCTACTCCATGGAGCTAACAAACAGTCGGATAAACCTCAAGGTTCTCTAAGGTTCTCTTTCTTAGGAACTATACAAGTCTTTGTATTTATAAAACATTTATCTACAACATTTATCCATCGGATAATTATCTTGTGATTCCTTTGGAATGATCCAAGCTACTTTCGGAATTGCCGACCGTCCCCACAAACCAACACAAGTCTTTTCAGCATGCTTTGTCCTCACTCACAGGCTTTCTAGGAAACTTCCCAGAAGGTCACCCATCTCACAATTACTCCAAGTCAAGCACGCTTAACTTTGGAGTTCTTATGTTCTAGGCTTCCGAAAAGAAGATGGATCTTGTTGGTATAGGTAGTACCAATCAATTCTTATAAGCTTTCCTTCAACTATACCGTCCCATACCTGCATAGCCTCAGGATTCCTTTAACCGTACAGTCCCATACCTGCACAGCCTCAAGGTCCCTCTCGTCCCAATTATTACAAGACTGAAACAATCGAACGACTGTTTCAAAACCCAAAACGTTTCTTCTTTGTGTTTGTGTCTTATGAATCACATCTCAAACCCTAAGTATTATGAAGAAGGATTGAGAATCCTCTTAGATAAGTCTTTGATCCTTTCTAAGATATTACTCCTTGATTTTCATTCAATGAAATAAATGTTGATTCAATTAAGTCTTATGAAGTCATTGATGCATTAAGTCATCAACGGTATAGTACATGATCTTGTTCCACCACATACCATACTTAATTATCCCTTGTCTTCAACTCTAAGTTAATTACTTAACTTAGGTTTTCACGCGTAAAACTTTACGATTAAGAGTTAAAAACTCTTTTGGTAACAAAACTGTTCTCATTTGAAAACTCATTGGATTTGAAATACGTTGCACTTGCCTCAAGCAAAGTACCTTAACTATTTTTGAAAAGAGTTCTTCGATACTTAACTTAGTGTAAAACCATGGTCTAAGTTAATGGAAAGGAAATGTAATCTCATCTAACTTCCTTAACTATGATTCATTTAATCAACTTAAGGATAAAAGGTCTCCATTATGTTTGAAAAAGAACTTTGTCTTCGTTTTAAGATGAACTTCGTCTTCGTTTTAAGATAAAGGAAATGCCTTATGAAACTATATTTAACTTCTCATGAAAACACTTCTTTATTTTACTTTTAAATCACTTGATCACTTAGATAAACTAAGGTTAAAGTAAAAGACATGTTTCACTTTGGTGAAGACGCTTAAAAGTTGAAACTTTACTTAATCTTTGGATCAAATCACTTACTGTTTTCCTTTGAAACATAAGTTATATTAAAACAATTTCTTACTTTAAGAATTTTAAATGTTCAAGAACAACAAGTGTTCTTCCTTTTTCTTTGGTCATGGCCGAATGCTCCCTCAATGGGATGTGAAGATTTTGCTTCATAGCTCAAAAGCTCACAATATAATGATGAACAATAATCATGCATCATTCAATCATCATCAAGCATAAAAATCCTTACTTGATCTAGAGATCAAAGTATGGTTTTCAGCATACATGAAAACATTTTCCATCCAAGCATACATCATCATCAACATATGCTAAAACATAGTAAAGCATACTAAAGCATAGATCATTATTACAATCACAACGAAGCTCCAACAGAGCTACACAAATCAATCACGGCTAACATATAGTTATCGTAAAATCCCTCAGGCAAACTCCCCTTACCCGTTGTAGTTATCCTCCGAGCTATCCTCCGATCAAAAGTCGTCCGATCGGCTCGCGAATCCTCCCGATTCCTCGTCCGATCAACCAATCACAACTACATACACATAATCAATCCGAACATCAATATTACATAACACAAATCTTCCTATTCCTACCTATATAGGATTTGGCCATGGAGATATAAAAAATAGCTAGGGATGTCCAAAAATTCCTATCTCTTGGATTCCATCCTTACTAGGTGTGCTAAGGCTAGATCAAAGCCTATTACTCCAAAACTTGAACCAAAATCCCATCCACCAACACATGGAGGTTTCGGACAAGAAAACCCGTATGAGCTAGCAAGCTCATTTGGTTTCCAATTCTTGGATCCATGATCCTCAAGTTCACACAACACTAGATTAAGTCTTATTACTCAAAACTTGAGTCAAAAACTCATCCTTTCTTACCATGAAGATTTCGGCCACTTTAAGAAGATATGGCTAGAAAACTTATTTGATTTCATGCCCTTGGATAATGAAAGAGAATGATGAAACTAGATCATAGAAACTGATTTGGTATCAAAAGGATTTTTCTACACTTTTTTATGAATTTTCAAAGTTTATGGATCAAAGTTGGATCTTCATGAATCAAGAGATTCAAGAGATGAAATAGAGGGATTAAGATAGCTAGGATGGAGTTAATACCTCCTAGATTCAAAGTCTTGAAGAGAAACAACTTGATTTCACCAAAAACTTTCAAGTTTCAAGATCAAAATGAAGAAAAATGTGAAGAACACATGAAGAACTCTATGAACTTGGAAGAACAAGCAAGAGAAGATGAAGAACAAGAGAGATAAGAGAGATAAAGAGTGATGGCCGAAATGGCCAAGAGAGAGAAAGAGAGAAATATATATTTTGATGTCATGGCAAACTTGTAAATAATCGAAAGGGTAATTTGGTAATTCCTTAAAAGACTAGGGGCGTAAATGTCATTTCCCCTATAAATATCTAGATATTTCTAGAAAGGCAATGATGACATGGTGAGTCACAGGGTCAGAGTGGTTATTCCATAAATTCTCAGGGGCAAAACGGCCTTTTCATTCAAGGGCAAATGGTAATTATGAAAAGGGTCAAGAGCATTTTAGTCATTTCACGTCCAGATATTTTCTAAACGTAATCATTACACTGATGAGTCACTGATGAGTCATAGCACACCATGTGACTTCAATCTTATCCGTAGCGGGTCATTGAAATCTTGTATTCAGCTCTGTTCTTCACCCGATTTAGGTTTTCGCCCAAGAAAGTCGTATGACAACTTTTTTTTTTTTTTTTTTGAATATTTTCAAAATAACCAATATTGTTGGAAATAAAGTATAAAACCTAACTGTTTCATTCACGAGTCAAAATTAGGTCTTGATAGTAGAAAAAGACTACTATCCGTGAAAAATGCAGACCGGGCTCCGTTTGAGCTTTCGCCCAAAACTTAACCGTGGCTTCCTATGGTTGTGTAAGGCATGCCTATGTTCTCAGAATATTTTATTTCGTTCTCTAAACCCTCCTATAAAATACAAACGTTTAAATACTAAAGAATTGTGAAATGTGAAATTGGGGCGTTACAGTGATAGCCCAAAGTAGACTAAACCTAGGGTTTAGGTACTTTGCTAGGGCTCAACCTCACATAGTGTTTAGGGTTCCTCTACACACAAAACGCATAATAAAGCTATATGAACTACTCTTGCTTCCGCAACATGTGTAACTCTCTCTCCCCACCTGATAGCAAATGTGGTGATAATCACGAACACAACGAGCTCTTTGGGCTTCCCACCAGCTCCTCACAGCCGCAGCCTACTTGCTCCAACGAGTTCCACACGTAACTTACGAACTTGCCTTAATCACGGAAATAACATGTAGACTATAGCATTAACCCTAATACGAAGTAAAAACCGTGAAAAGAAGCTTAAACCAAAAGAGAACATTATATAGGTACAATGTAGGTAGATACAGAACCTTGGCTTACCCTCGTTGAATCACAAAAGCAAACCGATAGAATTGGAGTAGGAGTTGCGCTGATCATGAAAATGCGATCGGAACTGGAATCGGATGAACGAAC
This sequence comes from Ammopiptanthus mongolicus, assembly GCA_039655645.1. NCBI lineage: Eukaryota > Viridiplantae > Streptophyta > Magnoliopsida > Fabales > Fabaceae > Ammopiptanthus > Ammopiptanthus mongolicus. The sequence goes on from CM077347.1 coordinate 48,749,847, forward strand.
GGATCACTAAAACTCAGAAATAAAGCCTGGAACCTATCTTTGGTCTCTCTCAAACTCTCTGGACGTATGATGAGATAGCCCCTCCTCGGAGGTCCCATTATTAACCCGAATTCAACTTCTTAACGTTACAGCGTAGCGTGATTAATAAAAAATGCGAAAAATATTAAAGCAACCAACACTGATACCAAGACTATATATAACATACATATAAAAGTACTAGCTCCATCAGTAGAGCCTACAGTAACTGAAACCAACTGCAAACTCTCAGAGTACGCAACACATATAAACTGAAAGCATGGCAACAAAATAAAATACATAAGACTTCCTTTTCTGGCCCCAAAAATACAGTTCGCTCAAACCCATGTACTGGCCATAGCAAAACTAAGACTGTCTACCCAACCACGACTCTAACGAGGATAACTAGAGCTCCCAGCCGAAGCTCTAACGTATACGGTAGTCGGGCCCATATACACTACTCTTTGCTGATAGTAGTCAATCTCCCAGAGATGATCATCCTCTGAATAGAGCAGCTCAGAGTCTCCCAACGCTGGGATCCGGGGCTCTCCCGCCAGCATCAGGTTCAACAGGTATGCCATCAATCTCCTCTGGCAACTCCTCAACAGGATCTTCTCGTGCGATCAAGAATAAATAAAATACGACATAGAGAAATATGGGAGATAAGAAACAACAATACGTCATAAATAGGGAAACAACTATAAAATAAGTTATATAGATATCAACATACAACAGCACCACAGTGTCAAGCAATCATATCCCAAGTTCTGCTCTCTTAGCTATTGTCTCTCACACTCATGCAACTAACAACTATATGGACGTGATCACGACGCGACATCCCCAACATATCAAGATGTCCTGTTCATCTCTGTGCCACCCCCCGTAATGTAGGGTTTGGCTAACAGCCCTCAAGCTCAACTCATGGGTACGACATATTCCCCTGCCCGCAGGCCAGGTTGGAACATTCACCTGTCGGTAACGACATATCCCCCGCCCGCAGGCCAGGTCGGAACATTCGCCCGTTAACAACTCAACTTGTGGGTACAATCATCTCCCCGCAGGCAAGATCGATCGACCATACGCCAACACAGTGATGAACAACAACGATGCAACATGAACCTGACCGACTCATATCGGGATCAACAACTTACTGTCTCAACCACGACTTATACACAACTACAACCAACTTTCTCCGGCATAACCGGGTATCAACTTTATGTCTCAACATAATTATATCAACAGAATCTCTAGGTTGAGCACTATAACATATATATCCTCAAATTCCTCACCACATGTTCATCTCCCAACTTATCAGAAATTACTGCCTATCTCTACTCATATAACAGTAATCACAACATCATATCATAAGCAACCATAATCATGCTCAATAATATATTCATTATATCTACTTATGTAAGAATATCAACTCATCAACTCATAGGCATATATTCAAGTAATCTTATGCATGTTACTAGGCACAACATACATATCACATATATCATATTAAGCACACTAACACATAGCATACAACCTCGATATATCATAAAATCAACCTATCGGTCACTCGACCACTAGTAGGGTTTAGGTCGCCCTACGCAAAGCAATATAAATTATTTTATTCTTGCCTCCCTGATGATGTTGTGGTTCTTTCCCCCACTTGAATAGTTTTCCCGCGTGCTTCCCCATGCAACATTGACTGCGGCTCCGCAACTGACAACCGTACACGCTTTTGAATAATCAAACATCGTCTGATCCTTCACAACAAATCACAACCAAAATTAATACGATCCAACAAAACCCCTCTAGTTCATATGAACTAGGGTTTGGTCCTTTTTAGAAAAATAGACTAGAGGTGTTAAAACTTTACTAACTCTTGGATGAATGATCCTTAAGCATGATTAAAACATAATCCTTAATCACTTACCAAAGGTTTGAACCAAAGCCCATCCAACCAACAAGGTTTGGGTTCGGCCCCTTCATGGAAAATAGGCTAGAGATGTCTAAAAGTTCCTATCTCTTGGATCAATGATCCTTAAGCATACATAACACTAGATCAAGTCTTTTTACACAAAAACTTTGAAACAAAACTCATGATTCCTCAAGATCGTGGTTTCGGCCACTTATAAGAAAATAGGCTGGGAATGTCATTTGATTACATGCTCTTGGATAGTGATAGATAATGATGAAACTAGATCATAGAAATTGATTTCACATTAAAAGGATTTTTCAATGATTTTCTAGAGATTTTTGAAGATTAAAGTTGAAACTTATGTGATCATGGCTTTAAAACAAGATCATATGAACTAGGGTTCGGCCCTTTTTAGAAAAATAGGTTAGAGGTGTTAAAACTTTGCTAACTCTTGGATGAATAATCCTTAAGCATAATTAAGACATAATCCTTAATCACTTACCAAAGGTTCGAACCAAAGCCCATCCAACCAACAAGGTTAGGGTTCGACCCCTTCATGGAAAAATGGGCTAGAGATGTCTAAAAGTTCATAACTCTTGGATCAATGATCCTTAAGCATACATAAAACTAGATCAAGTCTTTTTACACAAAAACTTTGAAGCAAAACTCATGATTCCTCAAGATCATGGTTTCAGCCACTCATAAGAAAATAGGCTAGGAATGTCATTTGATTACATGCTCTTGGATAGTGATAGAGAATGATGAAACTAGATCATAGAAATTGATTTCACATTAAAAGGATTTTTTTATGATTTTCTAGAAATTTTTGAAGATTGAAGTTGAAACTTATGTGATCATGGCTTTAAAACAAGAACTAAGTGAAGAACAAGAAACTTATGGATCAAGGGAAGTAATCATACCTCTTGAATGATGAAAATGAGCAAAGAATCAAGAAGTTTCTTCACAAAATTTGTCAAGTTTCACTTGAAGGAAAATGATGAAAGCTTAAGAGAAAGATGAAGATATAGAAAAATGTGATGGATGGCATTCATGAAGTGGTCTTAGGCGTGTAGAAGGGAGGGGTAAAATGGTCCAAGTTTGTTTAATTAAGGGGCAAAATAGTCATTTCACCTAGGGACAAAAATGGAATTAAAACAAAAGGTTAAGGGCAAAATGGTCTTTTCACCTCTAACTTCATAAATATCTAGATATTTTTCTAGAGGTAATGATGAGAGTGAGGGCAAAGATGGGTATTTTGGTCTTTTCCTTTAGGGACAAAGATGTCATTTAGGAAAAAGACCAAGGGCATTTTGGTCTTTTCTCAGTGTGAACGCGTTCATATATTTTCGTTTTTCATCATGACACTGGCACACCTTCCTAGGAGATGTGACTTGATGTGAATTCAAGTTTATCCATTAGCGGGTCCCTTTAAGTCCGTATTCAGCTCCGTTCATCACCCGATTTAAGATTTCGCCCTCATGACGTATATTAATTCCCTTTTTAGTGCGAAAAACCAATCTTACCAAATTTGCTAAAATTCGAAGATGAACCTCAATTCTATAATTTTGATGCATTTCAGGATAAATATTATTATATTTCACCTTTTTTCTTAAGTTTTGACAGAATTGACATTCGGAGGCAGTTTAATGGACTTTTAAAGAAAATAAGAGGTTTTAGAGCTAAATTGAGCAAAATACTGAAGTTATGAGGTTAGCATGACTGTGCTATGCGAGAGCATGCCCGTGCCAACCTCCCAAAGATATTCATCCAAACAAAGCCTTACAAAAAGCTTGTTGCTGACCCTTGAAGACTTAGCACAGCCGTGCCACACGAGAGCACGCCTATGCCATATTGAAGAAAGGGCTAACTCTGTAAAGAAAGGTCTGACAGAAGCTAGCACAGCCCCAATCGCAAAGAGAACGGCCACGCCAACTAAAGAGCACGCCCGTGCTACAGCCCGTGCACTAGAACGTTGATTTACGAAGTCAGTAAGCCCTAACATAATTGAGCACGACCTGATATACTGAAGAGCACGCCCATGCTGAGTGAAGAGCACGCCCGTGCCAATGAAACAGAAGACTAGAATCAACGCCCGATCCGCATTTTGTGTTATAAATAGAGGCCCTCTACACCACTCTAAAGATATATTTGAATCTTTTGCACTTTCTTTCATCTCTTTATTTCTTTGAGTATTATACTCTTGTTTTAGTTTTATTCTGTAGTTTTGATTTCTAGAGTAGGATTTGGCACCTAGAGGTTAAGTTACAGACACTTCTCCCTCTTCAACTATTCAGGATGCGTTTCCCTTTGTTGATTTTAGTTTTTTCTATTACTATGAGTAGCTAATTTCACCACTAGAGTTGTGGTTGATCTTGTGTTAGTAGAAACTCCTTTCGCTATGTCTTAGCTTTAATTCAGTTCTATTTGGTTTTAAAGTTGTTATTTGAATAGTGTTATTCTATCGTTCTTCATCCCATACTAGGATTGCACACCCTTTGTATGCTTATAATCAATTGATTGACATTTTGGCTATCAAGCCCAATTAAATTGGTAGACCTATAGGATAACCGAGGTTTAATATTTAGATTTGCAAAAACGTGACTTATTCCTTTCAATCAATCAACTCTTTGTGCTTAATGCTTTCTAATCACTTAAACTCTTTGCCTGACAACCATTGGGTTTATTTGGGCAAAATACTATTAATTGCCTGACAAACAATTAATAGTTTTTGTAGAGGAATTGGTATTCAAAAAGCAATTGCGAAACTAAATAGAATTAGAATTTGGGGGGTATCGAAAGCACATGTGAAACCACGACTCTAGGCTCTTTACTCTTGATCTCTCTTTTTACACTTTTGCGATTATCTTTAACATTTCTCTATTCTTATTTATTTCCCAAGTTCTTTATTAGTCTAAATAGCATAATAATTTCTCTATTCCAATACTTGCTTTATCATTATTATATCAAATTAATCTCTTGGGTACGATATCTGGACTTCCATCCTATATTACTTCTGCGATAGGGTACACTGCCCTTAAGTGTGTTTTGAAAGCAACAAGTTTTTGGCCCCGTTGTCGGGGATTAATTTTTGATATTTTGTGATCTTTTAGTAATATTGGAAGAAAAGAAATTCTAGTTAGTTTAGACATTTAATTTTTTATTCTCTCTTTTTATGCTAACGCGTTCTAAAGATCCTGATCAAGTTTTTGACAGGGAAGTTGAAAGGATTTTCCAAAGGTTGAGGAGGCAAGCAAGAGAGGAGAACACCATGGGGGAAAGAATGACATTATTAGACTACTTTACCCCTCTGCTGATGTGACGGATAGCATCACCAATCCTGCGGTGGATGCCAACAACTTTGAAATCCAACCTGCGATGGTGTCTATGGTCCAAAGCTCTGGACAATTTACTGAACTGCCCAATGAAGACCCTGACGCTCACTTGAAGACATTCTTGAGGGTCACAGATTTAATCAAGTACAGTGGAGTTTCTACAGATGCTATCAGATTGAGGCTGTTCCCATTCTCTCTTTCAGACAAAGTTGACCAATGGCTATCATCTCTACCTGCCGGTTCCATCACTACTTGGAACCAACTGATTCGCCAATTTTTCGCTAGGTATTTCCCTCCTTCTAAATCTGCTAAATTTAGACCTAAGATCACTAATTTTGTGCAGTTCGAGAATGAATCCTTATTTGAAGCATGGAAGCGATACCAAGACTTGATTCAAAGATGCCCATGTCATGGCTTTTCAGTTCCTATTCAGGTGCGGATTTTTATATTGGGCTTTCTCAACGTGATAGATCCAATTTGGATGTTGCTAGCGGAGGCTCTATCTTGGAGAAAACACTTGAAGAAGCTCACACCTTGATTGAAGAAATGTCAACCAACCATTAACAGTGGTCTCAAGGAGATAGTCATATTGTCAAGAAGCCAATTGAATTTTATCAAGTCAATGCCAAACACGGCACTAGAGTCCAAACTGGAAGCACTTTCAAAACAAATGGAGATCTTAATGCAAGCTCAATCACAAGCCAAATCTAAAGTTGAGCAAATTGAGGAGGTAAATTACATAGGGAGCATCCCAAGAGGCAGAATGACCTATACAATTCAGGGTGGAAGGAGTGTCTTGATTTCTCATGGAATGATAATCAAAATATAGTCCCCTTTATTTTCAAAACCAGGCTAACCAAGAGGAGAGACAACCAAAATCTGAGGATCCTTTGATGAAGTATATAGAGAAGATTGATAAAAGGGTAGATGTCATTGAAGATCAAATGTCTAATATTGCTCAATTGTTAACTCAGACATTGTAGAGTATATCGCATAATCGAATTGAATCTAATCCAAGTGAATAGGTCGATGTCATTACTACTAGGAGTGGCAAGGAATTGAAGCAAAATCATAAGAAGGAAGAATCTGCACCCATGGAAGAAGATGCTCCTGCTGAAGAAATTGATGCTGAAGACGAGCACGTCCGTGCAGCACCTCTAGCACTGGCGTACAACTTGCCCAATGAGCAGAAATAGGTAACAGCCATCAGTGAGCCAAAAAAGGTAAAAATCCCTTACCCTAAAAGATTGAAAGATGGAGATAATGATAGGCGATTTTAAAAATTTTTAGAAATATTAAAAAAATTGCATATCAATATTCCCTTTGCTGAAGCCATTCCTCAAATGCCCAAATATGCAAAAAAAATTTAAGAAATAATTTCTAATAAAAAGAAATTAGAGGGCTTTGAAATAGTGAAACTAAATGAGGAATGCTCATCCATTGTTCTTAAGAAATTGCCACAAAAATTGAAAGATCCAGGGAGTTTTACAATTCCTTGCTCTGTTGGTAATTCTTATTTTGAAAAAGCATTATGTGATTTAGGTGCCAGTATAAATTTAATGCCTCTGTCTGTTTTGAGAAAACTTGGCATGCAGGAACCTCAGCCGACTGACATATCCTTGCAGTTAGCAGATAGAACAATTGCCCACCCATGTGGGATAATGGAGGATGTTTTAGTCAAAGTAGACAATTTTATTTTCCTCGTAGATTTTGTTATTTTGGACATAGAGGAAGATGAGGATGTCCCAATTATTTTGGGGCGACCTTTCTTAGCTACTGGGGATGCCAAAATTGAGGTCCAACAAGGGAAGTTGACTTTGCATATGGGTAATAAAGAGGCTATTTTTAAAGTTCTTAATTCATCCAAAAATCCCTCTTCTTTTGCTCCCTATTATCACATTATTCAAGATATTTCTGATATGGTTATTTCTAACAAGTTTCATGATTTTAAAGCAAAAGATGACTTGAAGAAAATTCCTACGTTAGAGAATCATGATTCATTACTTTATCAAGCTCATCAATCACAGGAAACTTGGAAAAAGGGCAAAGGGGGAAGGATAAATTGGGGCAAGGCATTAAAAGGAAAAGCTGCACTTGGAGAGCCACCTGATTGATTCTCCTAAAAACAGGTCGTCAGGCTCGTGACGTTAAACAAGCGCTTTGCGGGAGATAACCCAAGTTATTTTATTTGTTTTGTTACTTTTATTTTTAGGATAGTTTATTTTACTTTTAGGATAGTTCATTTTATTTTTAGAATAATAAAAAAAATATAAAAAAAAAAGAAGTAAAATTCTCTCTTCTCTTTTCCCTCTCCACTTGTATTTATGATTAAATGTATGCATTGAGAAAACTGCATAAGTTAAGTGTGGGAAGAGAAAATATATTCATATTTTTGATATTGCTGCATCCAATTATTTGGCTTAAATTTTTTTTAAAATTAAGGAAACCCCTTACAAAAAAAAAAAAAAAATTGAAAAATTGCTTGATAGTCTCATTAGTGTGATTGAAAAAGTTAATCTTTTAAAAACTAATAATTGACAGATAAATTCTTTGATTTTAAACTTTTTCATTAGACTTAACTCATAAATGTGAGATTTAGGCTTTTATGGGGTTAAGTTACATTGCCAAATATTCTGATATATATTAACCCTTTTTCTTTGATGAATGTGATTCTCAGGTAATTCATATTCTAGAACTTGTCTTAAGACCATCTCGAGGCAAATTTAACTTATGCATGTGGAACTCTGGTTGGGACACTCTTAGATATTCTTTCTGGCCTACATATTTTGTTAAAACACTTCTCCCCTAGTTTCCTAATTTTGAGCCTTTTATGAAAATTCTCTTCTTGATCCCTGTTCTGAAAAATTAAAATTAAAATTATTATTTTTGGTGACCCTTTGGAAGTATGGAGCAGAAGGAGAAATGTACAGTGATAGAACCCTTTCCAAAAATAAAAATATTGAAAATAGGCTGGCAGTGAAAAGAAAAATATATTGCCTCTTTCTTCTCAAAAAGAAAAAGAAAAGAAAAATATGAATATAGAAAAAGATTAGAGAGAAGGCAAGAAAAAAAGAGCTTATAGCTAAAGAAAGAAAGGAAAGGATGAAGAAAAAGTAGCAGATCCTGATATATATATATATATATATATATATATATATATATATATATATATATATATATATATATATATATATATATTGAAAAAGGTTTCAATGCACTTTTTGTTCTTTTATGCTTCTAAGGATCATTACTTTGTTTATTGATTTAGCCCTTTGATTATCACTTTTCTTTCTCTACCTCACCTAACATTAATACCTTGGCCCCATTACAACCCATCAAAGACCTCAACCTTCTTCTGCATGCATGTGGTTCATATTGTGGAGATTTGGTCAATGAACAAGCCTAAGGTAATGCATTTATTTGAGAATCTTGAGTGTCTTTATATCTTGCCCAATACATGAGAGATTGTGAGGAGAGCAACCTTTGGTCTTTTGAAAAGTTTGATTTCAAGGAATTTAAAAGTTCCAATTGGATAATATTTTGGCATTCTTTTGAAAATTATACTTGTTTGACTATTCTCGTAATTTTGAAAACTCTTCTTGTTTGGGTTCCCTTGATTTAAGTCTGAAACTTCTTTTGAAAATTATTTTAAGTCAGATAATTGCTTGAGGGCAAGCAATGTTTAAGTGTAGGAAATTTGATGAACCTCAATTCTGTGCATTTTATAGATGGTATTTGGGTCGAATTTTGATGCATTTCAGGATAAATATTATTATATTTCACCATTTTTCATAAGTTTTGACAGAATTGACGTTCGGAGGCAGTTTAATGGACTTTTGAAGAAAAGTGGAGGTTTTAGAGCTAAATCAAGCAAAATACTGAAGTTCTGAGGTTAGCACAACCGTGCCATGGGAGAGCACGCCCGTGCCAACCTCTCAAAGATATTCATCCAAACAAAGCCTTAGAAAAAACTTGAAGCTGACCTCTGAAGACTTAACACGGTCATGCCACACGAGAGCACGCCCGTGCCATGTTGAAGAAAGGGCTGACTCAGTAAAGAAAGGCCAGACAGAAGCTAGCACAGCCCCAATCGCAAAGAGCACGGCCGTGCCAACTGAAGAGCACGTCCGTGCTACAGCCCGTGCACTAGAACGTTGATTTATTAAGTCAGTAAGCCCTGCCATATTTAAGCACGGCCTGATATACTGAACAGCACACTCGTGCTGAGTGAAGAGCACGCCCGTGCCAAGTGAAGAGCATGCCCGTGCCTATGAAACAGAAGACCAGAATCAAGGCCTGGTCCGCATTTTGTGTTACAAATAGAGGCCCTCTGTGCTACTCTAAAGATATATTTGAATCTTTTGCACTTTCTTTCATCTCTTTATTTCTTTGAGTATTATAATCTTGTTCTAGTTTTATTCTGTAGTTTTGATTTCTAGAGTAGGATTTGACACCTGGAGGTTAAGTTGGAGATACTTCTCCCTCTTCAACTATTCAGGATGCGTTTCCCTTTGTTGATTTTAGTTTTCTCTATTACTATGAGTAGCTAATTTCACCACTAGAGTTATGGTGGATCTTGTGTTAGTAGAAACTCCTTTCGCTATGTCTTAGCTTTAATTCAATTCTATTTGGTTTTAAAGTTGTTATTTGAATTGTGTTATTCTATCGTTCTTCATCCCATACTAGGATTGCGTACCCTTTGTATGCTTATAATCAATTGATTGACATTTTGGCTATTAAGCCCAAATAAATTAGTAGACCTATAGGATAACCAAGGTTTAATATCTAGATTTACGAAAACGTAATTTATTCCTTTCAATGATTCAACTTCTTTGTGCTTAATGCTTTCTAATCACATAAACTCTTTGCCTGACAACCATTGGGTTTATTTGGGGAAAAGAAAATTAATTGCCTAATAACAATTAATAGTTTTTGTAGAGGGATTGGTATTCAAAAGGTAATTGCGGAACTGAATAGAATTAGGATTTGGGGGATATCGAAAGCACAAGTGAAATTAAGGCTCTAGGCACTTTACTCTTGATCTCTAAAATCTCTTTTTACTCTTTTGAGATGATCATTAAAATTGCTCTATTCTTATTTATTTCCCATGTTCTTTATTAGTCTAAATAACATAAGAATTTCTCTATTCCAGTACTTGCTTTATCATTATTATATTAAATTAATCTCTTGGGTACGATATCTGAACTTCCATCCTATATTACTTCTGCGACAGGGTACACTGCCCTTAAGTGTGTTTTGAATGCAACATTCGATTCTAAGCCTAACTGCTTCGTTCACGAGTCAAATATAGGTCTTCGGATGAGTAAAATCTTACTATTAGTGAAAACGCAAACCGGGCTCCGTCTGAATTTTCAACCCAAAATTTAATCATAGCTCTCTACGATGGCGTAGAGTATGAATGTGATCTTAGTTTATTTAAATTCACATTCTAATTCTCGAATAAAATATAAACTCATTTATATAAAATACCGATATTAAAAGCAGTGAAAATCGGGGTGTTACATATGAAGTTACCAAAACTTCGCCCATGGTGAAAATGGACAAATATTTATAGAGGTAAAACTCTGCTGACAATGCTTAAGCGTTCTGGATCTCCACGCTTTAGCGTTCCAACGCTTGAGCGTTGGCTTCCTCAACGCTTGAGCGTTGATGTTTCCTCATCGCCAAGGCACCGCCCATCACGTGCCAGCTGCGACGCGTAATCGACACGTGTCGCTTTACGTCCCATCACTGCTAGTCAGCCGGTCATAGGTCCACGCTTGAGTGTCCAAACTCTCCACGCTTGAGCGTTCTACTGGTCCACGCTTGGGCGTTCTGCTCCTAATCCCTTGTCCCTCTTCCTTCTCTTATCCAATTCATTCCTACTCTTAACATGTTCTCTAAGCACACTTTCAAGCTATGATAGTAATTATCAACTATCATATAAATACTTGATCTAGGCCATCTATCTCAATTAGGGTTTCAGAAAACAGGGATATTACATGTCGCAACCACCTCACGACGGAAGCGGCGAACCAAAATTAATTGGTTAAAAAAAAAAAAATGGAGTCGCTACCAAAGTTTATTTATAAGGGAAAACATTGGAAAAACCCATTTTAAAAAAAAAAATGGCCTTTGAAACCCAGATTTAGAGTTCGGGAGTTGATTATGTGTAGGGAAGATATTAGCACCCCACAACATCCATTTAAAAAATGGTTACCTATAGTTAATTGTGCAAAATTTTATATTATCTTTTAAAATATTTATTTTACCCCTTTTATTAACAAATTAATTAAGACACTAAAAAATAAATTTTTATTAAATTTTATTTTTGGGCTTGACAGAGATGGTCCCTGCTCCTACGTATCCTCAGGTGCGATGAGGAATTCAAAGCTACGTAGTTCTTTATAAAAAAATTGATATTATTATTATTATTATCATTGTTATTATTATTACTATCTTCGAAAGTAATAATTTTAGTCATCACAATAATCAGATAGGAAGATGATCCAAAATAGTTATTATAACAACCTATTTAAATGATTTCAAAAAAAAGGTGCCTTTGATAATCAAACAGGAAGTAGATCCAAAGTGACTATCGTTAGCAACTTAGTTTTAATTTGAGATTTAAGGGTGTTCGTGATAATCAAACAGGAAGTAGATCCAAAGATACTATCACTAACAACTTATTATTAATTATTTAAAAATGCAAGGTGCTTCTGATAATCAAACAGGAAGTAGATCCAAAGTGATTATCGTTGGCAACATAAATTTAATTTTAAGCTCAAAGGTGTTCGTATAACCAAGCAGGAAGTAGATCCAAAGTGACTATCACTAACAACCTGTGTAATACTGATAAATTTCTTTTTAAAAAAAATAAATAAAAACCATTTAATATTGCATAGTGTTCGATTTTTAATGTAAAAAACCATATCTTTATTTTAATAATTTTATTCTTATAACTTTAAGTTTACTGTTCTGATATTTTACTTGGGATTTATATTATTTGTTTATTTTTTTCATTTCTAAACTTAACCTATTAAGCCCAACGTACCAGCCACAAGAAAACCTGACCAATCCTAATATATACGAGCATCAGCCCAAACTAAAGACTAAAAGTGTAAATCCAATAAGACAAACATATAAAAAACAAAATACAGACAAGTATCAAACCTAAATTAACGCAATGTTTGATTGAAGAGAAATCAGAGGGAAAGAAAATAAGAGGATGGAAAAGAGAAGGAAAAGCTTGGTTTCTGTTATTTGGTTCAGAGATGAAAGGGAGGGGAAAGAAAAATTTTGGTGGGACCCACACCAAAATATTTTCCGCGCTAATTGGGGAGAAAGCCGGAGGGAGAGCCGCATTTTCGTGTAAAAAGACGATACTAACCTCGAAGAAACACAGCTTCTATTATCATTTTCGCACCCTTTTTCTCTGCTCATTTTGAATCAGATCTGAATCATGTTGCAACTTTCATCATCAACCACTGTATGGATCTGGAGGAGGTAAAAAATCTTCTTCTCCTCCTCCTCTCCTTCTTTTTATTTTTCTTCTTTTTCCTCCTCCTCCTCTCATCTTTCCCCCTTTTTCTACAAAATCTAACATTGCCAGATTTCCACTCTCATCCACCTATGGGTTTCACTATGACTTCTTGTTCTTCTTATCATTATTAGTATTATGGATCCTCCTCTCATCTTTCCCCCTTTTTCTACAAAATCTAACATTGCTGGATTTCCACTTCCATCCACCTACGGGTTTCACTGTGACTTCTTGCTCTTCTTATCATTATTAGTATTATGGATCTAAAGTTATTTTCTCCTCCTTCTTGTTATGATTTTTTTACCTGGAGATGTTTGTTTTTTGTGAAATAAATCTTACTTGCTATTATTTTGTTGTACTTTAAACCGTGTTCTTCTCCTTCATAGACAAAAGCTGATTTTTTAGTTGGAGAAATTAAATTTTTTGTGTGAATTAAATAAATCTTATTGCGGCACTGTGTAGTTCCTCTTCAATTTTTTTTTAATTCTTTTTTTATTTATTGTCTCATTCTTTCTTCATGAGTTTTTTTCCTGCCGTTTTAGAATGCTTATTCGGTGTCCTTAATCTTTCACATTTTTTTCTATGATTTATTTTTGAAGTTTAGAAAAATAATATCAATATGTTTTCAATTATTATATACAGTGAAGTGTAAGGAGTAATCTCTGGTCACTCTCAAAGTTAGGTGGTTTTCAGTGCGCAAGTGCCTTGGCAGGTACTCTTTCATGACTCTTTTTTATTCTTGTTGATTATATTGAAGAAATTGTATATTTGAATGGTAATTTATCATGTGTTTATGTTGGTTGCTCATAGTCATTTTGCTATTTTTTTTTTTTATGTGATTGCTTGTAGCCATGTACTCATAAGGTAGGTACTCTTTCATGAGTCTCTTTTATTCTTGTTGATTGTATTGAAGAAATTGTACATTTGAATGTTAATGTATCATGTGTTTATTCTGGTTGCTCATAGTCATTTTCCTATTTTTTTGTTTTTATTTTTAATAGATTGCTTGTAGCCATGTACTCATAATCATTTTCCTTTTTTTTTTTTATTGCCATGTACTCATAATCATTTTCCTATGTTTATGTGATTTCTTGTACCCCTGTCTGAGACGGGACTATTTTTATGCTTCACATTCTTCTATTTTGATTTGGTTCCCTTTTGGATTTAGTAATGTGCTTTGGCTTCTTTTTAGCCTCTTCTCTTTCTTTTTAGCCCCTTGTCAAAACTTTTGATCTCTGTTGAGTCCATTGATTCAAGGTTGATATTTGGAGAGATATGGATTTTGTTGATAATGAAGAAAACTTTGGTGATGCATTCAATGATGATAATATTGGCACACCACTTCAAATGCAAATTTTAAGTCATTTTCGACAAGAATGGGGAAGGCAAAAGCGTTTTTGTTATGTAGTCCTTTTGTGTTATATTGTGCATGCATTACATGTGCTTCAAATGATGTCACAATACACACATAGTCCAATCAATGATGGAAATCAAGATAGGGAGTGTAGGCGTGCTGATTTAATGAAACAATTAGTACAAACTGAAAAATGTCGGGACATCATACGAATAGGACCTGAGGCATTTATGTTGTTGTGTCATAAACTAAGAGGAACTGATACTGTGAAAGATACCATACGGTCCACAGTTGAGGAGCAAGTTGCTAAATTCTTACACATCATAGGCCATAATGTGAAAAATCGTACTGTGTCATTCTTCTTCCATCGCTCTGGAGAGACTGTTAGTCGTCACTTTCATAATGTTTTACGTGCCATCATTTCATTAGAAGATGAGTTCCTTATCCAACCTTCTGGTTCAGAAGTACCTCCCCAAATATTAAACAATAGCAGATTCTATCCTTTTTTCAAGGTACCAAAGTCTTCAATTTACTTTGCTTTATTCAACACTAAAATTCATGATATAATTATATGACTAACTTAATAACTTATTCAATACAAAAAAAAAAAAAAAAAGGATTGCATTGGAGCTATAGATGGGACACATATCCGGGTGAAGGTCCCAAGCACAGAAGCCCCTCGATTTCGTGGAAGAAAAGACTATCCCACACAAAATGTTTTTGCTGCATGTAATTTTGACATGAAATTCACATATGTGTTACCGGGTTGGGAAGGCACAGCATCTGACTCTAGGATTTTGAAAAATGCTTTAAGTAGGGAAGATCCGCTAAAAATTCCTGAAGGTCAGTAGTACATTAATATGTTTTGACTACTTAGTTTTGTAATTTAGAATTGATTTAATTAATATGTTAAGTCATAATATATATTACAATTTTTGTAGGAAAATATTATATTGGGGATGCGGGATTTATGCTAAAAAGTTGGGTGCTTACACCATATAGAGGTGTCCGTTATCACTTGAAGGAGTACTCAGCTCGTGGCCCACAAAATCTTAAAGAGTTATTCAACCATCGTCATTCTTCACTTCGAAATGTCATTGAGAGAAGTTTTGGGGTATTAAAAAAAAGATTTCCAATTATATCTAGTGGGACCGAACCCTTTTACTCATTTGACATTATGACGGACATTGTCCTCGCTTGCTGTATATTGCATAACTTCCTCATGGGTGTTGATGTTGATGATACCTTAATTGCTGAAGTAGATCGTGAGTTGCTTCAACGTGACATAGATAGATCCCACACACAACAGCGTGATGATGAATATAGACAAGGATCAGTTTTAAGAGACAACATTGCTACCGAAATGTGGAATGCTTATCAAATTTGATGACACCATTATTCAATGTATTCCTAATATATCATATATTTGTTTTATCAGACTGTATATGCAGAGCGTATCTATGATGTATCTTATATTTATTTTTAGTTTGTGTACTATTGTGCACACCATTTCCTTCCATTAGACATGTATATTGTCAAGTGGCATGTGCTTTTAAATTATTCTATTAGTTTACTTGTATGATTATCGTTGTGGATTAATTTACCATATTTTAATTTTCGGGTGAGAATGAATACATTATTGTGTACAACTATTTTCTCTGTCTTTTGTGAAATTTATATGTAGAAACTACAATGGCAAAGGGGAAAGGTATTGCATCAGATTCTAATATGCCTGGTAAAGATAATATGCACTGGAATGATGAGATGGACCAACTGTTGTTGAATGCTTTGAGTGAAGAGCCAAACAAAGGAAATAGACACGACGGTTCTTGGACAACAGAAGCATATGGCAACATGGTTGAGAATTTAAGATCTGCAATTGGACTAAACATTACGAAGAATCATATAAAGAATAGAATGAAAACCTTGAAAAATCATTTTGCTGAGGCGTATGACTTGTTTCATAGCTTGAGTGGATTCGCATGGAATCCTATAACTAGGAAATTTGATGCTGAAGATGAAGTGTGGGATGAGTTGATTAGAGTAATTAGCCTTTTTACCTTCTATTTGATCACTTGTTTATGTTTGTGATTATAGTACCAAATTGAACTTATGCATTGTGTTATTTTGTGTAGGGAAAGCCACATGCAGCAAGATGAAGAAAAATGCAAATTAAGCACTACGATATCCTAAAAGAGTTATTTGCAGCTGATAGGGCAACGGGGAAACATGCTGCAACCGCTAAAGAGAGGTTGAAACAATGGGAGAAGGATACTATCAACCTAAATGATTCTTATGAAGATGTAGAAACCCATGAGCCAAATATCAACATGTTTGATGAACAATTTTCACCCCCTAACTTTGACACTTTCAGTCCACAAGTTGGTCAATCAAATCAATCAACTGGGACATATGCTTCAAGGGGTTTAAAACGAAAGAGAAATATGGCTGAGGTGGTGGAGGCTCAATATGATCGAATGAATGTAGGAATTATGAGTTTAGTTGAAGCTTTGAAGGAGGGCAATTCCCTCTCAGATAAGCTACACCAAGTTGTTGAGCGCTAGGTTGAAATTGCTGAAAAACAATTGACTCTGATACAACAAAGTCGACCTCGACATTACTCAGAATCTGATGTGTGGGACCTTTTAGAGGAGTTGGAAGTGCCAGATCAAATCCACATGAGGTGTTATGATTATTTATGTGACAATGAGAAGAAAAAACGTAAGCTTTTTGGTGTGCCTCCTCATATGAGAGCTCAAGCTCTCATTCAAATTATGACCGATGCTGGTATGGACTGAGTACGAGCAGTCGTACTGCTCTTTTTTTTGGGTGTATGTGGTGTATATATTTAGGACATTGTGTGATGCCCTTAGTAATGACATAGTCTATCATGCTCTTTTTTGGGGTGTATGTGTATATGATTGAAATTGGAAGGTTTTAATGACTGAGCATTGATAGTGGGTATGTTGTTCTTTTGGATTGTATATATTTAGGACATCATATGATGCCTTTGTTTATCACCTTGTCTATAATTACTTTTTGGGCTTATGTGTACATGACTCAACTTGGAAGGTATACATGAATTTCATGTGACTGAAGATCTTTAGGCTTGACCTATTTACTGATGCTACCAGCCTTTATATAAGCATTTTGCTCAATTTGTTATGCTGTTTTGAGGGTGTCCTGCTTGTGAGAGTATTTTGTAGAGTGGTGGCTAAGTTATTAGCTGTATGAACCATCACTACATCAAAGGTATGTGCCTCCTCTTTTTCTTTTCTCTTCTGCATTTTGCCTTAACATGTTATCCTCTATACTAATAAATGGCTCTTGGTATAGGATACTTCTGGTTCAGTGAAGCTGTGGGAGATTACTAAAGGTGTTGTAACATTGAAGAACCGGCATAGAATGCTAAAAAATGAAGAACCGGCATAGAGGATTTAATACTGAAATAGGTATTTTTTTTTTTTATTACGTTCATTATATTCTCTTTTCATTATGGTTTCATTCATTGATTGTTTCCAATTTTTCCAGATTGCTTCTTTGTCTTTTTTTTCCTGGATAGAATTAGATCTTGTCTGATAAATTTGCTTGGTCGATTCTTCCTTTGGTTTGGCTATTGAATTTCAAAATATTTTGATGTTTGAAGGATAGTTTTAAATAATGCAATCTCGATCCAGAGTTTTGTGGAGTGAGAGAATTGTGATTAGCAATTCATTGTGAAAGAAACATGTATCTAATAAAGAATATGGATTATAGGGGCATCAATAGAAAGGTCTCATTATGTAGGTTGATTTGGGCATGATATTTCGACAGATTTAGTTTTGAAGGGACAAGAATGGCCAAAATATGAAATGTTTGTTAAAATTTTGGAGGCCAAATAAATGCACTTGAGTTATGATGCTTTGACCTTTTTTTTAATTTTCAAGTACCCATATATATAATCCAGATGTTCCTAAATAGATACTGCTTTGGTTAATCTTTAGCATTTAATTACCATGTTGATCATTCTTCCCACAGTTGTCATGATCAAAGCCAATTTTAATCACTAAGGGAAAACATATGATACAAAATTACAAACTAAATCTGAGGATAACTTTGTGATAGGCTATTGAGTTAGCTATACTCTCTCTTTCTCTCTCTCGACATATTTTATTGAACTTTTGGCTGAATATTAGTGAAGATGAAGTTGTGTTCTATTCTTTGCATCTTGAGTGGTTTTTCATCTTAGAAATGCACTTGTCCATATCAACGTTTATGTTAGAATATTAGGACTTTAATTTTTTAAGATTCCTTTTGTATTAGTTGTCTTATGGGCTGGTCTTGTACTAGTTGTAGTAGACTAGTACTTCCTTGATTAGTAGTATAAAGTTGTTTGTTTCGTATATATTCATTTGGAATACATCTTAATTATAAAGCTGTCAGTTATCTTATAAAGTTGTTTGTTTCGGTTATGTAATAATGCCATTATTTGTACATGCTCTTTTTTGTTAATAATGGATGTAAATGGAATATTGCTTGACATAAATTGAGCTGCACTACTTTACCATGTTTGTGACTTTTGAATGTAAGTTTAGATATCTCGTATTTACTTTTAGGAACTATATACATCTCTTGCCTCTCTTTTAGACAATGAGTTTTGTTATCATGACCTATGTACTTTCTACTTTTCATTTGCGATTTCCATCTAATGATTAAAAACTTGGATTTATCTGGATGTATAATGCGTTGTTTGCATTAGATCATCTTGTTTATGACTTATAATTCAATTTATGACACAGCCAAGGCAATCACTTATTGTAAGATGTCTCTTTCCCATGCTTGCCGATCACCGTTATTGACCTTGTGGGACTTCTGCTCTCAGTTATTGCTTTCCATTTTTATCGGAATTGTTATTATGGAATTGTTCTTTTGGGGGAAGGAAGGAGCATTGGGTGCTAAATCTAGACTGAAACGATGAGTTATAAAGTCACACGATCGAGTACTTGTTGTTTGCCATAAAGTTGGTGATGCATCTATGGAATCATCGATCATATAGCTTGTGTGCCGCGAGTGATTAGTCTGCGCAAAGGCAGAATAGCGCATTGGCTTGTCTTGAAGATTAAAGTGCATTTATCTTTTTTTCATAGTGTAAATTGATATTGGTTGTAATGATAAATCCTTTTGTACTGAATCTACTGATTTAAATGCTTGTTCAATATGATTAAGTTGCTATCTTCCTCAAAGTGCTTGTATCAAATATAATTCGACTTTGTATTTCCTCTAATTCTGTAAAATATGTCAAGTTTTAAGTGGTTTGCATTTGATTTGGGTTGAGAAACAAATAGGCTTTAAGCTCACAAAATTAGAATCGAAAAATATTATTTTTTTTTTTATAGTAGGCTGGCCCATAGGTTGGTCCTAACCCACCTTGACCCTGTGGGCTTTTGACCCTATGGGCTTTTTTGCACCTTCGGACCTAGGCAAATATGTTCACAAGTTATTAGTGATATTTCAATTTTTTTTTACAATTGTTTTACTGATGGATGCAAAATGTAACACAAGCTGCAATCAAATTAGTGTGCAAGCAAATTTCTATTAATTTTATTCACAATTAAAATAAATTAACCTGACTGATTTTTTCGTTGCATCAAAAGAGATGTTAAAGCAGAAGCTCTTGTCAACCCATAATTAGTTTTTCAATAATTTGGTTCTTTTTGCAAATAATCTATTTTTTAAAAAATTTATGTTGCATCTTTAATTTTATTTTAACAGCTAAATTAATTTTTTTTATAATTATTAATATTTTTAAATTTATCTTGGGTTCACATTGACTGTTTATTTTTTTCATTAGTGAGAATAACTTTTACATCTTTTTCTATAACTTATTTTTATTTAAGGGTATTTTAGTCATTTTATAAAGTTTTTTTCTTTCCTCTCACTTTCTACTCAACCAAACAAAAGGAGAGAAAAGTTTGGATTTTCTTTCCTCTTATTTTCTCTCATACCAAACAACTAAATAATCCTCTCTTCTTCTTCTCTTTTTCTTTCCTTTCATTTTCTTTCCTCCCACTTTCTTTCCTCCCACTTTCTTTTTTTCATCCAAACATAGTATAAAGGAGAAAACACATGAACCAGTAGTGTAAAACACTTGCTCTACGATAGGAGGACAGCGGAAAGCAGCTTGACGCTGCTGCGGTGCGAGTAGAGTGCGAGTGATTCGTAGGGGTGGCGTGTGGCGACGCGCGTTTCCTGACGAGGTGGAGCTCCGGTGGAGACTTGCGGCTGGTCTGGTGTGCGTGGAGATGGCGTCGTGAGGCGATGGTTCTGGATGGCAGCTCGCCGGTGCGCAGTGGTGCTCGGTGGTTCTAGCCTTTGCTGGGTCTTTGAATGAACTTTGAGAGGGTGATGAATATAAGGGAAGAGAAAAAAACTGAGAGATAGAAGGAAGGGATCTCCAAAAATCTTATGACTATGGTCTTTTTCAGAACAAAACTCAAACCAAAAATTTCCTCCGTATCAAAAAATAATCCCCCTGATCAAAAAAAGTTCTCTCCCTTTTATAGCAATTCATATGCAGATGAATGATTTTCTCTCTTTGTAACTGTTGAATACATTAACCAAGAGATTTATTGACAATTATAGGTGAATAAATGCCTCTCAATCTCCTCGTGCTTCTGCAACTACTGTTACAGAGAAAGGAATAGGAACCAAAGACAACACTTTTATCTCCCTTCAGTTACATTAGCAATTAGCTATTTATGATACACCAGTATAAGACTCTTTATTCACTCCACGGTTACCCATAGCAAAATTCCTCAAACCATCTTTTTTATTTTATTTTATTCTTTATTTTATTTTATCATTTTTTATTTTTATGATTTTCAATTTGTAATAAAAAAACTAAAATAAATAGAAGTGTACGGACAAAATAGGGTGTTCACAGTTGTCCCTCTTTACTTGTTTAGTTTGCATATTATCGTTGTAAGTAACGAGTAAAGACATGAACTCCAATTTTGTCCGAACAAGTAAAAAAGACTTGCTGATTATACCTGGAGAAGATTATAGCAAAGCTTGCGGGATTAGCGAGAAAAAAAAGTTACGGTTCACACTCCCGTCTTTGACAGGGGAAAAAAAAGGTGTGCGTCAGTCTCCCAGCTTGGACAGAAAAATAAAATGTGTGGGTCAGTCTCCCGACTTTGACAGGAAAATAAAAGGTGCAGGTAATTAAAGGTGCGGGTCAGTCTCCCGACTTTGACTAAAAAAATAAAAGGTGTGGGTCAGTTTCCCGACTTTGACATAAAGTAAAAAGGGCGGGTCAGTATCCTAACTTTGACAGAAAAATAAAAGTGCGGGTCAGTCTCCCGACTTTGATAAGAAAATAAAAGTACAGGAAAATAAGGATGCGAGTCAGTCTCCCAACTTTGATAGGAAAATAAAATGTGGGGGTCAGTCTCCCGACTTTGACAAGAAAATTAAAGGTGTGGGTCAGTTTCCCGACTTTGACAGAAAAATAAAAGGTGCAGGAAAATAAAGGTGCGGGTCAGTCTCCCGACTTTGACAGGAAAATAAAAGGTGTGGGTCAGTCACCCGACTTCAACACGAAAAAGGTGAACAACATTACAAGATACTCAAATGCAAGATTAATGATATGATGCATGATGCATGCGATGAAGAATGATATGATGCATGATGCATGTGATGAAGAATGCTCCTGGTGACACTAAAACATGATTGAAAAACATTGCTTTTATTCTATTCTTTTTTAATTCCCTCATCCTTATGATCTCAACTACTTTCCGATTCATGGGTGAACAAGGAACTCAGTTATGGAACTGCTGGAAACCTCTTTTGATTCGCCTCATGCTTCAGATATCTTATGGGAATATTTCTTGAAATAAGTTACTGCTGCTATAGTGGTTATTTTGATTTATCAACATTATTACCATATCAAAGCCTATCGTTCAGGATTTCATCATTTTCCCATGATTTTTGAAACCTTTATAGTAATAGTAATGCTTTTAAGTATCATCACACATTTCACACTTCAGTATTAAAAAAAAAAAACAACTTTGAACCAATAAGAAACTGCAGAAAAGGTGAAAATATTTCATTATCTGAAAAAAAAAAAAAAAAACAATTGTTTACATGGACAAGAGTGGAATGAAAGCAAAATGAGGGGTAAGAGAAAACAACAAAGGAAAATGACGAAACAAAGGCTTTCAACTGGTCGAGTGATGCCCTCTGAAATAAACAATGCTAGTTTCCCATGTCCATAAAAGCCCACTACTCAGCTTATGAGGATATTGATTGCCCCAGTTTCATATGCCTCCAATATCTCATTTGCCCCAATTTGAAGTCTAAGCTTTCTTTGTAGCAGTTGATGCAATCTCTTTTTGTTCTTGACCCTAATTTTTGCCTGGATTTCTCTTTCGAGTTTTCAATCCACCGGGCCACTCTAACTTTTGCCTAGGCTGCCTTTTCAGGTTTTCAACCTAGCGAGCTTCCTTTTTTATTTATCTCTTTTTTTTTAAGCATAGTATCTCTTGACTGCATCAGAATTTACTGGAAGTGGGAGTTCCTCACCATCCATCCTTATGAGGATTAAGGCTCCTCCAGAGAAAGCTTTTTTCACAACATAAGGTCCTTCATAATTTGGGGTCCATTTACCACGGTAGCCCTTTTGGTTGGGCAAAATTTTCTTAAGCACCAAATTTCCTTCTTGGAATTCTCGAGGGCGAACTTTTTTCTCATAGGCTTTCTTCAACCTCCTTTGATACAATTGACCATGACACAGAGCAGTCAATCTCTTTTCTTCAATGAAATTCAATTGATTGAGTCGGGATTGAACCCATTCAGCTTCTTCTAATTTCGCCTCCATTAGTACTCTTAATGAAGGGATCTCTACTTCAATAGGAAGCACCGCTTCCATTCCATACACCAAGGAAAAAGGGGTTGCCCCTGTTGATGTACTAACAGAGGTGCGATAACCATGTAAGGCAAAAGGAAGCGTTTCATGCCAATCTTTATATGTCACCACCATCTTTTGGACAATCTTCTTAATATTTTTATTTGCTGCTTCAACTGCTCCATTCATCTTTGGGCGATATGGTGAAGAATTATGATGCTGAATTTTGAAGCTATCACATAACTCTGTCATCATCTTATTGTTCAAATTAGTTGCATTATCTGTGATGATTTTGCTTGGCAACCCATAACGACAAATCAACTACCTCTTGACGAACTTGACTACTACATTCTTAGTCACATGGGCATAAGAAGCTGCTTCAACCCATTTTGTGAAGTAATCAATGGCGACCAGGATGAAATGATGTCCATTTGATTCCTTGGGCTCAATTGGTCCTATTACGTCCATTCCCCACATCAAAAATGGCCATGGTGCCGCTAAGACATTCAGAGGTGTTGGTGGTGCATGAATATTATCAGCATATATTTGGCATTTGTGACATTTCTTTACATAGCTGAAACAGTCAGCTTCCATGGTTAACCAGTAATAACCAGCCCTCAAAATCTTCTTTGCCATTGCATGCCCATTTGCATGGGTTCCAAATGAACCTTCATGAACATCTTGCATAAATTTTTTGGCTTCCATTGCATCAACACACCTGAGAAGCATCATATCATGATTTCTTTTGTAAAGCACACCACCATCCAAGAAGAAACCCATTGTCAATCTCCTCAAGGTCCTTTTATCATTTTCTGAGGCACCTAGAGGATATTCATTGTCTTGGATATAGCGCTTGATATCAAAGTACCACGGCCTTCCGTCTGGCTCTTCTTCTATTGTTTGATAGTAAGTAGGTTGGTCTCGACTTTGCACCTTTATCAGCGACATGTCTCCCTCATAGCTTATTTTAAACATTAATGACAATGTAGCTAAGGCATCAGCTAGCTGATTATCTTCACCAGGAACATGATGAAAAGGTCACTTCTTCAAATTGTTCCATTAATCCCTTGATGTAAGCATGATAAGGAATCAACTTTGCATCTCGTGTCTCCCATTCACCTTTCAACTGATGAATGACCAGAGCCGAATCTCCATACACTTCAAGCATTCTAGCTTTTGATTCAATGGCTACTTGGATTCCCATCACACATGCCTCATACTCTGCTATATTATTAGTACAATCAAAACATAACCTGGCTGTGAATGGGATAAATTGATTCTCCGGGGAAATCAAAACAGCTCGAATTCCATGCCCCAGTGCATTGGAAGCCCCGTCAAACAACAAAATCCATTTTTCTTCTCTTGAAGATTTTTCCTCTTCAAACAAAGCCATTATGTCTTCATCTGGAAATTCACACTGCATTGATTGATAATCTTCTATGGGTTGGTAAGCCAGATATTCTGCTAGAGCACTTCCTTTAATTGCCTTTTGGGTGACATATACAATATCATATTCTGATAATAACACTTGCCAACGAGCAATTCTCCCGGTGAGAGCAAGCTTTTCAAATATGTACTTAATTGGATCCATTTTGGACACCAACCAAGTAGTATGACACAACATATATTGCCTCAATCGACGAGCGGCCCAAGCCAAAGCACAACATGTTCGTTCCAGCAGGGAATATCTTGCTTCACAATTTGTGAACTTCTTGCTTAAATAGTATACGGCATGCTCCTTCTTACCGGATTCATCATGTTGCCCCAACACACAACCCATTGACTCGTCAAGCATTGTCAAGTACATAACGAGGGGTCTTCCAGGCACTGGTGGCACTAAGACTGGAGGCTTTTGCAGATATTGCTTGATTTTCTCAAAAGCCTTCTGACAATCCTCATTCCATTCAACTGTTTGATTCTTTCTCAACAACTTGAAAATTGGCTCACAAGTTGCCGTTAACTGGGATATGAATCTAGCAAAGTAATTTAGCCTCCCCAAAAATCCACGGACTTCTTTTTCTGTACAAGGAGCTGGCATTTCTAGGATGGCTCGTACCTTGTCCGGGTCAACCTCTATCCTTCTTTGACTAACCACAAACCCTAACAATTTCCCTAATTTTACACCAAAAGTGCATTTGGTAGGATTCAATCTGAGTTTATACTTCCTCAATCGTTCAAACAACTTCCATAAGCTGACAACATGGTCTTCCTCTGTTCTAGGCTTTGCAATCATATCATCGACATAAACTTCTATTTCTTTATGCATCATGTCATGGAACAAGGTCACCACTGCCCTTTGATATGTTGCCCCAGCATTTTTCAATCCAAACGACATCACTTTATAACAAAAAGTTCCCCACAAGGTGATGAACATAATCCTTTCCATATCCTCAGGAGCCATCTTAATCTGATTATACCCAGAGAAACCATCCATAAAGGAGAAGAAAGCATGCTGAGCGGTGTTATCCACTAAGACATCTATATGGGGTAATGGAAAATCATCTTTAGGGCTGGCTCGATTTAAGTCTCGATAATCAACACACATTTGAACCTTCCCATCTTTCTTTGGTACTGGAACAATATTGGCAACCCATTGAGGGTATTTTGCAATTGCAAGAAAACCAGCATCAAATTGCTTCTTAATTTCTTCTTTAATTTTCAATGACATCTCGGCCTTCATTCGTCTCAACTTCTGCTTGACTGGGGGACATTCAGGTTTTAGTGGTAATTTATGTTCAACTATGCTAGTATCTAATCCAGGCATGTCCTGATATGACCATGCGAAAATATCAACATATTCAAACAGAAGCTTAACCAACTTGTCCCGCTCATTTTCTTTCATAGAAGTACCAATTTTAACTTCTTTCTTATCTTCTTGAGTCCCAAAATTAATCATTTCAGTTGTTTCTTCATGAGGTTGAATCACTTTAGCTTCTTGTTCGACTAGCCTCATTAATTCAAGAGAAGGTTCCCAATTATCTTCATCATCCTCATCAGCATGATTAATGGGGTAATCAAAATTATATGTTGGAATCTTAGCACTGCCATTTTCAAAAGGATCATTTTTTGATCTGCATTTTTTCAAAACGAACAATGAATGAAAAATGCAAGAGGGTAAAGGATGAAACAATGAAAGGAAGTAAAGAAACCATGTAAGACGGGTAAAGGATTCAGGGCAAAAGAATAATTGGAAAATTCAAAGTGCATTTTATTAATAAGCAATAATGAAGTAAAACATGTGAGCCCATTAACAAAGATCGATCCTAAAGCCTTGGGCCGAGCAGTAGGATTTGATTACATAGTTACTTTGAAAGTGAATCAAAAACCATAAGAAACTCGACGATCTCCCAATTGCTAAGCTATTCACTTGGAGAACAGGGGTAAACCAGATTAATATCATCTTCATCACGATCATCTTCGGCAGCAGCCACTTGATCTGCAAACACTAAGCCTGCACTTTGAAAGCTTTGTCGAATATCATAAATGGGGATCCTCTCAGCCTTTGGTTCCCGATTTCCCAAACATGCCAGCCTTTTCTCTTTTTTCTCTTCTGCCATTCTCCTTTTATCAACTTTGGTGGGTCTATATCCCAACCCAAATTTATCTTTATTTTCCCACAGCTTTAGCAATTTCCCAACCTTTTTCCGAAGTCCCCCTTCAAGCATAACTTTGGCAGTCATAATGGATGCCCTAGATAATTGTGGCTTTACAATTGGGGCCCCTTCACCAACAAAGGTAGCATTAACAATCTCGAGTGCCTGGAAGGAAGTCTCGAGTGCCTCTCTGCTGCTTCAATATAGCGAGTTGATGATGGTTGGCTTACTAGTAAGTCTTCTTCTCCTGAAATGATCACCAATTTGTTATCAACAATGAACTTCAACCTCTGGTGTAATGTAGAGGGCACTGCCCCATCAGAATGAATCCATGGTCTTCCTAGAAGACAACTATAAGCCGGCGTGATATCCATTACTTGGAAAACCACTTCAAATGAAAAAGGACCAGTTTGAATCGGTAATTCAATTTCTCCAATGACTTCTCTTCTTGACCCATCAAAAGCTCTTACTACCATGGCACTAGGTTTCATTTGTGATCCGTCAACAGGCAATTTCATGAGTGTTGACTTTGGCATGACATTCAAAGAAGAACCATTGTCAACAAGCACTCTAGCAATAATGTAATCTTGACACTTTACAGAGATGTGCAATGCTTTATTATGCCCCATACCTTCAGCCGGTATCTCATCATCAGTAAAAGTAAGATAATTATTGGCAATAATGTTACTAACAATACCGTCAAACTGGTTAACTGTGATATCATGTGGAACATGAGCCTCATTCAACACTTTCATCAGTGCTTTCCTATGGGTTTCAGAATTCAGTAATAAGGACAAAACAGATATCTTTGCAGGTGTGTGATTCAGCTGATCCACCACCTTATACTCACTTTGCTTGATAAACTTTAGAAATTAACAAGCTTCTTCAACAGACACTGCCTTTCTTATGCTCTTCTTCTCTCTTTGCTTTATTCCCTATTGCCTTATCTGCTTCTTTCTGTTTCCCTTTTCCTTTCTGTTCCCTCTCTAACTCCATTGTTTTGTCTTTTCTGAGCTCCTCAGGAGTATAAATTCGTCCACTCCGTGTCATCCCACCAACCCCAGAAATATTGGTAATACTTGAAGTTCTAGAACTAGATACCAACTTCAATTGATCTTCTTCAGAATTACCCACATGGATTCCCACATCATACTTCCATGGCACTGCCTTAGTGTCTTTGTATGGGAAAGGAGTCGGCACTTGAATAGTAATCGGCTTTGGTCCACAGGGAACCTCATCATTCCTCCATGGAACTTGAATGGTGACTGGTTTTGGTCCACAAGGAACTTCATCATACCCCCATGGCACTTGAACAGTGACTGGCTTTGGTCCACAAGGTACTTCATCATACTTCCATGGTACTTGAATAATAATTGGCTTTGGTCCACACGGAATCTCATTGCCCGACTGAAGTGTCAATACATCTTCACCACTCTTCATATAACCTATTTGGACCACGTGCATATCTATCAAATTTTGAAGAACTTGCTTAAATTCCTCACACTTTTCTATGGAATGCTCAACACTTGAATGAAAGCCACATGCTCCTTCCTCTACAAAGTTTGGCAAAGATAATCCCCATGGGAACTTTGATATCCTTCACCTTTCTCACCAGATGTTGTTCTATAAATCCTTCAATTGCATTGATCGTTGAACCTCCATGACCAGGTAAAGGATTAGTTCCCACATTAGGAGTTTCTTTTGTGAAGCCCAACCATTTAGCATTGATCAAATCTTGCACTTTATATTTCAAGGGAAAGCAATTTTCGGTTGAATGTCCTATTGCCCCTGCATGATACTCACACTTAGCATTTGGATCATATCCCCTTGGGAACAGAGGCTCAAGGGGCTTCATTAGTGAAGGGACAACCACCGAATTATGGAGAAGGTGTTGGAACAAAACCGTATAAGACATAGGAATAGGATCAAACTGAACTGGTTTCCTTTCTTTGTTGTTTTGTGGTCTTTGTTGGTTAGTTAAGGGACCTTGATTTTGACTGGGTTGGGAAGGTACAATAGGTGGAGCTTGTGGCTGGATGGGGGGTGGTGGATGAAAAGGCATTCTTGGGTGATTAGGTTGAGAACATGGAACTTGGGAGGCGGTGGCAATGTATGGGTATGGCATATAAGGAAATGGTTGTTGGAAATTTGTAGGGAAATGGTATGGTTGCCCTTGGGCATATCCTTCTTGACCTGATACCACGGCGTTAGCCTCCCCCTCCTTCTTCTTTGTAAACCCTGTGGGAGATTTCTTTGCACTGTTTGCTATAACAGAATTGGGTGCAATTTTTCCACTTCTCATTCCACCTTCTACTCTTTCGCCTATAATAACGACGTCTGAAAAGTTTGACGGCACACCTCCAATTATCCGATCATAAAAAGGTGATTGAAGAGTGTCAATGAACTTAGAAACCATTTCCTTCTCAGACAAAGGTGGTTCTACTTGTGCTGCCAATCCCCTCCATCGTTGGGCATACTCTTTAAACGTTTCATTATCCCTTTTCACCATATTTTGCAATTGCATCCTATCACGAGCCATATCAATATTATATTTGTATTGCTTTAGGAAAGCATCAGCCAAATCCTTCTAAATGTGAATATGGGTACGATCGAGGTGAGTATACCAACTTGAAGCTGCCCCAGTCAAACTATCCTGGAAAAAGTGAATCAAAAGCTTTTCATCATGTGAAGTTGCTGCCATTTTTCTACAGTACATGGTCAAGTGACTTCTCGGACAAGTAGCCCCCCTTGTATTTATCAAAATCAGGGACTTTAAACTTGGGTGGTATGACTACATCTGGAACGAGGCAAAGCTCTAAAGCGTCACCAAGACCATAATAACCCCCTCCTTCTATGGCTCTTAATCTATCCTCAAGGCTTTGCAGCTGGTGAGGATGAAGTGGTGGCACAACAACAGGTGTTGCATGAGGGATTGGTGAATTACCTTGGACATTAAAATGAAGAAACTGTGGCTGGGTTGGATTTTGGGGATTGATCACGGGTGTCATTACAGGCATCCCAGTTCCTTGAGCATTGGTCTGTGATTGAAAATAACCCGGTGGAAGGCCATATGTCATTAGAGTAGGAGATGAAGTCTGAACCTGTGGCGTTTCAGTATTCGAGCCAAAGCTCGGTGGTTGAGTCAAATTCTGGGCAGCAGGTATTTTGGAGTTATTTTCTGCAGCGTTGGTGGCGAATGGTGCTGTATAACCAGGTGGGAGCCCATAAAGTGGGAATTGTTGTGCTTGGGCGTCTTGTGGTTGGGTGAAACCATGTTGGTAAGCTGTAAGTGGTACCCACATTCCTTGAGGATTAAGACCATATTGCACAGGCACTGAATTGAAACCAGGTGGATGAGAACGTGTGGCTTGTTGTTCTTCATTCACCGCCGAGGATGCCCCATCTGTGTTTTTGTTCTTTTCTAGAAGCTCTAGAACCCTGGACATTTGTTCCTTCAATTGATTGACTTCATCTTTTAGTTCTAGTTCAGCCATGATCCTTGATTGGGAGCGAGTTCGATAAGGATGACGAGGAATCAGCTTGTTTTATTTTCTGTTATTTGAAAAATGTCATGAGTATGCATATGGCGGAGAAAAAAAAATGAATGAAAATGCAAGATTTTATTATTTTTCATATTGATGTCAGAGAACCGTAAGTATTGCTGCTCGTTTGTGAGTATTTTGGTGCCTTGTTTGACAATATGGGATCAAGAATTGAAGCGGGACAAAGAATTTGAAGCAAGATTCTTTTATTCAAAATGAAGTGCCAAAGTCACCTTACATAAGGATGAATGCATAAAGACAAGGATCCTAAAACACCTTAAGTCTTACATAAACTAGCTAGTCACTTTTGCACAACTTGTTCATTTCACTTATTAAGTCTTTGCAACTTTCTATAAATCTGGAAATTTCAACAAGGGTAGATAGTGGGTTGATCATTCCCTCGGCTGCTCTCAGAAGTCTTGGAACGTTCTTTATAGCTGGGTTGGGTAACCACACTAGCTTAGAACAACGGTCCATCCAGTATATACCTTCTTCTCTGAACTCATTGATTTGTTTTTATGATCTTCTACACGATTAGCTAACTTTGTAAAACAATCTTTCCAATAGATGCCTTCACTCTTAAGTTCATTGGTGATCCTTTCTTGGCCTTCCATATAGCTTCTTAGCTCACATGCATTCTCCTGTTCTCTTTTTATTGCATCTCGATATTCTGCATTTCTTCCTTCTACTTCTTCACTGTATTGCTTTTCAATCTTGACCCTTTTCTCATACTCGGCTACTACCTTTTCTAATTATTGGTTTAGATCTTCAAACTGCCTTTTCAAACTCCTTTCAGCCGTCTTGGATTTTGACCACAGTTCTTTCCACTATTGAGCATCAATCCAAGCTTTATCTCTTTCTTGTCCACGCAATTCTAACTCCTTATTTGCAGCGTTCAAGCAATCTTGTGTCTTAAAATTGTATTTTCCTTCTACCTTTGCTCTTTTATTAGCTTTGTCAAGATCTAACTCCTTTTGTGTGTTTTCTAGTTGTAAAGCCTTGTTTTCTCGTAGGACTTCCTCTAACTTTCCTTGCAATCTCCTTTTCTCTTCCTCTGACTTCAACAATGCTGCTTTAAGCTCCTCTACCTCTTCAAGACTAATAGTGAATGATATACGTGTCTCATCAATAGCTTCTTTAGGAACTGGAATTGAATAGTGAAACGGTAATTTAACTTTCGGAATCCTCTCTTTGAGCCATTGGCGATAATTCTCCTTAGCATCGCAGCTCCTTTTCCCAAGCTCACTGCTCTTTCGGATGACTTTATCCCAAGCTTCGCGAACATTTTGAATTTCTTCCAAATTTTGTAGGCCCATGTCAAAAAGGAAGAGTGGGGAAGTCATCTCCTTGGACGGTGGCTCTATCATGGGATAGCCAAGTTGTCTTAATACCAAAGCTGGATTACAATTAATACACCCCTCAGTTCCCATTAGAGGTACATTGGGAAAAACCCCATACTGATAGATCACCTCATTTATCTCCTGCCATTTTGGGTACCACCGAACTGTCTTTTCATTGAGGTCCACCAGACTTTGAGCCCATTCACGATTACTCTTAACCTTTACATAACACATCTTGAAATCTCCAATGGGACATGTCACTCTGCATTTATTATCAAACATGTGGGTGACAAGCCAAACATAAAGAGTAGGCAAGCAACATAATATCTTTTTTCCTTTCCTTTCATAACAATGAGTAAAAGTATAATATGTGTCTGCAAGAATGGCTGGTACTGGGCTTTCTCCCCTATCTTTGAAGGCCAAGAAAACATCAATTGCCGCAAAATCTATGTATTCATCAATGTGAGGAAACAGAAGAACCCCATAAATTGCAAGGGCCAGTACATCCATGAAAGAACTCCAATCGCCCACTTTTGCCAAATGACCCATTCTTTCTTCTAAGTACTTTAGTGGAAAACCTTCAAAGCCATTTTGATTTTGCTTCTTATCTTGCAACTCTTTAACTTGAACTCTCAAAACTCCGACAACTGCTTGCAGGGATGGGTAGTGCCCCCAGTATCGATAAGGCTTGACATTTTCCAAGGAGTATCCTAAGATTTGCGCAAACTCTTCCAATGTAGGAGCCATTTGGAAATCTTGAAAAGTAAAACACCTCATGGGAGAGTCATAGAATTGACACAACGCAGTAATAGCCTCTATCTGTACGTCTACATCCAATAAATGAAGGATCTTTCCATACTTTCTGTCAAAGGTCATGTGCTGAATCTTTGTCATCAAGCCAACACAAACTTTCAACTGCAGGCTTCTTTATTTTTGGATGCATGAGCTTTTTCATCATGGTTGAAGCTGCCTTAACACTGGATCCCATGTTGTCTCAATAAAAACACTCACAACCAAACCTTGAATTCCTACGGTTCTCCGGCAGACCTAAATGAAATAATAATGAGTGACCTTATAACTTTATCATGTTTGGTCTATTTTATGAATGCAAAATGATGATGCATGATAGATGATAATATGATGATTAAAATGCTATATTGGATCTTGTGACAGCTCTCATGGGTGGCTCTATAATCTCACTTACTTTGGTTTCTAGAGCTAAAGTCCCTTTCAGAATATTAACCACAACGATAGATGAACTACCAGGTGTGGAATATCCATGAAAAAGCACACTCTAGATGAGATTCTCGTGATAATCAAATAAGAAATAGATCCAAAATGATTACCACTAACAACCTCTTCACATCCTAGGCTTCACTCAGGCCCGGGTATAGGGTCCCACTCATAAGTGTGTGCAAAAGTATAAGTGTAGTGTGCAAAACTAAAATTCAATCAAGCATCATAAAAAAACATACAAATACATAAATAATAAAAACATAAAAGGGGTGAAATAAAAAAAAAAAACAACAATTTTGCACAAAAACTATGCTAGGCTTGACTCTCTTAAAAAAAACAGTCCCCAGTGGAGTCGCCATCTGTCGCAACCATCTCGTGACGGGAGTGGCGAACCAAAATTAATTGGTTAAAAAAAAAATGGAGTCGTCACCAAAGTTTATTTATAAGGGAAAACATTGGAAAACCCTTTTTAAAAAAAATGGCCTTTGAAACCATATTTAGAGTTCGGGAGTCGATTATGTGTAGGGAAGGTATTAGCACCCCCAACATCCATTTAAAAAATGGTTACCTATAGTTAATTGTGCAAAATTTTATATTATCTTTTAAAATATTTATTTTACCCCTTTTATTAAGAAATTAATTAAGAAAGTAAAAAAATAACTTTTTATTAAATTTTATTTTTGGGCTTGACAGAGATGGTCCCTGCTCCTACATATCCTCAGGTGCGATGAGGAATTCAAGCTACGTAGTTCTTTAAAAAAATTTGATATTATTATTATTATTATTATTATTATTATTATTATTATTATTATTATCATTGTTATTATTATTATTATTATTATCTTCGAAAGTAATAATTTTAGTCATCACAATAATCAGACATGAAGATGATCCAAAATGGTTATCATAACAACCTATTTAAATAATTTTAAAAAAAGGTGCCTTTGATAATCAAACAGGAAGTAGATCCAAAGTGACTATCGTTAGCAACTTAGTTTTAATTTGAGATTTAAGGGTGTTCGTGATAATCAAACAGGAAGTAGATCCAAAGAGACTATCACTAACAACTTATTATTAATTATTTAAAAATGCAAGGTGCTTCTGATAATCAAACAGGAAATAGATCCAAAGTGATTATCGTTGCAACATAAATTTAATTTTAAGCTCAAAGGTGTTCGTATAACCAAGCAGGAAGTAGATCCAAAGTGGCTATCACTAACAACCTATGTAATACTGATAAATTTATTTTTTAAAAAAATAAATAAAAACCATTTACTATTGCATAGTGTTCGATTTTTAATGTAAAAAACCATATCATTATTTTAATAATTTTATTCTTATAACTTTAAGTTTACTGCTCTGATATTTTACTTAGGATTTATATTATTTGTTTATTTTTATCATTTCTAAACTTAACCTATTAAGCCCAACGTCCCAGCCACAAGAAAACCTGACCAATCCTAATATATACAAGCATCAGCCCAAACTAAAGACTAAAAGTGTAAATCCAATAAGACAAACATATAAAAAAAACAAAATACAGACAAGTATCAAACCTAAATTAAAGGAGAAAACACATGAACCAGTAGTGTAAAACACTTGCTCTACGACAGGAGGACAGCGGAAAGCAGCTTGACGCTGCTGCGGTGCGAGGAGAGTGCGAGTGATTTGTAGGGGTGGCGTGCGGCGATGTGCGTTTCCTGACGAGGTGGAGCTCCGGTGGAGACTTGCGGCTGGTCTGGTGTGCGTGGAGATGGCGCCGTGAGGCGGTGGTTTTGGACGGCAGCTTGTCGGTGCGCAGTGGCGCTCGGTGGTTCTAGCCTTTGCTGGGTCTTTGAATGAACTTTGAGAGGGTGATAAATATAAGGGAAGAGAAAAAACTGAGAGATAGAAGGAAGGGATCTCCAAAAATCTTATGACTATGGTCTTTTTCAGAACAAAACTCAAACCAAAAATTTCCTCCGTATCAAAAAATAATCCCCCTAATCAAAAAAAGTTCTCTCCCTTTTATAGCAATTCATATGCAGATGAATGATTTTCTCTCTTTGTAACTGTTGAATACATTAACCAAGAGATTTATTGAAAATTATAGGTGACTAAATGCCTCTCAATCTCCTCGTGCTTCTGCAACTACTGTTACAGAGAAAGGAATAGGAACCAAAGACAACACTTTTATCTCCCTTCAGTTACATTAGCAATTAGCTATTTATGATACACCAGTGTAAGACTCTTTATTCACTCCACGGTTACCCACAGCAAAATTCCACAAACCATCTTTTTTATTTTATTTTATTCTTTATTTTATTTATCATTTTTTATTTTTATGATTTTCAATTTCTAATAAAAAACTAAAATAAATAGAAGTGTCCGGACAAAATAGGATGTTCACATTACAGACTGTACGTTAATGTAATCTCTCTTAGGAATGACAAGAAAGAAGACCCTGTACCCATGGAAGAAGATTCTCCTATTGAAGAAGAGAATTCTGAATACGAGCACGGCCGTGCATCACCTTCAGCACTGCCGGGCACCATGGCCAGTGAGCAGAAACAGGTAACAATCATCAATGAACTAGAAAAGGTACAAAATCCCCTACCACCACTTTTGAAATATGGGGATAAAGACAAGCAATTCAATTTTTTTTTTTTTTTTTTTGAAATATACATGAGATTGAATGTTGATACCCCATTGACAAAGCCATTGCCCAATTGCCCAAGTATGCACAACTTTTAAAAGGGTATGGGGTGGTTCAGATTAATGAAGAATGCTCTGCAGTTATTTTAAATAATTTGCCACCTAAAATGAAAGATCCAAGGAGTTTTAATGTTCCCCGTTCAATTGGTAATTTTTGTTTGAAAAAGCATTATGTGATTTTGGTGCCATTATAAATTTAATGTCTTTTTCTATGTCAAGAAGGATTGGTTTGCAGGAACCTCAGAGCACTAACATCTCATTGTAGCTAGCAGACAGATCCATCACCTGCCCACGTGGAATAGTAGAAGATGTGCTAGTAAAGGTGGGGAAGTTCACATTCCCGCTGGACTTTGGGATTCTGGACATGAAGGAGGATGAAGAAGTTCCCATCATCTTGGGGCGACCCTTCCTAGCTACTAGTAATGCAAACATTGAGGTCAAGAAAGCCACATCGACCTTGAGGCATGGGGATGAAGAAGCTGTGTTCAACGTCTCCCCAAGACCACCATGATCCGTACTCTAAAATAGGTCGTCAGGCTTGTGCCGTAAAACAAGCGCTGAACAGCATCCAACCTGTGTCTCATTATTTTTTGGTAAGGAGGAAAGCAAGGCCATGCATATTAAGCAAGATCATGCATATTTCAGCAAGGCCATGCATATTATCTTTTTATTAAAAAAAAAGGTCGGTACTTTTCTCTTTTCCTTCTCTACACTTGTACTTCATTCTATTTTTGTTGCATTGAGGACATTGCAAATGTTAAGTGGGGGAAGAAGAAATACATATTTTTCATGCTGTTGCTACATAGAATTAACCGGCTTATCTCTTTTTATAATAAAAATTAAGGGACCCCTTACAAAAATTTTTTTGATGAATTGCTTTGATAGTCTCACAAGTTTATTTGAAAAAGTTTGTCTTTTGAAAACTGAAAATTAGCATAAAATTTTTTATTTGATAATTTTTCATTAGACTTAGCTTCTAAATGTGAAACTTAGGCTTTTATAAGGGTTAGGCTATAATGCTAAATTTGTTGATATTAACCCATTTCCTTTGATGAGTGTGATTTCTTAGGTTGATACATTCTAGAACTTGTCTTGAGACCGTTGAGGCAAATTTGATTTACGTGCATGTGCATGTAGAAACATGGTTGGGACACTCTTAGGTATTTTTCTAGCCTACATTATTTTGATAAACACTCCACTAGTTGCCCAATTTGAGCCTTTATGAAAATTACTTTCTTTGGTCCCTATCTTAAAATTGAAAATTGTTTTTGGCGACCTCTTATAAGTATATTGGAGTATTATTGGAGTAATACTAGGAACGTGTTGATGTGAATCCCTTTCCGGAAATAAAAGTATTAAAAGTAGGTTGGCAAGTAAAAAAAGGCTTCTCCCTCTATATCCAAAAAGAAAAAGAAAAGAAGAAAAAAAATTGGTGAAAATAAAGTTAGAGAAGAAGAGAGAAAAGAAAAAGAAAATAAAAAAGGAAAGAAAAACAAAGCATATAGTAATGGAAGCGAAGGAAAGGAAAGGTTGAAGAAAAGTAGTAGGTTCTTAAAAAATTTGTGGAAAAAGTCTTAATTGCACTATATGCTCTTTTTATGCTTCTAGAGGTTATTACTTAAATTTTAGGTTTAGCCCTTTGTATATCCATTTTGTTTCTCTATCACACCAAACATCAATACCTTGGCTCCGTTTCAACCCATGAAAGACCCCTTTCTTCTTCTGCGTACATGTGAATCATATTGTGGAGATTTGGTCAATGGACAAGCCTATGGTATTGTATTTACTTTGAGAATCTTGAGTGCTTGATATCTTTGCCCAATACACTAAGAGATTGTGAGTAGAGTGACCCATGTTCTTTAGAAAGTTTAATTTCAAGGAATTTAAAGTTTCTAATTGGGTAATCTCTTGACTTCTTTTGAAAAATATACTTTTTTGACTATCTTTGCAATTATGATGATTTTGATTGTTTGGGTCCTCCTGATTTAAATCTGAAAATTAGTTTGAAAACTCTTTTAAGCCAGACATTTGCCTGAGGGCAAGCAATACTCAAGTGTGGGAAGTTTGATAAACCTCAATTCTATACATTTTATGGGGGGTAATTGGGTTGTATTTCAATGCATTTGATGATAATTATTATTGTATTTCACCCTTTTGCCTAAGTTTTTACAGAATTGATGTTTAAAGGCAGCTTGATGAACAATCAATAAAAGATGAAGATTTTTCATCTGAAAAGAGGAATTTTATGAAGTCTAGAGCTCGAAGCACGGCCGTGCACAATGAAGCACGCCCGTGCAAGCCTATCAATTCAACCTATTCAAATGCGCCTTTACAAAAAGTCTCAAGTTGACCTCTGAAGAAGTAGCACAGCCGTGTCAGGAAGAAGCACACCCGTGCTAAAGTGAAGCAAGGCCTTACTCAGTGAAGCAAGCATGCTCTCAAAGAAGCACGACCGTACATAAAAGGAAGCACGCATGTGCAAGATGAAGCATGCATGTGCTCAAGCCCATGCACTAGTGACACTGATTTACGAAGTTGGTACGCCCGTATTGAGTTAAGAACGACCGCGTATGAAGGAAGCACGACCGTGCTGAAGTGAAGCACGCCCGTGCTGGCAACACTGACAAACCTAATTTTGGGGCTTTCTTTCCTATTTTCATTATAAATAGAGGCCCTCTGTACCACTCTCATCATCTAATATATTTTACCTCTCATAGTTTTTAGCTTTTAGTAGTTTGTTTTCGTTTGAGATTTCTAGAGTAGGATTTGGGTTCTTTATCATTGATTATGGGTAGCTAATTTCATCACTAGAGTTGTGGTGAATCCTGTATTATTAGAAACCCTTTTTTCTATGAATATTGATTCCTGACAAACAATTAATAGTTTAAGTAGAGGGATTGATATTCAGAAAGCAACTGCGAAATATAATAGAACTAGGATTTGGGGGGTATCGAAAGTACAAGTGAAACCACGACTCTAGGCTCTTCACTCTTGATTTCAAAAACCTTTATTTCTCTTTAATTCATCTTTTCACTATCAATTACATCTTAATTTTCTTATTCTTTCTATTATTCTAAATAGTATAAGGATTTCTCTATTCCGGTACTCACGTATGTATACTCATTAATTCCTTAGGTACGATATCTGGAATTCCGTTCTATATTACTTTTGTGACAAGGTGCACTTGCCCTTAAGTGTTTTCATAACGCAACAACGACAGAGGATCGTCGTGTCTAGCTCCTCGTCTGATTACGCGCCTTAGCGAGTTTACCGGCGTACGTATGGCGAAGGCTAGGCTAGCTCGAGGTATCCATGCCACTGAGGGTTTGGTGTCGCCAGTGCATTCGTCCTAGGCATGTGAGGTGACCAATTTTAATGTATTTTGAGAGTGGGCGGGTGAGAGCTGGTGAGATCTTTTTCGAGAGCTTTTTGAGCTCCTTGCATGTTTTATTTGTTTCCGTTTCGTTTAATAAGCGCTTAATAATACAGCTAAGGCATAGTTAATACTTAATTGGGAATAATGGGATTGCCTCATGGATTAGGGGTCATCTCATTTTGTTGGCATCAGAGCAATTTGATTCTAAATCGGACTATGAGGTATTAGGAAGTGGAACTGGCCAAGTTTGTCGGCTCTGCAAACGAGTTCGACTGTGTCTAGAAGGGTAGTAAAAGGAGTGTGACTGATCGTTGCTTATCACGTTTGAAATCTGAACTAACGGTTACTTTGAAATAGGAACCAATGGCTCGGGGAGTATGAGGTACAAGTAGGAGAAGACCTAATGGGGGCTAAGAAGCGTAAGTGTAACACCCCGATTTTTTGAGTTTTCCTTTTTATGCAGTATTTT
Source organism: Ammopiptanthus mongolicus (assembly GCA_039655645.1). Taxonomy (NCBI): domain Eukaryota; kingdom Viridiplantae; phylum Streptophyta; class Magnoliopsida; order Fabales; family Fabaceae; genus Ammopiptanthus; species Ammopiptanthus mongolicus. The sequence goes on from CM077347.1 coordinate 48,789,131, forward strand.
AACGTTAGTATTTTATTCGAGGTCTTAGAAATAGAAATAAAATATTTTGAGACCATAGTCATTGATATGAGCCAAGAGGGGGCAATTCAAGTTTGCAACAATAGGAGGTCAAACCATTCAAGTCCAAGTGACCTTATGCCTCGTTTTGATTGTAACTTGTTCTCTGATAATCCGATTTCGGTGTTCTTGGTGGCGTTAGAAAGATAAAAGAATTTTCTATAAGTTGTATTTCTATAATGAAGACCTAATTCGATCTTTACCATGAAGAAAATAGGGCTAGAAATTATGCACGAAATTCTGGACGGATTGACCCATTTTGTTTTAGGCTTGTTTTTAGTTTTTATTTCAATATGTTATTTGGCTATTGTAGGATGGTGGGGTCGAATTTTATGATAAGAAAGGAGGTTAACTTTTGGCTTGCATGCCTTAGTAACTCCTTGGGAGGTTATGGAATGTTTGGCCACTTATTGGAGAGTCATTATATGGTGGTTATGGAGTTAATAGCCACACATTAGTGAGTCTTTATTTGGTGGTTATGGTTCTTTTCTTTTATTTAGTTTTTAGTAGGAATTATTATATGTTAGGGTGGGGTCAAGTCACTTTATGGTGACCTTTTGATGGCATCTTCATGCCTTCCACTACTATATGTATGCACCTAGAAACATGGAATAAGACAACTTGGATGTTGAATTTGGATTGATTCCATTTGTGAGAGTATAGTTCTCATAGTTCTTGGTTGAACCAAGCTTAGTTCTTATCAAGAATCCAAGATTCTTGTGGCGAACATCACTTGGCTTATCAAACCTTCTTGGTTTGTGGCGCCTCATCATTTCTTTCTTCACCATTTTCTTGTTTTCTTCACTTTTATGTTGCTACAATTTGTTCCTTAAGAAGAACACGAAATTAAGTCTCTTTGAATTCAACCAAACGATCTTCAAAAGGCAACCACACCATTTGGTTGTCATCAGTCATGCTCAACGATATCGTAGGAAGCTACGATTAAGTTTTGAGTCGAAAACTCAAACGGAGTCCGGTCTGCATTTTTACACTGACAGTATGATTTTACAGCTCAGGAGACCTCAGATGGACCCGTAAATGGGAAAGTAAGTCTTAGAATTCGATTCTCTACATTTTGGTTAAATTTCGCAAAAATTTCAAAAAAATCACTTCCTGACCTCCATTCGAGCGAAATCTTCAATCGGATGGAGAATGGAGCTGCGTATGGACTCACCAGGACCCGACAACGGATAATCTTGATATCACATCATGTCAAATCACTTGGGAGAGCATGCCAGAGTCGTCATGACGATCAGGAATTTCAGGACGCGAAATTACCAAAATACCCCTAACCTTAGTCTTTTACACTTTTACCATTTTACCCTTTTGGCAAATGACCATTTTGCCCTTAAGTGAGGTTTTAAAGAGCTGAACTCAGCCATCCAGCCTTCATTATTCACGTACCAGCCCTCCCAAAACATGAACTCCATAGTTGTTCTTGAAGAAAAATCCATTTCTCCTTGAAAACCTTGATTCACTTGTTAAAATCACTTGATTCCTTGACCAATCTTTCTCCATTCTAAGGTAAGATCACTTCTATGATCTCCTAGCTTCTTGAATCTCTCTCAATCTCAAGATCAAAACTCCATTTTCATGAAACTCATTCTTAGATCCAAAAGTTTGAAAATCCATAGGAAATTGTAGAAAAATCCTTTTGATGTGAAACCAAATTCTATGAACTCACCTAATCATTCTCTACCTAAACCCAAGAGCTTATGATTCAAATCTCATCCTAGGTCATTTACCCCAATATGTCCGAACCCTAAGAGTGATGATGAATAGTATTTTTCATCAAATTTTTGATTTCTAACTCTTGATTTCATCCTTAGCTTTCCTAGTGTCCTTGAATCCAAGTGATGGAAAACCAAATCAATTCCTAGCCTAGTTTTCCCATAGAGGCCGAGAGCTTCATGAGAAAAATCCATGAGTTTTGTTTCACATTTTTGAGTCATAGGACTTGTATTAGTGTTAACAAAGCTTATGAACCAACCATCCAAAAGTTTGGAACCAAATGAGATCCCTAGCCTTTTTACCCTTTCATGGCCGAACCCTATGCCTTTTGGGGGAAGAAAATTTATGTTTTGATGTTATAGATTGATGTTGATTTGTTGTTTGAATTGAATTGCGTTTGATTGTTTTAGGCGACGCGAACGATATCGGAACCGAAGCCGAGAACCGATCGAGTTTGCATTGAGCTTCTTTGTGAGGTAAAGGGAGGTAGTCATTTAACTTTGGTAGCTTCATAGTGCATGTTTGATATATGTATTATGATGACTTGATTATTGAATTGGAGATGAGTTTGAATGATGTATGGATTTGTTTTACTTAATGAAACATATTTGCACACTTGTTGATAATTTGTGGCATGGATGCCTTGATTGATATTATTGTGATATTGAACTGTTGATATGCATATATATATATATATATATATATTTATATCCTGGATGAGCATAGGACTGGCTATGTCTCGAAAATTATTAAAAGACTCGAACCGAGATCAAAGTTTTGAAAACCGTGTTTTGGAATCAAAAAGTGGTTTTTGGAAAACGTGTTGCTTTTCAAGAAAAGTTAAGTTTCCTTTTTGAAAAGTATGTTCTTTTGAAAAGTAAAAGGTGATTTTGTGAAAATTCGTGCAAAATGTGTTTTGTTCAGTAAAGTGTTTTAAAAAGGTGTGAAACCTTAGAAAACGGTTTTGTTTTCAAGAAAGGTGTTTTTCCCGGAAAATGTCTCCTTTGATAAAGAAATGTTTTGTTTCGAGAACAATGAACGTATTTTGTTTTCCAAAGTTGTTTTGAGAAAAACAAAACCAAAAGAAATCTGATGAACCTTTGAGATGAGCCCAAACCTAGTGGCCGAGACGTCAGGGCTAGTGTTTTGTGGATTGAGCACTCGGACTTCGTGTCCTGTGTTTTTTATTTGAGTGGGCTTAATGCCTTTTTGAAACGAGTCGTGGTCTTTATGTCTCGACATTTGAAAGAATGAATGCAAAGAAAACAGAAAACTTTCTGTGTACATGCATGAACCGGCAACGTGCCATTTGAAACCGAGCTACAACTCTAGTAGTTGAGAATTTAATCAGTCAAGACCACTAGGTCTATAGGGGCATTCTGTGTTCGAGATCCCACAAGTGGCCGGTGGTGTAGCAACCCTGTGCCGTGGTAAATCGGCTGCCAAACACGAATGAACTCGATCAGAGATTGGCGTATTCAGGATATGGTTATGACGTGGCACCCTGGAACAATTGGAGTTCGAACCTAAATAGAGAGGCCGACTCATGAGGACAATTGTGTTACGGGTGTTACTACGGCCTATCGCTCGATGTTGGGAAGTTAGAATCTCCGAAGTACATGAATTGGAAAGATGATATTGAAGTCTCATGCATTATTATAACTCATGGTAGTGTTTGAGATGTTATATTGTGTTGTATAGATAACTGCTCATATAATTGTATTTATCTGTGGATGTTTATACTGCCGTTTATCGCCTGTGCGGCTATCGTGATAAACTTTATATGAGTATCTCACCTTTGCCTGTACATGTTGGACACCTTGTTGTGTTTTTGGAACATATGTACAGATGTTGATCATAGGTCCCCGTGGAGACGAGAGGACTCGGATGACAGAGCGATCCGATGAAGTTGATGTTGGGTTGTACCCCAATGGCTACTTTTAGCCGACCAGCTTAGGAGTCTTTTATTTTGAGCAGTCTTATATTATATTACTGCACATATGTTGAACTTATTTCTAAGTCTATAATATGTTATATATTAGACCAGGTTTTATGTTATGTTTATGTTTTTATGAACAGTGAATATCAACGTGTGATATGAAGTTTATTTCTTCATCTTGAGTTTGTATTGCCTATGCATGTAGAAAATTTTTAGAACCGCGTTTTCGAACGTAGCTACTTAATTAAAGTATTTTCCGAAAGCAACTAGCGTTTTATTTTCTTGATTTATTTCCGCATTAGAGTCCGAGTATGTAGCACCCCCAAGGGGCTGTTACAATAAGCTTTGCATACTGGAAATGGGGCCGAATCCCTTGAAACCCTAAGGACTGTGAGAGAGTTAGCAATTGCAATGTTGCAATAGATGTTACAAAACAATCAGCTCGATCATCCAGTTAACTCGCGAGCAAGCAATAGAGGCATGCAAGAAACGAGGATAGAAACGAGGATGCCGGTGTGACACTCACTATCCTGCATAAGATAAATATAAAATAAATCATATAAAAGTCAATAAATTTAAAACCGAAAGGTAGCAAGTACCACATGATCCAAACATTTAAAACCATAACGTATCAACTGCGGAAAAACATAAATAAATAAAAACCCATGTCCCGATGTCACATATTAGAGCTGGTAACCACTACTGATAATACATCAGAAACAACTACACATAAAATCCTATTCTATGAGCAAGCGATCTCCTCGAGACTCCTCAACAGGCTGCTCACCATCCTTTGCATAAACCAAGGTACATGCAAAGAAACAATAAGAATACTGAGTAAGAAACTATACGTATAAACATAAACGATAATGGAATAGTTAGCAAGATGATCACACAACATATAATACATCATAATATAACAGATTACAACATATCATATTTCATCATATCACATCAATAAAACATGTTATGCGATGCAATGCTACTCCAATACTCTATATGCAATGTGGATCCATTAACTAACTCAGGAAGACGATTTTGGAGTTACATATCCACATTGGCTAATAAGCACCAACGCCGACAGGTCACCAAACTCTCGGATGAAGCCCTTGGATAGTCGATTCACCTTACTCTCAGATGAACCTCCACAGATGCGCTTGATTCACCTAGCTCTCGAATGAATCGCCGCGGATGGCCAGCTCGTCAAACTCTCAGACGAACTCCCTTATCATCGTAACTTCCACCAACTAACAACTCCATGTCATGAATGCATGCAATGCAAACACACAATCAATCATGGACAACCACCTCCATCAACACCACTAACAATAGCTATCAACTTTGACCAATAAGCATCAAAGATGAACAACATCAATGTGCGATAACTCATCATTATCGTCTTAACCAATATCAACGTTTTCATCATTAAGCGTCTTCATTAACAATTCTTAACTTAACATTATCTTCCTTAAAATTTAAAACTTTAATTGTATACCTTGGACTATCTCTTATGTTTTTATCTCGATTTGTATTTTCATCTCTTTTTGGAAGGAATCTGGGTGAAGACACCCAAATTGCACATATGCACGGGCGTGCATATTGGAACACGGGTGTATTGAAATGCCGTTGCGGAGCACGGGCGTAAATACTGAAAGCACGATCGTACTAGCTTGATGAATGACCGCGCATACTGGAGCACGATTGCGATCAAGACCGTACATATCTGGGCACAAGCGTATTGACCTAAAGCACGGCTGTACATAACTGAGCACGAGCGTGCTCAGTCCCGCACCACTGGTCTTTGATCTGAAAATCTCACAAGTCTTCCTAAAGCACTCCAAATCAATCCTAGATGTCCTTTGACTAATCCATTGGGGATTAACCTCACCCCTCCTCACTAGCTATCTTCATGTCTTATGAACTTCAATTAACTAATCCTAGTTTTTGGCTAAGTCTTCAACATCTCTATGTTTTGGTTAACATGGTTAACAAAAAATTATCATCATAAACTCATATAACTCATGGCATACGATCAATCATCATCATCAACATGATATAAATCATGTCAAGATCATTTTAACTGCATATGAACAATTATCATCATATATGTATCAACAATAACAATTAGGATTCATACATCAATTAAGGCATATAGCACACAAAAGGGTCATGGGTTAACCCTTATCTTACGCTACCCCAGAACCTATATGTTCATACTAATTCCTTCTCTCCATACCTGGTATGACGAATCCTTCCTAAGAGCCAAACTTGAGCAAAGGTCCAACTTGACTCCTTCCAACGCGTTCAACGGGTTCAACAAGCTTTGGTCAAGAATGTCAAAAAGAAAAGGACATTTAATCCCTAATTCAAGGAAAAAAAAGGGAATTAACACAAGGGTTTACAAGATTACCTCGATTAGATCTTAAGGGAACTAATCCACTTGGTTACCGTTCACAATGCCGACACTTGATAACAAGAGTCTGGTTCGACAGAAAGAACAGGTCAACACTCAACTTAGAGAATTGAAAGGAAAGAATGAAATAGGGTTGGTTACTTTACCTTAGATCAACACTAAACGAACGGCTTATCCTCCAATTGCAAGAGCAAACACCAAGGGATGTGTTCTTGACGAAGAACACTCGAAACAAGGATTGAAGGTTTGAGAAACTTGGAGAACTCTCAAGAGATTCAATGAGAACCCAAAAGAAAGAGGGAAGACGACTATTTCTGAAGTTAGGAATGATGACTTTAGGGTCTAGTTCGAACTAAAAGAGGTATAAAAAGGATTAAAGCGAGACGGGCTGGACAAAGAGCCCAAAACGCGTTCTGATGCTTGCGCAAAGCACAATTGTGCAGTCCTCTAGCATGGGCGTGCTGGCCAACAAGCACGGGCGTGTTGTACAGGAGCACGGGCCTGCTTACCCATCAGGTTCACAGAATTGGCTCATTCTAAGGTTAACTACCCCCAAACACGTCCCTAAGCATCTAACACAAGCATATTAACTATAGATAGCATACATCGACAAAGATAAACACATATAAGCATAAAGGTGAAAAGCGGGGTGTTCCAATTCCACCCTCTAATAAAAATTTCATCCTCGAAATTTCTACTCACCTTGAGCAAACAGATGCGGATATGACTCCTTCATCTTGCCCTCCAACTCCCACATAGCACTTTCCTCTATAGCTCCACTCCAAACAACCTTGACCAAGAGAATTTCCTTCCATCTTAGTTGCTTAATCCTTCAGACCTTAACCCAAAGCAGTAGTACCTCAAAAGTCAAGTTCTCCTTTAACGGAATTATATCGGGTGTTATCACATGGCTAGGGTCATGAACATACTTTTGAAGTTGAGACACATGGAATACATTGCGAAGGTTAGACAACAAAGGTGGTAAGGCTATTTGGTAGACAACTTCACCGACTTTTTTTATTATTTGGTAAGGACCAATAAATCTAGGAGTAAGTTTCCAAGCTTTCATTACTCTACCAACCCCAGTCGTTGGAGTAACTCGCAAGAACACATGATCATCTTCTTGGAATTCGGGAGCCTTTCTTATCTTATCATGGTAACTCTTTTGTCTACTATGTGCCACTCTTATCTTATCCTATATCATCCTCACTTTTTCTGTAGTCTCTTACACTATCACAGGTCCTAACACAACATTCTCACCAGGCTCATTCCAACACAAGGGTGTCCTACATCTCCTCCCATACCAAGCTTCATAGGGTGCCATCCCAATACTGGAATGGAAACTATTTTATAGGTGAACTCCATAAGAAAGAAGAACTTATCCCAACTAACCGACTGCTCTAACACACACAAGCTCTCAACAGATCCTCTAACCTGAACTCAATCTAAGCTTGATCCCTAAAGCCTCATGCAAACTATTCCAAAACCTAGATGTAAATCTAGGATCTCTATCTGATACTATGCTAGAGGGTACACCATGCAATCTAACTATATCTCTGATATACAACTTGATCAACTTCTCTAGTGGATATTCCATGTTCATAGGAATTAAATGGGCAGATTTGGTCAACCTGTCCGCAACAATCCATATGTCATCACAACCAGCTGGAGTCCTATGGAGTCCAGACACGAAATCCATAAAGATACTATCCCACTTCCACTAAGGGATACTCAAGGGCTGCATCTTACCCGAAGGTTTCTGGTGTTCTATCTTAGCCTTCTGACACACTAAGCAAGCATAAACAAACTTAGCTATATCCTTCTTCATACCGGGCCACCAAAACATATGCTTCAAATCCTGGTACATCTTTCTAGCTCCTGGATGGAAGCAAACCACTCCTGTGGCCTTCCTCAAGGATCAACTTTCTAAGCTCTGGAACATCAGGTATACAAATTCTATCTTGGAACCTCAAAACTCCACCAGCTCCTTCCTTAAAACTAAGGTTTCTACCCTGAGCAAGCAGCTCCCTCTGGTCTAAAAGGTATATAACTATTTTCTAACCTTCTCTAATTTGATCCATCAAACTATTAGTGATCTTCAACGTTCCAAGCCTAATACACTTAGGGGTAACTACCTAAGCTAAGCTCAAGTCTCTAAACTCCTCGATCAAGTCCATCGCTCTAACCATCAAGGCTGAAACATGTAAGGTTTTCCTACTCAAAGCATCAACCACTACATTGGTTTTTCCTTGGTGGTAACTTAGCTCAAAGTCATAATCCTTAAGGAACTCCGTCCACCTATGTTGCCTCATATTCAGCTCCTTCTGATCAAACAGATATTTTAAACTCTTATAATCACTAAAAAACATCAAACCCAGCTCCATAAAGATAATGCCTCCATATCTTTATGGCAAACACTACAGCTCCTAACTCCAAGTCATGGGTAAGGTAAATCTTCCCATGGATCTTCAACTGCCTAGAAGCATAAGCCACTACATGACCATTCTGCATCAACACAACACCTAAACCTTAGTTTGGAGCATCACAGTACACCACAAAAGGTTCACTAGGTTGGGTAAAACTAACACAAGTGCAGATGTCAACCTATCCTTCAACTTCTGAAAACATTCGTCACACTTAGAGTCTCACACAAAGATCTGACCTTTCTTAGTCAGGCGAGTCAAAGGTAAAGCTATCTTAGAGAATCCCTTTATAAACCCCCTATAGTACCCTACTAAACTTAAGAAACTCCTAATCTCGATCACTGACTTAGGTGTTCCTAATGGAGCACGGTCTCTACCTTAGTTGGGTCTACGACTATCCCTCCTTTTGAGATGATGTGTGCTAAAAAACTCACCTCCCCCAACCAAAACTCATACGTAGACAACTTAGCATACAACCGCTTTTCCTTAAGGGTCTGCAAAACTATCCTTTAGTATTCCCCATGCTCTTCTCTTGTCTCAGAGTATACTAAGATTGCATCTATGAAAACTACCAAAAACTTATCCAAGTAGGGGGAATGTTATCTATTCTTAACGGTCCATGAACACAGCAGGGGCATTAGTCACAACAAAGGGCATAAACAAGTACTCATAGTGACCATAACGCATTCGTAACGCAGTCTTCGGGATGTCCTCAGACTTGACCCGAATCCGATGGTACCCTGACCTCAGATCTATCTTATAAAAGATACAAGCTCCTATCAACTGGTCCATAAGGTCATCAATCCTAGGGAAAGGTATCTATTCTTAACGGTCACCTTGTTGAGCTGTCGATAATCGACACACAACCTCATACTACCATCCTTATAAAAACTCTTTCACTTGTCCTCAGTCGGTTGGCTTGAGAATTCTGACTCTTGCTAGCACTCTGCGGCTCCGTTTTTGCTCCTCCACACTCGCGGTTGATATGGCCAGACTTGCTACACTTGAAGCAGATGACGTCGGTCTCCTTGCACCGATTGGTAAAATGATCATTTCCACACTTGCCGTATCTAATAGGCCTAGGATTAGAAGAATCCCATTCACCAAACTTACATACTAAAAAATGTGGCTTCTTATCGCCCTAATTGAACACACCGCCAACTGGTGCTAGGCGCTACTTTCCTTTATCATGCTGAGCATTCTTCCTGCTACCCCGAGCATTTGAACTGTTAAAGTGCGTAACTCTCAATTTGTAGGCGTCTTCAAAGATCCTACACTTGTGCACAAGAACGAGAAAGACTCGAATCTCCTGATAGCTGATGGCTTGCTTGATCTTTGGGCGCAGACCATCTTCAAACTTCACACACTTGGAGCGGTCATCATTCACATACCAATAAAGTGTGCAGTAATGAGCAAGTTCCTCGAATTTCATAGCATACTCTTCAATAAACAAGTTTCCTTGCTTTAAAGTCAGGAATTCGATCTCCTTCTTGTCATGAATGTCAACTGGAAAGTACTTTCCCAAGAATCTCTCCTTGAAGGCAACCCAAATAACTGCAGTACCTTTAGCTTCCATATGTTGGCGACAATTCTCCCACCAATGCTCGGCTTTCTCCACTAACTTGAAAGTTTCGAAAGTGACCTTCTGGGCATCGATGCATGCCATAGCCCAAAAGATCTTCTTGAGCTCGCGAATCCATAGAAGAGCTCCTTCAAGGTCAAGCATAAGCTCCCTTGAACGAAGGCGGGTTGTTCCTCTAGAACTTATCCAGACCCTGAAACTCAGCAGCTGCCCCATGATGATTCTGATTTTGGTTGTTATTCTGGGCAATGGCATTAGCCAACAGTGCCAGAGCATCAGTGATCGCACGATCGTTTCTACCTACCATATCTTCTTGCATATTTCAACAACTATTAATACAGAAAGTCAAGCAATGATAGAAACTAAGGTTCTTATAATCCTATATCATCATCTTTGCTAAGCATAAATAATCATATAATAGTATACAAAAGATACCTAACAGACACATACTCCGACCTAAAGGACAGGGCGGCTATGATATCACTAAATGTGACACCCATTACCCGCATACAATAAATATAAAATAAATCATATAAAAGTCAATAAATTTAAAACTGAAAGGTAGCAAGTACCACATCATCCATACATTTAAAACCATAACATATCAACGGCGGAAAAACGTAAATAAAACAAAACCCAAATCCCGATGTCACATATCAGAGCTGGTAACCACTATCGATAATACATTGGAAACAACTAAACGTAAAATTTTATACTACAAGCAATCTCCTCGGGATCACTCCTCAACAGGCTACTCACCATCCTCTGCATAAACCAAGGTACATGCAAAGAAACCACAAGAATAGGGAGTAAGAAATTGTACGTATAAACATAAACGATAATGGAATAGTTAGCAAGATGATCACACAGCATATAATACATCATAAGATAACAGATTACAACATATCATATTTCATCATATCACATCAATAAAACTTGCTATGCAATGCATTGCTACTTCACTATTCCATATGCAATGTGGATCCATTAAATAACTCATGAAGACGATTTTGGAGTTATATATCCACATTGGCCAATAAGCACCAATGCCGGCAGTTCACCAAACTCTCGGATGGATCCCTTGGATAGCCGATTTACCTTACTCTTCGATGAACCACCACGAATGCACTTAATTCACATAACTCTCGAATGAATCATGCGGACGACCAGTTCGTCATACTCTCAGACTAACTCCACAGTCATTGTAACTTCCCCCAACTAACAACTCCATGTCATGAATGCATGCAATGCTAACACACAATCAATAAGTTCAATTTATTGAAGATTTTCTAAAAAAAATTGAATATCCTATGGATATAATTTGTACCCCGGAGTATAACCCGTGCCACACGGGTCAACACACTGGTCTGAATATAAATATTAAGTACATGTAATTATTCATTTTTTTAATCGATACCCTCGGTCCCTTGATCCTTCAAAAGAAGGAAAAGGAAGAAATTTACATAGTCGACCGAAACATCTATAATTGGACCGCATGAGAATCACAAATCAAAAGTCCTTCCCTACTTGAGTTTATTATTCAATTAACTGTGCATAAACTTATATAATCAGACTGCATGATCTCTGTATTATTCCAAAAGTACCTTCCCTATTGCGGTCTAATAGAACAAAAGGGTTCTTAAAAGAAACAAGTGGTTGGTTTAGCAAGCACCATATATAGAGAGACATATAGGACTTCTTGTTTCTTTTTACGTGTTACATATTTCTGGTGATAATAACATTCAGATTGCACTTATCAGTATTGAAACCATATACACTTCAATTTCTGCAGTACTTATTGAAGTGGAATGGCAATGTCAAGGTAAAATTTCTCGTTATTTCTAAAATATACAGGCACACCCACATCCACAAAGATTCCAAATTGATGGAAAGCTTTTAGTACGTTTCTTGTTACTTATCCTGACAATGGATCGATAACTTTGAAATGTAGTGATAAAATAGAAAATTATCAAAGGCAGGATATAAAGTTAAACATGTTTCTTTCTTATTTATATCAATTGTTTTTTGTTTTTTATAACATATTTATATCAATTGTTATAATTGTATAGGGACTGATATGAAATAATTCATAGAGTCAAAACCTCATGTAAGAATATATAATTGATCGTACTTCACCTTTTGTCATAAAAATATGAATTTTGCTTAACTTTTTTGTTCGAGCCATTATATATAGTATAACTACCTTAATATTGATTGTATAAGAGTTAATTAATAAAACAACAAAAGAAAGAAATATCAAAGGAGATGTGCTGCAGCAATATGATAATGAGCTCAAAAGTATGAAAAATATATTTCTGGACCAAATACAAAAGGATGAGAAGCTTATATCAATGTCAGCAAACAAGCATTTTTATTAAATAGCAACTTAAAAAAATTATCACTCTTTTATTCTAAATGATATTTTCTCGTAAGTGGATTATTATAAAAAAAAATTGGTATCTTCTCATCTAAAAAAAAAAAAAATATACTAATTTTGTTAAACCAAAAGAACATTAATGCTATTTCAAATTTTCTATATAGCATGACTGGTTATTCAACCATAAATATTTATAATTATTTTATTACTAAAAAGATAATGATATTATTTGTTCAATTTTCATACATCATTCTTGATTAAAATCATTCCTCAAAGAAAACAAGAACTAAATATATGCCTAGAACTCATTAAGTACCGAGCAACTCCAACTAACAATTTTAACCTTGTATAAGCGCTTCTTCTCATTATTCCTATGCACATTATGTGACAAGATATTATTCAATGTGGCAGTGATGAAGCCTATTATGAAAATGAGAAACAACTGAAGGATAGGAAAGGAAAGAGGAAAGCATACAATTTTTTGAATAGGCATAGCAGAGATAAATTTCAGGAGAGATTAGATTTCAAGCTATATGACTTCCAGGCTCTTCAGGTTTTTCTCCTAGTCTCTCTATTAATAATATTCATCTTTATAATTACTTAATTTCAAGTTCTTTTGGTATTATCATTTCCCTGATCAAAATGTACTAGCAATTTTTGAATGTTTGTTTTTCTTGCGTGTGAGAGTAATTGTTGATTTTGTGAATTTGATAGGAGGGAGAGATCATGCACTTTGGTTTTCCTTTAGTTAATATGATGTTGCTTTTATTTGCTAAATACGTGTAGTGCTGGAAACCGCACGTTTAGCCATTTTCAAAATAAAATTCTTAATGCCAAAGAAGTTTTCATTAAGCAAAGTGAAAATTGTATCCTTGATTGTGTAATGATCAGTAGGTCATTTTTGCCACGCCACAATGAAAAAGGTCAATTAATTTGTAGGAGAGCTAACTTCAAAAATTCAGATTTTGCAAGAGTTGATTTTTTTAGAGATAATTTAGACCTAATTTTTCCTTCCATGGAGTCAAATGTGCTTTGTTGGATATTTTCACGTTGGTTAGGAACATGACATCCGTGGAAGGAGAAGAGAGAATCGGGAGAAAATGTAAAATTATATGTGATTGAATAGGGAAAGTAAGATTACAAATGAATACATCATGCATTTTATATAGGCTAATGATCTAATAACTAATTATTAATAAACTAACTAATCTCTCCAAATAACTATATATCTAATAACCTTTGATTTTATTTTTTCTATGAGCAAAATTTATTAAATAAAATGTATTTTCACCTTTGATATTGCGGTAGGGACAAGGGAAGGTGGACAATGAATTTGTCTTTTAAAATTATAGAGGGCCGGTAAACTGTAATTTTCTAATAGATTTTTATGATTTGGGAAGATAATTGTTAATAGGACTACCACTTCAATGTTCTTGACAATCATTTCTTCATTGGTAATGTTGGGTTTTGTTTCCTCCTTTTTTTTTTTTCCTTATGTGTATGAGTGAACTCCAAATATAAGAAATAGTAACTTAAACAAGTTCAAGTGGTTGGGATGTGTAGGGATTTTGGGTACAAGTTATATGTGAAAAAACGTGTGATAATAAATCCTAATGTAGCAAAAAAAAAAACGGAAGAAATATTGATACCAAGTCCGTCTCCCACATGTATCAGGCATATCAGCACTCTATTGACAGACTTGCCATTTACACTCCCATATATTCACTGCTCTAAATATACTATTCTTCATTTCCACTTGCCTGCGCATTTGCGTCACTTTGAAGTTTTAAAACAACTAATGTTCATTAATACAGATTTGCGGTGTGGGTTTATAGGCTAAAATATATTTTTGATCTTTTATCTTATTTTTAGAATTCGATTTGCTCCTTTATATATCTTTAAAAAGATTCGTTTTAATCCTTTATCTTATAACGTTACACTATTTTTGTCCTTTCCGTTATATTTTTATTAAAGGTTAGTAAAGAATCGTTAGTCGTTGGAAACCACTCACCGTCATCGGATTCTGGATATCCTCATCGGAATTTGGATATTAGAGAGAGAAAACAAATCTCTTCTCATTTTTTGTTTGCCTTCCTTTTCCTCTTCCTCTTCCTCTTCCTCCTCATTAATTTCTTCTTCCTTCCCTCTTCCTCTTTCCCTTTCTTCCTTTCCTGCTCATAAAGACTGCGTATTGTTATTTGAAACACCACTCCTCCTCCATTGGTAGCCACTCCGTATTTTCAACAATAGTGTTATTAGATTTAAAAGTGGCATTGGATTTCGAAGTGAGAAAAGTGATGATCTTAGTTGAAGGGTAGAATAAGGGATCCTCTGGTTCATAAGTAACAACCATAATGGTAAAGACGAAGACCCCAATAACAAACATGGAGAAGCAAACGTTCCCCATCATGGCCATGACATTTTGGCCTAAATTCTTTAGTCTAAAACTTCATGTTCTTGAAAATGCAAACCGACCCAACATTTATTGTGTATTAGATCAACCCCAAGATATCTATCCAAAATAAATATGAAAAAAACAATGATACCCAGTAAACTAAAATGAAAGTCTTTATTTTTAATTGTTTTCTTTTACCATTAGGGAAAGCAATGAAGACGAACAAGTAATGGAATTTGATGATTTGTAGTTAAATCTTTGAAAGTGAAGGAATCCTTATGAGCAGGAAGGGAAGAAAGGGAAAGAGGAAGAGAAAGGAAGGAAGAAGAAAGGAGAAGAAGGAGGAAGAGGCAGGAAGAAGAAAAGGAAAGAGAAAAGGAAAAGAGATTTATTTTCTCTCTCTAATACCCAAAGTCCGGTGAGGGAACCCAGAATCCGGCGACAGGGGGTGGTTTCCGGCAACTAGCGGTGGTTTACTAACACCGTTAGTGCAAATCTAACGGAAAAGACCAAAATAGTGTAACGTTATAAGATAAAGGACTAAAACGAATCTTTTTAAAGATAAGAGACCAAATCAAATTATAAAAATAAGATAAAAGACCAAAAAGTACATTTTAGCCGGGTTTATATCATACAATACATAGTTCGTGTACTCTTTAGGTAGGCCAACTACTATCAGATCAGAAATTTCATTTGGCAAAAAAAGAGACAAATAGAACTTGGCTTAGAAATCACTACACCATAGGGATGGCAATGGGTAGGGTATGGGTAGGGTACTACAATACCCATCCCATACCCGCGTTCTAAAAAAATACTCATACCCATGTGGATAGCAACTTTAATACCCGTACCCTTACCCGCTGGACACCTACGTACGATCATACCCGTACCCATTACCTGCACTTTAATATAAGAAATTTGTTTGTGTTTGAAAACAAGATAAGAAATTTGTACCGTCAAAAGAAGTGAACATAGATATGTAATACAAATTAGTTCATTCTAGTATGTTCTCACATTATAGACATACATCATGATATATCTAAGACTGAAATGCAAAGGTCTTTGATACAAAACATCTAATATTCTCCAAAACATTAAGTAAATACAGATCAATAACATTATTAAATTCAGTAGCATCAAGTCTAAATTGAAAGCAGTTAAAGCAAACCGAAATGTCTATACATGTATGTTTATTTTACTTAATGCATATTAAATTCCATGATTCTGTGTAACTAAAGCTAATCCTAAACATGCGTAACTAGAAAGAAAAAATCAAAAGGGAAAAAAGCAAATCTCTCTATTATATAATCATAAAGCACAAGTTAATAATAATCATTTGTCTTCGTCCATACACATTCAACTAATCCATATACAACATCATAAACATTCAAATTAATATTCAAAAGTTAAGAACATAAAACATTTACCTTATAAACAAGGCATTCAAGCATTTTTTATAAATAAAGATGTATTGAAAGGGATACTAGGGGTATCCCAACCCAAATACAAGGAACCAAGAAAGAAAAGGTCTAGAGAATATGTAAATGGCATGCTTACTAAAAGTAGCAATATGAATATTACAACAAACTAGACCAAAACAGTAAAACAACCACACAAAAGAAGAAGGAGAGAAAATCCCCAACCCAAAGGAGTGCTGCAGCAAAAACCTAGGGCTAAACAAAGCCAACATTACTCACATGCTGCCAAACCCAGCCGCAAGCAAACTGCCGCAGGTAAGACCAGTTGAAGCCAAAGCCAACTCTCTGAAGACATATGTTAGCAAAACCAGAGCTGCGATAGAACATCAAGTCTTGGAGCGAAATTTCAACACAAAGCAAGGCCAACAAAACAAGGCCAGGGACCCAAAAGCCGAGACAGGCAACACCACAGCAGATGCAGCAGAAAAATCCTTTCACTGGGTTAAGCATAGCACTGGACAAGAGAACCAATCTTAGAAATTAATAAGTGGGCCCGAGGCTTTCCCTTTAATCCAAGCCCAAGATGTAATTTTGATTAAATCTAAACAGTTTAAAAGATCAAAAATCCCTTGTTGAAAGATAATGTTGTTTCTCATTAGCCAAATTGACCACACAGTAGCATGCCAAAAAATGTAATGAGATCTTTTTGTCTTCTTCCTTCTAAATAGAGCACCAAATTGCAAGTAGAAATCTTTTGTATCTTGTTAGAGCACCACTGAAATACCAAGCCGGCAAAAACTTGAAGACCACACTCTTTGTGACAGTGGGCAAGAAATAAACAAGTGGTTTGTATCCTCTTCTACCAAATTGCAAAAAACTCACCCAGTCCCTTGTGCATCATGAATCACGCCCCTTCGAGAGAGGGCCATACACGTTGGCAGCCTATCAAGTACAAGGCGCCAAGAAAAGGCTAAAACCTTTAAAGGGGCGCAACACTTCTAGAACCTTTTAAAGACATCCACCAAGATTGGATGCAATTGGCTGAAATGTAAATTTTCCTGAAGCAATTTATAAGCATAACTAACAGAGAAATTTCTTGATGGATCAAGCTTCCACACCCAAAAGTCATTTTGTTCTGGGCTTAAAGAAAAGGAAGAGACCAGACTAACTAACTCGCCTAGGAGTTCTTCTTCCCAAACAACAAGGTTTCTCCGCCATCTCCACATCCAAATCCAATTTTCAGCATGCCACTCCCCTATATCCGCAATGAAAGCCCTTTTATCTTCGAAAATAAGGAAAAGCCTAAGTAACCTTAGTTTGAGAGGGAGAGGCCCAAGCCACTTGTCCTCCCAAAATCTAACACTTTTCCCATTCCTAACTTTCCTTAGCAGGCCATTGGAGAACCACAAAGGGGAGCCGGATTCCACGTTTTCCATCGAACACAAGTCTTTCCACCAAACGGATGCCAACTTTGAATTCCTCCTATTTGAGTTAAACCCCAGCTCCAAAGACCCGTATTTAAGAAGTAGCAACTTATTGCACAGAGCCTCACGATCCCCTAGAAGTCTCCATTTCCACTTCCCCAACAAACTGAGATTAAAAAGTCAAGTTTTTATCCCCAGACCCCCGCTCTCCTTTGGGAGACAAACCTTATCCCAAAAAACCCAAGCTATTTTATGTGTATCATCCCCCCCAGACCAAAGAAAAGTCCTTTGAATCCTAGTTAGAATTTTTAGCACATTCTTTGGCAGCTTGAAGAAAGAAAGGTAGTAAAGAGGCAAACTAGATAAAAACGAGCTAACTAGGAGGATTTGTCCTCCCAGCGAGAGATGCTTACCTTTCCAGGAAGCTAATCTCCTCCTGGTAGAATCAATAATAGGTTTCTAAGTTGCCACCTTCCTCGGATTAGCCCCAATTGGTAGACCAAGGAACTTGAAAGGAAGACCTCCAATTTTACAAAGTAAGAAGTTTGATGCTGCCACCAGAAAACCAATCCTCAACGTTTACACCTATGACACTACTCTTATGGAAGTTGACCCTCAGACTTGAGACCACTTCAAAACTCCTCAAAACCGCCTTCAAGGCCCATAAATTATTTGGATTTGCCTCCGCAATAAATAATGTGTCATCCACATATTGGAGTAGATTAATATTTACCTCTTGCTCCACTCGTATCCTTGTAAACAAGTTCAACTCCCTTGCCCTTTGCATTAAACCGCTCAATCCCTCGGCCACTATGACAAAGAGAAAAGGGGCAAGAGTGTCCCCCTATTTCAAACCTATAAACATTTGTATTTCCCCCAAAAGGGCAACCATTTACCAGAATGGAGATCGTTCTGTTAAAAACACAAGCCCGGATCCTAGATCTCCACATATTATAGAATCCCAATCTTCCCAACATATAGTCCAAAAAACTCCAACTTATCGAATCGTACGCTTTTTCAAAATCAATCTTCATGATTAGGAACTCCTTACCTGTCTTTTTGGCCAGATCTACCACTTCGTTTAGTACTAGTATGCCATCAAGAATTTGTCTGCTTGCCAGGAAAGCTGATTCGCAAGATGAGATAACAGAGCCAAGTACTTTTTTATTCTAGAGGCCAGAAGTTTTGATATGATTTTTATATACTCCCAATCAAGGAAATAGGCCTAAAATTTGATAGAGTTTGCGGGTTGACTCGCTTGGGCACTAAGGCCACAAAATAGGAAGACACCCCTTTAAGGAGGATACCATTAAGCATGGATTCCTACACAAGTTCCAACATTTTAGATTTAATAAGGTCCCATGACTCCCGGAAAAAGTTTAGATTAAAACCATCAGGCCCCGGGCACTTATTTCTATTGCAACTCCAAATCACCTACTTGATCTCCTCTAAGTTGACCTTTGCTAGAAGGCTTGCATTATCTTCCAACGAAAGGCTTTTAAATGGGACCCCATCTAATACAGGCTTGCACTGCAATGCCTTCCACCAAGGTAACACCCGATCTAATAGCAATTATTGATCTTGCCTCCTCCTAGACTGCCCACAAGCATGAAAGAAGGCCGAGTTGGCATCACCTTCCTTAAGCCATCGAGCTCTTGATTTTTGGAAAAAAAGACTTTCCTTTATCCTATATTTCTGCCAAAGATCAGCATTTATATTTCTTCTCAGCAAGACATCTGAATCTGAAAGAGACGAGGAACCACCTTTCATCCAGGGCGTTCAGAGCAGCCACAATACCATCTATAGAGGAATCTAGATAGCCAAATACCTCCTTCTTCCAACCTTTAGGTTTCCCTTTCAGTAGCCTCAACTTTTCTTCGAAGGAGAATATTTTCCAACCCACTACTGAGAACTTTCTCCAATAATCCGAGACAAAATTTGAGAAACCTGGATGTTGAGGCCAACAATTATTGTACCTAAAGGGTTTTGGGCCCCAGTTTAGAGATCCACTCCTTAGAACCAGAGGACAGTGATCAGACACATCCTTATCCCCTACCCACTGATCAGTGACCTTCCATTTTGTTATCAAACCATTTGAAACTAGAAACCTGCCAATTCTGCTCATGGATGACCCGTCCGATTTGAACCACGTGAACCGTTTTCCTAACAGAGGAACATCCACCAGCTGCATATCAGATATTAATTCCAGGAAATCGACGTGTTCCCTTGCGTCCTCTTGAGAATTTATACCTCTCCTCTCTCTACTGCACCCAACGGCGTTGAAATCTCCCGCCACACACCATAGACAACCCCTAAACCCCCTCTTTGACATAATCAAATATTTCCATAGTTTTCTCCTCCCAGCTAAGGAGCATGACGAATATATATTAACAATAAAGATATAAGAGCTATCAGAACTCGCTTTACCGCAAACCCCTAGAAAACCATCACCAGAGAAAGAACATACAAGCACAAATTTTTCAGCATTCCACATAGAAAGCAACCCCCCCGACATACCTGAAGCTAGAGTACAAATCCAGTTGCAAGGAGTGCCCCCCCCCCCGAGCCCACCAATTCACCTGTCTTCCACACACTACTATAGAAAAGGGATTTACCCGCGTTTATTTTAGGCCTTCAGCAGCGCTTTCGGGCGCTGACTATTTATCCGCTAGCAAAAGGGGAAAAATTTCGCCAGCGGTTCAATAAGCGCTGGTAAAGGTTATACAATTGCCAGCGTTTCCTTTAATAAGCGCTGGTAAAGGTTAAACAATTGCCAGCGTTTCCTTTAATAAGCGCTGGTAAAGGTAACCTTTACCAGCGCTTATTAAAGGAAACGCTGGCAATTGTTTAACCTTTACCAGCGCTTATTAAAGGAAACGCTGGCAATTGTATAACCTTTACCAGCGCTTCTTCAAGTAAACGCTGGCAATACCCTGTTTTTTTTTTTTATATATATATATAATTACTTTTACTATTCCCCCTGTTTTCCATTACAATTTGCAAATCAACACAAGCAAAACCAGCAATATTCAAAACCAAACAGGTTATATATATATATATATATATATATATATATATATATATATATATATATATATATATATATATATATATATATATATATATAATAGCAAAACCTCAACAATTAATATGTTTATATATATATATATACAAGAGCAAAAAAATCTTGTACTATCACAGTAGCTTAATTGATTGAAGAAAGAATAAGCCCTCGATCAATCTTAGCACAGTATATTCATGTACATATGCATACAGTTAGGAAAACCAACAATATGTTATATATACAAGAGCAAAAACCAAAATATAATCCTAGCTAGTTCTAGCTTGATTGAAGAAGCCCTTGATCAATTAATCCTTTGCTTTCCCTTCAACAAAATCCTTGCTCCCCTTCAATAATATCCAAATAAACATTGTTAAGTTCAAAATGGTATATAAACTCGAAATGACTACAATAGATCACACTTACATATACCTTCATTCGATAAAATCAACAATATAACGGCACCACTCTTGCTTGAGTGCGGTAAGTTGATCATCAGAGTATACCGGACATTTACGTTCTGGATAGTACTGCGAAACGAAAATTAAATCAAGTTTGTACATTTCAATATGGACAGCATGAAAGAGAAGAAAACTAACCTATTTCGATATGTGAGAAATGGGATGTCCCTATCACTCCATGAACGAATTTCTTCTAAGTGATTCCCGCTTGGTAATGTGCTGCTTCAATTATCACATGTTAGAATATATAAATGAGAAACAGAAAATAAATGAGTTTAATTTTCATTATATCACATGTCACATTATTATTAAATCAGTTTGACTATAATAATAATCATTAAACTCAAGAATATTTTAGTTACCCAATTTAAGAATTTAAGAACAGTGCTTGATGACTTACCCAATTTGGTTCCAACTAGTACCACTAGGACACCAGGAGCAAAATGTTGGAGTTCAGGGATCCACTGCTAAGTGTATACAAAATTAGAAAAGCAAATTCGAAACCTGGAAGACATGTCAATTAAAGTACAAAACACAGAAACACAAATATACCTTCTACAACACATTCTCATAGCAAGAATATACCTCAAGGAAAATAAAAGAGAAACCATGAGGTTTTTTTCCTTGAGGTATATTTTTTTCCTTGATATAGGGGAAGAGGATAAGGAGACTGCACTCTACAGGCATAGTGAGAAATTGGCTATTGCCTATGCCCTTATTAGTACAGTACCTGGAGTAACCATAAGAATAGTGAAGAACCTTAGAATGTGTGTGGATTGTCACCATATGGCAAAGCTGGTTTCAGAGGCTTACAGTAGGGAACTAATAGTTAGGGATAAAACCAGATTCCATCATTTCAGGCATGGTTCATGTTCATGTAATAATTTCTGGTGAGTGGTGAACATTTTAACAAATAAAAAGATCCTAAAAGAGTAGCCACAAGTAGCTAATGTCAATTTAGATATTCATTTAATCATTATAGAAATGGAATTCTCCTGGGTTATATGCATTTTATTAGTTGCTAAGGTCAAAACCACATGCTAATCTTGATGGAGCTAGTCTATAAACAATGATAGAGGTTCCATTGCCAAATCTGAAGGGCTTTAATCTGCAATACTAAGAGCTACTTAATGTACATAAACAAGTCCTTACACTCGTGGATTACTTGCCGAATTAAGTAGAAGGCCACTTGTTGCAATAAAATTGAAGATAACTATAAATTTTCTATCTTATCATCACACAGACATTTTCTCAGTAAAGCAGAACCACAAATGTACAATACATATGCAACAGAGCTTATCTACACAATTGTGACACATTTTTTTCTTTCCCAATCTGGTGGTGGCAGTGATAGTGGGGAGAGAGGGTAGAGAGGAAAAAGAAGAAAAAGAAAAAAATACCTCAAGCTCCTCGCGCAAGCACAACCTGGGTAAAGCCCCAAACAAAATCAGATAAGACCATGACTATTGTAGCACAAGATCACAAAATTAATCGAATATTCTTAACTAAAACTATCTATTTCTGTCACAAAAATCAGACAACACCATGGTTATTGTTTTATTAGTTTAGATTCTGATATCAGAGCCAACTAGATCATAGTTATTTAGAATTATTATTTAGGTTCAGTTTGTGTTTTACTGAGAACTACAGTTTGTCATCTCAATAACTAAAATTATTTAAAAAATCAGAAATTGTGATACAAAAAAAAAAAAAAAAAAAAAGAGATCAAAATACAAAATGGAGTATTTGTTTAGTATTGTTTACCAAGGTATCCGCCGATTAGCTTAACAATTCCGACTCCACGTGTACCGTTTATGGCTCTCTGGGCTTGTTCTATCGACAGCAGTATCAAATCCAAAAGATTTGTCTATCACCTGAAGCCAAACAACAAGAGAAATATTAAGATGTTTAGGTCTTTGCAAGTTAGCAGAGAAAAGAAAGAAAAAGAAAACCTAATAGTCAAAATCAAGGAAGAGAAAGATGAGGAACTGAGGAAGAGAGAAAAACGAAGAATTTGATGAGAAGTTGATCCACTTATTAGTCCACCTAGGTTCCAAGCTTAGAAAAAGATTTAGAATTTGCTTGAAAATTCTTGAGTGAAAGTTAAAATCCATTTAGAATTCTTGTGCTCTTAGAGCCGTAGTTAATTAGTAGCCTAACCTGCCTACAAGGCTAAGACAATGAGAAGTCAAGTTTCATTAAGGATTCAAACAGAGACCTAACTCATATACAACATTCCATCCCAATTAGAGATTTGGGGAAAACATATTAATTTGGAAAGTCCAAGTAAGTAGAATTCAAAAACTAAGTTCTAATTAACCTAAAATTCTACCTTGATTAGGGAACTAATCTAACTTAGACTCTAAAGTTTATGTAAAACCCTTTTGGTCAGTAGCAAAATCCAAAGGGACCTACTCCATCTTTTGGCAAAAGATCGAGAGTAGTAGAAGATGCAGTGCAACATGTAGAGTAAACACAAGTTGGATAAAAATGAACATATAAGCAATTATCCAAGAGATGGATATGTTCCAAAATGCATGACTGACCCCACAGAATAATAATGAATATGCACCCAAAATGTATGCTTCAATGATGGGAATACATCTGTTGAGAAGAGGGTTTGAGGAGAGAACCGTGAGGTTTCGCGAAGGTGCTGAGCGTGAGTGCTTAGGTCGTGAGTGCTGAGCGAAGAGAGAGATTGATCTAAAGCTGCATCAATTTTGTGGTTGTTTTGTTACTTTGTTGTTCTCTGTAAACCACGCTAGCTGGAAGACTGAAAATTAAAAAACAAAATAAATAAAAAATCTGAAAAGCTTGGATAATTTGTTGGGAAAGCACGAGGTGTAGTTCAGCTCATGTGGCAACTTCGTTCTCACCGTGGAGGAGAGGGTTGTGGACGCGCGGTTGTGGGGAGCGGATTGAGGGTCGCTGTGGTGGAGGAGAGGGGTTGAGTTCGCGGTTGTGGAGGAGATGAGGAGGGTTCAGTTCGCGATTGTGAAGAAGATGAGGAGGTTTGAGTTCGCGGTGAGAGTACTGTGCATGTGAAGACTATTACTGAAAGCGCGCGCGCGAAGTGAAGATCGAGTACTGATCAGTAATATAAATCAAAAAATTATACTTATATAGAAATGGACAATTGCCAGCGCTTTTCCAAATAAACGCTGGTAAAGGACAAGACATTTGCCAGCGCTTACTTAGGAAAGCGCTGGTAATAGTATTACCAGCGCTTTCCTAAGTAAGCGCTGGCAAATGTCTTGTCCTTTACCAGCGTTTATTTGGAAAAGCGCTGGCAATACTCAATGTCAGAGCTTTGCTTGCGCTTAGTTAAAAAAGTGCTGGTAAATCCCAATAATTTGCTAGCACTTACCAAAGAAAGCGCTAGTAATACTTCTCCGCCTCATATTTTCTAGCGTTTTACGGGAAAACGCTGGTGAATGTTGCGTCAATTTTTCCCTATTTTGGTGTAGTGACACGTGCTAGCTTGGTTTCTTGAATTACACAAACATCGGCTTTCTCAGCTGCGACCAAAGCTCTGATTTTATTCCTCTTGATTCTTGCTCCCATACCCCTAACGCTAAAAGATATAATCTTCATGGGCACTTGCTCGAACCCCCAGTGTTAACCTTTAGAGGTTTTTCTCTAACCTCCACCCGATGGAACATCTGCAAGACATCATCTTCAACACCGTAACCGAAGACGCCCAACACCTGACTCATTGCCCAGACCTTAGCAGCCACCTTTCCTTCCAGTGTAGCAGCCACTGATTCGGACCTAGGAAGAGACTTGGGCAGAGAACAGTCTTGTGACCCACCAAGCCTGCTCGAGGAAGATTCGCCCCCAAATCCCTGGGAGCTTCCAATCGGACCATACTTACCCCTGCCAAGACCCTAGCTCTTCGCCACTTATAAATATGAGACATTTGACCAAGCACCTCAAATTTCCTTTAAAAAATGCTTATTCTCTAAACTCTTTAAAGAGAATTTGAAGCATTCTGCTAAACTTATCAAAGGCTATATAATAAAGATATTTAACCAAGCAATATTCACAATGACATCAAGAGAGTAAATCTTTAATTAGGCAATTCATAGGTAACCTTTGTCATATAAGTTCAATTATCAAATTACTACTCGTTTATTCTTAGGAAATTAATCATAAAAATATAAGAGTATGTTCACAATATAATAAAGATATTCAACCAAGCAATATTCACAATGGCTTCAACCAAGCAATATTCACAGTCGCTTGATAAAGGCATCCGTTTACATTTGAAAGAAAATCGGCTTTATAAAACTAGATGTACTCAAAAATTAAAATCTTCAAAATTTCCGTTCTAGCAAAAAATACAATAGCAAATTGGAAATTAAATGTCAGGAGATAGAAAAATTAAAAGCTTTAAAAGGTAATAAAACTAAATTATCAAAAATTTGAGAGAAAATTAATGTTAAAACCTTTCAAAACAAATTATTTTGGGATATATATATATATATATATATATATATATATATATATATATATATATATTTATATATATGCGAGAGTATGGGACGGGGTGGGTATTAGAGTACCCGCACCCGCACTCATACCCATAAAATTTTGTGGGTAATTACCCGCCCCCATACTCATACCTATTGAGCGGGTACCCTACCCATCATGGGTAATTTTTGTGGATATCCTATGGGTTCGCTACCCATTGACGATCTATTACTAAATCTTTGAAAGTGAAGGAATCCTTATGAGCAAGAAGGGAAGAAAGGGAAAGAGGAAGAGGAAGGAAGGAAGAAGAAAGGGAAGAGGAAGAGGAAGAGAAGAGGAAGAGGAAGAGGAAGGAAGAAGGAAGGAGGAAGATGATGGAAGAAGAAAGGGAAAGAGAAAAGGAAAAGAGATTCTTTTTCTCTCTCTAATACCCAAAGTCCGGTGAAGAAACCCAGAATCCGGCGATTACAAATCTAACGAAAAGGAGCAAACTAGTGTAACGTTATGAGATAAAGGACTAAAACGTACGAATCTTTTTAAAGATAAATTAAGGACCAAATCGAATTCTGAAAATAAGATAAAGAACCAAAAAAGTATATTTAAGCCGGGTTTATATATATCATACAATATATAGTTCACGTACTCTTTAGGTAGGCCATCTACTATCAGTTCAAAAATTTCATTTGACAAAAAAAGAGACAAATAGAACTTGGCTTAGAGATCACTACAGTACTTTGTTTTCCAAATATTTTCTTAACATTTGCGCTAAGATAAATCATAATAACTTGATGTCTATCATTTATTTGTGGGATGAGATTTACTGTTAAGGTTTGCCTACCTTTTTTAGCTGTTTTGGATTGGTCAAAACTAGATACAAAATGAAATTCCAACTGTACTTTACAATATTATAGTTGCTTCAGTGTCAAATGATTCCAGTGTACTTTGTTATTTCTTCTTCAACATCTTATTATTATTATTATTATTATTATTATTATTATTAGAGTCAACCATGAATTCAGTTCTCGAAAAGTTAGTGTCGTCAAATAGGTTCTTGAAAGTTTTTTTTATCACCAATGAAGTCCTTAAAAGTTTTCTAAACATAT
Organism: Ammopiptanthus mongolicus; assembly: GCA_039655645.1. Taxonomy (NCBI): domain Eukaryota; kingdom Viridiplantae; phylum Streptophyta; class Magnoliopsida; order Fabales; family Fabaceae; genus Ammopiptanthus; species Ammopiptanthus mongolicus. The sequence continues at coordinate 48,815,988 of CM077347.1, forward strand.
TGGTTCTTCTAGCGAGTTAATTGGTGACAGAAAACTTTGAAGTATCTATTTAGCGATACAATATTTCGAGGAATGAATTGAGTATTTACTTTATTATTATTATTATTATTATTATTATTATTATTTTGCAGGTAGACAAAGGGTGGAACAAGCTTTTTGTTTCTATTATTTCTATCCCAACAGGCAAAACCATAGCCAAGTCTGGCAAAGCATCAGTACAAAATGGACAATGTCATTGGGAAGACTCTATGTTAAGTACCATACGGATTTCTGATGATTCTCTTGATAATGAAGGCTGCCTCCTTAAGTTTGTTGTTGCCATGGTCTGTCTGCTACCTTAATTTGTTGCTTATTTCTTTTTCTGGCCGTTTGTTTCTTAATTATGTATCAGATAACTTCACATTTTCCTTTGCTTATTTAATATTCTCTATGTTAACTTACTCAACTTGAAATAATGAGTAAATCTAGCATTGTTATTACAGGGATCGGCCAGGTTTGGGACCCTTGGAGAGGCTACCATTAATTTAGCAAGTTACATTCGGCCAGAAACTTACACTGCATCGTTGCCTTTGAAAAATTGTTGCCATGGGACAATCTTACAAGTAAGACCTCTGTTTCTTGAATTATACGAGACAATGTCAATATCTTTTGGTTTTATTACCAGTTTCGAGTAACTTTTACTCAAGCTCTACTATAGACCATGGACATCACGAAATAGTACTGCCCAAATGTTATGTTTTTTTATATCCTTAATTTCAATTACGTTGCAACTTTCTAGTCGTCTACATTATTCATTATATTTAGGAAAATGAGAACAGATAACGTTTCCTCAAGGACTATTGAAGGTGTGCCATTTAATGTATAATTTGATGTATGTTATGTGTTATTAAGCCTCAGTTTAACTTTCAATATAATAACTATCTGCTTTATACTTTATTTTAGGTGAATGTCAATGAAGATTTAACTCATATACATGAATTTGCTTCTCCAGCTTCCACATATAAAAAAGATTCAGGGTTTTGTTAAGAATGACACATTTTAAGGAAGTCAAATAGAAAATTTTAAATAAAATCAATAATTCAATATATTGGCATCTGAAAAAATTTACTTTTCCATTTAAACTTGTTCCGGCCCCTCACATAGGATAGAGTCACGGGTCCTAGACACAAAAGACTCCTTCTTGCGACCTATAGTGAAAACAAGAAGTACTCATCCTTCAGAGAATGTTTCCTCAAACCAACACAAGGATCTGAAAAAATAATTCTAATAATCTTATTCCAATCGAAATGCCTTTTTAAAAGGCTACAAAACAATAAAGAGATCCCTAATTAATAGGATCAAAACTGACATCCTAATTAATTGATTGCTAAAAATGTCCTAATTAATTGATAGAATTAAAACTAACAAATCTTGTCAAATAACTAACAAATCTTATCAAGTTAAAGGAAAAAAACTAACAAATTTTATCTGATAAAGAAACAAATAAACTATAATAAAATTCAAAGTTTAAAAAAATATGGTAATCCTAGTCAGCGGAGTTACCTGGTACTTTCCTCCTTTGGTATTGTTGTCCCACTAAGGCATCCACATCATCACTTCCCCTCTCGACGTTGAGCGTGTCCTCAAGCTCAAATTCTAGCTAAGGTGTGTGAAATTGAACCGGAGATTCCCATGTAGCATCCTCTAGTGGATAGCTTGCCCAGTGGATTAGCAACTCCCGAGTACACCTTTGTTTAATCTACTGCAAAGAACTGGATGAGGAGTAAGCAAGGCCTTGCCATCGAACACCGAGGAAGACTCCTGTAGAAACTGGTGAAGGTTAAAATTAGACAAATGTAAACAAGAGAAGGGGGTTGAATTGTGTTTACATAAATTTTTTTAGAAAAACAAAAAGCTTTCTCAAAATTAAAGGAGGCACATGCTAGAAAAGGCAATCAGACGATTGACTCGTCTGATAGTTTTCAGAGCTTGTCAAAGACAAGTATTTCACATACAGACATAAGAAACCCTTTTGATAAAACAGAGGCTTGTTTAGAAATTACAATTAATCCTTTATTGAAAACAAGTTATATAAATAAGCAATAATTAAAAGGTAAGGGATGAGGATATCACTAAAGAGATTTATCCAAGTTCACCTTTTAAAAACGTGGGCTATGTCCAGTCCTTGGCTACAACAAGATTTTCCACTATAGTTGATCAGGTTATAAAACGAGTACTATTTGCACACTTAGTCTCTCTAGGCTCAACTTTAAAACAAGTATTTTTTTCTCACCTAGCCTCTTCAGGCTCTAACACTCCGCAATTAATGCGAATGAAAAGTGTTCATATTACAAAATGCAGGTTTTTCAGAAACACTCAGAAGAGTGAAATAATTTGGAAGAGTAGGAAAGACTGCATATTAACTTCTTTAAAAATATATCAAAGAATTATTGATAAGCGTGAAAGAATGAAAGCAAGAAAGACTTGAATGTAAATTTTAGTTCTTGAATATCAGTTCTCTCTCTAACTCTCTACATCTCTTCAATCTCTTCTATTTATAGCCTTCAATGACTTCAATCTGTTAGAGACATTCTTCGGGTAGTGAGTTCTTTAATTCAAAATCTTTGAATCTCCAATAATCCCAAAGAGTCATTCTGAATAGATAATAATGTTGAAGAATGTTGGACTCTGTTATGGCAAAAGAAGTTCTTACTTTATTTGAAGAGCAATATTATCAGAGATGTAGCAGCAACACTTTTGTCTTTGCGCAAACAGGATTTCCTTTTTTGTGCAATGCACATGTTAGTAGAGATAAAGAACTTTTGTTGCTTCCTTAAAGGATGATACAAGGTATCTTTTGGTGCGGCAACATTGTTTACTGTGTTTGGCTTAAATCTTCAAAAAAAAATTCCTTTTGCATAACTGTCCTTTTCTTCATTAGATCACCAGTAAGACAGCGAAGGTACATTGCAATAGTGAGGTTAACCACCTGATGACAACCATATGGTGTGGTTGCCTTTTGAAGATCGTTTGGTTGAATTCAAAACAAGTAAATTTCGTGTTCTTCTTAATGAACAAATTGTAGCAACATAAAAGTGAAGAAAACTAGAAAATGGTGAAGAAAGAAATGATGAGGCGCCACAAACCAAGAAGGTTTGATAAGCCAAGTGATGTTCGCCACAAGAATCTTGGATTCTTGATAAGAACTAAGTTTGGTTCAACCAAGAACCTAGGAGAAGCAATTCTCACTCAATGGAATTTGATCCAAAATAACATCAAAGTTGTATTTCTCAAGGTCTTAGGTGCATACATATAATAGTCATCCAACTCTTGGCATCCAAAGACAAGGCATAACCCCCACTTTGAATGGCCTAATTCCTAACTTGATGACCACTAAAACAAAATCAATTCAGCCCCCAAACCCATTCATACACGCCTACCCTTCCTTCTTCATGGGTGGTTACACTTTGTTTGTCAAATTAAAAGTGTAACACTCAAGCAATTGAAAGCAGCCCATCAAGCACTCATAACTCACCATCAAGCAATTGCATTCAGCCCCAAGACACTCAATGTCACGCCTACCACTTGTTCTTCATGGGTGGTTACACTTTGTTTGTCAAATTAAAAGTGTAACACTCAAACAATTGAAGGCAGCCACCAAGACACTCATAACTCACCATGAAGCAATTGAAGTCAGCCCCAAGCACTCAATGTCACGCCTACTCTCCCTTCATGATGGGTGGTTACACTTTGCTTTGGAAATTAAAAGTGTAACACCCATAACTTACAATTTATTGACTCAACTTAATGAGGAGTTTCTTATAGCATGCAAGCTAAAGATTCCCTCCCCAAGACTCCCTAATTCACGTGTAGCTTCATGGAAAATATGGGCTAGACCTTCATGCAACTCTTAGTGTAGCCCACTAATAGAGAATGCCCAAATGAATCCACTCACATAACCCATTACACTTTATTGAATTGAAAACAACAAAACAAAAATTATGAAAGCAAAGTCACGCCCCCCTTGTCATCATTATGGGCCTCTACTTGACTAAGATAAGTCACCATCTTGGGCTCCATTCCTTCTAGGCCTGAAGTTGGGCTTGCTTCCATAATGGTGGTCACCATTTGTTCTAGGACTTCTTGGGCTTTCTTGGTTCTTGATCTGGTCATAGGCCCACCAAGTCCTTGAAGTGCTTCTTGGTCCATACTCCTTATTGGGCTCATATCATCCCCTCCTTCTTTAGGTGAATTCGACCTCGAATTGAATTCTGCATCACCTACATCAAAAAAAGATAAATCAGCCACATTGAAAGTAGCACTTATTCCACCATGCTCACCAGGAAGATCCAACTTGTATGCATTATCATTGATCTTGGCCACCACTTGAAATGGCCCATCTCCTCTTGGTTGCAATTTAGATTTCCTTTGGGAAGGAAACCTTTCCTTCCTCATGTGAACCCAAACCCAATCTCCGGGCTCAAATACCACCTTCTTCCTTCCTTTGTTGGCTTGTCTTGCATAGCTTTGGGTCCTCTTTTCAATTTGGACCTTCACTTGCTCATGTAACTTCCTCACATATTCAGCCTTGGCCCTACCATCTTTATGCTTTAAAATTGAAGAGTTAGGCAATGGCAATAAATCAAGAGGAGTTAAGGGATTAAAACCATAAACAACCTCAAAAGGAGAATATTGAGTGGTGCTATGAACAACCCTATTATAAGCAAATTCCACATGAGGCAAACACTCCTCCCAAGACTTAATGTTCTTTTTAATCACAGCCCTTAAAAGGGAAGAAAGTGTTCTATTCACAACTTCAGTTTGCCCATCCGTTTGAGGATGGCAAGTAGTGGAGAAAAGAAGCTTTGTACCTAGCTTTCCCCACAAAGTCCTCCAAAAGTGACTTAGGAACTTGGTGTCCCTATCACTAACAATACTCCTTGGGAGACCATGAAGTCTCACCACTTCCCGAAAAAATAAGTCAGCCACATGGCAAGCATCATCAACTTTTTTACATGGAATAAAATGTGCCATTTTGGAGAACCTATCCACCACAACAAAAATGGAATCTTTACCATTCCTTGACCTAGGCAATCCCACAACAAAATCCATAGATAAGTCTATCCAAGGAGAGTCAGGAATAGGTAAAGGAGTATAAAGTCCATGGGGCATCACTTTAGATTTTGACTTTTTACATACAATGCATTTTTCACAATAGTTTTGCACATCATGCTTCATGTGAGGCCAATGAAAATGTTCATGCAACACGTCTAAAGTCTTTTGGACCCCAAAGTGCCCCATTAATCCCCCTTCATGCGCCTCTTTTAAGAACAATTCCCTTATAGAGCTTTTAGGCACACATAAACGTTTTTCTTTGAACAAAAATCCTTGGTGCCTAAAATATCCATTTTGGGACGAATGCACACAATTAGCATAGATATGAGAAAATTCCTTATCATGCTCATACAATTCTTTAATGCATTCAAGACCCAACAACTTTGTCTCAAGGGTAGAAAGTAAAGAATACCTTCTTGAAAGTGCATCCGCAACAACATTGGCCTTACCCTTTTTGTGTTTCACCACATATGGAAATTGTTCAAGAAATTCAACCCACTTTGCATGTCTTTTATTTAACTTTCCTTGCCCTTTCAAATATTTCAAAGACTCATGGTCACTATGAATGACAAATTCTTTGGGCAAAAGATAGTGTTGCCAAGTTTGCAAAGCTCTTACTAAGGCATACAATTCCTTATCATAGGTGGGATAATTAAGGGAAGCTCCACTTAATTTCTCACTAAAATAAGCAATTGGATGCCCCTCTTGCATCAAAACAGCCCCAACACCAACATTTGAAGCATCACATTCAATCTCAAAAGATTTAGCAAAATTAGGCAAAACAAGTATTGGTGCATGGGTGAGCTTTTCCTTAAGTTCTTTGAAAGCATGTTCTTGCTTCTCCCCCCATTTAAACCCAACATTTTTTTTGACAATTTCGTTAAGAGGTGCAGCCAAGGTGCTAAAGTCCTTAACAAACCTCCTATAAAAACTAGCCAAGCCATGAAAACTCCTCACATCACTCACATTTTTGGGGGTTGGCCAATCTTGAATGGCCTTAATTTTCTCTTTGTCAACATGGACCCCTTTAGCATTTATCACAAATCCAAGAAAAATCACATGGTCCACACAAAAAGTACACTTTTCCAAATTAGCATACAATTTTTCTTTTCTTAATACAAGCAAAACAGCCCTTAAATGTTCATGATGTTCATCTAAGTTTTTGCTATATATCAAGATGTCATCAAAAAACACCACAACAAACTTGCCCAAAAATTCCCTCAAAACATGGTTCATAAGCCTCATAAAAGTACTAGGTGCATTTGTTAAACCAAAAGGCATTACCAACCATTCATACAAACCATATTTAGATTTAAAGGCAGTTTTCCATTCATCCCCCTCCCTTATTCTAATTTGATGGTACCCACTTTTCAAATCAATTTTAGAAAAAACACAAGCACCATGCAATTCATCAAGCAAATCATCAAGTCTAGGGATAGGATGTCTATACTTAATTGTGATGTTGTTCACGGCCCTACAATCCGTGCACATCCTCCAAGTCCCATCTTTCTTTGGCACTAAAATTACCGAGACAGCACATGGACTCAAACTTTCTTGCACCCAACCTTTTTGTATCAACTCCTCCACTTGTGTTTGGATCTCTTGAGTCTCTTGTGGATTGCTCCTATAGGCTGGCCTATTGGGCAATGATGCACCCGGAATGAGGTCAATGTGATGCTCAATTCCTCTAAGAGGGGGAAGGCCATGTGGCACTTCCTTAGGAAAAACATCATCAAATTCCTGCAAAAGATTTTTGACACCACCAGACAAAGAATTATCATTAGGAATGTTAGTATTTAAACAAAATTCCTTACAATAAAGTATGTATAGGGGCTGCCTTGAAATTAAGGCACTCTTCACCTCACTCTTTGTTGCAAGAAAGCTCTCTTTACTCTCTTTTTCCACTCTATTTTTCACTTCCTTTTTCTCATGATTTTTTTTTGATTTTTCTTCACTCTTTGTCTCAAATTTTCTTTCACCCTCTTTTTCTTTTCTCTCTTGCTCTCTCTTTTCTCTCATTTTTATTTGATCCTCACTAACTTGCTTTGGAGATAAAGGAGAAAGTATGACCTTTCGGTCTTGATACATGAGAGTATACTTATTTGAGAACCCATCATGGATGGCCTTCTTGTCATATTGCCAAGGCCTTCCCAACAACAAGTGGCTTGCCTCCATAGGCACCACATCACAAAGAACACTATCCTCATACTTCCCAATTGAGAATGGAACCTCCACTTGTTTGTTCACCACCATTTCTCCTACCTCACTTAACCATTGAAGCCTATATGGTCTTGGATGTGCTTTAGTTACAAGATTTAGTTTTGACACTAATCTAGTACTTACAACATTGGCACAACTTCCTCCATCAATAATTAAAGAGCATACCTTTCCTTGAATTAGGCATCTAGAATGAAAGATATTCTCCCTTTGGCTTGCTTCATGTTCTTTCACTTGACTCCCCAATAGCCTCCTTACCATAAGTAAATCACCATCCGGCATGAACACATCTTCTTCACTTTCCTCCCCACTTGACGCCTCGGATTGTGATACTACTTCACCATTCATGGTCACCATAGTTCTCTTTGTTGGACATTGGGCGGCTATGTGCCCATGGCCAAGGCATTTGAAACACTTTACATCACGGCTCCTAGTGGTTGTCTCCAATGGTTTCTTGCCTTGAGAGGTGCTCACGGCTTCTTTGGTTGGTGCACCCTCCTTCTTTTGCTTGTCCTTCCAATTTGATGATGGAAACTTTGAAGAAGAAGAAGAAGAATATTTGAACTTCCTCCTCTTAATTTGTTGCTCCACCTTGATTGCTTGTTGCACCAAATCTTCAAGCTCCACATAATTTTGTAATTCTACAATGTCTTGAATATCTTGATTCAAGCCATGTAAGAATCTTGCCATGGTAGCCTCCCTATCTTCTTGAAAATTTGACCTAAGTAAGGCCAACTCCATCTCCTTGAAATATTCATCTACACTCTTGGTCCCTTGGGTAAGTCTTTGCAATTTGTTGTGAATGTCCCTTTGGTAATGATTTGGGACAAACCTCTTCCTCATGACATACTTCATCTCCTCCCAAGTGTCTATAGGCTCCCCTCCAAGTCTCCTCCTCTCTTTTTGTAATTGGTCCCACCACACAAGGGCATACTCTTTGAACTCAAGGGTGGCTACTTTCACCTTCTTGCCTTCATTGTAAGAATTACAATCGAAGACTTGTTCTATCTTTAGCTCCCACTCCAAGTAAGCCTCCGGATCGTTCTTCCCAAGAAAGGGAGGAACTTTGATTTTGACCCCCTCAAGCCTTTCATCATGCCTCCTTCCTTTATGTCCTCCTCCTCTATGCCTTCCTCCTCTAGGCCTTCCTCTCTCACTTTCATTGCCACTAGACTCATCATTTTGAAGGTTGGCAAGTTGTTGATCATAGTTGGTTTGCATTGTCTCCATTTGCCTTTGAAGGGCTTGCATTTGAGTAGTCATTCGTACAAAAAGGACCGCGGACCTTGGTGAAAGTGGTGGACTATCTTCATTGTTTGCCATGATTTATGTTTCCTCACTACACTCCCTTACTTGTCACACAAATGAATTTCACTCTTTTGGCTTTTTTTCACACAAGAAGTAAATTTGCACTCTTGCCTTTTTTCTCTCAAATGTTCTCCTTTAGTTCTTAGAGGAATCAAACACAAAACACAAAAATACCAAAATTCAAGTAACAAAAATCACAAAACTTATCAAAACAAGGAAAAACGAAGAACAAAGGCTAGAAAAAAAAAAGGTTTACAAATAAGAAACAATGGAAGAAGGGAATAATTTTCAAGACACAAATTGCTCAAGTGAAACTTTCTCTTCCTTTTTTTTTTTTTTTTTTTTTAACTTGTTGAAGAGAATTACTCTTGAAAACTTTGTTTTTGGAGCAATACACAACAACCACGAATTTTCCCTTCAAGAAAAGATCAAAGTAACTTTGGTTTTGGTTTTTGGAAAGAAAAGAAGAAAGAGTAGAGGATGAAGAAGAAAGTAGAATCAAGAACACAAACAAAATTTCAACCAAAGCCTAAGCTTTGATACCACTTGATGACAACCATATGGTGTGGTTGCCTTTTGAAGATCGTTTGGTTGAATTCAAAACAAGTAAATTTCGTGTTCTTCTTAATGAACAAATTGTAGCAACATAAAAGTGAAGAAAACTAGAAAATGGTGAAGAAAGAAATGATGAGGCGCCACAAACCAAGAAGGTTTGATAAGCCAAGTGATGTTCGCCACAAGAATCTTGGATTCTTGATAAGAACTAAGTTTGGTTCAACCAAGAACCTAGGAGAAGCAATTCTCACTCAATGGAATTTGATCCAAAATAACATCAAAGTTGTATTTCTCAAGGTCTTAGGTGCATACATATAATAGTCATCCAACTCTTGGCATCCAAAGACAAGGCATAACCCCCACTTTGAATGGCCTAATTCCTAACTTGATGACCACTAAAACAAAATCAATTCAGCCCCCAAACCCATTCATACACGCCTACCCTTCCTTCTTCATGGGTGGTTACACTTTGTTTGTCAAATTAAAAGTGTAACACTCAAGCAATTGAAAGCAGCCCATCAAGCACTCATAACTCACCATCAAGCAATTGCATTCAGCCCCAAGACACTCAATGTCACGCCTACCACTTGTTCTTCATGGGTGGTTACACTTTGTTTGTCAAATTAAAAGTGTAACACTCAAACAATTGAAGGCAGCCACCAAGACACTCATAACTCACCATGAAGCAATTGAAGTCAGCCCCAAGCACTCAATGTCACGCCTACTCTCCCTTCATGATGGGTGGTTACACTTTGCTTTGGAAATTAAAAGTGTAACACCCATAACTTACAATTTATTGACTCAACTTAATGAGGAGTTTCTTATAGCATGCAAGCTAAAGATTCCCTCCCCAAGACTCCCTAATTCACGTGTAGCTTCATGGAAAATATGGGCTAGACCTTCATGCAACTCTTAGTGTAGCCCACTAATAGAGAATGCCCAAATGAATCCACTCACATAACCCATTACACTTTATTGAATTGAAAACAACAAAACAAAAATTATGAAAGCAAAGTCACGCCCCCCTTGTCATCATTATGGGCCTCTACTTGACTAAGATAAGTCACCATCTTGGGCTCCATTCCTTCTAGGCCTGAAGTTGGGCTTGCTTCCATAATGGTGGTCACCATTTGTTCTAGGACTTCTTGGGCTTTCTTGGTTCTTGATCTGGTCATAGGCCCACCAAGTCCTTGAAGTGCTTCTTGGTCCATACTCCTTATTGGGCTCATATCATAACCACCTCAGTCTTCCCATCATATTGGGGATGGTCGGCGGAAGAGAGAGCCAACTTGGTCCCACTGAGGCGAAATAATTCCTTCCATAATAAACTTAAAAAACCTTGTCTCGGTCTGAAATTATGGACTCCGACAACCCATGAAGCTTGAATAGTTTCGCAAAGAAAATAATGGCGACTGATATAGGTGTAAATGGATGAGATAGGGAAAAAAATGTGCATACTTTGAGTGCCTGTCAACCACCACCAGTAACATTGATTTACCGCGAACCTTGGGCAACCCTTCGACAAAGTCCATAGACATATCAGCCCAAATCTTTTGCGGAATGGGGAGAGGCTGAAGCAAGTCGGCAAGTTTTAGATTTTGATATTTGTAGCGCTAGCACACCGAACAATCTCCACGAATTCGAGTGTAGTAAGCTTCACACCCTTCCAATGAAAATCCTGCCAAACTCAACAAAGATTCTTCAGGCTACCTTCATGTGTCATGTCATGAATGGCCGAGAGGATGGTAGGGATAAGAGAAGAGGTGGCCAGTAAATGTACCCTCCCCTTGAATATAATTAACCCCTTACTAATAGACCAATCTGACTCCAACTGCCCTTGTTTAATGCTTTGTTGCAATTGTAGCAATTCAGGAAGAGTTGTTGTTTCTTTGCGAATGGCATCTAGAATTTCAGCTTGAGGAAAGGACATTGCCATTACTTGTGGAACAACCTCATCTAATTTGGACAAGGCATATGCAATTTTGTTTAATTTTATTGCCTTATACTATACTCTTAAATCAAGCTCCATCGGCTTATTCGTCCATTGTTGTTGTGGAGATGTAGTAAGATGCTGCTCTAACAAGTATATGAAGCTAAAATGATCAGCATGGATAAGGAAATGCCTACCGCAAAGATAAGGGTGCCAATGGGCTATTATCTCGACAAAACCTATTAACTAGCTCCTTCTCATATGCAGCCAATTTAAAGTGTCTTTCTGCTGTCTTTCAATTGAAAAAGGCAATAGGGTGCCCTTGTTGTTGTAGGACCGCACCAAACCCAGTACTAGAAGCATCACACTCAACAACAAATTCTTTGTCAAAGTTTGGAAATTTAAGTGTCGGGGCTGTTGACAAAGATACTTTCAATGTATTGAAGGCAGTGTCAGTTGCGACACTCCATTGGAAAGCCTTTTTCTTCAAAAGACTCATTAGGGGAGTTGTTATTTGCCCATAATCTTTGATAAACTTCCGGTAATAACTGGCTAATCCGAGGAACCCCCAATGGCTTTAACAGAATTAGGGGCCCCAAAGTTTACAACGACCTCCACCATCGAATTTTCACCCGCACCAAGGTGTGGCTCACTCTTAGTCTTCCGCCGAGATCAAAATAGTTTTCTATGCTCATGATATGCAAAATCATATAATTTAGCACATGAGAAAGTTTCATCTCAATCAATTCTCAACAATGTCTCATAATGAGCTTTTGGCCTATGCAAGGCCCCACGTCTCTATGCACACAAGGGACTTACCAAATTATATTACTCATCACTTCTGTCAAGCTTCATTCACGCTAAGTGTATTAAGAAAGGTCCCCATTTTATGGAAATCTTAAAAGCATTATGGAACCTAGAATAATTAACTAAGTTGTGATAACTGAAGTGATTTAGATTGTATGTTAACCAATCTTGGTTAAACAAGCTTAAATTGGTTATTAAAATCTAATTTTGAAAAAGTCAACTCAAAAGTCAAGTCTATTGACCTTGGGTCAACTCAAGGTTAAAGAGTTGACTTTGACTTTCTTTAGTCAACTATGACTTAAGGTGTTGACTTAGAGATTAATTGACTAATTATGCAAGTTGGAATTACTAATTGCTTAAGAAGTTGATTTTTTTTAATGAAACTGGCATGCTAATGCATCACTATAAGGAAAAGAATCTCAAATATGTTGACACCCCAGACCTTACCAATCATCTACAGTACACCATATATTTATTAAAAAAGGATAAAAGAATACAAATCCATGGGGGAACATAAGCCAAAACCCGTGGATGAAACGGAGTTATTTGAACCTAAAACTGGGGAGACCTAACCTATTGCGGAAAAAATCCTCCCTTAAAAAATCTAAGAACTAAGTCCCACCAATAAAAATTCTGATTATTAGCTCCATAAGAGGCTAATAACTTGTCAGCACAACAGTTCCCCCTCCCTAAAAATATGAGAAAAATTAAAGTGCATACTCTTACATAAAAGAAGACAATGATTCCACCTATTTCTACAAGACGAAGGCATAATCTGGCTGGATTTGAAGGCAGCAATGACTAGCATGGAATCACATTCCAACCAAATTTTCTTCCAACCTTTTTTGTGAGCAAATTTAATAGCAATCATAGCAACAACAAGTTCAGCATGAAGAGAATAGTTGATGCCAAAATTTCTGCTCTGTAACCTCTAAAAATTCCACCACACCTTACATGACTTGGAGAACCCTTAGCTGAACCATCAGTGTTACACTTAATCCAGCCACTTGGGGGAGGGTTCCAATCCACTTGCTTAACAACAGGAACCTTTGGAGGGTGGGTATCAATAGAAAAAGCTTTGAGAATTTTAAATTCGTGAATAAATGAAGCCATATGACCCTTAGAGTATGTCCCTGATAAGTAAAAGGCTGAAATAACCAAGCTAATGGCACAAGACACAGAGATTGTAGCATTCTTGAATCTCCTTTGATTTCAACCAAACCAAATCACCCATATAACATTTAAGACAAAAACCAAGGTGACATCCTTGATTTGAGGACTCCACTTATTATCGACAATAGAAAGCACAGCAGAATATGAAGATGTGTCAATTTGGATATTAAGAGCAGCCTGCAGCCACAACCAGATTTGTTGTGCATATTTACATTGAAGAAATAAGTGCATTGAAGATTCCTCATCTTCACCACAAAGGCTACACATTGAAACTGTGATACATCCCCTCATTCTAAGTTGATCATCACTAGGCATCTTATTATGCATTAATGATCCACTGCAAGAAATCTCGCTGTTTCCCAAGGCCAAAGGCCAAAAACCCGTGGGAAAATGTACGTTCCCCACGGATCACTTGTTATCCTAATATAATTAATTTGCTTAGTCTTGAGGTTTATACTTAGATCAAAATGATTTAAGTATTTTATAGCATGTGTTAATTGTCATTTTACCAAACTGGATAAAATTTTAATAAAAATAATGTTAATATCTTTATTTTCTCTTATTCAAAATATTAGGGCATTATTATTTGAGTCAAAATTTCATAATGTTAACTTACAAATTGTGTTGTTTCATTACTGTAATTTATGGGATATGACATTGCCCACGTCCCCTGAATTTTCTCCGACTGATTCTTTAGCTGCTCCTCAGACCACCATGGAAAGGTCTCTGTTCTTGCGGCGCACATTTCCTGGTGGCCATTTGTTCAATGAAGGCATCCAATTTTCACGCTAAATTCTCTGTGTCATCCATGTTGGTTGCTGATACTAAGTTGTTATGGTCTAATGCGTAAGATCGAGTCACAAGCCTAGACACAAAAGGCTCCCTCTTGCAACCTATAGCGAAAGCAAGAAGTAGACTCGTCCTTGACAAGTCTTTCCTCAAACCAACACAAGGTTTTCTGAAAAATAATTATGATAATCTTATTCTAATAGGTATGTCTTTTTAAAAGCTACAAAGCAATAAAGAGACCCCTAATTAATAGGATCATAACTAACAATTATCCTAATTAATTGATAGAATCAAAAGTAACAGATCTTCTCAAGATAGAGAAACAAAAACTAACAAATCATATCAAGACAAATAAACAAAATAAACTATAATAAAATTCAAAATTGAAAAAAATATGGTAAATCCAAGTCAGAGGAATTATCTAGTGCTTTCCCACAGCTGGCCCAACACCTGTCGAGGCCTAAAACGAACTCTGATGTGAGACCTTTTTAAATAAAATAATAATATTTTATTAAAATTATTATAATTTTAATTAAAATTTATCTTTCGTGCATTTTGGGATGCAAAATCATTTATTAAATTATTGTAATCGACTTCATTTAACACTTCTTTTTCAATCGATAACATAGTCAATCTATTTAATCTTTGTTGAGACATTGTTGATCTTAGATAAGATTTTATTAATTTTAGTTTTGAAAATCCGAAGCAACAGTTACGGGAATCGTTAACATTATTCTATAAGCAATATATGCATTTGGAAAAGAATCAAGTCTTCTCATATAATTAAGTATGTCAATTGGTGTATCATTTTCCACTTTGGTATAATTTCTCTTAAAAATTTTAATTCTGTAAATAAATCTAATTCATCAATATCTGAGTTTTCATTATGTTTTAATGAACGTTCAAAGTTAAAACAATCTTCTCCAATCCCTACTACCTTCATTAGCTAATTTACTTGTAATAGGAAGAGCATTAAGCAATTTGCAACAAAAACAAAATACTTTATCCAAATCTTGGGAATATATCAACCATCTTCTTTCACGTTTTTCTCTGTTAGTCAACTTTTGAATGTAAAGTGATAAAGAAAAATGTCTTGAAAATTCATCCTTAGGAAAATCTATATTAGTGACTTTAACAGCACCTTTTACTACTAATATCTCTCAAACTTGTATCAATATTTGATCATTGACTTGGATCATATATATTTTTAGTAGTTGATTCTTCTAATTTATTAAATTCTTTTTATTGTTCATTGACTTGGATCAATATTAATTTCGTTTTCTTTTTCTTGACCATTGACTTGGATCATATATATACTTCTTCTCTATTTTCATTTTCATCTATATCTACATTATTAACTTGTTCATTCAACGAGCAATCACCTATATTTTCAAAATTATTTTTCTTGTTTGTTTTGAAAATTTATCAATAGCCCCCCTTTTGTGATTCAATTAAAGCTTGAACTCTTTTCTTTTTTTTAGTTTCGAATAACCTAATTAAAATTTTTGATTTGACATTTATATATTTTAAAATAAAAGCAATGAATGTTTCACAAAATTAAATTAAACGACTATAAATCAAGACAAAAGAGAAAAAATTAGAACAATAAAACCTGATTGCCTAGATATTATTTCAAATAAAAATTTCTTCTGGGTGCTTGTTGAGAAAACTCGTCGTCCCATTAAAAACCTAAGATATTAACTAACCTTAATCGTATTATAAACATTAGTGCACTTTATTAACAAAGCAAAGCAAAGCAGAAAAGATAAAAGCATAACAAAAAATTGAACTAAAGCATGCATACATCCGAGTCAAGCACAGCTAAGAAACATAAAAGATATATACATGCATAAGTTTCTCTATCAATAGGGCTATAGTAATATATACAGACGGAGTACATCAAAGATGGATCCAACAAATACATCAAAGATAAAGAGAAAAACTCTCAACTAGCAGCACTCACCACCCCCACTCAAAATACATCAAAATCCTCACATCACACTCCTACGACAGACGCACTGCGGGATCGCGCCATCAACGACGCGGATGCCCTGAGCTACCCTGCCCTTCACCATAAGTACGCTGATAAACCCGCAATGACTCATACTCTGATGAGGAGCAAGATACGACGATCCTCCGTCGTCTGTCAGTCCTAAGGTACTGCTCCGCCCTCTGCCTACTCCCACGTAGCACAAAACCATGGCGACTGGTGACATGAGAAGACGCTGGTTCCACCCACATGTTCTCCCGCATTGGTGGTCTTGGCAGATACCACATCTTTGAAAAGGGTAGGTGCTGCACAACTCAATAAGGGCCCATGATGCCTTCGAAAGCTGTAGCACAATTCCTAAACCGTATACTGATGGAACCAGTATAGACGGTAAGGAACGTGGTAAGGTTGAACTGCCATCCCCGATCACCGTGATAGATGATCTCTATGTCTCCCAGCACCTATGTCCTTGATGTCGTTGTCACAAAAGGGTGTTGCCTACAGTCCATCACCCTCCAGCTGCTCGTCGTCTGCTCAATGAAGAATGATGAACATACACAGAAAGAGGTAGGGGAGATAAGAAGCATGTATATCATCAAATATGGGATAGGGGCAATAGTATAGCATACAAACATGTAACATGCAACACATAGAAAACATACAACACTCAAACAACCATCTCTCGAATCATACGTCATATCCATCTAAAATATTATTCTCTCAGATCAAACCTCTACGAGGGATACTAATCCCTATATGCATGTCGGCCGATTTCATCACGTCCCTAATTGGACATCCCCGTAGGGACAAATACATCACATCACATCATTTCACATTTTATATCGTCCCCAATTGGACATCCCGCTTTGGGACAGGTGGAACACATCTCGCCCCCATTTGGGCATCCCCCATTGGAACAGGTGGAAGTCATCACATCACATCACATATATCGTCCCCAATTGGACATTCCGCTTTGGGACAGGTGGAACACATCTCGCCCCCATTTGGGCATCCCCCATTGGGACAGGTAGAACATCATCATGCCATGATATGCAGCAAACATCCATTATAGGTTGATACCGGAACCTCAAATCTAAGCACTCGGCCACAGCCACGATGCATTGCATCCACATCATCATCAACATCAACATCATGACGCCTTGCCACCACGAGGCACAGCTCCACGGTCATAACCACGACGATATCAACCCGAACAACGCAACAACCTCACCATACTCTCATTAACAGTTCAACCAATCACAAGACAATAATATCAGCATAGTAACAGGCATGCCAACAGATACATCATCACATAAACAGATAAACAGGTAATCACATAGGCAAATTGACATGCACATCAAATCAACCTCAATAGCCACATCGTCTAGCCTAGGGTATCATCTTAGAGATGATAGCCCCAAAGATACCTATACCTAGGGTTTAGGTACTTTGTTACGGGCTCAACTTCTAATAGGGTTTAAGGTTCCCCTACACACATACACATTCTATACTACGCTTGCCTTCACGAGGATAACAGATCCTTCTCCCCACCTGAAGATTGTGCACTCGCGGTCACGAACACCACCACGGTCTCCAAATCTCCACCACCACCACCACCACCACCACGTGGTACCTCAGCCACCCAACTCGCAACCGCAACCTCCTCCGAGAGCTCGCATGATCACGATCACAAACTTTGCCCTAATCACGGGAACGTGTAAGCAACATCGTTAACCCTAGGGTGATGTCAAAACCAAAGAGAAATTCAAAGGAAAAGCTCGAAGAACGTCGAGGTCGACGTATTAGAGATTCAAGCTTACCTTTGACGAATCGCGAAATCGATAAGCGTAGGTTGTAGTGCTCGTAGTCCTGATCACAATAGTGTAGTCAAAAACACGTTCTGATGGTCTGGTATCCTTCAAACCCAAGCTTCTCTCTCTAAGATTACCTCTCTCTCTCTCTATAGCTCTCTGGTTCTGCAACTCTTGGAGAATTAGTGCAAAGAGAGAAGAAAAGAAACTGAAGAGTTTTGGGGACCTAATGTCCACGCTTAGGCGTATAGCTTTTGGACGCTCTAGCATCTCCACGCTTAAGTGTGGGAGTTTTCCACGCTTAAGCGTGGCCTCCTGATCGCCACGTCTCTACCACGTGTTCTGTGCACGCTACACGTGCACCTCTATGTGTACCCCCTTCCATGCTCTGACGTGCAACTACCCACGCTTTGACGTCAACGGTCAACGTTTGAGCGTGGAGTTTCTCCACGTCTAAGTGTTGGATGTTGATCAAAACTGTTCTATCACGGTCTTGCACGTTCTGAGCTCGTTCCAAGGCCAAATTGTCCCAAATTTGAACCATGACTTCCTCAACACATAAGGAACATAATTAAGCCCTTAAACATGCTTAATTATTGTCCTATACCTTAAACAAGAAAATGGGGTGTTACATTACTGCCCCTTAAAAAGAATTTCGTCCCCTAAATTCGTCGTACCTTTGAAATAGACTCAGGTACTGTTGTCGCATGTCCTCTTCTCTTTCCCATGTAGCATCTCCTGTTGGAACATCTCATATGACCTTGACTAAGGGAATCTGCTTTCCACGGAGTTCTTTCATCCTCACGTCCTCGATCTGTACAGGCAGTGCCTCATATTCTAAATTCTCTCTTATCCATATTGATTCAACCTCTATCACGTGATGGATCAAGATGATATTTTCTGAGTTGGGATACAAGGAAAACATCATGGATATTGGATAGGTTGGGAGGTAAAGCAATTTGGTAGGCAGCTGGACCAATTCGATGAAGGTTTGAAATGGTCCAATGAATCTAGGGGTAAGCTTTCTAGATTTAATTACCCTGCCAATTCCAGTTCTTGGAGTGACTCTCATAAAGACATGGTCACCTTCCTGGACTCCAAGGGTCTCCTCCTCCTGTCGTTGTATCTTTTCTGCCGATCTCGTGCGACTTTCATCTTTTCCCGAATCTTTTGAACCTGCTCCGTTGTTCGCTGTAGCATCTTTGGGCCTATCAACTGGTTCTCCCCGGCTTCATACCAACAGAGCGGGGTTGTGCACTTCCTTCCATACAGTGCCTCGTATGCCGCCATGTCAATACTCGAATGGAAAGACAACTTCCTTGATGTAAATCTGGGTTAACCTTTTCATAGAATAACTCCGATTGATCCGCAAGAAATGAGCACATTTCATAAGCTTGTCAACGATTACCTAAATTGCATCGTACCTCTTTTGCGTTCTTGGCAGTCCGTATACAAATTCCATTGCAATACTATCCCATTTCCATTCTGGGACGTCCAGCGATTGCAAAAATCCTGCTGGCTTCAGGTGTTCAATCTTCACCTTTTGACACACCAAACAAGATTGGACATACTCTGCTACCTCCTTCTTCATCCCTGGCCACCAGAACATCCTCTATAGGTCCTGATACATCTTTGTAGCCCCTGGATGAAAGCTTAGCTTACTTTTATGTTCCTATTCCAAGATCATCTTTCTGACTTCGCTATCCTTTGGTACACAGATCCTATCTTCGAACCTTAGGATTCTGTCAGTACCTCTCTTAAACTCTAAAGTCCTACCTTCTTCCACCATCTGGTTCATCTCTTGTATGTACTGATCTTCTCCCCGTTTCTTCCAAATTAAGTTCAGAAAATCACTGGTGATAGTGACCATTCCTAAACTTAGCTTGCCTTTAGACCTTTCCACATCTAGGGTCAAATCTCGGAACTATTCCAAAAGTTCCAACTCTCTCACCATCATAACAGATATATGCAAAGATTTCCAACTCAATGCATCAGTGACTATGCTGGCCTTTCCTGGATGGTACTGCAAATCAAACTCATAATCCTTTATGAACTCCATCCATCTTCTTTGCTGCATGTTCAACTCCTTTTGGTCAAACAGATGCCTTAAGCTTTTATGGTCGCTAAACACATTGAATTTAGCACCATAGAGATAGTGTCTCCATATCTTCAATGCAAACACTATCGCAGCCAACTCTGGGTCATGGGTTGGGTAGTTCCGTTCATATGCACTCTTAACTGTCTGGAAGCATCAGCTACTACCTTCCTCTCTTGCATGAGTACACAACCCAAGCCTTGATACGATGCGTCACAGTACACATCGAACGGCGTTGATGGATCTGGCAAGACTAGTACCGGAGATGTCGTTACCGTCCTTTTTAACTCTTGGAGACTAACATCACACTCTTCTGTCCATTCAAACGCTTTTGCTTTTCTCGTTAACTGCGTCAGAGGTAACGCAATCTTTGAGAATTTCTCAGTAAACCTCCTGTAGTATCCTGCTAGCCCAAAAAAACTTTTGATCTCACTTACAGTCTTAGGGCTTTCCCACTCCACTACAGCTTCCACTTTCGCAAGATCTACTGCTATGTCATCCTTGTTGATTACATGTCCAAGGAATTGTACCTCCTCCAGCCAGAACTCACACTTAGACAACTTGGCATAGAGTTGTCTGTCCTTAAGAACTTGAAGTACAACCCTCAAATGCTCTTGATGTTCTTCTTTGCTCAAGGAGTAGATAAGGATGTCATCGATGAAACCAACGACAAACTTATCCGGATAAGTTCTGAAGATTCTGTTCATATAATCCATGAACACTGCTGGAGCATTAGTTACCCCGAAAGGCATAACTAGATACTCATAGTGTCCGTACCGACTCCTGAAAGTTGTCTTCGGTACATCATCCTTCTTTACCCTTATCTGATGATAACCAGATCTCATATCCGGATAAGTTCTGAAGATTCTGTTCATATAATCCATGAACACTGTTGGAGCATTAGTTACCCCGAAAGGCATAACTAGATACTCATAGTGTCCGTACCGACTCCTGAAAGTTGTCTTCGGTACATCATCCTTCTTTACCCTTATCTGATGATAACCAGATCTCATATCTATCTTTGAGAACACCGTTGCTCCCCTTAACTAATCCATAAGGTCATCTATCCTTGGCAACAGATACTTGTTCTTGATCGTAACCTTGTTGAGATGTCGGTAGTCCACACATAACCTTGAGCTACTGTCCTTTTTTCTAGCGAACAACACAGGCGCTCCCCATGGAAAAACACTTGGTCTTATGAATTGCTTTTTCAACATATCATCCAATTGTTTCTTTAACTTAGTCAACTTTGTTGGGAACATTCGATAGGGTGCTATCGAAATTGGTCCGGCTCCAGGTACAAGATCAATGGCGAACTCTATCTCCCACTTGGGTGGCAATCCTGGCACATCATCCGGGAAAACATCGGGGAACTCACGCACCACCAGCAAAGCATCTAAACTTAGAGTCTCATTGGCCTCCAAAGAAAACAACACCATGCACTCTCCTGATTGTACACCTCCCAACATACTATCACTGGGAGGCAATGATTCAAATTGCTCGGAAAACCAGAGGGTCTTTTTTGAACAGTCTAGTACTACATGGTTGGCCGAAAGCCAATCCATGCTAAGATAATATCAATCTACTACATAGGCAGACAAACTAGGTCTATAAGGAAAGATTTGTTTTCTATAAAAACAAGGTGTTTTAAACAGACAAAAAAGGTGGTTAAGGAATCTCCCGTAGGTGTAGAAACAGTAAAATCGTATGGTAAGGATGAAATAGGTAAACTCAAATGATCCATACACGCTAATGATATAAAACAATGCGTAGCCCCTGAATCAAATAAAACAGATAGGAGTCTCCCAGCTACTAGGCACTTACCTTGTATCAAATCAGGACATCGAGAGGCTTCAGATCCTCTAACAGCAAACACTCTCCCCGTTGTCTGTGGTCTGCTCTGCTGGCTCACCACTTGTTGCCCTGCTCCAGCACTCCGAGTTCTTGCACTCTTTTGTGAGGCCTGACTCCTCCTATCATTCCCCTTCCTACAGTTGCTGGTATAGTGTTCCCACCTTGCCACATCTGAAACAGTTGACATTAGGTGTCTGAGTACAGTCTCTGATCAGATGCGGACCTTCGCATCGGAAACAAGTCGAGAACCCTGGTTGGCCTTAACTGTTGCTCCCTCTTCCAGAACTGGTTGTTTGTTGATTCGTGCGACTATAAGGCTTTGCCCACTGTTTGGACTTTCCTCCTCGACCCCTCTGGCCAAAGCTCCTGACAGGTCCACCACTCTTGACTTGTGACTGCATCCCCCCATCCTGATCGTGCCCTTTCAGTACTGTGCATTTCTCTATTAGCTCCGGGAATGATAGGATGCTTAACGGCAACATAGCCCTCTTCAGTTCGGGCCTCAGTCTGTCTTCAAACCTTTAGCACACCTAATCCTCATCTGGGTGCACCTGATAGAATTGAGAGTATTTCAGCGACGCTTCGAACCTCATGATGTAATCTCCCACTGACATCTATATCTGTCTCAGATTCAGGAACTCCTTCTCTTTCTCCTGATAGACACTCCTTGGAAAATACTTTTCCAAGAAGCTCCATCTGAACACGTCCTAAATTAACAGTCTTACTTTAGTCCCTAGCAGCCTCCATTTATTCCTCCACCACGCCTCTGTTGCTTCCACTAACATGAAAGTCGCATAGGTGACCTTTCTATCCTGTCTACAGTGAATAGCGACAAAGATCTTCTCAATCTCTTGCAACCAAAGCTCAGCAGCCTCAGGGTTGTATTCTCCGCGGAATTGGGGAAAGTTTCCTTTCATGAACGCATTCAAGCCCGTCTCAACGATCCCATCTTCCCTTATTGGGTGTAGTTGTTGTTGTCTGGCCTCTCTCTCTTCTTGTCTTTGTATGAACTAAGCATTCTGTTGCGTTTGTTGCAGCATTGCAGTGGCCAAATCCCTCATGGCCCCCATTGCTTCGTTTTGATCTCCATTGCTTCCCGTTCCAGAAGTATCACCATTATGATTGTTGTTCCCGGTTCCCATCGGTGCACTTGTTCCTCTAGTACTTCTTCTGTTTCCTCTAGCCATAACTTCTAGTAAAAAGGAAACATCAGTCTCGATTCATAAGACATATAATACTAATCAACATATATACATATTATATGTCTTACTAATAAAACAGTTATCACACTCGATAACCTATGCATCGGACACTCTACCCCATCTCTAAATATAGTTGATACACCTCGGGTATCAACCATTAAAGCCAGTACACTTCCTAGAGCACACAGTCCGATTTAGAATCGAACTACTCTTATACCACCAAATGAGACGACCCGCTATCCCATTAAAAACCTAAGATATCAACTAACCTTAATTGTATTATAAACGTTAGCGCACTTTATTAACAAAACGAAGCGGAGCGGAAAAGATAAAAGTAGAATCGAAAAACTGAACTAAAGCACGCATACATTAGAGTCAAGCATAGCTAAGAAACATAAAAGATATATACATGCATGAGTTGCCCTATTAGTAGGGCTATAGTAATATATACACACAGAGTACATCAAAGCTGGATCCAACAAAATACATCAAAGATAAAGAGAAAAGCTCTCAACTAGCAACACTCACCACCCCCACTCAAAATACATCAAAATCCTTAAATCACACTCCTACGACAGATACACTGGCGGGATCGCGCCATCAACGACGCGGATGCCCATAGTTACCCTGTCCCTCACCATAAGTACGCCGATAAACCCGCAACGGCTTATGCTCTGATGAGGAGCTAGATACGACGATCCTCCGCCATCTGTAAGTCCTAAGGTACTGCTCTGCCCTCTGCCTACATCCACGTAGCACAAAACCACGATGACTGGTGACATGAGAAGACGCTGGCTCCACCCACATGTACTCCCGCACTGGTGGTCTCAGCGGATACAACATCTCTGAAAAGGGTAGGTGCTGGACCACTTGATAAGGTTCGATGATGTCTTCGAAAGCTATAGCATAGTTCCTAAACCTTATACTGATGGGACGAGTATAGACAGTAAGGAACGTGGCAGGGTCCACCTGCAATCCTCGATCATCATGATAGATGATCTCTATGTATCCCAGCACCTGCGTCCTCGGTGTCGTCATGGCTGCCTCCAGTCCATCACCCTCCAGCTGCTCGTTGTCTGCTCGGTGAAGAATGATGAACATACACAGAAAGAGGTAGGGGAGATAAGAAGCGTGTATATCATCAAATATGGGACAGGGGTGATAGTATAGCATGTAAACATGTAGCATGCAACACATAGAAAACATACAATGCAACACCCTTTCCCGAGTGTCACATTCCCGAACGTTTATAAGGCCGAAAATATTTATTAATGCGG
Source organism: Ammopiptanthus mongolicus (assembly GCA_039655645.1). Classification (NCBI taxonomy): domain Eukaryota; kingdom Viridiplantae; phylum Streptophyta; class Magnoliopsida; order Fabales; family Fabaceae; genus Ammopiptanthus; species Ammopiptanthus mongolicus. The sequence continues at coordinate 48,840,090 of CM077347.1, forward strand.
AAAAATACGATTTTTCTTTTTCTTTTCTTTCCATAAAGATGTAATGAGATTAGTAAAGGTAATAAATAATACTAATAAGTGAACTTAGGTTCACCATGCATTACTAGGACATATATACAGTATTATAATACAGAAAACAGAAAACAGAAACAGAAATAACAACATTACTATATACAGACATAAGTCTAATGTATGACTGACATGAGAAATACAATAAGTACTAGGAGTCATAGCTCCCAAAAGGTACTACAAAAACTGACATAGTCTGGCCGACAACAAAACTAAAACAGCAAAAGAGTCCACCTCCGAACCCAAAGGGACTGCGGAGCGGAACCATCGTCGCGTCCATCTGTTCAAACAGCAACAGCAAGTACCAGCAGAAAACATACAGATATGGGTGAGATTCCCGTTCATCAACACAACAAAATAGCAGTAGCAAAAACGGGACGACTCACCGGGTAACAGCGTACCCAACATGCTTACAAGGTTCTCAATATAAATCATATTAAGCAGTTAACAACATAATAGCATGCTAAACATTTAACAGCATAATATAAGGCATCCTTAAACAGTACAGCGATGTATAACAGTAAATATAACATCAATAGCCATAACCATCAATAGCCATGCAATGCAATGCAATGCAATGTATATGACTCAATGTCAATGTCACTGGGTACTACTCTGACCCCTACTCCATGGAGCTAACAAAACATTCGGAGAGAGTGAATGGGAGGACATGTTCCGGTTTCTGCCAGCCATGAGCAAGATGCTACAACATTCGTAACGTGCACGTATCTGCCTTTACGGTAACACTCTCGACCAAACATGAAAAGTACGGCATCTAGTAGAGGATATCAGTGTATTGCACGGATTCGCCACGACACAGAAGAATCACCAACTGGTCACATGTCAGCCCTTCCAACCCTGATACCTCCAAAAAGACCATTGAAGATCGTCACAGTAAGATTCGCACCCGCATCAAGGTGTAAGCTCAACTCCTAGGCTCAAGGCCTTACAACTATGCACATGAAATGCCAATGCTTACACAAAGCAGATGCGATAAAGCAATGTCTATCCATTGGATAAACCTCAAGGTTCACTAAGGTTCTCTTCCTTAGGAACTACACACATCTTTGTTTTATAAAACATTTATCCATCGGATAAATATCTCGTGATTCCTTTGGAATGATCCAGACTGCTTTCAGAATCGCCGACTGTCCCCACAAACCAACACAAGTCTTTTCAGCGTGTTTTGTCCTCACTCACACGCTTTCTAGGAAACTTCCCAGAAGGTCACCCATCCCATAATTACTCTAAGTCAAGCACGCTTAACTATAAAGTACTTATGTTCTAAGTTCCCGAAAAGAAGATAAATCTTGTTGGTATGGGTAGTACCAATCAATTCTTATATGCCTTCCCTTAACTATACAGTCCCATACCTGCATAGCCTCAGGATTCCTTCCACTGTACAGTCCCATACCTGCACAGTCTCAGGATCTCTCTCATTCCAGTTATCACAAGACAGAAACAGTTGAACGATTAACCTAGATCTGAATCATCGGCCGGTCATCGAACTACTGTTTCGAAAACCAAAACGTTTCATGTTTGTGTTTACATCTTATGAATTAAGTCTCAAGTCCTAAGCATTATGAATAAGGATTGAGAATCCTCTTCGATAAGTCTTTGAGCCTTTCTAAGATATTAATCCCTTGTTTTTCAATTAAGGAAACAAGTGTTGATTTCACTTAAGTCTTATGAAGTCGTTGATGTACTAAGTCATCAATGGTATAGCACATGGTTTTGTTCCACCACATACCATACTTAATTAACCCTTGTCTTCAACTCTAAGTTAATTACTTAACTTAGGTTTTTCACGCGTAAAACTTTACGATTGAGTTAGAAAACTCTTTTTGTAAACCAAACAACTTTTACAATTAAAAACTCATTTGATTTAAAACAACATTTGAACTACTTACTTCATTTCTAGCATTTTCTGAAACATGAAATTCGCTTAGCGGAATTCCATTTGCTTAGCGAAAATGAGGCAGTAATGCCTCCTTTGGAACTCCTCTGGTTCGCTCGGCGAGACATAAATCGCGTAGCGAAATATATTGTATTCGCTTAGCGAATATGAATTCGCTTAGCGCAAGTTCAGACGGTTGCACCTCTTTAGAAACACCTCTGGATCGCTCGGCGAGACAGAATTCGCGTAGCGAAACTTCACTTTATTCGCTTAGCGAGAATGATTTCGCTTAGCGAAAGTTCAGACGGTTACACCTCTATTGGAGACTTCTCTGGATTGCTCAGCGAGATGTAATTCGCGTAGCGAAATTTGCTGGGTTCTCTGGGTTCGCTTAGCGAATATGAATTCGCTTAGCGAAAATGAGGCAATGATGCCCAACTTAGACTTTCCCTGTTTTTCGCGTAGCGAAAGTAATTTCGCTTAGCGAAATGTTGCCTTAAAACAAGACATCAACCTTATGGAACCATTTTGATTCTCTTCATGAAACCACTTCTTTTCTTATTTTAAGTTACTTGATTAGCTAGATGAACTAAGGATAAGGTATAAAACATGTTTCACTTTGGTGAAAGCACTTTGAGATTAAAATTCCCTTTAAAGTCACTTAGGGTTTTTCTTTGAAAAACACAAGTTATTGAAAACACTTTCTTTACATCAAAACTTGACTTGTCCAAGAACTATTCATATCCTTCCTTTCCTCAAGGTCATGGCTAATAGCCAACTAGGAATCAATGTGAGGTTTTACTTCATCAACCAATCAAAGTATGGCTCACAATACTTACACAATCATGATAACCATAATACACATTACTACATCATAATCAAACATCCAAGTCCATCACACATTATGGTCTCATAATCAACAATAAAAGTCCATACTTGATCTAGTGATCAAAGTAGGTTTTCCAACATACATGAAAATGATTTTTATTCAATCATCAACATATGCTAAAGCATACACTCATCAAGACAACCTTGTTCTTGAAGAGAACTTAACAAAACATAACAATTAAAAGTGAACCCAAACTAAAGGGTTTCACCCACACATAAAGTAAACAACCATTCTCACTACCACCATCTTGGTGTGATGAGGTTCTTCTCCCCATACCTGTTGAAGAGCAGATTCCCAGATCAAAGTCGGTTGATCGGTTTGTGAACCTCCTGATAATTGACACCAACTACAAACAACCAAACAATCAAACATTAAACAACAATCAAACCAACTCAACAATTCTCACAAAGAGGGTTTCGGCCACCCTAAAGAGAATAAAGCTAGGAATTGATCTTGGTTTTCCATTTCATGGATTCAAAAGCATTAGGAAAGCTAAGGATGAAATCAAGTGTTAAAAATCAAAACTTGATGAAAACACTATTCATCATCATCAAGAAGGGTTCGGCCCTAATGTGCTTTTTGAGCTATGATGAGAGTTGAATCATAAGCTCTTGGGTTTAGGTAGAGAATGATGAGGTGAGTTCAAAGAAATTGGTCTCACATCAAAATGATTTTTCTACAATTTCCTATGGATTTTCAAAGTTTTGGATCTAAGAAATAATTTTCATGAAAATGAAGATTGATCTTGAAATAAAGAGATATTCAAGAAGCTAAGAGATCATAGAAGTGATCTTACCTTAAAATGATGGAAGATTGCTCAAGGAATCAAGTGATTCTAACAAGTGATTCGAGCTTTTTCAAGACAACAATGGTGTTTTCTCTCTAAAGTTGAAGATGGTGTTCTTGGCTCTTCAAGAGAGGCTGGGCTGCGTGAATGAGAGGGTGTGAGGGCTGAGTTCAGCCTTAAAACAAGTCACTTAAGGGCAAAAAGGTCATTTGCCAAAAGGGTAAAATGGTAAAAGTGCAAAAGACTAAGGTTAGGGGCATTTTGGTCATTTTGCGTCTAGATTTTCTCGATCATCATGACGACTCTGGCATACTCTCCCAAGTGTCCTGGGATGTTGTGATATCAAGATTATCTGTTGGCAAGTCTCGGTAAGTCCGTATGTGGCTCCGTTCGTCATCCGATTAAGAATTTCGCCCGAACGAAGGTCAGGAAATGATTTTTCTGAAATTTTTACGAAATTTAACCAAAACGTAGAGAATCAAATTCTAAGACTTACTGTCTCGTTCACGGGTCCATCTGAGGTCTTCTGAGCAGTAAAATCATACTGTCAGTGTAAAAACGCAGACCGGACTCCGTTTGAGTTTTCGACTCAAAACTTAATCGTAGCTTCCTACGATATCGTCGAGCATGACTATGGTCTCGGAATATTTTATTTCCATTCCTAAGACCTCGAATAAAATAAAGACATTAAAATACTGAATAATTAGAAAACGTGAAAATCGGGGCGTTACATACAACACTCAAAAAACCATCTCTCGAGTCACATGTCACATCCATCTCAAAGATTATTCTCTTAGATCAAACCTCATCGAGGGATACTAATCCCTATATGCATGTCAGCCAATTTCATCACGTCCCCAATTGGACATCCCCGTCTGGACAAATACATCACATCACATCATTTCACATTTCATATCGTACCAAATTGGACATCCCGTTTTGGGACGGGTGGAACACATCTCGCCCCCATTTGGGCATCCCCCATTTGGGCAGGTAGAACTCATCACATCATATCACATATATCGTCCCCAATTTGACATCCCGCTTTGGGATAGGTGGAACACATCTCGCCCCCATTTGGGCATCCCCCATTTGGGCAGGTGGAACTCATCACATCATATCACATATATCGTCCCCAATTTGACATCCCGCTTTGGGATAGGCAGCAAACATTCATTACAGGTTGATACCGGAACCTCACACCTAAGCACTCGGCCACAGCCACAATGCATTGCATCCACATCATCATTAACATCACGACGCCTTACGTCCACGAACCACAGCTCCACGGTCAGAACCATGATGGTATCAACCCGCACAACACATCAACCGCACCATACTCTCATCAACACTTCAACCAATCACAATACAATAACATCATCATAGCAACAGGCATGCCAACATATACATCATCACATAGATAGATAAACAGGTAATCATATAGGCAAATTGACATGCACGACAAATCAACCTCAATAACAACATCGTCTAGCCTAGGGTATCATCTTAGCGGTGATAGCCCCAACGATACCTATACCTAGGGTTTAGGTACTTTGCTACGAGCTCAACCTCTAGTAGGGTTTAAGGTTCCCCTACACATGTATACATTCTATACTACGCTTGCCTTCCCGACGATAACAGTTCTTTCTCCCCACTTGAAAGATTGTGCGCTCGCAATCACGAACACCACCATGCTCTCCAAATCACCACCACCACCACATGGTACCTCAGCCACCCAACTCGCAACTGCAAACTCCTTCAGGAGCTCGCACGTTCACGGTCACGAACTTTGCCCTAATCACGGGAGCAACGTTTAAGCAACATAGTTAACCCTAGGGTGATCTCAAAACCAAAGAGAAATTCAAAGTAAAAGCTCGAAGAACACGAAGAAGACGAAGAACGTCAAGGTCGACGTGTTAGAGATTCTAGCTTACCTTTGACGAATCACGAAATCGATAGGCATAGGTTGTAGTGCTCGTAGTTCTGATCATAACGGTATAGACGAAAACACATTCCGATGGTCCGATCTCCTTCAAACCCAAGCTTCTCTCTCTAAGATTACCTCTCTCTCTCTCTACAGCTATCTGGTTCTGCAACTCTTGGAGAATTCGTGCAAAGAGAGAAAAAAAGAAAACTTAAGAGTTTTGGTGAGCTGCTTTCCATGCTCAGTCGTGCAGCTTTTGGACGCTCTAGCGTCCCCACGTTGAAGCGTGGAAGTTTTCCACGCTTGAGTGTGGCCTCCTGATCGCCACGTCTTTGTCACGCATCGCGTGCGCGCTAACACGTGCACTTCCACAGATACCCCCTTCCACGCTCCGACGTGCAACTACCCACGCTCTGACGTCAACGGTCAATGTTTGAGCGTGGAGTTTCTACACGTCTAAGCGTTGGACGCTAATCAGAACTGTTCTATGACGGTCTTGCATATTCTGAGCTCGTTCCAAGGCCAAATTGTCCCAAATTTGAACCATGGTCTCCTCAACACATAAGGAACATAATTATGCCTTTAAACATGCTTAATTAATGTCCCATACCTTAAACAAGAAAACGGGGTGTTACACTTGTTGGGCCAAATGCAACAGGAACAGGTACAAGATTTCAGCAATAAGAGGAGAATGTAAATACACAATGTAAATAATCTAAATATAGAGCCAAATTTGGGAGGAAAAGCCATAAAAACTAAGCACCATATTCGAGAACAATCACAATGATGCTCCCTATTGTTCCAAAACAATGAAGTGAATGAAGCAACGCACCACTAGTCCACTGCCACATAGAGATACGTGAGGGATTGAGGGAGTTTGACTTTGATGAATGATATATGAGAGAGTCAGTCAGTACAGACAGTACTCAGTCTTAGTCAGAAAGCAGATTAGCAAGAAACGTGAGGTGAGGGAGATTGGAGACAACCAGACAGAGAGACGCAGACGTGAGTGAGGGAGAGTGAGAGTCTTTTCACTTTGTTTTGTAATTAAAAATTGTTAAAGTAAGTAGGTAAAACGGATAGAGACACATGAGGGGAAAAGGATAGAGATACCTGAGTGAAGAAAAAACGGAGAATCTTTTGGATGGCTCTTGACTTTCTTTCTTTTTTAAAAAAAAAATTATTAAAATAAGTAGTAAATTTTTTTTTTTTTTGGAGGCCTAAAGCCTTTGCTTGATTCCCCTGTGGGTCAGGTTTGTGCTTTCCACCTCTGGTATTGCTATTCCACAAAGGCATCCACATCAAAACCTTACTATTTTTGTTTCCTTAATAATTGCCATTAATCACTTATTAGCAAAAGCCGAAAGTTAAATATGAGCAAGCACTTTCACCACACCATAGCCAACTAATGATTTAATTTGCATTAGACTATAGATTTGCTTTCTTCCGGGAAACTCTCATCTGTTAAATAATGATTGTAAGTAAACATGTTAGAAACAAAATTTTCGGTAAGGTTTAAGGTAGAGAGAGAGATCATCAAACCAAGCTTTTTTATGTTACAATTGTTTAAAAACTGATCTTGTGTGTTTTTCAGGTTAAAATTCAGTGCTTGACAACAATTAGAAAATACAGGTCTGTTGTTTATGAAATAACTTTATTCTGTTTTAAATCAATGTATGCTTATGATCATGAAATATGCACTCATTCTTAAGGGATAAGCACGGGACGGAAGCAAATTCATATGTGGAGGAAATGAGTGTTGGCTATGATGATAAGGACTATACAACCGATGTATCTGATAATACATTCAACAGGACCAGAGGATCTTCACACTGTGACCAATTGGACAAAACATATCATCGAGAACTTAGCTGTAAGGTATGAAGATTGTTTAGCTAACTCTAATGTAATCAGCCTTATATATGTACCTGCCATTATCATGTGCTTCAGTCCGTCAATTTTACAAGAGTGGAATATGTAGTGTTCCTGCTTGACTTGTTAATGAAAAAAAACTCTATCATTTCAGTGAACACGAGTAATATAATTTCAAATGCTTCCATAATTCTTACATTTTCATTTGCTTCTCTTTCCCATTGAAATAACTAGTTTAGAATTTATTTTCTGAATTAAGCCCAGTAGTCTGGCAGTGTGCTGTGGTTCAGACAAGAAACATTAAAAGACTGTTAATTGAATAAAGCAAACCTATAAATTACTTCAAACCAAGATTCAGGAAACATGACACCAACTATTAGCTATTATATTATGAGTAGAGATACTTACTCAAATTTACACTCACCCTGGCACATGCTCCCATGGCCATTTGATAACACCCCGGTCCCACTGTAACAACTTTTTTTACTGGTACAAATTGTGTACATACATAGTCATATTCTTTTACTGTAGTTTAAGCAGCTTTACATTTAATTTTTTCTTAGTTCCTCTAGTGGTAAGTTCTAGTTCAAAATATTTGACTTTCTTTCAAGACAATAAGATCACCTTCTGATGTTACAGAGAATAAGTCCATTGGCAAGATGTTCAGACAATGACTTAGACTCTTTGGAGAGTTCCTTTTCCTTTTGGATTGAAAACTTTCCCCAACAAAGTAGTGTCAGCGGATTGAAGAACAATGTGAATGAGAGACAAGATTCACCGTACTCTAAAAATGGCCCCAATCCTCCTTATGATACCTCCAGATCAATACATTCTTCTTCTACTTCAGCAACCTCAAGTTTAGGTACACAGCTTCAAGATAAAATGGAAGACTTTGACAAAGTTTCACATGCCAGTGACACAAGTTTGACAAGGACTGTTAGTTCATCAAAAGATCTTCTCAGTGCGGCACAAGTTACAATTGAGTTACTTCATGGTGAAGCAAATATGTGGGAAGAAAATGCCAGAAAGCTGATGATTGATGTAGAAAGATTGCAGAAGGATTTATGCAACAAGGCAAAGAATAAAAAAGATCTTGAAATGGAGTTATCAGCATCGCGCAAAGAAAATGATGGGTTGAAGCAAGAAATTGAAAGACTAACCACTATGGGGAAAGAAAATGACAGCAGCAATCTCAAGTTTCAGATAGAAGAGATGGATAATATCATAAAGGAGTTGAAAGATGAGATCAAGTACCAGACAGGACTTAATAATGACTTGGAGATGAAGCTTAAGAAAACACAGGAGTCATACATTGATCTTGTTTTCATTCTCCGGAGATTAGAAAATACAATAGAAAAGCAGAAAGTGGAGATTGCTGATCTATCAATGACTAGTTCCCAGTTTCAAGATGCTGAAGACAGTGAGGAAGAGGAGTTTAGTTTGAGAGAAGAGGTTCTACCAGAGAAAATGACAAAGGAGTTTTGTCACTCAGATGTTAATCTGTGTACTAATGAATATGCAATAAGATGCTTGCATGAAGGGATTGAACTTATGCAGGAGAAACAAACAAATATGGAAAGTACTATCCGGTTTCTGGAGAAAACTCTGGTGGAGAAAGATCAAGAGATGCAAACTGCAAGAAGTTTTATGGCTCAAACTTCGGAAGAAAATGAGGAAAAATGGAGGAATAGGCTGTTTGAGAAAGGGAAACAAATAATCGACTTAGAAAAGAAGTTATCTGATGGTGTTCATGCTTTTAGCAATGAAATTATAGCTTTGACACAAAGGGTGCAAGATCTTGAAGCTGAAATTTGTGAGAAGCATGGAGAATCCAGAAAGGATGTTATCATGTCTGGTTCCTTTTCTTCTAACTTTTCACTGTTTGAATCTGATACTGCTATCAACATCACTCAAGTGTTCCTTGAGTTATATAAGCAACTTCAGCTTTCAGTAGAAAACCTGAAGGGTCAAGATTCTTTTCCATGTCAAAAGGAATTCATCAATAAATCAGAGCTTTCAAAAGATGGAGGTGAAATAGATTTAAAGGAATTGACTGAGGCAATCCTGTGCACCATTATCCTGTTAAGGAAGTTAGTTGAAACAAAGGCTACTGCCTTTGAGTATGAGATTAATTCTCATAATGAGTTGATCAGGAAAACAATCAGAAATGATAATGAAGAAACAGGTTTCATTCTAAAGGAAAATATATTTTTTATTTCTAGTCAGGAATTGAGAAATCTACATGCACATTTGGTATCTGAGTTCACATCTCTGATTAAAAATCAACAGGTTGAATCTGAAGAGACCAACAAGCTAGAACCAGAAACTCAAGTTACTCATCTGCAATCTAAAAGTGCTTCTAATTGCTCAACTGATTCCCAGGTTCTGGTCAATAAAAATGATGGAAAAAAATTATCTGAGTTGGAAAGTTCAGATGATGAACAAGATGCTTTGTTTGGGCTAGAAGCAGAAAATGTGAAGTTATCAGAACGGATATTTTGGTTGGAAGCTGAAATGAAACATTTGAATGAAGAAAAGGAGTCAACTCGTTTGGTGTTGGAGAATTCTGAAACTGTTGTCATAAATCTCCAGGCTGAGATCAGGAAATTGGAACATGAAGATGAGAGCATGCAGAAAAAATGGTTAGGAGCTGAAGAGGAACGCAGTTTTCTGAAAGTAGACAACTTAAAATTACAGTCTACAAATGAAAAATTGATTGAAGAATCTGAAAATCTTGAGACAGCAAATGGTGATTTAAGAATGCAAAACTTGGAGTTGCATAACCAATGCACAATGTTGGAATCTAAACTAGGGAAATCACAAATTGCATTTCTTGGTATGCTGAAACAAGTTGAAGACTTGGAACACAAATTTACTTCAATGCTGGAAGAAGTTGCTTTGAAAGAAAAAACCATAAATGCAGACCTAGATGCACTTGTTCAGAAAAGCAAAAAGCAAAATGAAAGGTTAGCTTCTAATATTGTACTCTTGGTCTGTTATTTATGTGCAGATAAAGCTATGCTTCAAGCTGCTCTTCAGGAAGAGCAGGAGAAAGTAAAGCTATATGAAACCAAGTTTGATAATCTTCAAGCAGAATGTGAAGTAAAGGTGCAAAATTATACACAAGGGCTTGCTGCTACCAGGGCTAACCATGAAACTCTGATGGTTAATCATGAAAAAGTAGTTGTTTTGTTGGAAAATGTCAAATCAAATGAAGAGAAACTGAAGAGCACTGTTAGAAGGCTTGAGGTAGTGCTGAAAACCTCTGAACTTGAGAGGCTACAAGCAACAGAAGAAATTTCAATACTAGAAGTTCAACTACAGAAAACAGAAATGCTTCAAGATGAAGTTTTTGTCCTTAAGAGATCAATAAATGAAGCAGAAATTGAATACAGAAGACTGGAAGCTTCATATCAAATGCTATCTCTAGAGCATGAAGAGCTGAAGGCTGAAAATTTATCTTATGTTCGAAATATCTCAACCATTGAGAAACTTATATCAGAATTGGAGGAGTGCAAGCTTAGTAAAGTTGAGCTAGAGGAAAAAATTTTGCGGCTGGAATGGGATCTAACCACAAAAGAAGCTTCTTGTCGCAATAATGTTCAGCTAAGGTATGAACTTGCCCAAATGAGGAGAGCAAACGGTGAGCTACATAGGAAGAAAGATTCTCCCCTGGAAGAGAATGAAGAGTACCAGAAGAAAGTTAAAGCTGTTGAAGAAAAGCTGAAACAAAAGGAAGAGGTAAAACATGACCAACATAATGCCAAAGATTCAAGTACTTCTACTGCTTCTCAACATGATTTAAAGCTCTTCCAGGTATGTACAAGTAAATTATCCTTAATTTTCTGTTGATCTATTCAAATTGGCACCAAAAGACAAAGGGGTACATAACTTAGGCTTCCACTTGCAGAAAGAGGACAATTGCAGCAGTATCAAATCAAGTGAGAGACCATCATTATTGCCACATCCTTCCAATGGTACTCACAACATGCTTAAGACAGACCAATATCCCAAGCTGGTGTAACTACTGTTTACACTGACATCAGTTTCTTTGTTCCTTGTTTGTTCTAATGTACAAGACTACAAGTAATAGGAATGTGACTGATTTAAGCTTTTATTAAACTTGACGTGTCTTCTAGGTTAATCTCACATACTATGATTCTAGGAATTTCCAAGTCATAGAACCTGATTTCTCATCAAAGATCAAATTTCTTGAGAAATAAATTGTGGATGCACTGAGCGAAAATGGTGGTCTTGCGTGTCCATAAGTTTGTGTGGTTTTGCATCTCAAATTTTTTCCCGTTTTCATATTTTGCAATTTAATCAATTACATATAGCTCATGATGTCAGTCTTCCTCATCATAACTTCTCGCACATCTCAATTGCTGATTCATGGGTTCTGTTGGGGGCAATATAACATCCCCCACCTTCAATCTATTTGGGGAGTAGCATGCACATCCTCATCTTTTGCATACATGCATAAATACTTAAAATTAGGAGAGAGAAAAATTCACAGAAATCTAACACAAGGTTTAATGTGGTAACATGCCTAAATCTATGAATGAAACGAGTCTAATTTAATAAGAAAACAAGTCTAGCCAGCCTACATAGCACCTTCTTTTCTCTTCCTTGATTTAAGTAAAAAAGTTTAGTAAAAAATGGTCTGAAAGATATCCATATCTATGTACATTTTCCTTTGTGTTTTATTTGTATTCAACAATCATTTCCCTATTGCCTTGTTAAAGGATCTTTAGAAGAATAATAAGTGCCACGTTGGCATTTACTTTGCCTCTGAGTATGTGGAATGAAATATTTTTGGAATTGATATAACTTAGAAAAAAGATTCTTTGAAGAGTCATAAAATCCCTTGTGTCTCCCAAATTCCTTCCGGCTCTTATAGATTTGGATTTGGCTCCTTTAAAGTGAGTGGAGATCTAAAGTGAGAAAGTAAATAGCTATCCACCAGCTATTTGATTAATTACATAGAAATCCCAACCTACTAAATAATCTAAGGATAAATAATCTCTTACTTTCTCGCTTCTACTCACTTTGGAGGAGCAAAATCCAATAGATTTCCCCTTTAGACCAACAATCTTCTCTCCTTTAATTGCCTCAGCTTAATTCTTGCGTCTAAAATTATTGTTATCACCAAAACAACAGGCTAAGTGTGCTAACTCACTCTAATATGACGTAATCCTTAAAAATCCTTTTACCAATGTTATTAAATACTTGCTCACGAAATTAGGGATTCCGATTACCCGGAGTCAAACCTCTCTATCTCTCTCCACTTACATTTTTGTTTATTTTTTAGAAAAAATAAATCAAAAGTCATGAGGGTGAATGTAAGGAATCCAATGGCCTATATTGGAGTGACCGCAGTCAATCCAGATCTCGAAATTAGCTTTAGCATAGGTAGCAACCAACTAAATAGTTTTATCACTTTTATGTGTACTTATATATTGTCAACAATGTCAAGGGAAGTCAAATGTCATTATACATTTCAACTTTGGTAGTTCCGACATTTTTATTTTTTTATTTCTTCCACATTTTGTGTTTATTTATTGCAATAGAAAATCGATCAATAATCTAATTGACAGTACTTAAAAGTGAACTTTGGAGAGTGGCGTATGTTATGGGGTATCCAGGTTCCAAATCATGTCAAACTCTTTGTTTGGAGAGCTTGTAGAGATGTTTTGTCAACCCGTAGTAAACTTCAAAGTAAGCAAATTCAGTGCCCTCTTATTTGTAGTTTATGTAATAATCACATTGAAAATTGTTGGCATATTTTATTAACTGGCATGGAGAATAGATTGTTTGGCAGGAAGCTAGATTATGGAATTTTATTGAGCCACAGCTTGATCACGCTGAATCTTTTAGTGAGCTTTTTTCCGACTTTGCATTGCTTTTAACAAGGACCAAAGGAGCTTATTTTGTATAGTTCTATGCAGTTTATGGAAGAGAAGGAATGACAAATTATGGGAAGGAAAGGAGCTTGGCTACAAGCAGTTTATGTGTCGTGTAGAGATGGCAATTTAGACCCTATCCGCTGGGTACCCGCGAAAAATATCCACGATGGGTAGGATAAATACTCGTTTTATGGTTATGAATTCGGGTATGGGTAATTGCCCGTAAATTTGAATGGGTATGGATGCGGGTTCCCACACCCGCATATATATATAATTATAATTATAATTGCATATAAATGTTTAAGAATATAATTAATCTAAAAGTATCAAACCTAGATAGTTCATTAGTGTTTTTCTTTTTCTGGTTGAACTCTTCAACCGTTCTTCCTCGAACCAGCACCAACATCATTCTTCCTCATGTCAGCGCCATTTTGGATGTTTATTTTGATATTTACTCGTTTTGGATGTTTTACATGTTTTTACTTAATTAAATACTTTGTTTTATAATGTTTTATGAGTAGATTTGAAAGATTTTCGGATGGTTTTTTAATTGAGTTATAATGATATTTTTGTTATTTATTGCTTTTTCTTATTTAAAGTGCGGGTATGAGTACTTAGGTATCCAAAGGGTACGGATACGAGCATTAAAGTTGCTATCCACGCGGATATAGGTATGGGTATGTGTATTTTTTTCAAGTGCAGATATGGGAGCGAGTACTATAGTATCCCAACCAGACCCTACCCATTGCCATCCCTAGTGTCGTGCAAAGGAGACCCTCCATGTGTGGCCATGGGCTAGGAAAACCAAAGGCTATAGTCGGCCACATGATAGTGTTCCATCGCCTGTTTTATGATTGCCTCCGCCAACTGGGTCCTTGAAATGCAATGTGAACGCATCTTTTTGGGATAGCCAAGGTCTCACAGGGTTTGGTTTCTGTTTGAGGGATGATCATGGAGCACTTATTACTGCTTGAACTCAATGGTTAGCTCCAAAGTTGCAAGTGTTCAAAGGAGATGCTTATGGTCTTATGCTTGCCATGCAATGGGTGGCTTCTTTGGGTTTCAACAACGTTTTCTTTGATTTGGATAATAAGTCATTGTTGACAACCTGTATTGTACACATGCAAATTTGTCCCTTTACGGAGCTGTTCTATCTAGTTGTAGGCAATTACTTTTTCTTTATCCAAACTTCCAAGTTAAATTTAGTAGGAGACAAGCAAACGTAACGGCACATTACCTTGCAAGGGTAGCTATATAATGCTAGTCTCCATGATTTTAATTCAGTCCATGCTTGTATTGAACGTATTATTATTAATGAAATGAAGTAAGCTTGTTTGATTTATAAAAAAAATTGACAGTACTTAAATTACTACAAACTTTAAGCAGACGTTAGGGACTATCAAGTTTAACATAAAAGCAACGAATGAATTGCTATAATCAATTGACCTAACAGCAAGATAGAGTAAACTAGATTTGAGACAAGAACAGCGTATCAACATTTCTTCAAAATTGAAATGAACAAATACATCTACTTGAAGGGGAGAGAGGAATAAGAAAGCACCAAAATACCTATAATATTTGGACTTTTATTATAAGTTTTATATAATTTTTATTATACTAATTTTTTTTTACGCTATAAATCTTTGGAATGTAATTCCTATAATTACTAAGATTGTAAGATATAGAAATGTACATAAAATGAATTAACCATTTAAACAGATAAAGAAACCAAAATCATATGAAACTGAACACCTGTTGTTTTATTGTTAAAATGGTAGGAAATACGCTACCACTCCGATACCTGGAATAACATGGGTGAACCCACCCTAAGTGATTCATTTTGCATAAGACGGAAATCGAACCAGAGACCTCTTATTGGAGAGTATCTCTATACACACCAGAACCATTTGAAAATTATATCTTAGTATATGAGAAGAAATAAGCAATTCCTATTGGTGATTATTTGAGCCCAAATATTATAGGTAACATATGACCAATTCCTTTAATTGGAATTTTCTATTTATCTACAGACACAACCTCATTATTTTCAGAAAAAACAAAACATTAGATTTATGAGGAGTTGGGAAAAGCTTATACAGAACTTATAAGAATAATTTATGGAAATAAACTTATATAAATAGTTTATGATCTTCCTATAAGCTCTTTTTAGCTTATTTCCATAAGATTGTCAGAGAAGCTTATGCAAATAATCTGTTTTTAACTTATTTGAAAAAGAGCTTATTGAATAAGTGCTTAATTAAGCTATTTACCCAAACGCACCCTTAGACCCATAAAAAAGGGAGAAGAAGATTTAGAAAGAATAATCAAGCCAACTACTTACGAAAGAATGATGAATCAACAGCGCCATTTGCTAATCCAATTATACCATTCGTGGAGTTCCATATATAATCAGAAGAACAAAGGCAACTACTGAACATTATAAATAGGAACCTCGGGACTTCCAGAACTGAGATTAACTCCCTCGGATCATAACACTATATCTTTTCTAATTTTCTTCTTTTCCATGCCCTTTTAACTTCCTTTTTACAGTATGGAATATGCTCGGACCACCTCAACAATTGGTGCTCGGCATAAAGGACACTTACCTCCACCACGAACTAACTCATTGGCACATTTTGAACAAGTGCACATGTGCCCGCATCTGTTAGAAATCAAGATTTGGAGAGAGGAAGAAACAAATCAAGAGATAAAACCATTGTTCAGAAGAAATCATCAATGAGTAAATTACAGACCCCTATATGTAAAACAGAGGCTTGTGATTTATCATCAGTACAAAGTATGTTATGTATAACGTATAAATAAATAAATACCTGTACAAAAGTGAATCGATATGGTTATCACAACAAACACAGCAAGTTCCTTTCTTCACATGCCCCCATTTTGACCCATCATCAGATGTCTCAGCACCCAATCCTACAATACAAATTAATTATAATATGAACAACAAAGATTAAAGAAAGATAAACAGAAATACTTAACATTTAAATAAATGCAACCAAAACAGCTTCATTGTAATCGAAAGCATACACATTCCTTCCTACAAAGCACAAGACACATGACAAATGACTACATTGAGAGGAAAGAGGGAAAAACATGAACCGTTTCCGCCAACTGAGCGGTTCAGTGCTGCAGAGACTTCCTGTCTGACAGAGCGTTGCAACTCCAGCTGCATATCCATGCAGGCCTCCAACATCCTCTGCACGTGATTCATGCCTTGCTGAAGTCTTGCCATATCAGATCTTAAATCATTCATTATTTCCCATTCCTGCTCCCAATCAGCATCCAAAAGCAGTACTTTAGCAAAGGATTTTAATAAAAATATAGTCTGAGGGCATATTAAGGGCACATGTCACATGTAAGTATGAAAAGGATACAAGATCACAAATGATAGAGTAGTTAGAGCTTCAAAGCTATACTTAAAAATTCTCATTTTACTAATTTATTAGATGGAAATCGGAGCTACTAGAATATATTATGAAATATATTCACAATTGTTTAGCATGGTAGTAAATAGTAATCAACACACAAGATATAATGAAGGGGGCTTGATTAACATCCTAAAACCAATCAAATTTAATAGCTTTCTAACTTCAATAGGTACCTTAGTAGTAACTACAGATGATTTTGCATAGAAGCCTAAATTAAATGCATGTCAATGAATGATGGAAAGAAGCAACATACTACGTCCTACATGGAACTCATCGGTAAAATTTTGTCGAGGATTCAAAATAGATGTACATAAGGCATTTAGAACATGCTTACTATTTCAGAACGATGCATGCTATGGCGAGACCATCCAGTTTGATGCAAATCCTGGTGCCACAGTGGTTGTGGTGGAGGTACTGGTGGAGAAGGCAACACAAGTGAAGGTCTGTTAATGGCTTCATGCTGACCCTCAACACGTTCATCACCTTGCTGATCAGGGTCCTGTTCAGGTGAGGCAGGAGTTGGTGTTGGCAAGTTTCTGTGCAAATCCCAGTTAATCGGTGCACGACCTTGCCTTTCCACATATGACTGTATTAGTTGGTCTAAACTTTCTCGGAAACCACTACGAAGAAGGTTAGAAACACTTCTCCTGAAACACAAATATAAAAATCCATAACCATCATAAGCCTTGGTGCCTAGAAGAAATTAAAGCCAATTAATGAAGTATAAAACCATGGTCTGTACAATTCTCAACATATAAATGGCCTGCTTGTTTAGATTTTGGAAAGGGTTACACATCCATATGCAAAACACTTTTGCAAGAAGCTCCTTTTTACTTCCGTCTCCCCGACACCCTTTAGTATTGGGATAAATGTAATCCAAACTGGCAAAAAGCCTTCTGAGGCAAAAGATCCAAAAGGGAAAAATTACCTGCTCAGAAGTTCTCTAAGCTCCATGCTGTACACATTATCATCATCAGGAGGATGAAATCTATTGAATCTTCTAAAAGGAACACCACGACGATTCGTCGAAGCTCCAGAAGGTCCTTCAGACCAATTACCAACAGCTTCCCTTGTACTATCCTCATGCCAAATTCTTTGAGCCTCTCGTGGATGAGGGTCTTCCCTAGCTAAATTTCTGGGAGTTTCCTCTGGCCAATCACTGACTGCCCTTTCATCTCTTAACTGATTGAATGGACCATAAGTTCCCTGTTGCCAGTTTCGTCCCCCATCTTCAGCAACTTGTTCCTGCCAATTCCCTCCTTGATTACTAGCTTCATGCCAACTAATACTCTCATTTGTGCTGCTCTCCAAAGCTCCTGTTTGATTAGGCAACTGAAGCACATCAGATTCCAGGCTCCTAATCTGCTCTTGGTCATAATTTTCTTCTTGGACATCTATCAGATTGTTTGCTTGGTTCTCATCGTTTCTTGTTTCACTAATGTTACTATTAGATGTGGCTTCAGGATTGGTGCCTGTTTGACCGCGAACAATATTTTCTAATCTTGAGCGAAACCCCTCCCTGAATTACACCATAGAATTGTCAACACATGCTATTACACCATAGAATTGTCAACACATGCAATCAACTAGCTCATAACAAGTTGTACTCAACAATAATCATTGACAGGTCATATTTGAGTAAATGCATCTATGTAGTTAATAGCGCGCTATAGCGGCATAGCGGAGCGGAGCAGCCCTTGGCCACTACAGTGCTCAAATAGCGCAGCATTTTTCTAGTAGTGGCAATAGCAGCCGCTATAGCAGCTGGAATAGTGGCAACAGCGGCCGCTCCAACAAAGTGTGTTAAGAACCCATTTTTACCCCTCCTCAAATGGGCATCTAACAGTCATATTTGGGGGTATTGTCGGTCTTTCAAACCTAGGTTAAATAATTTTCACCTCTACCTCCTTTATATTTGATAGTTTTTTTTTTTTACTTTTGTTGTTATTGACATGAAGAATATAACTTGTGCTTATTAATCATGAGTTTGTGTTTGCAACTTTGGGTAATCTGTTATGTTTTAGCATTTAAATGTGTATATTTAATTGTTTATCTTGTGTGTATATACCTTGCAATAGCGGCCACCCCGTTCCCACTATCCTGCTATAGCGGATTCAGGGGTCGGCCGCTATGCGCCGTTATCCGGGATTGATAACTATGAATGCAATATCATAAACACATTTATTATAGACGTATATGATAGCTATGTAAAAAAATTTAAAAATAAAACTTTTATAAAGAACAAAAAGCAGAAGAAAAGAAACAAGCCAATCTGACAGTGACACACTAAGTATAACACTGTGTCTTGTTGAACTGCAGTGCATAAAGTTACAGAGCTCACTACATATTAAAGAAGAAATTTATGAGTAAAAGCCAAAGTGCTAATGAACGTAGATCAGTGTTGTTAAATAGCGGCCATGGCGGCGTCATTCCGCCATGGCGTGGCGGATTTTGTGCCAGCCGCCATAAGCAATTTTTGAAGCACCACCCGCCATGGCGGCGCCATAGGTCGCAATCCCATGTTTATATGGCGGAATTTTGGCCATCCGCCATAAACCGCAATCTGCCATTGACAACATTGACGTAGATAAAGGGAAAAATATTATAACAAATAACAAATTAATTATACCAAATATTTCATTTATAATGCAACTACAGAAGAAATTATCCTACCATAACAACCAGTAACACTTTGTATCACTGAGAACAAAACGCCAATTTTTATTCCAAAAACAAAGTGAAAGAGAACATTAGAACCAGTGATAAACAAGTAGCTAAACTAACAATACTCTTCCCCATACCAAGGCTTTTTATGCATTAAATAATGAAGTCAAATGAAAATCCACCACTGTGCATAAAAGTTATAACTATTATACAAAACACAAGTCAAATGAAAATCCAACAATGTGAAAATAAGTTAATGCACCTTGACACAGATGTTAGAGCATCTCAACCACTTTCTTTTTTTTAATTTTTATACCAAAAGTTCCAATATATGAGTTTTAGACAGAAGAGGCACCCACACCATGGGTTTAAAGAGAAAATTCAATTTTATTTAAATTAAAGGATAAGATGGTATGGCAATTTTATTTCGTATCTTAGTGATGCCAAAGAGATGAAATCCAAGTTTTTCCATAATATTGATGCTTAGATTCTAAAAATAAAGGAGACAAAAATTAAAATCCTAATTAGATAGAGCAAATAATGGAGTGACAAGAACGTTAAATCTTAAATTTCATACCTTAAACCAGAGACTGTGTGCCGCTGTCTTAACTGAACTAATTCACTTGCAGCCATAGAAGGAGGCCTCTCATCTTCAATAGTTCTTTCATTTCGGAGGAATCTACCTCTGAGCAACGACTGAAAAGGTAATTTTGTGTAAATAGTCAATTTAAAACCAGATATACGTGTTGAAAAATGTAAAAAAACAAACAAGTGTGATGCATATAAATATCTTGTAGTCACATGATTTATTAAGTTTCTAGAGAGAAAGTAATAAAAAAGAAGAAAAGGAATCAAGTGATGAAATCAGATTGAAACAAGAAGCAATTGCTTTCATGTAACAATGAAAGGAGGTCTCTTTTAATAAACAAATTATAGAACAACAATTTTGTCCATTATCCACTACAACCAACTACAACGATTAACAGTACAAAAAGGAATCTAATATAAAATTTTGTTGTTCCTTATTTCTAGTATTCCTTTCTAGGAAATGGTTTGGTAATCTAGAGCATAGAAATACCTGCTGAATAATATTCCAAAAAGGTCATGCATTAGGCTAGAAAATAACAACCCAGCAATAGTTTAAATTTATAGTGCAATAAAAAATCAGTCACTCTAGGAAGATGATCTGTAGTGATCCAAATAATAATCACACTTGCTTCTTAAGGAAGGTAACCATAGTAATTTTCAAGCCAATAATACATGGTTGTTCTCAATTTATAAAAGGTCAATTCAGTGAAACAAATTAGAGAATAGAAACAACACATATTATATATAGTTTCCACCATATGCAATAACCTTAAAACTGGAGCTAATAAGAATCTATAACTATATCAAAAGAGGGAAAAGAAACAATCGATACCAGATGCATCAGAGAACACAAGTAAACACATGCAGATTATTTAATATTATGACAAAACACAATGCAAAGTATAAATTCAGACCGTAATACAAATTACTGGAGCCTTGAATTAAATTTGAGTTCTAGTATGACTTACTTTCATAATCAACTCAGATTTTCAATTAAGTGAAGACACCATGACTAAGAGAACCATAAATTCCAATGGAATTCTAATAGAGTAGGGTAACTAACAGACCTGAATGCGGTTGCGATGAGCAAAATCAGTAACAGCTCGGTGCTCCAACAAGCCCTGAAGCTCTCTTTGTCTTTCCCTTTCTATCCTCACAAGCAAATCAACTAGAGCCTGTCTTCCACGCAACCTCAACATGTCCCGGCGAACATGCTCTGGCTGGCCATCATCATGATCAGCAATCACATCACGCACTCCATCAACTTCAGCACCATCACTTGCTTGAGTATCCCTCCGGCTCCCACGTGATCCTCTCTGCTGGCTAGTCATTTGCACCCATTCCCTGACAATTCTTACCCTCTCACGCTCTGTTTCTCCAAGCCATTCTGCTCTACGGTTATTGTTTCTCTGACTCACATTAGATGAATGGTCACTAATACCACTTTCCATCCATCCCCGAACAATCTGTCTAACTCTCTCCCTCTCAACTTCGCCAAGATCAGGAGATTGCTCCCTGCTAGACCCATTACGATCCCCTTGTGCATTCCGTTGTCCAATGTGATCGTGTGACCAAGTACCGTAATCATTTTCACTTTCACTTGCATCCCCCAAACTTCCTTGATTCTCACTGCCTCGACTGTCAGACATGGTACTTGACACATTGGTATTAGACTCAGAACTCCTTTGCTGCTGCAACCTTTCCCGCATCCTTTCACGTGCCCGATTCAATACATGCTCATCCTCCAATTCACGCCACATCTGCAAAATGGCGGATGCCTGAGTGCTGGGCCGTTCCACAGCCCCCTCCTGTCCAGAGGTTGGAGACTGGGATCCCCTCAGAAAAGAGGAGTCCAACATCGAGACTGTGTGTAATCCTGCGAGCGCCATCAACTCAGATTCCCGATTCCTCCTCTCAATAGTAGTTATCATCTCCTGCGCCTGTCGGGCAGCCCATCTACTCAAAATCCGTGAATGGCGCCTCCGCTCAGCTGATGACTCTGCCAAATCATTCCCTTCAAGATCAGACCTCCTCCTCCTCCGAACCAGCTGATCACCCACCTCATCCTCATCATCCGGAGTGTGAGAGGAACTACATGAAGCAAATGACATACAATCATCCAAATGACCACGCATAAATTCCTCCAGTCCACACTCAAACTCGGCATGGGCCTCAGCAGGTTCAGGCTTCTGCTGCAGCGGCTGAAAATCTGTCATCCTCACAGAATCTCTACCCTCCTCACCACTACACTATAGAACCCAACCCAACCCAACCTCTCTATCCCTCTATCAACCAAACCAACAAGCATAAATACACATCAAACCTCCATTGCTAAGCCTAAAATAAACACAACCCAGTTGTTAAACCACCATTTCAATCTCTCGAAAACCGAAAAGGAAAACAAAAAAGAAAAAAGAGAATCCTAATCTGTGAGTCAAACCCATGAGGAAATAGGGTGAAAACAAAATAAGGGGTCTCCCCAATAAAATCAAAATTCAAAGCCCCACCACCATACATGCCACCTGATAAACAATACGAGTCAAAATCAACATACAAAACAAACAAAAATTCAAATAAAACAAAAGAAATTTGTTAAAACCAAACGCTGAATCCAAATGTTCAAATCAAAATTGGAATCACAGAAAAAAGGAATGGGGATGATGGCGTCGAAATCAAACTAGAGCGAGAAATGGAAGATTGATCGCAGTTGAAGAGGTACGTACGTACCTGGGAGGCTGTGTTGTGTGATGTATGGAAAGCCCTAGAATTTCGTTGCAATGGAGGAAAATTAGGAATTTAAGAGAGAAAGTGGTAAGAAAATTGTACAAGGAAGACGCAGAAAGAGAGAGAGAGATGGAAGTGCGTATGATGGGAGAATTTTATAAATTATCACAGAGGAGAGAGAAAGTTAGCGGAGAGAGAAAGAGTGATCTTAATCCATCCTTAGCACAAATGTGTTTTTTCATCAACCATTTTTGGAAAATATTTGGGAATAATCCAAAAAAAAATTATTTTCCTAAATATCTCCTTTTTTTCATTATATACATAAATATTTCTTTTTTTTCCCTCACTTTTTCCTCTTTCTATTCACGACTTCCCACTTTCTGCTTTTTAATTTTTTTCTTTTTATGTTGAGAAATCGGGTTTGGTGAAACCTACTTCTCGATAGACTTTTAAAATAAATTTGCATTTGATAGGTAGGAAGTCGGGTTCTGTGGACTTCTTATAGGGAATTTTTTTTTCGAATTTTTTTAAAAAATACGAATTTTTTGGTTTCTTTTTATTTTTTTGGATTTTTATTTAAATTTAATTGATTTTAGAGTTTAAAAATGTGTGATTAATTTTTTAATTAACTAATAGTGTTGGATGTTAATTATATAATATCAATAATCGTTTTATGATTTCAATATTTAATTTTATGAAATTTTAATAAAATTTAAAGATTTGTAGGGTTTAAAAATGTGTGATTAAATTTTTTTAATTAAGTAATTGTATTGGTTGTTAATTATATGATAACAGTAATCAATAATGCGATAATAAACATCAATTAAAATTTATAACAAGAAACTATTACAAAAACTCGTACACTGAAATTGATAGTGTCTGATTTCTACGCTATGGTTGCGTAGAAGTTCCAGCATGGTGAGAACATTTCTTCCTTGTATGCCCTGGTTGTCGACAAAGTCCACAACATTTTGGGTGACTCCTTTCTCTGAGGTCCATCTCAGTACGAATGCGAGTAGACTATGGACGACCACGTGGATTTCTTCGCATGGCAGGATTGTGGCACACCTCAACTCCATCATAATGTGGCCAATAAGCTTCGTTGGGTACCACGCCAAATTCTTTGTTGTAAACATTGAATGCGAACTGCAATTTGTATTTATCAGCCATATACGACATGTAGTCATGAAAAACAGACGAACAAGCAGCGATGACATGTGAGCATGGGAGGTGTAATGCCTGGAATTTTCCACAGTCACACCACTTTTTAAGTAGTTTCACCCTAAATCTCCCTGCAGGTCGGCCTTCGCGTGGTTATATTGGTTCCTGGACCGAGAAAACTTGCTTGTCCCTATGAAAAGTAATGACTTTGTGAGAGTTGGATGCGGCTCGTTCTTCGTCAATGGCCTTAGTGAGAATCTCGGTATAAACACAGCCGGATCTGATCATTGCCTGCAGTTTCTCTCCCTTCTTGACGAAGTGACTAACCAACCTATAATAGGTTGTTTGGACTATCGCAGTGATTGGTAGATTTCGTGTCCCCTTGAGTACGCCGTTGATGGACTCAGCAAGATTGGTTGTCATGTGTCCCCAACGCTTCCCCTGATCCCATGCTTGAGTCCATTTTTCCTTCGGGATACTGTCTAACCACCTCGCGGCCTCTGCGTTTTCTTCTTTGACAACATTATAGTAATAATTGAACGTCGGATATGACGTGGCGTATCCTGAAGAGGCAGAATAAACTAAGTTCCAAATTGATATGAAGAGAAAAGAAACAAAAATTAATAATAATATAAATGAATGCACTACCAATCCATATTAACAACTTGCTTTCGCATATCCGCATTCTTGAATTGCCTCATGAAATTTTGGGCTATGTGTCGAATGCAATAAACATGCGACCATCCACTGTTTACTTGCCGAAAGGCACTTTTAATTGATTCGTGCCTATCCGAAATCAAGCAAAAGTCAGGTTGGGGTGTGACGTGCCCTCTCAAGTTTCGGAGAAAGAAATACCAGGCGTTCGCCGTCTCACCCTCGACTATGGCGAAAGATATTGTAGAGCATACATTTTACGCTTGATCGGGGGGTCTTGATGCCTGACAAATCTAGTAATAGAGTTCACCTGATGTATCTTCCACTGTTGGAAGATCTCCAGCGTGCTAGGCGCTATAGCTGGGGTTCAGCTTATTTGGCAAATCTGTATAGGAAAATGTGTCGTGCATCTGCACCGGCTTATTCCTGTATGGGTGGATGCGTATTGTTGCTACAATCTTGGGTATGGTACCGCATGCCATTCCTTGCACCACGGTGCAACCGCGAACCATCGTTTCCACTAGCACAACGGTATGTACAGAATCTTCATAGTAGCTATAAAACCCTTACATATATGCTTATTAAACTGACCTTATAATGTATTTTACTAGATGGGGTGGCGGGAGATTGCAGTACATCGGAACTCCGCGGGGCGACATTACGGGATATAGATCGAGGATCGATCATGTGGAAAGTAACCAGCTTAAGTGGTTGCCATACAGAGAACTTCAACACTGCCTTCCACAGGAAGCATACCGGGAATCCAGATTGTGGACATCCTGTACCGCTTTGATATGTTTCTACATTATAGAATGGCATCAAATGGACAGGGTGAAGCTTCAGTTTGGCCTTTGGCAGGAAATACTGGGTGCACCTGAAAATATGGATGAACTCCACTACTCAGACATGCGAGGCAATCACATTGAAAACTGGAAGGAAAAACATGCATACTGGATCCAGTTTTGGAAGGAACGTCGAGATCGCGTCATTCGGGGGAACCCGATACCTGGTTATGTGTCTCATACGGAGCAATATATTACGTGGTTTAGACAAAACTCAAGACCATACTTGTCTGTTCCATAACAATTGCAAGACCCACGAGATGATGTTCAACACCATCCGAATGTTGGACCCAGTATGACCACCCAAGAGCGTGCCCGGCGTAATGCACGTCGCCAACCTAGCCCCCCAGTTGCCATGGAAAATGATGGCCCCAATCGCTTCGGCATTCATTTGCTTATACCCCTACACAACAAGAGGCGCCCCTACCGCCTAGACATTCATTTGCTTATACCCTTACACAACAAGAGGCTTCCCCACACTTTGACCAAGGTCGACACTCTTTCGCATCCAGCGAAGGAGATTTTTTGAGCAATCTGTTTGGCGCAGACTTCGGAACGCCACAGTCGGCTGCTGCATACATGCAAAGTATATACCCGTTTGGTGTTCCATCATTCCTAAACCAGGTGACCGTTAGTTATTCAACGCCTCCCGCGAATCTGAATCTGAATGAGGCTCTGCAGCAACCCGAGCAACCTGCTACAGTTGATGAGGAACAGTTAGATCGATCCCGTCCATGCCGTAATCGACGACCTCAACGATGTGGGACTGGACACCATTTAGGAGATTAATTTTGTGTACTTGTCATCCCCGTTTTTTTTAATAAGTAATGATATCATATTTTTTTTAGCTTTTTCTATACTTAATTTTAATTCATGTATTTTAATAATATTATTGATTATATTAATCATATAGGGTTGCATAATATTATCCATTGAACCCTAACCCTAAAAATGTTTAATACTTAATTTTAATTCATGTATTTTAAATTGATGTTTATTATCGCATTATTGATTACTGTTATCATATAATTAACAACCAATACAATTACTTAATTAAAAAAAATTTAATCACACATTTTTAAACCCTAAAAATCTTTAAATTTTATTAAATTTCATAAAATTAAATATTGAAATCATAAAACGATTATTGATATCATATAATTAACATCCAATGCTATTAGTTAATTAAAAAATTAATCACACATTTTTAAACTCTAAAACCAATTAAATTTTAATAAAAATCCAAAAAAAAAACCAAAAATTTCGTATTTTTTAAAAAAATTCGAAAAAAAAAATTCCCTATAGGAAGTCGGGTTCCTAACTACCAAATGCAAATTTTTTTTAAAAGCCCGTTGAGAAGTCGATTTCACCAAACCCAACTTCTCAACATAAAAAAAAAATTAAAAAGAAGAAAGTGAAAAGTCGTGAATAGAGGGAGGGGAAAGTGAAAGGAAAAAAAGGGGTATTTATGTATATAATGGGGGAAAGGGGGTATTTAGGAGAATAATTTTTTTTTTTTGGGTTATTCCCAAAAATTTTCCACCATTTTATAAGTATTTATTACAAATTATAAATTATAAATTATAACTCTACTCTAAAGTACTTATACATACATATATATATATATATATATATATATATATATATTGTATAAAAAAAGATTTAATTGATATGAACGATCAGTGCAAAAAAATTTTAAATTATCAATCAATCAAAAATTATCAGATAAATTAGAATATTTAACTCTTATCCTAACTATCTTAAAAGTCATTCATATCATAATTTCTTATTAATTGACAATATAAATAATTTTAGAATGACACTATCTAGTAATTAAACTTTTTTTAAAGAGTAAAGACCCAAATTGGTCCTCGATAAAAATCTATAGTGACATTTTAGTCCCTGAGAAATGAAAAATACCAATTTGATCCTCAAGAATATAAAATGCAAGTCAAAATAGTCCTTGATAGGAACTAAAATATCCCTAAAAAGTATCCTAAAAAGGATCAATTTGACCCGCATTTTACATTTTTGAGGACCAAATTGATATTTTTCGACCAAAATGTCACCATGAATTTTTATCGAGGACCAATTTGAACCTTTACCCTTTTTGAAATTATTACTACTCTAATCTCTAATGAGTAAGTAGTAAGGACATACATTGAAGCCTGGCAAAGGTCACGAAATTTCTGGAAGTAATATTTTTTTAAAATTGGAAAATAATTATTTTGGCTATTATTTTCACTATAAAAATTTCAATTTTTATTATATAATTATAATTATAATTATTAATTCTTAATTATTAATTAATAACAAAATTTTCTTTTATTGGAATAAAAAAGCACCAAATTATTTGATTTGAGAGAGAAAATGGAAACAGAGAAATAAAAAGAAAGAAAATGAAAAGAGACAAGATAAAATGGAAATAGTAAGAAATAAAAGTGAATTTAAATGGTTGTTTGATACGAGAGAAACATAACAGAAAATAAAGAGAAAGAAAATGAATGAGACACGTGGCATCATACAATTAGCATAGAAAAAAAGTGTGTTGCGTGACATCACGAAACTACTTCTCCTCATTTTCTTCTCACTTTTGGGAAGAAAAATATTAGGTGGACTCACATCCTTTTTTTCTCTTTCCATTTTCTCTTTCTAATCAAACGGAAGAAAACTAAAATAGAGATAAATAAACACAAGAAGGAGTTTAATTGTGTTTACATAAGTTTTTTTTTTTCGAAAAACAGATGTTTGTTCAAAAAACAAGGAGGCACAAATGCTTGGATGGGTGTAAGGTTTTTCACAACTTGTCTTATATAAGTATTTTGAAACACAACTAAAGAGAGATCTTTTAACAAAGAGAAAATTGATTTATGAAATACATTTTAATCCCAAGTTAGTTTCATAGTTAATTATAAATAATTAATGCTTAAGAGATTAAGAGTTAGGAGAAGATCACACAGACATTTATCATGGTTCACCCTTAACGTTGGACTACGTCTAGTCCTTGGCAGCACCAAATTTTCAGTATAACTGATCAGGTTACAAACACAAGTATTGTTTGCACATATAGGCTATCCAGGCTGAACACGAAAGAACAAGTATTTTTTACACACCTAGCCTCTTCAAGCGCAACAATTATTCTTTTTCCATCTAATAATGCAACACCATTTCCCGAGTGTCACATTCCTGAACGATTATAAGGTCGAAAATAATATTAATGCGGAAAATACGATTTTTTTTTCTTTTCACAATGATGTAATGGGATTAGTAAAGGTAAGTAATAATAAATGAACTTAGATTCACTATACATTTCTAAAAGTCATACTGAATTAAAATACAGAAACAGAAATTGAAATAGTCCTGTATACAGACATAGGTTCAATGCCTAACTGGCAATAAGTATATAATAATTACTAGGAGTCACAGCTCCCAAAAAAGTGCAACAGACACCCGACACAGCCTGGCCAAAAACAAAACGGCAAAAGGAGTCCCCCTCCGGACTCAAAGTATATGCTGGACTGAACCGTCGTCACGTCCATCTGCTCAAGCAGAAACAGCAATATCAGCATAGAAGATATACAAATATGGGTGAGATTCCCGATCATCAACACAACAAAATAACAGAAGTAAAAACGGGACGACTCACCAGTTAACAACGTACCCAACATGCTTACCATAAATCTCAATATAAATCATGTTGAAGAATTAGCAGCATAATATAAGGCATTCTCAAAAACAGAACAGCGATGTACAACAAATAAATGTAATCATCAACAGCCATGCAATGCAATGCAATGTACATGACTCAATGCCATATGCCACAAGGGTAAAACTCTGACCCCCTATTCCATGGAGCTAACAACACATCGGAGAGAGTGAATGGGAGGACATGTTCCGGTTATTGCCAGCCATGAGCAAGATGCTACAATATTCGTAACGTGTATGTATCTGGCTTTACAGAAACACTCTCGACCAAACATGAAAAGTATGACATCTAGTAGAGGATATCAGTGTATTGCCCAGATTCGCCACGACACAGAAGAATCACCAACTGGTCTCATTTCAGCCCTTCCAACCCTGATACCTCCAAAGACCATTTAAGATCATCACCGTAAGATTCGCACCTACATCTAGGTGTAAGCTCAACTCCTAGGCTCAAGGCCTTACAACTCATGCAATGAAATGTCAATGCTTACACAAAGCAGATGAGATAAAGCAATGCCTATCCACCGGATAAACCTCAAGGTTCACTAAGGTTCTCTTCCTTAGGAACTATACGCGTTTTTGTATTACAAAACTTTTATCCACCGGGTAAATCTCGTGATCCCTTTGGAACGATCCAGACTGCTTTCAGAATTGCCGACTGTCCCCACAAACCAACACAGGTCTTTTCAGCGTGCTTTGTCCTCACTCACACGCTTTTTGGGAAACTTCCCAGAAGGTCACCCATCCCACAATTGCTCCAAGTCAAGCACGCTTAACTATGGAGTTCTTATGTTCTAGGCTCCCGAAAAGAAGATGAATCTTGTTGGTATAGGTAGTACCAATCAATTCTTATAAGCATTCCTTCAACTGTACAGTCCATACCTGCACAGCCTCAGGATTCCTTCAACTGTACAGTCTCATACCTGCATAGCCTGAGGGTCTCTCTCGTTCCGGTTATTACAAGACTGAAACAATGGAACGATTGACCTGGATCCGAATCACCGGTCCGTCATCGAACTACTGTTTCAAAACCCAAAACGTTTCATGTTTGTGTTTATGTTTTATAAATTATGTCTCAAGTTCTAAGTATTATGAAGAAGGATTTAGAATCCTCTTAGATAAGTCTTTGATCCTTTCTAAGATATTAAGTCCTTGATTTTCAAATAATGAAATAAGTGTGGATTCACTTAAGTCTTATGAAGTCATTGATGAACTAAGTCATCAATGGTATAGTACATGGTCTTGATCCACCACATACCATACTTAATTACCTCTTGTCTTCAACTCTAAGTTAATTACTTTAACTTAGGTTTTCACGCATAAAGCTTTACGATTAAGGGTTGAAAACTCACTTTGTAAACCAAAACCCTTTTCAATTTGAAAACACATTAATATGAAAGAACTTGTTACTTGAATAAGGTGAAGTACCTTAACTCATTTGAAAAGGCTTTTTCCTTACTAGCTTAATGTAAGACCATATTCTAAGTTAGTGTAAAGGAAATATAATCTCATCTAATCTTCTAACTATGATTCATTTTAATCAAACTTAAGGATAAGGTTCTCTTTATGTTTGAAAATAGAACATTATCTTAACTCTAAGATAAAGGTAATATCTCATTAAAAACTATGCTAAATTTCATGAAATCACTTCATTATTTCTCTTTTTAAAACACTTAGTTAATTATCTAACTTTGGCTAAAGTAAAAAGACATGTTTCACTTTGGTGAAACACTTGAATGTTGAAACTTTATTTGATCTTTGGATCAAAATCACTTATTGTTTTTCTTTGATACATAAGTTATTAAAACACTTTCTTATTCCAAAACTTTGATTGTTCAAAAATAACTCATGTTCTTCCTTTTTTTCCTTACTAAGGCCGCAAGCTTCCACTCAAGGAATGTGAAGATTTGCTTCACCAAATAGACAAATCATAGCTCAAAATGCTCACAATCTTATGACAAACAGCAATCATACATCAGTGCATCATAATCAAGCATAAAAATCCTTACTTGATCTAGAGATCAAAGTATGATTTTTCAACATACATGAAAATATTTTTTGTCCAATCAACATCATCACAAACACCTACTAAACATAGAACCATTATTACAAGTTTTGTTCTCCAAGAGAACTTCACAAACAAAGTGATGAACCCAAACAAAAGGGTTTCACCCAAACAACATAAACAACCATTTTCACCTCCACCAATTTTGGTGTGATGAGGTTCACTCCCCATACCTGTTAGTGAAGTAATCCTCCAGATGAAAGTCGGTTGACCGGTTCGCGAATCTCCCGATTATTCGTCACCAACTACAATCATACAATCAATCAAACATTAACACCCAACAACACAAATTTCCCCTATTTCCATCCACTTAGGGTTTGGCCCCTCTATATCAAAATAAGTTAGAGATGTCCTAAATTTTTTATCTCTTGGATGGATGATCCTTAGATATACCTAACACTAAAACAAGTTTTATTACTCAAAACTTAAATAAAAAACTCAACCTTTTTCAAGCTAGGTGGTTCGGCCACTTTATACCCATATGGGTTAGAGAAAGCTTTTGGTTACATGCTCTTGGATAATGAAATAGAATGATGAAACTAACTCATAGAAATTGATTTGGTATTAATATGATTTTTCTAAACTTTTCTATGAATTTTTGAAGTTATGAATCAAAACTTTGATCTTCATGAATCAAGAGATTCAAGAGATGAAAAAGAAAGATTAAGAGAGTTAGGATGGAGTTCATACCTCCTAGATGCAAAGACTTATGAGAAAAGAAACTTGATTTCACTAAAAACTTCAACTTTTCAAGATCAAAAGATGGTTTTCGGTGAAGAACACTTGAAGAACTTTAATGAACTTGAAGAACATGAAGAACAAGTGAGAGAAGAGAGGAGAGAGAGAGAGATGGCCGAATGGCCAAGTGAGAGTGTGAGTGATATAGATATTTTCTTATCATTGAAAACTTGTAAATAACCAAAGGATAATTTGGTAATTTTCTTAAAAGATCGGGGGCATTTTGGTCATTTCACGTCCCGATATTTTCAGACTGTCATCATGAGGGTGTCACGAAATTCAACTTGATGTGGCCTGATGTGGCATCAATTTTATCCGTTAGCGGGTCCCGTTAATTCCCTTCACAGCTCCAATCGTCTCCTGGTTCGAGTATTGACCCGAATATAATATATTATTTTCACTTTTGAACGTCAGGACGGATTTTAGCAAATACGTAGAGAATTAAATCCTAAGACTTGCTGTCTTGTCTGTGAGTCAAAATTAGGTCCCGATAGTACGAAACCACTACTGTCGGTGAAAAACGTAGACTGGGTTTCGTTTGAGTTTTTGTCCCAAATTTAACCATACCTTCCTACGATAGCGTAGAGCATGACTATGGTCTCAGATTATTTTATTTCATACTCTAGACCCTCCAATAAAATACAAACGCATAAATACTGAATAATTATAAAACTTGAAAAATCGGGGCATTACAAGTCACTCTAGGCTCTAAACACTCAAAAGGAGTAGTGTATGAAAAAGGTTTATTTTTACACTTTGAAAGTCAACTAGATAAACAATCAAAGAGTGAGTAAATATGAATATTGGTATGACTGTGTAATAACTTCTCTAATAAATACGAATGATTGAGAAGAATGAAAGAATGAAAAATTAAATGCTCAGAGTAATAGCTTCAGGTTTGAATTTGTTTGTTGTTAGTTCTTGAGCAATTCTTCAAAGTCTTCTTTATATAGCCTTCACAACAATAAATCTGTTGTGAAACATTCTTCCTCCGATTGTAACATCCTAAAAAAATAATATAATTAGGAATAATAATATGAGGAATAATACAGAGTTTTTGGGAGGTTTAGAATATACGTTTTAAGCCCTTGAAGTAAATAAAGGTGATTAAAAATAATTAAAATTGGTTAAGAGTGATTTTCTAAGGGAAATTCACTTCCTGACGCGTAAGCACGCTCGTGCTCATGTGCGCGCTGACTCATTTGAGTACGCCCTTACTCAGACGAGCACGACCGTGTTCAAGGGAAGCACGCCCGTGTAGGAAATTGACGCTGTTTAGCGCGCCTGTAACACCCCCTTGAGTGCTACGTACTCGAACTCAAATGCGGAAAATATCAAGAGCATAAAACGCTGGTTGCTTTCGGAAAATAATTTAATTATTTCGCTACGTTCGAAAACGCGATTTCTAAAAATTTTCTGCATGCATAGGCAAAACAACTCAAGACGGAGAAATAATTTCATATCATATGCTCATAATTAAGGTGCATAAACCATAAACATAACATAGGTTCACCTCTAATATATATCCTAGTACAAACTTAAGAACATAAATTCAATATACATGCAATAGAATATATAAAACTGCTTCAAAATAAAAGACTTCTAAGCTGGTCGGCTAAAAGTAGCCATTGGGATATAACCCAAAGTCAACTTCTTCAACAGGCTCCATCATCCAAGTCCTCACGTGCCCGCGGGGACCTATGAACAACATCTGTACATGTATTCCAAAAACACAACAGGGTGTCCAACATGTACAGGCAAAGGTGAAATACTCTTATAAAAGTTTATCACGATAGCCGCATAGGCGACAAACATCAATATAAACATCCACAGGTATACACAGTTATAAAGAATAGTTATCTATATAACACAATATAACATCTCAAACACTATCATGAGTTATAATAATGCACGGGACTTCAATATCATCTTTCTAATTCATGTACTCCGGAGATTCCTACTACCCTTCATCAAGCGATAGGCCGTAGTAACACCCGTAACACAATTGTCCTCATGAGTCGACCTCTCTATTTAGGTCCGAACTCCAATTGTTCCAAGGTACCACGTCATAACCATATCCTGAATACTCCAGTCTCTAATTGAGTTCATTTGTGTTTGGCAGCCGATTTACCATGGCACGAGGTTGCTACGCCACCGGCCACTTGTGGGATCTCGAACACAGAATGGCCCTATAGACCTAGTGGTCTTAACTGTTTAAATTCTCAACTGCTTGAGTTATAGCTCGGTTCCAAATGGCACGTCTGCTGGTTCATGCATGTACACAAAAAGTTTTTTGTTTTCTTTTTCGTTCATTCTTTCAAATGTCGAGACATAAAGTCCACGACTCATTTCAAAAGGCATTAAGCCCACTCAAATAAAAAACACAGGACACGAAGATCGAGTGCTCAATCCACAAAACACTAGCCCGACGTCTCAGTCATTAGGTTTGGGTTCACCTCAAAGGTTCATCATTTTTTCTTTTGGTTTCATTTTCTCAAAACACTTTGGAAAATAAAACACACTTTAGTTTTCTTGAAATAAAACATCTTGTTGATTAAAGGAAACATTTTCCGGGAAAAACACCTTTCTTGAACACAAAAACCTTTTTCTAGGGTTTCACGCCTTTTTAAAACGCTTTACTGAAACAAAACACGTTTTGTACGACTTTCCACAAAACCACTTTTTCTTTTCCAAAGAACTTGACTTTTTGAAAAAGGAAGATAACTTTTCTTGAAAAAGCAACACGTTTTCCAAAAACCACTTTCGGCCATTTTGGGCAAATGGGGTTAGAAATTGATTTGGTTTTCCATCACTTGGATTCAAAGACAATAGGAAAGCTAAGGATGGAATCAAGAGTTAGAAATCAAAAATTTGATGAAAAACACTATTCTTCTTCTCTCTTAGGGTTCAGCCATATTGGGGGTTAAGAGCTCGGATGAGAATTGAATCATAAGCTCTTGGGTTTAGGTAGAGAATGATGAAGTGAGTTCAAAGAAATTGGTTTCCCATTAAAAGGATTTTTCTACAATTTCCTATGAATTTTCAAAGATTTGGATCTCAAAATGGATTTTCATGAAAACGGATTTTGATCATGAGATTGAGATTCAAGAATCTAGGAGATCATAGAAGTGATCTTACCTAAGAATGGATGAAGATTGATCAAAGATTCAAGGTTTTTCTTCAAAGTTTCAAGGATTTCTCATAGTTTCAATGGAGGTTTTTCAAGGAGGAAGAAGATGAAGCTCTTGGTTCACTTTGGGGGGCTGGGCTGCGTGAAAATGGGGGCTGAGAGGGCTGTTCCAGCCTTCTTAAAAGCTCATTAAGGGTAAAATGGTAAATGGTGAAAAAAGTTAAGTTAGGGGTATTTTGGTAATTTCGCGTCCCGATATTCCCGATCGTCATGACGACTCTGGCATGCTCTCCCAAGTGATTTGACATGATGTGATATCAAGATTATCCGTTGTCGGGTCCTGGTAAGTCCATACGCGGCTCTGTTCTCCACCCGATTAAAGATTTCGCTCGAACGGAGGTTAGAAAGTGATTTTTTTGAAATTTTTGTGAAATTTGACCAAAACGTATAGAATAGAATTCTACGACTTACTGTCTCGTTCATGGGTCCATCTGAGGTCTCCTGAGCAATAAAATCATACTGTCAGTGTAAAAACGCAGACCGGACTTCGTTTGAGTTTTCGACTCAAAACTTAATCGTAGCTTCCTACGATGTTGTTGAGCATGACTATGGTCTCAGAATATTTTATTTCCATTCCTAAGATCTTGAATAAAATATTAGTTCATAAATATTGATTAATTAGGAAAACTCGAAAATCGGGGTGTTACAGCGCCTTTACTCAAATCAGTATGCCCGAACTGAAACAAAGAGCACGCCCGTGCTTGACGTCAGTAACGTCTTATGCGAGGGTTTTAGAGGGGGAACCCATGTGACTCCTATTTATACCATCTTATAACACCCTAGTGCAGTTAGAAACCCTCTTTGCACCCTAAAACACCTTAGTAACGGTTGTGGAGCATCCTAATGCTTGGGAGATGGGGTTGCAACAAACAATGAGTTTGGAAGAAGAAGAAGAAGAAGAAGAAGAAGAAGAAGAAGAACAACAACAACAACAACAACAATAACAACAACAACAACAAGAGGTAGAAGAAGAAGATGAAGAAGAAAGAGAAGGAGATTCAAGGTTGACGAAGGCGATATATAGGATTTGCCTTGGGTTACGCTATGAGATTCTTAGAGGTTTTCAAGAGGTGAGTAGAAATACTCTTTATCACCCTTTCCATGGTGCAATTTGTCTTGGGGTTGGGATAAGCTTTCAAAACATGGTTTTTGGAAAATATTCTTGTGTTTGGTCAAATCCTGATTTTCTAAATTTGAGGGTTTTTCCTTTAAAGTGTTCCTACCTTGAATTATGTGTTTATTACTAAGATTGATGCTATGATATGCACCCTAAAGTGTTTCTAAATTATGGGTTTTCTGAATTGTGCGTGCCAGCTGCCCTGAGTTTTGACGCATGTGGGACACGTGTCAGGCTAGGGAGAAGGCGGAGTGGACAAAGTTCCACGCTCAAGCATGGAGGAACCCCACGCTCAAGCGTGCTGGATGTCCATGCTAAAGCGTGCTCAGCAGATCAAGATGGACGAGTTTCTTTCTCTTCCTCATTTGTTGCATGAAGCTTGGAGTGTTCAGAGAACTCTTCTTGCGTTCTTGAGAGAGAGACTGAGGGTTTTAGGGTGAGAAAGCTCCATTTTGAGGCAATCGAAGTACCAGAACAGGATTTCGACTACACGGTTGTGATCGCGGCAAAGTTTTCTACGACTTTGACAGATTCGTTTCTCGATTCGCCAAAGGTAAACTCGAATCCCTAACACGTTTTCTTCGTGTTCTTCATGGTTCTTCGATTCTTTACCTTTCTTCTTTGATATTTGAGCTTGCCCTAGAGCTAACACTATTGTATACGTGTTGTGCGCGTAATTAGGGCAAAGTTTGTGCTCGTGATTGCTCATGTTGGGAGCTTGAGGCCGCAGCTACCAAGGGGATTTGGAGTTGTTCTTGGCTGTTCTTGCTCCGTGGAAGGACTTGCCGGTGAACGTACCGAGATTCCCGCCAAATGTTCAGGTGGGGAGAAAGAGTATTGTTGCCATCAGGAAGGCAAAAGCAGTGTAGTTGTGTGTTCTGCTGTGTGTAGGTAAGCCCTAACCCTACTAGTGGTTGAGCCCCGATAAAGTACCTAAACCCTCGGTTTAACATACTTTGGGATATCGCCGTGAAGTTTGGAAACCCTAGGTTAGAGAACTGTTGATTGTAGATGATCTGATTCGTACGACTGTTGTGATGTTGACTGCTATTGTTGCTATCTGTCTAA
This sequence comes from Ammopiptanthus mongolicus, assembly GCA_039655645.1. Classification (NCBI taxonomy): domain Eukaryota; kingdom Viridiplantae; phylum Streptophyta; class Magnoliopsida; order Fabales; family Fabaceae; genus Ammopiptanthus; species Ammopiptanthus mongolicus. Next base: position 48,877,399 of record CM077347.1, read on the forward strand.
GTGCCTATATGCTACTTGGTATATGTGATATGTTACTACGTGTTACTGTCGATATTACTGCTGCTGTTGTTATTACTGTTGCTGTTATGCTGTTTGTGGTAATGTCGTGTTGTGGCGGAATGTCGTTAGAGTTAAGTTTGACTGTGTGCCGTGTTGTTATTGGGTTGATACCATGGATGGTGCCGTTGCTGTTATGCTGGTTTCTTGAGGCGGTGGCCGTAATATTTGAGCTGTGGCTCGTGGACCCGTGGCGTCGAGGCTGTGGCCGTGTGGATGAGGTGGCATCGTGTTGTTCTTGATTGAGTGTTTAGGCGTGAGATCCGGTATCAAGCCCGTTGAGGATGTTTGTTGCATATCATCAGCTGCCAAGTGGCGAGGCCGTATGACAGGTAGTATGGGCTACCAGCGTCATACAAGGTTAGTTGTACTTGAGTGCAGGTACGGAAAGTAGAAGGGGCGGTCAAGTGAATGACCTTGGGGATGTTGCCGGTCTCGGGAATACCTTACAGTGACGGATGATGTAGCTCCTATCCTGTCGTGATGCCCGATCCAGTCTGGTTTGCCTGACTAATCCCTGAGCTTTCCACGTTCCGGGCTAACATTCCGAGGCTGTAACGCCCCGATTTTCAAGTTTTATAATTATTCAGTATTTAAGCGTTTGTATTTTATTGGAGGGTCTAGAGAGGGAACTAAAATAATCTGAGACCATAGTCATGCTCTACGTTATCGTAGGAAGCTATGGTTAAATTTTGGTCAAAAACGCAGACGGAGCCCGGACTGTGTTTTACACTGACAGTATGATTTTACTGCTCAGATGACCTAATTTTAACTCGTGAACGAAACAATTAGGTTTCATATTTTATTTCAAAACGATATTGATTATTTTGAAAAGTTTCAAAATAAAGAAGTCGTCGTACGTTATTAGGGCGGAAAACCAAAATCGGGTGAACAACGGAGCTGAATATGGGATTTCAGTGAGCCGCTACGGATAAGGTGGAAGTCACATCATCTAGGAAGGTGTGCCATGACTCATCACCGTAATGATGACGTTTAGAAAATATCTGGACGTGAAATTACTAAAATGCCCTTGGTCTTTTAACAAAATTACCAAAATATCCTTCTACTTAATTACAAGTTTGTCATCCTTGTAAAAATATCTAATTCTCACCCTTATCCCACCCAAGGCCTACGGCCAACCTTCCTTCTCCCCCCATTCTCACTTTCTCTTCTTTCTCCCTTATTTTCTTCATGAAGCTCCATTGATAAAGCTTAGAAACTTGGAGTTTTTGAGTGATTCAAGCTAGTTTTCTTCAAGGAATAACATCTAGGAGGTAAAGACTCTCCTCTAGCTCTCTCAATCTCTCTTTTCATGTCTTCAAGTTCATGATTCATGGCGGTTTAAGTTTTGAAGCTTAAACTTTAAAAATTCCTAGAAAATGTTAGAAAAATCCTATGGCCATGAAACCAATTTTGATGAACTTACCTTGATGCATGCTATGACTATCTAGAAGCTTGTCCCAAAAATAAATTTCCTTCCTTATTACCCTAGGCTTGGCCGAATCTACCCAAGGGGTTCAAGGGGGGATTTTGGTTCATTTTTGTATTAAGGAAGCTTGATCATGTTCTAAGGGATCATAGGTTCTAGTTGGTGGAATTTTGAACACCCTAGCCATGTTTTCTAGCTATATGGCCGAACCTCAATTTGGGGAAAAACATGAAATTTTGATTCAAGTTGCAAAATTGAGACTTGATTTGGTGTTAAGGGTACTTAAGGATCCCTACTCCAAGAGATAGGAAATTTTAGACATCCCTAGCTATTTTTGGCACCCTATGGCCGAACCTAGCTCCTAAGGGACTAGGGAAATTATGTTGTTAATGTTGATGTATGATTGATTTGTATGATTGTAGTTGTGGCTGGGTGATCGGACAACTTGCGGATCGATCGGACGATTTATCGCTCTTTGGGAACTCCAAGAGGTAAGGGGTGATAACCTGAGGAATTCAATTTCCGACGACTGTATATTGTCTGTGATATGTGTTCGGTGGAAATTTGTGTAGTGGGGTGTAATATTAATTGTTTTGTGGAGTGTTTGATTTATTGCTCAATTATATGTGCTTATGCTTGTTTTTACTTAAGTATATGTGATTGCGTTTTATTATGCTCAAGCATGTTGGATTATGCCTATGTATGCTTAATGTGGTATGGCGATTGAATAGTGAATGGTAACATGCTAAGGAACCTAACAACGGTTAGAGTTCGTAATGATGTAAAGCTAAAAACTTTAATAAGCTTGGAAAGTTGGATAAGAAAATGAAAAGATTTAAGTTTGAGGGTTTTTGGAAATAAAAAGGAAACAAATGGATTTTTAGAATAAAGGAGAATAAAAAGATTTACTTTATTAAGGATAAGTTAACTTGAAGGGTAAAATGGAGAGAGATTGACTTTAATTGAGAAAAATAAGGTTTTGAGGTGAAAAGTGTGTTTTAGAGACATGAGTAGTTTTTAAAGTGATAAAGGGGACCATTTCAAGCAAAAGTGCTTTTAGAAACATCATTTCAAAATAAATTGTTTTATTCAAGAAAAAGGATTTTACGAATTGTATTTCAAGGTTTTGTGTTTTATCGAAATCCTTCGATAAGGAAAAAGGTGGTTTTTAACCATGTGACGTTTTATTTTGGAAAACCGATCCCGAAGGCCTTGTGTATAAGCTTCGGAGATTTGGGTTTTGGTTATGAGTTTTCAAAAGAGAAATATGGTTTTGGTTTGGAAACTAGAAACCGAGACGTCGGGGTTCTAGGATTCTGTAAAACACGAGGATCAAGGATCCGTGTTAGGGTGTTGGTCCTATAAGCTGGTGTACATTCTTTGTGGTCTTATGGGCTTGTGGACGTGTTTTTATGCTTTGGAATCCAAAATCCGAAACTGATGCATCGGTTATGGATTTTTGGGTTTTAGCTGTGGGGACTGCGTGTCCTTTTTGAGTTTTGGACTGAGTGTCCAGCTTTTGAGAAATGTTGAAAAGACTTAAGAGTCTAAAAGATGTGGTGGTTGATAGCTTTGAGCTTCAACAAGGAAATAATTATACGACGCAGAAAAACATACGAAAACAAAAGGTTTTCTCATGCATTTGTTTTTGGCAGACGTGCCATGGGATGGGGGACCTTGAGCCCTATGATGACTTTAAGTCATCGTGTGCCATTGTACCTTGATGGACAATGAATAAAATCCATATAATGTGAAGCATTTGTACAGTGTGATATGGTAATGAAATCCATGTAAAGTGAAGCGTTATGCCCTGTGTGGATAGTGTGATATGGTGCTGAAGTCCATGTAATGTGAAGCGTTATGCCTGGATTGGACAACGTGACATGGTAAATAAATCCATATAATGTGAAACGCTATGCCCTGTGTTGGATCGCGTGATTGGTATTGAAATCCATGGTAATGAAATCCATATAATGTGAAACATTGTACCCTGTGTTGGTCAGTGTGATATGGTAAATATGGTGTGCCTTGATTGGCAATCGAGTCTGATCAACTCATTCATTTGGTGATGGGATTTCCGGAAATTAAGAATCGAATGCTAGATGGTATATTGGAAGTGTCATGCATATGTTTTGAAAATGACGCTGGCTGTTGGGTATGAGACCCTTGATTTATCTGTTTTGTCATGATGTTCTGTTTTATGTTTAGCATGTTCAATAACTGTGTTTGATATACCTATATGTATCTGCTGCTTGTGCTTTAAGTATGCAGTTGTTGTATTTTGAGTTCATATATTGGTGTCTCACCCTTGCCTGTACGTGTTGGACACCCTGTTGTGTTTTTTGATACACGTACAGATGTTTGTTAGCAGTCCTCTGGATCGTTATAGCTCAAGTACTGAAGATTGATGACGAAAAGGTGTGGAATGGTGACGATGAGACGTTGTTCTTTTGGTACGACTGGTGTTGGGGTAGTACACTTTATCATCTATAGGTTTTTTTTGTCAGACCAGCTTAGGTTTATTTTGCGGTATTTACTTTTGGATGAGTCTGTTATCGGCTCCTGATGGCCGTGAGGTAGACTGATGGTTTTTAATGGATGATGTTTACCTATATAGATATGAGTATACATATGTATATTTGTGAGTTATGCTAATGTTATCATGAGTATGTGTTCTTTAATATTATAAAAAGAAAAAAAATTCTATCACGATTTTCATAGTAAATAATATATAAGCAAAGAAAAGCTTTTTCCGAAAGCGAACCAGCAAATCCTTTTTCCTACTGAATAGTGTTTGGGGTTACGAAAGTGAGGTGTTACAGGTGGTATCAGAGCTGGTCGAGTCTTTCGGGAACCTTTGGGGAATAGGTTTGTTGTGTTGATGTTGTGTGATCTCTGATTAAGGCTTGATTGACTTGATTGAGTTACTTCTTAGAAGTAAGGTATGTTGTTAGGTGAACCTATGTTTCGGTTTCTGGTTGCAGTTTGAGTGATTCCAATTTTGTAGGTCCAATATGGAACCAGGAATCGAAACTAGAGCTGGACGTGGGCGTGGCCGTGGACGTGGTCGTGGTAGGGGTCGTCGAGGTGGTCCTGTCGATGGCCTTGATCATGCTGATGAGTACTATGAGGGTGCGGTGGATTATACTGCACAAGCAATGGAGAACGTTGCGGCTGCTATCGCCCTACAGACAGCTGCTATGGCTGCTCAGAACCAGCAAGCTGCAGAAGGGGGAGGTCTGACTGCATTTCGACGTCAGAATCCTCCACAGTTTCGCGGGGATGTTGAACCTGAGAAAGCTGACCTGTGGATATAGGAACTGGAGAAGATCTTTGATCTCATTTTGAGACCAGAGGGAGTTAAGGTTCAGTATGCTGCTTTCCTACTGACGGGAGATGCAGAATATTGGTGGAAAGGCACCAAGCAACTGTTAGAAGCTGACAACCAGGAGATTACTTGGGAAATGTTCCGAAACACTTTTTTGGACAAGTACTTTCCTGAAAGTGCTAGAGTTGAGAAGGAACGAGAATTTCTCTGTCTGCTGCAAAGGGATCTTTCTGTCGGGGAGTATGCAGCGAAGTTTGAATCGCTCGCCAAGTACTTTCGTTTCTTTCAGACTCAACCTAATGAAAACTGGAAGTGTGAGAGGTTTGAAGCAGGCTTAAGGTTCGAGATTAAAGAATCTGTGCTGCCCTTGCAGATTAGAAACTTTCAAGCCCTAGTTGAGATGTGCCGCAAGGTGGAGCATATGAGGAAAGGAAGAGATAATAGAGGGAACGTTGGGGGACCTCTCCGTTTTAAGGATCAGTACCAGAACCAGACGGGAGAACAGAGTCAGAGGGGACCTTATTCCCGACCCCCAGGGAATGATCAGAAGCAGCAACCCGATCGTTTTGTTACTCACGCATCAGGCAGTAGAGGCTAGAGCAATTATGATCAGGTTCGAGAGAGGAAATGTTTCAAGTGTGGAGATCCATCACACTTGGCCAACAACTGTTCTGTGCAGGGTCCTAAATGTTTTACTTGTGGACAAACGGGGCACATAGCAAGATACTGCGAGGCACAAGGATATGTCCTAGCTGCCAGTACTGATAGCAGGAACAAAGGGCCAACGATGAGAGGAAGAGTTCACAGCATGAGAAGTGTGGGAGCTTCGGGTTCCGACGATCGCATATGAGGTAGTTGCGACATAGACAGTAATTTCTTAACCGTGCTTTTTGCTTCGAGTGTAACTTACTCTTTTATCACGATGAATTGCGTGCAATGTTTAGAATTACTTGTTTCTTCCTTGTCGTATGAGTTTTTGTACTCATATTTCTGTTTGATCCCCAGTGTATCAGACAGTTGAGGGTTTGGGTTAATAGTATCTATTAGTCTAGATATCTTTGTAATACTTTTTTTAAAGGGTTTGTTATGACTATTTCGTGAGTTATAACACAATTCCTGATGCTGGAAGTTTCCTGATGAAACTTAGTCTGATCACTTTACTTTTGGTAAATGTGATCCAATCTGATTTTGACCAGATTTTTGACCTTTTGATTTCCTAACCTGTTGGGAGATTCTTGTGGAAGATGAGACTTTATTAGAGTCGCGGTTGTAAACATGTATTAGCTATGCATTTTTACACTCACGAACCTACTGAAGAATCTTTTTACATACTGAATATTCTTGCATTCCGTTTCAGAGCTGTGAAATTCTTTCCATAGCATGCTTGGAAGGATTAAGCAATCATATCTAGTTATACGTCACGAAATTTCGAGGACGAAATTTTTTTTTTAGTGGGGTAGTAATGTAACGCCCTGATTTTCAAGTTTTATAATTATTCAGTATTTAAGCGTTTGTATTTTATTGGAGGGTTTAGAGAGGGAACTAAAATAATCTGAGACCATAGTCATGCTCTACGTTATCGTAGGAAGCTATGGTTAAATTTTGGTCAAAAACGCAGACGGAGCCCGGACTGTGTTTTACACTGACAGTATGATTTTACTGCTCAGATGACCTAATTTTGACTCGTGAACGAAACAATTAGGTTTCATATTTTATTTCCAACGATATTGATTATTTTGAAAAGTTTCAAAATAAAGAAGTCGTCGTACGTTATTAGGGCGGAAAACCAAAATCGGGTGAACAACGGAGCTGAATATGGGATTTCAGTGAGCCGCTACGGATAAGGTGGAAGTCACATCATCTAGGAAGGTGTGCCATGACTCATCACCGTAATGATGACGTTTAGAAAATATCTGGACTTGAAATTACTAAAATGCCCTTGGTCTTTTAACAAAATTACCAAAATATCCTTCTACTTAATTACAAGTTTGCCATCCTTGTAAAAATATCTAATTCTCACCCTTATCCCACCCAAGGCCTACGGCCAACCCTCCTTCTCCGCCCATTCTCACTTTCTCTTCTTTCTCCCTTATTTTCTTCATGAAGCTCCATTGATAAAGCTTATAAACTTGGAGTTTTTCAGTGATTCAAGCTAGTTTTCTTCAAGGAATACCATCTAGGAGGTAAAGACTCTCCTCTAGCTCTCTCAATCTCTCTTTTCATGTCTTCAAGTTCATGATTCATGGCGGTTTAAGTTTTGAAGCTTAAACTTTAAAAATTCCTAGAAAATGTTAGAAAAATCCTATGGCCATGAAACCAATTTTGATGAACTTACTTTGATGCATGCTATGACTATCTAGAAGCTTGTCCCAAAGATAAATTTCCTTCCTTATTACCCTAGGCTTGGCCGAATCTACCCAAGGGGTTTAAGGGGTGATTTTGGTTCATTTTTGTATTAAGGAAGCTTGATCATGTTCTAAGGGATCATAGGTTCTAGTTGGTGGAATTTTGAACACCCTAGCCATGTTTTCTAGCTATATGGCCGAACCCCAATTTGGGGAAAAACATGAAATTTTGATTCAAGTTGCAAAATTGAGACTTGATTTGGTGTTAAGGGTACTTAAGGATCCCTACTCCAAGAGATAGGAAATTTTAGACATCCCTAGCTGTTTTTGGCACCCTATGGCCGAACCTAGCTCCTAAGGGATTAGGGAAATTATGTTGTTAATGTTGATGTATGATTGATTTGTATGATTGTAGTTGTGGCTGGGTGATCGGACAACTTGCGGATCGATCGGACGATTTATCGCTCTTTGGGAACTCCAAGAGGTAAGGGGTGATAACCTGAGGAATTCAATTTCCGACGACTGTATATTGTCTGTGATATGTGTTCGGTGGAAATTTGTGTAGTGGGGTGTAATATTAATTGTTTTGTGGAGTGTTTGATTTATTGCTCAATTATATGTGCTTATGCTTGTTTTTACTTAAGTATATGTGATTGCGTTTTATTATGCTCAAGCATGTTGGATTATGCCTATGTATGCTTAATGTGGTGTGGAGATTGAATAGTGATTGGTAACATGCTAAGGAACCTAACAACGGTTAGAGTTCGTAATGGTGTAAAGCTAAAAACTTCAATAAGCTTGGAAAGTTGGATAAGAAAATGAAAAGATTTAAGTTTGAGGGTTTTTGGAAATAAAAAGGAAACAAATGGCTTTTTAGAATAAAGGAGAATAAAAAGATTTACTTTATTAAGGATAAGTTAACTTGAAGGGTAAAATGGAGAGAGATTGACTTTAATTGAGAAAAATAAGGTTTTGAGCTGAAAAGTGTGTTTTAGAGACATGAGTAGTTTTTATAGTGATAAAGGGGACCATTTCAAGCAAAAGTGCTTTTAGAAACATCATTTCAAAATAAATTGTTTTATTCAAGAAAAAGGATTTTACGAACTGTATTTCAAGGTTTTGTGTTTTACCGAAATCCTTCGATAAGGAAAAAGGTGGTTTTTAACCATGTGACGTTTTATTTTGGAAAACTGATCCCGAAGGCCTTGTGTATAAGCTTCGGAGATTTGGGTTTTGGTTATGAGTTTTCAAAAGAGAAATGTGGTTTTGGTTTGGAAACTAGAAACCGAGACATCGGGGTTCTAGGATTCTGTAAAACACGAGGATCAAGGATCCGTGTTAGGGTGTTGGTCCTATAAGCTAGTGGACATTCTTTGTGGTCTTGTGGGCTTGTGGACGTGTTTTTATGCTTTGGAATCCAAAATCCGAAATTGGTGCATCGGTTAGGGATTTTTGGGTTTGAGCTGTGGGGACTGCGTGTCCTTTTTGAGTTTTGGACTTAGTGTCCAACTTTTGAGAAATGTTGAAAAGACTTGAGAGTCTAAAAGATGTGGTGGCTAATAGCTTTGAGCTTCAACGAGGAAATAATTATACGACACAGAAAAACATACGAAAACAAAAGATTTTCTCATGCATTTGTTTTTGGCAGACGTGCCATGCGATGGGGGACCTTGAGCCCTATGATGACTTTAAGTCATCGTGTGCCATTGTACCTTGATGGACAATGAATAAAATCCATATAATGTGAAGCATTTGTACAGTGTGATATGGTAATGAAATCCATGTAAAGTGAAGCGCTATGCCCTGTGTGGATAGTGTGATATGGTACTGAAGTCCATGTAATGTGAAGCGTTATGCCTGGATTGGACAACGTGACATGGTAAATAAATCCATATAATGTGAAACGCTATGCCCTGTGTTGGATCGCGTGATTGGTATTGAAATCCATGGTAATGAAATCCATATAATGTGAAACATTATACCCTGTGTTGGTCAGTGTGATATGGTAAATATGGTGTGCCTTGATTGGCAATCGAGTCTGATTAACTCATTCATTTGGTGATGGGATTTCCGGAAATTAAGAATCGAATGCTAGATGGTATATTGGAAGTGTCATGCATATGTTTTGAAAATGACGCTGACTGTTGGGTATGAGACCCATGATTTATCTGTGTTGTCATGATGTTCTGTGTTATGTTTAGCATGTTCAATAACTGTGTTTGATATACCTATATGTATCTGCTGCTTGTGCTTTAAGTATGCAGTTGTTGTATTTTGAGTTCATATATTGGTGTCTCACCCTTGCCGTTGATCCAGCAGGAGATCTCCACTTGTGCCACGAGCACGAAAGGCCAATTGGTTTTCCCCTGCTTTATCACTGACCTATGCAAGTGATGTGGCGTCGAGCTTCGAAAAGGGGAAGTGGAGGAGAGAAACGCAGGAAGCATTGATATTGCCTTAATCAATCGATTCATATCCAACTCGGCTAAAGCAAGCCAGGCCAAAGACCAAAAGCGGATTATGGAACCAGGGGAGCCCTCAAAGCAGCAGGACCGCTCTGCAGGGCTAGAACAAAAGGTGGAATCACTGACTCAAATGCTGCAGCAACAAATGCTACAGCAGCAGTTGTATTGGCAATTTGCCCTGGATCAGTTTAAATGGCAGCAACGGGTGCTGGAGCTTAACCAATGGAAGAAGGTGCACCCCTTTCCACAGTTTCCACTAAATATTCTACCTGATCTGCATCACACCCCTGGGCAGCATAATAGTCCAAGTGCCACAGCAGTCCCGGATGACTCGGACTCTTCTGACTGGATGCCACCAGCTCCTTCACAACAGCAACAACCCACCACCACCACCAATGAAGAAATCAGCCGTAACAAGAGAAAGAGAAGTGCAAGCCCCTTGCCGGACTTGGGGGCTGAGACTGAAGCAGAGCCTGAAGAAACTGAGCCCGAAGCAACAACAACAACCCTTACCCCCTCTCGCACTCCTAAGAAGAAAATTCCAGCCACCCCTCTTCGAGATGTGATCACCAAAATAGCCGCTGATTACCCTGCCTCTGATGAGGATGAGGAGGACAATGTACCTCTTGCCACAAGAAAGAATAGGCTGCCTGAACAAAGTGCTGTCAAGGGCATGGGTCACCAGCCGTCTACGGCAGAGAGTGAGGGGGCAGGGGGAAGTGCAAAGGATACAGTAGCCTCAGCCACTGATGAAGAAAACCAAGAAGACTTGGTTTTTGTGAAAGAAGTGGGGACTTTAACCCGCACAAGCAAGAAGACCACTACTGCAACAGGGAGCAGGAAGAGCTCCCGCATCAGGAAGTTGAGCACTTGAGCACATCACAGCTGGTTGCTGCACTCTGTTGCAACAACCCTATCAGGAGTTTCCTTGTTTCCCTTTTTTTTGGTTATTTCTTCTGGTTTGTGGTTTAAGTTGTTGTTGCTGTTTTATTTTGTTCAACTTGTAGCATGAAGTTGCCATTTTCGTCAGCATAACATCCTGTATGTTTTACTCCACCCTGTGCTCAACCATCCCCATCCTGGGGTTTTGCTTAATGCAGCTTATATGTTTTAATATTTCACTAGTGCATCTCTATGGCAATTTTGGCTTCATTGTTGTCTTTCTATCTTGTATGCTTGGATGTAATTGTTTGACACTCGCGGCACATGCTTTAGCAATTCTGATCTACCTTGTGAGCTTTTGGGCCCAAACAGATTCATCCTTCTTTCTCTATGAATACCATTCTTATGCATAATTCTCTGATTTTGCCTTGCTGCTTTCATACGTGTACACATCTCTGCTGCACACACATTTGCTAGAGGCGCATTTTGTTTCTTGAGCCTAGTCTTGCCTACATAGCCTACCCTTGTATCCTACCTTTGTGTGAACCACTTTGAGCCTGCAAGCCCTTTGTTTCTAATAGCCCACATTACAAGCCATATCCTGAAAAACCAATGTCCTAACTAGTTGGAGTGGCTGGTGTGCTTCCTGTGTTTACATGCTGTAACATAAGTTTGGGGGTGCTCGAGGGCTAGCACAGTTTTCAGTTTGGGGGTGCCATGCAGCTGTTATGTGACAGAATATCAGAAATGAAATTGAACTGTTGCTGGTAAAAAGCAATGGTTTGTTGTAAAAAAAAAAAAAAACCGCAGAGCAGTTGCAAGGAAAAATGCTAAAATGTTGCAACAACTGCTCTGAGGGTACAAAGGAGGAAACCGAATTCAAAGAGGTGTAAAAAAGGGAAAGGAATCATACAAAATGAAAAAGATCAAAAAGTCCTCCCTAACTTGTATGAGCTGGGCCATGAAAGAAATAGTTGTGAAGCAAAAAGAGGAAGCATACCTAAGCTCCATCTAGTGTAGCCACCTTCCCAGAACTGTTCCTACCTGAACCCAAGCCCCATTGCAACCAAATAAAGTCCTCTAGCAGTGTGCAATTTTGATTGTGAGTGGTGTGTTTAGAAGCTTGTCAAGGTCGTGCTTGAGTATGCATTTGAATGATGATTGAGAGTACCTATCTTAGCTTGAGAAGAGAGGAAGAATACACTGTTATGAGAGTTTAGTGCTGTAGCATGTTGCTGAGAGTTGAAAATGAGGACAGCCATGAATGCTTGCTTGATTGAACTTCATGATTGTTGATGCATTGTCATGTATGCCTTGTGAAGAAATTGGTTTTCAAAGAAGAAAGTTTTGTGTTTGAGCTAATTTGAGCACATGTGTCGAGGTTTAGAAAAATTTGTGTCTTTTCTTTTTAGTTTCTTTTGTTTCCATTACCTGAGGACAAGCAATGATTCAAGGTTGGGGGTGTGATAACTCTTGTTATGAAGAGTTATTTATACCTTTTTGGCTTGTGTTTTTGTGGTCTTTGAGTATTTTGAGTTTATGTTTTTAGTATTTTAGTGTGATTTTGTGTAAAGGGTGTTTTATAAGAGTCTTTTGTGAGTTTTAATGTTTTGGTGTCGTTTAGAACTGTTTTTGGTAATTAATTGAGAGTTTCTGTGCAGGACAGTTTTTGGAGAATCAGGTGCTGAACTGGAGACGTTGCTCTGGGATTTGCTGTAGCAATTATAGCTGAAGCTGACGGTGCACAAGGACAAAGGCTCAAAACATTCTCTTACATATTGAGTTGTCCTTAGCTGATGAGGACAGTGTCCTACACGTGGGGTTGATGTTTGGTGCATTAAAGTCAGGGAACTGGGCCAAGGACACTTGTCCTAATCAGTTTATAGCCCAAAAAGGATAAGAGAGGAAAGGGCCTTGAGACAGGCTGGAAAAAGAACCCTAAAAGGGGGACAACAAAGAGGAGAGACACACGGAGAATCTTCCCTACTGGAGCAAGGACAGAGCTGCGCCCCTTTCTCTCTCTCCTCTCTTGTAATGGCTTCTTCTTCTATTTCTTATTTTTCTCTTTGTTTCTGTAAGCTCAATATGAGCTAAACCTGTTGTAGCTATGGGATGTTGATTTTGTAATGGGTTTCTAGTGAATGTTATGTTATGCTTTGCTATTGCATTTTCTATAAATCTGATTTGGTTGTGTTTTAATTGAGCTTGATCACCTTAGTTAAAACTTGAGCTCACGGCTGCTTGGAAAAGCTAAGTGTAGCAGAACTGTTTTATAGATAAGAGTAAATTCATTAATTGAAAAATTATGATGAAGAGTGATTTAGGAATGAACATTCTAACTCTTAGGTTAGCTGGAACGAGCTTAAGTGAGGCGTGAATGTAACTAATATGGACCTAGGAATAGGAGACGTTTAGTGAAGTTCATCTCAGAACTATTGGCAAACAAACTTTCATTTCCTGGAGCCAAATTGCCGTAGCATTGCAAACGCATAACTGAGCTAAGACTGAAGTTGCAAGGGATACTTCCCCGTAGCTGTTTTACCCATTCTGTTAACAAATCCATTTTTATTGCTCTAGCATTTATGTTTACCAAAACTGTCCTGGATACACACACACAAATTATTTGTTACTCTTTGTTAATCTTGATTAATAGAACCATTAACAAAAACTTGTTACTTGAATCACCATATAATCCTCGTGGGAACGATCTCTCTTACACTTTATTACTTGTTAAACGATTGTGTATACTTGCACAAGCTCGTCAACCATTTTTTTTAGCAACAAGTTTTTACTTGTTGCTAAAAAAAATGATTGACGAGCTTGTGCATGTAACGCCCCGATTTTCACATTTTCTAATTTTTCAATATTTTAACGTCTTTATTTTATTCGAGGTCTTAGGAATAGAAATAAAATATTCCGAGACCATAGTCATGCTCGACGATATCGTAGGAAGCTACGATTAAGTTTTGAGTCAAAAACTCAAACGGAGTCCGGTCTGCGTTTTTACACTGACAGTATGATTTTACTGCTCAGAAGACCTCAGATAGACCCGTGGACGAGACAGTAAGTCTTAGAATTTGATTCTCTATGTTTTGGTTAAATTTCGTAAAAATTTCAGAAAAATCACTTCCTGACCTTCGTTTGGGCGGAATCCTCGATCGGGTGACGAACGGAGCCACATATGGACTTACCGAGATTCGCCAATAGATAATCTTGATATCACAACATCCCAGGACACTTGGGAGAGTATGCCAGAGTCGTTATGACGATCGGGAAAATCTAGATGCGAAATGAACAAAATGCCCCTAACCTTATTCTTTTGCACTTTTACCATTTTACCCTTTTGGCAAATGACCATCTTGCCCTTAAGTGACTTGTTTTAAGGATGAACTCAGCCCCTCACACTCTCATTTTCGCACAGCCCTCTCAAAAAGAGAAGAACACCATAGTTGCTCTTGAAGAAACACCATTGTTGGTCTTGAAGCTCCTTGAGTTTTTGTTGGAATCACTTGATTCCTTGAGCAATCTTCCTTCATTTCAAGGTAAGATCACTTCTATGATCTCTTAGCTTCTTGAATGTCTCTTTATTTCAAGATCAAGATTCATTTTCATGAAAATCATTTCTTAGATCCAAAACTTTGAAAATCCATAGGAAATTGTAGAAAAATCATTTTGATGTGAGACCAATTTCTTTGAACTCACCTCATCAATCTCTACCTAAACCCAAGAGCTTATGATTCCACTCTCATCATAGCTCAAAAAGCACTTTATGGCCGAACCCTTCTTGATGATGATGAATAGTGTTTTTCATCAATTTTTGATTTTTAACACTTGATTTCATCCTTAGCTTTCCTATGCCTTTGAATCCATGAAATGGAAAACCAAGATCAATTCCTAACCTCTTTACCCTAGGGTGGCCGAAACCCTCTTTGTGAGAATTGTTGAGTTTGGTTTGATTGTTGTTTAATGTTTGATTGTTTGGTTGTTTGTAGTTGGTGACAACTATCAGGAGGTTCACAAACCGATCAACCAATTTTGATCCGGGAATCTGCTCTTCAACAGGTATGGGGAGAAGAACCTCATCACACTAAGATGGTGGTGGTGAAGATGGTTGTTTAAATTATGTGTGGGTGAAACCCTTTAGTTTGGGTTCACTTTTATGTGTTAAGTTTTGTTCAGTTCTCTTGGAGAACAAGATTGCCATGATGAGTTTATGCTTTAGTATGTTGTAGTGTGCTTTAGCATATGTTGATGATGAGATGATTGAATGAAAAACCATTTTCATGTATGTTGGAAAACCTACTTTGATCACTAGATCAAGTATGGACTTTTATTGTTGATTATGAGACCATAATGTGTGATGGACTTGGATGTTTGATTATGATGTAGTAATGTGTATTATGGTTATCATGATTGTGTAAGTGTTGTGAGCCATACTTTGATTGGTGGATGAAGTAAAACTTCACATTGATTCCTAGTTGGCTATTAGCCATGACCTTGAGGAAAGGAAGGATATGAATAGTTCTTGGACAAGTCAAGTTTTGATGTAAAGAAAGTGTTTTCAATAACTTGTGTTTTTCACAGAAAAACCCTAAGTGACTTTAAATGGAATTAAATCTCAAAGTGCTTTCACCAAAGTGAAACATGTTTTATACCTTATCCTTAGTCCATCTAGTTAATCAAGTGACTCAAAATGAGAAAAGAAGTGGTTTCATGAAGAGAATCAAAATGGTTCCATAAGGTTAATGTCTTGGTTTAAGGAAACTTTTCGCTAAGCGAATTTACATTCGCTAAGCGAAAACAGAGAAATTCTAAGTTGGGCATCACTGCCTCACTCTCGCTAAGCGAAATAATATTCGCTAAGCGAACCCAGCGAATTTCGCTACGCGAATTAAGTCTCGCTGAGCGATCCAGAGAAGTCTCCAAAGGAGGTATAACCGCCTCCATTTCGCTAAGCGAAATTATACTCGCTAAGCGAATAAAGTGAAATTTCGCTACACGAATTTTGTTTCGCCGAGCGATCCAGAGGTGTTTCCAAAGAGGTGTAACCGTCTGTACTTGCGCTAAGCGAAATAATATTCGCTAAGCGAACCAAGCGAATTTCGCTACGCGAATTATGTCTCGCCAAGCGATCCAGAGGAATTTCAAGAGAGGTATTACTGCCTCAATTTCGCTAAGCGAATGTAAATCCGCTAAGCGAATTTCAGAAAATGCTAGAAATGAAGTAAGTAGTTCAAATGTTGTTTTAAATCAAATGAGTTTTCAACTGTAAAAGTTGTTTGGTTTACAAAAGGAGTTTTCTAACTCAATCGTAAAGTTTTACGCGTGAAAAACCTAAGTTAAGTAATTAACTTAGAGTTGAAGACAAGGGTTAATTAAGTATGGTATGTGGTGGAACAAGACCATGTGGTATACCATTGATGACTTACTACATCAATGACTTCATAAGACTTAAGTGAAATCAACACTTGTTTCCTTAATTGAAAAACAAGGGATTAATATCTTAGAAAGGCTTAAAGACTCATCTAAGAGGATTCTCAATCCTTATTCATAATGCTTAGGACTTGAGACTTAATTCATAAGACGTAAACACAAACATGAAACGTTTTGGTTTTTGAAACAATAGTTCGATGACGGACCGGTGATTCGGATCCAGGTTAATCGTTCAATTGTTTCCGTCTTGTGATAACCGGAATGAGAGGTATCCTGAGGCTGTGCAGGTATGGGACTGTACAGTGGAAGGAATCCTGAGGCTATGCAGGTATAGGACTATATAGCTAAGGGAAGGCATATAAGAATTGATTGGTACTACCCATACCAACAAGATTTATCTTCTTTTCGGGAACTTAGAACATAAGAACTTTATCGTTAAGCGTGCTTGACTTAGAGTAATTATGGGATGGGTGACCTTCTGGGAAGTTTCCTAGAAAGCGTGTGAGTGAGGACAAAACACGCTGAAAAGACTTGTGTTGGTTTGTGGGGACAGTCGGCGATTCTGAAAGCGGTCCGGATCATTCCAAAGGAGTCACAAGATATTTATCCGATGGATAAATGTTTTATCCGATGGATAAATGTTTTATAAAGTAAAGACGTGTGTAGTTTCTAAGGAAGAGAACCTTAGTGAACCTTGAGGTTTATCCAATGGATAGACATTGCTTTATCGCATCTGCTTTGTGTAAGCATTGACATTTCATGTGCATAGTTGTAAGGCCTTGAGCCTAGGAGTTGAGCTTACACCTTGATGCGGGTGCGAATCTTACGGTGACGATCTTCAATGGTCTTTTTGGAGGTATCAGGGTTGGAAAGGCTGACATGTGACCAGTTGGTGATTCTTCTGTGTCGTGGCGAATCCGTGCAATACACTGATATCCTCTACTAGATGCCGTACTTTTCATGTTTGGTCGAGAGTGTTACCGTAAAGCCAGATACGTGCACGTTACGAATGTTGTAGCATCTTGCTCATGGCTGGCAGAAACCGGAACATGTCCTCCCATTCACTCTCTCCGAATGTTTTGTTAGCTACATGGAGTAGGGGTCAGAGTAGTACCCAGTGACATTGACATTGAGTCATATACCTTGCATTGCATTGCATGGCTATTGATGTTTACATTTACTCTTATATATCGCTGTATTGTTTAAAAATGCCTTATATTATGCTGTTAAATATTTAGCATGATATTATGTTGTTGACTGCTTAACATGATTTATATTGAGAACCTTTGTAAGCATGTTGGGTACGTTGTTACCTGGTGAGTCGTCCCGTCTTTACTACTACTGTTTTGTTGTGTTGATGAATGGGAATCTCACCCATATCTGTATGTTTTCTGCTGGTACTTGCTATTGCTGCTTGAACAGATGGACGCGACGATGGTTCGGTTCAGCCGTCCCTTTGAGTTCGGAGGTGAACTCTTTTGCTGTTTTAGTTTTGTTGTCGGTTATACTATGTCAGTCTTTGTAGTACCTTTTGGGAGCTACGACTCCTAGTACTTATTGTATTTTCTTATGTCAGTCATACATTAGACTTATGTCTGTATACAGTAATGTTGATGTTTCTGTTTTTCGTTTTCTGTTTCTGTATTTATAATACTGTATGTATGTCCTAGTAATGCATGGTGAACCTAAGTTCACTTATTAGTATTATTTATTACCTTTACTAATCCCATTACATCTTTATGAAAAGAAAAGAAAAAGAAAAGTCGTATTTTCCGCATTAATAAATATTTTCGGCCTTATAAACATTCGGGAATGTGACACTCGGGAAAGGGTGTTGCAGTGCAAGTATATGCAACACCCTTTCCCGAGTGTCACATTCCCGAACGTTTATAAGGCCGAAAATATTTCTTAATGCGGAAAATATGGTTTTTTTTTTTTTTTTTCCTTTTCACAAGATGCAATGGGATTTAGCAAAGGTAAATAATACTAATAACGAACTTAGGTTCGCCACACATTTCTAGAACAATATGCATAATAAATATAGGGACATAAATAGAAAAAAAGGAATAATATTATATACAGACATAAGTCTAATGTATAACTGATATAAAAGATACAATAAGTACTAGGAGTCGTAGCTCCCAAAAGGTACTACAAAAACTAACATAGTCTGGCCGACAACAAAACTAAACCACAAAAAGAGTCCTCCTCCGGCTCAAAGGAACTACTGGACTGAACCATCGTCACGTCCATCTGTTCAAACAGCAACAGCAAGTACCAACAGAAAACATACAGATATGGGTGAGATTCCCGTTCATCAACACAACAAAACAGCAATAGTAAAAACGGGACGACTCACCGGGTAACAGCATACCCAACATGCTTACTAAAATTCCCAATGTCAAACATATTAAGCAGTTAACAACATAATTTCATGTTAAGCAGTTAACAGCATAAAATAAGGTATTTTTAAACAGTACAACGATGTATAACAGAAAATGTAAACATCAATAGCCATGCAATGCAATGCAATGCATACGACTCAATGTCAATGTCACTGGGTACTACTCTGACCCCTACTCCATGGAGCTAACAAAACATTCGGAGAGAGTGAATGGGAGGACATGTTCCGGTTTCTACCAGCCATGAGCAAGATGCTACAACATTCGTAACGTGCACGTATCTGGCTTTACGGAAACACTCTCGACCAAACATGAAAAGTACGGCATCTAGTAGAGGATATCAGTGTATTGCACGGATTCGCCACGACACAGAAGAGCTACCAACTGGTCACATGTCAGCCCTTCCAACCCTGATACCTCCAAAAAGACCATTGAAGATCGTCACCGTAAGATTCACACCCGCATCAAGGTGTAAGCTCAACTCCTAGGCTCAGGGCCTTACGACTATGCAAATGAAATGCCAATGCTTACACAAAGCAGATGCGATCAAGCAATGTCTATCCCCCGGATAAACCTCGAAGTCTACTAAGGTTCTCTTCCTTAGGAACTATACGTGTCTTTTGAAAAACAAAACCTTTATCCACCGGATAAATCTCGTGATTCCTCCGGGATCGAGTCATCACAAGACTGAAACAATTGAACGACTGATCGGGATCCGAATCACCGGTCCATCATCGAACTACTGCTTCAAAACCCAAAACGTTTGTAAAACAGAACAACTTCTCAATTAAAAACTCATTTGATTTGAAACAATTTTTAAAACACTTACTTACTGTATTTTTAGCATTTTCTGAACATGGAATTCGCTTAGCGAAATTACATTCGCTTAGCGAAATTGAAACAATAATGCCTCTTTTGGAACTCCTCTGGTTCGCTCAGCGAGACACAAATCGCTTAGCGAAATGTATTGGATTCGCTTAGCGGATATGAATTCGCTTAGCGCAAGTTCAGACGGTTGCACCTCTTTGGAAACACCTCTGGATCGCTCGGCGAGACAGAATTCGCGTAGCGAAACTCGTTTGGTTGGCTTAGCGAATATGAATTCGCTTAGCGAAAGTGAGGCAGTGATGCCCAACTTAGACTTTCCCCTGGTTTCGCGTAGCGAGAGAAAATTCGCTTAGCGAAATGGCTGCCATAAACAAGACATCAACCTTAGGGAACCATCTTGATTTTCTTCATGAAACCACTTTTTTTCTCATTTTGAGTCCCTTGACTAACTATATGGACTAGGGATAAGGTATAAAATATGTTTCACTTTGGTGAAAGCACTTCGAGCTTTAATTCCATTTAAAGTCACTTAGGGTTTTCTTTGAAAAACACAAGTTATTGAAAACACTTTTTTTACATCAAAACTTGATTTGTTCAAGAACTATTCCTATCCTTCCTTTCCTCAAGGTCATGGCTAATAGCCAACTAGGAATCAATGTGAAGTTTTACTTCATCAACCAATCAAAGTATGGCTCACAATACTTACACAATCATGATAACCATAATACACATTACTACATCATAATCAAACATCCAAGCCATCACACATTATGGTCTCATAATCAACAATAAAAGTCCATACTTGATCTAGTGATCAACGTAAGTTTTTCAACATACATGGAAATGATTTTCATTCAATCATATCTTCATCAACATATACTAAAGCACACTACAACATACTCAAGCATAAACTCCTCATGACAACCTTGTTCTCCAAGAGAACTTAACAAAACTTAACACATAAAAGTGAACCCAAACTAAAGGGTTTCACCCACACATAAATTTAAACAACCATTCTCACTACCACCATCTTGGTGTGATGAGGTTCTTCTCCCCATACCTCTTGATGAGCAGATTCCCGGATCAAAGTCGGTTGATCGGTTTGTGAACCTCCTGATAATCGTCAACAACTACAACACACAACAATTCAACATTAAACAACAATCAAAGCCAATCTCAACAATTACAACAAAGAGGGTTTCGGCCACCCTAGGTTAAAAAGGTTAGAAATTGGTTTTGGTTTCCATTTCATGGATTCAAAGGCATTAGGAAAACTAAGGATGAAATCAAGTGTTAAAAGTCAAAACTTGATGAAAACACTATTCATCATCTTCCAAAAGGGTTCGGCCAAAAATGCTTTTTGAGCTATGATGAGAGTTGAATCATAAGCTCTTAGGTTTAGGTAGAGATTGATGATGTGAGTTCAAAGAACTTGGTCTTACCTCAAAAGGATTTTTCTACAATTTCCTAATTTTCAAAGTTTTGGATCTAAGAAATTATTTTCATGAAAATGAAGATTGATCTTGAAATAAAGAAAGATTCAAGAAGCTAAGAGATCATAGAAGTGATCTTACCTTGAAATGAAGAAAGATTGCTCAAGGAATCAAGTGAATCCAACAAAAACTCAAGCTTTTCTAGGTGAAAATGGAGTTTTCTCTCAAGAACAACTATGGAACTCTATGAGGTGAGGGGCTGTGCGAAAATGATGAAGTGAGGGGCTGAGTTCAGCCTCTTAAAAGTTCACTTAAGGGTAAAAAGGTCATTTGCCAAAAGGGTATAATGGTAAAAGTGTAAAAGACTAAGGTTAGGGGCATTTTGGTCATTTTGCGTCCAGATATTTCTGAACGTCATGACGACTCTGGCATACTCTCCCAAGTGTCCTGGGATGATGTGATATCAAGATTAGTTGTTGGGGAGTCCCGGTAAATCCTTATGTGGCTCCGTTCGTCACCCGATTGAGGATTCCGCCCGAACGAAGGTCAGGAAGTGATTTTTCTGAAATTTTTACGAAATTTAACCAAAACGTAGATAATCGAATTCTAAGACTTACTGTCTCGTTCACGGGTCCATCTGAGGTCTTCTGAGCAGTAAAATCATACTGTCAGTGTAAAAACGCAGACCGGACTCCGTTTGAGTTTTCGACTCAAAACTTAATCGTAGCTTCCTACGATATCGTCGAGCTTGACTATGGTCTCGGAATATTTTATTTCTATTCCTAAGACCTCGAATAAAATAAAAACATTAAAATACTGAAGAAATAGAAAACGTGAAAATCGGGGCGTTACAGTATACACAATCGTTTAACAAGTAATAAAGTGTAAGAGAGATCGTTCCCACGAGGATTATATGGTGATTCAAGTAACAAGTTTTTGTTAATGGTTCTATTAATCAAGATTAACAAAGAGTAACAAATAATTTGTGTGTGTGTATCCAGGACAGTTTTGGTAAACATAAATGCTAGAGCAATAAAAACGGATTTGTTAACAGAATGGGTAAAACAGCTACGGGGAAGTATCCCTTGCAACTTCAGTCTAGCTCAGTTATGCGTTTGCATTGCTACGGCAATTTGGCTCCAGGAAATGAAAGTTTGTTTGCCAACAGTTCTGAGATGAACTTCACTAAACGTCTCCTATTCCTAGGTCCATATTAGTTACATTCACGCCTCACTTAAGCTCGTTCCAGCTAGCCTAAGAGTTAGAATGTTCATTCCTAAATCAGTCTTCATCATAATTTTCCAATTAATGATTTTACTCTTATCTATAAAACAGTTCTGCTACACTTAGCTTTTCCAAGCAGCCGTGAGCTCAAGTTTTAACTAAGGTGATCAAGCTCAATTAAAACACAACCAAATCAGATTTATAGAAAAGGTAATAGCAAAGCATAACATAACATTCACTAGAAATCCATTACAAGATCAACATCCCATAGCTACAACAGGTTTAGCTCATATTGAGCTTACAGAAACAAAGAGAAAAATAAGAAATAGAAGAAGAAGCCATTACAAGAGAGGAGAGAGAGAAAGGGGCGCAGCTCTGTCCTTGCTCTAGTAGGGAAGATTCTCCGTGTGTCTCTCCTCTTTGTTGTCCCCCTTTTAGGGTTCTTTTTCCAGCCTGTCTCAAGGCCCTTTCCTCTCTCATCCTTTTTGGGCTATAAACTGATTAGGACAAGTGTCCTTGGCCCAGTTCCCGGACTTTAATGCACCAAACACCAACCCCACGTGTAGGACACTGTCCTCATCAGCTAAGGACAACTCAATGTGTAAGAGAATGTTTTGAGCCTTTGTCCTTGTGCACCGTCAGCTTCAGCTACAATTGCTACAGTAAATCCCAGAGCAACGTCTCCAGTTCAGCACCTGATTCTCCAAAAACTGCCCTGCACAGAAACTCTCAATTAATTACCAAAAACAGTTCTAAACGACACCAAAACATTAAAACTCACAAAAGACTCTTATAAAACACCCTTTACACAAAATCACACTAAAATACTAAAAACATAAACTCAAAATACTCAAAGACCACAAAAACACAAGCCAAAAAGGTATAAATAACTCTTCATAACAAGAGTTATCACACCCCCAAACATGAATCATTGCTTGTCCTCAGGTAATGGAAACAAAAGAAACTAAAAAAAAAAGACACAAATTTTTCTAAACCTCGACACATGTGCTCAAATTAGCTCAAACACAAAACTTTCTTCTTTGAAAACCAATTTCTTCATAAGGCGTACATGACAATGCATCAACAATCATGAAGTTCAATCAAGCAAGCATGCATGGCTGTCCTCATTTTCAACTCTCAGCAACATGCTACAGCACTAAACTCTCATAACAGTGTATTCTTCCTCTCTTCTCAAGCTAAGATAGGTACTCTCAATCATCATTCAAATGCATACTCAAGCACGACCTTGACAAGCTTCTAAACACACCACTCACAATCAAAATTGCACACTGCTAGAGGACTTTATTTGGTTGCAATGGGGCTTGGGTTCAGGTAGGAACAGTTCTGGGAAGGTGGCTACATTAGATGGAGCTTAGGTATGCTTCCTCTTTTTGCTTCACAACTATTTCTTTCATGGCCCAGCTCATACAAGTTAGGGAGGACTTTTTGATCTTTTTCATTTTGTTTGATTCCTTTCCCTTTTTTACACCTCTTTGAATTTGGTTTCCTCCTTTGTATCCTCAGAGCAGTTGTTGCAACATTTTAGCATTTTTCCTTGCAACTGCTCTGCGTTTTTTTTTTAACAACAAACCATTGCTTTTTACCAGTAACAGTTCAATTTCATTTCTGATATTCTGTCACATAACAGCTGCATGGCACCCCCAAACTGAAAACTGTGCTAGCCCTCGAGCACCCCCAAACTTATGTTACAGCATGTAAACACAGGAAGCACACCAACCACTCCAACTAGTTAGGACATTGGTTTTTCAGGATATGGCTTGTAATGTGGGCTAGTAGAAACAAAGGGCTTGAAGGCTCAAAGTGGTTCACACAAAGGTAGGATACAAGGGTAGGCTATGTAGGCAAGACTAGGCTCAAGAAACAAAATGCGCCTCTAGCAAATGTGTGTGCAGCAGAGATGTGTACACGTATGAAAGCAGTAAGGCAAAATCAGAGAATTATGCATAAGAATGGTATTCACAGAGAAAGAAGGATGAATCTGTTTAGGCCCAAAAGCTCACAAGGTAGATCAGAATTGCTAAAGCATGTGCCGCGAGTGTCAAACAATTACATCCAAGCATACAAGCTAGAAAGACAATAATGAAGCCAAAATTGCCATAGAGATGCACTAGTGAAATATTAAAACAGACAAGCTGCATTAAGCAAAACCCCAGGATGGGGATGGTTGAGCACAGGGTGGAGTAAAACATACAGGATGTTAAGCTGACGAAAATGGCAACTTCATGCTACAAGTTGAACAAAATAAAACAGCAACAACAACTTAAACTACAAACCAGAAGAAATAACCAAAAAAAAAGGGAAACAAGGAAACTCTTGATAGGGTTGTTGCAACAGAGTGCAGCAACCGGCTGTGATGTGCTCAAGTGCTCAACTTCCTGATGCGGGAGCTCTTCCTACTCCCTGTTGCAGTAGTGGTCTTCTTGCTTGTGGGGGTTGAAGTCCCCACTTCTTTCACAAAAACCAAGTCTTCTTGGTTTTCTTCATCAGTGGCTGAGGCTACTGTATCCTTTGCACTTCCCCCTGCCCCCTCAGTCTCTGCCGTAGACGGCTGGTGACCCGTGCCCTTGACAGCACTTTGTTCAGGCAACCTATTCTTTCTTGCGGCAAGAGGTACATTGTCCTCCTCATCCCCATCAGAGGCAGGGTAATCAGCGGCTATTTTGGTGATCACATCTCGAAGAGGGGTGGCTGGAATTTTCTTCTTAGGAGTGCGAGAGGGGGTAAGGGTTGTTGTTGTTGCTTCGGGCTCAGTTTCTTCAGGCTCTGCTTCAGTCTCAGCCCCCAAGTCCGGCAAGGGGCTTGCACTTCTCTTTCTCTTGTTACGGCTGATTTCTTCAGTGGTAGTGGTGGTGGGTTGTTGCTGTTGTGAAGGAGCTGGTGGCATCCAGTCAGAAGAGTCCGAGTCATCCGGGACTGCTGTGGCACTTGGACTATTATGCTGCCCAGGGGTGTGATGCAGATCAGGTAGAATATTTAGTGGAAATTGTGGAATGGGGTGCACCTTCTTCCATTGGTTAAGCTCCAGCACCCGTTGCTGCCATTTAAACTGATCCAGGGCAAATTGCCAATATAACTGCTGGTGTAGCATTTGTTATTGCAGCATTTGAGTCAGTGATTCCACCTTTTGTTCTAGCCCTGCAGAGCGGTCCTGCTGCTTTGAGGGCTCCCCTGGTTCCATAATCCGCTCTTGGTCTTTGGCCTGGCTTGCTTTAGCCGAGTTGGATATGAATCGATTGATTAAGGCAATATCAATGCTTCCTGCGTTTCTCTCCTCCACTTCCCCTTTTCGAAGCTCGATGCCACATCGCTTGCATAGGTCAGTGATAAAGCAGGGGAAAACCAATTGGCCTTTCGTGCTCGTGGCACAAGTGGAGATCTCCTGCCGGATCAACCTCCCCTCATTTATTTTCTTTCCCTCCATTATGCAGTAAAGGAGCACCAAACGTTCCTTCTTAACAGTTTCCGTGTGCGCAGTGGGGGAGAGCTTATGCCTAAGGAAATGATACCATACCTTGGCAAAGGGTTGCAACGCAGGCCTTGCTATTTTCAGCTGGTTTCCAGGTTGGGAGCCATTTCGTCCCTGGGACCGTCACAACATCCTTCATATCAGTTAGTTACTTTACAGTGGCCTTTGTCAGTAAAGGTTGGTACTCATCGTCCTCTTCAGCCAAGTTCAGCTTTAAGTTGATGGTCTTAGCAGAGAAACTGACCTTGCACCCTCTTACCATGGAGTGAGTTTGTTCGGCACCTCCAATGTTCGCATAGAACTCGCGAACAAAAGATGTGCAGAACCCAGTTGGGTGGCCAGCAAAACGTTTCCACTTGTGCTGGTCAATCACTACAGCAATTTCGGCAGGGAGGCTATAAGAAGCCTTGGTGGAGATGGTGAAACCTTTCTCTGCATGAGGTTCTCTGAGCGCAGTAACATTAATGTACCGAGCTGCAGCTTCGGCATCAACAAACACTTCATACCCCTCAGACTCATCACTTGCGGTGGGTTTGCTCTTCTTCACAGCGGTATGCTTGATGCGAGGCATGGTTGGGCGAAGATGAGGGGAAGAGATGAAGGTAGGGAAAAAGAAGAGATTTGGGGGAGGACTGAAGGCGTTAGGGTTCGGGTGGTGGAGGCAGTGGGTTGCGTGGGGGAAGGAAGGGGAAGGTGGGGGCTTTATGAAGAGATTTGACGGGAGAGTGTGGTGATTGATGCAGGTGGTTGGGAGTGTGTGGCTAGGGAGAGGCGGGGATACCAAGGGAGAATAAGTGGTCTGAGGGTTCCCCTCTAACCTTTTTGGATTTGTTGTACCTGGTTTGAGCTTGACATGACCTCTTCCCCCAAAACCCAACACAATCCCGAATCAGCTACATGGGCCCCCAACCTTTTCCAACCTAATATACAATCACGGCACCACCAAGACAGTTTTACCACCTTTAGCCTCATCCCCAATTTCTTTGTGTTCTGCTTACTGTTAGTGCTAAAGAAAACGAAGAAAAAAAAAACAAAATAACATCTAAAATTAAAGAAAATAAAATAAAAATTGCTGGGCTGCCTCCCAGTAGCGCTTGGTTTATAAGTCCTCAGCCTGACTCAGTGCATGTTGAACATTCAAGGATCAGCCATTACTGTGGTGGCCTGTGCCTTAGCAAATGGCTCACCCCAGTAATGTTTGACCCTTTGCCCATTTACCTTGAAGGTCCTACCAGAGGCTGCGTCAAGCAGTTCCATGGCCCCATGAGAGTGGGCATGAACTATTGTGAAAGGTCTAGACCATATAGATTTGAGTTTTCCTGGAAATAGCTTCAGTCTGGAATTAAAGAGCAATACTTGCTCTCCTGGTGCAAAGTCTCTCTTCTGGATCTTTCGATCATGCCAAGCTTTTGTCTTGGCCTTGTAGAGTTCTGCCCCCTCATACGAAAACATCCTATGTTCTTCAAGCTCATTGAGCTGCAGCATTCGAGCTGCCCCAGCCTGGGCTAGCTCAAGATTTAGTTTTTTACTGCCCAGAAGGCTTTATGCTGCAGCTCAATGGGCAAATGGCATGCCTTTCCATAGACCAACCTATAGGGTGACATTCCTAAGGGGGTCTTGTAGGCAGTCCTATATGCCCAAAGAGCATCTTCCAAGTGCAGGGACCAATCTTTTCTAGTTGGATTCACCACTTTTTCTAGAATTCTTTTTATTTCCCTATTGGACAGCTCTGCCTGCCCATTTGTCTGCGGAGGGTATGCTGTAGCCACTTTATGTCTCACCCTATATTTTGTGAGGACTCCATCAAAGAGCTTGTTGCAGAAGTGTGTACCTTCATCACTGATAAATGCCCTTGGTGTGCCAAATCTTGTAAAAATATGCTTTTGAACAAACTTCACAATAGATCTAGCATCATTTGTAGGGAGAGCTACAGCTTCCACCCATTTTGACACGTAGTCTACAGCCACCAGAATATATAAATTTCCAAAGGAAGGGGGGAAGGGACCCATGAAGTCTATGCCCCACACATCAAACAACTCTACTTCCAAGATGGAATTGAGGGGCATCTCGTGTCTATATGAAATATTTCCCACCCTTTGGCATCTGTTGCAGCCCTTGGCAAAACAGTAGGCATCTTTAAATAATGTAGGCCAAAAGTACCCAGCCTGGAGGACTTTGGCAGCCGTCCTCATTCCTCCAAAATGTCCCCCACATGGGGATGAATGACAATGTAAGAGAATAGCCGGGACTTCTGTTTCTGCTACACACCTTCTAAGCAAATTGTCAGCACAGTGCTTATACAAGTATGTCTCGTCCCAGCAGAACTGCTTTGCCTGATGGAAGAACCTTTTTCTTTGTTGTGGATTGAAATCTGTAGGGACAATTCCACTGGCCAGGTAGTTCATTAGGTCAGCATACCATGGTGTTTCAGCATCTTCCATGGACAGCAACTGCTCATCAGGGAACAGTTCTTTGATCTCAGAATTCTTTGTGGCTTCATTCCCCTCAGACAGTCTTGACAAATGGTCTGCCACCTGATTCTCAACTCCCTTCTTATCCCTAATTTCCAAGTCGAACTCTTGCAACAAGAGCACCCACCTAATCAGTCTTGGCTTTGCATCTTTCTTGGCAATTAAGTATTTGATGGCAGCATGATCAGTATAGACAATCACCTTTGTTCCAACAAGGTAGGGTCTGAACTTGTCAAAGGCAAACACAACAGCCAACAACTCTTTCTCTGTAGTGGTATAGTTCAATTGAGCTTCGACCAATGTTTTGCTGGCATAATATATAGAGTGAAACACCTTATCCTTCCTTTGGCCCAGAACTGCTCCCACTGCGAAATCACTAGCATCACACATCAACTCAAATGGCATAGACCAATCGGGAGTAGTTATGACCGGTGCAGTAATGAGGGCCTTCTTCAGAATTTCAAATGCTTCCAAACAGGTTGGAGCAAAATCAAAGATTCTATCATGCTCTAGCAACTGGCATAGAGGCTTGGAGATTTTGGAGAAATCCTTAATGAATCTTCTATAGAAACCAGCATGTCCTAAGAAACTTCTCACTCCTTTAACTGAGGTAGGTGGTGGCAGCTTTTCAATGACCTCTATTTTGGCTTGGTCTACCTCCATACCCTTCTTAGACACCTTGTGACCCAACACAATTCCTTCCTGAACCATAAAGTGACATTTTTCCCAGTTTAACACCAAATTAGTTTCCTCACAATGATCCAAGACCTGTTCCAGATTTTCAAGGCATTCCTGGAATGACTCTCCAAACACTGAGTAGTCATCCATAAAAATTTCCATAGATTTTTCAATAACATCCGAGAATATGGCCATCATGCATCGTTGGAACGTTGCTGGGGCATTACAGAGGCCAAAAGGCATCCTTCGGAAGGCAAAAGTGCCATAGGGACAAGTAAAGGTAGTCTTTTCTTGATCCTCGGGTGCT
The DNA here is from genome assembly GCA_039655645.1 of Ammopiptanthus mongolicus. Lineage (NCBI taxonomy): Eukaryota > Viridiplantae > Streptophyta > Magnoliopsida > Fabales > Fabaceae > Ammopiptanthus > Ammopiptanthus mongolicus. The sequence continues at coordinate 48,906,168 of CM077347.1, forward strand.
ACAGCAATTTGATTGTAACCCGAGTATCCATCCAAAAAGCAGTAGAACTCTTTCCCAGAGAGTCTATCCAACATTTGATCAATAAAGGGCAAGGGCAAGTGATCTTTTCTGGTGGATTTATTCAATTTTCTATAATCCATACAAATCCTCCATCCTGTGACTATTCTGGTGGGGATTAGTTCATTTTTTTTGTTAGCCACAACTGTTATTCCCCCTTTCTTTGGTACACACTGGATTGGACTTACCCACACACTGTCAGAGATGGGATATATAATCCTAGCATCCAGCCATTTGATGACCTCCTTCTTTACCACATCCTTCATGATAGGATTCAGTCTCCTCTGGCTTTCTACACTATTCTTGGCTTCAGGCTCTAGCAATATTTGATGCATACACACAGTAGGACTAATGCCTTTGATATCTGCCATTTGCCAACCGATTGCTTTCTTGTGTCGTCTCAAGGTTTCTATCAAACTGTTCTCTTGATTAGTAGTTAGAAAAGATGAAATTATCACAGGCAAGGTTTCCATAGCTCCCAAATAAATATATTTCAAATGAGCTGGGAGCTGTTTTAGCTCCAAAACAGGTGGCTTCACAACTGAAGGTATGTTGTCCTTAAAGTTTCATCAGTGACTTCTAATGATTCAAATTTTCTAGCCCACATAGGTTGCCTTGCAGTGCAATCCTTTATTTCAGAAAGTTCTTCCAACAAGGGATCATCAGTACCTGATTCATACTCATCATCACTCAATTCTGTTCTTCCTATCAGGAACTGTCGTTGCAACAGATCATCGAATGACTGCACAAACGAACATTCTTCCACTCCTTCTTCAGGATACCTTAAGGCATTGAACACATTGAAAGTCACATGTTGATCATTAACCCTCATGGTCAACTCTCCCTTTTGTACATCAATGAGAGTTCTTCCTGTAGCAAGGAAGGGCCTACCCAGAATAATAGGAACTTCCTTATCTGCTTCACAGTCTAAAATAATAAAGTCCACTGGGAACAGAAACTTATCTACTTTTATCAGTACATCATCGATCTTTCCTTCTGGATATGCAATAGACCTATCTGCTAGTTGAAGTGTCATAGTGGTAGGCCTGGCATCCCCAATGCCCAATTGTTTAAAAATTGACATAGGCATTAAGTTGATGCTAGCACCTAAATCACACAGTGCTCTTTCAACTTGGGAGGTACTTTGGCTTGGAGCATCAGGCTGCATTCCTTTGTCATGGCAACTGTTTCAAACTCCCCCAGCCTTCTCCTCTTTGTTAACACATCTTTCATGAACTTGGTATAGTTAAGCATCTGCTGCAAAGCTTCAACCAAAGGTATATTGATGTGCAACTGCTTTAGAATCTCCATGAACTTGCTAAACTGCTTGTCTTGTTGTACTTTCCTCAACCTTTGAGGAAAAGGGGGAGGTGGTCTTTCTGGACTAAATTTAGGCAAGGGTTCAGCTTCTGGAATAGCCTCAGGCTTCTTAGCAATTCTCTCAGTTGTTTTCTCAACATTTTCACCAGTTGTTGGAATAGTCTCAGTGTCTTCAATTTGCACTTTGCTCTTTTTCTCTACCATGGCTGGTAACTCAGTTCCACTTCTCAATTGTATTGCTTTGCAGTGCTCCTTACCAAGAGGGCTTGAGGATGAAGGAGTTTCAGTAGAAGATGGCAGAGATCCACTGGGTCTGCTGTTCAGTGCATTGGCCAGCTGGCCTACCTGATTCTCAAGGTTCCTCATGGATACTCCTTGATTCTGGAACTGTGCCTTAGTTTTTGACATGAATGCTTTTAAGACAGCTTCCAGGGACATTTCTTGAGTTGCCGGTTGTGCTTGCTGTTGTGGCCTTGGTTGCTGACTTGTGAATCCAGAGGGAGCAGTTGTGGACCGGGCAGGAAAGTTTGAGTTCCATGGCAGAGCATTAGCATTGTTATTCTACGAAAAATTTTGAGGTTTCCTGTTCCCTTGTTGTCCCTGTAGTTATCATAATTAGCAGATGCAGGATTGCTGAAACAGTCTTCAAACAAATGTTCTCCTCCACAATACATACAAGAAACAGTTTCAGCTTGGTGCATCTGTTGTTCATTTACCACTGCTTCAGTTACAGCTGCTTGAGATGTCTGGTTATTCTTGTTTGTAATCGCTAGGTTTTTCACCATGTTAGTTAAAGAAGCCAACTGAGCAGTAAGTGCTGTAACGCCACTCACTTCATGCATTCCTGCAGCAGTTGTGCTTTTTCCAGAGGTCGGCCTAGCAGTAGGCCACTGATAACTGTTAGCAGCAATACTTTCAATCAATTCATATGCTTCATTATAGGACTTGTTAAGAAGAGTGCCTCCTGCAGAGGCATCAAGCATCATTCTTGCAGATGGCAACACACCATTGTAAAAGTGCTCCATCTGAATGCATATTGGAATGCTGTGATGGGGGCATCTCTTTAAAAGCTCCTTAAATCTCTCCCATGCTTCATATAAAGGCTCATCATCAAGTTGCTTGAAGGAGTTTATATCATTTCTCAGCTTCGTATTCTTCATGGGAGGAAAGAATTTGGTCAAAAACTTCTCAGCCATCCTATTCCATGTATTAACAGAGTTGGGTTCCATAGAATTTAGCTAATTCTTAGCCTTGCCAGCCAAAGAAAATGGGAACAGTCTTAATCTGAAGGAATCGTTAGTGACTCCTGGATTTCTGAAATTATTAGCCACAGTTAGGAACTGCTTCAGGTGCAAATGAGGGTCCTCGGTTGCAGCACCACTGTACTGCCCAATTGCTTGCAGCATCTGGAACATAACAGGCTTGAACTCAAAATGCCCAGCTGTTATTTCGGGCACCACTATGCCTGTGTTCATTGTTGCCGGATCAAACAGGGCATAACCTCTGAGAGAACTGGTTCTATCATTGGCTATAGCCATGCTATTAGGTTCAGCACCCATTTCAGAGTTGTTAGAACTAGTGGCAGCGGAGGAGTAGTCAGGGGTATCAGGAACCAATCTCCCCAACTCGACTAAGCCCTGGTTCTGCCTGTTCAACCTTCTGAATGTTCTTTCAATTTCTGGGTCTAGGTGGAACTCAGGAGCGCTATGCCTACGCATACAGAGTAAAGTACCTGTTGCTATAGCAAAACACTCCACAGATCAGTAGTCTCAACTAATAGAACTATCAATTTAAAACTTGTTAATTAAACACCATTACTAATCCCCGGCAACGGCGCCAAAAACTTGTTGCTAAAAAAAATGGTTGACGAGCTTGTGCAAGTATACACAATCGTTTAACAAGTAATAAAGTGTAAGAGAGATCGTTCCCACGAGGATTATATGGTGATTCAAGTAACAAGTTTTTGTTAATGGTTCTATTAATCAAGATTAACAAAGAGTAACAAATAATTTGTGTGTGTGTATCCAGGACAGTTTTGGTAAACATAAATGCTAGAGCAATAAAAACGGATTTGTTAACAGAATGGGTAAAACAGCTACGGGGAAGTATCCCTTGCAACTTTAGTCTAGCTCAGTTATGCGTTTGCAATGCTACGACAATTTGGCTCCAGGAAATGAAAGTTTGTTTCCCAACAGTTCTGAGATGAACTTCACTAAACGTCTCCTATTCCTAGGTCCATATTAGTTACATTCACGCCTCACTTAAGCTCGTTCTAGCTAGCCTAAGAGTTAGAATGTTCATTCCTAAATCACTCTTCATCATAATTTTCCAATTAATGATTTTACTCTTATCTATAAAACAGTTCTGCTACACTTAGCTTTTCCAAGCAGCCGTGAGCTCAAGTTTTAACTAAGGTGATCAAGCTCAATTAAAACACAACCAAATCAGATTTATAGAAAATGCAATAGCAAAGTATAACATAACATTCACTAGAAATCCATTACAAGATCAACATCCCATAGCTACAACAGGTTTAGCTCATATTGAGCTTACAGAAACAAAGAGAAAAATAAGAAATAGAAGAAGAAGCCATTATAAGAGAGGATAGAGAGAAAGGGGCGCAGCTCTGTCCTTGCTCCAGTAGGGAAGATTCTCCGTGTGTCTCTCCTCTTTGTTGTCCCCCTTTTAGGGTTCTTTTTCCAGCCTGTCTCAAGGCCCTTTCCTCTCTCATCCTTTTTGGGCTATAAACTGATTAGGACAAGTGTCCTTGGCCCAGTTCCCTGACTTTAATGCACCAAACACCAACCCCACGTGTAGGACATTGTCCTCATCAGCTAAGGACAACTCAATGTGTAAGAGAATGTTTTGAGCCTTTGTCCTTGTGCACCGTCAGCTTCAGCTATAATTGCTACAACAAATCCCAGAGCAACGTCTCCAGTTCAGCACCTGATTCTCCAAAAACTGCCCTGCACAGAAACTCTCAATTAATTATCAAAAACAGTTCTAAACGACACCAAAACATTAAAACTCACAAAAGACTCTTATAAAACACTTTTTACACAAAATCGCACTAAAATACTAAAACGTAAACTCAAAATACTCAAAGACCACAAAAACACAAGCCAAAAAGGTATAAATAACTCTTCATAACAAGAGTTATCACCTGTATGTGTTGGACACCCTGTTGTGTTTTTGGATACACGTACAGATGTTTGTTAGCAATCCTCTTGATCGTTATAGCTCAAGTACTGGAGATTGATGACGAAAAGGTGTGGAATGGTGACGATGAGACGTTGTTCTTTTGGTACGACTGGTGTTGGGGTAGTACACTTTATCTTCTGTAGGTTTTTTTTGTCAGACCAGCTTAGGTTTATTTTGCGGTATTTACTTTTGGATGAGTCTGTTATCGGCTTCTGATGGCCGTGGGGTAGACTGATGGTTTTTAATGGATGATGTTTACCTATATAGATATGAGTATACATATGTATATTTGTGAGTTATGCTAATGTTATCATGAGTATGTGTTCTTTAATATTATAAAAAGAAAAAAAATTCTATCACGATTTTCATAGTAAATAATATATAAGCAAAGAAAAGCTTTTTCCGAAAGCGAACCAGCAAATCCTTTTTCCTACTGAATAGTGTTTGGGGTTACGAAAGTGACACCCGAGGGTTGGGTGTTACAGAGGCGACCAAGACACCCCGGTTTCGGTGTGGAAGGGGGATGCACTCTTATTGGTCACTGAGAGCGGTTCGGTTTCTTTGACAAACTAACTCCATTCCGACACAGATTCTGTTCCGGTGTGGACTTGTTCGGGTGTGGAACCAACTTTGTGAGTTTTTGGCCGACATGCTGCATGGGATTAGGATCCCGGTCTAGAGGACTGATCTGAGTGTGAGACCTATGGAGATGGATGTTCGTTGCATGCGTTGTCTTGAGAGACGTATGGTTGTGTGTAGTATTTGCTATATCTGTTATACCTGTTACGCGTATATACTGTGTTTTACTGCCCTACTGTTGTTATTTCCGACTTTGCCCTGCATTGTATTTCTTATATCCCTACTGCTTCTTGCGTGCTTGTTTGGTTCTTGGTTCGCATGAAGACGAGGAGCCGGCTGATGGACCCGAGAGTACACCCCTTTATCATGTCGGTACCGAGGATGCCGATAGCTGATAGAGATTGTCTACCATGACGAGAGAGGGTGGCGCGTGGACCCCTCTAATTATTTGACGGTCTATGGTGGACCAGTGAGCATTCTCTTCAAAGGAGGGGCGTCGCACGTTGAGGACATGATAGGACTGTTCAGCGTTGTACAGTTTCTCCCTTTCCCGAAGATCTGGCACCCACCGAGGCAGAAAGCGCAGGACTATTGGTGGGAAGCGCCACAATCATTAGTGGTATCCAGTAGGCGAGGCTTCGTCTGCAGAGGTCAGAGGAGGCATATCAAGCAGTACCTGAGGACTTAGAGGAGGCATCGTATTGTCATGTCGAGTTCCTCCTCAGAGCCTTAGCCTACGCGGGTTTATAGGCGTACCCACGAAGAGGAACAAGGTAGCTCAAGGCATCCTCATCACTGATGGTGAGGTTCTGCCAGTGCGTCTCTAGGGCTGAGTGGCGAGGTTTTGATATATTTTGAGCGTGGGTTTGGGAGTACTGGCGAGCTTTGAGAGTCTTTTCTTCTTTTGTTTTGGATGTACTTTTCGTCCCTTTTTGTTTTATTTCGTACAATTTGTATATGTCTGTACAGTGCCCTACTGATAGGGCTATGTTTGTGCATGGTATCTGTATAGTTATTTTATTTGCGTTTACTCTGATGTGTTTTCTATGCTTTCCGTATGATTGTATTCTTTTAATGCGCTTGTTTCCGCAATGTTGTTTGAATATCACGCTATCGCTTTAATACGGTTAGGTATAGTTAATAATATAAGCTTGGGACTAATGGGATTATCCTTCTAAGAAAGGAGGGTCGTCTCAAAGGGATTTCAAACTTAGCTACCGAACGAATTCGGTCGCTAAATGCAGTCACCAAATCATTAAATGGTTAAATAGCAACTGATTTTACTATGGTTGATAAAAATAGTCATTGGATGGTCATTGAGATGGGCACTAATAAAAAGTATACGAAGTTGACTATTGATGATTATGCTTTAGCGACCAATATGGCAACCGAAACTATTGCGACCGCAGTACTCAGTCGCTAATTCAATCACTACATATGTTCCAGTGACCAACTTCTGCAAAACAGCCCATCGATCGCTATTTCCGTCTTTATTAGCGATCGACCGAATGTAACTTTTATCACATCATTACTAATATTATTGATATTCATGCATTTTATTATTTTTATATAACTTTTTTGTTTCATTGAAAAGGCACCACGTAATAATTGTTGAATTATTGACCATTACTCAATAAAATTGGTGACCAGATTCCAATAGTAATAATAATTTTCATAACTGTGATCTATTTCCAATTTTTTTTGAAGTTGTGACCTTTTTCCAATTGAAAAATGAGTAGTAATAACTATTGATTTTAATTAATATTATGTTACATTAGTCTTCCCATTTTCTAATAAGATTAGCACCTACAACATTTATAGTGAATATACCTACAACAATTATAATTTGCCTTAAGGACATTAGTATCTGAATATATGATGAAATACATCGAAATCATAAACATATATCCCTTAACAGAAGGATTTATTAATAATTTGTTTTCTTCTGTTTTGTTTGATTCAGTTGTTGAAAGCTTGACTCCAAATCACAAATGGTAGGATATCATAATCCCGATTATAAAAAGACTATGAATTCTAAAATGATATATTTTATGTATTTGTATGCGAATATAAATCCAATCCATTATAATAAGATGACAATATAAACAATAATTGATAAACTATAGAAATAATTGAATTTTTATTAAAACGAGATTTGTCTTAGCAGAAAACAACAAAATATGCATAACTTAAAGGCTAAACGCCACTTTCAAATACTACATCAAAACAAAATCGATCATAGCTAATAAAGGCCAGAAACTAATAACAGCTTTGAGCTTTGGCAAACCCCACAAACTATGCTGCTAGAGAACTATGTATATGAACATTAAGGACTAATAAAATGACACCAAGATCAAGCTTTGGAACTACACATTTATTGTAAGTGAACAAAAGTATGAAGGAATAAATCTGCACTAGTCTACAACCCAATAATATCAGGAACATTAGTGCCAATGCATTCCACTTATCTAATCATTAAATGTTAAGTGTCCAAGCAAAAATAACCAAAAGACCATTATAAATGTGCCATCATAAGATCTTGATTATTGCAAGAGGGCAAGAGGACATGCAATTTGCTTTAATGCAAACCAAGATCATTAGAAGGCTGCCCCATCTTCAAGTATCTAAATATGAGGTAAAATAACTCATTCAGCTTTCTCACAAAAGAACTCGGTCTATGAAGCTTTCTGTGGAACACCCTGCCTCAACCTCTTTTCCTGAGAATGTTTTATTCTTTGTTATAAAGATCAGTTCTTGAGCGATCATCGTATTAAAACAACTTTAAAGAGTAAAATGTGCCATCTTAAGTGTTGATAAAAAACTAAAAAAAATGACATAATGGCTATGATGGCACACTTCAGTATCTAAAGTACATCTCTCAAGCCAAATCCGTTTTTGTATTTGCTTTTCTGCTTAAGCAGACTTACCCGTATAGTTACTTCGTTTCAATAACTTTCAAAACCAAAAGATATTAACAGTAGTGTACCATACAATATGGTATTGTGCCCTTAGTATCAAGTTAAGTCTGCAAAAATTACCAGCTTCAAGTATCAAGTTATCTGATCAATGAAGTGACGTGATAGTCACACAACATTTACGGCAGATTACGCAGTATTTACAGCAATATGTAATCTTTAGGTGTTCAACTATATTTCCTAATCTGAACTTCTCATTTGCTGGACTCAACACTTCCCACTATACACTTGCTTTTATTAAGCTAGATAATTGAAGGTATTATGGTTATCTTTGTCCCTTTCTAGATAGTCCCGAGTGATGAGATCTTCAATGCGGCATGCGCTTCTTGATTGCTTTGATATCTGGATACAAATCCAAGTCCAACAAAAATTAAATAGCACTTCAGTTCAGAAAGTCATTCAACTAATCAAAATCTATCAAACAAAACTTGATTTAAAAAACAAAGCTAAACATGAAGCTGAAAAGGCAACCGAGGTGGGCTAGACTACATTACTATCTAGAACGTCACATTCCTCTCAACAGAATAATTTGCAAATGCATCAAATGTTGATGCCAATGCACCGGGTGCTCCATTCTCTACCATGAACTAATTTATTTGTTACAATTTGCAACTTGCTAGTTCCCTTAACAACAATTTATATTGTTAAGCCATTTGGAATAATAGGGCATATTAAAGGTTCAAGCTTCCATCTTTCCCTAACATGGTAGGGAATCCATATACTTGATGGGGAAAAATAATTTGTTCTATAAAGGTGTCTAAGAATTAATTTGTTCAAATAACCCTTCAAACCTCATGCATATGCAAGGTATAAATAAACAAGCATGTACGCAGAATTCCTGCAAAAAATATTATTGAAATAACATGCCATTATGGGCAACCAAAAGAAAATAGTCAAAATGTCTGATCAAATAGGTTGACTATAAAAGTCAAATAGAGAATTGATAATCAAAACTTACAGAATTCCTCCAAGAACCTCACCAAATAGATTCCCATCTGCACCCAAACCAATGGTAGCCAATTAAAACAGAATAGAGTTATGCTTAGTGAAGTGATGAATAGTTTTGTACTGCAAACAGAATAAAATTATTATATTTTTAAAAAACATGACTAACATATATTTATTTATTTTTCACTCTCAAGCTCTTTCCTTAATCTACTTGTCTCTCGTTCAAGATCTTCTACTTTCTGGTCCATGAATTAGCATTAGTTGCAACTAAACATCAACCAAAATATGAAAAAGCAACATGAAACTCAATATAAAAATTATCTGATTATCTTTTGTAACACCCCGATTTTCACTGTTTTAAATGTCAATAAGTTATATAATTAAGTTTATATTTTATTCGAGGTTTTAGAAAATGAAATAAAATAAACCAAGACCATATTCACATTCTACACTATCGTAGAAAGCTACGGCTAAATTTTGGGTCGAAAACTCAGACGGAGCCCAATCTGCGTTTTTTCACTGACAGTAAGATTTTACTGATCAGGAGACCTAATTTTGACCTGTTAACGAGACAGTTAGTCTTAGATTCGAATTTCATACATTTTCGATAAATTTGAAAAAAATAAGTTCCTACGCTTTATTCGAACGAACTCTGAAGTCGGGTGACGAATGGAGTTGGATATGGATTTACCGGGACCCACTAACGGATAAACTTGAAGTCATATCAAGTCACATCACATGGGAAAGCGTGCCAGTGTCGTGATGACGTTTGAAAATATCTGGACATGAAAAGACCAAAATGCCCCTGACTTTTCTCAAAATTACCATTTAATCTTGTGTGAAAAGACCAAATTGCCCTTAAGTGAAAAATTTGTGGACATCCTTGTCCCTCCCTTCATACCCACGAAATTGGCAAGCTTCAAGAAGTCTTCACCCATTTCTCTCTTCACTTCATCTTCTTCCTTGGTTTTTCTTCCATTTTCCTTAAGAGAAAGCTTGAGTTTTGTGAAGAAAAAGTGTGATTCTTGTCCATTCTTCAACATTCAAGAGGTAAGATCACTTCTTTGATCCTTAAACCTTTGAAAACCTTGATTCCATGAGTTTCAACTTCATGAACCAAACTTCAAAAATTTCTAGAAAATTGTAAAAAAATCCTTTTAATGTGAAACCAATTTCTTTGAGCTAGTTTCATCACCTTCTACCATTATCCAAGAGTATGAAATCAAAAACCAAGCCTAGCCCTTTTTATTAGAGATGGCCGAACCCAAGGAATTTTGGGGGAAAGTGAGTTTTCTTCAATTTTCTGTTAAATGACACTTGATTCCACCTTTCTCATTCTTATGATCCTTGAATCCAAGTGATTGAAAAACCAAATCAAATTCTAGTCATTTTCCTCTTTGATGGCTGAAACCTAGAACATGGAGAACCTTGAGTTTTGTTTCAAATGTTTGAGTAATAAGACTTGATTTAGTGTTGTTTGTGCTTAATAATCCTTCATTCAAAAGATTGGAACCAAACGAAACCCCTAGCCTAATTTTCAAATTATGTCCGAACCTTAGACCTAATAGGGGGAAGAAATTTATGCTATTAATGTTGTTATTTTGTATTGATTGTGTTGAGAATTGAATTGCGATTGATTGTTCTAGGCGACGCGGAGGAAAACGGAACTGGAACCGAAAACTGTTCGGGAGTTAACTTAGGACCCTAAAGAGGTAAAGGGAGGTATTTCATAATAAGTTTGGTAGCCTCATGATGTTTGGTTGTTAGATGTGTTGTTGGTGTTTTGATTGGTGCTTTGATGAGTATTATGTGTCGTGTATGTACTTGATTTACTTGATGAAGTATATACTTGGATATTTGAATATGAATTGTGGCATTGATGTCTTGGATGAGATATATTGGTAATGTTGAGTTGAGATTGTTATATATATATATATATAGTTGAGAGCATAGCATTGGCTATCGCTCGATAAAGAAGAATAAAATGTTTAAAAACCGAAATCGAAGTTTGAAAACATATTTTGAAAATCAAAGAAAGCTCTTGAGAAATGTTTTGCTCTATCAAGGAATAAAACTTCTTTTTGAAAATGTTAGACCCTTTTGAAAGAAAAAAAGTTGTTCAAGGAAAGTTAAACTCAAAATGAAATATCTTTTAGAAAACGTTTTTAAAAGAGACGGAATCTTTAGAAAAACAGATTTGCAAAGAAAAAGAGTTTTCCTGGAAAATGTTTTCTCGGAGGAAAATGTTTTACTTCATGACAACGAAGTTAGGTTTTGTTTTCCAAAACTGTTTTATGAAAGTAAGACTCGGGAGAAAAACGGTGATTTCCTTTTTCACCTTAAGAAGTATGCAAACCTAGTGACCGAGACGTCGGGCTAGTGTTTTTGCGAGTTGAGCACTCGGACTTTGTGTCTTATGTTTTTGGATGAATGGGCTAAATGTCCTGTAAAACGGGTCATGAGCTATATGCCTCGACAAGAAAGAATGAACGAAAAAGAAAACAGAAACTTTCTGTGTGCATACATGAAACGATAGACGTGCCATTTGAACCGAGCTACAATCCAAGTGGTTGAGAATATGAGCCAGTTAAGACCACTAGGTCTATAGGGACATCCTGTGTTCAAGACTCCACAAGTGGCCGGAGGCGTTGCAACCTCGTGCCGCGGTAATCGGTTGCCAAACACTGATGAACTCGGTCAGAGACTGGACTATTCAGGATATGGTTGAGACGTGACACCCCTGAACAATTGGAGTTCGGACCTAAATTAAGAGGCCGACTCATGAGAACAATTATGTTACGGGAGTATTCGCGGCCTATCGCTCGATGAAGGGAAGTTAGTAATCTCCGGAGAACATGAATTAGAAAGAGGATATTGGAGTCTCATGTATTATTATAACTCATGATAGTGTCTGAGATATTATGTTGTATGAATATCTGTTAATGTAACTGTATTTATATGTGGATGTATATGCTGTTTGTTGCTTGTGCGGCTATCGTGATAAACTTGTAAAATGAGTATCTCACCTTTGCCTGAACATGTTGGACACCCTGTTGTGTTTTTGGAATACGTGTACAGATGCTGCCTAGAGGTCCCCATGGACACCTGAGGACCCAGATGATGGAGTCTTTTGAAGATAAAGAGAAGGAGGATCCGTCCGAATTCCTCCGGGAATTGGAGTTGACTTTGGGGTTTTTCCCCAATGGCTACTTTTAGCCCGACCAGCATTAGAGTCTAGTTTCTTTTTGAAGCAGTCATATTTTATCTGCTGTAGTTATGTTGATTTGCTGTTTTGAGGTCTGTAATCTGTGATAATATGCCAGAACTTCTACTACTAGTTAAACTCCGTTCTAGAAAACTTGTATGCCCCGACATTTAAAACCTTATGTTTATTTTTCTTATGGATGTTTATTATTGATATGTGTTATGTGGTTTATCCCATCTGTCCTATGTTTGGATTATTACATGCGTGCATAAAATTTTTAAATCCTCGTTTTTCGAACATAGTATTAATTAAAGTTTTTTTTTTTCCGAAAGCAACCAACTTTTTTTTTTATTTGATTATGTTTTCCGCATCGAGTTTTGAGACATAGCAGCCAAGGGGGTGTTACACCTTTATCCCATTTTGTGCCTCATGAAATGCAACCTGGAACTCATCAATCAGTTTAGACATTCTATTATTTTCTTCTAGAGTTTCATCCTGGATTTTCTTGGCCTAAAAAGACCCTATTCCAAGGACATCATATCAAGCTTCATACTCTCTACTTCAAATTGAGACTCCAAAGCCAGGTTGAACTAATTTGGTGTCATATCAATTTTCCTAAATTGACTAAAAAGCAACTAATTTAGTGTTTAAGGACTAATATATGACTGAGAAATTTGCCTCAACAAAAGTTAAATGATTTGAAATATTTGGCAAATAAATCCATTAGGTGTGGGGTAGTGATGCGAGATTTGAGTAGTTTGAGCCAAGTCCAACGCTAAAATGTTTACAGCCCATGTAGTAGAAACTAATATCAAGCAAAGAACATAGCATACTATGCAGAACAGTAAACGTTACTAGAAAATATTGGAAAGAACTCCCATGAGAAAGTAGATGGTAGAGGTGAGGGCCATACAAAGTAAACCAGAGTATCTTAACCCATACCATTCCCAAGTCTATGGTAACACAACTACAGAGGGTACATGTTGAGACAACCCGTTGTCCCATTAAAGAACCTAAATAGTAACTAACCTTAAACGTATTATAAACGTTAGCGCACTTTATTAAAGACACGAAGCGGAGCAGAAAAGGAGTAAAAACGAAAACAAAACTAAAGCACGCATAAACATATCAGAGTAACACAACTAAGAAAAAAAGGTATATATACATGCACAAGTTGCCCCATCAGTAAGGCTACATTAATATATACAACCAGAGTACATCAAGAAGGTGGCCATAAACAAAATACATCAAAGACCAAAGGAAAACTCTCAGACTGACAGCACTCTTCTATCCTCTCTCAAAATACATCAAAACACTCACATCACACTCCTAATACAGATGCACTGGCGGGATCGCGTCATGAGCAACGCTGATGCCCTGAGCTACCTTGTCCCTCACCATAAGTGTGCCTATAAATGCGTAAAGGCAAATACTCGATAGGATAATCCTCTGTTGCTAATACGTCCTGAGATACTGCTCTGATCTCCGCCTCGGTCCGCGAAGCACAAAACCTCATCGACTGGTGATGTGAGAAGACTCTAGCTCCGCCCCCATCTGCTCCTGTACTCATGGTCTTGGCGGATACCACATCTGAGAGAAAAGGTAGGTGCTTTATAACTCGGTATGGCCTTATGACGTCTCCAAAAGGTGAGGCACAGTTCCTGAACCATATACTGACATGGACAGTATAAACAGTCAGGAACGTGGTAGGCTCAACCTGCTATCCCCGATCATCATGGTAGATGATCTCGATGTCTCCCAACACCTGCGTCCTCGGTGCCATCGTCCAAAAGGGGTGTAGTCTCCGATCCATCACCCTCCAGCTGCTCGTTCTCTATCCGGTGAAGAGCAATAAAACATACACAGAGAAGTACAGGGAGATAAGAAGACGTAGATCATCAAACATGGGAGAGGGGCAATAGTATAGCATGTAAACATGTAGGACGCAACACATATAAGGCAAACAACATTCAAACAACCATCTCACGAGTCATACATCACATCCATCTTAGAAGCTTTACTCTCAGATCAAACCACTACGAGGGATATTAATCCCTATATGCATGTCGGCCGATTTCATCACGTCCCCAATTGGACATGCCTGTCTGGACAAATACATTATATCACATCACGTCCCTAATTGGAGATCCCGCTTTGGGATAGGTGGTACACATCACGTCCCCATTTGGGCATCCCCCATTGGGATAGGTGGAGCACATCTCATCACATTTCACATATCGTCCCAAATTGGATATCCCACTTTGGGACAGTTGGTACATGTCATGTCCCCATTTGGACATCCCCAATTGGGACAAGATAGAACATCACGCTATGATATGCAACAATCATCCATTACGAGTTGATACTGGAGCCTCACGCCTAAGCACTTGGCCATAGCCATGATGCATTGCATCCATAGGAACATCATCATGACGCCTTGCGTCCACGAGCCACAGCTCCACAGAACCACGATGGTATCAACCCGAGCAACTCATCAACCTTACCACATTCTCATCCATAGTCCATCCAACCAATTCAACAAGATAATAACATCACAACAATAAGCATGCCAACATACATTTCAACATGTAGGGAAATAATCAAGTAGTCAAATAGGCAGTTTAGCATGCATATCAAATCAACCTCAACAACAACATCGTCTAACCTAGGGTATCGTCTTAGCGGCGATAGCCCCAAAGATACCTACACCTAGGGTTTAGGTACTTTGTCCAGGGTTCAACCTCTAGTAAGGTTTAAGGTTCCCCTACACATGTATGCATTCTACACTACGCTTGCCTTCCCGACGATAACGGTTCTTTCTCCCTACCTGCCAAAATGCGCCAGCACGACCACGAACACAATCATGATCTAAACACCACCACCACCACCACGCAGTTGCCACAACCACCACTAGCAGCTCCAACATAGCTACAACAGCCGCAGCTTGCCTCCTCCACCACGAGCATCGTCGTGACCTCGAACTTTGCCCTAATGACGGGAACAATGTGTAAACAACATCGTTAGTCCTAGGGCAACTCCAAAACCAAGAAGGATTCAAGGGAAAAGCTCGAAGAATATGAAGAACATAAAGGTCGACGTGGTAGAGATTCGAGCTTACCTTCGAGGAATCGAGAAATCAATCAGTGTAACTCATAGTACTTGAAGCCCTGATCGCAATGTTGTAGTCTGAATCACGATCCGATGCCTTGATCTTCCCCGATATCACTTTCTCTCTCTAAAACCCCATCTCTCTCTCTTAAGCTCTCTACATCTGCAACTTTTTTTGAGTTTCGTCCCAAAATGAAAAGAGAAGAAAAACTTAAGTTGTGCTGACCTGCTGTGCACGCTCAAGGGTGTAGGTCTGGAGCGCTTAAGCGTTCTCACGCTCTAGTGTGGGCTTTCTCCATGCTTGAGCGTGGCCTCCTGATCGCCACGTCTCCTGCCACGGGTTGATGCGTGTTGACATTACACCTCCACGCATACCCCCTCCACGCTTCGACGTGCAATAACCCATGCTTGAGCGCCATTGGTCAACGTTTGAGCGTGGAGTTTCTCAACATCTAAACGTTGGGCGCTGATTTGACCCGTTCTTTCACGATTTTCCACTTTTTGAGCTCGTTCCAAGGCCAAATTGTCTCAAATTTGAAACATGTCTTCCTCAACACATAAGGAACATGATTAAGCCATTAAACATGCTTAAATTATGTCCCACACACTAAACAAGAAAACGGGGTGTTACATTACTACCCCCTAAAAAAGAATTCCGTCCTCGAAATTCGACGTACCTTTAGAACGAGTTTGGGTACTGTTGTCACATGTCCTCTTCTCTTTTCCATGTAGCATCTCCAGTTGTTGTGTCCCATATGAACTTGACTAAGGTAATTTTCTTTCCGCAGAGTTCTTTCACTCTCCGGTCCTCGATCCGTACAGGCAGTGCTTCATATTATAAGTTCTACCTTATCTGTATATATTTAGTCTCTATCACGTGTGATGGATCGGGATGGTATTTTCTGAGTTGGCATACATGGAAGACATCATGGATAATGGATAGATTGGGAGGCAAAGCAATTTGGTAGGCAACTGGACCAATTTGACGAAGGATTTGAAATGGTCCAATGAATTAGCGGTAAACTTTCTGGATTTGATTGCCCTGCCAATTCCAGTTCTTGGAGGGACTCTCATAAAGACATGGTCGCCTTCCTGGAACTCCAAGGGTCTCCTTCTCTTGTCACTGTATTTTGTCGATCCCGTGCGACTATCATCTTTTCCTGAATCTTCCTCACTTGTTCCGTCATTTGTTGTACCACCTCTGGACCCAACAACTGATTCTCTCCGGTCTCATACCAACAGAGAAGTGTCCTACACTTTCTTCCTTACAGTGCCGACGTCATGCCAATACTCGAGTGTAAACTATTATTGTATGTGAACTCAATCAGTGGAAGGAAATCGTCCCAACTTCCTATGTTTTCCAAAACACATGCTCTTAACAGATCCTTCAAAGATTGAATCGTTCTTTTAGACTGACCATCCGTCTGTGGATGATAAGCTGAACTCATCCCGAGTTTAGTTCTCAAAGCACTGTTCACACTCTGCCAAAACCTAGAAGTAAATCTTGGATCCTGGTTCGAAATTATACTTGAAGGTACTCGTGTAGCCTTACAACTTCCTTGATGTATATCTGGATTAACCTTTCCAGAGAGTAACTCTAGTTGATCGGCAAGAAATGAGCACATTTCTTAAGTCTGTCTACGATTACCTAGATTGGATCACACCTCTTTTGTGCCCTAGGCAGCCTAGACACAAAGTCCATTGCAATACTATACCATTTCCATTCTGGGACGTCTAGTGATTGCAATAACCCTGCTGGCTTCTGGTGTTCAACCTTTGCCTTCAGACACAACAAATAGGATTTGACATACTCTGTTACCTTTTTCTTCATCCCTGGCCACCAGAACATCCCCTTGAGGTCTTGGTACATCTTTGTAGCTCCTGGATGAAAGCCCAGCTTGCTCTTATGTGCCTCTTCCAAGATCATTTTCCTAACTTCGCTATCCTCTGTCACAGATATTCTACCTCTGAACCTTAGGATTCCATTAGTAACTCTCTTAAACTCTAAAGACCTACCTTCTCGCACCATCTGATTCATCTCTTGTATCTCTGAACTTTTCTAGCAACTCCAAAACTTTTACCATCATTGCGGACATATGCAAAGATTTCTGACTCAATGCATCTGCTACCACGTTGGCCTTTCCTAGATGGTATTGTAGGTTGAATTCATAATCATTTATGAATTCCATCCATTTCCTCTGCCTCATGTTCAACTCCTTTTGGTCGAACAGATACCTTAAGCTTTTATGGTCGCTAAACACACTAAATTTAGCACCATAGAGATAGAATCTCCATATCTTCAATGTAAATATTATCGCAACCAACTCTAGGTCATGGGTTACGTAATTCCGCTTGGGCACTCTTAACTGAATGGAAGCATACACCACTACTTCCCCTTCTTATATGAGTACGCAACCCAAGCCTTGATACCATGCATCACTGTACATATCAAATGACATTGATGGATCTGGCAAGACTAGTACCAGAGATGTTGTTAGCCTTATCTTTAGCTCTTGGAAACTAGGCTCATACTCTTCTGTCCATTCAAACGTTTTTCCTTTTCTCATCAATTGCGTTGGAGGTAATGCAATTTTCGAGAATTCCTTAATAAACCTCATGTAGTATTCTGCTAGCCCGAGAAAACTTGTGATCTCGCTCATCGTCTTAGGACTTTCCCTCTTCACCACAGCTCCTACCTTCGTAGGATCTACCGCTATTCCATCCTTGTTGATCACAAGTCCAAGGAATTGTACCTTTTCCAGCCAAAACTCGCACTTAGACAACTTGCCATAGAGCTGCCTGTCCGTAAGAACTTGCAGTACAACCCTCAGATGCTCTTGATTTTCTTCTTTGTCTGAGGAGTAGATAAGGATGTCATCAATGAAAACAATGACAAACTTATCAAGGTAGGACCTGAAGATCCTATTCATATAGTCCATGAACACTGCTGGAGCATTAATCACACCGAAAGGCATAACCAGATACTCGTACTGCTCTTACCGACTCCTGAAAGTCGTCTTCGGTACATCATCCTCCTTTACCCTTATCCGAGGGTAACCGGATCTCAGATCGATCTTCGAGAACATCGTTGCTCCCCTCAAATGATTCATAAGGTCATCGATCCTTGGCAACAAATACTTATTCTTGATTGTGTTACCTTGTTGAGCTTTCGGTAGTCCACACACAACCTTGAACTACCGTCCTTCTTCTTAACAAACAACACTGGCGCTCCCCACGGTGAAACATTGGGTCATATAAAACGCTTCTTCAACATGTCATCCAATTAGTTCTTCAATTCTGGAAACTCTGTTGGGGACATTCGATAGGGTGTTATCGAAATCGATCTAGTTCTAGGTACAAAATCGATTGCGAACTCTATCTCCCTCTTGGGTGGCAACCCTGGCATATCATCCGGGAAAACATCGGGGAACTCGCGCACCACCGGCAAAAGCATCTATACTAGGAGTCTCCTTAGCCTCCAAGGAAAACAGAACCATGCATTCTCCTGATTGTACACCTCCCGATATATCATCACTGGAAGGCAATGATCCAGATTGCTCTGAGAAGCGAAGGTCTTTTTGGAACACTCTAGTACTACATGGTTGGCTAAAAGCTAGTCCATGCCTAGGATAACATCAAATTGCTGCATAGACTGACATACTAGGTCCACAAGAAAAGATTTGTTCTCTATAATAACAGGGAATTGTAAAAAAAAAAAAAAACAAATAGGGTGGTTAGGGAATCACCCGTAGGTTTAACAACAGTGAGATTATATGGCAAAGATGAAACAGGTAAACTCAAATGATCCATACACGCTAACGAAATAAAAGAATGTGTAGCCCTTGAATCAAATAGAACAGATAAGAGTTTCCCAGCTACTAGACACTTATCTTGCATTAGATCGGGACATCGAGAGGCTTCAGATCCTCTCACAGCAAACACTCTCCCTGTTCTCTGCAGCCTACTCTGCTGATTCACCATTTCTTGTCCCGTCCGAACACTTTGAGTTCTTCCACCTTGTTACGAGGACTAATTCCTCCTATCACTCCTCTGCCTGTAGTTTCTGGCATAGTGGCCCACCTTTTCACATCGAAAGCAATTGACGTTGAGTGCTTGGGGACAATCCCTGATCAAATGCGGCCTTTTGCAGGAAAACATTGCGGAAAACCGTGGCTGTCCTTGACTAGTGGTCCCTCTTCTAGAACTTGTTGTTTGTTGATTCGGGCGGCTGTTGATGCCTCAAATTCGCAAGTATACGGTTATATCGTCAAGTAGTTAAAAGATATCGAACCCACCGAGACCGTGTTTATGAACACTAATTAATTAATAAATGATTTAACCAAACAAGAAATATTGATTATGTGAATGGAACAAATAGCAAAATAAATAAGAGAATAATTAAAACAAATAAAAGGTTTTCTCAAAATCAGGATTCAGGTTTTGAAAATAGGAAAGGAAATTTTCAGGAATTGGGTTACCATAAAACTGCGTATGCTTCTAAATCGACCACCCGTTTGTTAATTCATCAAAATGCTTTGAAGGTGAATTTATCCTAATATAGTTAATGTTCCCTCTCGAGCCACAAAAACCGTGCCCAAATTAAAAAACTCCTACTCTCGTGGTAATTGAAATTATTTGGACCCATCAAGGTTTGTGTTCAACGAACCCTCGGAGGACCGCTTCTAACTCTCGTGATTTAAGTCCTAAGTTTAACTCCTATAGATCCAATAACTATGTTCACTTCTCAGTCCCTCGCTATATATCTAACACCTGCAAATAAGTGGCCGCCAAATTCACAAGTAATTAAAGTGATAGGAATCAAATCGAAAATTAACAAAAGGGAAAAACTCAATTTATAACATAACACAAGTTTTGGGCATAGCCCCAATTCCTAGAAATAAGAAAACTACTCAAGCATAGTCATAGTAATGACAAGCTTCAATGAGAAAAACATAAAAATATCCAAAAGAAGAAGAATAAAGAAGAAATCCTATTTTAAACCAAAACTCTCCACTTTTCTCTCCAACCTCTCCAATTTCGAGCCTAAGCACCCTTTTTATAGATTGGGGCAATATTGAATCCTAATCAAATACAAAATTATCCCAAATCTTATGAAAAATATCTCAAATCTAAATAGAAAATTCAAATTCATCACGTCACGGCCATGATATGCATCACGGCTAGGTCGTGACACATTTTGTATTCAGAGTCTTTGTCTTCACTTATGGATCACGATCGTGATAGCCTTCACGGCTAGGCCGTGATCTCTTCTGACTTGTTGGCTTAATTCTGGGACTTCATATCACGGCCGTGATGTCGGTCATGCCCTAGCCGTGATCTATTCTATTTGTTTAGAGTCTTCTTCTGCTTTCAATCTTCACATCACGGCCATGATGTTTGTCATGGCTAGGCCGTGATGTCCACTGGTTAAGACTTCTCCTCAATTTCTTTTCCCTCCTTTCTTCATACTTTCCTAAAGAGCTAATCCGAGCATTATGATCATTCAATCATGCAAAACCACACCACAACAAAGCATTACCCGTTCCAAGGAAAAACTAACAAAATATAAACTAAAATGCCTAAGCTACCATGAAAATGCATACTAAACAACCTAGAAATATGATGTGAAATCATACTCATCATCTGTAAGGATGCGCCCTCTATTGGAACCTTCCTCCTTGACCTCTCTGTCCACTGTTATGGACAGGTCCTCCACTTCTTGCTTGTGACTACATTCCTCTAGCTTGATCGTGCCCTTCCAGTACTGTGCACTTTTCTATCAGCTCTGGGAATGATCTGATACTCAGAGGAAACATAGCCCTTTTCAGCTCGGGTCTCAACCCGTCTTCGAACCTTTTGCACACCCAATCCTCATCCGAGAGCACCTGATAGAATTGAGAGAGCTTCAACAACGCCTTGAACCTCATGGTATATTCACCCACAGACATTCGCCCCTGCTTCAGCTTCAAGAATTCTTTCTCTTTTTCTTGACGAACATTCCTTGGAAAATATTTCTCCAAGAAGCTCTCTCGGAACAAATCCCAATTCAGCATCCTTCCATCAGTCTCTAACAACCTTTGTTTGTTCCTCCACCATGCCTTTGCTGCTCCGACTAACATGAAAGCAGTGTTTGCGACCTTTCTGTTCTCCCGGCAATGTATGGCCAGAAAGACCTTGTCGATTTCTTACAACTATAGCTCAACAGCCTCCGTATTGTACTCCCCATGGAACTGTGGAGGGTTTCCCTTCATGAATGCATTCTGATCAGTATCTACCATCTTGTCTCCCCTCACTGGGTGTAGCTGTTGCTATCTAGCTTCCCTCTCTTCTTGTCGTTGCATAAACTGGGCATTCTGTTGCGTCTATTACAGTTGCCAAATCCCTCATGGTCCTCATTGATACGATTGGGCAGTGGCCAAATCCCTCATGGCCCTCATTGCTTCATTCTGGTCTCCACCACTTCCGATTCCTGAAGTATCACCATTGTGATTGTAGTCCCTAGTTTCAGCCGGTGCACTTCCTCCTTTAGATCGCCTTCTACTGTTTCCTCTCGCCATTTAGCTTCCTACAAAAAGGAAACATTAGCCTCGATTCAAAAGACATACAATATTACTCAACAGATAAACATATTATATGTCTTATGAATAAAACAGTTATCAGACTTGAGAACTTGCGCATCGGACACTCTACCCCATTTTTAACATAGTTGATACAACTCATATATCAACCATCAAAGCCAATACACTTCCTAGACCTCACAGTCCAATTAGAATCGAACTGCTCTGATACCACCAAATGAGATAACATGCTGTCCCATTAAAGAACCTAAATAGTAACTAACCTTAAACGGATTATAAACGTTAGCGTGCTTTATTAAAGACACGAAGCGGAACGGAAAAGGGGTAAAAACGAAAACAAAACTAAAGCACGCATAAACAGATCAGAGTAACACAGTTAAGAAGAAAAAAAGGTATATATACATGCACAAGTTGGTCCAGCAGTAGGGCTACAGTAATATATACAAACAGAGTCCATCAAGAATTGACCATAAACAAAATACATCAAAGACCAAAGGAAAACTCTCAGACTGACAGCATTCTCCCATCCCCTATCAAAATATATCAAAACACTCACATCACACTCCTCATATAGACGCACTGGTGGGATAGAGTCATTAGCGACATTGATGCCCTGAGCTACCTTGCCCTTCACCATAAGTGCGCCTATAAACCCACAAAGGCACATACTACGATCCTACATCACCAATACATCCTGAGATACTGCTCTGATCTCCGCTTTGTCGGTGTAGCACAAAACCTCGTCGACTGGTGATGTGAGAAGACTCTAGCTCCGCCCACATCTGCTCCTGTACTCATGGTCTTGACGGATACCACATTTGAGAGAAAGGTAGGTGCCGTACAACTCGGTATGGCCCTATGACGTTTCCAAAAGGTGAAGCAGAGTTCCTGAACCGTATACTGACAGGGCCAGTATAAACAGTCATGAATGGGGCAGGGTCAACATGTCATCCCCGACCATCATGGTAGATGATCTCGATGTCTCCCAGCACCTGCATTCTCGGTGCCATCGTCATAAAGGGGTGCAGTCTCCAATACGTCACCGTATAGCTGCTTGTCATCTTCCCGGTGAAGAGCAATAAAACATGCACAGAGAAGTACAGTGATATAATAAAACATAGATCATCAAACATGGGAGAGGGGCAATAGTATAGAATATAAACATGTAGCATGCAACACGTATAAGGCAAACAACACTCAAACAACCATGTCTTGAGTCATACATCACATCTATCTTAGAAGCTTTACTCTGAGATCAAACCTCTACGAGGTATACTAATTGTTGCATTCAAAACACACTTAAGGGCAGTGTACCCTCTCACAGAAGTAATATAGGACGGAAGTCCAGATATCGTACCAAAGAGATTAATTTAGATAACTAAGTGATAAAGCAAGTACTGGAATAGGGAAATCCTTATGCTATTTAGACTAATTAAGAACTTAGAAAATAAATAATAATATAGTAGTAGTAAAAGCTAATGAAAGAGATAAAGAGAGTTAAGAGATCAAGGGTAAAGAGCCTAGAGCAGTGGTTTCACTTGTGCTTTCGATATCCCCCAAATCCTAATTCTATTCAATTTCGAGGTTGCTTTTCAAATATCAATCCCTCTACGAAAACTACTAATTGTTTGTCAGGCAATTAATATTCTTTTCCCCAAATAAACCCAATGGTTGTTAGGCAAAGAGTTTAAATGATTAGAAAGCATGAAGCATAAAGAAGTTGAATGATTGAAAGGAATAAATCACGTTTTCTCAAATCTAGATATCAAACCTCGGTTATCCTATAGGTCTGCCAATTTAATTGGGCTTGATAGCCAAAATATCGATTAATTGATTAAGAGCATACAAGGGTGCGCAATCCTAGTACGAGATGAATTACAACCTTGAAACCAAATAGAATTGAATTAAAGCTAAGACATAGCGAAAAAGGGTTTCTACTAACATAAGATCCACCACAACTCTAGTGGTGAATTTAGCTACTCATAATAATAGAGAAAACCAAAATCAACAAAGGGAAACGCATCCTGGATAATTGAAGAGGGAGAAGTTGTCTCCAACTTAATTTACATGTGCCAAATCTTACTCTAGAAATCAAAACTACAAAATAAGAACTAAAGCAAGAGTATAGTACTCAAAGAAATAAAGAGATGAAAGAATGTGCAAAAGATTCAAAGATGTCTCTAAAGTGGCACAGAAGGCCTCTATTTATAACAAAATCTGTGGACTGGGCCTTCAATTAGGTCGTCTGCGCCATTTGCACGGGCTTGCTCTTCAGCATATCAGGTCGTGCTCAAATATGTCAAGGCTTACTAACTTTGTAGAACAACGTTATAGTGCACGGGCTGCAGCACGAGCGTGTTCTCTTGATGGCACGGCCGTGCTCTTTGCATTTGGGACCATGCTAGATTCTGTCAGGCCTTGCTTCTCTGAGTCAGGCCTTTCTTCAATGTGGCGCGGGCATGCTCTCGCATGACACGGCTGTGCTAAGTCTCTAGAGGTCAGCTTTAAGTATTTTTGTAAGGCTTTTGTTTGGATGAATGGATTTGCAAGGTTGGCACGAGCGTGCTCTCGCATGGCACGACCGTGCTAACCTCAGAACTTCAGTATTCTGCTAGTTTAAGCTCTATACCCTTCTCTTTTCGTCAAAAGTCCATTAAACTGCCTATGAACTTCAATTCTGTCAAAACTTAAGTAAAAGGGTGAAATATAATAATATTTATCCTTAAATGCATCAAAATACGACCCAAATACCCCCTATATAATGCACAGAATTAAGGTTCATCACTAATCCCTATATGCATGTCGGCCGATTTCATCACGTCCACAATAAGACATGCCCGTCGGGACAAGTACATTACATCACATCACGTCCCTAATTGGACATCCCTCTTTGGGACAGGTGGTATACATCACGTCCCCATTTGGACATCCCCCATTGGGACAGGTGGTACTCATCACGTCCCCATTTGGACATCCCCCATTGGGACAGGTGGTACACATCACGTCCCCATTTAGACATCCCTAATTGGGATAAGATAGAATATCATGCTATGATATGCAACAATTATCCTTTACGAGTTGATACTGGAACGTCACGCCTAAGCACCCGGTCACAGCCACGATGCATTGCATCCACAGGAACATCATCATGATGCCTTGCATCTGTTGGAACCAAAGTGTTTATGGTACATTAATCCCTTGAGATTGATGTTAACAAAAGACTATTTTAAGAGAACAAAGATCAGTTGTGGACTAATGCTTTATCTTAAGTGTTCAGGAAAATCTAAGTCCAAAGATAATATAAGTTCAAAGACTTATAGCCCGTCCAATAAGTAATTCTCGCTATGAATGGACTATAAACTCTAAACATTGTATCTGAGTCCAAAGACTCTTTCTATCTTTTGATTAGACGCCCTCTTCAGTAAAAGTCCAAAGACGTATGCTTTAAAATGTTTAAAAACGAACGTATATGTAAAATATTTGAATTAATTATTCAATGTGTAAATGCTTGTATTCTATGGACAAGCAATCCTTGTAATCTTCGTATCATAAAAAACTGAAGCTAGTCTATCCCTGACACAAAAGGATTTGACTATCTCCAAAAGAAATACAAAAGACAACTTTTGAGTAAAAGGAAAAGATGTCAGTCTTATTTTAAGCTATCAACCTTGATAGTCTACTTTGCTGATCAGAAGCCTCAACAAGCTATCAGACTCAACGGACTAACACATTTAACGCTTAATCAGAACAGATTCTTTTCCAAACGTGGGAGACTAAAGTTGATCAAGACCAGAAGGCTATAAATATCTCTTCTCTTGAAGATGCAAACTAGTGATGAACAACTGAACTTGATAAATAGACAAGTATACAAGAAAACAAGCTATCAAGAGAAAAATCTAAGCTTACAAGCTTACTCTGATCTTTAAATTTCATATCACTCTCTGCGAAGAGTTTTGCTTTAGAGTTCTAAGCTTAAGTTTCAAACTCTCACTCTTAGTGAGTTAGTTGAACAACAAATCTTTTCAAAACCTCAGTTGGTTGAGCTTGAAGAGGCTGGTCTGTAAAAAAAATACTTGTGTGCCTGAAGAGGTGTTGAATACTTATAACAAATGGATTTTATTATAGTGGAAAAAGCTCTCAAGTAGAGAGTACTGGACGTAGCTCTTTGGTGAAGAGTGAACCAGGATAACATCTTTGTGTTCTTTTCTTTCCTTTACTATTGCTTTAGTTTAGTTTGCTTTCTTAACGTGCTTATTCCTTTATCTTAATCCTTCTTGGTAAGCGTCCAACTGGTGCTTGGAAACGCTCTTCCCGTTCGTTGTCGTTTTAATGTCCAACCTTATGAAAATATATATATCTGCTTACGAAAAGTTTTCAAAACGTAAGAAACACGATTCAACCCCCTTCTTTTGTTTCAAATAGGTTCCTTCCATTGGTATCAGAGCTCAGCCTCTGGGTTGAGCACTTAGCCGTGTAAAGGAAAAGATCCTATAACAGATATGGCAGGACAAGGTATGCCAAGCTAGAGTCAACCTGTTATGGAAAGCACTTCCATGACCAGACCTCCGTTCTTTAACGAAACCCACTACTTGTACTGGAAGGAGAGATTCAAAGGCTTTATCTTAAGTACAAACTCAATTCTCTGGGCCAGAATCACGAACGGTCCAAATGTGTGTCCCAACTCTGATTGGACAGAAAAAGCTGAAGATGACTGGACTGATGCCGAAAGAGCCAGGATGGAACAAAATCATAAAGCCAAATATGCTTTAATGTGTGCTCTTAGTCCTGATGAATTTCAGAAGATTCACGCATGTGAATCAACAAAGCAAATCTAGGACACCTTGTCAAATCTCCATGAGGGGACCACCAAGGTAAAAGTTTCAAAAATTTTCATGCTGGTTGGCCAGTATGAATTGTTCACCATGGCCAAAGGAGAGTCCATCTTGGACATGATGGGTCGGTTTCAGACGATCATCAACAACCTAAAATCCCTTGGGAAAGTTTACACTACCAAGGAGAATGTCACCAAAATTCTTAGAAGCTTGCCTGAGAAATGGAGACCACTTGTTATTGCAATCAGCCAGGCCAAAGATCTCTTTACTTTTTGACGCTGGATGATTTGGTAGGAACTTTGCAAGTTCATGAACAGGAGCTTGATAATGATATTCCTGGAAATAAAAATAAAGGGATTTCTTTGAAAGCTCAAAAGTCCAACAACTCAAAAGCTCTAAAAGCTAATGAGTCTAGTGATGATGCTGATCAATCTAACAATGAAGTATCAGATGATGACGAGTTATCCTTCATCTCCAGAAAAATTCAAAACATATGGAGAAAGAAAAATGGGATGAAAAGAAGGTCATTTCAAAAGAAAAACTTCAAAGACCATGCTAAGTCCAAAGACAAAAGTCAGCTTGTCTGTTTCGAGTGCAACAAGTCAGGCCACTTCAAAGCTGACCGTCCTATGTTTAAAGACAAGAAGTTCTTCAAAAAGAAGAAAAAGAACTTCATGGCCACCTGGGAAGATCTTGATTCTTCTTCTAAAGAAGAAGAAGAAACAAATGAGGAAGCTAACCTCTGTCTTTGATCCAATGCTCAAAAGGAAGACCCTTCGGATGATGAGCAACTTGTTGTTCCCGAAGAAAGAACTCAGGAAGCTAACTCTGAAAGAGGATGGAATGTTCCAGCCATTTTCGATGGGAACGGACTATCCTTATTGGAGATCCATTTTTCAAATATACGTCCAACCTCAAGACTTTGAGTTATGGCCTGTATTTACTGATGGAGATCATTGTCTAACAATCACTCTTGAGGACGGCTCAACAGCATGCAAGCCTGAAGCTGTCTGGAAGAATGAAGATATCAGACGGTACTTGCTAAATGCCCATGCTAACTGGTGTCTCATTAACGCTCTAGATCAACCAAGATTGGAGTTAGTGCTGCAGTCTCTAACTGCAAAGGAGAAGCTGTCAACTCTAGATCGTGTATTCAGATCAAGGAACCCTCTCTCATCAAATCTTTGTCTAATGGCAAATGCTTCATTAGACGCTGGATCAGATGAAGATGAGGTATCTAATTCTGACTCTCTTTAAGACGCATATGATGAACTGCTTAATGATTTCTCCTTACTGCATCATCAATATATAATGCTTAAAAGAAAGTTTTCAAAGATAAATAAAGAACTGGAAGATACCAGTAAGCAAAATGAGCAACTCATTGTTGAAAACAATAAGTTGAAATCTGAGAATATCAGTCTAACTGATAAACTCACCTCTGAGTCTAGTGAACCTCACGAGGTAATCTGACCTAAACAAGAGGTATCTGACCTAAACAAAAGCATATCAAAGCTTGTTGGAGGTTCAGAGAAGCTAAACTTGATATTGAGGTATTCAAGATCACCTCATGATAAGTCTGGCTTAGGCTATGACTCTGAGAAACAAGAAGCTTCTCACAAAGTATCAAGGACCAATCAATATGATAAGGTTTTTCAATCTCATAGGAAGCAAAATGAAGTCAAACAACATGCATCTAATGCATATTGCAACCTATATGGAAAAAATGGTCACCTCTTCTCAAAATGCATACATAAAAAGAAAAATATTATGCATGGACGAAGACCACAGACTAACCAAAAAGGACCCAAGTCTATCTGGATACCTAAAAATATGATAATCCTTGTTGCAGATCGGCTTAGCAACACAAAGAAGACCCCAGTCTTGATACTTGGACAGTGGATGCTCACGTCACATGACGAGAGAAAAGTCTACGTTCCAAGAACTATGTGAAAAGACTGGTGGATGGGTCACCTTTGGAGGCAACCAGAAAGGAAAAATAGTTGGAATAGGTAAGATTGGTAAGCATCATTTTCCCTCTATTGATAATGTTCTGCTGGTTGAAGGATTAAAACACAACTTGCTTAGCATAAGTCAATTATGTGATAGTGGGTCTGATGTTTCCTTCAATAAAGGTGAGTGTATGGTCCAGAACCCTGATGGGTCCATCTTATTCACTGCCAAGAGGCAAAATAATCTTTATAAGATTAACTTGGGGGAACTCTCAAATCAAAGGTTATCATGCCTAGTGTCTGTTGAAGATGAGCGATGGATCTGGCACAAAAGACTTGGTCATGCGAGTCTGACATTAATCTCAAAACTAAACAAGCATAACCTCGTAAGAGGTCTACCAAAGATTGTGTATAGATCGGACGCTCTCTGTGATGCGTGCCAAAAAGGAAAACAAGTTAAGAACTCGTTTGAGTCCAAGAACATTGTGAGTACTTTAAGGCCACTAGAGCTGTTGCATTTTGATTTGTTTGATCCAACAAGGACTGCTTCTGTTAGTGGTAAGAAATATGGGCTTGTCATAGTAGATGACTATACTAGATGGACATGGGTTAAGTTCCTTGCTCACAAGGATGACTCTATCAAAGTCTTTATTATATTTTGTAAGCGAGTTCAGAATGAAAAAGGCATATGTATAAGCTCAATCAGAAGTGATCATGGAGGCGAATTTGAAAATGAGCTTTTCCAAAGGATTTGTGATGAAAGTGGTATCCATCACAATTTCCCTGCCCCTAGAACACCACAACAAAATGGTGTTGTTGAGAGAAAGAACCGATCTCTTCAAGAGATGGCTAGGGCAATGCTCAGTGATAATTCTGTTTCCAAACACTTCTGGGCTGAAGCCGTAAATACTGCCTGCTACATTCAAAACAGAATATACATAAGTCCTATCTTGAATAAGACTCCTTATGAACTGTGGAAAGGATACAAACCTAACATTAAACCTTTCGAATGTCAATGTTTTATTTTAAATACTAAGGATCAACTTGGTAAGTTTGACGCTAAAGTAGATAATGGAATATTGTTAGGATACTCTGAAACGTCCAAAGCTTTTAGAGTTTACAACTCTAGAACTTTAGTTGTTGAAGAATCTATTCATGTTAAGTTTGATGACAAACAGCCTGATAAGAGATTATCAAAGCTAGACGAATCTTTTGCAGATATGAATCTGAACGATATAAAAGATCGTCCAACGATTAAAGAAGATGGAGAATTAGACGCAACTCCAGACGCATCAACATCTCAACAAGTAGCTAGCGCCCCTCATTCGTGGTAATTTAGGACTTACCATCCTGAGGATCAAATCATTGGTAAACCAAATGATAAAGTCAAAACAAAGTCAACCTTTAGAGAACAAGCTGACTTAGCCTTCATCTCCGAATTGGAAACAAAGTCAGTGGACGAAGCTTTGGTGGATGAATGTTGGATCCTCGCTATGCAAGAAGAGCTTATCCAGTTTCAACGAAGTCACGTTTGGACGCTGGTTTCCTTGCCAAAGGATAAGTCTATCATTGGAACCAAGTGGGTATATCGAAACAAGCTGGACGAAAATGGCAAAGTTGTAAGCAATAAAGCAAGGTTACTTGCACAAGGCTACTCACAAGAGGAAGGTATTGATTATACTGAACCTTTCGCTCCTGTAGCTAGACTAGAAGCCATACGTATATTACTTTCATATGCTGCACATTATAACATTATGCTCTATCAAATAGACGTAAAAAGTGCTTTCTTAAATGATTTCATTTATAAAGAAGTTTACATTGTACAACCACCTTGTTTTGAAGATCAAAATCACCCTGAGCATGTATATAAGCTTAAGAAGACTTTATACGGACTCAAACAAGTTCCTAGAGCTTGGTATGAGAGACTCAGTACATTCCTAATGGAGAATGGTTTCTCAAGAGGAAAAGTGGATACAACCCTTTTTAGAAAAACGAGTAAAAATAATTTTATTGTTGCACAAATTTACGTTGATGATATAATATTTGGTGCAATTGAAGAATATCTTTGTCAAGAGTTTTCTAAGCTCATGTAGAATGAATTTGAAATAGGTATGATGGGAGAACTAAAATTCTTCCTTGGACTTCAAATCAAACAAACACTGGATGGAGTGCATATTCATCTGACGAAATACACTAAGGGGCTTTTGAAACGCTTCAAATTGGATGATTGCAAACCAATGAATACTCCCATGCATCCAATGTCCATAATAAACAAGGATGAGAAAGATAAAAAGGTAGACTGTAACACCCCAATTTTTCAAGCTTTCTAAGATCAATAAAATGTGTAAATGAGTTTGTATTTTATCGAAGGTTCTAGAGAGTGAATTTAAATAAACTGAGACCATAGTCACACTCTACGCTATCGTAGGGAGTTACGGTTAAATTTTGGGTTGAAAACTCAGACGGAGCCCGGTCTGCGTTTTCACTAACAGTAAGATTTTACTGCTTAGAAGACTTAATTTTGACTCGTGAACGAAACATTTAAGTTTAGAATCGAATTCCTGATAATTTTTCTAAAATTGATTTTTCACACTAAAAATTTAAATAATATAAGATATTTGGGCGAAATCTCAAATTGGGTGACTAACGGAGCTGGATACCGATTTACCGGGACCCGCTAACGGATAATCTTGAAGTCACGTCAAGTCAAGTCACCTAGGAAAGCGTGCCAGTGTCATGATGGTTTTTAAAATATCTGGATGCGAAAAGACTAAAATACCCTTGAACTTTTATGAAAATTCCACTTATGTCCTTAGGTGAAGTGACCTTTCTACCCTTAAGTGAGAAAAGTTGAGACCTCCTTATCCCTCCTTTCTTTTCCCCACGCCCCACCTTCATCAACTTCACCTCTCATTTTCTTTCTCCTTCAACAATTTTTCTCCTTCACTTTCTCTCCATTTCTTAAGGAAACCTTCAAGTATTTGGTGAAGCAAAGTTGATACCCTTGATCATCTTCATCTCCTAAGAGGTATGGACTCCTCATTTGGTCTCTTAATCTCCATATTCCTCCATTGAAATCTTATGTTTTCAAGCTATGTTCAAGATTTCACTTCAAACTTCATAAAACCATGAAAAATTGTAGAAAAATCCTTTTAATGTAAAACCAATTTCTATGAGCTAGTTTTCATTACCCTCTCTTATTCTCCAAGAGCATGTAGCCAAAAGAGTTCCCTAACCCATATGGGTATATAGAGGCCGAATCTTCCTCTTTTGGATGAATGGGGTTTTGTTCAAATTTTTGTCTAAGAAGTATTGATTAGGTTCTATCACACTTAGAGGTCATTAAATCCAAGAGATAGGAAATTTTAGATATCCCTAGCTATTTTTGGGACCCTATGGCCGAACCCTAGGTAGAGGGGAATAAGGAAAATTATGTTGTTTAATATTGATGTTTGGATTGATTGTGTGTATGTAGTTGTGGTTGAGTAATTGGACGAGTAATTGGGAGAATTCGTAGATCGATCGGATGACTTTTTTTCCGAGGATAACTTCAACAGGTAAGGGGATAAACTTGAGGAATTCAATTTTCGATAGCTACATGCTGTATTTGTGCATATGGTTTGTAATATTTTAAATGTGTCGTGTTGATGTGGAGTGATTTATTTTCTGCTTGCTCATATTTGGTTATGCCTAATTATGCATGATTTTGTATTGTTATGCTTAATTGTGGTGAATGACGTTATTTATGCTTGCCATGATTGATATCGTGCTAAGGGACCTAATATCGGTTAGGGTTTAAAATCGAATAAAGTTAAGAGCTTCAAAAAGCTTGGAACGTAAAATAAGAAAATAAAAGGCTAACGTTTCAAAGATGTTTGACAACAAAATGAGTTGATATCTTTTTGGGAATAAGTAAAACAAAACATACTTTATTAAGGAATGAGAAGACATAAATGGGAAAAACAAATTTTTTTTTTTTTTGGTTCTCTCTATGGTAATTTTGCAGAATCCTCACATCATTTATTTCTTGATTGTCCTTTTGCTACAGCTATTTGGACCTGGTTTGGAAATTTGATCAATTGTTCTATTGATTGCTCAAATTTTGATTCTTTTTTTAGCTATTTGTACTAAAGGCTGGAGCATGCAGGCTCAAGATGTTGTTGTTGCTGGTATCATTTCTGTTTTTTCGGCAGTTTGGCATTGTAGGAATAAGTTGAAATTTGAAGATATTAGAATCAGCTTGCAGGCAACAAAGATTATGATTATTTCAAATGCTTCTCTTTCTGGCAATGGTAGCTCGATTCAAACGAAAGCTGCAGCTTCTGATATGAGTTTGCTAAGGCAGTTTTCTCTTTTTGCTCATTGTCATGTTGCTCAACATATTGTTCTTGTTTGTTGGCAACCTCCTCTTCCAAATTGGGTTAAGTGCAACACTGGTGGTGCTGCTTCAGGCTGTCCAGGACCATCTTCTTGTGGTGGAATTTTTAGAGGAGGTAGAGCTGAGATTATTGGTTGTTTTTCTGCTAATCTTGGTGTGAAGAATGCTTTTGAGGCTGAACTTTATGGTGCCATGTATGCTATTGAAGTGGCTTTTTCCAAAGGCTGGCATAGTTTATGGTTAGAATGTGATTCAAAGCTTGTTGTGACTGCTTTCCAGAAATCAGATATTATTCCTTGGAAGCTAAGAAACCGATGGAACAATTGTTTAGAGTTGATCAAGCAAATGAGATTTGTTTTCTCTCATATCTATAGGGAAGGAAATTCTTGTGTGGATAAGCTTGCTGCTTATGGGTTGACTATCATTGGCTTTCATTGGTGGAGTTCGATTCCTAGTTTTGCTGCTACTGATTTTGTTAGAAATAGGCTAGGTTTACCTTTTATAGATTTAAATGATTCTTTCTGGTCGCATTGTTGGTTTGTTTAATCCTTGCTTTAGGTTGGTTTTTATTTTCTATTCCTGGGTTAAGGCTTCATGTCCCCCCAACTGTACTTGTTCTTTTTCTCTTTTTTTAATAAAAAGATAGTATGAGTACTATTTTTCCTTCGAGATGTTTTTATCCCTAAGGAGGGTTTTGCATCAGAAGGTTTTAACGAGGCTCATACTGGTTATTGATTAAAAAATAAAATGGGAAAAACAACTTTAGTCCAAGAAAAGTAAGGTTTTGAAGAAAAAAGTGCGTTTTGGAGACATCGACCGTGTTTAAAGTAATAAAACGAATCATGTCAAGAAAAAGTGTTTTCAAGTAACCCAATTTTGAAAATAAATTGTTTTATCCAAGAAAAAGGGTTTTTCACGAACCGTATTTCAAAGTATTGTGGTCTACTAATGTACTTCAAAAGAAAACGTGGTTTTTGACCAAGAGTTGTTTTTATGGAAAACTGATCCCGAAGGCTTTGTGTGTAAGCTTCGGAGATATGGGTTTTGGTTTTTGGTTTCAAAAAGAAATGGTTATTTTGGATGTGAACCTTGAAACCAAGACGTCGGGGTTCTAGTGTTCTACAGAACACGTGGATCTAGGATTCGTGTTAGTGATAAAGTCCTGTAGGCTTGTGGGCATTTGTGTGGTCCTATAGGCTTGTGGACGAGTTGTGTGCTCTAGAGCCCAAACTCTGAGACTTGTGCATCAGTTGATGGTTTTTGGGTTCGAGCTATTTCGGACTGTGTGTCCCTTCTGGATTTTGGACGGTCTGTCCCCTTTTGAAAAATGTTATAAAGATTTAGGAGTCAAAACATTGTGGTGGTTGATAGCATTGATGCTTCAACAAGGAAATAAATGTACGACAAAGAAAAACTTACGGAAACAAAGGTTTTCTCATGCATTGTGGTGCTTGGAAGACATGCCATCTAGATGAGGGACCTTGACGGCAGGGAACCCTGTGATGACTTTATGTCATTGTGTATCATTGTGCCTTGATGGACAATGGTGTCATACGTTTTGGAACACATTGTGCCTTGTGTTGGACAATGTAGTATGACCTGATTACAATTTGTTAAGTACCTCTGATTGCGCCCCTATGTGAGAATCACATAGTGTCATGGGATTCATGTACTTCTGTTTAGCACGTTGGTGCTAGTCATTGTTACCTAAGGGCCAATGAATTGTGAGCCTGATCCGCTCTTTGAAAGATGATGGGATTTCCGGAAATTAAGAACAAAATGTTAGATGATATAAGTGGAAGTGCCATGCACACGTTTTGAAAACAACGATGACTGTTGGGCACGAGACCCTTGTGTTTTTATTTATTATTATGCTATTCTGTGACATTTTTATCATGCCTAATAATTGTATTTGATATGTGAATCTGTTGTTTGTGTTTTTGGCATGTAGTTGTCGTACTTTGAATTCATGTATTGTTTTCTCACCCTTGCTGTATCTTTGGCCATGCTGTCTTTCTTTTGGCATATATTATTATTTGTTTACAGATGGACCCAGTACCCGAGAGCTTAGCCCACTCGGGGGTGCGCTCACTCATGTTTGATCAGGGGGGACCCAGCTGCATGGGTCATTCACCCAGGTGCTAGTAGTGCAGCTTATATTGGACTTGTCTGCACTCTGAGAGGGAACGTCAAAGCGAGGCCCCAGGAGAGGACCCACACAGTGGAGACCATTCAGATCCCTTTACCGCCTATCTGGATGATTCTACAGTCTTTGGTGGATCAGGGGCTGATACAACACTACATCCCAGCTGCACAGCCCTTGCAGCAGCAGTCACCCTCGACTCCTCCCTGCCGTTTGTTTTGGTGGCGGAGGGGCAAGAGGAGGACCCAGAGGAGGACCTTCAGGAGACCCCTGAGTACCATCCTCTGGAGGCCCCTGAGCCTCAACCTCAGGAGAATGGGAATGTAGATTCCCTTGATCCTTCCTCTGATGTAGATGTTGGACCCTCCTTCGGAGGACTGTCCAACGGGTTTCACTAGAGAGGGACCAGCTTAGAGTTTTAGATTTTGAGATAGCGGTTTTTGGGTAGTCTGTTATCGGCTACTGATGGCCATGAGTTTTAGATGTGGTTTTCCAGACTGTCGCTGCCTAGTTTTTAGAGTTGATAGTATTTTTATTTTCTATCAGTATCTTTTGAACGGACATGTTGTCCAAGGTTCTTTATGTACATATCATACTGATGATATATATATATATATATATATATATATATATATATATATATATATATATATATACACACACACACGAGTTATATTAATGTTGATCTTGAGTATTTATTATTTATTGTTGTAAGAAGAAAAAAAATTTACCACGATTTTCGAAGTAAGTGAGATCTACGTAAAGAAATTCTGTTTTCTGAAAGTAACCAGCAAACTTTTATTTCGCTTTTTGGGTAACCATGTGATGCTAGATTAGGGTGTCACATAGACCAAAAGGTATATAGAGGTATGATTGGTTCCTTCTTATATCTAACAGCGTCCAGACCTGACATCATGTTTAGTGTTTGCTTATGTGCTCGATTTCAATCCGATCCAAGAGAATCTCACCTCTCAGCAGTTAAAAGAATCTTTCGATATCTTAAAGGTTCTACTAATTTGGATCTATTGTATAAGAAATTTGATGAATGCAGATTAGTTGATTTTTGTGATGCTAATTATGCTGGAGACAGAATAGGAAGAAAAAGCACCAGTGGAGGTTGTCACTTCATTGGAGCTAATCTGGTCTCATGGTTAAGCAAAAGGCAAAGCACAATTGCATTATCAACTGCTGATGCCGAGTACATTGCTGCTGCTCTCAGGTTCTTTGGATTAAACATCAGTTGGAAGACTACAACGTGTTTGTAAGTAATATTCCAATAATGTGTGATAATACTGCTGCCATTAATTTGTCTAAAAATCCTATACTGCACTCTAGTGCAAAGCATATAGAAATCAAGCATCATTTCATTAGAGATTATATGCAAAAAGGAATAATTGATATTCAATTTGTTGATACTGACAATCAGTGGGTAGATATCTTCACCAAACCTTTAGCTGAAGATAGGTTCACATTCATAAGAAAATATTTAAACATGCATTTCATTGATTAAAAGTCTAATGCATGCGTCCAATATTATGCCTCAGTCTAATGCATGTGAGTTCTATATATGCTGAATTGCTCGTCCAATGCATTAATTGAACAAAATATTTGTTGAAGACGTATTTATCTCTTATTCCCTAACTGAGTCAGATTCGTTTTCAATAGTTACAAAACTGCTTTTTACGGTTTCAAAGTTTGGAACGTCTGTCTGTCACTTAATGCACGTCGCCTCACCACCTTCTTTCCTCTTTTCTTTTAAAATTTGTTTTTAAAAATACGAACGGTTTTTAGTCTATAAAACCGTACTCATTAAAGATTGAATCTTTTCAATCTCTTCGTCGTCAACCTCTTTACTCTCTGAAAAACCCTCTCTTGAAAAAGCTCCTCTCTCTGAAACAATGGCCTCATCCCCCTTCATGACCACTAAGGGTAAAGGAAAGAATCTTGATGTTTAGACTGCTGATGTACTGGTTGAGTTCAAGTTCAATCTGAAATTCTTCGCTGATAACGGGATAGACGTTTCCCCAAATATTCAAGCTGCTGGTTGGTCAAGTTTCTTTGAAGATTCTCCAATCATCTACCCAGTTCTTGTAAGGGAATTCTGGACAAACCCTAAAATCTTTGCAAGGGAAATCAGAAACAAGGTTCTCAACACCGAAGTCATTGTCTCTGAAGCAACTATTTCCAACGCCATTGGTTGTGCCCAATCTGGAATCACTTGTGAAGATAAATGGGAAGAAGAACTTGGTGGTTCTATCACCATCAAAGAATGCCTTTTGAAGAACTTATTTGACAAGCTTATAGCCTCGAGAATGACTGACAAGGCTAGGGTTCTTCATCAGATTCTGAACAAATCCATCCTTCATAAAGCTGGTTTGAAGGACAACGTCTCAAAGGCACATCAATTTTGCCTAGTTTACCTGATTCTGGAGAGGCAAATCAATTTTCCACACCTTCTCTTCACTTGCTTTAAGTAAGCCATTGAAGGCTCCGAGAAGAACACTGCCATTCTTTATGCTGCTCTACTTTCAAGAATCTTTGAGAAGCATTTGGCCTATAACGATCTCTTATCCCTGACTCCAGAACAGAAACTTAAATATTTTGGTGTTCATGGTATTGATCGTGCGCATCAATCAGAGTTCAGTAAGCAAAGCTTGGTGATGATGCAATTAGACTGTCTTAAAATGTCCATGAATGAAGGGAAGTTAAAAGGTGTTCAGACGTAAGCTGTTGATGAAGCGTCTGATCAACCAATCTCTTTTGAACGGTTGATAGAGCCTGCTCGTCCAAAGGCTAGACCACCTTCAAGACGTTCATCAATTGTACCCGTCCAACCTTCAAGAAAAAGGAAGCTTGTTCTAGCATCTGTTGATGAAGAAGATAAGGACGATCAACCTATCTCAAAGGTGATCCAAGGTCCAAGAAAAGCATCCTCTTCCTCTGCCTTTCGATCTAAGCCTGCTACAACAAGGCCTAGATCTACAAGGTCCAAGACTCAAGGTAATATTGAACCTCAATCTAGTTCAGTTATTACTCCTATTTTTAAGCAACCGTCTATGGTTGAAGACTTGATAATAGACTCTCAACCGTCCATAGATCCTTCACCTCCCACCTCACCTCAAACACAAACCATACCTTCACCATAAAGAGAATCCTCAAACCCTCCTTCCCCTGGACCCTTCAAACCATGTGGAGCACCTTATCCCAGGATGCTCTACCCAAAGAGAAAATATAGACGCATACCCAGAATTACTTTTGAAAATGAAAGCTCTAACTGGGCTGACGTTAAAAGAAGATTCCCTGCTCTTTTTCATAAACACTTGTAACATCCCAGTTTTTTTTTTCTGTGAACTCTGATTGAGTTGGATAATCTCGATTTGGAGCTTTGGATGATTGTGTGGATTGTTGTGTGTTAGTTTTAGACCTAGTTGGAAGCTTAGGAATAGGCTTGAACAAGGTTGGAAGTGTCTAATGCGTTAAATGAGTAACTGTGGGAGCTAGAAGTTCTTCTCTCGCTGAGCTGATGCTCAAGCGTGAGAGAGTTCAACGCTCAAGCGTTGAGATGCTTAAACGTGGGCGGAGTTGGACACCTCAACATGCTTAGTGCGCTGAGCAGCTGTTCTGCGTTTGGACGCGTGTGAGACACGTGTCAGGCCAGGGAGCAGGCGGAGTGGTCAAGGTCCCACGCTCAAGCATGGAGAGAATCCAACGCTAGAGTGTGGCGACGCTCCAGCGTGCAATGTGAAGAACGTTTAAGGGTGGACAGCAGAACCCATAAGTGGAGCATCCACTTTCATCTTCTCATTCTGCACGAATTGGGAAGCTATTCTGCGAGTTAGAGAGAGAAGCTCTGAGTTTCTAGAGTGAGAAAGCTCGAGGTTGAAGGTGATTGAAGTGCCGGAGCGCGATTTTGACAGCACCATTGTGATCGCGGCTGAGTTATTTACAACTCTGACGGATTGGTTTTTCGATTCGCCACAGGTAAACTCGGATCCCTAACACGTGTTCTTCGTGTTCTTGGCGTCCTTCGAGTCTTTACCTTTTCTTTGATCTTTTGGGCTTGCCCTGGGGCTAACACTGTTGTATATGTGTTGTGCTCGTTACTAGGGCGAAGTGCGTGCTCGTGATTTCCCCGCGATTGGAGCTGGGACTGCGATTGAGGGGCTGTTCTTGGAGCTGTTCTTGAGCTGCCATTGCAAGGGGGCTGCGAGCTCAAGCTTTGGAGGAGCAAGCCGGTGATTCGCGTGGATTTGCGTGTCGACAGTTCATGTGGGGAGAAAGAGTATTGCCGCTGTCGGGAAGGCAAGAGTAATGTAGTTGTGATTTCTGCTATGCGTAGGGAAGCCCTAACCCTACTAGTGGTTGAGCCCTAATAAAGTATCTAAACCCTAGGTTTAGCTTACTTTGGGCTATCGCCATTAAGTTTGGTAACCCTAAGTTAGAGAACTGTTAATTGAGAATGTTTGCTGATGTATGACTGTATGCTGTTGGTTGTTATTGCTATCTGTCTGCTTATATGCTACTTGGTATATGTGATATGCTGCTAGCTGCTTATATGATGTGGTTGATATTGCTGCTGTTATGTTGATGTTGTTGCTGCTGTTTTTGTGCTGTATGCTATAATATTGAGAGTTGTGGCGGAATGCCGTAGAATAAGTTTGGTTGTGTGCCGTGTTGTTGTCGGGTTGATACTGTGTATGGTGCCGTTGCTTCTATGTTGACTTCTTGAGGCTGTGTGCCGTGTTGATTGAGCTATGGCTTGTGGGCGCATGGCATAGAGGCTGTGGCCGTGTGGAAGCAGTGACATCGTGATGTTTTAATTTGGTTGAGAGCTTAGGCGTGAGATCCGGTATCAAGCCTGTTGAGGATGTTTGCTGCATATCATTTTCAGCTGCCAAGTGGCGAGGCCATGTGACAGGTAGTATGGGCTACCAGCGTCATGTGAGGTTAGCGGTACCTGAGTGCGGGTACGGAAAGTAGATGGGGCGGTCAAGTGAGTGGCCTTGGGGATGTTGCCGGTCTCGGGAATAGTTTACAGTGACGGATGAGGTAGCTCCAATCTTGTCGTGATGCCCGATCCAGTCCGGTTTGCCCGACTAATCCCAGAGCTTTCCAGTTGTTCCAGGCTAACGTTCCAAGGCGATCGAGATACCCCGGTTCCAGTATGGAAGGGGGATGCACTCTTATTGGTCACAACGAGCGGTTCGGTTTCTTGGGCAAGCAAACTCCGTTCCGACACAGAACCTGTTCCGGTGTGGACTTGTTCAGGTGTGGAACTGTTCCAGTTGGGAAGCTGCAGAAGTGCGTTTTTCGGCCGATATGCTGCATAGGATTAGTATCCCGGTCTAGAGGTTTGATCTGAGTGTGAGTCTCATGGGATGGATGCTTGTTGCATGTGCTGTCTTGGGAGATGCGTGTTGGAATGCAGTAGATGCTATATTTGCTATATCTGCTATGTGTTATCTGCTATACTTGTTTACAGCATTATTGTTGTTTTCCGACCTTATAAGGCGCTATATTTCTTATCTCCCTTCTGTTTTCCTTATTGTCCGGTATGAATTCGCTTGAAGACGATGAGCCAGCTGAGGCATACCATGGACCCGAGACTTCACCTATTCATCACAGGGGCACCGCGGATGCCGGTGCTGGGAGACATTGAGATCATATACCATGATGAGAGGGGATGGCGGGTAGACCCCTCTACCTTTTTGGTGGTCTATACAGGGCCAGTCAGCCTGATGTTTTGG
This sequence comes from Ammopiptanthus mongolicus, assembly GCA_039655645.1. Taxonomy (NCBI): domain Eukaryota; kingdom Viridiplantae; phylum Streptophyta; class Magnoliopsida; order Fabales; family Fabaceae; genus Ammopiptanthus; species Ammopiptanthus mongolicus. The sequence goes on from CM077347.1 coordinate 48,947,188, forward strand.
AGCGGTACACTTCCATATGTAGATATTATCGGTCCCTATCGTATCTACCAGTTCCTTCCCTTTCCGAGGATGTGGCGACCTCCGAGTCAGAGGGAGCAGGACTACACTTAGGCAGCACCCCAGTCATCTGTCATGACCAGCAGGAGAGGTTACGTCTATCGAGGCCAGTGCAGGAGGACCGAGCATTACTTGAGGACCTACCGCAGGTGGAGGATCGTAGTGTCCAGTTCTTTGTTTGAGTACGAGCCGATTGTGCGGTACCGGCGTACTCATGGGGAGGGTCAGGGTAGCTCAGGGCATCCTCACCATTGATGCTGAGAGCCTGCCAGTGCGTCCTAGGGAGTGAGTTGATCACTTTTTCATGTATTTTGAGAGGGGACGGGGGTTACGGGTGAGCTTCGAGTGTTTTTATTTTGACTCTTGATGTAATTTTTGGTTTTCTAACTAACAGTATGTATATGTATGTATAGTGCCCTACTGATGGGGCTAACTTATGCATGTTATGGTACAGTTATGTGTGTATATATATATATTGCGCTTTATACTCTGATCGTCGTTTGCTATGCTTGCCGTTCTTGTTTACGTTGTTTAGTTTCCGCAACGCGGTTTGTTTTACCACGCTATCGTTTATATACGGCTAGGCATAGTTAATAATAATAATAATAAGAGGTTGGGACTAATGGGATTATCCTTCTAAGAGAGGAGGGTCGTCTCAACATTCACCTCCGTCCACCTCTCAACATCCTAAAGGTCCAATTCCTCCACCAGAATACCAATATGAAACACCTTTACCTCCACCACAAAACCCCTCTGTTCCACCTCCTGAACATGGTTACTATCCCATCCCCTACACACCCACCGGTCCTCTGGCAAGTCAACTCTTCAATGCTCATGGACCCTTGCTTGTCCGTCTTGAGCAGAAAAAGTTCCCTCCAAAGAAGATCTATCCTAATCTCATTAAGGACAAGGCGTTCCAATGGTGTCACTATAATGTCGGGAGACATGTGGTATTCCTTAATGAATAAAAGGACGGTTGCAAAACCACTGATGAAAAAAGATCAAGGACTTATGGTTTGACTAACATTTTTCTTGATCGAGACATCAAGTTCATTCCAAGCTATCCCTCAGCCTGGAAAGAATACTCTGATGTCAGGGACTTCCTACCATATTACGCTGTCAGAAAGGAGTGTGATATGTCACGAGAAGCCAAGATCCATCACAATTTGCCAAAGAAATTTTGGGGCAGAAGTTCTAAAACAAGAGTATGAGTTGCTCCTCCTTGAGCTTGTCCAAGAATTCCTATTCTGGACCCAAACAAAAACAAAGATGAACGAAAAAGGCTTGAAACATGGATGCTGCCCTATAAAACTGCTTTTGATCCTCTCTTCTGGACTAAGCCAAGAGATGACTCTCAAGATCTAGCTCTTATATGGCAAAAGGATCCCTCTGAAAGATTTGATCCAGATGCTCGAACTTATTGGAAAAACTACATCTGGAGATGTACCCAGGAAGCTTCTACGTCTGGTCTATCAGATGAAGAAAAAAGTCAAATTCGCATTTTCAGAAGACCGTTCAAACTCTTTGAGGCCGATTTTATGATTCTGGATGACATCTTTGGCATCCCTCTGTATCCAACAGATGTTCTTCCTGGACCAAAGCCTAGATGGAGCCAGGAAAGTAGATATGATGATGCTGAGATCATCCTTGAGGTACTTCCTCCTCCACCTAAGCCTGTTATGCAAAAGGACTCTCTTCCTAAGGTACCTGTTCCTGTGATCCCTGAAGAGACTGGGGACATAGAGATTATCTATGAGGACCCTTATCCTGAAGAGCAAGATGAACATGTTGCAGAATCAAAACCTTCCAAGTCTCAGCCACTGCCGCTGTCAGTAATGCATCTTGCTGATCCATCACCGTCGAATGCTCTAAGTGTGATCCCTGACCAGCAGAATCCTGAGGTATCTAAGGCCACTGCTGAAAGCTCTGTCTCTGCTATTCCTCCAGAGTTTCAAGAGTTCATCCAATGATCCATTGAGGCAAACAATGCAGTTCTGCTACAATAGATTCCGACCATGTTTCAAATTCTCCCAAAACTTCCTCCTCCTCCTCCACCTTCTTAAAAATCTCTTTCTTTTTACAATTTTTTTTACAATGATGGTTGTCTCTCTCTTTTGTCTGATGACAAAAAAGGGGAGAAAAGGAATATAATTTGATTAGAAAATATTTTAGAAAATATTTTGTCTTGATAGAATATTTGTCTTGATATGCTTGTCTTTGATATATTTGTCTCGTTCATAATAATCTTATTCATCGCATGCATCTTACAACTATGTTTATTGGACTATAGCTTTTCATCGTGCTTTATCTATTGAATAGTCTTTGTCTTAGGGGGATCTTTTTTAGCTCTCTAGAAGACTTTGTTCTATCAAATTAGTATGTTTTGTCGTCATAAAAAAGGGGGAGATTGTTGGAACCAAAGTGGTTATGGTCCATTAATCCCTTGAGTTTTGATGTTAACGAAAGACTATTTTAGGAGAACAAAGATTAGTTGTGGACTAATGCTTTATCTTAAGTGTGCAAGAAAATCTAAGTCCAAAGATAATATAAGTCCAAAGACTTACAGTCCGTCCATTGTATCTGAGTCCAAAGACTCTTTCTATCTTTTGATTAGACGCCCTCTTTAGTAAAAGTCCAAAGACATATGCTTTAAAATGTCTTAGAACAAACGTGTATGTAACATATTTGAATTAATTATTCAATGAGTAAATGCTTGTATCCTATGGACAAACATTCCTTGTAATCATCGTACCATCAAAAACTGAAGCCAGTCTGTCCCTGACACAAAAGGATTTGACTATCTCAAAAAGGAAAGACAAAAGGTAACTTTCGAGTACAAGGAAAAGATATCAATCCTATTTTAAGTTATCAAACCTGATAGTCTACTTTGCTGATCAGAAGCCTCAACAAGCCATCAGACTCAACGGACTAATGCATTTGATGCTTAATCAGAACGGATTCTTTTCCAACCATCGAAGACTAAAGTTGATCAAGACCAGAAGGCTATAAATATCTCTTTTCTTGAAGATGCAAACTAGTGATGCATAACTGAACTTAAGAAATAGACAAGCATACAAGAAAACAAGCTATCAAGAGAAAAATCTAAGCTTACAAGCTTACTCTGATCTTTAACTTTCATATCACTCTCTGCGAAGAGTTTTGCTTTAGAGTTCTAAGCTTAAGTTTCAAACTCTCACTCTTAGTGAGTTAGTTGAACAACAAATCTTTTCAAAACCTTAGTTGGTTGAGTCTGAAGAGGCTTGTCAGTAAAAGAATACTTGTGTGCCTGAAGAGGTGTAGAATACTTGCCTGAAGAGGTGTTGAATACTTGTAACAAAGGGATTTTGTTATAGTGGATAAAGCTCTCAAGTAGAGAGGAGTGGACGTAGCTCTTTGGTGAAGGGTGAACCAGGATAACATCTTTGTGTTCTTTTGTTTCCTTTGCTATTGCTTTAGTTTATTTTCTAACTAGCTCTTTGGGATTGAATTGCTTTCTTAACGTTCTTGTTCCTTTATCTTAATCCTTCTTGGTAACCGTCCAATTGGTGTTTGGAAACGCTCTTCCCGTCCATTGTCTTTTTAACGTCCAACCTTACGAAAATATATATATATATATATATATATATATATATATATATATATATATCTGCTTACGAAAAGTTTTAAAAATGTAAAAAACACAATTCAACCCCTCTTCTTGTGTTTCAAACAGGTTCCTTCAGCGTCCACGAGCCACAGCTCCACAGTCAGAACAACGATGGTATCAACCCGAACAACTCATCAACCTCTCCACACTTTCATCCATAGTTCATTCAATCAATTCAACAAGATAATAACTTCACAACAATAAGCATGCCAACATACATTTCAACATTTAGGCAAATAACCAGGTAGTCACATAGGCAGTTTAGCATGCATATCAAATCAACCTCAACAACAACATCGTCTAACCTAGGGTATCGTCTTAGCGGTGATAGCCTCAAAGATACCTACACTTAGGGTTTAGATACTTTGTCCAGGGCTCAACTTCTAGTAGGGTTTAAAGGTTCCCCTATATATATATATATATATATATATATATATATATATATATATATATATATATATGCATTCTACACTACACTTGCCTTCCCGGCGATAACAGTTCTTTCTCCTAATTAGGCAAAATGCGTGAGCGTGACCACAAACCATCACGATCTCAACAACACCACCACAACCTTGCAGCTGCCACAACCACCACTCGCAGCTCCAACATAGCTACAACAGCCGCAGGTTGCCTACTCCACCACGAGCACCGTCGTGACCTCGAACTTTGCCCTAATCATGGGAACAATGTGTAAACAACATCATTAACCCTAGGGCAACTTCAAAACCAAGAAAAATTCAAGGGAAAAGCTCAAAGAACAGGAAGAACACGAAGAACATAAAGGTCGACGTGTTGGAGATTCGAGCTTACCTTCGAGGAATTGAGAATTCAATCGGTGTAACTCGTTGTACTCAAAGCCCTGATCACAATGTTGTAGTCGGAATCACGATCCGACACCTCGGTCTTCCCCGGGATCACTTTCTCTCTCTAAAACCCTCTCTCTCTAAGATCCCTGCCTTCGCTACTTTTTTGAGTTTCGTCCCAAAATGAAAAGAGGAGAAAAACATAAGTTGTGTTGACTTGCTTTGTACGCTTAAGCGTGCAGGTCTGGAGCACATAAGCGTTCCCACGCTCTAGCATGGGCTCTCTCCATGCTTGAGCATGGCCTCCTGATCGCCACGTCTCCTGCCACACGTTGATGTGCGCTAACATTTGCACCTCCACACGTACCCCCTCCACGCTTTAACGTGTAACTATCCACGCTCGAGCGTCAACGGTCAACATTGGAGCGTGAGGTTTCTCAACGTCTAAACGTTGGGCGCTGATTTGACCTGTTCGTTCACAATTTTCCACTTTTTGAGCTCATTCCAAGGCCATATTGTCTCAAATTTGAACCATGGATTCCTCAACACATAAGGAATATAATTAAGCCATTAAACATTCTTAACTTATATCCCACACACTAAACAAGAAAACGGGGTGTTACACATGTGAAAAATGGAAAAAACAAAACCCAAAAGCAAAAAAGGCAAGACCACTTATCTCTTAAATAATGCTCCAGCAGAATTCACCTGAAGGAGGAGAACAAGTTCAGACGGTAGACGTTCGAACCACTAGAAAGCCAGGTCCAATTTCACACCTATTTTGGCAAGCAGATCTACGCATTGGTTGGTTTCAAATATTTCCCACAACTCAGCTTCATAACAGTGGAACCTCGTGATCTTTTTGACACCAGAGAATTGACGAAGATTGAAATAGAGAGGATGGGTGGGTAATGAGTAGGGTAACAGAGGGACGACTCTGAACATTCTCAAATCTCTCTCTGGTATCAGTTTCTCTCCAAATCATAAAGTCTCACAAAATCCATACCTTTGTCAAAACCCAAACCGTAATTCCTTGTGTTAAGGGTAGAAAAAGAAGCTAGCATAGTTGTAGCACTCGAAGCCATCTTCGAGTTCCTCTGCAAAGCCTTCCATGGAAAAAAATTGGAAGAGAAGAAATTGGGATTTCGTGACAAACTTCAACTCTGTAATAATAATATTGGTACTATACATTATCCCAAAAAACACCACTGACACTTTAAATTACCCGAGAGCACCATTTAAAATTAAAAAATTGAATGTTTTAGGATTATTTCTATTTACAATAATAACAATTAAGTGATCAGATTCAAACAAAACACCTAAGTAGTTTAAACGACATAAATGCCATGCATTTAGGTGGGGAAAATACCCCTAAAATCCCCCAATGAACCTTACTTTATATATATAAAGATATATAAAATCACTTGGGCAAAAAGGGGATGTGGTATTCCTTAACAAGTAGTATCAGAGTTGTAATTCATATAGATGCGCAATGAAACGGTGGGCCTTTGGCTCTATGTCTCAAAAGTCTTCTTGATGAAGATCGGTGACATGTCTCGTTATAATGGTGACAAAGTTTTCTTGACACGAAGGTTATCAAGTGGCATATTCCATATAACAGCATTGCAACACGATGTGTTAATTGGAAAATTTACTTGGTAATTGTGTTCATGGTAGGCGGTGTGTAGACACATATTTTTGAAGGTAGGGTAGATAATTTTATGATTTGTTGGTTTATTTTGAATAATATAAGTGATGATGGAATTTGTATCAAAATAGAGGTTGTTGAGATTGGCCCAAATTTCTAAAATTTGAAGATTATTGTAAATAGTTCCCTATTTTAGTAGTAGCTCCATAAATACATAATTAATATAGAGATTTGTAAAAATATATCATAAATATGAAATATATGAGAGATACACAAGATATAAGAAGGGATTTATTTTAATAGGAAATAGAAAATGTGAAACCCGTTCCTTTTGTGTAGGGTAGTAGGAATTTGACTTCTTTTACCCTAGGTAATTTAAATTTTAAAGGTATTAAGGGAATGAATATTTTTTTAATCCAACGAGAATAGGCGAGGAAGAAGCAATTATATATTTAACTAGGGACCTTTTTAGGAAAACCAAAGAGTAGGAATTAGAAAATGAGAAGCGGAGTTGCTCGGTAGCGTCTAGGGTGAAGCATCTTGTCATATGGTTCATGGTGGTGCACAAGGTTTTAACCATTAGATTTAATATTAAAATATTTGAATGGCTAAGATTAAAAATGGGTATCCATTCAGCAGGTCACCAGAAAACATCAAATGACAATTTTGCCCATACCCAAAATCCATCTCACTCCACCATCAACAGTACCACTGGCCGGAAGATTAAGCCACCGCCACTGCCGCCGCAACAGCCCCTCTTCTGCGTGCCCAACTACTGATCGACCACGTCGTCTCCTCGCCTCCAAAATAAACTAGATCTCCCCCCATAAGCCAGATTCGACCACGTTCCCGAACCCCAACACAAGCTTGACCATATGATAAGGTACTTTCACATTTGGAGTACCGGAGGCTTTGAGCGGCGGCCTGAGGTGGAGGATGCAGATTTGGGTTCCACTCGCGCCGTTGTGTGTGAATGTTTCTGGGTCCAACGCTGGAAAATATAACCATTAGTTGACCGGAGAAGAGGATTGAGGCTCGGGATGACGGAAGCTACAACTGTAACACCCCAATTTTCCCTGCTTTTTAAGATCAGTAAATTATATAAATAAGTTTATATTTTATCCGAGATTTAGAAAATGATTTTGGATAAACCAAAATCATATTCATACTCTACATTATCGTAGAGAGTTACGGTTAAATTTTGGGTTGAAAATTCAGATGGAGCCCGGTTTGCGTTTTCACTAACAGTAAGATTTTACTGATCAGAAAACCTAATTTGGACTCGTGAATAAAATGGTTAGGTTTTAAATCGTATTTCCAACAATATTGGCTATTTTGAAAATTTTCAAAATAAATAAGTTCTTACACTTTATTCGAGTGTAAAACCTAAATAGGGAATTCGACGGAATCGAGAACGGACGTACAGGGACAAAACTGGACACCAGATGAGGGACACGAGTCACCTGAGCAGGGTCTGTCAGAGGGTGAGTCACCACCATGACTCACCACAAGTCATCATGACATTCTAAAAATATCCAAGATATTTGTGGAATTCTGAAAATATCTAAGATATTTAAGGCGAGAAAATATCGTTTTGCCCTTATGAATTGATGAAATTACCATTGCGCCATATGACTCATCACCTTCATCATTACGTTCTAAAAATATCTGAAACGCGTTCACACTAGGAAAAGACCAAAATACCCTTGATCTTTTCCTAAATGACAATTTTGTCCCTAGGTGAAATGACTCTTTTGCCCCTGGGAATTTATGAAAATACATTTTTGGCCCTGTGACTCACCAGCTGTCATCATTGCCTCTAGAAAAATATCTAGATATTTATTGCGTTAGAGATGAAATGACGTTAATATCCTTAGTCTTTTGTTTAAATGACAATTTTGTCCCAAAGTGAATTTACCCTTTTGTCCCTAAATGAACAAAGCTTGGACCTTCTTGTCCCATGGAATCTCACACCTAAAGCCCCCCACTAACACTCCATTCCCTTTCATTGGATACAAACACAAAGTCTTGGTTGTTTTAATGGGTTTTAAGATCAAAGTTAGATTTTTTAGTTTCTCTCCTTTGTTCTTGAGAGTTCTTGAGTGTTCTTCACTTTCTCTTCATTTTTTCACCAATCAAGAGGTAAACTCTCTTGACTCAAGTTAGTAAACTTGTTCCTTGCTTCATTGTTTTGACATCTATGTATTTCATTTTCTCAAGTGATTCATAAGCAATTTGGAGAAGCACAACTTGCTTGATCCTTGCAATTTTCCAGCATCCAAGAGGTAATCTCTTCTCTTTATGATCAATCATATGCTCTTCTTCATTCATTTTGTAATATTATGCAATGAATCATCATCATCCACTTTTGATGAAACTTTCTTCAAAAATCTCTAGAAAATCATAGAAAAATCCTATGATCATGAAACCAATTTCTTTGAACTCATCAAGACCTCTATGTTCATCATTCAAGAGCATGAATCAAACTAAAATTTCTTCCCTATTTTTACAAGAATGGAGGAAACCCTAACCTAGTTGGTTGGATGGGTTTTGATTCAAATCTTTGACAAATGATTAGTGATTATGTCTTCATCATACTTAAGAATCATTAATCAAAGAGTTAGTAAAATTTCAACATCCTTAGCCTAACAAATTAATGAAGGCCAAACCTACTTCATAGTGGATTAACAAGTCTTCTCAAAGATTAACTTGTGCTATGTTGTTTGGTGAAGGGTTTGTTGAGTAGTTGTAGTTTGGTGATTCGTGGAATACGCTGAGCTTCAGAGGATCTTTCAGACCAAAGACCATGAACACCACTTGGTAGCTTCACTTGATTTGATGGAGTTGGTGATTTGTGGTGTAGAGGGAAGTGTTGAAGGGTCAAAGGGAAAAAACCTTACTTGACTTCAAGAGGTAAGGGGTGTTTGCCTGAGGGATTTTCCTGGTAACTATATGTTATACGTGATTGATCTGTGTAGTTCTGTAGGAGCTTCGTTGTAGTTTTAATAATGTCCTACGCTTAGTATATGTTATGATGATGTATGCTTGGATGGAAAAATGTTTTCATGTATGTTGAAAACCATACTTTGATCTCTACATCAAGTAGGGATTTTTATGTTTGTTTATGGTTGAATGATGTATGATTATTGTTCATCATAATATTGTGGTCATTTTGAGCTATTACTTGACAAGTTAGTGAAGCAAAATCTTCACGTTCCACATGGTATAGCATTCGGCCATAATGGTTACAAAAGGAAAAACATGAGCTTGTTCTTGAACTTCAATGTTTTTGAAAGCAAATATGTGTTTTAGTAACTTGTATTTCAAAAACGAACAAGAAGTGATTTTGATCCAAAGTTCAACTGGGGTTTCGACCCTTAGGTGTTTTAACTAAGGTGAAAATATGTTTTACTTAAGTCATAGTTTATTCAATCAAATAAGTGTTTTAAAAATAAAACAGTGAAAGTGATTTCATGGAAGTTAAATTAATATGAAGTTACCTTAGGTTTAGTAAGATGTCACATTCTTTTTAAAAAAAACAAGTTAACATTCAATCTTCAAAGTATGAAGAGGACTTGGTCCTAAAGTTTTGATTTAATTAAATCATAGTTTGAAAATGAAATAAAATTCCATTTCTTTACACTAACTTAGATCACGGCTTTACACTAAGTTTGTAAGGAAAAACCCTTTTCAAATTAGTTAAGGTACTTTACTTCAAGCAAGTAACAAAATTCTCTTAATTCAAATGAGTTTTCAGTTAGAAAGGTTTTGGCTTACAAAGTCTTAAAACTGAGAGTTTTCAACTCAAGTCGTAAAGTTTTACACATGGAAACCTAATTTAAGTAATTAACTTGGTGCAAAAGAAAAGAGATAATTACGTATAGTATATGGTGGAACAAGACCATGCACTATACCATTGATGACTTAGTTCATCAATGACTTCATAATCATTAAGTGAATCAATACTCTTTTCATTATTTGAAACTCAAGGAATTAATAGCTTAGAAAGGACCGAAGACTTATCTAAGAGGATTCTCAATCCTTCTTCATCACACTTAGGACTTGAGATATAATTCATAAGACACAAACACAAACATGAAACGTTTTGGATTTTGAAACATTAGTTCAATAACGGACCGATGGTCCAAATCCAAGAAAAGACGTTCAATTGTTTCAGTCATGTGATGACTCAATCCCGGAGGGATCACGAGATTTATCCGGTGGATAAAAGTTTTATAATACAAAGACGTGTATAGTTCCTAAGGAAGAGAACCTTAGTGAAACTTGAGGTTTATTCGGTGGATAGACATTGCTTTATCGCATCTGCCTTGTGTAAACGTTGGCATTTCATTGCATGAGTTTGTAAGGCCTTGAGCGTAGGAGATTGAGTTTACACCTAGATACTGGTGTAAATCTTATGGTGACGATCTTAAATGGTCTTTGGAGGTATCAGGGTTGGAAGGGCTGACATGAGACCAATTGGTGATTCTTCCGTGTCGTGGCGAATCCAAGCAATACACTGATATCCTCTACTAGATGTCGTACTTTTCATGTTTGGTGTAGAGTGTTTCCGTAAAGCCAGATACGTGCACGTTGCAAATGTTGTAGCATCTTGCATATGGATGGTATACACGGAACATGTCCTCCCATTCACTCTCTCCGACATTTTGTTAGCTCCATGGAGTAGGGGTCAAAGTTTTACCCTTGTGGCATATGGCATTGAGTCATGTACATTACATTGCATTGCATGGCTGTTGATGATTAGATTTACTTATTGTACATCACCATTCTGCTTTCGAAGATGTCTTATGCTGCTAATTGATTAACATGATATATTGCGATTTATGTTATGCATGTTGGGCATGTTGTTACCTGGTGTGTCATCCTATGTTACTTCTGCTATTGTGCTGTGTTGATACTATATATGTTCATATGCTGTTTAGTGTGTCGTGCATGTAGTCATCGTGTTTAAATCCTTATATTGGTTACTCACCCTTCCCTGTACATGTTAGACACCTTGTTGTGTTTTTCAATATTTGTACAGATGCTTCCCAATGGTCATTTGGGTCACTTCGGGACCGTGTAGCTTGAAATTCTTAATCTCGACGTCGAAGATGTGTGGACTGTTGATGACGAGGCCCAGTCTCATTGGTACGATGTATGCTAGGTAGTATTCTCTATTGTCCTTTGAGTTCTTTTATCAGACCAGCTCTAAGGATTTTCAATGTTCAAGTTAAGAAAGTCGTTATATGTGGTTTTGGAAACCTTTGTATGATTTGGAACTTCAGAATGAAAAACAATTTCAGGAAAGCTTATATGTGATGGTAAAATGATTTATGAGTAAACCCAGTTTATGTGTGTTGTCAAGTATAATATGATATTATTATTGTGATGTGTGTATCACTTTTTCGAAGTATTGTGCAGAAAGTTTTTACACCCGAATTTCATGACATAAAGTAAATTATTTTCCGAAAGCAACCAGCAATTTCCTTTCAAAATTAATTCCGCACGTGTTCAAGATGTAATGCCCAAGGGGGGTGTTACATTAGTTGGTATCAGAGTAGGTCAATCTTTCGGGAACCTTGGGGAATAGGTCTGTTGTGGTTTTATTGTGTGATCTCTGGTTGGATCTTGTTGAATTGTTTCCTTGCCGAAACAATGTATGTTGACACACAAGTATGTGTGTTTTGATGGGTTTTAATCGGGTTGAGGCCTTGTAAGAACTCATGTTTAGTAAATGGTACTTGTATTCATGTTGACACGTCGTTTATCCTTTTGGGATTGTGTCAGACATTTGAACGAGTGTGCTTTAGACAGGTAGAATGTAACACCCCGTTTTCTTGTTTAAGGTGTGGGACATTAATTAAGCATGTTTAACGGCTTAATTATGTCCCTTATGTGTTGAGGAAGCCATGGTTCAAATTTAGGACAATTTGGCCTTGGAACGAGCTCAGAACGTGCAAAAATGTGTAAGAAAAGTTCTGATCAGCGTCCAACGCTTAGATGTCGAGAGATCCCATGCTCTAACATTGATCGTTGACGCTCGAGTGTGGGTAGTTGCACATCAAAACGTGGAGAGTGGACGCGTGGGGGTGCACGTGTCGGCGCGCACGCGACACGTGGGAGAGAAGTGGCAATCAGCGTTCCACGCTCAAGCGTGGAGTTTTCCCATATTAGAGCATGCACACGCTGAAGCGTGGAGGGTTCCCACGCTCAAGCGTGGACAGCCTGACAGCAACCACTTCAACTTTTCCTTCTTTCTCTTCTTTGCATGAAAACACTTCAAACTTTTTGAAAGTTTCAGTAGAGAGAGAGAGAAGCTTGAGGTAGAGGGAGATTGGAGCATCGAATCGTTATTCCGACTACACCACTGCGATCAGGGCTTCGAGTACTTCAAGATTCACCGATTGATTTCTTGATTTCTCCATGGTAAGCTCGAATTCCTAACACGTCGACGTTGCGTTCTTCGTGTTCTTCGAGCTTTTTCCCTTGAATCTCTTTGGTTTTGAGATTGCCCTAGAGTTAACAATGTTGTTTACACGTTGTTCCTATGATTAGGGCAAAGTTCATGACCGTGATCGTGCAAGCTCCCGGAGGAGGTTGCAGCTGCGAGTTGGTGGCTGACTTGAGGCTGATTTTCGTGGTGCATGAGGTACCACGTGGTGGTGGTGGTAGTGGTTGTGACACCCTTAACCCCAACATAGATTTATTACATAAATATTGATTTGCGAAAAGATTCTTTGCTGAATAAAGATACAAGTTCTACCATTAATAAACTTTTTCGCAATAGTTAAGAGTATCACCATTCATAAACTCACCTTCAAATCCAATTAAATTAAACATATTGTCATAAAACGTTTCCAAGTTTCGCATAAATAATAAATAGCTTAAACAAGATAATCCCCTAGCCCGATGTCACATGGATCAGAGCTAAACAAAAACCCATAAAGAAATAAATAACATTATCCAAAGCCTAAATAGCAACATCAACGTGAAAACAACTCCTAATAGAGCATCCACAACTCCACGTAAGCTCCAATGCGTTACTCCTCAATCGCTTGAGAATCATCTGTACAAATCGTACATTATACAAGAAGAGACACAAATACAAAAGGGTGAGAAGACATACTCATATACATATGTTATGGAAGTAAAATGGAAATTAAGGCGAGTGCACACACATATATACATAGTCATAGCACACATATATACAACACGTATAAGTATTAAGCACTCCCATACATAATGTAGTACAATGTCAGGTTTTGCCCAGTCTCTAGAGTCTTTCCCAGTGTCTGTATATTTATTATGTACCCCATTCCCCCTTTATGTTGTGGAGCTGCGTCTCCTGTAGTACAGGTTAAGCTTGTCTTTATGTTATTTTGTTTTCTCCTGTAGTCCAGTGCTGAAACTACTATGTGTACCTATGTATTTGGAGAGATGTTCTATCTTTTAGTATTGATTATGATTATGCATATTATCCTTGTGGTGTAAGTATACATGCATGGTTTTGGAACTTGGGTATAAAAGAAAGGAAAAAGAAAACCTATATTTTCGGTAAGATCTATTTATATATTTTTTGCTTTTAATTTATGGTCTCGTGTTGAATAATCCTGACCCCTAAAGTGGGGTGCTACATTATTTGGTATCAGAGCTAGCCGAGTCTTTTTGGGTTTGTGGTTGGTCTATCTTGTTTGTGCTGTGTGCCTCTGTGACTTGTGTGCTGTTGAATTCTAAGAGGAATGACAACATTGTTTGAGCTTGTACAAAGAAACCTCTAGCATATACTGAACTCTGTTGGTCTTGCAGAACGAGATGGCGAATAGGAACGCGGGCATGGCTGATGCTGTGCAAGCTATGAGGGAGATGACTGCTGCTTTTGTACTTCGAGAATAGGCGACCGCTGGTGGTCGAGGGTTGAGTGAATTCCGCAGGAACAACCCGCCGTAGTACAAGGGAGAATACGACCTGGAGAAGGCAGATTTGTGGGTGCAAGAAATGGAAAATATCTTTGAAGCAATGAGGTGCTCAGATGCTGATAAAGTAACCTATGCTGCCTACATACTGGTAGGTGATGCAGAGTAATGGTGGGGGGAGCCCGCTAAGTGGCCGAGCACGCTGGACAAGCCGTCACCTGGGAGCTCTTCCGTATGAAGTTCTTTGAAAATTACTTCCCTGCGAGTGCCAGGCTTGCCAAGGAGATGGAGTTTCTCCAGCTACGTCAAGGGAGCATGACAGTCTGCGAGTATGCTGCCAAGTTTGAGGGTCTGGCAAAATTCTCCAACTACTTCCAAGACAACCCCAATGAGGCATGGAAGTGTAGAAAGTTTGAGGAGGGTCTGAGACACGAGCTCAAGGTGGCAGTCATGCCGTTCTAGATCACTACCTTTCCTCAGCTCATGGACAAGTGCCGGCTGATTGAAGAACTGAAAGGAAGTTGGAGCAAAACCCAAGGAAGCGTTGGGCCATCAAGGTTCAAGAAGAGTGATGGTATTAGTTTCCATCACAAGAAGCCCTACTCGAAGCCATCTAGAGGTCAGCGCTATCAACGATTCCAAGGGAAGGACAACGGAAACCGTACAGTTTCAGGAGCTATTGGTGTCAAGTGCTTCAAGTGTGGAGGAGACCACTATGCAAGGGAGTTCTCAACGACAGGGATCATCTGCTTCAACTGTGGGAAGCCTGGTCATATAGCAAAGGAGTGTAGACAACCCAAGGCAGAACCTGCTGTCAATCTGGTTCGAGCAGCAAGGCCCAAGGCAAAAGGGCGACTCTACTCAGTAAACGGTGCTACGAAACCTGTTGTTACGGCTGAGGCCTGTCTAAACTGCCCTATTCTTATTGAGGGTAGGAAGTCTGTAGCCAACCTGATCTGTTTGCAATTATCGCAAATAGATGTTATCTTGGGGATGGATTGGCTGTCCTCTAACCATGTTCTTTTGAATTGTGCCAACCGAAGCCTAATCTTTCCGAAAAGTGAGATTTCTGGTTTTATCTCTGCCAATTAAGCGAAAGCTTCTTTGAGAGAAGGAGCCCAAGGATACATGTCGTTGTCCTTTCTAGAGGTCAGTAGTGAGAAAGATGCGCGTCCGATTCCGATTGTCGACGAGTTCCCAGAAGTCTTTCCTGAAGATATACCTAGACTTCCACCGGTTAGGGACATCGAGTTTGCAATAGACCTAGTGCCGGGATCTGGACCAATATCTATGGCACTGTACCGGATGGCACCAGCAGAGCTAGAGGAGCTAAAGAAACAGTTGGAGGAGCTGATGTCCAAGCAATTTGTTAGGCCCAGTGTGTCACCATGGGGAGCACCAGTTTTACTTGTGAAGAAGAAGGATGGGACGTCTCCGCTGTGTGTGGACTACCGTCAGTTGAACAAGATCACTATCAAGAACAAGTACCCACTTCCGAGGATTGATGACCTGATGGACCAGTTGAAAGGAGCAGCTGTGTTTTCTAAGATAGATCTACGGTCGGGTTACCATCAGATCTGAGTCAAGACGGAGGATGATCCAAAAACGACATTCAGAACACATTATGGACACTACGAGTATTTGGTAATGCCATTCGGAGTGGCAAATGCACCTGTCATATTCATGGATTACATGAATAGGATCTTTCGCCCTTACTTAGATAAGTTTGTTGTGGTATTTATCGACGACATCCTTATCTACTATAGGGATAAAGAAGAGCATGCAGAACATTTGCGAGTGGTACTGCAAATACTCAAAGAGAAGCAGTTGTAGGCCAAGTTTTCGAAGTGCGAGTTTTGGCTAGAAGAGGTTCAGTTTTTGGGTCATGTTATCTCAAAGGAGGGGATCGCTGTGGATCCTGCGAAAGTAGAAGCTGTGTTACAGTGGGAACAACCGAAGACAGCAACAGAGATCCGTAGTTTTGTCGGGTTAGCAGGCTACTATCGGAGGTTCATTGAAGGATTCGCCAAGATTGTGGCACCGTTGACCAAGTTAACGCGGAAGGACCAAGCGTTTGCATGGACCGAGGCCTACGAAGCCGGTTTTCAAGAGTTGAAGAAGCGTCTGACCAGTTTACCAGTGTTAGTACTTCCGAACCCTAACCAGCCTTCGAGGTATTTTGTGATACTTCATACCAGGGTTTGGGATGCGTCATGATGCAGAACCGGAAAGTGGTAGCTTACGCTTCAAGGCAGTTGAAGAACCATGAGAGGAATTATCCGACTCACGACTTGGAGTTAGGTGCAGTGGTTTTTGCTCTGAAGATTTGGAGGCATTTCTTATACGGGGCAAAGTTCAGCGTTTTCAGTGATCACAAAAGCCTGAAGTACTTGTTTGACCAGAAGGAGCTCGACATGAGGCAACGAAGATGGTTAGAGTTTTTGAAGGACTACGACTTCGAGTTGCACTATCATTCTGGAAAATCAAACGTTGTAGAGGATGCCTTGAGTAGGAAGGTGCTTCATGCGTCTGCCATGATGGTCAGAGAGAGAGCTCATCGAGCAATTCAGAGATCTGAAGTTGGCTGTAGAAGCATCTCCAGGGAAGCTCAGTGTGGGTATGATCACCGTGGAGAGTGACCTCTTGAATCAAATCAGAAAGAAACAGAGTGAGGATCAGTATCTCATGAAAGAGAGAGAAGCCGGATGGTAGAAGACCACGTCAGAGTTTGTAGAAGGACCAGATGGGATTCTGAGGTTCAAGGGCAGGATCTGTGTACCCAGTGATGCGGATCTAAGGAGGCTGATACTTGAGGAAGCTCACATGTGCAAGCTAAGTATGCATCCGGGGTCAACTAAGATGTACCAAGACCTGAAACGGATGTATTGGTGGCACGGGATGAAGAGAGACGTTGCCAGTTTTGTATCGTCATGTCTAGTTTGTCAGAAAGCAAAGGTGGAGCACCAGAGACCCGCGGAAATGCTGCAACCCTTAGATATTCCTGAATGGAAATGGGATGGCATCTCCAAGGATTTTGTGACTAGTTTACCTAGGACGCCGAAGGGTTATAATGCGATTTGGGTGATCGTGGATCGACTTACAAAGTCAACCCACTTTTTACCCATAAACATCAAGTACTCGATGGAGAAGTTGAACCAGCTTTATATCAGGGAGATCGTTAGGTTACACGGTGTACCATCCAGTATCGTTTTAGACAGAGACCCGAGGTTCATGTCTCACTTTTTGGCAAAGCTTGCAAGAGGCTCTAAGAACTAAGCTACGTTTGAGTTCGGCATACCATCCGTAGACAGATGGTCAATCGGAGAGAACGATTCAGTCTTGAGAAGATCTGTTGAGAGCTTGTGTGCTTGAGCAATCAGAGAGCTGGGAAGGATTTTTGTCGTTGATAGAGTTCTCATACAACAACAGTTTTCATTCTAGCATAGGGATGGCACCCTACATAGAGTTGGCCGAGTAGCATATCAAATTGCCTTACCCCCTTTTCTTTCAAATCTTAATGATGTATTTTATGTTTCGCAATTGCAAAAGTATATCCCTGATCCCATGCATGTCATAGAGCCTGATGCAGTACAATTAAAGGATAACCTAACTTTTGAAACTTCTCCCGTCAGGATCGAGGACCGAAGAATGAAGCAGCTTCGAGGGAAGGATATTGCTCTGGTGAAGGTCATCTGGAATGAAGCGTCTGGGGAGGCGATGTGGGAGCTGGAAGAGAAGATGAAGGAGCAGTATCCATAGTTGTTTTGACGTCCTTAAGTTTCGAGGATGAAACTTTTTTTTGTAAGGGAGTGTTGTATATCCATGGTTATGTTGTGGTGAAGTTTTCTTTTGTCGTCATTAGACGAAAAGCCGATAAAAGTTCTGTTTTGATCGTTATCGGGTAATTTCTCGTTTTGCGTGTCGGAGGCCGAGAAACGGGGAATTAAGTGAGATGTAATGTTGAATTACATTTTCCAGTACCTTGTTGATTATTCCTAATGAAGATAATTAGCTTTCTTAAAATCCAAAAATTTACCAAAAGTAGTAAAAACCAATTATCCATTTTTGTTAAAAACCCTAATTACCTAATTCCTAACTAAATGGGAATGTAACTATTCTTGTTACATTTGGTTAAGGCCATTTGGCCATTCCATCTTGGGAGAAGCCAAGATTGGCTTTCCATCCTTTCAAGTCAAGTTTATGACATTAACCATTAATGGAAAAAATATTTTAGCCATTTTTGGTTAATCTTTTCCTTAAGCTCTCCTTTAAGCAACAACACACTCATCAACTTGCATCTTGGCCCTCCATTCTCTATGACCAAAATTGAATGAAGTTTTGGAGTCCACAAGGAGGGATAACTCGGTCATTAGGTGTTCAAGACACCAGAATGACCATTCCATTCATTCTAACCTCTCACTTGAAAACACTAAAACTCTTAAGTTCTCTCTTCTCTCTCCTCTCTTCCTAGTTTCGGCCAGCCTTGGTAAGTGACCTTACCCACCTTATTTCATCATTTTAACTTCATATTCTTGTTTATCTCATTCATCTAAACAACTTTCATCTTTGGAATTTCTTCATTTGAAGTTGTTTGCACCAAGTTATTCAAGAATCATTCAAGAAGGTTCAAGCTTCTTGAACTTGTTTTTGAACCGTTGTTCAAGAGTAAGTTTCTAACTTAGTTCCTTTACTTTATTTCTCTTGAGAACATCCTTGCGTTATCATGTTTATGATGTTGAAAAATCAAAGTTCATGGTCTTGTTTACTTTCACTCTAGGCCACGGTTTTTGGGCTTGTTTTGGAGACCAAGTTTTCTTTCATTCTCTTCAAGGAAGCTTCACAAAGGTAATGGGGGAGTGAACCATATCACACCTTAAATGGTGGTGATAAAGACCTCCTAGTTTTGTTGAAGGAAAACCCTAGATCTAGGGTTTCCTTATAAAGTTCTTTACTTTATTGTCATATTAAGTTTTGTTGTTGTGTTGATATGATGATTGTGTTTGTATGTGCTAGAACAAAATTATTTTGGCATGGTTAAAAACTATTCTTAAGTCCAAAGACCTAAGGATAGGATTTTAGAATGGTTTGAACTTGTTTATGTTCTAAGTTGCCTTGATAACATGCTTATATGTTGATGTAATTATTCTAGCTACTTTGGATGTTGTTGAATGGCTTCATTTTGGTTGTATATGGGCATGAGAGGTTCGGCCTTGTCATGTTGAGGAGGAAAGCCAAAGCTTCTATGTTTAAGTGATGGTAAAATGGACTTAATATGGTTCTAACAATGCATATAAAACAAAGAAAAACCTATCCTATTTCTATGGGGCATTCGGCCTTGATATAGAAAGTAGGGTTAGGAACTTAAAATGTTGATGCTAAAGGGTTTTATATGTTCATACTAAAGTATAAGAGGTATATAAATTAAAAAGGTTTCCAAAGAAACCAAGTTTTGGTTCCAAAGAACCATGTGTTGTGAAATTAGTGTTTTTGGATTTCATAAGGGACTATTTTAAGAATAAGTTGGCTTGATGTTGATCAACCACTTATTTTAATAAGTTTTTTTAAAGAAAAGATTTTCAAGAACCAAGAGTTTCATAATTAGTCAAGATAGTTTTTAAAGAATTTTTAGTTAGTAAGTCTTCTTTGAGAAGATAGGATTCTTACAAAGCCTTCTTTAAAAACAAAGAGTTTCATACTATTACCTTTTTGAGCTTTCCAAAACCTTATAAGTTATATTTCATTTGAAAACAAATTGGTGATTTTCAAATAAGAAGTACGTTTTTTTTTTACACTAAATGAGACACCTATGGATACTTGATTAGAGTTTTCAAACTATACTTAATAAAGGAGATTTCATCAACTACTTTACTATAAGGATAGTACTTTGAAGCTTTTCACTATAATAGTATAAACACGCTTTATCTCCTAAAGGAATCTATATGAACTCCTTAATGGACTCATAAGATTCTAGTAAAAGACATGTACTAATAGCTAGTGGTCATGACAAAATCATGTCCCACATCCTTGATGATTTAGATCATCTAAGGACTCCATAATGTTTAATCACTAAGAGTTACTTATAAAAGTAATGTTCCTTGTTAGACAAGTGAGAAGATTGATGAAGGGGATCCTTGTGGATCCTAACCTCCATAATACATCTAGGTTATGGACTAATGTATCATAAGACATGAATATCGTGTTACGAACGACGAAGTGGTATGTGATTGCAAGGACCGGAACCAAAGATGGGCGACTGAAAGAGATAAACGTGGTGCTACAGTGATGAGGTAGTACGTGGCTGTTTGTAGCATTTCTTGACATGCATCTGCATCTGTGCATGAGTTGGGCATGATGCCTAGGAGTTGATATTACACCTTGGTGCAGGTGCGATTGTCTGAGGTGTCGATCATGAGGATCTTGGGGACGTCGGGGGTTGGGGAGAACACATATGGCCAGAGAATAGCTCCTCTGTGTCGTGGATATCCATCGAAAAACACTGACGTCCTGACTGAAACACAAGGCAAATCACGATTTGGGTAAAGAATGTCTGGCGTGAGCCGTTATGATGATTGCAATCATTGGATGTGGCACTGTGGGCTGAGATAACGCAGACAATGCTCTCCCAATCACTCACTCTGATTATGTTTAGCTCCATGGAGTAGGGGTTTGAGTCATGTTGCATTGGTGTCATTGCATATTTGAGTTAACATTTGACCCATATTATTGTTGATTGATATATTAACTGTGATACCATGCAATTTAATTATTATGCTGTGAAAGCCCATGCGCTAATTGCCGATTAGGTGCGTGTATGCGTGACTTTTATCACTGCTGTTATGGTTGTGCGATATGCGGAATCTCACCTCATTACTTTTGCTGTCACGCTGCTCGCGTGGTTTCATCTTGCTATGGTGAGTAGATATGGCGAGCGACCCACTTTCTCGTTTGACTTTAGACTTGACACTTCACGATGGGGCTGACGCTTGGACAATCCTTCCTGACGAACGGCGCACCTACACTGGAGCCGTGAGTCTCACGAGCAGGAGGGAGTTACCTTTCTCTATGACGAGCCTGACCGAGAGAGTTTGCACTTTGCGGATCAGTGGTGAGGGTAGCTCAGGGGTCACCCAGCCACCACCACCACCTACTGATCACCCACGACTGCCTTGTACCCAGCCTGCAGTTCATCGAGAGGAGCCCCGGGACGTATATGTTGACCCTGCTTCCATGCCACCCCCACCCATTGCAGCGTCTACGTCTACCTTGCCCGCGGCTGCTGCCGGACCGTCAGTTCCCATAGTCCCACCCCCAGGACCTACCTATGAGCCTTCCGAGCTACACCCTCTGATTCCTCACCAGCGGGCGAATTGGAGGATGACTGCTCGTAAGAGCACACCGGCTTCCTCCAGGGTATTCTTCTCCGTTCCCCTCGTTATCCTCTCATCTGACAATGAGGAGATGGAGAAGGAGGAGGAGGTACCAACGGATGTATCGGAGGACATTCCTGAGGTAGCTCTTGCCAACTCGAGTCAGGACGTGTGGTGGTTGAGGACTGATGAGGAGGCGTTGCGGTATGCGAAGCAAATCATGAGTGGCTACGACATGCTGGCCTTAGAGGATGAGGACGAGGAGGAGGAGGAAGAGGCCATGGAGGAGGACGAGGACGAGGAGGACCCATAGGAGTATTACTCTAATGAGTAGTACAGTGTCAGTTTTTGGCCAGTCTCTAAAGTCTTTCCTAGTGTCTGTATATTTATTATATACCCCATTCCCCCTTTATGTTGTGGAGCTGCGTCTCCTGTAGTATAGGTTAAGCTAGTCTTTATGTTATTTTGTTTTCTCCTGTAGTCCAGTGTTGAAACTACTATGTGTACCTATGTATTTTGAGAGATGTTCTATCTTTTAGTATTGATTATGATTATGCATATTATCCTTGTGGTGTAAGTATACATGCATGGTTTTGGAACTTGAGTATAAAAGAAAGGAAAAAGAAAACCCATATTTTCGGTAAGCTCTATTTATATATTTTTCGCTTTTAATTTATGGTCTCGTGTTGAATAATCATGACCCCTAAAGTGGGGTGTTACAGCAAGTGTAGTGTAGAAGGTAGGCATGTGTAGGGGAGCCTTAAATCCTACCAGAGGTTGAGCTCGTGGCAAAGTACCTAAACCCTAGGTGTAGGTTTCTTTGGGGCTATCACCGCTAAGATAATACCCTAGGCTAGACGACGTTGTTATTGCGGTTGATATAATGTGCATGCTACTTTGCCTATGTGATTAATTATTTATCTGCCTATATGATGATTGGTGTATTAGCATGCTTATTGCTATGACGATGTCATTATTGTTGATTAGTTGATATTGATGTCGATGAGAGTATGGTGAGATGGATGTGTTGTGCGGGTTGATACCGTCGTGGTTTTGACTGTGGAGCTGTGGCTCGTAAACGCAAGGTGTCGTGTTGATGATGTTGATGTTGTGATGTGGATGCAATGCATCGTGGCTGTGGCCGAGTTCTTAGGCGTGAGGTTCCGATATCAACCTATGATGAATGTTTGATGCATATCATAGCATATTTGATCCCAATGGGGGATGCCCAAATGGGGGCGAGATGTGTACCATCGATCCCGAGGTGTGATGTCCAATTGGGGACGTTATTGATCCTTACGAGGATGTCCAACTAGGGACGTGATGTAGTAATCCTTATGAGGATGTCCAAGTAGGGACGTGTTTTATAGATCCTGATGGGGATGTCCAATTGGGGACGTTATTGACCCCGACGGGGATGTCTAACTGGGGACGTGATGAAATCGGACGGCATGCATATAAGGAATAGTATCCCTCGTAGAGGTTTGATCTGAGAGAATGACTTTTGAGATGAATGTGACTTGTGACTCGAGAGACGGCTGTTGGAATGTTGCATGTTTTCTGTTTCTGTGTGCCACATGCGTATAGACTATACTATTGGCCCTCTCCCATGTTTGATGATACATGTTTCTTATCTCCCTGTCTTTTCTCTGTGTGCTTCTTTTATTTTGTGAGAAGAACCCGTGGAAGAACCAGATGCTGAGGAGATGGATGGCACTCTTTACGAGCCTGATGCCGGTGGATGAGCTACTAACCCCAACCCCGAGAGGTTTTGAATTTCTGTATCAGAGGAGGATGTGAGTTCCTCATAAGAATATGTGTCCCTGCGGGTCTATAAGTGCGCTTATGGTGAAGAACAGGGTAGTTCAGGATATCACCTTCGTCGGTGACGGGATTTCCGCCAGTGCGTCTGTGCTAGGATTGTGCTGTGAGGATTTTGATGTATTTTGACTGGGGGTGATGAGTGCTGTCAGTCTGAGAGTTTTCTTTTTTCTTTTGATGTATTTTTGTTATGGTCAGTTTTTCTATACTCTGTGTGTATATATTACTGTAGCCCTACTGATGGGGCAGTTGATGCATGTATATATATTTTCTATGTTTGATACCTGTGAACTCTCATGCATGCGTGCTTTTCTTTTGGTTTTGCCTTTACTTTTCAGCTTCCCTTCTTCTGTTGAATAAAGCGCGCTAACGTTTATAATACGGTTTAAGGTTAGTTAATATCTTAGGTTCTTTAATGGGACGACAGATCATGTCACTTGGTGGTATCAGAGCAGTTCGATTCTAAGCGGACTGTGAGGTAATGTTGTCTGAACAGTCGAGTCCGGTTAGGACCGCGAACTGTGAGGTTAAGTGTACTGACTTTGATGGTTGATACCCGAGTTGTATCAACTATGTCTGGTTTTAGGTAGAGTGTCTGATGAGCGAGTTATCGAAGTGTGATAACTGTTTTCATTCATAAGGCATATGATATGTTTAACTGTTGAGTGCTATTATATGCCTTACGAATTGGAACTGATAGCTCCTTTTTATAGGAAGCTAGATGGCTAGAGGACGTGGTAGAGGAAGAGGAACACCAGCTGGAACCGGGGACTTCAACCATAATGGTAATACCTCGGGGACCGGAAGTGGTGGAGATCAGAACGAAGCGATGAGGGCCATGAGGGATTTGGCCACTGCAATGCTGCAACAAATGCATCAGAATGCTCAGTACATGCAATGACAAGAAGAAAGGGATGCTAGACAACAACAACTACATCCGGTGAGAGGAGACGAGATGGTGGATACTGGTCTGAACGCTTTTATGAAGGGAAATCCTCCCCAATTTCATGGAGAATACAATCCGGAAGCTGCTGAGCTATGGCTGCAAGAGATTGAAAAGGTCTTTGTCGCCATCCACCGCAGAGAGGATAGGAAGGTCACATATGCTGCTTTCGTGTTAGTTGGAGCGGCAGAAGCCTGGTGGAGGAACAAGCAGAGACTGCTAGAGACTGAAGGAAGACTGCTAACCTTGGAAGTGTTTAGTGAGAGCTTCTTGGAGAAGTATTTCCCGAGGAGTATCTGTCAAGAGAAAGTGAAAGAGTTCCTGAACCTGAAGCAGAAGCATATGTCAGTGGGGGAATACGCCATGAGGTTCAAGGCGTTATTGAAATTCTCCCAATTCCATCAGGTGCACCCAGATGAGGATTGGGTGTGTAGAAGGTTTGAAGACGGGCTCAGGCCTGAGCTGAAGAGGGCTATGCTACCATTAAGCATCCGATCATTCCCTAAATTGATTGAAAAATGAACAGCACTAGAAGGGCATGATCAAGAGGGAATTGCACAAGCTCAAGTGAGGAGTGGTAGACCAGTCAAAAGCTTTGGCCAGAAGGGTCGTGGAGGAAAGTTTCAATAAAGGGCGAAGCCTTACAGTCGCCCGAATCAACAACCAGCAAGTAATGGAAGGGGGAATACCAGTCAAGGACCACCAGGATTTTCCACATGTTTTCGATGCGGCGGACCTCATCTAGTGAAGAATTGTCCTCAAGCACCCGGAGTCAACTGTTTCCGTTGTGGCAGGTGGGGCCACTATGCCAACGAGTGTCGACAAGGGGGTGCTAGTGGGGGTCAAGTTCAACAACAAGAAAGAAGGACTCAGGATGCAAGACAACCCATGGTGAGCCAGCAGGGCAGGCCACAGACGACGGGAAGAGCATTTGCTGTGAGAGGATCTGAAGCCTTTCAATGTCCCGATTGATACAAGGTAAGTGCCTAGTAGCTGGAAAACTCTTATCTGTTTTGTTTGATTTAGGGGCTACACATTCCTTTATTTCATTAGCATGTACGGATCATTTGGGTTTGTTTGTTTCGTCCTTACCATATGATTTGACTGTTTTTACACCTACGGGTGATTCCCTAACAACCCTATTGGTCTGTTTACAATGCCCAGTTGTTATAGAGAACCTATGTTTTCTCATAGACCTAGTCTGTCTGCCTATGTAGCACATTGATGTTATCCTAGACATGGACTGGCTTTCGGCCAACCATGTTGTGCTAGACTGTTCAAATAAAACCTTTCGCTTTTCCGAGCAATCTGGATCATTGCCTGCCAGTGATGGTATTTCGGGAGGCGTACAATCAAGAGAATGCATGGTGCTATTTTCTTTGGAAGCCAGGGAGACTCCGAGTCTAGATGCTTTGCCGGTGGTGCGTGAGTTTCCAGATATTTTTCCGAATGATGTGCCAGGGTTGCCACCCAAGCGGGAGGTAGAGTTTGCCATCGATCTTGTGCCTGGAGTCAGACCAATTTTGATAGCACCCTATCGAATGTCCCCAACAGAGTTGGCAGAGTTGAAGAAACAACTAGACGATATGCTAACAAAGCAGTTTATAAGACCTAGTGTTTCGCTCTGGGGAGTGCTGGTGTTGTTCGTCAAGAAGAATGATGGTAGTTCAAGGTTGTGTGTGGACTACCGATAGTTCAACAAGGTAACGATCAAGAACAAGTACCCATTGCCAAGGATCGATGATCTTATGGACCAACTGAGGGGAGCAACGGTGTTCTCGAAGATAGATTTGAGATCCGATTATCATCAGATAAGGGTGAAAGAAGATGATATACCGAAAACAGCATCATGGAGTCGGTACGGACACTACGAGTATCTAGTTATGCCTTTTGGTGTGACTAATGCTTCGACAGTGTTTATGGACTATATGAACAGGATCTTCAGACCGTACCTTGATAAGTTTGTCATTGTTTTCATCGATGACATCCTTATCTACTCCTCAGGAAAGGAAGAACATCAAGAGCATCTAAGGATTGTACTTCAAGTTCTTAAGGATAGGTAACTATATGCCAAGCTATCTAAGTGTGAATTCTGGTTGGAAGAGGTACAATTCCTTGGACATGTGATCAATAAGGATGGCATAGCAGTAGATCCTGCAAAGGTATAAGTTGTGGTT
This sequence comes from Ammopiptanthus mongolicus, assembly GCA_039655645.1. Lineage (NCBI taxonomy): Eukaryota > Viridiplantae > Streptophyta > Magnoliopsida > Fabales > Fabaceae > Ammopiptanthus > Ammopiptanthus mongolicus. Next base: position 48,973,566 of record CM077347.1, read on the forward strand.
AAGTGGCAAAGCCCCAAGACGGTAAGTGAGATCAGCAGTTTTCTTGGGCTAGCAGGATACTATCGGGGGTTTATTAAGGGATTCTGGAAGATTGCATTACCTCTGACGCAATTGACGAGAAAAGGAAAAGCATATGAATGGACAGAAAAGTGTGAGACTAGTTTGCAAGAGCTGAAAAGGAGGTTAACAACATCTCCGGTACTAGTCTTGCCAGATCCATCAACGCCGTTCGATGTGTATTGTGATGCATCGTATCAAGGCTTGGGTGTTGTACTCATGCAAGAGAGGAAAGTTGTAGGGTATGCTTCTAGACAACTCAGAGTGCATGAACGGAACTACCCAACCCATGACCTAGAGCTGGCTGTGATAGTCTTTGCATTGAAGATATGGAGACACTATCTCTATGGTGCTAAATTCAATGTGTTCAGCGACCATAAAATTTCAAGGTATCTGTTCCACCAAAAGGAGTTGAACATGCGGCAAAGAAGATGGATGGAATTCATAAAGGATTATGATTTCGATATGCAGTACCATCCAGGGAAGGCCAACGTGGTAGTGGATGCATTGAGTCGGAAATCATTGCATATGTCCGCTATGATGGTGAAGGAACTGGAACTGCTGGAACAGTTCAGGGATCTGAATCTAGATGTGGAACTATCTAGAGATAAAATGAGTTTAGGGATGGTCACTATCATTAGTGATTTCCGGAACTTAATCTGGAAAAAGCAAGGTTAAGACCACCTACAGGAAATGAACCAGATGGTAGAAGAAGGAAGGACTTCAGAGTTTAAGAAAGGTACTGATGGAATCCTAAGGTTTGGAGAAAGGATCTGTGTGCCAGGGGATAGAAAGATTAGGAAGATGATCTTGGAAGAGGCACATAAGAGCAAGCTAAGCTTTCATCCAGGGGCTATGAAGATGTACCAAGATCTGAAAAGGATGTTTTGGTGGCCAGGGATGAAGAAGGAGGTAGCAGAGTATGTCCAATCCTGTTTGATGAGTCAAAAGGCAAAGATTGAACACCAGAAACCAGCAGGGTTATTGCAATCGTTGGACGTTCCAGAATGGAAATAGGATAGCATTGCAATGGACTTTGTTTCAGAACTACCAAGAACGCAAAAGAGGTGCGATGCAATCTGGGTGATCGTTGACAGGCTTAAGAAATGTGCTCATTTTTTGCCAATCAACCAGAGTTATTCTTTGGAAAGGTTAACCCAGATTTACATCAAGGAAGTTGTCAGGTTGCATGGAGTACCTTCAAGTATAATATTGGACCGAGATCCGAGATTTACTTCCAGGTTTTGGCAAAGTCTGAATAGTGTTTTGGAAACTAAGCTAAGGATGAGTTCAGCTTATCATCCACAAACGGATGGCCAGTCTGAAAGAACGATTCAATCTTTGGAGGACCTGTTAAGAGCATGTGTTTTGGAAAACACAGGAAGTTGGGACGATTACCTTCCACTGATTGAATTCACATACAACAATAGTTTCGACTGGAGTATTGGCATGGCGCCATACAAGGCACTATATGGAAGAAAGTGTAGAACCCCACTCTGTTGGTATGAAGCCGGGGAGAATCAGTTGATAGGCCGAGAGATGGTGCAACGAACAACGGAGCAAGTGCAGAAGATTCGTGAAAAGATGAAAGTCGCATGGGATCGGCAGAAGAACTAGAATGACAAGAGGAGGAGACCCTTGGAGTTCCAGGAAGGCGACCATGTCTTTATGAGAGTCACTCCAAGAACTGGAATTGGCACGGCAATCAAATCCAGAAAGCTTACCCCTAGATTCATTGGACCATTTCAAATCCTTCGTCGAATTGGTCCAGTTGCCTATCAAATTGCCTTACCTCCCAACCTATCCAATATCCATGATGTTTTCCATGTTTCCCAACTCCGAAAATACTATCTCGATCCATCACACGTGATAGAGCCTGAATCAATACAGATAAGAGAGAACTTAGAATAAGAGGCGTTGCCTGTACGGATCGAGGACAGAAGGGTGGAAGAACTCCGCGAAAAGCAAATTCCCTTAGTCAAGGTAATCTGGGATGCAACAACTGGAGATGCTACATGGGAAAGAGAAGAGGACATGCGACAACAGTACTCGAATCTGTTTTAAAGGTACGACGAATTTCGAGGAAGAAATTCTTTTTAAGGGGGGTAGTGATGTAACACCCCGTTTTCTTGTTTAAGGTGTGGGACATTAATTAAGCATATTTAAGGGGCTTAATTATGTTCCTTATGTGTTGAGGAAGCCATGGTTCAAATTTGGGACAATTTAGCCTTGGAACGAGCTCAGAACGTGCAAAAACGTGTAAGAATAGTTCTGATCAGTGTCCAACGCTTAGATGTGGAGAGATCCCACGCTCTAAAGTTGACCGTTGACGCTCGAGCATGGGTAGTTGCACGTCAAAACGTGGAGAGTGGACGCGTGGGTGTGCACGTGTTGGCGCGCATGCAACCCAGGGCAGAGACATGGCAATCAGCGTTCCACACTCAAGCGTGGAGTTTTCCCACGTCAGAGCATGCCCACATTGAAGCGTGGAGGGTTCCCACGCTCAAGCGTGGACAGCCTAACACAACCACTTAAACTTTTCCTTCTTTCTCTTCTTTGCATGAAAACATTTTAAACTTTTTGCAAGTTTCAGTAGAGAGAAAAGGTCTTCTAGAGAGAGAAGCTTGAGGTAGAGGGAGATTGTAGCATCGAATAGTTATTCCGACTACACCACTGCGATCAGGGCTTCAAGTACTTCAAGATTCACCGATTGATTTCTTGATTTCTCCAAGGTAAGCTCGAAACCCTAACACGTCGACATTGCGTTCTACGTGTTCTTCGAGCTTTTTCCCTTGAATCTCTTTGGTTTTGAGATTGCCCTAGAGTTAACAAAGTTGTTTACATGTTGTTCCTGTGATTCGGGCAAAGTTCGTGACCGTGATCGTGCGAGCTCCCGGAGGAGGTTGCAGCTGCGAGTTGGTGGCTGACTTGAGGCTGATTTTCGTGGTGGCTGAGGTACCACGTGGTGGTGGTGGTGCTGGTGATTCGGAGACCATGGTTGTGTTCGTGGTCGTGGTAGCGCAATCCTTCAGGTGGAGAGAAAGAGATTGTTATCATCGGGAAGGAAAGCGTAGTGTAGAATGTATGCATGTGTAGGGGAGCCTTAAACCCTACTAGAGGTTGAGCCCATGGCAAAGTACCTAAACCCTAGGTGTAGGTATCTTTGAGGCTATCACCGCTAAGATAATACCCTAGGCTAGACGACGTTGTTATTGAGGTTGAAGTGATGTGCATGCTACTTTGCCTATGTGATTAATTATTCATCTTCCTATATGATGATTGGTGTATTAGCATGCTTATTGCTATGATGATGTTATTATTGTTGATTGGTTGATATTGATGTTGATGAGAGTATGGTGAGTGGATTGTTGTGCGGGTGGATACCATCGTGGTTCTAACTGTGGAGCTGTGGCTCGTGGACGCAAGGCGTCGTGTTGATGATGTTGATGTTGTGATGTGGATGCAATGCATCTGGCTGTGGCCGAGTGCTTAGGCGTGAGGTTCCGGTATCAACCTGTGATGGATGTTTGATGCATATCATAGCATATTTGATCCCAATGGGGGATGCCCAAATGGGGGCGAGATGTGTACCACCAATCCCGAGGTGGTATGTCTAATTGGGGACGTTATTGATCCTTACGAGGATGTCCAACTGGGTACGTGATGTATTGATCCTTACGAGGATGTCCAAGTGGGGACGTGTTTTATTGATCCCGACGAGGATGTCCAATTAGGGATGTTATTGATCCCGATGGGGATGTCCAACTGGGGATGTGATGAAATCGACTGACATGCATATAGGGATTAGTATCCCTCATAGAGTTTTGATCTGAGAGAATGACTTTTGAGATGGATGTGACTTGTGACTCGATAGACAGCTGTTGGAATGTTGCATATTTTCTGTTGTTGTGTGCTACATGCATATAGACGATACTATTGCCCCTCTCCCATGTTTGATGATACATGTTTCTTATCTCCCTGTCTTTTCTATGTGTGCTTCTTCTATTTTGTGAGAAGACCTCGTGGAAGAACCAGACGCTGAGGAGATGGATGACACTCCTTACGAGCCTGATGTCGGTCGGCGAGCTACTAACCCTAACCATGGGAGGTTTTGAATTTCTATACCAAAGGAGGATGTGAGTTCCTCATAAGAGTATGTGTCCCTGCGGGTCTATGGGTGCGCTTATGGCGAAGAACAGGGTAGGTTCAGGATATCACCGTCGTCGGTGACGTGATTTCCGCCAGTGCGTCTGTGCTAGGATTGTGCTATGAGGATTTTGATGTATTTTGAGTGGGGGTGGTGAGTGCTGTCAGTCTGAGAGATTTCTCTTTGTCTTATGATGTATTTTTGTTATGGTCGGTTTTGTTATACTCTGTGTATACATATTACTGTATCCCTACTGTTGGTGCAGTTGATGCATGTATATATATCTTCTATGTTTGATAGCTGTGAACTCTCATGCATGCGTGCTTTTCTTTTGGTTCCGCCTTTACTTTTCAGCTTCGCTTCTTCTATTGTATAAAGCGCGCTAACGTTTATAATACGGTTTAAGGTTAGTTAATATCTTAGGTTCTTTAATGGGATAGCAGGTCGTCTCATAGAAGACTACCAAAAATCTTTTAAAGTAGATGCGTCGGTAGCTAGTAAGCGACTAAAGGAATAGCAAGATAACGACATGCTTGCTAATAGAGTTGAAAGACTGGAATGGAACCCTGGTAGAGCAATAGAAGTGTAGTAAAACCTTAGTGGACCTCGAGGAAAGTTATGACGGTAATTATGAGCTCGAGCATTCTCAGACACAGAAATCTGTTAGAAAACCCACTAAGAAATTACTAAATTTCTCGTATTGTTAGACGACCGCTTAAGTCATGGGGATAGAATAGAAGAATGAAGACTTGATGATTTGAAAAATTAGAATTTTTATAATTGTGTTGTGATGATTCGATGTTGGTTTAATCATATGATTTAAGTTAGCCTATACAATTGTGATAGTTGTCCGAATACTCGATGTTAAATTGTCGCACCGACCACCCCATAGCTTGTTGACAGTGGAAGGAGTTGTATTGACTGGAATAGGCCGTTATTATTGGACTTTCTAGAATTAGTTACACCTGATGAGGATCTTTGCTTGAAAGGATAGATAATCCTATAATGTTGAGAAAAGAAAACTTAGGGGCCTGATAATAGTTCAACGATGATTTCTCTCAAAGTGTGGTAATCACATGAAGTTTCTTCTGATTGTATTTTTAAGAAATGATTAGAACCTCTTCTGTTTGTGGATTTGATGGATAAGGCATTTGTTTCCACTAGGACAGATTGAGGGTTACGCATTATGAGTGGACTTGTAATCTAAGCTGATGATGGTGAAGAGTGCGTATGATACCTACGTACAACTTTTCCCGAAGATTACGAATTATAAGAGACTGAGTGAACAAAAATGGAAGTATGAATTTTGGATATAAAATGGATGTCCTTAGAAATGGTATCCATAAGGGAAAGAATTACAATGGATCCTACAAAGATAGGAATAGTGTCACGTTAAGAGAACTTAAGACAGTGACCGGTAAAGATAAGTAAGACAGATAAGTTTGGACTCGCTTGCAACGACAACTATCCAAAGATATTGTTGACTCTTTGTTTAGATACTTTCAATTTTCGAGGACTTGGACTAAGTTTGATATTAAGTTTGGATTTTCACTTAGATATTAGAATTCTTAAGTGAGCTTATTGAGATTTAAATTGCATTAGAGTTTGTTGATGAGATTGAGACATGTAGCAACGGAATGGGAATTAGTTTAAGTGTTTGACAAAATAATGGAAGTTAACTTAAGTCCTTGATCACTAAAGTAAGAATAGAAGTAAATCTTTAGTGAAGGATTAGTAGTAGAGAATGATGGACTAGCATGTAAGTAAAAGAGGGAATGACTTTTCCCGATAGTTGATGGATAAGCAAAAGCCTGATGTTAAGTTTCTGAAGTTAATTTTATTTCTCCAAGATAGTAGGACCTCTTACCTAATAAACTCGGAAGGACCAAGCGTTTACTTGGACTGAAGCATGCGAGGAAAGTTTTCAAGGATTAAAAAGAAAGTTGACTACTTCACCTATGTTAGTGTTGCCTGATTCCAAAGGAGCATTTGTGCTCACACTCCTACCTAATCCTCAGTGTATTAGACATTTGAGTGGATTGGTTTAATGGTATCCATTGGTCTGGACATTTTTCATATTACTTCATTGAAAGATTTGTTATGACTATTTCTTGAGTCGTAACACAAACGACTTCTTGATACTGGAAGTTTCTTGATGAAACTTAGTCTAATAACTTTTACTTTTGGTAAATGTGATCCAGTTTGATTTTTGGCCAGACTATCCTACTTTTGAAATTGTCATTTTGTAAATTCCATGTATTAAAAATGAATCCTCTTGGGGTTCGGAACTGTTCATCTTTTGATTCTCTAATCCGCTGGAAGATTCTTGAGAAAGAAGGAACTTTATTAGAGTCATGGTTGTAAACCTGTATTAGCTATGCATTTTTACACTCACGAACTTACTGAAGAATCTTTTTACATACTGGATATTCCTGCATTCTTTTTAGAGTGGTAAAATTCTTCTATATACTTTCTTATGAGAGTAAGACCAACACAATTTCCTTTGTTGAAAATCTCTTTCCTTAATCTTCAAGGACCGAGTAGAGACTGAGTTCAACTGATCATCCTCAACTCAAGTGGATGAGCAAGAAAAACAATTTGATCTTTGGAAGGTTGGTTAGGAGTAAGTGTAGTATCTAACTACGGACATCCTTTTAGCAGGATAGACAAGAAGTGATGGGAATTTTGTTGAGGTATAGTTGTGACTGATAAGATGTGAAGCTTTAAGATCAATCTCAGTAAGTGAGACAATCATTATAAATCAAATATTGATCGAGACAGAATAATTGTTGGAGAACCTAGGGTAATGATCAATGTATGTGGTTAAGATGGATTGTATCAGTTTGAAGATTTGTAAGAAAGTGTCATTAGTAGTTTTACCTAATCTAAATATAAGCATAAAAGAGGAGTTCTTGAGTAAAACTAAGTCGTTAAAAAAATTCAAGATCTATGAATTTGGATAATTCTACCCGATATGATTTCTTTTTGGTTGTAGCTGCATTAAGAGGTGCAATCATGTTATGCGTGAGTATGGTGTAAATTGGAGAGGTGGACTACGTTCAAAAAGGAACTAAGACTAAGATTGGATAGCTTGGATCGGAACTGATGGATGTGTTGTTAAAGGAATGTATATCGTAGTTTAAATATTGGTGTTAACAGTAAGAGTTAAAGATGTTGGAGGAAGATTTCCTAGATGGATTAGTATTGAAAGAAAAGTGGTTAAGTTTTAATTATATCTCTCACATGTGAGAAATTAAGGTAAGGTATTAAGGATAAGTAGTATGGATAGAGAATCAACGATTTGATTTTAATGGTAAATCGAACAGAGAATAAGTATGAAGTTTGTTATTAGTTTACCAATATTACCTAAGGGAGAATTACATACGAAGAGTACGATGTGGAACACGGGGATTAAGAAATCTTGTCTAATATTGAGTCACGAAATTTCGAGGACGAAATTTTTTTTAAGTGGGGTAGGAATGTAACACCCCGATTTTCGCTGCTTTCAAAGATCGATAAATTATATAAATAAGTTTATATTTTATCCGAGATTTAGAAAATGATTTTGGATAAACCAAAATCATATTCATACTTTACATTATCGTAGAGAGTTACGATTAAATTTTGGGTTGAAAATTCAGACGGAACCCGGTCTACGTTTTCACTAACAGTAAGATTTTACTGATCAGAAAACCTAATTTGGACTCGTGAACGAAACGGTTATGTTTTAAATCGAATTTCCAACAATATTGGTTATTTGAAAATTTTCAAAATAAATAAGTTCTTACTCTTTATTCAGGCGTAAAACCTAAATCGGGAAATCGACGGAATCGAGAACAGACGTGCAAGGACAAAACCGAACACCAGATGAGGGACATGAGTCACCTGAGCAGGATGAATCAAAGGGTGAGTCACCACTATGACTCACCACAAGTCATCATGACATTCTAAAATTATCCAAGATATTTGTGGAATTTTGAAAATATCAAAGATATTTAGGGCGAGAAAAGACCGTTTTGCCCCTAGGAATTGATGAAATTATCATTGTGCCGTATGACTCACCACTGTCACCATTACGTTCTAAAAATATCTTAAACGCGTTCACACTAGGAAAAGACCAAAATACCCTTGATCTTTTCCTAAATGACAATTTTGTCCCTATGTGAAATGACTCTTTTGCCCCTGGGAATTTATGAAAATACATTTTTGGCCCGTGACTCACCACCCATCATCATTGCCTCTAGAAAAATATCTAGATATTTATTGCGTTAGAGATGAAATGATGTTTATGTCCTTAGTCTTTTGTTTAAATGACAATTTTGTCCCTAAGTGAATTTACCCTTTTGTCCCTAAATGAACAAAGCTTGGACCTTCTTGTCCCTTGGAATCTAACGCCTAAAGCCCCCAACTCACACTCCATTCCCTCTCATTGGCTACAAACACAAAGTCTTGGTTGTTTTAATGGGTTTTAAGATCAAAGTTAGAGTTTTTAGTTTCTCTCCTTTGTTCTTGAGAGTTCTTGAGTGTTCTTCACTTTCTCACCATTTTCCCACCAATCAAGAGGTTAACTCTCTTGACTCAAGTTAGTAAACTTGTTCCTTGCTTCATTGTTTTGACCTCCATGTATTTCATTTTCTCAAATGATATATAAGCAATTTGGTGAAGCACAGCTTGCTTGATCCTTGAAAGTTTTCATCATCCAAGAGGTAATGTCTTCTCTCTATGATCAATCATATGCTCTTCTTCATTCATTTTGTATGATTATGCAATGAATCATCATCATCCACTTCATGAAACTTTCTTCAAAAATCTCTAGAAAATCATAGAAAAATCCTATGATCATGAAACCAATTTCTATGAACTCATCAAGACCTCTATGTTCATCATTCATGAGCATGAATCAAACTAAAATTTCTTTCCTATTTTTCCAAGAATGGCCGAAACCCTAACCTAGTTGGTTGGATGGGTTTTGATTCAAATCTTTGACAAATGATTAGTGATTATGTCTTCATCATACTTAAGGATCATTAATCCAAGAGTTAGTAAAATTTCAACATCCTTAGCCTAACTAATTAATGAAGGACGAACCTACTTCATAGTGGATTAACAAGTCTTCTCAAAGATTAACTTGTGCTATGTTGTTTGGTGAAGGGTTTGTTGAATAGTTGTAGTTTGGTGATTCGTGGAATATGCTGAGCTTCGGAGGATCATTTAAGACCAAAGACCATGAACACCACTTGGTAGATTCACTTGATTTGATGGAGTTGGTGATTTGTGGTGTAGAGGGGAGTGTTGAAGGATCGAAGGGAAAGAACCTTACTTGACTTCAAGAGGTAAGAGGAGTTTGCCTGAGGGATTTTCTCGGTAACTATATGTTATACGTGATTGATCTGTGTAGTTCTGTTTGAGCTTCATTGTAGTTGTAATAATGTCCTACGCTTAGTATATGTTATGATGATGTATGCTTGGATGGAAAAATGTTTTCATGTATGTTGAAACCCATACTTTGATCTCTAGATCAAGTAAGGATTTTTATTCTTGTTTATGGTTGAATGATGTATGATTATTGTTCGTCATAATATTTTGGTCATTTTGAGCTATTACTTGACAAGTTAGTGAAGCAAAATCTTCACATTCCACATGGTATAACATTCGGCCATAATGGTTACAAAAGGAAGAACATGAGCTTGTTCTTGAACTTCAATGTTTTTGAAAGCAAATAAGTGTTTTAGTAACTTATATTTAAAAAACGAACAAGAAGTGATTTTGATCTAAAATTCAACTAGGGTTTCGACCCTTAGGTATTTTAACTAAGGTGAAAATATGTTTTACTTTAGTCATAGTTTATTCAATCAAATAAGTGTTTTAAAAATAAAACGATGAAAGTGATTTCATGAAAGTAAAATTAATATGAAGTTACCTTAGTTTTAGTAGGATGTCACATTCTTTTTTAAAGAAAAAAACAAGTTAACATTCAATCTTCAAAGTATGAAGAGGACTTGGTCCTAAAGTTTTGATTTAATTAAATCATAGTTTGAAATCGAAATAAAATTCCATTTCTTTACGCTAACTTAGATCACAGCTTTACACTAAGTTAGTAAGGAAAAACCCTTTTCAAATTAGTTAAGGTGCTTTGCTTCAAGCAAGTAACAAAATTCTCTTAAATCAAATGAGATTTCAGTTATAAAGGTTTTGGCTTACAAAGTCTTAAAACCGAGAGTTTTCAACTCAAGTCGTAAAGTTTTACGCATGGAAACCTAAGTTAAGTAATTAACTTAGTGCAAAAGAAAAGAGATAATTAAGTATAGTATATGGTGGAACAAGACCATGCACTATACCATTGATGACTTAGTTCATTAATGACTTCATAAGCCTTAAGTAAATCAATACTCTTTTCATTATTTGAAACTCAAGGAATTAATATCTTAGAAAGGATCAAAGACTTATCTAAGAGGATTCTCAATCCTTCTTCATAACACTTAGGACTTGAGATGTAATTTATAAGACACAAACACAAACATGAAACGTTTTGGGTTTTCAAACAGTAGTTCAATAACGGACCGGTGGTCCGAATCCAAGAAAAGTCGTTCAATTGTTTCAGTCTTGTGATTACTCGATCTCGGAGGGATCATGAGATTTATCCGGTGGATAAAAATTTTATAATACAAAGATGTTTATAGTTCCTAAGAAAGAGAACTTTAGTGAAACTTGAGGTTTATCCGGTGGATAGACATTGCTTTATCGCATCTGCCTTGTGTAAGCATTGGCATTTCATTGCATGAGTTTGTTAGGCCTTGAGCCTAGGAGATTGAGCTTACACCTAGATGCTGGTGCGAATCTTACGGTGATGATCTTAAATGGTCTTTGGAGGTATCAGGGTTGGAAGGGCTGACATGAAACCAGTTGGTGATTCTTCTGTGTCATGGCGAATCCGAGCAATACACTGATATCCTTTACTAGATGTCGTACTTTTCATGTTTGGTGTAGAGTGTTTCTGTAAAGCCAGATACGTGCATGTTGCAAATGTTGTAGCATCTTGCATATAGATGGTATACACGGAACATGTCCTCCCATTCACTATCTCTAACATTTTGTTAGCTCCATGGAGCAGGGGTCCGAGTTTTACCCTTGTGGCATATGGCATTGAGTCATGTACATTACATTGCATTGCATTGCATGGCTATTGATGATTACATTTACTTATTGTACATCACTACTCTGCTTTCGAAGATGTCTTATGCTGCTAATTGATTAACATGATATATTGCGATTTATGGTATGCATGTTGGGCATGTTGCTTCCTAGTGTGTCGTCCCATGTTACTTCTGCTACTGTGCTGTGTTGATACTACATACGTTCATATGTTGTTTAGTGTGTCGCGCATGTAGTTATCGTGTTTAAATCCATATATTGGTTACTCACCCTTGCCTATAAATGTTGGACACCCTGTTGTGTTTTTGGATACGTGTACAGATGCTTCCCAACGGTCATATGGGTCACTTCGGGACCCTGTAGCTTGAGTTTCTTGATGTCGACGACGAAGATGTGTGGGTTGATGATGACGAGGCCCAGTCTCATTGGTACGATGTATGCTTGGTAGTATGCTCTATTGTCCTTGGAGTTCTTTTATCAGATCAGCTCTTAGGATTTTCAATGTTTAAGTTGAGAAAGTCGGTATATGTGGTTTTGAAAACTTTTGTATGATTTGGAACTTCAAAATGAAAAACAATTTCAGGAAAGCTTATATGTGATGGTAAAATGATTTATGAATAAGCACAGTTTATGTGTGTTGTCAAGTATAATGTGATTTTATTATTGTGATGTGTGTATCACTTTTCCGAAGTATTATGCAGAAAGTTTTTACACCCAAAATTTTCTGACTTAAAGTAAATTATTTTCCGAAAGCAACCAGCAATTCCCTTTCAAAATTAATTCCGCACGTGTACAAGATGTAATGCCCAAGGGGGGTGTTACAGCAACACGAAGCTTGACCGGAGAAGATGCCCGAAGAATTACCCTGGGGTTGGTGCGCAGCAACAGCCTGAGGAAAACGGAGAAGGGTTATGGTGGAGTGAACCAACACAGATCGCTTCCCAGTAAACCAAATCCAAAGCTTCGTCCCCAGTTGTTTCTTCCCCATTTCTCCGGAGGTCGAGAGCGCCTGCCGCGTGAGCAGGTGAGTCCGTCAAAAGAGGCCGAGGAAGAAGGTAATGACGGTGTTTGCGATCTCCTCAGCGCGGAGGTGTCGACATCGATGAGGCGGAGTGTAACACCCCGATTTTTTTAATCTTTTAATTAATCAGTAATTAAGTAATTGTATTTTATTTGAGGGTCTAGAAAAGTTAATAAATTATTACGAGGCCATAGTCACGCTCTACGCCATCATAGGAGGCTATGGTTTAGTTTGGGTCAAAAACTCAGACGGAGCCCGGTCTGCGATTTTCACTGACAGTAGTGTTTTACTACTATCAGGATCTAATTAGGACTCGTGAATGAGACAGTTAGTCTTATAATCACGTTTCCTATATTTTCAAACAAGTTCATCCTGAAGTTCGAAAATGAAAATAATATATAATATTCGGGCCAATGATCGTTCTAGGAGATGATTCGAGCCGCGAAAGGGGTTTTATGAAGCCCACGATCGGATAATTTTCATGTCAAGGCTGTATTAGGTCATCTAGGGACTCATACCAATGTCGTGATAATTTCAAAATGTCGGGACGCGAAATGACCAAATTGCCCTTGGTCTATTTACTAAATTACCTTTTTACCCCTTTTACCTTTCTTAACTCTTAAGAAAACTTAAGAAAATATCTCATTCTCTCATTTTCTCTCTCCTTACTCGCTGACTCTCTCTCTCTCTCCCTCATCATCTTCACTTTCTTCTTCTTCTTCTTCTTTCCTTCTCCTTCCTCCATTTTCTCTTTTCTCCATTTCTTCATCTCCATTTTTCTTCAACTTCCTCAAGCTTTTTCAAGAAAATTTATGAAGAAAAGTTGCTCCTCTCATCCTCCTCTATCACCTAGCAGGTATAGATTTCATCATTGAGCTCTCAATCTTCTTTTTCTCCATTGATTTTCATAGTTTTAAGTTTTAAGCTCCAAACTTCAAAAATCTCTAGAAAATTGTAGAAAAATCATTTTGATGCCAAACCAATTCCTATAACCTAGCATCATCCTCTACTATCATAAACCAAGAGCTCGAAATCAAATAAGCTCCATATCCCATTTATCTTTTAGGGGCCGAATATATGAAGTTTGGGGGGGGGGATGGGTTTTTGTTCAATGTTCTTGATTTCACCTATTTCCTTCCTTAATCATGTAATCCAAGTGATTAGGAGGCCAAATCAAACTCTCACCTATTTTTCATGGTGATGGCCGAAACCCTACTATATTGGTTTAAGGGGTTTTAGTTCAAATCTTTAATAATTGATCATTGATTATGTATTAGGTATGCTTAAGGATCATTGATCCAAGAGTTGGTAGAATTTCAATATCCCTAGCCTATTTTAAAAATAGGGGCAGTAGCCTAGTCCTAAGGTTAGGGGAGTTTTTGATTTAACTGTGCTGATTTCTGATTTTATTCTATTGTATAGAATTGGACAAGACTCGAACATCCGACAGTGCACCCGACTGACAGCAGCAGAGTCGTAGCTGGAGCTGCACGAGGAAATCACCAAGGTGAGTAGAAAGAACTAATATCGTCGGGAAGGCAAGCTTAGTATAGAGTATATATATCTACGTAGGGGAACCCTAAAACCTACTAGAGGTTGAGCCCTGGATAAAGTGCCTAGACCCTAGGTGTAGGTACTTTGGGGCTATCACCGCTAAGTTAATATTATGAATGATGAGACTGATCGAGGTTGATTGTGTTAAATTATTTAATTGATTACCTGTTGATTTTGTTTTGGTTAACTGTCTATTTGATGGACTATTGTCTGAATTTATGATGATAACTGTACTGGAAAGATCTTCTGTTGCGATTTTTATTGTGATTGGTTGGTTGAGTGTTGATGAGAGCATGGTGAGTTATGATGATGTTCGGGTTGATATCGTTGTGGTCCCGACCGTGGAGCAATGGCTCGTAGACGCAAGGCGTCGTGATGCTGATGATGATATGATGTTGATGATGATGTGATGTGATGTGATGTGATGTTGATGTTGATGTTGATGTGATGCGATGTGTCGTGGTCGTGGACTAGTGCTTAGGTGTGAGGTTCCGATATCAACCTGCGATGGATTTTTGTTGCATTTTCATATCATTTCATACCACAGCATTTGGTCCCAAAGGGGGATGTCCAATTAGGGACATTACTTAAAATCCCGAGGCGGGATGTGATGTGATGTGATGTAATCCCGACGGGGATGTCCAATTGGAGACGTGATGTATCGGCAGACATGCATATAGGGAAGTCAGCATATACATAGGGACTAGTATCCCTCTTATAGGCTTATTTGAAAGAATGATGTTTGAGATGTTTGTGATGGGTGACTTAAGAGACGGGTGATGTTGTGTCGTATGTGTTATCTGCGATGTGTGATGTATATATAAGTTGTACTGATGCCCCTCTCCCATATTGATAAATTATGTTTCTTATCTCCCTTTATTTTCTATATGTGTTACCTTATTTAATGGGAAGATCCCGAAGAGGAACCAGCTGCTGAGGAGCTGGACGTCACTCTGTACGAGCCTGACGCCAGAGGACGGGCCACGGACCCTAGCCTCGAGAGGTTGGGCAGTGATCGTGATTAGCCGGAGAGCTATCTCTGGACCTATCTTTTGTACTTTTATTTTGTTTTGTAATAATATACTCTGTATGTACTACTTTAATACTGTAGCCCTACTGATGGGGCAATGATGTATGTGATATATTTCTTTATATTTAAAGTTGTATACTCTGAGGCGTAGCATGCCGTAAATCGTTTTGCTTCCGCGCTAAATTTTTCGCTTCGCTTCGTATTAATAAGGCGCGCTAACGTTTATTATGCGATTAAGATTAGTTAATATCTTAGGTTCTACTGATGGGACGGCGGGTTGTCTCACGGAGTCCGAGTTTGGCGGCAAGGGTGGATGCGGCGCTAGTGGTGGTGAGGAGTAGGATGGTGGCCGGTTGCTGGTGGGGTGGGGTGGGGTGGTGGCTGGTTGCTGGTGGGATGGGAGAGGTAGTGTGTGATAAGGGTACTATTGGAATTTACAAATTAAAAAAATTTTAAAAAATAATAAAAAAACTGGCAAAATGACCTGCACTATGGTGGACCACATCTAAGACTTCACCTAAGACGCCACCGAGTTGCTCCCCCTCATTATTTTCAAACGTGAATCACAAAGAGAGAGGAAAAAGAGAGGAAAAAGAGAGAACGGGAATGAGAGAAGAGGTACTAGAGTTTGGAAGGGTGGTAAGTTTTCTCTTCCATTTTTTGCTTCTCCTTCCTCTTGTAAAATCTAAATCCTCATGTTCCTCTTTTCTAAACTAGAGTAGAAGAAGAAAAGGCTTGAAGAGGAACTTGAAGAACCCATTTCCCCCACCCACTAATTAATCTAGGATCGATGGAGCTTGAGGTCAGGGTGATAGGTTTCTAGCAAACAAGAATTGTGCCTAACCACATGTTTCTACCCATATATAACCGAAAACCCCATACCAATTCATGATGAAAATAGAATGCGGAAGCGTACCTGAGTTTACCATTGGGAATCGATGATGGTGATGAGATTGAGAGTGGGTATGTGATCTTGATGAGATTGAGAGTGGGTATGTGATCTTCCAATTGCAGAACGCCTAAGGTTCCCTTTTCAGGATTCTCTTCTGATGGGGATGAAGAGAGATAAGAACAGAAAACTGTTCTTCTATACGTTCTGTAAGTCCTCTGCAAATTGGGGACTATAACCCCTTTATGTAACTTCTGGCAGTTACATCATAAGTTTCAATATTTCTAATTTGGCCCCTCATCAAATTTTCACAATAACTTTCATGACAATTATGCCCTTAGCCATAAACTTTATATTAAATAGACCATTTTAATTTTGGCTAATTAAATAATGGCCCTAACACATTTAAACATTACATATGTGACCCCAATAAATCAAACAATCTACCACTGGTCACATATGTATCCTTACAAATATGTTAGACTTTATGAGCTCAAAATTGCCATTATATACCTTGGGCATATCCAAACAATCTCGTCCATTAGTTATATCAATACATAGAACCAAAGCGGTTTTCGTCATATCAATCATAACTAAACCCATCAATGATTACTAATATTGACACAACTAAATGACATAGACTCATCATGAAATGTGTAGCATGAAAATCACATGAAGCTGGCCTATACATGTCGACTTTCAACTGGTCCTACTTTACCTTAGTGAGATCATTCAATAACCTTATTGTACAAAGTATAATGAATTAAATATCAAACTTTATATTTGATCAGAAAAATATCCAAATACAAAAGTATGCATACTTAATATCAAATATAGAACACAAAATATATAAATGACTAACTCCCACTAAACCAAATATTCCTCAAACTGTAAAACACCCATGTAAGCAGTGTGCTCATGAAAGACCTTGGGTGGAAGACCCTTTGTAAGAGGATCTGCTATCATGAAGTTTGTCCCTAAGTGTTCTATGGAAATCTATCCACTTTGTACCCTTTCCTTAACAACTAGGAACTTGATGTCAATGTGTTTTGACTTGGTCGAGCTCCTATTATTATTGGAATATAAGACGGCTGATTTGTTGTCACAGTATAACTTAAGTGATCTTTCAATTCCTTCCACAATTCGCAGCCCAGTGACAAAGTTCCTCAGCCAAATCTCATGGTTAGATGCCTCATAACATGCTACAAATTCTGCTGCCATGGTGGACGAAGCAACAAGAGTTTGCTTGGCACTGTGCCAAGAAACCGCACCACCAACCAACAGATAGATATAGCCTAAAGTGGATCTCCTACTATCTTGGCATCCAGCAAAATCATAGTCAGAATACCCAATGATCTCCAAATGATCTGACCTCCTATATGTGAGCATATAATCCTTTGTTCTCTTTAGATACCTCATAACCCTCTTGGCTGCTTTCCAATGATCCATTCCTGGATTGCTTAAGTATCTGCTTAACATCCTAACAATGTATGATATATTCAGACGCGTACATACTTGGGCATACATCAGACTCCCTACAGCTGATGCATAGGGAATCTTCTGTATTTCCTGAATTTCTAAGTTTCCTTTAGGGCATTGATTTAGACTAAATTTGTCTCCCTTAGCAACTGGAGTATCCCCCGGTTTACATTCCTGCATGCCAAACCTTTTAAGTACCTTATCGATATAGCTCCTTTGTGACAATCCTGGAGTACCCCGAGATCGGTCCCAGTGTATCTGAATTCCTAATACAGAAGAGGCGTCACCAAGATCTTTCATTTTCGAAGTTTCTTGATAGAAATCTCTTGGTTTCGTGCAACATGCCTATATCATTAGTGGCAAGCAGTATGTCATCAATATATAAGACCAAGAAAATGTACTTTCTCACACTGAATTTGTGATATACACAATCGTCAACAACATTCATCTCGAAACCAAATGAGAGAATTTCTTGATGAAACTTGTGGTACCACTGACGAGACGCCTGTTTTAGCCCATAGATGGATTTTGTCAGTTTGCAAACCATATTCTTTGGGTCTCCCGACACAAAGTTTTCTGGCTGCATGATATGATCCAAGAAGGAGTCATCAAGATTTAGGATCTATCCTTGAACTTGTTTAGGATTATTTGCAAAGAACAAAGAAGAAGATGAAAAGGTTCTCTGGAACCCGAAATATAAAAGGTCAAAATAACAAAAGACAACTATCAATAGGATAAGATGAAGATCAAAGTAACTATAAAGGAAATAACAAGATAAGGAAAAAAACGTATAAATGGGCGTGGGGAATTAAGATGACTATGGTCTCGGAATATTTTATTTCCATTCCTGAGACCTCGAATAAAATAAAGACGTTAAAATACTACAGAAATAGAAAACGGGAAAATCAGGGCGTTACATTCCTACCCCTCTTAAAAGAATTTCGTCCTCGAAATTATACGTACCTCTTAAAACAAACTCGGATACTGTTGTTGCATGTCCTCTTCTCTTTCCCAGGTAGCATCACCTGTAGTCTCGTTCCAGATAACTTTGACCAAAGTTATCTCCTTCCCTACGCAGTTTCTTTATCCTTCTATCCTCGATCTTAGCCGGCAATGTCTCATAGGTTAGGTTATCCTTTAGCTGTACTGAATCAGACTCTATGACGTGACTGAGATCAGGAATATACTTTCGCAATTGCGAAACATGAAAAACATTATGAAGGGTGGATAGAAAAGGCGATAAAGCTATTTGGTAAGCTACTGGACCTATCCGACGAAGAATTTGATAAGGTCCAATGAGTTTTGGAGTGAGTTTTCTGGACTTCAGGATCCTGCCCACCCCAGTCATCAGAGTGACTCTCAAAAACACATGATCCCCTTCCTCGAACTCAAGTGGCCTACGTCTTTTATCCGCATAACTCTTCTGTCGGCTCTGAGTTATCCTCATCTTTTCTTGAATCAGTTTCACCTTCTTAATTGTTTGTTGCACTAGTTCAGGTCCTAATGAAGCACTTTCTCCATCTTGGTACCAACACAAAGGTGTTCTACAACGTCGTCCGTATAAAGCTTCGTAGGGTGCCATCCTTATACTCGAATGATAACTGTTGCTGTAGGTGAACTCTATCAACGGTAGGAAATTCTCCCAACTACCGGCATGTTCCAACACACACGCCCTCAACAGATCCTCTAAACACTGAATCATCCTTTCCGATTGTCCATCAGTTTGAGGATGGTAAGCCGAACTTCATCGTAACTTTGTTCCTAACGCTTCATGTAAACTTTGCCAAAATCGCAAAGTAAATCGCGGGTCTCTATCCGATATGATACTTGAAGCTACTCCATGCAATCTCACAATCTCACTGATATAAATCTGAGTAAGCTTTTCCATAGAATACTTGAGATTAATCGGTAGAAAATGAGCTGATTTCGTAAGCCTATCAATTATAACCCAAATGGAATCGTGTCCTTCAGGTGTCCTTGGCAAACACGTTACGAAATCCATTACTATGCCGTCCTATTTCCACTCTGGGATATCCAACGGAAGTAACATTCCAGCCAGCCTCTGATGTTCAACCTTTGCTTTTTGACATACTAAGCAAGATGCCACATAATCAGCTACATCTCTTTTCATCCCTTGCCACCAAAACAATCGCTTCAGGTCTTGGTACATCTTGGTTGACCCTGGATGCATACTCAACTTGCTTCTATGAGCTTTGTCCAGAATTAACCTTCTTATCTCTGGGTTGTTTGGCACACAAACCCGTTCTCCTCGTCTTAGGATTCCATCTGCTCCTTCTTTGTATTCAGACGTCATCCCTTTCTTTAGATTCCTTCGCTCTTTTTCCACGTACTGGTCGTATACTTGTTTCTCCCGAATTTGATCCATCAGATCACAAGATACTGTAACCATACCCACACATAGTCTTCCTGGCATACTAACCACGGACAGATGCATATCCCTGAACTGTTCCAACAGCTCGTGTTCCTTAACCATCATGGCAGGCACATGTAACACTTTTCTACTCAGGGCATCCGCTACCACATTAGCTTTTCCCGGATGATACTGCAACTGGAAGTCATAGTCCTTCAAAAATTCCAGCCACCGTCTTTGCCTCATGTTGAGCTCCTTCTGATCGAACAGATACTTCAAGCTCTTATGATCGCTGAAGACATTGAACGTCGAACCATACAAGTAGTGCCTCCAAATCTTCAACGCAAAAACTACCGCTGCTAACTCCAGATCATTAGTTGGGTAATTCTTCTCGTGCACTTTCAACTGTCTCGAGGCATACGCTACCACCTTCCGATTTTGCATCAGAACACAACCTAATCCTTGGTATGAAGCGTCACAGTACACTTCAAAAGGTTCGCTTGGATCTGGCAATATCAACACTGGGGATGTAGTCAGCCTCTCTTTCAGCTCCTGAAAACTCTGTTCACAGGCTTCAGTCCATTCAAACGCTTTGTCCTTCCTCGTCAATTGGGTAAGAGGTCCTACAATCTTAGAAAATCCCTCGATGAACCTCTGATAATACCCAGCCAAACCCACAAATCTGCGTATCTCAGTCACTGTGGTTGGTCTTTCCCACTCAAGAACTGCTTCAACCTTCGACGGATCTACAGCAATTCCTTCCTTTGAAATTACATGACCCAAAAACTGCACTTCGTCGAGCCAAAACTCACACTTGGACAACTTGGCATACAACTGTTTCTCCTTCAGAACTTGAAGAACTACACTAAGATGTTCAGCGTGCTCTTCCTGGTCTTGCGAATAGATAAGTATGTCATCTATGAAGACAACGACAAACTTATCCAGGTATGGACGAAAGATCCTATTCATATAGTCCATGAATATAGCTGGAGCATTCGTCACACCAAACGGCATCAGAAGATACTCGTAGTGCCCATAGCGTGTTCGAAACGCTGTCTTCGGTACATCCTCTGCCTTCACACGAATCTGGTGATAACCCGATCGCAAATCAATCTTGGAGAAAACTGCCGCTCCCCTCAATTGATCCATCAAGTCATCTATCCTCAGAAGTGGATACTTGTTCTTAATAGTAACTTTATTCAACTGGCGATGATCCACGCATAGGCGAGATGTTCCATCTTTCTTTTTCACCAACAGCACAGGTGCTCCCCACGGCGACACACTGGGTCTAACAAACTGCTTCCCCAATAAGTCTACCACCTGTTCCTCCAAAGTTTCCAACTCAGCAGGTGCCATACTATACGGTGCCATAGACATTGGTCCTGTTCCTGGCTCAAGATCGATCGCAAACTCGATGTCCCAAACTGGCGGCAAACCTGGTACGTCTTCAGGAAAGACTTCCGGAAACTCGTTCATGACAGGTATGCGCTCTAAGACTAGCTCGCTCTTGACCTCCAAAGAAGATAATAACATGTATCCTTGAGCTCCTTCTCTCAAAGAAGCGTTTACTTGGTTGGCAGTCAAAAATCCAGAATTCTCACAACTAGGGAAAACTAAGGTTTTATTTGCACAGTCTAACAGGATATGATTAGAAGATAACCAATCCATTCCTAAGATTGCATCCATTTGCAAAAGAGGCAAACAGATCAAATCAATCAAAAATATTCTATCTTTAACAGAAATAGAACAATTCAAACAAACTTTTGCAGTTACAACAGGCTTTGCAGTAGGCGTAGAAATTACCAAATCAAAAGGTAAAGAAGACACGGGTAATCCCAACAGATCCACACAGTCATAGGCAATAAAGGAATGCGTTGCACCTGAATCAAACAGTACAGTTAAGGTTTTACCTCCCATGACACACTGACCTTGGATCAAGTCTTCATTTTGAGAAGCTTCATCACCACCCATAGTGTAGACTCTGCCTTTCACCTTAGGCCTTGCAGCTTGGACATTGTTGACAGAATGTTCCACTTTTGGTTGCATGAATTCACGTGAGATATGTCCTGGCTTCCCACACTTGAAGCAGATAATCCCTTTGATCGAACAGTCTCTGGTGATGTGGTTGCTCTTCCCACACTTCATGCACTTGGTTGGGGCATTTCCAGACTGACTGAAACTCCCACTGCTTCCTCCCGCAGAGCGTTGTTGTCGATCTTGTTGCTTTGCATACGGCTTCCATCGAGATTTGTTGTCTCGACCACCGCTTCCTCTCTGGAACTTGCTCGGTCCAGAACTCTGTACCCGCTTGTCCTTGGGCTCCAAAATCTCTCGATCAGACGACACTTCTCCATTAGCCTCGGAAAAATAGAAATTTCCATTGGGACTACAGCTCTCTTCAAGTCGATCCTCAGACCTCCTTCGAATTTTCTGCACTTCCACTCCTCTCTTGGGTTGTCCAGAAAGTAATTTGAGAAATTTGCTAGACTTTCAAACTTGGCCCCGTATTCAGCTACGGTCATTCCCCCTTGTCTCAGCTGGAGGAACTCCATCTCTTTCTCGTGTCTTGCACTCGCAGGAAAATACTTCTCCAGGAATTCTCCTTTAAAAGCATTCCAATCCACAGCTTGTTGATCATGCGCCAGCATCTAACGGGCTCCTTCCCACCAGTATTCAACATCCTCCACCAGCATATAGGTCGCATAAACAACCTTGTCATTCTCAGTACATCTCATCGCTCCAAAGATCTTTTCCAGCGTTTGGATCCAGTGTTCAGCCAACTCAGGATTGAATTCACTGAATTGAGGTGGATTCCGACGAAGAAATTCATCCAGTCCTCTACCTCCGGCAGCTCTTTCGTCACGTTGAACCATAGCAGCAGCCATTTCCCGTATGGCGTTCACAGCAGCAGTCAGGTTTTGAGTAGCCGTTGCTACCTTCAAAACCACAATAAAACTAAAGCAAACAATAGAGAAACACATAGAGAACACAACACAAACAAGACAAACCATAACCTACAACCCCAAAAAGACTCGGCCAGCTCTGATACCAAATAATGCAACACCCCTTCCCGAGTGTCACATTCCCGAACGTTTATAAGGCCAAAAATATTATTTAATGCGGAAAATACGGTTTTTTTTTTCTTTTCACAAGATGTAATGGGATTAGAAAAGGTAAATAATATTAATAAACGAATTTAGGTTCGCCATGTATTTCTAGAACATGCTGTATAATAAACACGGAACAAAACAGAAATAATACTATATACAGACATAGGTCTATTGTATAACTGATATAAGAAATACAATAAGTACTAGGAGTCGTAGCTCCCAAAAGGTACTACAAAAACTGACATAGTCTGGCCGACAACAAAACTAAAACAGCAAAAAGAGTCCGCCTCCGGGCTCAAGGAGACTACTGGACAGAACCATCATCACGTCCATCTGTTCAAGCAGCAACAGCAAGTACCAGCAGAAAACATACAGATATGGGTGAGATTCCCGTTCATCAACACAACAAAACAGCAGTAATAAAAACGGGACGACTCACCGGGTAACAGCGTACCCAACATGCTTAAAAAGGTTTTCAATATAAATCATGTTAAGCAGTCAACAACATAATATCATGCTAAACATTTAACAGCATAATATAAGGCATTCTTAAACAATACAGCGATGTATAACAGTAAATGTAAACATCAATAGCCACGCAATGCAATGCAATGTATATGACTCAATGTCAATGTCACTGGGTACTACTCTGACCCCTACTCCATGGAGCTAACAAAACGTCGGAGAGAGTGAATGGGAGGACATGTTCCGTGCGCGCCAGCCTTGGGCAAGATGCTACAACATTAATAACGTGCACGTATCTGACTTTTACGGAAACACTCTCGACCAAACATGAAAAGTACGGCATCTAGTAGAGGATATCAGTGTATTGCACGGATTCACCACGACACAGAAGAGCTACCAACTGGTCATATGTAAGCCCTTCCAACCCTGATACCTCCAAAAAGACCATTGAAGATCGTCACCGTAAGATTCGCACCCGCATCAAGGTGTAAGCTCGACTCCTAGGCTCAAGGCCTTACGACTATGCAAATGAAATGCCAATGCTTACACAAAGCAGATGCGATCAAGCAATGTCTATCCCCCGGATAAACCTCAAAGTCTACTAAGGTTCTCTTCCTTAGGAACTATACGTGTCTTTGAAAAACAAAACCTTTTATCCATAGGATAAATCTCGTGATTCCTCCGGGATCGAGTCATCACAAGACTGAAACAATTGAACTACTGATCGGGATCCGAATCACCGGTCCGTCATCGAACTACTGTTTCAAAACCCAAAACGTTTCATGTTTGTGTTTATGTCTTATGAAGTCATTGATGTACTAAGTCATCAATGGTATAGTATATGGTCTTGTTTCACCAGATATTATACTAATTATCCCTTGTCTTCAACTCTAAGTTAATTACTTAACTTAGGTTTTAAAGCGTAAAACTTTACAGTTTGAGTTGAAAAACACTCTTTATAAACAACCCATTTCTCGCGAGGCGAAGGTCTATATCGCAACGCGAGGCTGAGAAGTTGTCTTACTGTTTAGACAGTCTTTCTGCTTTGCGAGGCGAGGATTAGATCGCGACGCGAGGCAGAGAAGCTGCATCTTCACTACTTAGGCGGTTTGCGGGGCGAGAACTGCTTTGCTACGCGAGGCCGAGAAGCTGCATCTTTGCTGCTCGGGCTAGTCCACTGTCTCGCGAGGCGAGGCAAGGTTAGCCTGGCGAATGCCTTGTCTTCCCTCTATCTCGCGGGGTGAGACGGGGTTCGCTGGGCGAGTGCCCTGTTTTTCATTTTCCCTAACTCCTTCATTAAATCTTCTTTTGAAACACTTAGTTTGATTAAAAGACCTATGGCTAAAGAAAAGACATTTTCCCACTTTGGTGACACACTTTCAAGGTTAAAACTTCATTTGATCTTTGGATCAAAATCACTTTTGTTTCTCTTTGAAAACATAGGTTATGAAATCATGTTTTGTTGCATCAAATCCTTGCCAAAACAAGAACAACACATGTTCTTATATTTTCCTCTTACTAAGGCCACAAGCCCACTCCAATGAAAAATGGAGACTTTGCTTCACCAACAAAGCAAATGTAGCTCAAAAGCTCACACAATTATGATAAATCACAATCCACATTACTACATCATAATCAAACATCCAAGTCCATCACACATCATGGCCTCATAATCAAGCATAAAAGTCCATACTTGATCTAGTGATCAAAGTAGGTTTTTCAACAGACATGAAAAGAGATTTTTATTCAATCATCTCATTATCAACATATGCTAAAGCACACTACAACATACCAAAGCATAAACTCGTCATGACAATCTTGTTCTCCAAGAGAACTAAACAAAACTTAACACATAAAAGTGAACCCAAACTAAAGGGCTTCACCCACATATAAGCTTAAACAACCATCTTCACTACCACCATCTTGGTGTGATGAGGTTCACCTCCCATACCTGTTGATGAGTGGATTCCCGGATCAAAGTCGGTTGATCGGTTTGTGAACCTCCTGGCAATCGTCAACAACTACAACAACATAACAATCAAACATTAAACAACAATCAAAGCCAATCTCAACTATTATAACAAAGAGGATTTCGGCCACCCTAGGTTAAAAAGGTTAGGAATTGATCTTGGTTTCCCATTTCATGGATTCAAAGGCATTAGGAAAGCTAAGGATGAAATTAAGTGTTAAAAATCAAAAATTGATGAAAACACTATTCATCATCATCAAGTAGGGTTCAGCCAAAAAGTGCTTTTTGAGCTATGATGAGAGTTGAATCATAAGCTCTTGGGTTTAGGTAGAGATTGATGATGTGAGTTCAAAGAACTTGGTCTTACCTCAAAAGGATTTTTCTACAATTTCCTATGGATTTTCAAAGTTTTGGATCTAAGAAATTCTTTTCATGAAAATGAAGATTGATCTTGAAATAAAGAAAGATTCAAGAAGCTAAGAGATCATAGAAGTGATCTTACCTTGAAATGAAGGAAGATTGCTCAAGGAATCAAGTGATTCCAACAAGAAATCAAGGAGCTTCAAGACCAATAATGGTGTTTTCTCTCAAGAACAACTATGGAGCTCTAAAGGGTGAGGGGCTGTGCGAAAATGAGAGAGTGAGGGGTTGTGTTCAGCCTCTTAAAAGCTCACTTAAGGGTAAAAAGGTCATTTGCCAAAAGGGTAAAATGGTAAAAGTGTAAAAGATTAAGGTTAGGGGCATTTTGGTCATTTTGCGTCCAGATATTTCCGAACATCATGATGACTCTGGCATACTCTCCCAAGTGTCCTGGGATGTTGTGATATCAAGATTATCCATTGGTGAGTCCCGGTAAATCCATATGTGGCTCCGTTCATCACCCGATTGAGGATTCCGCCCGAACGAAGGTCAAGAAGTGATTTTTCTGAAATTTGTACGAAGTTTAACCAAAACGTAGATAATCGAATTCTAAGACTTACTGTCTCATTCACGGGTCCATCTGAGGTCTTCTGAGCAGTAAAATCATACTGTCAGTGTAAAAACGCAGACCGGATTCCGTTTGAGTTTTCGACTCAAAACTTAATTGTAGCTTCCTACGATATCGTTGAGCATGACTATGGTCTCAGAATATTTTATTTCCATTCCTGAGACCTCGAATAAAATAAAGACGTTAAAATACTACAGAAATAGAAAACGGAAAAATCGGGGCGTTACACTTCCGATGCGTCCTTTGTAACTAAGAAAACAACTAATAACACCTTGCAACAATAGGATGAAACAAACTTCCATTTCCTCAATCCTAGAGAGTAGGCTTGTCACATGGATAAATCCAGAGATCAATAGGTGAGAAGCTACCATGCTCTTAGAGCAATAAAAATGGCTGCTCCATGTTGATTTTTATCATAAATGTAAATTACTTTATTTAAGATTTATATGAGTGGATTTAAAGTCAATAGTAAAATTTGTATGCATTGATTTTTGCAATGCTACTGGGTGGGTTTTATTACTGATATAGAAAGCTATTTGTAGTCTACAGGAAAGCTATTTGTAACTTGTTCTATTGACAGTTTGGTCTACAATTGAGCACACCTTGTGCTTCAGTTTTAGGGCCTTTACTTGTTGAATTCTCTTTGGCTTATAAAAAATATATATTCATTGTAGTTCCTAGTACGTAATAATTCAGCCCAATACGGAGATTAGGTCGAACATGACTGAACAAGGGGATAGCTTTAATACATGGAGAATTATATATGTATTCCGTTTGTATCCAGACAAGGATATTGCGATGCAAAATTGAACGCGTGTGGGATATGTTAATGTTAGGTAATCCATCATGCACCATGTTTTATCTCCATTCAATTTGTCCCTTTTCCATCACCCATATCATCCTCTACTAAGAAAACAACTAATAACACCTTGCGACAATAGGATGAAACAAACTTTCATTTCCTAAATCCTAGAGAGTAGGCTGGTCACATGGAACCAATCCGTAGATTAATAGGCGAGATATTTTGGCATAATTTTTTTTAATTTTATCATTAATTTAAATAATTTTATTTAAAATTTATATGAGTGTGCTTAAAATTGATATTAAAATACATTCATTGTTGTTTCACGAGTATGTAGTAATTATTCCCAATACGGGGATTAGGTAGAACAAGTTGAATATCTTTAATCCATGGACATTTGTGTTTCGTTTGTATCCAGACAAGGCCATTGGGATGTAAAATTGAAGTCGTGTGGGTTATGTAACATGTTACTGTTATGTTAGGTATCCATCACGCAAAATATTTTATCTCCATTCAACTTGTCCCTTTGCCGTCACCCCTACGGTTTTCCGCAAAACTCCATCTACCAGAAGCCATAACATCATTTCACCCATTAAACTCTGTTCCCTTGGAGTTACCCGAAGAAGACTTGATTGTACAGAATCACCATAGATCAGGTTCAATTGGCGGGCTCTTTGGGAAACAACAGCTGCATTGCATGTGCTTAATTTGTATCCGTATGCATGTTCTTTACTGAATTTTTTCTAGGGTTTCACGTCAAAGGTGAGATGGTAGCGTATACAGAATCCTAAGTTATTGATAGGATATTGTGAGCAGTGAGAATATAAGAGAGGGAAACTCGTGTCATGTTGGGTCCATGCAACATATAATCACTTGGGATCGTTGCTAATGTCTAATTCAGTTAGGGGAATATTGCCACCACTTTTTGGCTATTTTCCAACCCTACCAAGGTACACGAAAAGCAAAAGCAATGAGAATAGGACAACGAAAAAAGTGAGACCTGTAACCTTTTTAATTATTTTTGCATGATAGCATAGATCAGTGAAATAAATCAAAAGTGTCTTTGCAACTTAAAAGGGATGGAAATGAATAAAGAAGAGCAGGGACGAGAAGAAATAATTAATGAGGTCGTAACTTATTTGTGTGACGCACACAATTAAAATAATAGAAATAATGAAGAATAATATAAACAATAAAGACCACTACATGCATCATCGCAGGTTACCTAGAGGCAGGAAATAAAAAGTAATTGATAGATATTGTGGCACCCGGTTGTATGAGGTATGTGGCTTCTGCACAATAACTTGGTTTTTAATAATGGTAGTCTCGATTTTATTTTTGTTATAGACTTAATCAAGACTCGGTCCAGAACATGGTTCTGTGCTAGATTTGGTGGTTCTGTTTTGAGTTTTTTTTTATTGGTGTTGTAATCTGACTAAATGTATAAGGTCCAATGGTTAACTATTAGGATTTGAGATAGGTTTTTGTTGTATACGGATTGGAGTACCCCTTGTACTACCTTTAATATAAATTTTGTTTATAAAAAAATTACAATTTAAAGAGTTAGGGATCCCTGCACCATTTAAAGCGTGCAATCGGATTTTATCCTGGTTCGGCTACCAACCACTTGTGACGTACGTTCAGTCCTGTAAAACTCGCTAAAATGGCTTATTTAATTATAAAATGTCTCATTTAATAAAAAAACTAGTGATATATAAATATTAAAATTAAGGGGAAAAATCAAATTTATTTGGCATATTATAAATATATTAAATTAAGAATATCAGAACTTTATAAGTATTAATTAATTATTATGATGTAGAAAAATTAAAATTTAAAAATAAAACATGCATTTTAATTAATTAGGTACATACCCCTTTTTACCCCTAGCGTCAAGTTAAGAATAACTTAAAGCTAGGGGCGTTTTAGAAAAAGTAAAGGGGTATAAGTAGAAAGTGTGAGGGTTCTAACAACCGCTTAGAACCCTATTAGTGTTTCTGATCGTTCCTGAGGAAAATGGGTGAAGACACAACTACCCAATGGTGAAGGAGCACATTCTTGACACGATTTTGAGATGTGGGAGTGAGAAACTCATTCCTACCTTTTTTTTCTTCTTCCTGGTGAAGGATTTATGTATGTTAGTATTTAATTTTTGTGGGTTACACTACTAAATCTTCTTTAATACATCGATTAATCTGTGTACCTAATACGTTTGATTGATGTCTTCCAGGTGATTAATCTTCTTTCTTCTTTGTAACACCCTGTCTTCTTGTTTAGTGTGTGGGGCATTAATTAATCATGTTTAAGCACTTAATTATGTTCCTTATGTGTTGAGGAGGCCATGGTTCAAATTTGGGACAATTTGGCCTTGGAATGAGCTCAAAAAGTGCAAAATCTTGAAAAAAACGGGTCAGATCAGCGTCCAACGTTTAGACGTGGAGAAACCCCACGCTCAAACGTTGACCGTTGACGCTCGAGCATGGGCAGTTGCACGTCAAAGCATGGACGGTGTACACGTGGAGGTGCACGAGTCAGCGTGCCATGCTCAAGCGTGGAAAAGTCCCACGCTTAAGCATGGGGACGTTTAAGCATCCAGAACATGCAGGCTTTAGCGTGCTCAAATGATAAGGAAAAATAAAAAGTTTTCCTTTTCATTTCCTACAAGCACGGACCTTCTTCAACCTTAGGCAATTCCAGAGCCATCCTTAAGAGAGAGGGAGGTCCTAGAGAGAGAAAGTTGAGGTAGAGGGAAGTCAGAGCATTGGTACGCGTTTTCGACTACACCGCTGTGATAAGGGCTTCCAATAATACGAATTACACCGGTTGGTTTCTCGATTTCTCGAAAGTAAGCTCGAATCTCTAACACGTCGACCTTTATGTTCTTTGCGTTCTTTGTGTTCTTCGAGCTTTTCCCTTGAATTTTTCTTGGTTTTGGAATTGCCCTAGGGTTAACAATGTTGCTTACACGTTGTTCCCCTGATTAGGGCAAAGTTCGAGCTCGCGACAGTGCTTGTGGTGGAGAGGTAGCTGCGGCTGTATGGTGGTGGTAAGGAGAGTGGCGTGGTGGGTGTGGTGGTGTTGTGCTCGCAGTTGAGTTTGTGATCATGTGCACACAATCTTTTAGGTGGGGAGAAAGAACTGTTATTGTAGGGAAAGCAAGCGTAGTATAGAATGTATACATGTGTAGGGGGACCTTAAACCCTACCAGAGGTTGAGCCCTTGACAAAGTACCTAAACCCTAGGTGTAGATATCTTTGGGGCTATCACTACTAAGTCAACACCTTAGGCTAGACGATGTTGTTGTTGAGGTTGATGTAACATGCATGCTTAACTGCCTATGTGACTACCTATTTATTTGTCTATTTGACGATATATATGTTGGCATGCTTGTTGTTGTGATGTTATTACCCTGTGATTTGGTTGGTTGAGTTGTGATGAATATGGTGTGGTTGATGTGTTGTTTGGGTTGATACAGTCATAGTTCTAGCTGTGGAGCTGTGGCTCGTGGACTCAAGGCATCGTGATGATGTTGATGTGGATGCAATGCATCGTGGCTGTGGCTGAGTGCTTAGGCATGAGGTTCCAGTATCAACTCGTGATGGATGTTTACTGCAATACATAACATGATGTTCTAGGCGTTGCAATAGGGGATGCCCAAATGAGGACGTGAAGTGTACCACCTATCCCAAAGCGGGATGTCCAATTGGGGACGATGTATGAAATGTGATGAGACGTGTTCCACCTATCCTAATGGGGATGTCCAAATGGGGACGTGATGTGTACCATCTTTTCCAAAACGGGATGTCCAATTGGGGACGTTATGAAATATGATGATGTGATGTATTTGTCCCAACAGGGATGTGCTATTGGGGACGTGGTGAAATCGGCCGACATGCATATAGGGATTAGTATCCCTCGTAGAGGTTTGATATGAGAGAATAACCTTTGAGATGGATGTGACGTCTGATTCAAGAGATGGTTGAGTGAGTGTTGCATGTTTTTTATGTGTTGTATGTTACAGTCTCCCATGTTTGATGATGTACATGTTTCTTATCTCCCTATATCTCTTTCTGTGTATGTTTATCACTCTTCAATGAGCAGACGATGAGTAGCTGGAGGGTGATGGACTGGAGAGGCAACACCCTTTTGTGATGACCGCACCGAGGACGCGGGTGCTGGGAGACATAGAGATCATCTACCATGATGATCGAGGATGGAAGGTTGACTTTGCCATGTTCATGACCGTTTATACTAGTCCCATCAGTATACGGTTTAGGAATTGTGCTTCACCTTTCAGAGACATCTTTAGGCCTTATCGAGTTGTACAACATCTACCCTTCACAGAGATGTGGTATCTGTCGAGACCACCAGTACGAAGGCATATGTGGGCGGAGCCAGCGTCTTCTCACATCACTAGTTTACGAGGTTTTCTTCTATGCGGACGTAAGTGAAAGACGAAACAGTACTTTAGGACTTATAGACGATGGAAGGTCGTCGTATCTAGTTCCTCATCGGAGTATGTGCCTTTGTGGGTTTATAGGCGTACCTATGGTGAGGGACAAGGTAGCTCATGAAAGTGAAATAGGGAAACACAAGAAGGGGGTTGAATTGTGTTTCTTAACCGATTTTTGAAAACACTTTTTTAAGCAAACATTTAAGGCAAGTAAGGTGAAAGAACACACCAAATCGATTATAAGCGTTTAAGATACTTTGTTTTCAATCCCCAAGTTAGTAATAAATAAAAACTTAACAAGATAAGGATAGAGAGATTCACACAGAGATATATCCTGGTTCACTATTTCAAATCAAAGAGCTACGTCCAGTCCCTTCCCTCAAAAGGTTTTTCCACTAAAACTCTTAGCACTTTTCAAAAGCTGTTTCCAAGTCTCTCCAAGACTACAACTCCAAGTATTCTACACCTCTCCATGTAATACCCTGCTCTTTCACTTCTATGTATATATGTGTTGATACTTACTTATAGATGCTTGCATATGTCGTTTTTGCTTGTTTTTGGTGCATAAGATCATAGTTGTAATAGTTTAGCCTTTAGAATAATCAATTCATCCGAGTCCAAATAACCTGTTTCACGGTTTTGGCCATATCTTGAGTTCTAGACATCCGATTGAGATGATCTAGGATGCTTTGGAAAGCTTAGAGGATTACCTACAAGTTTTATTCAGGTGTCGATGCCAAAATCGATTTGGGAAATCGATTTCCAGGTGAAGAAATCGATTTCCAGAAGGAGGAAATCGATTGTTTGAAGGGCAAAATCGATTTCTTTGATAAGAAAATCGATTTGGCCAATGGAAAATCGATTTCCATGGATGTTGAAATCAATTTTCATGCGTGTCAGAGCTTGTGTACGCGTTTGGGTTACTGGGCTATGCTGTGTATGGCCCATTCGTCCTAAAACGTCCTTAACAGCTATATATACATAACGTATGACCTAAACCTAGTATCCTCACCCTATTGTACACACTTTTTGCCTCTTCTCATCCCTAAGAGCTCTAGTTGATCTCTTGCTCTAGAAAACCCAAAGGACGAATCCTGCTTTGGTGTTCTTCGTCAAAAACACGCCGTTGTTTAGCTAATCCATTCCTGTTGCTAGAGTTAATCTCCTAAGTTAGAAACCAAGGTGAGTTTCTAATCCTAGTTTTGTTTTCCCTTTTAATCCTTAACTTAAGGATCGACTCTGCTCTCCAGTGTTGCGATCGTGATCAAGTGCTGAACTCGTAAGAAGGAATTGTAGCAGAATTTGGCTCCGTTCTCTTTCCCTTAGGCTGTGAATCGTCATACCAGGTATGGGGGGAGAAAATTGATCATGAGTATGTGGGTTTTGGGATAGGTTAAGATGAAGGGGTTAACCCATGACCCCTATATGTTTGCCTATATGCATTGTAAGTGCCTATGAATGTTGTTATGTTGTTTTCTGGCTGTACGAATATTGATTGATGAATAATCTGATGTCATAACATGTTTATAACTATGAGTACATGATTATTATGAATGTTGATGAATTGATGATGATGAACATGTTGTTTATGCCATGATATGGTGTTTTGTTAATCTTATACTATTAGAACATAGTTATAAGGAGAAAATAAATAGGCAATGTGAGATTGATGACCAAGGATTAGTTTGAGAACCCTTAGGTTATAATTCATGAGTGTTGAACTAATCAAATTGATGATAAATAGCTTAAGCTCGAATGATCTGTTAATTAGAGAACGTAGACTGGTCTATAGAGGAGGAAACCCGCTGCTGTATGAATTGACACCCAGAAATCGATTTCCAGCACATGGAAATCGATTTGAATCAACCAAGAATCGATTTCCCGAACGTGGAAATCGATTTGGCCTTGCAGAAATCGATTTTTAGAATCGATTTTCCCTTGTTCAAAATCGATTGGGGAAATCGATTTGAACATGCTGAAATCGATTTTCAGAGATTGGAAATCGATTTTGAAGACTTGAGAAATCGATTCCAGAGAATGGAAATCGATTCTCACGTGCCCAGGAACAGTTTTGACCCCTTATGCTTGATGGATAGTGTTATGAAGATTAAGTTACAATCTTAATGAACATATGACTTGAGGTTTAAATATTAAGAATAAGTTATAATCTTAATAAGATATGAATTGTGGTTTAGATATTAAGACTAAGTTATAATCTTAATAAATATATGACTTGAGGTTTAAATATTAAGATTAAGTTATAATCTTAATAAAATATGAATTGAGGTTTAGATATTAAGATTAATTTATTATCTTAATAACTATATGACTTGAGGTTTAAATATTAGGATTAAGTTATAATCTTAATAAGATATGGATTGAGGTTTAGATAATAAGATTAAGTATAATACTTAATGAAGATGATGTTAAGTTAAGACTTAACAAAGAGAACAATTAATAAGACGATGATGTTATTGGTAACGAGGTACTGTTACCGATATTGTTGGTTAAATCATTCTTGATGCTTATTGGTCAAGTTTGATGTTGATAAATCATCTTTGATGCTTGTTGGTCAAAGTTGATAGCCATGTAATGGTGTTGATGGTGGATGGTTGGACATGTGTTTGCATGTTGTTGAGCATAACATGCATCATGCGTTGACGTTGATATGTTGGGTGGAAAGCAAACGATGAATCGCAATAGTGGAGGCCACGATGGGTGTTATCCCGGCCTTGCGGGTACATTGGGTAGGGAAATTCCAGGTGACATGGGCTAGCTACCTATTGTTGGAGTGACCTAAAGGATAAGCTTGAGTACCCTGACTAGCCACTATACGTTATCAGGATTAGTGAGAGTGTTCGGGGATGGCCCATGGTCTGGCATATCATCCACGTTGATAACCGGACATGTACTCCTAATCGTCTGTCCAGAGTTAGAGTTGTTGGCCACATGCATACGGAGTAGTGATGTTGCATTCGCATTGACATGCATCGTTGGTATATATATATATATATATATATATATATGTATTGATTATACATGTGTTGGTTGATGTATGTTGTATGTCATCTTAATTACTATTCCATTCCGTTTACATATATTTATGATCGTATTTCTCACCCCCATCTTTTGTTGTTCTTGTGCATATGATGTTGCATGTGCAGAGGAGGGTGAGCATGCTGACGAGGAGTGATCCCGTGGAGATCTCTCTTAGTAGTAGTAGATAGGATTTACGTTCAGTTGTTTAGTTTTATTCCGATGTATTATCGGTATATGTATACCAACTCTGATTATGTGACATCGGGTTTCGGGTTATGTTTATGTTAACGTTTTTCCGCAGTTGTATTTATGTTTAAAATGTTTTCAGATTATGTGGTACTTGCTACCTTTTATGTTAAAATTTTATTTAACTTGCATGCTTTATTTAATTTTATCGTATGCGGGGTAGCGGGTGTCACACTCCAGGCTACAAGTATTCTTTTATAGACAAGCCTCTTCAGGCTCAACAAATCCTACGATTTGAGAGGGGTTTTTCTGAGCTTTTTACAAACTCACTACAGTGAGATTTTTACACGATATAGCTCTTTTTGCAACTTTACAATGAAAGAATGAGAAGGTTTACAGATCAATTTCTAGAAAGTGAAAGCTTTGAGGCTTTTGTTTGCACAATGAATTCTCTTGAATATTTTCTTGCTCATGTGTTCTCTGTTTTGCTTCTTCAGAGGAGGGTCTTCTTATAGCTTTGTCTTGACCTTCTGATTTCAAAACAGTGGGAAAACTTTTCTGTTTAGATAGATTCAAATATCCGTTAGGCACAGAATCATTTGCCACTTGTTCTCCGTTGTGTATTTGTCTTTTCAGAATGAGGAGGTAGTAGCAGCTTGAATGGTAGCAGACTAATTTTGCTTTTATGGCCGATAAGAGTTTTGCTCAACATGATTCTTTGCTCTACGTGGTTTGCTTTGTATGACGTTCGTTCCTTCTTTTGTCTTATGTGAAAAAGAAATTTCCTTATAACCAATTAAGACTTTTGAATAAGAGAGAGCCACGTCATCTGGAAAATGAAGTTAGTGGACGAACATGCATATATGAAAATTTGGACCCACAATTTATATAGACAGTTGGACGCACAAGTAGTGTAGACAATTGGACGCACAATATGTATAAACAGATGGACGCAAAAACAGTGTAAACAATTGGATGCACAATATAGACAATTGGACGCACAATACTATATGATCATGTTTTGTACGTAAACCTTTACCACTATAGTCCAACAGATTATTTGGACAAACCATGTAGTTTCTTTGGACGAAGATATTGCAGTGAGATTTTTGTCCTTTAAGAGCTAGGTGAAACTTTGGTTTTGGAGAACTATCTGAAGTTATAAACATACAATGGTCTTTTGACCTTATGGATTAGCATAAACTTGACTTTGAGTAAATTCAACAGTCATATAATAATTTTGCTAATCATTAAAAGTTTTAGGGGTTATTAGCCATTATTGTTTTGGTTCTAACAATCTCCCCTTTTTTTATGATAACAAACATTATTATGAAGCATGTTTTTGAGACAGTATAACAGTATTTCTTATGTATAAAAGCTCCCCCTGAGATTATGCATTTGCATATTGAAGACATAATTCAGAACATAAGTTTTATAAAAGCATAAAAACAAGACATATAACCAAACTTTTAAATTCTACTTTCATTTCATATTTATTCAAAACAAATTTTACACATTTCATTTCATATATTCTCCCCCTGTTTGTCATCAGATAAAAGGAAATAAGGGAGGATGCACATCATTGTCAGCGAAAAAAAAAATGAAAAGATTCTAGGGAGATGGAGGAGGAAAGTCAGGAAAGATGCGATGAAGGTAGGCGAACATCTGATCCATCTTTCGATCCAACTCTTGAGTGACCCTTGTTGAGATCCGATCTACCAAGAAGTCAGCAACTTCAGGAGACAGACCAAGAGGTAGAGAGGGAGCCGAAGTTTGAGCAGGGTAGGCTTCTTCAGCTACAGAATAGTTGACATCTTCATCATCTAGATGTAGTTCCACAGTGTCTCCAGACAAGGTGGAATTAGCATCAAGACGTTCAGTCTGCTGAACCGAGCTTGCTTCCGCTTGGGACTAAGGAACAACAACAGCTTCACAGCTCGCATCTTTGAGTGGACCAGAAGACTCAGCACAATAGGCATTTGCTTGGGTCTCAGGTGCAGGCAAAGACACAGGAGAAGTATCCATTGGAACCTCTGAAGATGTGTCTTCTTCATGAGAGTACCATGGAAGCATAAGAACAGGAGCAGGAGAAGATGATTCGGGGACATGTGATAGCGATACAGAGGGTGAAGCATCTTGAGCTCCTTGGTGTTCATCTGAGGATAAGATGACGGGTGAGAGAGGTGGAGATGGGGTGGGGAAACAGGTTGTTGTGTGGAGGGGGTGGAGGTTGAGGAGTCTGGGATGAGGATATTGTGTCTAGGTGGCCGTTGGGCTACAGTTTTGATTCGCATTGGTTTAGGTGGAAGAGGGATGGATGCAGACAGTTTAGGATTGGGGTGAGGGGTAGAAGATGGTTCTTCAGAAGGAGTGGAGGGTATAGAAGAAACAGACGAGTTGGGTAAGGTTGAGGGTGATGGAGATACCTTATTTTTCTTAGCAAGAAGGAGGGCAATCGGAACATCATCCTCATCATCTTCTTCGTCGTCTTCGTCCACCAGAAGCTTCCTCTTTTTATATCTAGGTTTAGAGGAACCAGCTTCTAGACCAGCTTGAGATGATACAGGAGCCTGCTGCTTTGAGCCTAAGTCAGCTTTAAGAAAAGGACCATGTATCTCTTTAACAAAAGGAACAACCACACCACTGAGCTTGATGAAATTTTCTCCATGGATGGTGTAAGCAATACCTTCCATCATTGAGGCAAACTCCAGGCTCGACTTTTCTTCAAACTCTTCAAAAACGTTTTGAGTCTGAGCCTGAGTGGACGAATCAGAGAAGACAAGAGGAGGATTGGCAATGTTTTGAGTTTGATGCTTCCTTCTTTGACGGCTTTGAGGATCGTCCATGTGTTGAGCTTGAGCAGTAGTGGACAGAGCTTG
Organism: Ammopiptanthus mongolicus; assembly: GCA_039655645.1. Lineage (NCBI taxonomy): Eukaryota > Viridiplantae > Streptophyta > Magnoliopsida > Fabales > Fabaceae > Ammopiptanthus > Ammopiptanthus mongolicus. The sequence goes on from CM077347.1 coordinate 49,011,157, forward strand.
ATCAAAAGCCACCATTGATTTGAGTTGCATTTTGGAGAGGTTCGCCTTTCCAAACACAGGGCAACTTACGGTTTGATAGGAGGTTCTAATGCTAGGATGAACCTTGTTGAACATGCGATAAATCTCTTGATTTTCAAAGATGCGGGAGAGAAGGATTGCATATGTAATGGTTTTAACAGAAACGACATCAATGCAATTTTCTTTGAAACGGTTAAAGAGAAGAGAGGGAAGATTGACCTTTATACCATACAGCAGATGGGTGAGCAGAAAAGAATGCATCTCAGAGATGGAGTCTTTGGACCCAGCTTTGTGGAGAACGGCCTTGTTCAAGATTTGATTAAGAACTCTGGCTTCTTCCTTCATGATAGCAGCACGAAAGAGTGTATTTGGCTGAGCATCAGGATTTCTCAGGAAGTTAAAGACGTTGTCTTTTCCTCCAAACTTGTTGTGCCAAGTTTTGAAATAGGTGGCACCGAGAGATAGACACCCAATAGCAGAAGCTATAGAAACTTTGGAGACTTTAACCTTCTGTGTCCCCAGAACAAACCCAAAAATGAGACCTTCTTTTTCCAGGTGAGCGGTCTTCCAAAACTCAGTGAGAAGTCTTGGATAGAATTCTAGATAGTTGATGAAGAAATGATCTCATCCAGCACCAATGATGTAGATCCTAACGTCTGCTCCCAATCTGGCTAGCATATTCAAGTCGATCTGGTGCTCAATGTTGATCTGGCAGTTGTCTGGAATCTCGCGAGTTGGATGTCAAGAGGTGAAATGGTCTCCTGAGGAATTTTGCTTCCTTCTCTAGCTGAACGCAGATTTCTTCCCATTTTTCAGACGAGAGTGAAGAGAATGAAGATGAACAGTTGAAAGTGAGAGAGAGAGAGGAGATTTCAAAGAGAGGACGTTTGGTGAGGTTTGAGCTCACAGGTTGAGGTTAATATAGAGAAGAGAAAAGTAACCGAGACGTTAGAGAAAGTAACCGTGGTTAAAGAACCATGATGACTAGCGGTTACCGAGGGAGGCTACTTAAGGGTGAAGTATCAGACGCACGCCGTTTGACGTGACCCGAGAGTGCTGACTCAGCATAGAAGTTATGTGGAGGACAGATAAAGAGTTTTTAACAGAAAAACATTTATGACAAATAATAAATATCACAAAATAATGACGTAAGCTGATAGAAAGCAGTAAATGGACGCAACCATTTTATGCGCATGCTTTTCTGACACAAGCGTTTATTGGACGCAAGGTCATTCAACATAGAGCATGTTGAGCTGTTTTCTTATTGAAGAAAATCTATACTCTGCAAGAGGTTTTGTGAAGATATCTGCCCACTGGTGGTCAGTATCCACAAATTTTACATCAAACATACCTTTCTGAATGTAATCTCTGATAAAGTGATGTTTGATTTCTATATGCTTAGCCCTTGAATGCAATATAGGATTTTTTGATAAATTTATTGCTGCAGTATTATCACAATAAATTGGAATCTTACTTTCATGAATATTGTAATCTTGCAGTTGATGCTTAATCCATAAAAGTTGTGAGCAACAACTAGCCGCAGAGATATATTCAATTTCAGCAGTTGATAAGGCTATGGTGCTTTGTCTTTTACTGGACCATGAGATGAGATTAGTTCCAAGATAATGACATCCACCACTTGTACATTTTCGTTCAAGTCTATCTCCAGCATAGTCAGCATCACAATATCCCATTAATCTGTACTCATTGGTTTTCTCATAAAATAAACCCAGATTAGAAGTACCTTTTAAATATCTAAAAATTCTTTTGACAGCAGTTAAATGATTTTCACATGGATCAGCTTGAAAACGTGCACAAAGACATACACTAAACATTATATCTAGTCTGGACGCAGTGAGATATAAGAGAGATCCGATCATACCTCTGTAAACCTTTTGATCTACCTTTTTATCTTTGTTGTCTTTGGTCAGAATGGACATTGGGTGCATAGGTGTACTCATTGGCTTGCTATCATCCATTTGAAATTTCTTCAAGAGATCTTTAGTGTACTTGGTCTGGTGAATATACACACCCTTTGAGGTTTGTCTTACTTGCAGACCCAGAAAGAATTTGAGCTCTCCCATATGGGAATTAGAACAAATTAAAATATCATGAATATAATTTAAAATAAAATTAGGGAATTAGAACAAATAAAAAAAACGACCTAAACCTCAATTCAACCTAAGTTCTACACAACATAACATATAATTTCACCAGCAATACATAGTTTGACACTACAATTTTAACAACATAATACATTTTCAGCAACTACAATTTCAGCAATATAATACATGTTCAGCAACTACAATTTCAGCAACATAATACATGTTCAACAACAATACAGTAATGCAAAGAAAAACAATACAATCCAATGGGGGATTTTGAAATGACTGACCAGACGTAGAGGGGAGAAGTCTAACGGGGAGATAGCAAAGAGTGGCGAGGTGGTGCTGGCGAAGAGGTGGTCCGGAAAGCTGGTGCTGGCAGGGTGGTACTGACGGTTGGTGGTGGTGGCCCGCGGCGAGGTGGTGGTGCGGCGAGGAGAAAAGATATAGAGGAGAGGAGAGGAGATGGTGGCGGTGGCTGGTGGCTGTGATGGCGGAGGAGAGCAAATGCGGAATGGGAAGGGAGGGGAAGGGGAGGGGGAGGGGGTCGCAGGAGAAGGAGAGAAATGAGAGGGAGAAGGCGCGGGCCTGGTGTAAGTGGACGTTTACCGACTGCTTAGGCCGTCGGTAAGGTGAGGCCGCCGGTAAGGTGAAAATACCGTTGCCGACGGCTTAACGGTCACATTTCAATGTACCAATGGATTAAACCGTCGGTAAGGTTACCGGCTTAGGCCGTCGGTAAGGTAAAAATACCCTTAAGGACGGCTTAAGCCGTCGGTAACCTAACGGTCACATTTCAATTTACTGACGGTTTAATCCGTAAAATACCGACGGATTTACCGACGGCCTAGGCCTCGGTAAAGTTACCGACGGCTATAGCCGACGGTAAACAAATTTAAATATTTTTGATGGCCTAAGCCGTCGGTAACAAGCCGTCGTCATTACCGGGTTTTCTGGTAGTGCATCATGCTCATTTCGAATTCTTTCGTCATAAGACCAGAAAATTCTTTATAAAGAGAATAATTAATAGATCCAAAAATAATGTCATCAATATAGATTTGAAATATTATAAAATTATCTTTATTTGTTTTCTTAAACAAAGTCGTATCTACTTTTCCCATACAAAAGGCATTTTCCATGAGGAAGGATCTGAGTTTCTCATGCCAAGCTCTAGAAGCTTGTTTGAGTTCGTATAAAGCCTTCTGAAGCTTATATACATACTCAGGATGGGAATGATCTTCAAACCCAGGGGGTTGCATTACGTATACTTCTTCGTTAAGTAGTCGATTCAGAAAAGCACTTTTAACATCCATTTGATATAAGGTTATATTTTGATGAGCAGCAAAAGATAGTAAGATGCGTGTAGCTTCTATTCTAGCAGCATGAGCTAAGGTTTCAATGTAATCAATACCTTCTTCTTGAGAATAACCTTGTGCTACTAACCTTGCTTTGTTTCTCACAACCTTTCCATTTTCATCCATCTTATTTCTAAATACCCACTTTGTTCCAATAATGGATTTATCTTTAGGTTCTTGAACCAAGCTCCAAATTTTGTTTCTCTCGAACTGATTGAGTTCTTCTTGCATAGCCAAGATCCATCCATCATTCGAGAGAGCTTCATCCACAGTTTTTGGTTCTAACTCAGAGACGAAAGCTGAATCAGCTTGATTTCTGAAGGTTGACCTTGTTCTTACTTTGTCACTGGGTTGACCAAGAATTTGATCTTCAGGATGGTAAACTTTGAATTGCCAAGTTTTCTAGCTATCACTAGACAAGTGAGGATTGTGATTATCAGCTTTGACATCATCGAAGATTTCCTTTCCATTGTTGGTTGGACGATGATCATTCAGATCCAGATCTGCAAGAGATTCGTCCAGCTCTGATAATGTCTGATCAGGCTTCTTGTCATCAAATTTAACATGGATAAATTCTTCGACAATTAATGATCTACGATTATAAATTCTGAAAGCTTTAGATGTTTCAAAGAATCCTAAGAAAATACCATTATCAACTTTAGCATCAAATTTTCCTAGATTATATTTAGTGTTTAATATAAAACAGGCACATCCAAAAGTATGAAAATATGATATGTTGGGTTTTCGTCATTTCCACAGTTCATATGGAGTCTTTTTCAGAATTGGTCTTATGTATACTCTATTTTGAATATAGCATGCTGTGTTAACAGCCTCAGCCCAAAAGTTCTTAGAAACAGAGTTATCATTGAGTAATGTTCTTGCCATCTCTTGAAGAGACCTATTCTTTCTCTTAACGACCCCATTTTGTTGAGGTGTTCTAGGGGTAGAGAAATTATGAAGAATACCATTTTTTTCATAGAATAGTTGGAAGTTTACATTCTCAAACTCTCCTCCATGATCACTTCGGATTGAATTGATACATATATATTTCTCATTCTGAATCCTTTTACAGATTATTGAGAATACCTCAAAAGACTCGTCTTTGTGAGCTAGGAACATTACCCATGTCCATCTAGAATAATCATCAATAATGACAAGTCCATATTTCTTTCCACTTAGAGAGGCAGTCCTTGTTGGACCAAACAAATCCAAATGTAGCAATTCTAAAGGTCTGGATGTTTAAATATTATTCTTTGAATTAAAGGAAATTTTAATTTGTTTCCCCTTTTGACAGGCATCACAGAGAGCATCCGATTTATAGGCCAGCTTTGGTAATCCTCTTACGAAGTTATGCTTTTGTAGCTTTGAGATTAATCTCAGGCTTGCATGACCAAGTTTCTTGTGCCAAATCCATTGCTCATCATTCACAGACATTAGACATGATACATTTTTATTAGAGAGGTCCTCCAAGTCAATTTTATATACATTGTTTTGCCTCTTACCAGTAAATAGAGTGGACTCATCAGCATATTTGACTATACATTGATCTTTGTTGAAAGACACTACAAACCCGCTGTAACACAATTGGCTTATGCTAAGCAGATTGTGTTTTAGCCCTTCAACTAACAACACATTATTTATTGAGGGAGAGTTATTCTTACCAATCTTACCAATACCTACAATCTTTCCCTTTTGATTACCATCGAAAACAACTGATGCCTTAGACTTTGGCTTTAGGTCTAGGAACATATACCTTTCTCCCGTCATGTGTCGTGAGCATCCACTGTCCAGGTACCATGATTGGTGTTTTCTTTCTGTTGTCAATAAAGTCTGCAACAGAGATTATTTTACTTTTAGGTACCCAGATAGACTTGGGTCCTTTTTGGTTAGTTGTAGGTGACTTATAAGTTCTAGCTTTTATTTTGTGTAAGCATCTGGACGTAGAGTGTCCATTTTTACCACAAATAGAACAATACACTACTCTTTTTGTCTCAGAAATTTTTGGATTTTCTTTTTCATATCCAATTCCAAATTTATCATAGGGAGATCTATATCTAAGAATTAGATTGAGATTCTTAGATCCATCAGTGAATTTAGATAGACTATCAGTTAAGTAAGTAACTTGATGCTCAAGTTTCTCAACTTCACAGGATGTACTGGACTTAGAGCTTGAGATTTCAGTTAGGCTGATTATCTCATCTCTCAGTTCTCCATTCTCAATTTTGACTTTGTCAAAGTCTTTATTGAGTTGGGCAAATTTTCTTTTAAGAGCCTTATATTCAGAATAAATAGTGCATGATTCATTTAATAACTCTTCATATGCATCTTTAGAATAGTCAGATATATTTACCTCATCTTCTTTTATTTATGTCTTAGCGGAAATACTTGCCATGAGACACATATCTGCTATTGGGGATGCAGGTGGAGATCTTTCAAGAATATCCATTAGATTCATCATTCCCCAAACAGTTGTCTCTTAAGCCAGGACATCTCTTCTTGCTCCGTGTACAATCCAAAACAGGACGGCCCTTGCCTCACAGTCAAGATCAACTCTTCTTCTTTCCTTAAAGGTGCAAAGATCTAGAGGTTTCATCATATATTCTCCATTGATGATGATGATGGGACAGAAGGTTTCGTCAGTGAGAGTTTTCCAGTGTTCTTTTGATCCTTGGGTTACAACAAAGGATCTGAAGTTTTCTTTCCAAGCTTCATATTCTGATTCTGATGATTGATAAATAGGTGGTCCTTCAGAAAAAGCAGGCCTCCTTCTCATAAAAAGGGCATCTAGCATGTTAAGCACTCTTTTCGCGATATCGCAATACATCACCATGTTGACAGTTCTTGTGTCCAATGCACATGTAAGAGTGTAGACAGCTCTAGCATTGATTCTCACTCTTCTTTCTTCTTCTTCAGAACATTCAGCTCTTGGTTTGACTATGCGTTCACCATTGATAACAATGGTAGGACAAAATTTATCATCGGTGTAAGCTGTCTATAGGTCATCAACATTTTGTTCCAAGCTGAATCTCATGAATATTCTCTCCACATGGCATAGTCACCAGTTATATAGAACATAGGTGGTCTATTTATAGAGAGGTTAGTGAATTCTCTTAATGACTCAGACTCAGGATATGAGATGATTGAAGAGGTAGATTGTTCCTCTTCTTCGGAAGAATCTTCAGAAAGATGATTTTGAGACCAAAGACATAGGTTGGCCTCTTCTTCGTTTTCCTCTTATTTAGAGGAGTCAAGATCTTCCCATGTTGCCATGAGATTCTTGCTTTTCTTTTCGAAGAACTTTTTCTTATCTTTCAGCTGAGGGCACTCAGCCTTGAAGTGGCCTGGTTTCTTGCACTCATAGCAAACCATTGGATTTTATCCTTGGTTTCACCGTGTTCTTTGACATTTTTCTTTGTAAATGGTCTTCTTCTCATATTTTTCTTTTTCAGAATACGTTCAAGTTTCTTTGATATGAGAGACAGCTCATCATCAGATTCTTCTTCTTCATCTTGATTATTTTTATCGCTGGAATCATTAGCTTTGTGATCTTTTGAGCTGCTGGATTTTTGATTCTTTAAGGCAATAGTCTTTTCTTTCTTTGTAGGGTTGTCCTGGTTGAGCTCCTGCTCATGAACTTGAAGAGTTCTTTGTAAATTCCTGAGGATCTTCGTAACATTTTCTTTTGTAGTATAGACCTTTCCAAGAGACTTGAGATTGTTGATGATAGTTTGGAAACGACCTATCATGTCAACGATGGTTTCTCCATTTTCCATAGTGAACATTTCATATTGGATCATAAGAATAATGATCTTTGAGTCCTTTACTTTGGATGTTCCTTCATGAACATTTGATAGAGTATCCCAGATTTGTTTTGCTGATTCACATGCATGAATCTTTTGGAACTCGTTTCGACTAAGAGCACACATGAGTGTGTATCTAGCTATGTAGTTCGGCTCCATCCTTCTTCTCTCATCATTAGTCCACTGAGACTTGTCTTTCTCAGTGCCATCAGGATTGTTGACGATATGAGGACCGTTCATGATTAATGGCCAGAGCGCAGAGCTGGTACCTAAGATAAATCCTTTGAATCTTTCTTTCCAGTAGAGGTAATGAGTGCCATTGAAAAAAGGCGGTCTAGTTAAGGAGCTACCTTCAAGAACAGGTTGACTCCCACCGGGCATCCCTTGTCCTGCCATCGAGCTTTGGATCTTTTCCTCAAGCACGGCTAAATGCTCAACCCAGAGGCTGAGCTTTGATACCAACTAAAAGTGAAACAGGAAAACACAAGAAGGGGTTTGAATTGTGTTTCTTAACCGATTTTTGAAAACCCTTTTTTAAGCAAACATTTAAGGCAGGTAAGATGAAAGAACACACCAAAACGATTATAAGCATTTAAGATACTTTGTTTTCATTCCCCAAGTTAGTAATAAATAAAAACTTAACAAGATAGGGATAGAGAGATTCACACAGAGATATATCCTGGTTCACTCTTTCAAATCAAAGAGCTACGTCGAGTCCCTTCCCTCAGAAGGTTTTTCCACTAGAACTCTTAGCACTTTTCACAAGCTGTATCCAAGTCTCTCTAAGACTATAACTCCAAGTATTCGATCTACACCTCTCCAGGCTACAAGTATTCTTTTACAGACAAGCATCTTTAGGCTCAACAAATCCTAAGATTTGAGAGGGGTTTTTCTGAGCTTTTTACAAACTCACAACAGTGAGAGTTTTACGTGATATAGCTCTTTAACAATCTATTTGCAACTTTACAATGAAAGAATGAGAAGGTTTACAGATCAATTTCTAGAGAGTGAAAGCTTTGAGGCTTTTGTTTGCACAATGAATTCTCTTGAATATTTTCTTGCTCGAGTGTTCTGTGTTTTGCTTCTTCAGAGGAGGGTCTTCTTATAGCTTTGTCTTGACCTTCTGATTTCAAAATAGTGGGAAAACTTTTTCATTTAGACACATTCAAATATCCGTTGGGCACAAAATTATTTGCCAGTTGTTCTCCGTTGTGTATTTGTTTTTTCAGAATGAGGAGGTAGTAGCAGCTTGAATGGTAGCAGACTAATTTTGCTTTTATGGCCAAAAAACGTTTTGCTCTACATGATTCTTTGCTCTACGTGGTTTGCTTTGTACGATGTTCGTACCTTCTTTTGTCTTATATGAAAAGATATTTCCTTATAACCAATTAAGACTTTTGAATAAGAGAGAGCCACGTCATCTGCAAAATGAAGTTAGTGGACGCACAGGCATATATAAAAAGTTGGACGCACAATTTATATAAACATTTGGACGCACAAGTAGTGTAGACAATTGTACGCACAATATGTATAAACAGTTGGACGCAAAAATAGTGTAAACAATTGGACGCACAATATAGACAATTGGACGCACACTACTATATTATCATGTTCTGTACATAAACCTTTACCACTACAGTCCAACAGATTATTTGGACGAACCATGTAGTTTCTTTGGACGAAGATATTACAGTGAGCTTTTTGTCCTTTAAGAGCTAGGTGAAACTTTGTTTTTGAGAACTATCTGAAGTCAAAAACATACAAAGGTCTTTTGACTTTACGGATTAGCATAAACTTGACTTTGAGTAAATTCAACAATCATATAATAATTTTGTTAATCATTAAAACTTTTAGGGGTCATTAGCCATTACTGTTTAGGTTCTAACAGCTCAGGGCATCCGCGTTGCTGATGGCGGGACTCCAGCAGTGCGTCTGTTATAGGAGTGTGACGTGAGTTATTTGGATGTATTTTGAGTGGGGGTGGTGAGTGCTGTTAGTCTGAGAGTTTTTCTTCTGTCTCTGATGTATTTTTGTTTATGGTTAGTTTCGATGTACTCTGCTTGTATATATTACTACTGTAGCCCTACTGAGGGGGAAACTGATGCTTGTACGTATACCTTTTATGTTTCTTAGCTGTGTACTCTGATGTGCTACGAGCTCTAGTTTAGTTTTCGTTTGCGCCTTTACCTTTTTCGCTTTGCTTCGTTTGTTCATAAAGCGTGCTAACATTTATATATCGCTTAAGATTTAGTTAATATCTTAGGTTCTTTAATGGGACAGCAGGTCGTCTCATTTGGTGGTATCAAAGCAGTTCGATTCTAATCAGATTGTGAGGTGTTGACATAGGGGCTACACATTCTTTTATATCACTAGCATGTATGGATCACTTAGGTTTACTTGTTTCATCTTTGCCATATGATCTCACTGTTTCTATACCTATGAGTGATTCCCTAACCACCCTATTTGTCTGCTTAAAATGTCTTACTATTGTAGAAAACAAATCTTTTCTTGTGGACCTAGTTTGTCTGCCTATGCAGCAAATTGATGTTATCTTAGGCATGGACTGGTTTTCGGGCAACCATGTTGTACTAGACTGTTCCAAAAAGACCCTTCGCTTCTCGGAGTAATCTGGATCATTGCCTACTAATGATGGTATGTCGGGAGGTGTACAATAAGGAGAATGCATGGTGCTATTTTCTTTGGATGCCAAGGAGACTCCTACTCTAGATGCTTTGCTCGGTACACGAGTTCCCCGATGTTTTCCAAGATGATGTGCTAGGGTTGCCACCACGAGCGAGATAGAGTTCGCAATCGTTCTTGTACCTGGAATCAGACCAATTTCGATAGCACCATATCGAATGTCCCCAACAGAGTTGGCAGATTTAAAGAAACAACTGGACGACATCTTGAAGAAGTAGTTTATAAGACCAAGTTTTTCGCCATGGGGAGCGCTGATGTTGTTCGTTAAGAAGAAGGACTGTAGCTCAAGGCTGTGTGTGGACCACCGACAACTCAACAAGGTAACAATCAAGAATAAGTACCCGTTGCCAAGAATCGATGACCTTATGGACTAGTTAAGAAGAGAAACGGTCTTCTCAAAGATAGATCTGAGATCCGATTATCATCAGATAAGGGTAAAGTAAGATGATGTACTGAAGACAAATTTCAGGAGTCGGTATGAACACTATGAGTATCTAGTTATGTCTTTCTGTGTGACTAATGCTCCAGCAATGTTCATGGACTATATGAACAGGATCTTTAGAACGTACCTTGATAAGTTCGTTGCCGTTTTCATCAATGATATCCTTATCTACTCCACGGACAAGGAAGAACATCAAGAGCATCTGAGGGTTTTACTTCAAGTTCTTATGGACATGCAACTCAATGCCAAGTTGTCTAAGTGTGAGTCCTGGCTAGAAGAGGTATAATTCCTTGGACATGTGATCAACAAGGATGGCATAGCAGTAGATCCTGTAAAGGTGGAAGCTATGGTTAAGTGGGAAATCCTTAAGACGGTAAGTGAGATCAGAAGTTTTCTTGAGCTAGAGGGATACTACACGAGGTTCATCAAGGGATTCTCAAAGATGGCGTTACCTCTGACGCAGTTGAAGAGAAAAGGAAAGCGTTCGAATGGACAGAAGAGTGCGATGCTAGTTTCCAAGAGCTAAAAAGGAGGTTAACAACATCTCTGGTACTAGTCTTGGCAGATCCATCAACACCGTTCAATATGTACTGTGACGCATCGTATCAAGGCTTGGGTTGCGTACTCATGTAAGTAGTGAAAGTAATGGCTTATGCTTCTTGACAGTTAAGAGTGCATTAACAAAACTATCCAACCCATGACTTAGAGTTGGCTACGATAGTGTTTGCATTGAAGATATGGAGACACTATCTCTATGGTGCTAAATTCAGTGTGTTTAGCAATCATAAAATCTTAAGGTATTTGTTTGACCAAAAGAAGTTGAACATGAGGCAGAGACGATGGATGGAACTCATAAAGGATTGTGAATTTGACCTACCATACCATCCAGGAAAGGCCAACATGGTAGCGGATGCATTGAGTCGAAAATCTTTGCATATATCCACTATGATGGTGAAAGAGTTGGAAGCTGCTGGAACAGCTCAGAGATCTGAATCTAGATGTGGAGCTGTCTAGAGACAAGATGAGTTTAGGAATGGTCACTATCACCAGTGATTTCCTGAGCTTCATTTGGAAGAAGCAATGAGAAGATCAGTACCTACAAGAGATGAACCAAATGGTGGAAGAAGGAAGGACTTCAAAGTTTAAGAGAGGTACTGACGGGATCTTGAGATTTGGAGATAGAATATATATGCCAAAGGATAACGAAGTCAGGAATATGATCTTGGAAGAGGCACATAGGAGCAAGCTGAGCTTTCATTCGGGGGCTATGAAGATGTATCAAGATCTGAAGAAGATTAACTGGTGGCCAAGGATGAAGAAGGAGGTAGCAGAGTATGTCCAATCCTATTTGGTGTGTCAAAAGGCAAATATTGAACACTAGAAGCCAGGAAGGTTATTGCAATCACTGGATGTCCCAGAATGGAAATGGGATAGTATTGCAATGGACTTCATTTCCGGACTGCCAAGGATACAAAAGAGGTGTGATGCAATCTGGGTGATCGTAGAAAGGCTCACGAAATGTGCTGATTTCTTGCCGATCAACCAGAGTTATTCTCTTTGGAAAGGTTAACCGAGATATACATAAATGAAGTGGCAAGGTTGCATGGAGTACCTTCAAGTATAATTTTGAACCAAGTCTAAACAGTGCTTTGGGAACTAAGCTAAGGATGAGTTCAACTTATCATTCACAAACGAGTGGTCAGTCTGAAAGAACGATTCAATCCCTAGAGGATCTGTTAAGAGCATGTGTTTTGGAAAACGCAGGAAGTTGGGACGATTTCCTTCCTCTGATTGAGTTCACGTATAACAATAGTTTCCACTCGGGTATTGGCATCGCGCCATACGAGGTACTGTACGGAAGAAAGTGCAGGACACTGCTCAGTTGGTATGAAGGCAGTGAAAGTCAGTTGTTAGGTCTAGAGGTGGTGCAACGAACAACAAAACAAATTCAGAAGATTCGAAAAAATATGAAAGTCGCAGGGGATCAGCAGAAGAGCTACAGTGGAAAGAGGAGGAGACCCTTGGAGTTCCAGGAAGGTGACCATGTGTTTATGAGAGACACTCCAAGAACTGGAGTTGGCAGGGCAATCAAATCCAGAAAGCTTACCCTTAGATTCAGTGGACCATTTTAGATTCTTCATCGAATTAGTCCAGTTGCCTACCAAACCGCATTACCTCCCAACCTATCCAATATCCACGATGTTTTTCATGTATCCCAACTTCGAAAATACCATCCTGATCTATCACACATGATAGAGCCTGAATCAATACAGATAAGAGTGAACTTAGCATATGAGGCAATGCCTGTACGGATCGAGGACATGTGGGTGAAAGAACTCCACGGAAAGAAGATTCCCTTTGGTCAAGGTCATATGGCATGCTACAATAGGAGATGCTACCTGGGAAAGAGAAGAGGAGATGGGACAATAGTACCCGAGTCCGTTTTAAAGGTACGTCGCATTTCGGGGAAGAAATTCTTTTAAGAGGGATAGTAATGTAACACCCATTTTCTTTTGTTTAGTGTGTGGGGCATTAATTAAGCATGTTTAAGCTATTAATTATGTTCTATATGTGCTTAGGAGACCATGCATGGTTCAAATTTGGGACAATTTGGCCTTGAAATGAGCTCAGAAAGTGCACTGAAAGAAAGGGTCAGATCAGCGTCTAACGTTTAGACGTGGAGAAACCCCACACTCAAACGTTGACATTTGACTCTCGAGCGTGGGTAGTTGCATGTCAAAGCGTGGAGGGTGTACGCGTGGAGGTGCACGTGTCAGCGAGCATGAGATGCGTAGCAGAGACATGGTGATCAGCGCGCCACGCTCAAGTGTGGAAAAGTCCCACGCTTAAGCGTGGGGACACTTAAGCGTCCAAAAACATGCATGCTTTATCATGCTCAGCTGATACGGAAAAATAAAAAGTTTTCCTTTTCATTTCCTACAAGCACGAATCTTGTTCAACCTTAGGCAATTTCAGATCATCCTTGAGAGAGAGGAAGGTCCTTGAGAGATAGAGTTGAGGTTGACGAAAATCGGAGCATCAGAACGTGTTTTTGACTACACCGCCGTGATCAGGGCTTTGAGTACTACGAGTTACACCGGTTGGTTTCTCAATTTCTCGAAGGTAAGCTCGAATCTCTAACACATTGACCTTTACGTTCTTTGTGTTCTTCGAGCTTTTCCCTTGAATCTTTGTTGGTTTTGGAATTGCCCTAGGGTTAATGATGTTGCTTACACGTTGTTCCTGTGATTAGGGCATAGTTCGAGCTCGCGACGGTGCTTGTGGTGGAGAGGCAGCTGCGGCTGTGTGGTAGTGGTAAGGAGAGCTACGTGGTGGGTGTGATGGTGTTGTGCTCGCAGTTGAGTTCGTGATCATGTGCACACAATCTTTTAGGTGGGGAGAAAGAACTGTTATTGTCGGGAAGGCAAGCGTAGTATAGAATGTATACATGTGTAGGGGAACCTTAAACCCTACTAGAGGTTGAGTCCGTGGCAAAGTACCTAAACCCTAGGTGTAGATATCTTTGGTGCTATCACTGGTAAGTCAACACCTTAGGCTAGACGATGTTGTCGTTGAGGCTGATGTAACATGCATGCTCAACTACCTATTTATATGGCTATTTTATGATATATATGTTGGCATGCTTGTTGTTGTGATGTTATTACCCTATGATTTGGTTGGTTGAGTTGTGATCAATATGGTGAGGTTGATGTGTTGTTCGGGTTGATACAGTCGTGGTTCTGTCTGTGGAGTTGTGGCTCGTGGACGCAAGGCGTTGTGATGATGTGGATGTGGATGCAATGCATCGTGGCTGTGGTTGAGTGCTTAGGTGTGAGGTTCCAGTATCAACTCGTGATGGATGTTTGTTGCATATCATAGCATGATGTTCTACCTTGTCCCATTGCGGGATGTCCAAATGGGGACGTGACGTGTACCACCTGTCCTAAAGCAGGATGTCAAATTAGGGACGATGTATGAAATGTGATGAGACATGCTCCACTTGTCCCAATGGGGGATGTACAAATGGGGACGGGATGTGTACCACCTGTCCCAAAGCAGGATGTCCAATTGGGGACTTTATGAAATATGATGATGTGATGTATTAGTCTCGATGGGGATGTCCAATTGGGGACGTGATGAAATTGGTCAACATGCATATAGGGATTAGTATCCCTCGTAGAGGTTTGATATGAGAGAATAACTTTTAAGATGGATGTGACGTCTGACTCGAGAAATGGTTGAGTGAGTGTTGCATGTTTTCTATGTTCTGTATGCTACATGCATACATGCTATACTATTGCCCCTCTCCCATGTTTGATGATGTATAAGTTTCTTATCTCTGTGTATGTTTATCGCTCTTCAATGAATAGACGACGAGTAGCTGGAGGGTGATGGACTGGAGGCAGCACCCTTTTGTGATTATGGCACCGATGACTCAACTGCTGGGAGATACAGAGATCATCTACCATGATGATCGAGGATGGCAGGTTGACCTTGCCATGTTCCTGACCATTTATACTGGTCCTATCAGTATACGGTTTAGGAACTGTGCTTCACCTTTTGTATGACATCTTTGGGCTTGTACAACACCTACCCTTCACAAACATGTGATGTCCACCGAGACCACCAGTACGAGAGCATACGTGGGTAGAGCCAGTGTCTTCTCATGTCACTAGTCGACGAGGTTTTGTGCTATGCGGACATAGGTTGAGGACGGAGTAGTACCTCAGGACTTATAGACGACGGAGGGTCATCGTATCTAGTTCCTCATCAGAGTATGTGCCTTTACGGGTTTATAAGCATACCTATGGTGATGGATGGGTAGCTTAGGGCATTTGCGTCGCTGATGGCGCGACCCCGCCAGTGTGTCTATTATAGGAGTGTGCGGTGAGGTATTTTGATGTATTTTGAGTGGGGGTGGTGAGTTCTATTAGTCCGTGAGTTTTTCTTCAGTGTTTGATTTATTTTTGTTTATGGCCAGTTTCGATGTACTCCGCTTGTATATATTACTATTGTAGCCCTACCGAGGGGGCAACTGATGCTTGTACATATACCTTTGATGTTTCTTAGCTGTGTAGTCTGATGTGTTGCGTGCTCTAGTTTAGTTTTCTTTTCTGCTTTTACCTTTTTCGCTTCACTTCATTTGTTCATAAAGCGCACTAACATTTATATATGGTTTAATGTATAGTTAATATCTTAGGTTCTTTAATGGGACAGCGGGTCGTCTCATTCTTCACCTGAGAAACCAGTTGAGAGAGAGGAGGATTATATATAGAGAGAGACCTTGGTTTGAGGAAAATCGAGGCATCGAATCTTGATTTTGACTACACCACAGTGATCTAGACTTCGATATCTTCAATTTCGATCGATCTATTTCTCAATTCGTGGAAGGAAAGCTTGAATCCCTAACATGTCGATACGTTGACCTTAGTGTTCTTCGTATGTTCTTGGTGTTCTTTGTGCTTTCCTCAATCTTTCCATGATTCTGAGTTGCCCTAGGATTAACAATGTTGCTTGCATGTTGTTCCCGTGATTAGGGTAAAGTTCAAGGACGTGGTGGTGCTCGTGGTTGAAGGAGCAACCACGATTGTGAGTGGAGAGAAAGGAGTGTGTGGTGGTGGTGTTGGTGGTGCTCGTGGTGGTTGCGTGACACTCGTGCTGATCGTTTTCAGGTGGGGAGAAAGAATCGCTATCGTCAGGAAGGCAAGAATAGTGTAGAATGTTTGCATGTGTAATGGAACCCTAAACCTGCTAGAGGTTGAGCCCTTGACAAAATATCTAAACCCTAGGTATATGTATCTTTGGGCTATCACCACTAAATCGATACTCTAGGTTAGACGATTGTTGTTGAGGATGAATTTCTATGCATGCTATGTTTTTTTTTTTTTTTTTTGTTGACTATCTGTTTATATGATGTAATATGTTATTGGCATGCTTGTTGTTTGATTGTTGTTATCATAGTTGATTGATGGATGTGATGTGAAAGGCTGTTGAGCTGGTCGGCTTGATACCATTGAGGTTCTGATGGTTCAAGCTATGATCTTGTGGATGCAAGGCGTCATGGCTGTGGCCATGAGGATGCAAGACATCGTGTTAGTGAACGAGAGACTAGGTGTGAGGTTTCCTGTATCAGCTCGTTGAGGATGGATGTTGCGTAGCATATCATATCTTTTTGCCAAGTGGCAGATCTGTATGACTGTAGTATGGGCTACAATAATCATACGAGGTTAGTGTTCCTGAGTGTGGGTACGGAAAGCGGAAGGTGCGGTTTGAGATGGGCCTTAGGGATGGAACTGGACTTAGCACCAATCATATGTGACGGATGGGGTTGCTCCTATCATGTCGTGATGTCCAACCAATCATGGTTATCTTGACTAATACCTGAGCTGTTCCAAGTCACAGATGGACATTCCGAGGCGACCAAGATAAGCTTCCCTCTTTAGGATAATGGACTGGTGATGCACTTTATTGGTCACGGCAAGCGAAAGGGTTACCTGGACTAACTAACTTGTCCAACTAGGGATGGTCCAATTGGAGATGTGAACATGTTGTCCAAATGGGGACAGAGAGAATCGGCCGACATGCATAAAGGGGTTAGTATCCCTAGTAGAGGTTTGATTTTAGGATAAGAGTAACATTGAGATGGTCGACTTTGTGTTATGCTCGGGCGATGTTTGATTGTGTGATATACGTGTTGTATGCAAAATGTTGGTGTTCTATATTTCTGTTGCTTCCTTTTTATGATGATTTTGAATTCTTATCTCCATGTTTCTTCTCTGTATGTTTCTTCTAGTTGCCGTCGAGAAGACCTAGTAGACGCGAGCATAGATGGATCGCCGGAGGAGGCTTTTGGACGTGATGCCTAAGATTCTGCTGCTGGGGGATCTGAAGCTGATATACCCTGATGCCAATGGATGGTAGGTGGACCCTACCACCTTTTTTACCGTGTACACAGGACCCGTGGGTACACGGTTTCAGTTTGGAGCTTTGCCTTTTGGAGACATCATGGGACCCTTTCGTGTTATCCAATTCTTCCCGTTCACTAAGTTGTGGCATCTGCCACGACTCAACACCCATGACAACATTTGGGACGTACCGAGGCTTCGTATGCGACGAGCAGACGAGGATTTGTACAACGAGGGCGTCGACGTTGCAATGAGCAGTACTTGCAGCCCTACTGGAGCAGGAGGATCATCATGTCTAGTTCCTCCTCGGAGTACGTGCCTAGGAGGGTGTATAAGCGTACATACGGTGATGGTGAAGGTAGCTCCAAACATCTATACCACTGAGGGTATGATGCTGCCAGTGCATCGGTCTTAGGTGTGGGGTGAGCTTGCTTTTGATGTATTTTGAGAGTGGGCAGGCTGTGTGCTGGAGAGCGTTTGAGAGTTTACATGGAGGAGTCCTTTTGATGTTTATTTTCATAATGTTGGCCTTTTTATGTACAGTGTATGTATATAGTACTATAGCCCTGCTAATAGGGCAAGTCATGCATGTTTATGTATGTATATATCCGTTTATAGCTGTGTGTTTGCTCTGATGTTTTACACGTTCATGCTTGTATGCTTTAATCATTGTTAACCTACTTCGTTTTTAATAATGCGCTAACGTTTATATATGGTTAATGTGTAGTTAATACTTAGGTTCTTTAATAGGATAGCAGATTGTCTTATTTGGTGGTATCAGAGCAAGAGTGTTACTATTAAGATGGTCTCATTTATTTGGGGTCATCTTAGAGAATTCCTTGGGTGGTACAAGATTGTATAGAAGCTTTCACTAAGGGTGGTGATATCCATAGGTGAAAAGTGTACAAATCTAGTTAAAGTTGATCAAGCACCTATTGAAAGCTTGAAACATAGTTTGGTTGATAAATATTTTTCCAAGAACATTTCAGTTTTTACAAAAATTAAGGAAAAAGTTTTAACACTCACTTCACCCCCTGTCTTGAGTGTGAAGCCACAACCAACACATAGTGGATTAGCAGAGCAAGAACTAGATCGTACCCTGATTTTTCTGCCTGATCCAACTAGTTCTGAAACCATGGCAAATTTTTTCGATATACATGGCATGCAAATAGAGCTGTCATTTTGGCCTTTGACCCATGGGACAACCCATTTTGCCCTCACTAATAGCCCTACCCCATTTAAACCCCTTAATAGTGGGGCTTTCAAGCCCCCCACTCACATAACCAATAGATGAAAGGGGCTAGGGATGGGGCTGGAAGGGGTTCAACCCACAAATCATTCAAACCAGCCTCCTCACTAAGACCTTGCACTCTTCAGTCTTCACAAACGAAGAAATCTCTCTCTCTGACGAATTCGAACCCTAAATCTTAACAATCCCACGAATTCGAACCCAAAATCCCAACAATCCCACGAATGGTTGAGGTACTCTCATCCTCTCTATTCGATCTCAATCTCTCTTAACTCTTGCACTCAGGTACAGATTTTGATTTCGATTTTGATTTTGATTTCAATTTGAATCTCCAAATTCCTAGAACCTCACTCTCTCAATCTCACACTCTCTCAATCCTACAACTTTGGTACAAGTTGTTTTATTGTTCTTCAATTGTTTCATGTGTTTGATGTGGTTATAAATTGATTGATCTAGTGTTTTTCTCTGAATAGGTTTTTGGGTTTGAATCAGGTTGTTCAATATATTGTAAATGTTGATTTATTGCTCATGATTTTTTGGAGTTGGCATGTTAATCTTATATGCTTTTCAGATTCTTATTTACAACACATTTTGATTTTTTAAGAGTTCTTGTATTTGATTTTTCTAGATTGCTTCTTTCTCTTTTTTTTTTTTGTTTGGATAGAATTAGATCCTGTCTGATAAATTTTCTTGGTCGGTTCTTCCTCTGGCTTGGCTATTGAATTTCAAAATATTTTGATGTTTGAAGGATAGCTTTAAAGAATGCAATTTCCATCCGGAGTTTTGTGGAGTGAGAGAATTGTGATTAGCAATTCATTGTGGAAGAAACATGTATCTTGATACGGACCTGGAGCCCAATCAGCCCAATAGGCCCAAAATGACTAAGTTTATGTGAGGAAGAGTTTTAAGGAGAAGAAGACCCATGATAGTGTAGAGAAGAGTGATGCATTTGATCCTAACTATCCTAACTAACTGCTGAGTTGGCAAGGGAGAGAGTGGGGGGAGTGCATTTTCAGCTGAGGGAAAATGATGTTAAAAAGGGTGGGAGGTGATGGGTGGAGAATATCAGGAAATTGGGACTGGAACCTTGGGAGAGACTAGGCATTCTCCAATTTGCCTAGGCTATCTTTCTTTTTCTTTGTATTTTCTCTTTTCCATAGAACACTCAGGCTCTGATATCCCATTGATACAGACCTGTTTTATTCTATTTCAATACTATAATACAAGTCTTATTGATCATAATTCTCGAGTTCCTAACAATGGTATCAGAGCTCTAGTTCCCGGGAGCTGGGATAGGCATTACACTCTATGCAATGAGGTCTAGATGTGAGAATTGGGAGCATGATCTTCAGGGAGGGAAAATTGAAAACCAGTTGCAGAGGCATGAGATCAGGCAGCCCTAGCGAGAACGAGACCAAAAGCGCTGAGAACAATCTCGATGTCGACGAACTCGGGAGGGAAGTCGCTATGATTTAAGAGGAAGAAAGCTTGAAATTCCAGTATTCAACGGAGAAGAAGAAGCCTACGGGTGGGTGATTAGCCTTGAGAAGCACTTCCAGGAGAGGGGAACACCAGAGAAGGAGAAGTTGACGAAGGCGGTGATGGCACTAAGAGGTGGTGCACTCAAATGTTGGCACGGGTGGAATCGACGCCTTCCACGAGCAGTTGGCTAACCTTCATGGTTGCACTACTCTGGCATTTTAAGCCGGAGTACCGGGACGTTCTCCCGTATTCAGATGGGGACGAAGAAGAGGAACTGGAAATGGTGGAACCTGAGTTTACAGAAGAGGAGAAGAATGCAGAGGAGATTGAGGCGGAGGATCACAGTGGTGAGGTCTCATATATTTCCGAGATGATGACAGAAACGGAGTAAGACCGCCATCAAGGTTGTAAAGTGGAGGAACATATACAGCCACCTCGATGGCCATATCTGGATGCCAGAGAGAAGAAACTGCAAGATCCATCAGGTTGTGAAGTGATTGAACAAAGGGGGAAGAGGTGGGAGACATCAGAGGAAGAAGTGGTTGAGAACCACCGTAATACACGCATTTGGGGCAAGCAACCGCCATGGGAACCGCCTGAACCGTCAAACACAGACTCTTCCATGGAAAGGAATGGATCATCAACTGTGACCGAGCTTGAGGTTCCACATGGGCCAGCAAAGCTTACATCGCCAGAGCCGCCGGATCTGGGTGGGTACATGGAGGCGGAAGGGTCTGTCGCGATTAAGGCAATGGAGGAGAGAACAGTTACATGGCAACCTCAGACCAGTAGCGCTAGGGAGAGGGTCTGGACGCCGTCGACTTGCCAGTTACAGTTGCTAGAGCTGCCGGTTCAGAACGCGGCCGTGGAGGAGGGGGAATGTCCAACGGTTTGGTCAAACAGCCACTGCTACCTGCGACTGAGATGTTCAACACATGTGGGAGAGAGAATGAAGCTAGGGCAGAATGGGCACTAATGAAAGTGGGTCAGACTTTGGCAATTAGGCCAGGCCCAAATCTGTTCTTTTAGTAGAAATTGAAGGAAGACCAAGCTCTCAGAAAGTGATTAAAAATGAGATAGTGGGCCAACTTAGTGAAAAACAGATGTGGGCCTTAAAGGAAGGTAAGAAGCTAACCATCACTGATACAAAAAAACGAGGCTTTGGTTTGGACCTCCACACTTGGAGGGTTGCTTAAGTTTGTGTATGATAGAGGAAAGAGTTGCAGTGGAATTGAGGAAGTAAACCGAGCCCAACTCAATGAAGAAAATGGGGCACTAGAGGAAGGAGGAATAGGGCTTTATGGATTAAGAGGGTTACTCTAAATTTCAGCTTGGTAAGGGCTTTAGTAGAACACGAATTTGTAAATTTTTTGGGTAGTACAGTTTCAACATTTCGGAGGGATATTGGAGGTGGACACTTAGGAATTTTTTGATGGTCGAGTTTCTTTAGAAGGGGAAATTTTATTACTTGCCAACTTGCTGCATGTGGAAAGTTGATGGGTACTATTGGGGCCTTAGATGATACTATGATTACAAGTGTTCTTGGAGCTTCTACTAAAGTTCTGGTTGCTGTTTTAATAGTGGATATGGTGGGTCATAATGTGTGTGGCCAAGTGGAACGTGCGGCCAATGTCCCTGTACATGACCAAGTGTTTTGCTCCACTGATAAGGGGCTACAGAAGCTATGCCTATGGGAGGAAGGGGAGATTGAGCAATGGGACCCTGGTGGACATCCTTCTCTGTGTTCCTAACAGCTGCAGCATGTTGTTTCAAATAGTGGGACCCCGGAAAGATGTGCTGATTTCCAGGGGGACATTTCCTAAATCTCACCTTGAGGACAAGGTGGATTTTGAAGGGGGAAGAGTTGATACGAACCTAGAGCCCAATCAGCCCAAAATGACTAAGGTTTATGTGAGGAAGAGTTTTAAGGAGAAGAGGACACATGATAGTGCAGAGAAGAGTCATGCATTTGATCCTAACTATCCTAACTAACTGCTAAGTTGGCAAGAGAGAGAGTGGGGGGAGTGCATTTTCAGCTGAGGGGAAATGATGTTAAAAAGGGTGGGAGGTTACGGGTGGAGAATATCAGGAAATTGGGACTAGAACCTTGGGAGAGACTAGGCACTCTCCAATTTGCCTAGGCTATCTTTCTTTTTCTTTGTATTTTCTCTTTTCCATAGAACACTTAGGCTCTGATATCCCACTGATACAGACCTGTTTTGGTCCATTTCAATACTATAATACAAGTCTTATTGATCATAATTCTCGGGTTCCTAACATTTCTAATAAAGAATATGGATTACAGGGGTATCAATAGAAGGGTCTCATTATGTAGGTTGATTTGGGCATGATATTTCGACAGATTTAGTTTTGAAGGGACAAGAATGGCCAAATATGAAACGTTTCTTAAAATTTTGGAGGCCAAATAAATGCACTTATGAGTTATGATGCTTTGACCTTTTTTCAATGTTCAAGTATCTATAACTATAATCCAAATGTTCCTAAATAGAGACTGCTTTGGTTAATCTTTAGCAATTAATTACCATGTTTATCATTCTTCCCATAGTTGTCATGAAATCCAATTTTACATCACTAATGGAAAACATATGATACAAACTAAATCTGAGGATAACTTATGATAGGCTATTGAGTTAGCTATACAAGCTTTTTGCTAAGTATTGGGTTTCTCATGTCTGTCTCTTATAAATCTTCAGGTTCTCTCTCTCTCTCTGTCTCTCTCGGTGTATTTTATTGAATTTTTGGCTGAATATTAGTGAAGATGAAGTTATGTTCTATTCTTTGCATCTTGAGTGGTTTTTTCATCTTAGAAATGCAGTTGTCCATATCAACGTTTATCTTAGAATATTAGGACTCTAATTGTTTTATTGTATCAATTGTCTTATGGGCTGGGCTTGTACTAGTTGTAGTAGACTAGTACTTCCTTGATTAGTAGTATAAAGGTGTTTGTTTCTGATATATACATTTGGAATATTTCTTATAAAGCTGTAAGTTGTCTTATAAAGCTTTCGCTTATGAAATAATCCCATTATTTGTACATGCTCTTTTTTGTAATAACGAATGTAATTGGAATATTTCTTGACATAGATTGAGCTGCACTACTTTACCATGTTTGTGAATTTTGAATGTAAGTTTAGATATCTCGTATTTACTTTTAGGAACTATGTGCATCTCTTGCCTCTCTTTTAGACAATGAGTTTTGTTATCATGACCTGTGTACTTTCTACTTTTCATTTGCGATTTCCATCTAATGATTAAAAACTTGTATTTACCAGGATGTATGATGCGTTATTTGCATTAGATCATCTTGTTTATGACTTGCAATTCAATTTATGACATAGCCAAGGCAATCACATATTATATGAGGTCTCTTTCCCGTACTTGCCAATCACCGACATCTTGTAATTAAGTTATTGACCTTTTGGGACTTCTACTCTCAATTATTGGTTGCCGTGTTTACCGGAATTGTTATACTAGGATTAATCTTTTGGGGGAAGGAAGGAGCATTGGGTTCTAAATCTAGACCAAGCTACAGAGAAGCTAGACTATTGGGGTTGGATACTGTTTGTCTGTTCAGCTTCAATGCATATTCTTCTCTAGAGCTCCTTGTAGTCCCTCTAGGTAGAAATATTTATTACCTTCATGATTAGCTCCTTACCACACAACCAATGACTATACTGTTGAAACGATCTAGTTATAAAGTCACAAGATTGAGTTATTGTTTACCAGAAATTTGGTGATGCATCTGTGGTTAAGATTATTGAGCTTGAAGATTAAAGTCCATTGATCTTTTTGCCATAGTGTGAATTGATATTGGTTGTAATGATGAAATCCTTTTGTATTGATACTACTGATTTTAATGCTTGTTCAATATGATTAAGTTGCTATCGTACTCAAAGTCCTTGTATCAAATGTAATTTGACTTTATATTTCCTCTAATTCTATAAAATATGTCAAATTTTAAGCGGTTTGAATTTGATTTGGGTTGATAAACAAATAGGCTTTAAGCTAATAGAATTAAAATCGAAGATGAATTTTTTTTATAGTGAGCTGGGCCATAGGTTGGCCCTAACCCACCTTGGCCCTATGGGCTTTTTGTATTGTGGGCTTTCTGACCCTAACCCACATGGGCTAGGGCTGAATGGGCTAGGGTCGGCCCATTTGACAGCTCTACATGCAAAAGCATCACAATAAAGGCTAACATCACAACTAGGTTGACACCTTAGACTTTATCTATCATTTGCAGCACACCATTAGATTTTATTAAAAATAAAAAAGAAAAACAAAAAGCATGACCAAAACCCATGAAGGAAAAGAAAACAACGAAGAAAACCTATAGTGTGGAAAACCAAGCCTATTTCGGCCAAAATCTTCCCTAACAAAATCAGGTATCGAATCCCACCAAGAGATCCCAAGATAAGAAGCACCATAAGCTGCAAGCTTATCTGAACAATTGTTCCCTTCTCTATGAATATGAGTGACTATGAAGTCCATCCTTTTAGAAATGAGTAAACAATTACCCCATATGTTTCTTATTCTCCAATGCACCACATTCAAAGAATCAAAAGCTGAAACAACTACGGTGGAATCACAATCTAACCATAATCTATTACAACCTTTCTAATCAGCAGATTCAATCGCCACCATGGCATCATTTAACTAAGCAAACAAGGTAGAAACTATGCCAAGATTGACTCCAAAATAGCCTAATATAGTAGCAGAACTATCATGAAATCTGCCACCATAAGATGCACGTCCTGGAGATCCTTTTGTAGCCCCATCAGTATTACACTTTATCCAACCACATAGAGGAGGGTGCCAGATAATTTCTTTGATCCTTGGAGCTGAAGTGGCATGACAAGTAACAGAGAAAGCTTTTAAAATAGAAAACTCCTGCATAGAAGAAAATATTGTGCCATGAGAAAGAATTCCTACACTCAAGGCTGCAGCAGATATCATGCTAGAAATAGATCTAACAGAGATCATTTTATTGTCAAACCTGCATTTATTTCTGCTATACCAAATTCCCCATACAATGTTTAACATAGCAGAAAGGATCACATGGTTTAATTGAGTGCTCCAAGACCTGTTACAAACAACAAACAAACTTATAGAAGAAGTAAGATCAATATGGATATTAAGGATGTAGCTCAACCAATTCCATAGATAAGTAGCATAAGAACAATGCAGAAAATGATGAGCATAAGTTTCAGTTAAACAACCACATAAACTACAAACTGATACAGTGATGCACCCCCTGGCCATTAAATTCTCATAAGTTAGAAGCTTATTATGCAAGAGCCTCGACATCAAAAAAGATTTGGAAGGAGGAATAGAAATTCTCCAAATCTGCTTCCCCCAAGCCATAGATTTATTAACTAGATTAAGGAACAAATAAGCTTCTTTGAAGGGAAAAAAGAAGATTTAGTACCATTCCACACCAAAGAGTCCTGGAATGGAGATAAAGGAATAACTTGTTATTTAATTTCGACAGCAATATCATGAAACTTGATTGACAGAAAAGCATGGATATTCCATTGACCATCAACAATAAAATCACTGGCAGTTGATTTTCAAGAAGAGTGCAAAGCAGTAGGGATATTCAAAGAATGAACAATAATCTCAGAAATCCACTTATTAATCCAGAAATTAATATTTTGACCATCACCAACCAACCAGAAAGAATTATCTAAAACAGTTGGCATGAAACCTTTCACAGCAGGCCAAATGGATAACTGGATATAATGTGAAACAAGAATAAAATTTCTCATAAACCTTGCCTTTAGAAAACAGGACCATTGTTCGTTAGAAGAGATCAGATCCTCGGCAAGGTTGAGCATAACTGTCTCATTAATGGATCTAAGTGATCTGATGCCTAAACCAACATCCTCCACTGCTTTACAAACTGAATACCAAGTCATAGTTACCAATTTTTTAGTGTGAGTATCTCCAGACAAAATAAAATTCCTTATCCAACTATTCAAAGTCTTCATAAGGGTGATTAATTGGCTATCTATAAACATGAAAGCTATAAGTAAGCGTTCCATGAATAATGGATTTGACTAGCTGAATTTTTCCCAAAATAGAAAGCAAATGGCCTTTCCAAGTAGCCAATTTAAGTTTGATTCTGTGCATAATAGGCGGAAGATGAAGTTTTTGAAAGTGAAACAGGGAAACACAAGAAAGGGGGTTGAATTGTGTTTCTTAAACCTTTTAGAAAAACCTTTTTCAAAAACATTTTAAGCAAGCAGGATGTTAAACAATATACACTGAAAACAAGTTTTCGAAAGACGTTAAGAAACTTTGTTTTCAATCCCCAAGTTAGTAAATAAATAAACTTGAAAAGATTAGGGATAGAGAGATTCACACAAGGATATATCCTGGTTCACTCTTATAAATCGAAGAGCTACGTCCAGTCCCTTCTACCAGAAGGTTTTTCACTAAAACACTTAGCACCAACCACAAGTTGTTTCCTAGTCACTCCCGACCTTACAACTCTAAGTATTCTACACCTCTCCAGGCTCCAAGTATTCTTTTACAGACAAGCCTCTTTAGGCTCAACCAATCCTAAGATTTGAAGAAAGTTTTGAGCTTTTTACAAACTCACTATTTGTGAGGATATTACAAGGTTCAGCTCTTTGAATCTGTTTGAATTTATAAAGAAAGAATGTGAAAGTTTACAGATCTTTGACTAGAGAGTAGTGATAGCTTTTTGAATGAAATTTGAATCGCGTGTAAGTTCTCTCTGTGTGTTGCCTTTCTATTTCTTCAAATGATGGTCTTTAAATAGTCTTGACTATCTCCGGATTTCAAACGGTAGAAAACATGTCCGTTTAGACTCAGTGAAATATCCGTTAGATACATGTCCATTTGCAAGCTATCTTCTTTTCATAGTCACTAGTGCAAAATATGCATTCCACGTCAAATATTTACGATGGTTGTTTTATATCCATAGTAGAAAAAAGAGCAGCGGCAATTTTGTAATAAATTGCATTCATTTAAGACTTTCGACTACAGTTATAGAGGTAACCGTAGTAGAAAGTCTTATGTCTTGCGCGTTCTCATTTTCCACTACGTCTGCATTTAGAACCGTAGTAGGAAATAAACTTTCTACTAAGATTCTAATTTCACCCCTAGTTGAAATTAATTTCTACTACGGATTCATTTAGAACCGTAGTAGAAAGTCTAATTTTGAAATAGGCTAAACAATTCTCTCCCTGATGTGCATTACAACGTTAACGTTACTCTTTGTTCTCTCGCGCCTTTCATCTTAAACTCTTTCCCTCCGTTTGGCACCACCACCACCACCCTTGTATTCAACTCTTCACAGCGAGCCTTCCTGCTACTTCTACATTAAGCAGATTCAACTCTCTCTGTTTCCACACAAACCTCGTATTCAACTCTTCACCGCGAACCTCTTGGCACAGGTAAGCTCTTCATTATTTGGGTTTGGTTTTGGGTTTTGGATAGATTTCTAGGTTAGTTTAAGAGCATTTGAACTTTATTTTTATTTTTTGATCTTTATATTCTACATTATAGGATTATTTCCTTTGTAGAATCCTATCTCTATTTTTATTTAAGAGGTTGGATGGACTTGTGGATGAGCTTGCCTAAGGGAGAAAACAAAATTAAACTCTATTTCCTTTGTAGAATCTTATCTCTACATGCATGGGCATTAGGTTTAAAATGTTTTCATACATAGGTTTAAATTAGTCATGCATAATGATAGCTAGCAGTTATCTGCTAAAAAAGAGAAAATAACAAATGCATCCTGTCCATTATACACTGATTTTGCTATTGATTTTCATATTGATTTTGCTTCTTGTGTTCTATTTATTTTTTCAGTTGGACTGAATTGTTCCTATTGCTAGCTACCCCTTGCTGCTTCTCATTTTTTTTTCATTTCAGCAAGGTACAACCCTTTTTGCTTTTAATTTGTTTGTGTTTTTTCGTTAAAAACTTATAATGTTTTCCATTTTTAGTGTTAATAAATTAGAAAAGCCTTAGTTTCCCGTTTGAGATTCAATTAATATTAATGAGCATGTGTGTACCTTTTTAAGGTACCACTCATTGTATTGAATCTTGAATTGTCCAAGTTGGACAGTTTGAGGAAAAAAAATTTCTTCATTTATTTAAAAGTTATTCCTTAATTCTCATATGTTATACTTGATGAAAGTTCAATTTGATGCATTTCCTTTCGTTCTCCTGGTGCATACCTTATCGCGGTGAATGTCACCGCATTCAATTCGTGTACGTCGGAGACCGATGGGAAATGCTGCCGAAATTTCGTTAAGTATGAGCATGAGAGTTAAGGACTAACTTTTAACTGAGTGTTGGAAAAGTTTCTTTTCGAATGGGATAGGACCATACCCTGTCATAAGAAGGAGTTGAAGATCTTGGACTAAGTGAAGTTGTTGTTGCAGTTATGGATCGCAGTTGGATGAATAGTAGACGCACAAATTATGAGTATTTGAAGGGATTGGAAGAGTTTCTAGAATTTTGTCAAAGAAATCTTCTTGATAGTAGTGGAAGGTTTTGTTGTCCTTGTGTCAATTGTTTGAATCTGAGGAAATGTGAAGTTGAGAAGATACGGGAGCATCTTATTTGTGATGGGATTTGCAAGAGCTATACAAGATGGATATGGCATGGTGATGAATTGTTAAACATGTCAAGTGTGTCACAAAGAGAGGAAGATGACGTAGATATGGAGGACGATCGACTAGAGGACATGATCCGTGATATTGGACCAGAGTCTTTTCAGCGAGCACATGTGTATGAAACATTGTGCAATGATGCGGATAAGCCTTTGTATCTGGGGTGCACTGCTTATACATGGTTGTTGGCGGTGTTAAAATTGTTTAGTGTGAAGGCGAGAAATGGGTGGAGTGATAAAAGCTTCACCGAATTGCTTGAGTTGTTGAAAGACATGCTTCCAGAAGGCAACACATTGCCGAACCGTAACTATGAGGCGAAGAAGGTACTGTATCCAATGGGTATGGAGTATAAGAAGATACACGCATGCCCTAATGATTGCATATTATACAGGGATGTGTATGAAGGGATGCACAACTGCCCCAAGTGTGGGGTGTCACGGTACAAAGTGAAGGATGGTGATTCTAGTTGTGATGTGATCACAAAGAGGCCTCCTGCGAAGGTGTTGTGGTATCTTCCAATAATTTCAAGGTTCAAGCGATTGTTCGCTAACGCAAATGACGCAAAGAAGTTATGATGGCATGCAGATGAGAGGAAATGTGATGGACAGCTTCCCCATCCGGCTGATTCTTTACAATGGAAGAAAATTGATAGTTTGTTTCTGGATTTCGCCAATGAGCCAAGAAACCTTAGGCTTGGACTTGCTACGGATGGAATGAATCCGTATGGGACCTTGAGTAGTATTCATAGTTCATGGCCTGTTCTCCTGGTAATGTACAACCTGCCTCCTTGGTTGTGCATGAAGCGCAAATACATAATGTTGTCTATGATGATTTCGGGCCCAAAACAGCCAGGAAATGACCTAGACGTTTATCTAAGTCCTTTGATCGAAGACTTGAGAAAGCTGTGGGTGGAAGGTGTTGATGTGTTAGATGGTATTGCAAGGAGACTTTCAAAATGCGGGCCATGTTATTTTGCACCATCAATGACTTTCTAGCTTACGGGAACTTGTGCGGGTATAGTGTTAAGGGGCATAAGGCATGCCCTATATGTGAAGAAGGCACATGCTTCACTCAACTGAAACATGGAAAGAAGACAGTTTACCTTGGGCATCGAAGATTTCTCACACCTGATCACCCGTATCGTAGATTGGGAAAAGCTTTTAATGGATGCCAGGAGAATGAAATTGCTCCGACGACCTTAACCGAAGATCAAGTTTATCAACAGGTGAAGGACATGGATGTTATCTTTGGAAAGACCCAAAAGAAGGCTACTGAGAAAAACATATGGAAGAAGAGGTCGATCTTCTTTGATCTTCCATACTGGTGCAAACTTGATGTAAGACACTGTATTGCTGTGATGCATGTTGAGAAGAACATGTGTGATAGTGTAATCGGAACGCTTCTAAACATTCAGGGCAAGACAAAGGATGGTATCAATGCTCGTCTAGATCTGCTTGTGATGGGTATACGAGAACAATTAGGTCCACAGTCAAAGGATGGTAAGCGGACATATTTGCCTCCAGCATGTCATACGTTGTCAAAAAATGAGAGAAGAAGTTTCTGTGAGTTTCTACAGGACGTCAAAGTGCCACAGGGTTACTGTTCAAATGTCAAGAGGCTTGCCTCAATAAGCGATCTCAAATTATTGGTTTGAAGTCTCATGATTGCCACGTCTTGATGCAACAATTACTACCAGTGGCTATTCATGGTATTGCTCCTAAAAATGTTAGACATGCCATTACTAGGTTGTGCTTATTCTTCAATGCTATATGTAACAAAGTCATTGATCCCGAGAAGTTGGATGAGTTGGAAAAAGAGGCTGCTATTATCTTGTGTCAGTTGGAGATGTATTTTCCTCCTCTTGCCATTAATTGTTCATCTAATGAGGGAGATTAGATTGTGTGACCCTGTTTATTTAAGGTGGATGTACCTAGTTGAGCGATACATGAAGATTCTGAAAGGGTATGTGAAGAATCCACACCGTCCTAAAGCATCTACTGTTCAAAGGTACGTTGCAGAAGAAGCTATTGAGTTTGGTCAAGACTACCTTTCAGAAGCAGATCCCATAGGGATTCCTAAGCCTCGTCATGAGGGAAGATGTGTCGGTAAGGGTACACGAGGTATAAAGGTTATTGGCATGACTCAGGAAGAAGTGTTTCAAGCCCATTTGCATATATTGAATAACACTGATGAGGTTGAACCTTACTTACATGCTCACAAACAAGAGGTCAAGGAAGATAACCCTCGAAGGAACGAAAAATGGTTATTGAACCATCATAACAAGACTTTCCCAAATTGGTTTAAAGAAAAAATTACAAATGATCATACTACTTCTGCTACATTACAATGGCTAGTACAAGGGCCACATCTTGATGTCATATGTTGGAGTGGATATGATATCAATAATTTTTCCTTCTATACAAAGAACCAAGATGACAAGAGTACCATGCAAAACAGTGGGGTTATGATCGTGGCTGAGTCCATGCACTTCTCTAGTTCAAAAGATACAAACCACGTTCTGGCATCTACATCTTACTTTGGAGTTATTGAAGAGCTTTGGGTGGTCGATTACACTAAATTTAAAGTGCATGTTTTTAAGTGTAAGTGGGCTGACAGTAACAATGGTGTACAATCCGATGAATTAGGATTTACATTGGTGGACCTTAACAAGGTAGCTTATAGGGAAGAGCCTTTCATCATGGCATTTCAAGCAAAACAAGTGTTTTATATCAATGATCCTTCTAACAAAAGATAGTCAGTGGTTCTCCAAGGAAAAAGCATGCATAATGGTAGTGATGAAAATCAAGATTCAGCCCTTGCTATTTTAGAGACTCCTTCTTTCTCATCTCGGAGGCCTACTTTCATTGAGGAAGATGAAATGGACGATGTACATGCCATTTGTGATGATCATCATGAAGGGATATGGGAGAACATTCCTACACGACCATAGGATATGTTTTTTTTATCTTGATATTGTAGTTATGTTTTTTATTTATTTATGGGAGGTCATGCCTACTTTCATATTTTAGTTATGTTTGTTTATTTATCCTTGTTTTACTAATGCATAATTTTTTGTCTAAACAGGCACATAGATGATACATTGGGCATCCCTCCTTCGCATGATGAGCCGGACACTCAGCCGGGCATCCCTAATTCTCATAGCGGGTCGGACACTCAACCCCCATAAAAAAAAGGGTTAGACGTGCCACAACACTTAAAAAGTTGACACTCGCTCGTGCTGGTGATCAGAAGTTGCACATTGATTTTGATGAGCTTGGGCAGCCGATAGGGCCAGAAGCTTCACGATTCAAGACTTTTGTGGCCGTCCAAGGTAAAAGCAGGGATGGCATTCTTTATGAGGATTCGGAAAGTGTGTCGGAGATGATGAAGAACCAAATTTGGGAAAGTATCACGGTATATCACTATTACTACCTATGTTTGTATTTATTATGTTTAGTTATATTCTTATCACTAACTAATTTCTACATAATGTTGTGTAATGTAGCTCACCTACGATGTGTTGAATAATGAGTGAATGAAGAATAGATGGATTTCTTATGCTTGTGGGCGCTGGAGGCAGTTTAAGTCAGACCTCACTACCAAATACATATTTAAGCAGTTGGACAAAACTACTTGTGAGATGTACCCGTTCCTTGATAAGGATACATGGCAGAGGTTTGTTGAGACCCGACAGACCCCCGCCTTTGAGGTTAGTTACAGTTAATTACAATTTTTTATTGTATTAGGCTAATTTATCTATTTTTACTGACTTCAGTTGTTCTTGTGTTTTGTATAACAGGAGAAAAGAAAAAAGGCTCAGGCAGTGCAGCAAAAGAATGTCCATCCTCATAGATTGTCTCGTGGGGGCTATAAAAGACTTAGGGATCAATTGATGAACGAACAACATCAGAAAGGATTAGAAAGGCAATATGATCCTTCGCATGATCCTCCGGTTGTTGTTGATCCTCCAGCTGCACCCCCACGCCATGTCACATGGATTAAAGCCCGACAAAAACCATCTGGGGAGTATACATCCTAGTCGACACACGTTGTTGCTGACAAGATTGTAAGTAAATATTCAACTTTAATTGTAATTGTAACAAGTTTACACACCGTCTACACATTTTGTGAATTATATGTTGTAGGAGTCTTTGGTTGAACAGAGCTCCCAAGGATCATTTGTTCCTAGTAGCTCCCGTCGAGCTATCTTGGCTACCGCCCTTGGGAAGGAAGACCATGCTGGTTGTGTCCTTGGTGTTGGAGGGTTTGTAGGCATGCGGACATACCACGGAGCACGAGCACGTCATGACGTTGACCGCAGTGTCATACGAGAGGAGGTCAGACGGGAGGTCCTTCCGCACATTATTGCGGATGTTAGACACGAGGTTCTTCCGCAAATTATGGCGGACCTTAGACGGGAGGTTTATCCTGAGATGGTGGCGGAGTTTAGACAACATATGTCATCTATGGGTGTTTCCTAACAATCTCTGGGTGTCCAACCTTATGCTAATGTGAGCACAAAGGGGAGCTGTGATGCTACACATGTGTTAGCTGAGGAGCATGAACATGAGGATAATATAGATGGGGAGGACGAGGATCTTCGTCAGCTACATGGGGATGAGGATGATGCACATGCACCAAAGGTATTAATTCATAATGCATGTTTTATATCTTTCAATTCGAATAACTTAATTAACTAATGTTTAATAATGTTTTATTGTTATGTAGGATGTTGAGAAAGCTGGTCCAAAGGCAGAAATTTGTCCGTTATTACAACTGGCTGGAGTGGCGATGAAATATATGACGGATGATTTATTTCTGCCTTTGGAGCACGATGGCAGCGAGGGATTAAATGGGCTTTTCCTAATCACTGGGAAAGATATGGTCGATTTATACATGGATAAATGGCTTTGTGTTAACGTTCTACAATTATGGTGCACGCAAGTACTTTTATTTGTAAATCAGTTTTATAATTAACAAGTATCAATCTTTTATAATTTTATAATTAACATTAATTTATTTCTTTATCTTATAGGGCTATGCATCGCTTAAGTGTCTCAAAGGACACAAGCCACTTGTATGGATACCTAGACCCTAGCAGGACTCTGGGTAAGGTTATGCCTGCGGGAGTGAAAACATATACATTATGCAAACGATTCATAACAGCCAAAAGGAGTGTTATCTAGCCCCATTCCTCGACAAGGGTCATTGGCAGTTAGCAATTCTTTGCCCTCGCCTGAATGAAGTGGCCTTGTTGTGTTCGTTGCACCAGACCCTATCTACAGTTTTTAAGGAAGTAATTGATACGTAAGCAAGCTTCTTTCACTCTTAATTTGTAATATTACATTTGTTTATCTATATGTATTAATATTTGATGTATCAATGTTGTTTGTTTATCACAGAGCTATGCAGGCATGTAATAGCTTGCAAGGTAAAAGTAGGGTCAAGAGTAAAAAACCTCAATGGATTTGCCCACTTGTAAGTAATTAATTTGAGATTCAATTAGAGGTTATTATATATATAATAATAGTAAGTAGTTATATAACTTTATATTAAGTTATTTTTTATCATTTGTAGTCTCATCAACAAAGTGGCGGCTGGGAGTGTGGATATTATGTCATGAGACATATGTTCACTATTGTCTCCGCGAGTATTACTTCTCAATGGGCGGAGGTAATTATTAATAGAATTTTTAAGTACAACAGTTAGTTAAATTATTATGTTTGTTTTATTACTTGATGAGCAAAGTGTTTAATTTAATTTTCTTATGTACGTGAACTAGCAGACTTTCAACAATCCGGCTCCGCTATCTAAGGATGATATTAAGACATCAAGGAAAAATGGGCAAGCTTCTTTGTTGGCTACTATAAAGATCATAATGTATCTTAGATGAATTTAATTAGTTTGACATTCATATAGGTTGTGTAGGAATTATATATATAGCTTAGTTTTGACACTTTGTTGTCATGTTTGTATATATACATTGTTAACATGCATTACTGATTACATATATGTATATATATATATATATATATATATATATATATATATATATATATATATATATATATATATATATATATCAGTTAAAACTTGGTTTGGTTTCTATTATTGCTATTGAATTTGATCTGGCTGGTTGTATCAAATTGAACAAAAAAATTAGGAAGGGAATAAAGGAAAACAGAAGAGATTATGAAAAAAAAAAAAAACACACTTTCGACTACAGTTGTGACAATACCCGTAGTAGAAAGTGACTTTCAACGACGGTTGTTGTCACCAACCGTCGTTGAAAGTAACTTTCTACTACGGGTATGGTCGCAACCGTAGTCGAAAGTCAATTTCTGGAAGTCCTGCTACATCCATGATATGACTTTCTACTACGGTTGTGTCATCCAACCGTAGTAGAAAGTGAACTTTCTGGGTGACTTTCTTGGTCCATAAAGTCACTTTCAACTACGGTGGTAACCATAACCGTAGTAGAAATTTAACTTTCCAATACGACTCACAAACTGTAGTGGTAAGTTCTAACTTTCAACAACGCATCTTGCTACTACACTTTTCCAGCCGCAATAGAAAGTCCAAACCAACCGTAGTAGAAAGTGAGTTCTACACTAGTGAGTTGTCATTTCTTTGTGTAAGTAGGGAAGCATGTTTGCTTTTGACAGAATAACAGTGATAACAGCTTGTTGCAGGTTGAGCAGAGCAGACTGTCCTTTTCTTTTCTTTTTTTCCATAATGCTTTCTGCTTTTCGTGGCTCGATGAGTACAACATTGTATCTTGTTTTATCTTTATAGGGAGATATTCTTCTTTTTATAAACTTTAAAGACTTTTAAAACATGTGACACGTTATCTGCAAAACAAAGTTAGTGGAGCACAATTAGTAATATAAATAGATTGGACGCACAATAAAACTTGCTTCTGACTACTGGACGCAAGGCACTTATGCTTCAAGGATAAAGTCTAAGGACCAGTTGGACGATCCACATGATTTTCTTTGGACGTTACTTTGTTTGAGAAACAATTGTGCCATTGGACGCAAAAAATACTTTGAGCTTGTAGTCCAGTATGAACTTTGTATAACTTTGGACGCTGAAACTTAGTTGTTCATTGAGAGTCCATCTGAAGTCAGAGACATAGAGAAGGTCTTTTGACCTTATGGATTAGTAAAAACTGAACTTAAACTATTTTCATAAACATATAATAATATTGTTAGTCATTAAAACTTTGAGGGGTGATGTGAGAAATCTGTAAGTGTATGGTTCGTCGTCAAGTAATAAAAGATCAAATCCACAGGGATTAGAAGACCAAGTACCACTTCACAAATCAAACAACTATTTAGACTAAGAATTGGGTTTGAAAGATTTCAAGAAAACAAATGAAACAATAAAAGAAATCAAATATTTTTGGATTTTTAAATATGTGAAAAGATTTCCAGGAATTGGGTAACCACAAAGACTGATTACGTTACTAAATTGAATACCCTTTATTAATATCAATATGCCTTGAAGGTGAATTTATCCTAAAATAGTTAATATTCCCTATCAAGATACAAGAACCGTGCCCAATTAAACCAACTCTGACTCTCATGGTAATTGTATTTAAATTGACCCCATTAAGATTTGTGACAATTCATTGAATCCTCGAAGAACCGCTTCTCTTAAGTCCTAAGTTCAACCCCTATAGATCCAATACTTCACTTCTCAGTCAATCCCTAAAGTATCTATGACATGCAAATAAGTGCATACCAAATTCACAAATAATTAAAACGATATGAATCAAATCGAAAGCAAATTGAAATTAACAAAGGGAAACTTCAATTCATAGCATAAAACAAGTCTTGGGCATAGCCCCAATTCCTAGAAACAAAAACTAGTCAGCCATAAGAAAAGAAAGAACAAGAAGAAGAAAGGAAAACATTGAAAACTGATGCTACTTATCGTCTTCAATCTCTAAGCCACGCTGCTTATCTTCTTTAAAACTGTTATTGCCTTTATCTCTTTTTGTTTTGATAGCTCCTAATTCAATTGGGAATACTCACGTGGACCACTCGTTATCTAATTGCAAACCGTGTTGCAATTCTGTTTCACGCCCACTTTCAATTTGATAAAGTCCTCATTCTTTTCAATTTAGAATGCAATCCTGCCTACGGCCTTCAGATATAACTTCATGCTGCTTCTTATTTCCTAGTCAATTTATGTGAACTCAATTGTCCAGCATATATTCAATTGGACTAAAATTGCCAAAGCAATTCAATTATGCTCTTCTGATTGGATTTTTATTGCCAATTACGAAAAATAAAAGGCCCAATTCTTTTCTCTTCTGTAGCTTCAATTCACTTCTAACTTTTCAATTCCTTTAGTCCTTCCTAAAAATCAAAATAAAAATAACATTAAAAAATTAGTAAAAATCTAATTAAAATTGACAAAACAAGGAAATTAACTCTAATCACCAAAATAGGCTAACAAAGTTAAATTCGGGTCAAATTAAGTATCCAACTCAACTTAATTAATGAAATCCACTCTAAAATAATAGATAAAATATGATAAGCCAACGGATTATCAAGGGGTCATAAACCATATCTGTTTTGGTTCTAACAATCTCCTCATTTTTTATGATGATAAACATTATTATAAAGTGTTTTGAAAAATATTTTCTGATGAGCAAAAACCCCCCTAAGTTATGCATCACTTAGAAATATGTTTTAAACAAAACAAATTAAGCATAGATGATATAACTTAGAACAAAATATGATTAAAGCATTAATGCAAGTAATCCAACAAACATAAAAGATACATCTATGTATAGAAAAGTGTTTATATTGATAACATTTTTAATTACATAGTTCCATATTCTCTCCCTGTTTGTCATCAGATAAAAAGGAAATGGGAGGGAAAACATCATAGTCAGCAATAAAAAAAATAAAAGACACGAAAAGACTCAAGAGGCTGGAGGGGGTGGAGGAGGAATGTGAGGAAAGTGTAACACCCCCTCGATGCTACGTCTCAAACTCGATGCGGAAAACATAAACAAATAAAAGCGCTGGTTGCTTTCGAAAAATACTTTAAGTATACAACTATGTTCGAAAATGTGGGTCTAAAAATTTTCTTCACGATATAATAATTAAAGTACAGGAAGGATGGAATAAACCACATAACATACACCAATACTAAACATCCGTAACGAAAATAAACATAGGGGTATTAAGGCCGAAGCATACAAGTTTTCTGGAAATAGATTTTAGACTAATAGTAGAGATCCTGGTCTACTATCACAAGGTACAGACTTTAAAAATACTAGATCGACATAAATACAACAGATAAGATACAATTGCTTCAAAAAGGCAAGACTCTATTGCTGGTCAGGCTAAAAGTAGCCGTTGGGGAGAATGCCAAAGTCAGCTCCGATTTTTAGAGGATTTCGAAGGGATCCTCTTTCTCTTCATCTTCATAGGACTCTGTCATCAGAGTCCCCAAGTGACCGAGGGGATCTTTGGGCAGAATTTGTACACTATCCAAAAACACAACAAGGAGTCCAACATGTACATGGCAAAGGTGAGATACTCATTTCACAAGTTTATCGCGATAGATGCACAAGCGACAAACAAAACATACATCCACATACAAATACAGTTGCATTATCAGATATCCATATAACATAATATCTCAAACATCATTATGAGTTATAATAATGCATGAGACTCCAATATCATCTTTCTAGCTCGTGTTCTCCGGAGATTCTTAGTTTCCCTTCATCGAGTGATAGGCCGTAACACTCCCATAACACAATTGTTCTCATGAGTCGGCCTCTCAAATTTAGGTCCGAACTCCAATTGTTCAAGGGTATCACGTCTCAACCATATCATGAAATAGTCCAGTCTCTGATCGAGTTCATCCGTGTTTGGCAGTCGATTTCCACGGCACGGGGTCGCGATGCCTTGGCCTTTTGTGGAGTTCGAACACAAGATGCCCCTATAGACCTAGTGGTCTTAACTGACTCATATTCTCAACCACATTGGATTGTTGCGCGATTTCATGGTACGTCTGCTGATTCATGTATGTATACATAAAGTTTTCTATTTTCTTTTTCGTTCATTCTTTCTTGTGAAGGCACATAGCTCATGATTCATTTTAAAGGACATATAGCCCGTTCATTCAAAACACAGGACACACAGTCCGAGTGCTCAATGCACGAAGTACTGGGCCGACATCGCGGACACTAGACTCGCATATAGGACACTAAGTCCGGTCATTCAAAAACACAGGACACATAGTCCAAGTGCTTAACTCACAAAACACTAGCCCGACGTCTTAGTCACTAGGTTTGTAGACTTCACAAAGTGAAAGGGTAATCACCATTTTTCTTTCGGGTTTTATTTTCGTATATAAAACTTGGAAAACAAAACTCAAAGCCTCATTGGCATGAACTAAAGCATTTTCTCAAAAGAAACTATTTTCAAGAAATCTCTTTTCTTTATAAAGCTATTTTCTGAAGCTAAAACTTCGAATTCATTTTCTAAAGGATTTTGATTTTTGAAGAGTCTTTTCTAAAGGTTTCGCCATTTTAAAACATTTTTCCAAATATTTTCATTTGATTGAACTTTTATAAAAAGAGACTTTTTCTTTTGAAAAGATCTAATATTTTAAAAAAGTTCTTTCCTTGATAAGACAAAAATATTCTCAAGATTTTTCTTTAATTCCAAAATACATTTTAAAAATTTGATTAAGGCTTTTAAGCGTTGTAATCTTCATTATCAAGCTATAGCCGATGCTATGCTCTCAACCAATCCAGTCAAAAATCACAATCCAAGATATACATATATAGGCATCAAATCTTAAACCAACATCATACATATATCTCATCCAATCACATATCAAATAAATCAAGCATATACTCGACACATAGTATATTCACCAAGTAAAAATCATCTCATTATTCCAAACAAAACAACAAACACAACCAACAAACAAGCCATCAAACTCATTGTAAGTAATCTCCCTTTACCTCTTGAAGTCAAGTAAGGTTTTTTTCTTTGTTCTTTCAATACATTCTTCTACTCCACAAATCACCAGACTACAATTACTCAACAAATCCTTCACCAAACAACATAGTACAAGTTAATCTTTGAGAAAAAAACTTGCTAACCCAAAATGGTGTAGGTTCGGCCATCTATAGAAAAATAGGCTAAGGATTTTATTTTGCTTCAATTTCTTGGATTCAATACATAGGTAATAGAAAGATGAAATCCATTGTCACTTTCTAAAAATTGAAACAAAATTCCTCCACCCTCACAAGTTAGGATTTCGGCCTTATAAAGAAAAAATAGGGAAGAAAATTTAGTTTGATTCATGTTCTTGAATGATGAACATAGAGATCTTGATGAGCTCACAGAAATTGGTTTCATGATCATAGGATTTTTCTATGATTTTCTAGAAAGTTTTGAACATAAAACCCTAGAATGAAACATGATGATCATGGCCTTGAATCAAGAAAATGAATGAATAACATAGAGTTTATTGATCAAGGAGAGTAAGGTATACCTCTTGGATGATGGAAAATGGCAAGAATCAAGCAAGTTCTTCACAAATTTGCTTAGGGGTCACTTGAGAAAATGAGAGAAACTTGGAGATGATGATGGAGTTAGGGAGAAATGAATGAAACGACCTATGATGGGGGGGTTTAGGTGTGAGCTTCAAGGGCAAGGAGGGCCAAAATTTGTTCATTTAGGGACAAAAGAGTAAAATCACTTAGG
Organism: Ammopiptanthus mongolicus; assembly: GCA_039655645.1. Taxonomy (NCBI): domain Eukaryota; kingdom Viridiplantae; phylum Streptophyta; class Magnoliopsida; order Fabales; family Fabaceae; genus Ammopiptanthus; species Ammopiptanthus mongolicus. Next base: position 49,051,635 of record CM077347.1, read on the forward strand.
GACCAAATTGGTATTTAACAAAAGGTTAAGGACATAAAGGTCATACAACCTCTAAAGCCATCATGACAATGGTGAGTCACCTGCATGACTCACCTAGATGAGTCATCTTGAAATGACTTGTTATTTATCCGTTAGCCATCTCGACAATCCCGTATTCAGCTCCGTTGTTCGCCCGATTTAATATATTGCCCGAATAATATACATTATTTCACTTTTTAGTGAAAAATTTCAAAATAACCAAAGTCGTTGGAAATTCGATATAAAACCTAACCATTTCATTCACAAGTCAAAATTAGGTTTTTGGTCAATAAAATTTTACTGTCAGTGAAGACACAAACCGGTTTTCGTCTGAATTTTTAACCTAAAATTTAACTGTAACTCTCTACAAGAAGTAGAGTATGGATATGATCTTGGTTTATTCAAAATCATTTTCTAAATCTCGGATAAAATATAAACTTATTTATATAAATTACCGATCTTAGAAAGAAGTGAAAATCGGGGTGTTACAGAAAGACTTGGGGAAGATAGTTCAATAGTTGATTCATCCTTATATTTATCTCTTGAGTTACCCGTATAGAGACTCTTTCTACCAAATAATTAGTAATATCTGGAGCAGGGTGAGCTTCTTCAGCGGCAAGACCTCGTCATCTTCATCATCAAGATTAATTTCCACAGTATGATCAGATAAAGTGGGGTCATGATCAAGGCGATTAGTGCACTGGACGGAGCTTGCTTCTGCTTGTTCTTCAGGGATAGCAGAGTCTTCGCATCTTGCATCTGCTTGTGGTCCAGTGGACTCAGCACAGAAGTCTTCAGCAGACTGAGAGACATGAAGGGATGCTTGACCAAAGGTGTTTCTGAATGCTTTAAGAACTTCTTCATGTTCTCTAGCGACTGGAATCTCCAAAGAGGTAGCTTCCTCATTTGAGTGCCAGGGTAATAGGAGCACAAGAGGAGGAGAAAAGGATGATTCCAAGAACTGTGGAGGAGAGGAAGAGGGTAGATTTTCACTGAATCCTCTATGTTCATTTGAGGATTATGCGATGGGTGAGAAGGGTGGTGGAGGTGTAGGATTAGAGGATTGAGTCTGGGTTGGGGTAGGTGGTATGGATGGTGAGATGGGTTGAGTGTTTGGTTGTTGAGAGGGAGTGGTGGCGGAGGAGGTGGTCTGAGAAAGATTTATGACTCTTGGTCTGGGTGGCTTTTTAGTCATCCTTCTGGGTGGTGGAGTTATAGACAGAGAGGGGCTTGGGTTGTTGTTTTGAGTAGTGGATGGAGTTTCAGGTGAGATGGAAGGTATAGAAGTGGTAGAAGGGTCGGGTAAGTGTGAAGGAGATGGTGTTACCTTAATTTTCTTAGACAGAAGTAAGGCAATTGGAACATCATCCTCATTGTCTACCTCATCTTCTTCTTCCATAAGAAGCTTTCGATTTCGATGCCTTGGTTTGGACGATTCGGCTGCCTGAGCTGTAGGTTGCTTTTGAGCCTGTGTGGACGCACTGGCTTGAGCTTGTTATGTGGCAGTTGAACCAAAGTTTGTTTTGAGCAAAGGTCCGTCAACCTCTTCAACATACAGTCTGACAACACCATTGAGCTTGATGAAGGTTTCTCCATTAATGGTGTATGCAATATCTTCGATCATCGTTGCAAACTCCAAAATTGGCTTTACCTCATATTCTTCAAACACATTGTGAGTCTCAGCTTGAGATTGTTCAAATAAACCTTCCAGGGATGACGATCCAGAAAAGACTTGAGATTGATTGTCAACAATGGAACTCTGAACTTTTCTTCCTTGTCTTCTTTGAAGAGCTTCCTAGCGTTGAGTCTGAGCAAGTTCGGATTGAGCTCGTTCAAAGGCGAGAACAAATGGAAGTTGCATCCTTGAGAGATTTGCCCTTCCAAACTGTGGGCAACTGATCTTTTGGTAAACATGCCTTATGCATGGATAGACCTTACTCAGCATCTGGTAAATCCCTTGATTCTCAAAGACTCGAGAAAGAAGAATTGCATAAGTGATTGTCTTGATAGAGACAACATCTATGCAATTTTCTTTGAAATGATCAAAGAGAAGAGATGGTAGGTTTACCTTCATGCAATAGAGGAGATGAGAGAGAAGAAAGGCATGTAAATCAGAGATTGAGTCCTTAGACCCAACTTTATACAAAATAGCCTTGTTTAGGATCTGATTTAGAATCCTGGCTTCATCCTTCATGATAGCAGCTTTGAAGAGAGCATTAGGATGAGCATTGGGATGCCTGAGAAAATTGAAGACGTTGTCTTTTCCCCCAACCTTGTTGTGCCAAGATTTTGAAAAGGTGGCTCCAAATGACATACAACCAATTGCAAACACAATGCTTATTCTGGAGAGGATGACCTTCTGAGTTCCCAAAACATATCTAAAGATTTGATCTTCCTTCTCCATGTGAGTTGTCCTCCAGAATTCAATAAGGAGCCTGCGATAAACTTCTATATAGTTTGTGAAGAAGTGATCCCACCCAGCACCAACAATGGAGTTTCTGACATCTGCTCCCAGTCTGGCCAACAGATCCAAGTCGATCTGATGTTCAATGTTGATCTGACAGTTGTCTGGAACTTCACGAGTTGGATGACCCAAAAGTGATATGCCTTCTTAAGGGACGCTGCTGCTACCTTCACCGGCTGAATGGAGATTTCTACCCATTTCTCATAAGAGACAGCTTCGAAGAAGATGAACAGTTGAAAGAGAGAGAGAGAAGGATATCAGAGAGGGAGATGTTTGATGTGATTTTAACTCATAGGTTATGCTTATAATGAGAGTGAGAGGGGGTTAACCAACCGTCAGAAGTAACCGTGGTTAAAGAATCATGATGACTTGCAGTTATCGAGGGTGGCTATTTAAGAGGGATGTAACAGATGCACGACGTTAGAATGACTAAAGGTTGCTGACTCAGCATTGGAACGTGTGGGTGCCAGAGTAATGATTTCAAAACTTTTAAAAAAAATTTTTGAAAGAAATAAATCTTCATTGTATTCAAGATATTCATTATTTATTATAGTAAATGTTGCAAGCATGTATTGGATGAAGAGCAAAGCAGATAATTGGATGCAAGCGTTTTTGGATGCAAGGTTATTCAACATAGTGCATGTTGAGTTGTTTTCTTATGAAAGAAAACCTGTCCTCTGCAAGAGGTTTTGTAAAGATATCTGCCCATTGATGGTCAGTATCAACAAATTTTATATCAAACACACCTTTTTGAATGTAATCTCTAATAAAGTGATGTTTGATTTCTATATGTTTAGCCCTTGAATGCAATATGGGATTTTTTGATAAATTAATTACAACATTATTATCATAATAGATTGGGATCTTACTTTCATAGATGTTATAATCATCAAGCCGATGTTTAATCCACAAGAGTTGTGACCAGACTTGCGGCAGAGATATATTCAGCTTCAGCAGCTGATAGGGCTATGGTGCTTTGTCTCTTGCTTGACCATGATATTAGATTTGTTCCAAGATAATGACAGCCACCACTTGTGATTTTTTGTTCAATTTTGTCTCTAGTATAGTCAGCATCACAGTATCACATTAATCTATACTCATTTGTTTTCTCATAGAATAAACCCAGATATAAGAAAGATCCAATCATACCTCTATATACCTTTTGATCTACCTTTTAATTTTTGTTGTCTTTGATTAGAATGGACGTTGGATGCATCGGTGTGCTTATTGGCTTGCTATTGTCCATTTGAAATTTCTTCAAAAGGTCTTTAGTATATTTGGTCTGATGAATATACACACCCTTTGAGGTTTGCCTCACTTGTAGACCCAAAAAGAACTTGAGTTTTTCCATCATGGTCATTTCAAATTCTTTTGTCATGAGCTCAGAAAATTTCTTACATAAAGATTCATTAGTAGACCCAAAAATAATATCATCAACAAAAATTTGGACTATTATGAAATTGTTTTTATTTGATTTCTTAAACAAGGTAGTATCTACCTTTCCTATACAGAAACTATTTTCCATAAGGAATGAGCAGAGTTTCTCATACCAAGCTCTGGGAGCTTGGTTGAGTCCATATAAAGCTTTCTGAAGCTTGTATACATACTCAGGATGGGAATGATCTTCAAACCCTGGGGGTTGTATTACATAAACTTCTTAATTGATTATTCCATTTAGAAAATCACTCTTAACATCCATTTGATATAAAATTATGTTATGGTGAGCAGCAAAAGATAGTAAAATACGTATTGCTTCTAATATAGCAACAAGAGCAAAGGTTTCAGTATAATCAATACCTTCTTCTTGAGAATAACCTTGTGCTACTAACATTGCTTTGTTTCTTACAACTTTTCCAATTTCGTCCATTTTGTTTCTGAAAACCCATTTCGTTCCAATTATGGATTTTTCTTTAGGTTCCTGAACTAAGGTCCAAGCTTTGTTTCTCTCAAACTGGTTAAGCTCTTGTTGCATGGCCAAAATCCATCCATCGTCCAAGAGAGCTACGTCCACTATTTTTGGTTCTAACTCAGATGAATGCTGAGTCAGCCTGATTTCTGAAAGTTGACATTGTTCTTACTTTGTCACTTGGTTGACCATGGATTTGGTTTTCAGGATGATAGGTTTTGAATCGCCAAGCGTTCTGACTGTCATTTGATGATTGAGGTGTGGACTCATCAGCTTTGATTTCCTCGATGACTTCCTTGCCTTTGTTGGTTGGATGGAGATTATTCAGGTCAAGATATGCAAAAGATTCGTCCAGCTCTGATAATACTTTATCAGGCTTCTTGTCATCAAATTTAACATCGATTGATTCTTCAACAATTAATGATCTACAGTTATAAATCCTGAAAGCTTTTGAAGTTTCTGAGCAACCTAAGAAAAAACCATTATCAACTTTGGCATCAAATTTTCCTAAATTATCCTTCGTATTTAATATAAAACAACCACATCCAAAAGGATGGAAATAAGATATGTTGGGTTTTCATCCTTTGCACAATTCATATGGAGTCTTTTTCACTATTAGTCTTATGTATACTCTATTTTGAATATAGCATGTCATGTTAACGGCCTCAGCCCAAAAGTTTTTGAAGACAGAGTTATTACTGAGTAATGTTCTTGCCATCTCTTGAAGAGACCTATTCTTTCTCTCAACGACCCCATTTTGTTCAGGTGTTCTAGGGGCATTGAAATTGTGAAGAATATCATTTTCTTCATAGAATAGTTTGAAGTTTTCATTCTCAAACTCCCCTCCATGATCACTTCGAATTAAGTTTATACATATACCTTTCTCATTCTGAATTCTTTTACAAAATATTGAGAATACTTGGAAAGACTCATCTTTGTGAGCTAGGAACATCACCCATGTCCATCTAGAATAGTCATCAATAATGACAAGCCCATATTTCTTTCCACTTAGAGAGGCAGTCCTTGTTGGACCAAACAAATCTAAATGTAGCAATTCTAAAGGTCTGGATGTAGAAACAATATTCTTTGAATTGAAAGAATTTTTAACTTGTTTCCCCTTTTGACTGGCATCATAGAGAACATCTGATTTATAGGCAAGCTTTGGTAGAACTCTTACGAGGTTATGCTTTTGTAGCTTTGAGATTAACCTCAAGCTTGCATGACCAAGTCTCTTGTGCCAAATCCACTGTTCATCATTTATAGACATTAGACATGATACATTTTGATTAGAGAGATCCTCCAAGTCAATTTATATACATTGTTTTGCCTCTGACCAATGAATAGAGTGGACTCATCTGCATACTTGACTATAAACTTATCTTTATTAAAAGAAACCACAAATCCTTTATCATACAATTGGCTTAAGCTATGCAGATTGTGTTTTAACCCTTCAACTAACAATATATTATCTACAGAAGGAGAGTTGTTTTTACCAATCATACCAACACCCACAATCCTTCCTTTTTAGTTGCCTCCGAAGACAACTGAGCCTTCAGTTTTTGGCTTTAGGTTTAGGAACATAGACTTTTCTCCCGCCATGTGACGTGAGCATCCATTGTCAAGTACCATGATTGGTGTCTTTTTCCTGCTGTCAAGCAAATCTGCAACTGGGATTATCATGCTTTTAGGTACCCAGATAGACTTGGGTCCTTTTTGGTAAGTGGCAGGCAATTTAATAGTTCTAGCATTTTTCTTGTGTACACATTTGGATGTAGAGTGTCCATTTTTGCCACAAACAGAACGATATATAACTCTATTTGTCTCAATTTTCTTATAAGAGGTTTTCAGATTCTCGTTCCCATAGCCTATACCAGATTTATCGTGAGGAGATCTATATCTAAGAATTAAATTGAGTTTATTTGATCCATCAATAAATTTTGATAGACTGTCAGTTAGATATGCAAATTGATGCTCAAGTTTCTCAACTTCACAGGATGCATTGGACTCAGAACTTGAGATTTCAGTGAGACTGATTATCTCTTCCCCTAGTTTGCTGTTCTCAGTTTTGACTTTGTCAAAGTCTGAGTTTAGCGAACTTTCTTTTAAGAGCCTTATATTCTGAATAAACAATGCATGATTCCTTTAATAATTCATCATATGCTTCTTTAGAATAGTTGGATATATATACCTCATCTTCTTCTGCTTCTACCTCAGAAGAGATACTTGCCATGAGACAAAGGTCTGTTACTGGTGGGGATGCAGGTGGAGATCTTTCAAGGATATCCATTAAGTTCATCATTCCCCAAGCGGTTGTTTCTTGAGGTAGGACTTCTCTTCTTGCTCCATGTATGCTACGAAACAGAAAAGCTCTTGCCTCGTAGTCTAGAGCAACTCTTCTTCTTTCTTCTGTAGTGTAATCCTCCAAAGGTTTCATAGTGTACTCTCCAATGGTGATTGTGATGGGGCAGAAGGTTTCATCAATGAGAGTCTTCCAATGCTCCTCTGATCCTTGTGTTATGACAAAGGACTTGAAGCTTTCTCTCCATACTTCATATTCTGAAGATTGATAGATTGGCGATCCTCCTGAACGAGTACTTCACCTTCTCATGTAGAGGGCATCAAGCATGTCAAGCATTCTTTTTGAAATATCACGATACATTACAACATTGACGATTCTATCGTCCAAAGCACAAGTAAGAGTGTAGGCAGCCTTTGCATTGATTCTTTCTCTTCTTTCTTCTTCTTTTGAACACTCAGCCCTTGGTTTTACCATACGTTAACCATTGATAACAACAGTAGGATAAAACTTAGCATTAGTGTATGCTCCTCTAGGGCAGAAGGTTTCATCAGTGAGAGTCTTCCAATGCTCCTTTGATCCTTGTGTTATGACAAAGGGCTTGAAACTTTCTCTGCATACTTCATATTCTGAAGATTGATAGATTGGCAGTCCTCCTGAACGAGTAGTTCGCCTTCTCATGTAGAGGGCATCAAACTTGTCAAGCATTCTTTTTGCAATATCACAATACATTACAACATTGACGATTCTATCTTCCAAAGCACAAGTAATAGTGTAGACAACCTTTGCATTGATTCTTTCTCTTCTTTCTTCTTCTTCTGAACATTCAGCCCTTGGTTTTACCATATGTTCACCATTGATAACAATAGTAGGACAAAAGTTATCATCAGTGTATGCTCTCTATAGATCATCAGCGTTCTGGGCTGCGTTGAATCTCATGAATAGTTCTCTCCACATAGCATAGTCACCTATTCCATAGAAAATAGCTGTTCTATTTATAGAGAGACCACTAAATTCCCAAGGACACAAGTTTGCCTCTTCTTCATTTTCTTCTTCTTCAGAAGAGTCAAGATCTTCCCATGTTGCCATGAGATTCTTGCTCTTCTTTTTGAAGAACTTTTTCTTATCTATCAACCGAGGACACTCGGCCTTGAAGTGGCCAGGTTTCTTACACTCATAGCAAATCATTGAATTTTTGTCCTTTGTTTCACCATGATCATTGAAGTTTTTCTTTGTAAAAGTTCTTTTTCTCATGTTTTCCTTTTTTAGAATACGCTCAAGTTTCTTTGATATGAGAGATAGTTCATCATCAGATTCTTCTTCTTCTTCTTGATCCTTTTCATCGCTGAACTCATTAGCTTTGAGAGTCTTTGAGCTGCTGGCTTTCTGATCTTTTAAGGCAATGGTCTTGCCTTTCTTGGTGGGGTTGTCCTGATTGAGCTCTTGCTCATGAACTTGAAAAGTTCCCACAAGATCATCCGAAGTCGAGGTTGATAGATCCTTGGCTTGAGTGATTGCAGTGATGAGTGGTCTCCATTCCATGGGCAAACTCCTGAGGATCTTTGTGACATTATCATTGGCCGTGTAAACGTTCCCAAGAGACTTAAGATTGTTTATAATGGTTTGGAAATGACCCATCAAATCAAGGATGGTTTCTCCATTTTCCATTGTAAACATCTCGTATTGACTCATAAGTATGATGATTTCTGAGTCTTTAACTTTAGATGTTCCTTCATGAACATTGAATAGAGTATCCCAGATTTGTTTTGCTGAGTCACATGCATGAATCTTTGGGAACTCATCTGGACTCAAGGCACACATCAGAGTGTATCTTGCTTTATAGTTCTTCTCCATCTTACTTCGTTCATCATCAGTTCATTGAGCTTGGTCTTTCTCAGTGACATCAGGATTGTTGATGATGTGAGGACCATTTGTGATTAATGGCTAGAGAGCAGAGTTGGTGCTCAAGACGAATCCTTTAAATCTTTCTTTCCATTAGAGGTAGTGAGTACCATTAAAAAATCGTGGTCTAGTCAAAGAGGTACCTTCAAGTACTGGTTGACTCCCGTTGGGCATTACTTGTCCTACCATCAAGCTTTGAGTGGATATTTCTTCAAGCATGGGTAAATGCTCAACCTAGAGGCTAAGCTCTGTTACCAACTGAAAGTGAAATAGGGAAACACAAGAAGGGGGTTGAATTGTGTTTCAAGCATGATGTTAAACAATCAAAAAACAAGTTTTTGAAAGACGTTAAGAAACTTTGTTTTCAACCCCCAAGTTAGTAAATAAATAAACTTGAAAAGATTAGGGATAGAGAGATTCACGCAAGGATGAATCCTAGTTCACTCTTACAAATCGAAGAGTTACGTGTCACCCTTAACCTCGACATATGTTAATTATATAAACATTAATTTGCGAAAAGATTCTTTGCGGAAAAAAGATACGAGTTCTACCATTAATAAACATTTTCGTAATAGTTAAGATTATCACCATTCATAAACTCAAACCTTAAATCCAATTAAATTAAACATATTGTCATAAAACGTTTACAAGTTTCGCATAAATAATAAATAGTTTAAACAAGATAATCCCCTAGCTCGATATCACATGGATCAAAGCTAAACAAACCCATAAAGAAATGAATAACATCAAAAGAATTCAACTACTAATACTCTAGGCATCCACAACTCCATGTAAGCTCCGACGTGTTACTCTTCAGTCACTTGAGAGTTATCTGAACAAATCATACATTGCACAAGAAAAGACACAAATACAAAGGGGTGAGAAGACAGACTCATATACATATGTTATGGAAGTAAAATGGAAATTAAGGCGAGTGCATACACACATATATACATATATATATACATACACATATAAGTACTGCACACCCATAAACATAACATAATCATTCTCGTAAATCAAGTCAAATAATCTCACAACAGTTTAACATATCATCTCATTATATTTTGTATACATGTCGCATTACAATCACAAGCAACAATGTCCCCTCGGACTCATACAACACACATAATTGAGTACCCACAAACAGGCTCTTTAGGGCCTGGGTCCCATAAACAGGCTCTTAGAGGCTGGATCCCATAAATAGGCCATTGCATGGCTGGATCCATAAATTGGCCCTTCCGAGATGAGTCCCATAAACAGGCCTTGCAGAGCTGGGTCTCACACAAACATTCACAAATGAGTACCCATAAACAGGCTCCTTAGAGCTGGGTCTCACACATAACATCCACAAATGAGTACCCATCACAGGCTCCTTAGAACTGGGTCTCACACATAAACAATACATCACATTTCAATAATGTCACAATCATAGTTCACATACACTCATCCTTAATTATAACACAATATTTACATATTATAATCTCAAACTAATAGTCATATAATTCATGATTATAACTCGTCACAACATTATCATAATAACGTTTACAAACACTATAGCACTTATAGTAACACATACATACTTATAACATTATAGGAACAAATACACGCTTTATGATAGTACAATCATACAATAAAGTCAATATGATAATTATAACACACAATCATTCAAATCATTGCTCCAACAATGGTAACAACAAATCACTCAAGGCACAAGGGGATCATGGGAATCCCTAATCACCTCAATCTCATTCCTACATTCCCATATGATATAATCATCTTCTCCCCCCACCTGGTATGACGATCACAATGATCAAAGTAAGAGAAAAGGTCCAGAAAAGGTTGCGTCACACGAATGCTCAATCTCACGATGCTTGATTTCACGATCGCGGCCCTAAAAGGTTCAAGAGCAGCAACGAGGAAGAGGGCTTGTGATGGGAGCGACGCTCTTCAAGCTAAGGCGACAAAGAACGATGAACAAAGATGAAATCTCCTTCAAGAATCCATGGAAAGGGTTTAGGAATCCTTGTTTAGAGAGAGAGGCAGTTTCTAAGAGTATTTCGAGTTAGAAAATAGGTTTAGGTCAAGTCTTATGGTATAAATACGAGTTAGGGCCATTATGGGCTGATTAGAAGCCCAAAAACACGTTTCTGCTACGTGATATTCGGGAGGCGAGTCACCATTCGCGAGGCGAACTAGAGAGCTACAAGAATCTGTCTGCCAGATTCGCGAGGCGACGTTGCCTTCGTGAGGAGAAACTATAGAAGCCGAATTAGTCTCTAAGACATAAATAAGGTTGTAGACAATTCTCTAAGGTTTCCAACGCATCCAAGATCGCCTCAATCGGATGTTTAGAACTCAAGATATGGACAAAACCGTCAAAAAGGTTTCTTGGACTCGAATGCATTGACCATTCCTTAAGGCTGAACTACCCCAACTATGAACTTCGACATCAAGAACAAACATAAACAACATATATACAACATATATAAACAAGGATTAACACATTTAAGCATAAGGGTAAAAAACAGGGTGTTACAAGCTACGTCCAGTCCCTTCAACCAGAAGGTTTTTCACTAAAACACTTAGCACCAACCACAAGTTGTTTCCTAGTCACTTATGACCTTACAACTCCAAGTATTCTACACCTCTCCAAGCTCCAAGTATTAGCCTTTTCAAGCTCAACCAATCCTAAGATTTGAAGAGGGTTTTGAGCTTTTTACAAACTCACTATTTGTGAGGATATTATAAGGTTCAGCTCTTTGAATCTGTTTGAAGTTTTACAAAGAAAGAATGTGAAAGCTAACAGATCTTTGACTAGAGAGAAGTGATAGCTTTTTGAATGAAATTTGAATCACGTGTAAGTTCTCTCTTGTGTGTTGTCTTTCTATTTCTTCAAATGATGGTCTTTAAATAGTCTTGACTATCTTCCGGATTTCAAACGGTAGAAAACATGTCCGTTTAGACCCAATGAAATATCCGTTAGACAGATGTCCATTTGCAAGCTATCTTTTGTTCATAGTTGTCCTTTATTTGTGTAAGTAGGGAGGACTGTCCGTTGAGCAGAGCAGACTGTCCTTTTCTTTTTGCTGTCATGCTTTCTGCTTTTCGTGGCTCGACGTGTACAACTTTGTACCTTGTTTTGTCTTTATAGAGAGATATTCTTCTTTTTATAAACTTTAAAGACTTTTAAAACATGTGTAACGTCATCTTCAAAATAAAGTTAGTGGACACATAAGTAATATAAAAAGATTGGACGCACAATAAAACTTGCTTGTGACTATTGGACACAAGGAACTTATCCTTCAAGGATAAACTCCAAGGACCAGTTGGACGATCCACATGATTTTCTTTGGACGATACTTTGTTTGAGAAACAATTATGCCATTGAACGCAGAAAATACGTTGAGCTTATAATCCAGTATGAACTTTTTATAACTTTGGACACTGAAACTTAGTTGTTCATTGAGAGTCCATCTGAAGTTAGAGACATAGTTGGGATGCCTTTCCCTAAAGTAATGCCTTTGCATGCCTTTTTCTATCCTGCCTTTTAATCTCAATAGCACAGTTAAGAATCACATCTCCTTGCCTAAGACAAGTCATTTGCTTTGAAACATTTTTTATCCTTGCAACTTTATGAAAAAAAAGTTGTATTTCTATCTCCATATGTAAACCAGTTTTCCTTCCCTTTTCTTTCCAAAAAGTATCTTGAAAAGCCAAAGCTTGATGCAAATCAGATTGAGCTAAAGTTTCTTGTTTATGCAAAAAAAATCCAAAGCCCCCATTTCAGCAATTCTACTTTGAATAAGATCAACCTCTAGGAAAGCATTTTCAACTTTTTGCTGCATATCTCCAAAAACTTCTTTGTTCCAAATTCTAAATTCCCCTTTAACGTTTTGTAACTTCTTAGGCAAAATAAGCATAGGACTACCCTCTAAAGTCCTATTCCAAACCTCAGTAACCAATATTCTACAGACAACATGATCAATCCACATTTTAAAGAACTTATAAGAAGATGGAAAAGAATCAACACTTTTATTAAGCAGCAATAAAAGAAAGTGATGATCAGATTTACTTCTAACCAAAGTACAACAAGCAATGTTATCCTAAAAATCAAGCCAAGCATCATTACAAACAGCTCTATCCAATCTTAGCTCTACGTGATTAGAATTAACCCTACCATTAGTCCAAGTAAACTCTATTCCCACAATCACAATATGAGTGAGCAGACAACTATTTGTCCATGCTTGGAACTCAGCATAAGAAGCAGCTGAAGGAAGACTACCACCTCTTTCTTCATGAGCATCCAACACAACGTAAAGTCACCAATATAAAACACCAAGGACCATGATTACTCTGCTGAATAGACGCCAAGCTAGCCATAACTGCCTTCTCTGGATATAAGTTGTGCAACCATATATGGCAGATATAACATCCTCATTTTCATCCCTTGATTAAATACATGAATGTATGTTTGACTTGATAATGTGCTTAGAAGGTAGGTTATGAGTTGGGGTTGAATTGGGTAAGAAAGGCATGAAGAGTATGTGATCCAGAGTAGAACGCTCAAGCGTTGTAACGCTCTACTGTGGAGCTGGGTGGACGCTCAAGCGTGGCCACTTTGACCAGTTAACTGGAAGTGATGGAACATAAAGTGACACGTGTCGGTTACGAGTCACGGCTGGTACGTGATGGGCAGTGCCTTGATGATGAGGAAACGTCAACGCTCAAGCTTTGAGAAGGACAACGCTCAAGCGCTGGAACGCTAAAGCATGGAGAATCCCAACGCTAAAGCGTGGACAGTGGAATCTTTTCCTATATATAGTTGTCATTTTTCACCGAGAAGAAGTTTTCACTTCTTCATTTTCTTACAGAGAGCACGAGAGAGAGAATAGAGTTGAGCCTAGAACTTTGATTCAAGTTGGTGATTTGTTCATTGGTCCGATTTCAGTTCCGATCGTGTATTCATGATCAGCTCTTTGTCTACTTCGATTCTACCGGTTTACTTTTTTGATCCGTCAAGGGTAAGGCTAGGTTCCGTATCTACCTACATTGTAGCTATACAATGTTCTTCTATGGTTTAAGCTTCTATTCATGGTTTTGGCTTTGTATTAGAGTTAATGCTATAGTCTACGTGTTGTTTTTGTGATTAGAGCAAGGTTGGAAGTTGCGTTCGTGATCCTTTTGGGAGAAGGAGGCTACGACTGAGAGGGACCTTGGAGAGTTCGTGGAGCTCGTGATCGTTTCTATGTTTGCTATCAGGTGGGAAAAAGAACCACAATATCGTCGGGGATGAAAGAATAAAATAATATATATTGATATGCGTAGGATGACCTAAACCCTACTAGTGGTTGAGTAACCGACAACACCTAACTGACATTGGCGACTACTAGTCGGTGGTACCAATGTAGTTTTGGGTATTGTATGTTTATCGCCGATAGGTTGATTTTATGATATGTCGAGGTTGTATGCTTGTGTGTTAGTATGCTTAAGATGATACCTGTTGATATGCATGTATGCTTAGTAACATGTTTAGGGTTACTTGAGTATATGCCTATGAGTAGATATTGATTAACATGATTATAGTTGCTTATGATATGATATTTATGATTACTATTGTATGATTAGAGATGGGTAGTAATTCCTGATAATTTGGGAGATGAACATGTGGTGAGGATTTCGAGGATGCAGATTTGTTGAAATGCTCAACATAGAGATCATGCTGATATATTTATGTTGAGATGTAAAGTTGATACCCGGTTATGCCGGCGAACGTTGGTCGAAGTTGTGTACAAGTTGCAGTTGTGTCACTAAGTGGTTGATCCCGAGATGAGTCGGTGAGGTTCGTACTGCATCCTTGTTGTTCATCACTGTTGCAACACCCTTTCCCGAGTGTCACATTCCCGCACGATTATAAGGTCGAAAATAATATTAATGCAGAAAATACGGTTTTTATTTTATTTTTGCAATGATGTAATGGGATTAGTAAAGGTAAGTAATAATAAATGAATTTAGGTCCACCATGCATTTCTAGAAGTCATAAAGAATTAAAATACAGAAATAGAAACAATACTGTATACAGACATAGGTTCAATCCTAACTGCTAATAAGCATATAACAAGGACTAGGAGTCACATCTCCCCAAAAGGTACAATTGACACTTGACACGGCCTAGCCAAAACTAAACAGTAAAAGGAGTCCCCCTCCGGACTCAAAGTATATGCTGAACTGAACCATCATCGCCCCCATCTTCTTAAGCAGAAACAACAATACCAGCAGAGAAGATATACAGATATGGATGAGATTCCCATCATCAACACAGCAAAATAGCATAAGTAAAAACGGGATGGCGCACCAAGTAAGAACATACTCAACATGCATACCATAAATCTAAATATATCATGTTAATCAATTAGCAGCATAATATAAGGCATCCTCGAAAATAGAATGGTGATGTACAACGACTAAATTTAATCATCAACAGCCATGCAATGCAATGTACATGACTCAATGCCATATGACACAAGGGTAAACTCTGACCCGTACTCCATGGAGCTAACAAAACATCGAAGAGAGTGAATGGGAGGACATGTTCCGTCTATGCCAGCCATGGGCAAGATGCTACAACATTCATAACGTGCACGTATCTGGCTTTACGGAAACACTCTACACCAAACATGAAAAGTACGGCATCTAGTCGAGGATATCAGTGTATTGCTCGGATTCGCCACGACACAGAAGAGCTATCAACTGGTCACATGTCAGCCTTTCCAACCCTGATAGCTCCAAGACTATTTAAAACGTCACCGTAAGATTCACACCCACATTAAGGTGTAAGCTCAACTCCTAGGCTCAAGGCCTTGCAACTCATGCAATGAAATTCCAATGCTTACACAAAGTAGATGCGATAAGCAATGTCTATCCACCGGATAAACCTCAAGGTTCACTAAGGTTGTCTTCCTTAGGAACTATACACATCTTCTAATTACAAAACTTTTATCCACCGGATAAATCTCGTGACCCCTCCGGGATCAAGTCATCACAAGACAGAAACAATTGAACAACTGACCTGGATCCGAATCACCAGTCCGTTATGAGTTAAAACATTTCATGTTTGTGTTTGTGTCTTATGAATTATGTCTCAAGTCCTAAGCATTATGAAGAAGGATTGAGAATCCTCTAAGATACGTCTTTGTTCCTTTCTAAGATATTAATTCCTTGGATTTCGAATAATGAAATAAGTATTAATTCACTTAAGTCTTATGAAGTCATTGATGAACAAAATCATCAATGGTATAGTGCATAGTCTTGTTCCACCATATACTATACTTAATTATCTCTTTTCTTTTGCTCTAAGTTAATTATTTAACTTAGGTTGTCAGGCGTAAAACCTTATGATTTTGAGTTGAAACTCTCGATTTAAGACTTTTGTAAACCAAAACCTTTCTAATTGAAAACTCATTTGATTTGAAATCACTTTGTACTTGCTTAAAGTAAAGCATCTTAACTAAGTTGAAAAGGGTTTTTCCTTACTAACTTCGTGTAAAACCATGATCTAAGGTAGTGTTAAAGATAATAGAATTTTCATTTAGTTTTCAAACTACGATTCAATTAGTTCAAACTTCAGGACCAGCTCCTCTTTGTACTTTGTGGATTGAAGGTTAACTTAGTTGAAAATAAGGGTGATATCCCATTAAAACTTAAGGTGACTTCCTCTTACTTTTTCTTCCATGAAATCACTTTCATTATTTTATTTTTAAAACACTTAGTTAATTGTATAAACTACGGCTAAAGTAAAAAGACATTTTCACCTTAGGAAAACGCTTGAATGTCAAAACTTAATTTGATCTTTGGATCAAAATCACTTCTTGTTTTGTTTTGAAATATAACTTACTAAAACACTTTCTTACTTTCAAAAACTTTGAATGTTGAAAAACAACTTATGTTCTTCCTTTTCTTTCGGTCATGGCTGAATGCCCTCACAAATGGAATGTGAAGATTTTGCTTCACTAACTTGTCAAGTCATAGCTCAAAATGCTCACAATATTATGATGAACAACAATCATGCATCATTCAAGCATAAAAATCCTTACTTGATCTAGAGATCAAAGTATGGTTTTCAACATATATGAAAATATTTTTCCATCCAAGCATGCATCATCATAAACACATACTAGACATAGAACCATTATTACAATTATGTTTTCAATGAGAACTTCACAAATAAAGTAGTGCACCCAAACAAAAAGGTTTCACCCAAACAATCATAAACAACCATTTTCACCTTCCTCCAATTTTGGTGTGATGAGGTTCACTCCCCATACCTTTTGGTGAAGTAATCCTCCGGATGAAAAGTCGTCCGACCGGCTCGTGAATCTCCCGATTACTCGTCCGAATACTCAACACCAACTACGATCATACAATCCAATCAAACATCATAACTTGACAACACAAATTTTTCTTATTCCATTAGACATAGGGTTCGGCCATATGGCTCAAAATTAGCTAGAGATGTCCCAAATTTCCTATCTCTTGGATGAATGATCCTTAGGTATACCTAACACTAAAACAAGTCTCATTACTTAAAACTTGAATAAAAAACTCAAGCTTTCCCAACATATATGATTCGGCTATATATACCCATATGATTTAGAGAACATTTTGGTTACAAGCTCTTGGATTATGAAAGAGGGCAATGAAACTAACTCATAGAAATTAGTTTGACATTAAAAGGATTTTTCTACAATTTTTCATGAATTTTTGAAGTTTGGATCAAGAAGTTGAAGCTTCATGGAAATCAATGTTTTCAATGGAAGAAAATGAAGATTAAGAGACCAAATAAGAAGTCTATACCTCTTAGAGGATGAAGGTGAGAAAGATGATCAACTTTGCCTCACAAATCACTTGAAGTTTCTTAAGGAAAAAGAAGAGAAAAAGTGAGAAAGTGTGGAGGAAATGTGTGTTATGAAGAAAAGAAGTGAATGGCCTTCATGAAGGTGAAGGAGGCATGTAGGATAAGGTGAAGGGCAAGGGTGTCCAAAAAATTTCACTTAACGGGCAAAATGGTTTTTTCACACAAGGTTAAATAGTAATTATGGAAAACGTTAGGGATATTTTAGTCTTTTCAAGTCCAGATATTTTCAAAGTCATCATGACACTTGGCACGTATCCCAAGGTGATGTGACCTGATGTGACTTCATGTTTATCCGTTAGCGGATCCCGTTAAATCCATATACAGCTTCGTTCATCACTCGATTGAAGATTTTGCCCAAATAAAGCGTAGGAACTGATTTTTTTTCAAATTTAACGAAAATGTTGGAAATACAATTCTAAGACTAACTGTCTCGCTCACGAGTCAAAATTAGGTCTTTTGAGTAGTGAAATACTACTGTCAGTAAAAAAAACACAGACTGGGCTCCGTTTGAGTTTTCGATCTAAAATTTAACTGTAACTCCCTACGATAGCATAGAGCGTGACTATGGTCTCAAATTATTTTAATTCATTCTTTAGAGCCTCCAATGAAATACAAACACATAAATATTGTTTATTAATATTATAAAGCTTGAAAAATCGGGGTGTTACTTTACTACCCCTCTTAAAAGAATTTCATCCTCGAAATTTAACGTACCTCTTAAAATTGACTCGGATACTATCGTTGCATGTCTTCTTCTCTTTCCCAGGTAGCATCACCTGAAGTCTCGTTCCAGATAACTTTGACCAAAGATATCTCCTTCCTTCGTAGTTGCTTTACTCTTCTGTCCTCGATCTTCATAAGCAGTGTTTCATAGGTCAAGTTATCCTTTAGCTCTACTGAATCAGACTTTATGACATGACTGGGATCCGGAATATATTTTTGCAATTGCGAAACATGAAAAACATTATGAGGTTGGATATAAAAAGCGGTAAAGCTATTTGGTAAGCTGCTGGACCTATCTGACGAAGAATTTGATAAGGTCCGTTGAATTTTAGAGTGAGTTTTCTGGACTTAAGGACCCTGCCCACCCCAGTCGTTGGAGTGACTCTCAAAAAGACATGATCACCTTCTTCGAACTCAAAGGGCCTACGTCTTTTGTCCGCATAACTTTTCTATCGGCTCTGAGTTGTCCTCATCTTTTCTTGAATCAGTTTCACCGTTTTAGTTGTTTATCGAACTAGTTCAGGTCCTAATGAAGCACTTTCTCCATCTTGATACCAACATAAAGGTGTTCTGCATCGTTGTCCGTATAAAGCTTCATAGGGCACCATCCCTATGCTCGAAAGATAACAGTTGCTGTAGGTGAACTCTATCAACGGTAGGAAACTCTCCCAACTCTTGGCATGTTCCAACACACACGCCCTCAACAGGTCCTCTAAAGATTGAATCGTTCTTTCTGATTGTCCATCTGTTTGAGGATGATAAGCCGAACTCAGCCGTAACTTCGTTCCTAAGGCTTCATCTAAACTCTGCCAAAACCGCGAAGTAAAACATGGGTCTTTATCTGATATGATGCTTGAAGGTACCCCATGCAGTCTCACAATCTCACCGATGTAAATCTGAGTCAGCTTCTCCATGGAATACTTGATATCGATAGGTAGAAAAGGAGCTGATTTCATAAGCCTATCAACTACTACCCAACTGGAATCACACCCCTTAGGTGTCCTTGGCAAACACGTCACAAAATCCATCGCTATGCCGTCCCATTTCCACTCTGGGATATCCAACGGAAGTAACATTCCAGCTGGCCTTTGATGTTCAACCTTTGCTTTTTGACACACCAAGCAAGACGCCACATAATCAGCCACATCTCTTTTCATGCCTTGCCACCAAAACAATCGCTTTAGGTCCTAGTACATCTTGGTTGATCATGGATGCATACTCAACTTGCTTCTATGAGCTTCATCCAGAATTAACCTCCTTATCTCTGGGTTGTTTAGTACACAAACTCGTTCTCCTCGTCTTAGGGTTCCATCTGCTCCTTCTTTGTATTCAGACATCATCCCTTTCTTCAGATTTCCTCGCTCTTTCTCTAGATACGGGTCGTACACTTGTTTGTCCCGAATCTGAAACATCAGATCACATGACATTGTAACCATGCCCAAACAAAGTCTTCCTAGCATACTGACCACGGACAGATGAATATCTCTGAACTGTTCCAACAGTTCGTGTTCCTTAACCATCATGGTAGACACATGTAACACTTTCATACTCAGAGAATCCGCTACCATATTAGCTTTCCCCGGATGATACTGCAACTGAAATTCATAGTCCTTCAGAAATTCTAGCCACCGTCTCTGCCTCAGGTTGAGCTCTTTCTGATCGACCAGGTACTTCAAACTCTTATGATCGCTGAAGACGTTGAACGTCGAACCATTCAAGTAGTGCCTCCAAATCTTCAATGCAAAGACCACCGCTGCTAACTCTAGATCATGGGTAAGGTAATTCTTCTCGTGCACTTTCAACTATCTCGAGGCATATGCTACCACTTTCTGATTCTACATCAGAACACAGCCTAACCCCTGGTATGAAGCGTCACAGTACAATTCAAAAGGTTCACTTGGATCTGGTAACACCAACACTGGCGAAGTAGTCAGCCTTTTCTTCAGCTCTTAAAAACTCTACTCACAGGCTTCAGTCCATTTAAAAGCTTTATCCTTCCTTGTCAACTGGGTAAGGGGTCCTACAATCTTAAAAAATCCCTCGATGAACCTCCGATAATACCCAGCCAAGCCCACAAAGTGTGTACCTCAGTCACTGTGGTTGGTTTCTCCCACTCAAGAACTGCTTCAACTTTTGAGGGATCTACAACAATTCCTTCCTTTGAAATCACGTGACCCAAAAACTGCCCTTCGTCGTGCCTAAACACACACTCAGACAGCTTCGCGTATAACTGTTTATCCTTTAGAACTCGAAGAACCACACTAAGATGCTCAGCGTGTTCTTCCTGGTCTCGCGAATAGATGAGCATATCGTCTATGAAAACAACGACAAACTTATCTAGGTAGGGACGAAAAATCCTATTCATATAATCCATGAATATGGCTGGAGCATTCGTCACCCCAAACGACATTACAAGGTATTCGTAGTGCCCATAGCGTGTTCGAAACGCTGTCTTAGGTACATCCTCTGCTTTCACACGAATCTGGTGATAACCTGGTCGCAGATCAATCTTGGAGAAAACTGCCGCTCCCCTCAACTGATCCATGAAGTCATCTATCCTCGGAAAACGATACTTGTTCTTAATGTTAACCTTGTTCAACTGGCGATAATCCACACATAAGCGAGAAGTTCCATCTTTCTGCTTCACTAACAGCATAGGTGCTCCCCACGGCGATACACTGGGTCTAACGAACTGCTTCCCCAATAAGTCCTCCAATTGTTCCTTCAAGGTTTCCAACTCTGCAGGTGCCACATGATACGGTGCAATAGACACTGGTCCTATTCTTGACACAAGATCAATCGAAAACTCGATGTTTCGAACTGGAGGTAAACCTAGTACATCTTCAGGAAAGACTTCCGGAAACTCATTCACGACAGGCACATGCTCTAAGACTTGCTCGCTCTTGACTTCCAAAGAAGATAGCAACATGTATCCCTGAGCTCCTTCTCTCAGAACTAGGAAAGATTAAGGTTTTATTTGCACAGTCTGACATGATATGGTTAGAAGATAACCAATCCATCCCTAAGATTACATCGATTTGTGAAAGAGACAAATAGATTAAATCAATAAAAAATGTTCTATCTTTTACAGAAGTAGAACAATTTTAACAAACTTTAGAAGTTATAACAGGCTTTGCAGTAGGTGTAGAAATTACTAAATCAAAAGGTAAAGAAGACACAGACAATCCCAAAAGGTTAACACAGTCCTAAGCAATAAAGGAATGCGTTGCACCTGAATCAAACAGTACAGTTAAGGTTTTACCTCCCGTGATGCACTGACCTTGGATTAAGTCTTGATTCTGAGAAGCCTCAGCGCCACTCACAGTATAGACTCTGCCCTTTGCCTTAGGCCTTGCTGCCTGCACATTGCTGACAGAATGTTCAGCTTTTGGTTGCACACAGTCGCGTGAAATATGCCCCAGCTTCCCACACCTGAAGCATATAATTCCCTTGATTGGGCATTTTCTTGTGGCATGATTCTTCCCACACTTCATACACTTGATTGGGGCATTTCCAGAATGACTGAAACCCCTACAGCTTCCCTCTACAGAACGTTGTTGTTGATCTTGCTGCTTTGAATATGGTTTCCATCGAGATCTGTTGTCACGACCACCGTTCCCTCCGTGGAATCTAGTCGGTCCAGAACTCTGTGCTCACTTATCCTTGCTAGGCTCCAAGCTCTCGATTAGGCGACACTTTTCCATCCGCCTGGGACACACAGAAATCTCCAGAGGAACCACAGCCCTTTTCAAATCGAGCCTCAGAACCCTTTTGAACTTCCTGCATTTCCACTCCTCTCTTGGGTTGTCTAGGAAATAGTTTGAGAACTTCGCCAAACTTTCAAACTTGGCCCCGTACTCAGCTACAGACATTCCCCCTTGTCTCAGCTGGAGGAACTCCATCTCTTTCTCGTGCCACGCACTTGCAGGAAATCACTTTTTTAGGAACTTTCCCTTGAAAGCATTTCAGTCCACAACTTGTTGATCATGCACTAGCATCTAACGGGCTCCTTCCCACCAGTATTCAGCATCTTCCACCAGCATATATGTTGCGTAGACGACCTTGTCTTTCTTGGTACACCTCATAGCTCCAAAGATTTTCTCCAAAGTCTGGATCCAACGCTTACCTTGCTCAGGATTGAATTCACCCTTAAACTGAGGTGGTTCCTACGAAGGAATTCATCCAGTCCTCTACCCCCAGCAGCTCTCTCATCATGTTGAACCATCACAGCAGCCATCTCCCGTATGGCGTTCACAGCAACATTCAGGTTTTGAGCAGCCATCGCTACTTTCAAAACCAGAATTGCCAAACTCAAGGGACCACAACTCAACCAAAGCAAACAAGATTATCTTCCTTGCGGAGATAACAACAGAGAAACACACATAGAACACAACACAAACAAGACAGACCATAACCTACAAATCCCAAAAGACTAGGCCAGCTCTGATACCAAATAATGCAACACCCTTTCCCGAGTGTCACATTCCCGAACGATTATAAGGCCGAAAATAATATTAATGCAGAAAATGCGATTTTCTTTTTTTTTTTTTCTTTGTGAAATGATGTAATGGGGTTTGTAAAGGTAAGTAATATTAAATGAACTTAGGTTCACCATGCATTTCTAAAAGTCATATATAGAATTAAAATAAAGAAATAGAAACAATGTTGTATATAGACATAGGTCCAAGCCTAACTGATAATAAGCATATAACAACGACTAGTAGTCACAGCTCCCCAAAAAGTACAACTGACACTTGACACAGCCTTGCCAAAACTAAACAGGAAAATGAGTCCCCCACCGAACTCAAAGTATATGCTAAACTGAACCGTCGTCGCGCCCATCTTCTTAAGCAGAAACAGCAATACCAGCAGAGAAGATATACAGATATGGGTGAGATTCCCAATCATCAACACAGCAAAATAGCAGAAGTAAAAACGGGACGACGCACCAAGTAATAACATACTCAACATGCATACCATAAATCTCAATATATCATGTTAATCAATTAGCAGCAAAATATAAGGCATCCTCGAAAACAGAATGGTGATGTACACCAAGTAAATGTAATCATCAACAGCCATGCAATGCAATGCAATGTACATGACTTAATGCCATATGCCACAAGGGTAAACTCTAACCCCTACTGAATGGGAGGACATGTTCCGTGTATGCCAGCCATAGGCAAGATGCTACAACATTCATAACGTGCACGTATCTGGCTTTACGGAAACACTCTACACCAAACATGAAAAGTACGGCATCTAGTCGAGGATATCAGTGTATTGCTCGGATTCGCCACGACACAGAAGAGCTACCAACTGGTCACATGTCAGCCTTTCCAACCTTGATAGCTCCAAGACTATTTAAAACGTCACCGTAAGATTCGCACCCATATCAAGGTGTAAGCTCAACTCCTAGGCTCAAGGCCTTACAACTCATTCAATGAAATGCCAATGCTTACACAAAGCAGATGCGATAAGCAATGTCTATCCACCGGATAAACCTCAAGGTTCACTAAGGTTCTCTTCCATAGGAACTATACGCATCTTCGTATTACAAAACTTTTATCCACCGGATAAATCTCGTGACCCCTCCGGGATCGAGTCATCACAAGACTGAAACAATTGAACGATTGACCTGGATCCGAATCACCGGTCCGTTATCGAACTACTGTTCCAAAACTAAAAATGTTTCATGTTTGCGTTTGTGTCTTATGAATTATCTCTGAAGTCCTATATTATGAAGAAGGATTGAGAATCCTCTTAGATACGTCTTTGTTCCTTCTAAGATATTAATTCCTTGGATTTCGAATAATGAAATAAGTATTAATTCACTTAAGTCTTATGAAGTCATTGATGAACTAAATCATCAATGGTATAGTGCATGGTCTTGTTCCACCATATACTATACTTAATTATCTCTTTTCTTTTGCCCTAAGTTAATTACTTAACTTAGGTTTTCAAGCGTAAAACCTTATGATTTTGAGTTGAAACTCTCGATTTAAGACGTTTGTAAACCAAAACCTTTCTAATTGAAAACTCATTTGATTTGAAATCACTTTGTACTTGCTTAAATTAAAGCATCTTAACTAGGTTGAAAAGGGTTTTTCCTTACTAACTTAGTGTAAAACCATGATCTAAGGTAGTGTAAAAGATAATAGAATTTTCATTTAGTTTTCAAACTGCGATTCAATTAGTTCAAACTTGAGGACAAGGCCCTCTTTGTACTTTGTGGATTGAAGGTTAACTTAGTTGAAAATAAAGGTGATATCCCATTAAAACTTAAGGTAACTTCCTTTTACTTTTTCTTCCATGAAATCACTTTCAAGATTTTCTTTTAAAACACTTAGTTAATTGTATAAACTATGACTAAAGTAAAAAGAAATTTTCACCTTAGTAAAACGCTTGAATGTCAAAACTCTATTTGATCTTTGGATCAAAATCACTTCTTGTTTTCTTTTGAAACATAAGTTACTAAAATACTTTCTTACTTTCAAAAACTTTGAATGTTGAAGAACAACTCATATTCTTCCTTTTCTTTTGGTCATGGCCGAATGCCCTCACAAATGGAATGTGAAGATTTTACTTCACTAACTTGTCAAGTCATAGCTCAAAATGCTCACAATATTATGATGAACAACAATCATGCATCATTCAATCATAATCAAGCATAAAAATCCTTACTTGATCTAGAGATCAAAGTATGGTTTTCAACATACATGAAAACATTTTTCCATCCAAGCATGCATCATAAACACATACTAGACATAGAACCATTATTACATTTATGTTCTCAATGAGAACTTCACAAATAAAGTAGTAAACCCAAACAAAAGGGTTTCACCCAAACAATAATATACAACCATTTTCACCTTCTGCCAATTTTGGTGTGATGAGGTTCACTCCCCATACCTTTTGGTGAAGTAATCCTCCGAATGAAAATTTGTCCGACCGGTTCATGAATCTCGCGATTACACATCCGAATACTCAACACCAACTACAATCATACAATCCAATCAAACATCGACACGTAACAACACAATTTTTTCTTATTCCATTAGACATAGGGTTCGACCATATGGCTCAAAATTAGCTAGAGATGTCTAAAGTTTCCTATCTCTTGGATGAATGATCCTTAGGTATACCTAACACTAAAACAAGTCTTCTTACTTAAAACTTGAATAAAAAAACTCAAGCTTTTCCAACATATGTGATTCGGCCATACATACCCATATGAGTTAGAGAACTCTTTTGGTTACATGATCTTGGATTACGAAATAGGGCAATGAAACTAACTCATAGAAATTAGTTTGACAATAAAAGGATTTTTCTATAATTTTTCATGAATTTTTGAAGTTTGGATCAAGAAGTTGAAGCTTCATGGAAATCAATGTTTTCAATGGAAGAAAATGAAGATGAAGAGACCAAATAAGAAGTCAATACCTCTTAGAGGATGAATGTGCGCAAGATGATCAACTTTGCTTCACAAATCACTTGAAGTTTCTTAAGGAAAAAGAAGAGAAAAAGTGAGAAAGTGTGGAGGAAATGTGTGTTATGAAGAAAAGAAGTGAATGGCCTTCATGAAGGTGAAGGAGGCGTGTTGGATAAGGTGAAGGGCAAGGGTGTCCAAAAAACTTCACTTAAGGGGCAAAATGGTCTTTTCACACAAGGTTAAATGGTAATTATGTAAAAGGTTAGGGATATTTTGGTCTTTTCACGTCCAGATATTTTCAAAATCTTTATGACACATGGCACACATCCCAAGGTGATGTGACCTGATATGACTTCATGTTTATCCGTTAGTAGCTCCCGTTAAATCCATATACAGCTCCGTTCGTCACTCGATTGAAGATTTCGTCCGAATAAAGCGTGGGAACTGATTTTTTTCAAATTTAACGAAAATGTTGGAAATACAATTCTAAGACTAACTGTCTTGTTCATGGGTCAAAATTAGGTCTTTCGAGTAGTAAAATACTATTGTCAGTAAAAAAACTCAGACCGGGCTCCGTCTGCGTTTTCGACCTAAAATTTAACCGTAACTCCCTATGATAGCGTAAAGTGTGACTATGGTCTCAAATTATTTTAATTCACTCTCTAGACCCTACAATAAAATACAAACACATAAATATTGTTTATTAATATTATAAAGCTTGAAAAATTGGGGTGTTACCACTGTGTTGTTGTACGAGCAATCGATCTAGCCTGGGGGGAGATGATCGTAGCCATCAGTTGTTAAATGGGGGAATATCCCAACCTGGTCTGTAGTGGGGATATGTCGTTACTGTAAGTTGAGTTGTTGACGAGCGAATATTCTGACCTGGCCTACGGGCGGGGGAATATATCGTGCCCATGAGTTAAGTTGAGCCAAATGGGTGGTTGGCCAAATCCTGCATTATAGGGGTGGCATAGTGATGGATGGGACATCTTGATCTGTCGGGGATGTCGCGTTGTGGCCACATCCATATAGTCGTTAGATGCATGAGTGTGAGAGACAGTAGCCGGGAGAGAATAACTTGGGAGATGATTGCTTGCCACTATATGCTGGCTGTGTGTTGTTATCTGTATATCTTATTTTATAGTTGTTTCCCTATTTATGATGTATTGTTGTTTCTTATCTCCCGTACTTTCCTATGTTGTATTTTATTCTCGATCGCACGAGAAGATCCTGTTGAACCTGATGCTGGCGGGAGAGCCCCGGATCCCAGTGTTAGGAGATTTTGAGTTACTGTACAAGGACGATGACCATTTTTGGAGATTGATTACTCTCAGCCACGAGTGGTGTATACGGGCCCGACTACCGTATACTTCAGAGCTTGGGGATCGTCTAGGAGTTACTTAGTAGGAGACTTCCGTATTGCACAGAGACTACTGTTGGAGAGGTTGTGGAACAGGCCATGGGAGTATCATCATGACTCAGATGCAGGTTGGAGATCTCATGCCTCCTCTAGGACTCGTTTTGTGGCTCGAGGCCGACATCGTCGTGTTGAGAGGAGGATGAGTGAGTATCATCGTCGCCAGATTGTGATGTCAGAGAGCGAGACGGAGTACGAGGGGCTGCGGACCTATCATCGGATGCAGTGAGCTTTGGTTGGGAGTTCTCGCTATCCTCGTTAGAGTCATGGCGGGGTAGTAGTCTTAGTTTTGTTATGGCCAGTACATGGGTTGAGCGAAAGAGAGGAAGTCTTATGTATTTTATTTTGCTACCATGCTTTCAGTCTGTATATGTCATAGGGGTTGCGTACTCTGATGACTGAGGTTGGTGTTGGTTGTAGGCTCTACTGATGGAGCCAATACTCTTATATATGTATATGTGGTTGTGGTATCAGTGTTTCTTGGTTGGTTTAATTATTCCGTATTTCTATATAATCACGCTACGCTGTAACGTTAAGAGTTTGAGTTCGGGTTGCTAAATGAGACCTCCGAGGAGGGATTGTCTCATTGAGGTGGTATTAGAGCAGCTTGATTCTTAATCATGGACTGCTTGGGTTAGGATGTGATTGTTGATCGTGTCTAGTTGAACCCATCTTGGGTATTGACTATCCTTAGTAGTTGGATAGAGTGTTCAGTACGCGAGTTGTCATGAAAGATAACTGACTTGGCGTTTGTAAGGCATATGATGCATGTGTATATGATGATATAGTGTTGTATGTCTTACAAATGTGAGCTGATAATTTCTTTTATAGGAAATTAAATGGCTCATGGAAGAGGTAGAGGACGTGGCGGAAGAGCCACAGAGGGTGCCGCTGAACCTAGAAACGATAATGGAGAGAATTCCCACGTTGGTGATGGGACAGAGTCAACTGAAACCCTAAGGATAGTTAGGGAATTTGCTACAGCAATATTGCATCAGTCGCAACAGAATGCTCAATTGTTGCAAGTGACTATGCAGCAACAACAAAGGTAGAATCAGCTGGGTGAAGTAGTGACCGAAGATGTTGGGTTGAGTACTTTTCTGAAAGGGAAGCCGTCACAGTTCATTGGTGACTTTAATCCTAAGGGAACAGAAATTTGGTTACAAGAACTTAAGAAGATCTTCGTGGTAATGCACTATCGTGAGGATAGGAAGGTGACTTATGCATCCTTCATGCTGATGGGAGGTGCAGAGCTGTGGTGGAAAGGTAAGCAGAGAATGCTTGAAGCAGAAAGAAGAGTTATCAACTGGGGGCTGTTTAGGTAATGTTTTCTGGAGAAATATTTCCCAAGATTGATGAGAAGAGAGAAAGAAAAAGAGTTCATGAGTTTGAAACAAGGAACCATGTCGGTTGGGGAGTACGCTGCAAGGTTTGAGGCGTTACTCAAGGTTTCCGAATTCTATTGGAGGTTTCCAGATGAGGAATGGGTGTGCAGGCGTTTTAAGGACGGCCTGAAGTATGATCTGCAGAGGGTGATTGCACCACTGAATATCACCCGACTACCGAAGATGTTAGAAAGATGTTCAATCATTGAGAACATCGACAAGAAGAGAGAACTATAGCAAGGTAGAATTGGACGACCTACTCGGAGATTCGATCAAAAAGGTAGGGGTGGAAGAGGAAAATTTCATACAAGACGGAGGCCTTATGACCATTCGACGACAAGACTAACTGATCAACAACAACAACAACAACAACAGTCAAGTGGATGCTTCAGATGTGGAGGATCGCATCTGATTAGAGATTGTCTAGTGAGGGAGACTCGCCAATGCTTTCAGTGTGGCCAAGTGGGTCACATAGCAAGGAACAATGTGTAACACCCTTTCCTGAGCGTCACATTCCCGAACGATTATAAGGCCGAAAATAATATCAATGCGAAAAATACGGGTTTTTTTTTGTTCATACTGACGGTGAAATGAGATTTGTTATATGACTACTAATAATTAAACTTAGGTTCACCATGCATTTCTAAAGGTCAAACAGTAATAAAGTGCAGAAATATAAACAATACTGAATACAGACATAGGTCCAAGCCTAACTATAAAATAGATACATAAATAGGTACTAGGAGACACAGCTCCTCAAAAGGTAGAACTGACGCCTGGACACAGCCTGGCCAAAACAAAACAAAATAAGTAGTCCCCCTCCGGACTCAAGGTAGACGCCGAGCTGAGTCGTCGTCACACCCATCTTCTCAAGCAGAAACAGCAACACCAGCAGAGAACAGACAAAGATATGGGTGAGATTCCCGATCATCAACACAGCAAAACAGTAGAAGTAAAAACGGAACACACCAAGTAACAACATACCCATCATGTATACTAAACATATCAATATATATCATTTAAACAATTAGCAATATGAAACATCTCCAAAAATAGGATAACGATACATATCAAATAAATGTACTCATCAACAGCCATGAAATGCAATGCGATGTACATGACTCAATACGATATGCCACAAAGGGTAAAACTCTGACCCCTACTCCATGGAGTTAATAAAACATCGGAGAGAGTGAATGGGAGGACATGTTCCGTGTACGCCAGCCTTGGGCGGGATGCTACAACATTCGTAACGTGCACGTGTCTGGCTTTTACGGAAACACTCTAAACCAAACATGAAAAGTACGGCATCTAGTTGAGGATATCAGTGTATTGCTTGGATTCACCACGACACAGAAGAGCTACCACTAGGTCACATGTCAGCCTTTCCAACCCTGACACCTCCAAGACTATTTAAGATCGTCACCGTAAGATTCGCACCCACATCAAGGTGTAAGCTCAACTCCTAGGCTCAAGGCCTTACAAACTCATGCAATGAAATGCCAATGCATACATAAAGCAGATGCAATAAAGCAATGTCTATCCGCCGGATAAACCTCAAGGCTCACTAAGGTTCTCTTCCTTAGGAACTATATACGTGTTTGTATTATAAAAATTTTATCCATCGGATAAATCTCGTGATCCCTCCGGGATCGAGTCATCACAAGACTAAAACAATTGAACGACTTTCTTGAATCCGAATCACCGGTTCGTCATCGAACTACTATTTCAACCCCAAAACGTTTCATGTTTGTGTTTGTGTCTTATGAATTACATCTCAAGTCCTAAGTGTTATGAAGAAGGATTGAGATCCTCTTAGATAAGTCTTTGATCCTTTCTAAGGTATTAATTCCTTGAGTTCCAAGTAATGAAATAAGTATTGATTAACTTAAGTCTTATGAAGTCATTGATGAACTAAGTCGTCAATGGTATAGTGTATGGTCTTGTTCCACCATAGGTTATACATAATTATCTCTTTTCTTATGCTCTAAGTTAATTACTTAACTTAGGTTTCATGCGTAAACTTTTCGATTTGAGTTGAAAACTCTCGATTCAAGACTTTGTAAAGCAAAACCTTTCCAATTGAAAACTCATTTGATTTAAAAGAACTGGTTATTTGATTGAATTAAAGTGCCTCAACTAATTTGAAAAGGTATTTCTTCACTAACTTAGTGTAAAACCGTGATCTAAGTTAACGTAAAAGAAATGGAACTTTCATTATTTTTCAAACGATGATTCGATTAATTCAAACTTGAGGACAAAGTCCTCTTTATACTTTGAGGATTGAATGGTAACTTAGTTTTAAAAAGAATGTGACATCCTACTAAACCTAAGGTAACTTCATATTAATTTTACTTTCATGAAATTACTTTCATTATTTTATTTTATTTTTAAAACACTTACTTAATTGAATAAACTATGACTAAAGTAAAACACATTTTCACCTTAGTTAAAATCACTTAAGGCCAAAACCCTAATTGATCTTTGGATCAAAATCACTTCTTGTTTGTTTTGAAATACAAGTTACTAAAACATTTATTAGCTTTCAAGGCATTGAAGTTAAAGAACAAACTCATGTTCTTCCTCTTTTTACTAACCATGGCCGAATACCATCACTTAGGGGATGTGAAGATTTTTCTTCACTAACTTGTCAAGTAATAGCTCAAAATGATCAAAATATTATGATGAATAATAATCATACATCATTCAACCATAAACAAGCATAAAAATCCTTACTTGATCTAGAGATCAAAGTTTGGTTTTCAACATACATGAAAACATTTTTCCATCCAAGCATACATCATCATGCACATATACTAAGCATAGAAACATTATTACAAACATGCCCTCAAAGAGAACTTCACCAAGAAAGTAGTGAACCCAAGCTAGGGTTTCACCCAAACAAAACATAAACAACCATTTTTATCCTCCACCAATTTTGGTGTGATAAGGTTCACTCCCACATACCTTTAATGAAGAGGTTTAAGTGAAAGAAAACTCCAAGCCCTCAAAACAAAGAGAAGGCCGAACCTAGAGGAGAGAAAAAGGTGAGATCTTGAACTTGTTTTCATGAAAAGAAGAACTTAAAGATGATTACTCAAGTTAATAAGTAAGGAAATGAAAAGGAAAAGGGTCTAGAAGCTTACCAACACAAGAACAACTCCTAGGTTTTGGATGGTGTTCTTGAGGTTGAAGAACAACTTCTCCAAATCAAGAAACTTCCTTCACTAAAGTTGATCCTTAGATCAAGACAAGGTGAAGTATGGTTTTAAAATGGAAAAAGGAAATTTGGTTGGTGTTTTAGAGTGAAGAACCGAATCTATGATGAAGAGAGAGAAGAGAGGATTTTTCAAAAACTTAAGAAATGGTGTGTTTGATCATTTGGATGTGTAGAATGAAAATTGATACATGTTGTTGGTGGGTTATGGCCGAATGGCCTTTACGCTTCATGTCCAAAATATTGGTTAGTGTGTGATGGGTGTGACACCCACTACCCCGCATATAATAAAACATAAATAAAATCATACATGTCTTTAAAAATATAACAATTAAAATAAAAACATATCCTCAAGGGTAATGTGCATCACATCATCTATAACGTAAAACATAGGAATCTGAAATAATCAAAATCCTTTAAAAACAAACTGCGTAATAAACATAACCCAAGTCCCGATGTCACATATCAGAGCTGGTATACATATACCGATAATACGTCGGAATAAAACTGAATAACATAAATCATAAATCCTAACTACTGAGAGAGATCTCCTCGGGATCACTCCTCGTCAGCATGCTCACCCTCCTCTGCATATACCACAACATATGCACAAGAATAACAAAGAGAGGGGTAAGAAACACAATCATGAATATATGTAAACGGAATGGAATAGTAATTAAGATGGCATACAACATACATCAATCAACACAGATATAATCAATATATATCAAGGATGCAGTCAATGCGAATGCAACATCACTACTCCGTATGCATGTGACCAACAACTCTAACTCTGGAAAGACGATTAGGAGTACATGTCCGGTTATCAACGTGGATGATATGCCAAACCATGGGCCATCCCCGAACACTCTCACTAATCCTGATAACGTATAGTGGCTAGTCAGAGTACTCAAGCTTATTCTTTAGGTCGCTCCGACAATAGGTAGCTAGCCCATGTCACCTGGAACTTCCATACCCAACGTACCCGCAAGGCCGGGATAACACCCATCGTGGCCTCCACTATCGCGATTCATCGTTTGCTTTCCACCCAACATATCAACTTCAACGTATGATGCGTGCAATGTTCATCAACATGCAAACACATGGTCAACCATCCACCATCATAATCAATCACATTGATTATCAACAATGACCATCATCGATGATCATCAACCAACTAGGCGCTAACCATTGTTATTGCCTTTATCAACATTGCCAATATTATCATCATAATCAATCACATTGATTATCAACAATGACCATCAACGATGATCATCAAACAACTAGGCGCTAACCATCATTATTGCCTTTATCAACATTGCCAATATTATCATATCGTCATTATTAATATTAACGTTCTTTTCGATACTATCAACCTTGAATTGTGATCTCACAGTCATTTTTCCATTACCCTACTCATTTCTTCTTCACAACAAAATCTGAGTGAGAAACCCAGATTCGCTAGGCGAATCGTGGCTCGCGAGGCGAGCCCGAGAGCCCCAATATTTGGTTCTCTCATTCGCCTCGCGGATTACAATCCGCTAGGCGAATCACGTCAAACCACGAATGGTCTCTCTGTCTCGCCTCGCGAATGGATATTCGCCAAGCGAATCATGACAGATGTGGGAATCTTAAGAATTTCTCGAAGTTATCCCTATGCCTATCATCCCATCTCTCAAGAATCATCCCTATGGGTTTCCAAAACTAATCCAATATTATCAATCTCACCTCTCATAACAACTCATTCTTTATGGGGTGCCAAACGTCCCTACGCTATGTTCTTTCACTAATCCTATTTTCTTTATTGTAACGCACATCATCATCAAGTCATCATTATCATTGCACATCATAAAATCTCATCAATGCAAATCGTATCTATATTCATACTATTCATCGCACATCATAATATTTGAATCATATCATCAAGACAAACACCCATAATCATAATCATAGAACCATAAACATGTATATTTATACAATATTCACATAGGCATACACATGGCATATACATAACATACACATAATTACACTCATAGAATATACATAGGCATTTACAATGCATATAGACAAACATATAGGGGTCATGGGTTAACCCCTTCATCTTAACCTATCCCAAAACCCACATACTCATGATCTATTTCTTCCCCCCATACCTGGTATGACGATCACAATGAACAAAAGAAGGAAAAAGGTCCGGAAAAGGTTGCGTCTACACGAATGCTCGATCTTACGACGCTTGACTTCACGATCACAGCGCCAAAAGGTTCAAGAGCAGCAACTAGGAAGGGGGCTTGTGACGGCAGTGATGCTCTTCAAGCGAAGGAGACGAAGAACGATGAACAATGGTGCAATCTCCTTCAAGAATCCTTGGAAAGGGTTTAGAAATCCTTGTTTGGAGAGGAAGAGGCAGTTTCTAAGAGTATTTCGACTTAGAAAATAGGTTTAGGTCGAGTCTTATGGTATAAATATGAGTTAGGGTCATTATGGGCTGATTAGAAGCCCAAAAACACGATTCTGGTGCGCGTAGATTCGCGAGGCGAGTAGCCTTGCCCAACTCTGTAGGTGCCATGCGATACGGTGCCATAGACACGGTTCCTGTTCCTAGCATAAGGTTAATCGAAAACTCGATGTCCCGAACTGGGGCCAAACCTGGTACATCTTCAGGAAAGACTTCCGGAAACTCGTTCACGACAGGTACATGCTCTAAGACTAGCTCGCTCTTCACCTCCAAAGAAGATAGTAACATGCATCCTTGAGCTCCTTCTCTCGAAGAAGCCTTTACTTGGTTGGCGGTCAAAAATCCAGAATTATCAGAACTAGAAAAGATTAAGGTTTTGTTTGCACAATCTAATAGGATATGGTTAGAATATAACCAATCCATCCCTAAGATCGCATCCATTTGCGAAAGAGGCAAACAGATCAAATCAATCAAGAACGCCCTATCTTCTACAGAAATAGAACAGTTCAAACAAACTTTAGCATTTATATCAGGCTTTGCAGTAGGTGTAGAAATCACTAAATCAAAAGGTAAAGATGACACAAGCAATCCCAAGAGGTTCACACAGTCATAGGCAATAAAGGAATGCGTTGCACCTGAATCAAACAGTACAGTTAAGGTTTTACCTCCTATGACGCACTGACCTTGGATCAAGTCTTCATTTTGACAAGCCTCGACACCACTCATAGTATAAACTCTGCCCTTTGCCTTAGGCCTTGCTACTTGCACATTGTTGACAGAAGGTTCAGCTTTTGGTTGCACACAGTCGCGTGAGATATGCCCCGATTTTCCACACCTGAAGCGTATTATCTCCTAGATTGAGCAATCTTTTGTGGCATGATTATTCTTCCCATACTTCATACACTTGTTTGGGGCATTCCCAGACTGACTGAAAGCCCCACTAGTTCCTCCTACAGAATGTTGTTGTTGATCTTGCTGTCCTGGATAGGGTTTCCATCGAGATCTATTGTCACGACCACCGTTGCCTCTATGGGGCCTAGTCGGTCCAAAACTCTATGCTTGCTTATCCTTGATAGGCTCCAAGTTCTCGATCAGGCGACATTTCTCCATCAGCTTGGGAAACACAGAAATCTCAAGAGGAACCACATCCCTTTTCAACTCATGCCTTAAACCCCCTTCGAACTTCCTGCATTTCCATTCTTCTCTTGGGTTGTTCAGAAAGTAGTTCGAGAACTTTGCCAAATTCTCAAACTTGGCTCCATACTGGAGGAACTCCATCTCCTTCTTGTGCCTCATACATGCAGGAAAATACTTTTCTAGAAACTTCCCCTTGAAAGCATTCCACTCGATAACCTGTTGATCATGCATCAGCACCTGACGGACTCCTTCCCACCAGTATTCAGCATCTTCCACCAACATATATGTTGATTAGACAACCTTGTCATTCTCAGTACACCTCAAAGCTCCAAAGATCTTCTCCAAATTCTGAATCCAACGCTCAGCCTGTTCAGGATCGAACTCACCCTTAAACTGAGGTGGGTTCCTACGGAGGAATTCATCTAGTCCTCTACCCCCAGCAGCTCTTTCATCACGTTGAACCATCACAGCAGCCATCTCTCGTATGGTGTTCACAGTAGCATTCAGGTTTTGAGCAGCCATCTCTACCTACAAAACCATAATTGTCAAGATTAAGGGACCACAACACAACCAAAGCAAACAACATTATCTTCTTTAAGGAGATAACAGCAGAGAAACATACAGAGAACACACAGCACAAACAAGACAGACCAAAACCACAAACCCGAAAGACTCGGCCAGCTCTAATACCAAATAATGTAACACCCTTTTCCGAGTGTCACATTCCCGAACGATTATAAGGCCAAAAATAATATTAATGCGGAAAATACGGGTTTTCTTTTTTTTTTTTTTTTCTTTTCGTACTGACGATGAAATGAGATTTGTTATATGAGTACTAATAATTAAACTTAGGTTCACCATGCATTTCTAAAGGTCAAACAGTAATAAAGTGCAGAAATATAAACAATATTGAATACAGACATAGGTCCAAGCCTAACTGTAAAATAGGTACATAAATAGGTACTGGGAGACGCAGCTCCTCAAAAGGTACAACAGACGACTGGACACAGCCTGGCCAAAACAAAACAACATAAGGAGTCCCCCTCCGGACTTAAGGTAGATGCAAGCTAAGTCGTCGTCACGCCTATCTTCTCAAGAAGAAACAGCAACACCAGCAGAGAACAGATACAGATATGGGTGAGATTCCCGATCAAATAGTAGAAGTAAAAACGGGACGACCCACCAGGTAACAACATACCCATCATGTATACTAAACATCTTAATATATATCATTTAATCAATTAGCAGCATGAAACATCTCCAAAAACAGGATAACGATACATATCAAATAAATGTACTCATCATTGGCCATGAAATACAATGCGATGCATGACTCAATGCCATATGCTACAAAGGGTAAAACTCCGACCCCTACTCCATGGAGCTAACAAAACATCGGAGAGAGTGACTGGGAGGTCATGTTCCATGTACGCCAGCCTTCGGCAGGATGCTACAACTTTCGTAACGTGCACGTATCTAACTTTTACGGAAACACTCTACACCAAACATGACAAATACGACATCTAGTCGAGGATATCAATGTATTGCTCCGATTCGCCACGAAACAGAAGACCTAGCTACCAACTGGTCACATGTCAGCCTTTCCAACCTTGATACCTCCAAGACTATTTAAGATCATCACCGTAAGATTCGCACCCACATTAAGGTGTAAGCTCAACACCTAGGCTCAAGGCCTTACAAACTCATGCAATGAAATGCCAATGCTTAAACAAAGCAGATGCGATAAAGCAAAGTCTTTCCACCGGATAAACCTCAAGGCTCACTAAGGTTCTCTTCCTTAGGAACTATATACGTGTTTGTATTATAAAACTTTTTATCCATCGGATAAATCTCGTTATCCCTCCGGGATCGAGTCATCACAAGACTGAAACAATTGAACAATT
Source organism: Ammopiptanthus mongolicus (assembly GCA_039655645.1). Lineage (NCBI taxonomy): Eukaryota > Viridiplantae > Streptophyta > Magnoliopsida > Fabales > Fabaceae > Ammopiptanthus > Ammopiptanthus mongolicus. The sequence goes on from CM077347.1 coordinate 49,088,811, forward strand.
ATCCTGGATCCGAATCACCGGTCAGTCATCGAACTACTGTTCCAAAACCCAAAACATTTCATGTTGTGTTCGTGTCTTATGATTTACATCTCAAGTCCTAAGCATTATGAAGAAGGATTGAGAATCCTCTTAGATAAGTCTTTGATTCTTTCTAAGATATTAATTCCTTGGATTTCGAATAATGAAACAAACATTGATTCACTTAAGTCTTATGAAGTCATTGATGAACTAAATCATCAATGGTATAATGCATGGTCTTGTTCCACCATATACTATACTTAATTATCTCTTTTCTTTTGCTCTAAGTTAATTAATAACTTAGGTTTTCATGCGTAAAACCTTACCATTATTAGTTGAAACTCTCGATTTGAGACTTTGTAAACCAAAACCTTTCTAATTGAAAACTCATTTGATTTGAAATAACTTTGTTCTTGCTTAAAGTAAAGTACCGTAACTAAGTTGAAAAGGGTTTTTCCTTACTAACTTAGTGTAAAACCATGATCTAAGCTGGTGTAATATAAAATGGAATTTCATTTAGTTTTCAAACCATGATTCAATTAGTTCAAACTTGAAGACAAGGTCCTCGTTATACTTTGTGGATTGAAGGTTAACTTAGTTGAAAATAAAGGTGATATCCCATTAAAACTTATGGTAACTTCCTATAACTTTTTCTTCCATGAAATCACTTTCATCATTTTACTTTTAAAACACTTAGTTAATTGGATAAACTATGACTAAAGTAAGAATACATTTTCACCTTAGTAAAAACACTTGAAGGTCAAAACTCTATTTGATCTTTGAATCAAAATCACTTCTTATTTTGTTTTGAAGTATAAGTTACAAAAACATTTTCTAACTTTCCAAACACATTGAATGTTCAAGAACAACTCATGTTCTTCTTTTTCTAGTCAAGGCCGAATGCTCCCTTACATGGGATGTAGAGATTTTGCTTCACCAACTGGTCAAGTAATAGCTCAAAAGCTCACAACATAATGATGAACAATCATCATGCATCATTCAATCATAATCAAGCATAAAAATCCTTACTTGATCTAGAGATCAAAGTATGGTTTTCAACATACATGAAAATATTTTTCCATCCAAGCATGCATCATCATAAACACATACTAAACATAGAACCATTATTACAATTATGTTCTCAATGAGAACTTCACAAATAAAGTAGTGAACCCAAACAAAAGGGTTTCACCAAAACAATCATAAACAACCATCTTCACCTTCCACCAATTTTGGTGTGATGAGGTTCACTCCCCATACCTTTTGGTGAAGTAATCCTCCGAATGAAAATTCGTCCGACTGGTTCGTGAATCTCCCGATTACTCGTTCGAATACTCAACACCAACTACAATCATACAATCCAATCAAACATCAACATTAACAAAACAAATTTTTCGTATTCCCTTAGACTTATGGTTTGCCCATATATAGAATAAAAAGCTAGGGATTTCATTTGGTTTCAATCTCTTGGATAGATGATCCTTAGGTATACTAACACTAAAGCAAGTCTCATTACTCAAAACTTGAATCAAAAACTCAAGCTTTCTCAACATCTGTGGTTCGGCCTCATCATACCCATATGGGTTAGAGAACTCTTTTGGTTACAAGCTCTTGGATTATGAAAGAGGGCAATGAAACTAACTCATAGAAACTGGTTTGACAGTAAAAGGATTTTTCTACATTTTTCTATGAATTTTTGAAGTTTGGATCAAGAAGTTGAAGCTTCATGGAAATCAATGTTTTCAATGGAATAAAATGAAGATTGAGAGACCAAAGGAGAATTTCATACCTCTTAGAGGATGAATATGAGCAAGATGATCAACTTTGCTTCACAAATCACTTGAGAAATTCTTAAGAAAAGTGAGAGAAAAGATGAGAAAGTGTGAGGAAACTTGTGTTATTAAGAAAATGAAGTGTATGGTGGGGTTGATGAAGGGTGGGGAGTGCAAGATGAGCTGAAGGGCAAGGGTGTCCAAAAATTCACTTAAGGGGCACAATGGTCTTTTCACACAAGATTAAATGGTAATTATGGAAAAGGTTAGAGTTATTTTGGTCTTTTCGCGTCCAGATATTTTTAAAATCATCATGACACTTGGCACGCATCCCAAGGTGATGTGACCTGATGTGACGTCATGATTATCCGTTAGCAGGTCCCGGTAAATCCATATCTAGCTCCGTTTGTCATCCGATTTGAGATTTCGTCCGAATAGTTTATTATTATTCCGCTTTTTAGAGCGCGAAACCAAATTTGGCAAAATTGTAGAGAATTTGATTCTAAGACTAACTGTCTTATTCACGAGTCCAAATTAGGTCTTCTGAGTAGTAAAACACTACTGTCGATGAAAAACCCAGACCAGGTTCCGTCTGAGTTTTCGACCCAAAATTTAACCATACCTTCCTATGGTAGAGTAGAGTTTGACTATGGTCTTAGTTTATTTTATTTCTTTATATAAACCTCAGATAAAAATATTAAACACAGTTTACTGTTCTTAGAAAGCTTGAAAAATCGAGGCGTTACAGGCAGCAAAGATAGATGGAATTCATAAAGTACGATGAATTCAACCTGCAATACCATCCAAGTAAGGCAAATATAGTTGCGGATGAGCTCAGTAGGAAATACCTACACGTATCATCCATGATGGTAAAGGAGGTATAACTGTTAGAGGCGTTTAAGGATTTGAATCTAGAAGTCGAAACCGTCGAGGATAAGTTGAATCTTGGGATGGTTAGAGTAACTAGCGATTTTCTGAATCTTTTATGGAAGAAGCAATCTGAGGATAAGTACCTCGAGGTGTAAACCAGTTAATAGAGGAAGGTAAGACTTCAGATTTCAGAAGAGGTACTGATGGTCTGCTTAGGTTTGGTGATCGGATTTGTATGCCAACGGATAGCGAGATTAAGAATATGATCTTGGAGGAAGCACACATAAGTAAGCTGAGTTTTCACCTGGGGGCTACCACGATGTATCAAGACCTGAAGAAGCTTTTCTGGTGGCCAGGGATGAAAGAAGAGGTGGCAACGTATGTCCTAACCTGCTTGGTGTGTCAGAAAGCGAAGATTGAACACCGGAAGCCAGCAGGGTTGTTGCAATCGTTGGATATCCCATAATGTAAGTGGGATAGCATTGCCATGGACTTTGTTTCTGGGTTTCCAAGGACTCAGAAAAAGGTGAGATGCAGTCTGGGTAATCATTGACAGGTTGACGAAATGTGGTCACTTCTTACCTATCAACCAGATTTACTCTCTGGAGCGATTGACTTAGATTTACATCCAGGAAGTTGTGAGGCTGCATGGGGTACCTTCAAGCATCGTTTCGGATCGTGATCCAAGGTTTACCTCAAGGTTTTGGAGAAGCTTACACAGTGCGATGGGAACTAGGCTAAGTATGAGTTCTGCTTATCATCCTGAAACGGATGGTCAATCTGAACGCACAATTCAGTCATGGAGGATCTCTTGAGAGCGTATGTGTTGGAGAACACAAGAAGTTGGGATGAGTTCCTTCCATTGATCGAGTTTACATACAATAACAATTTCCATTCAAGTATTGGCATGGCGCCGTACGAGGCACTGTATGGACGGAAGTGTAGGACTCAGTTATGCTGGTTTGAGACTGGAGAAATTCAGCTATTAGGTCCGGAGCTGGTACAACAAACGACGGAACAAGTCCTTAAGATACGGGAAAGGATGAAGACCGCAAGGGATAGGCAGAAAAGCTATGTTGACAAGAGGAAAAGACCCTTAGAATTTCAAGAGGGTGACCATGTCTTCATGAGAGTTACCCCAAGAGCTAGAGTGGGATGGGCAATCAAATCCAGAAAGCTAACACCTAAATTCATAGGAACGTTTCAGATTCTTCGACGAATCGGTCCTGTAGCCTATCAGATAGCTTTACCACCAAATCTGTCAAATCTCCATGACGTCTTTCACATCTTTCAACTCAGAAAGTACCACCCTGATCCATAACATGTGTTAGAGCCCGAATCAATCCAACTGAAAGAGAACTTGCAGTTCGAGGCTTTACCGGTACGGTTAGTGGATAGAAGGATCAAGGAACTGCGCGACAAGCATATGCTGTTAGTCAAAGTGGAGTGGGATCCGGTAACGGGAGATTCAACGTGGAAGCGTGAAGCTGAGATGCACCAGAGTCATCCTTAACTGCTCTTAGGTATGCGACGGAAATTTCATAGACGAAATTTTCTATAAGGGGGTGGTAATGTAACATCCCAATTTTCTATGACTCTAATCGAGTTGGTTGAATCCAATTAGGCCTTTGGATGCTCGTGTGAATTGTTTTGCGTTAGTTTAAGACCTAGTTGGAAGCTTAGGAATAGGGTTGAACAAGGTTGGAAGTGCTTAAGAGGTTAAACGAGAAACTGGAGAAGTTAGGAGTTTGGAAAGCTCTTCCCAACTGAGCAGCACACTCAAGCGTGAGAAGGGAGAACGCTCTAGCATTGCCATGTTGCACGCTCAAGCGTGCTGAGTGCGTTTGCCAGCTGATGTGCTTTTTGATCGTGTGAGACACGTGGCAGGACAGGGTGAAGGCGGAGTGGACGAGGCTCCACGCTTAAGCATGGGTACTCTCAAGCGTGCTGATGGTTCAAGCTAAAGCATTGTCAGCAGGATGATCCAAGTGAAGTTTCCTCATCAGTTTCACTTGGCTTCATTTAATCCATCTTCAAGTATGAATCTGCAGAGAGTTAGAGAGAGGTCAGAGCTTTTAGAGAGAGAAACTTAGGGTTAGAGGTGATCGAGCTGCCGGAACGCAATTCTGAAAACATCGGAGCGATTGTGACAAAGTGATCTACGACTTTGATGGATTAGAGATGCACTAGGTCTGATAAACGCTTTGCATAGCATCTCATCCAGTTGCTTCTTAAGCTCCACCAGCTCAACTGGAGACATTCGATATAGCGCCATTGCAATAGGCCCAGTCCCCGATACAAGGTCTATAGCAAACTCCAGCTCTCTCTCTGGTGGTGGTCTGAGAACATCATCGGGAAACACTTCTAGGTATTCCCGCACAACAAGCAAATCTTCCACACTAGGAGTTTCCTTTGATTCCAAAAAGAATCGTAACATCCCGATTTTCTGTCACTCTAATCGAGTTGGTTGATCTCAATTAGGAAGGGATTTAGATGCTTGTGTGAATTGTTTTACGTTAGTTTAAGACCTAGTCGGAAGCTTAGGAATAGACTTGAACAAGGTTGGAAGTGTATAAGAGGTTAAACGAGAAACTGGGGAAGTCAGGAGTTTCGAAAGCTCTTCCCAGCTGAGCAGCATACCCAAGTGTGGGAGGGGAGCACGCTCTAGTGTGCCAACGCTCAAGCGTTGGCATGTTGCACGCTCAAGCGTGCTGAGTTCGTTTGCCAGTTGGTGAGCTTTTTGACGCGTGTAAACACCGTGGCATGCCAAAGTGAAGGCGAAGTGGACGAGGCTCCACACTTAAGCGTGGAAAGAACCCCACGCTCAAGCGTGCTGATGGTCCACGCTAAAGCGTTCTTAGCAGGAAGATCCAAGTGAAGTTTCCTCTTCACTTTCACTTGGCTTCATTTCCTACATCTTCAAGCACGAACCTACAGAGAGTTAGAGAGAGGTCAGAGCTTTTTAGAGAGAGAAACTGTAACACCCCGTTTTCCGTATGAGTTTGTATATGTTGCTATAATTATATGTATTATTATTATTATCGTTATTATTAGTATAATATTTGATAATTTGCTTGTTTACATTGTCACTGCATTTTATAAGTATCTATATGAATGTATATTTATGTGTGTATATTTTAAGTGATAACATGCACGCTTATGTTTGTATGCTTATAAGTATGTTTACATTTTAATATTAAAATGTTGTTATTGTTGTTGTATTATTATTATTATTATTATTATTATTATTATTATTATTATTATTATTATTATTATTTATTTATTTATTTATTTATTTAATATGTAATTGATTCTTATTGATATGTAAATGATTTATATTAATTATACTTATATTAATATACGATTGATTGTGTTAATAGATAATTGTGCATAAATATATTTATATTATTAATTAAGAATTATACTGCATGTATTAATACATGATCTTATCTATATGAATATATAATTGATTATATTATTATGTAAGTCTGTGATCTCGTGTGCTTATATGTGGTCTTGTATGGATTAATATGATATGTGTAATTAATGTTTGATCGTATATTTATTTACATGTCATCAATTATATATATGTTTATATTAACACTGGATCACTTTTATTAATGCACAATAGAATTATATTAATATAAGATACCTATATTTATGATAATTGTAGTTGTGTTGATATAAGATCAATTAGATATCATAGAGATTCAATCATTGAATAGATAAGATTATCTTATCTTAATCTCCTACAAAATCCAATCTAGAAACAACTATCTTTTTTATGCTGAACTTATATCATATTTTTGACCCTGTTAGAGTCCAAATTAGGAATAGATCGTGAAACATGATTTTGTACAAAATTCACTTAGCTTTCCAATGCCACCAAGAACACCTAAATCGGACACTCTTAGCTCAAGTTAGAGCCAAACCAGTGAGCATGCGTTTTGGGCTCTTCGGTTAGCCCGTTTCGCTATAATCCTTTTTATACCTCTTTTGCTCAACCTAAAACTCATAGCCATCTTTCCTAGAGTTAGAAACAGCCATCTTTTATCTTTCTCTTAGGTTCCCTATTGAATCCTTGAGCGTCCTCAATCCTTGTTTGAGTGTTCTTCGTCAAGAACATATCCCTGTGGCGTTTGTTGTTGCGTTTGGGGTTAAACTGCTAGCTTAGTGTTACTTTGAGGTAAGGTAACCAACACTTGTTCATCCTTTCTTGGAATCCCTTTAGTTAATGTTGAACCGTTTTGTCTCTGTCAAACCAGACTTCGTTGTTCATGCGCCAGTGTTGTGAACGGGTGCTAGCAGATTAGTTCCCCAGGAATCTAATCGAGGTATATGCATAACCATTGTGTTAATTCCCTTCCCTTTCTTTGTTTGGGAGTTAACTACCTTTGTCCTTTCTTGTTGTTCTTGGTCAAAGCTCGCTGAACCTGTTGAACCCGTTTGGAGGAGTCACGCATGGACTTCACTCTTGTTGGCTCATAGGTTGGAATCGTCACGCCAGGTATGGGGAGAAGGGATTAGTATAACATATAGGTTCGAGGGTAGCATAAGATGAGGGTTAACCCATGACCCTATTTGTGTGCTATATGCCTTAATTGCCGTGTGAAATTATTATGGTTGTTTATACTTGTTGTTAATTGTTTAAATGGTTTGTATGATCTTGGCATAACGTTTATGATGTTGTTTATGATGTTGTTTATGATGATGATGATATTTCATGATTGTATGAGTTGGTATGTTGGAACTGCCGTTAAATCTATGTTAATAAAAGACATAAAGATTTTAGCGCTAAGCCTAAAACTAGGATTAGTCCAATTGATGTTCATAAACATGAGGATATGAATTGTAGTTTAGATATTAAGATTAAGTTATAATCTTAATAACTATATGATTTGAGGTTTAAATATTAAGATTAAGTTATAATCGTATAACTATATGATTTGAGGTTTAAATATTAAGATTAAGTTATAATCTTAATAAGATATGAATTGTGGTTTAGATATTAAGATTAAGTTATAATCTTAATAACTATATGATTTGAGGTTTAAATATTAAGATTAAGTTATAATCTTATAACTATATGATTTGAGGATTATATATTAATATTAAGTTATAATCTTAATAAGATATGAATTGAGATTTAAATATTAAGATTAAGATATGAATTGTGGTTTCGATATTAAGAATAAGTTATAATTTTAATAACTATATGACTTGTGGTTTAGATATTAAGATTAAGTTATAATCTTAATAAGATATGAATTGAGGTTTAGATATTAAGGTTAAGTTATAATCTTAATAAATATATGACTTGGGGTTTAAATATTAAGATTAAGTTATAATCTTAATAAGATATGAGTTGTGGTTTAGATATTAAGATTAAGTTATAATCTTAATAACTATATGATTTGAGGTTTAAATACTAAGATTAAGTTATAATCTTATAACTATATGATTTGAGGTTTAGATATTAAGATTAAGTTATAATCTTAATAAGATATGAATTGAGATTTAAATATTAAGATTAAGATATGAATTGTGGTTTAGATATTAAGAATAAGTTATAATTTTAATAACTATTTGACTTGTGGTTTAGATATTAAGATTAAGTTATAATCTTAATAAGATATGAATTGACATTTAGATATTAGGATTAAGTTACAATCTTAATAAATATATGACTTGAGGTTTAAATATTAGGATTAAGCTATAATCTTAATAAATATATGACTTGAGGTTTAAATATTAAGTTTAAGTTATAATCTTAATAAAATATGAATTGAGGTTTAGATAATAAGATTAAGTATAATACTTAATAAAGATAATGTTACGTTAAGACTTAACAAAGAGAACAATTAATAAGACGATGATGTTATTGGTAACGACGTACTGTTACCGATGTTGCTGGTTAAATCATTCTTGATGCTTATTGGTCAAGTTTGATGTTGTTAAATCATCTTTGATGCTTGTTGGTCAAAGTTGATAGACATGTAATGGTGTTGATGATGGATGGTTGGACATGTGTTTGCATGTTGTTGAGCATAGCATGCATCATACGTTGACGTTGATATGTTGGGTGGAAAGCAAACGATGAATCGCGATAGTGGAGGTCACGATGGGTGTTATCCCGGCCTTGCGGGTATATTGGGTAGGGAAATTCCAGGCGACATGGGCTAGCTACCTATTGTCGGAGTGACCTAAAGGATAAGCTTGAGTACCCTGACTAGCCACTATACGTTATCAGGATTAGTGAGAGTGTTCGGGGATGGCCCATGGTCTGGCATATCATCCACGTTGATAACCGGACATGTACTCCTAATCGTCTTTCCAGAGTTAGAGTTGTTGGCCACATTGCATATGGAGTAGTGGAGTAGTTATGCATCGCATAGCATGTTTATAAAGTGATATGATGGAATGTGTTATAACATGTATGTTGTATTATGATGTTTATATGCTGCATGATCATCTTGCTAACTGCTCTATTACCATTTATGTTTATACGTACAGTTCCTTACTCCCTATCTGTTGTTGTTGTGTTTTGCATGTACCTTTGGTTATGCAGAGGATGGTGAGCTGCCAGCTGAGGAGTGATCCCAAGGAGATCGCTTGCTCATAGTATAGTTTGGTTTATGTTTAGTATGTTAGTTGTTTTCCGATGTAATATCGGTAGTGGTTACCAGCTCTGATTATGTGACATCGGGTTTCGGGTTTTATTTATGTTAATGTTTTTCCGCAGTTGTTTTATGTTTAAAACGTTTTCGGATCATGTGGTTCTTGCTACCTTTTAAGTTAAAGTTTTTAGATTTTATTTAACTTGCATGCTTTATTTACTTTTATCGTATGCGGGGTAGCGGGTGTCACATTAAGTGGTATCAGAGCCGGTCTGTCCTTCAGGCCGGGGTATGTGTCTGTTGTGTTTTCTTCTGTGTACTCTTATATGATTCTCTATGACGATGGTATAGAGTATTAAGTGTTTGGTGTTTGTTTTGACTTAACTTTTATGTTAAGTGCTTTGTTGTGGACTAGCTGTCTATCAACCAAGTCCGAGCTTGTAGAAATTTCGAGGACGAAATTTTTATAAGGGGGTGGAATTGTAACACCCCGTTTTCCGTATGAGTTTGTATATGTTGCTATAATTATATGTATTATTATTATTATTGTTATTATTAGTATAATATTTGATAATTTGCTTGTTTACATTGTCACTGCATTTTATAAATATCTATTTGAATGTATATTTATGTGTGTATATTTTAAGTGATAACATGCAACGCTTATGTTTGTATGATTATAAGTATGTTTACATTTTAATATTAAAATGTTGTTGTTGTTGTTGTTATTCTTATTATTATTATTATTATTATTATTATTATTATTATTATTATTATTATTATTATTATTTATTTATTATTATTTATTTATTTATTTAATATGTAATTGATTCTTATTGATATGTAAATGATTTATATCAATTATACTTATATTAATATACGATTGATTGTGTTAATAGATAATTGTGCATAAATATATTTATATTATTAATTAAGAATTATACTACATGTATTAATACATGATCTTATCTATATGAATATATAATTGATTATATTAGTATGTAAGTCTGTGATCTCGTGTGCTTATATGTGGTCTTGTATGGACTAATATGATATGCGTAATTAATGTTTGATCGTATATTTATTTACATGTCATCAATTATATATATGTTTATATTAGCACTGGATCACTTGTATTAATGCACAATAGAATTATATTAATATAAGATACCTATATTTATGATAATTGTAGTTGTGTTGGTATAAGATCAATTAGATGTCATAGAGATTCAATCATTGAATAGATAAGATTATCTTATCTTAATCTCCTACAAAATCCAATCTAGAAACAACTATCTTTTTTATGCTGAACTTATATCATATTTTTAACCCTGTTAGAGTCCGAATTAGGAATAGATCGTGAAACATGATTTTGTACAAAATTCACTTAGCTTTCCAACGCCACCAAGAACACCTAAATCGGACACTCTTAGCTCAAGTTAGAGCCAAACCAGTGAGCATGCGTTTTGGGCTCTTCGGTTAGCCCGTTTCGCTATAATCCTTTTTATACCTCTTTTGCTCGACCTAAAACTCATAGCCATCTTTCCTAGAGTTAGAAACAGCCATCTTTTATCTTTCTCTTAGGTTCCCTATTGAATCCTTGAGCATCCTCAATCCTTGTTTGAGTGTTCTTCGTCAAGAACATATCCCTGTGGCGTTTGTTGTTGCGTTTGGGTTAAGCTGCTAGCTTAGTGTTACTTTGAGGTAAGGTAACCAACACTTGTTCATCCTTTCTTGGAATCCCTTTAGTTAATGTTGAACCGTTTTGTCTCTGTCAAACCAGACTTCGTTGTTCATGCGCCAGTGTTGTGAACGGGTGCTAGCAGATTAGTTCCCCAGGAATCTAATCGAGGTATATGCATAACCATTGTGTTAATTCCCTTCCCTTTCTTTGTTTGGGAATTAACTACCTTTGTCCTTTCTTGTTGTTCTTGGTCAAAGCTCGCTGAACCTGTTGAACCCGTTTGGAGGAGTCACGCATGGACTTCACTCTTGTTGGCTCATAGGTTGGAATCGTCACGCCAGGTATGGGGAGAAGGGATTAGTATAACATATAGGTTCTAGGGTAGCGTAAGATGAGGGTTAACCCATGACCCTATTTGTGTGCTATATGCCTTAATTGCCGTGTGAAATTATTATGGTTGTTTATACTTGTTGTTAATTGTTTAAATGGTTTGTATGATTTTGGCATAACGTTTATGATGTTGTTTATGACGTTGTTTATGATGATGATGATATTTCATGATTGTATGAGTTGGTATGTTGGAACTGCCGTTAAATCTATGTTAATAAAAGACATAAAGATGTTAGCGCTAAACCTAAAACTAGGATTAGTCCAATTGATGTTCATAAACATGAGGATATGAATTGTAGTTTAGATATTAAGATTAAGTTATAATCTTAATAACTATATGATTTGAGGTTTAAATATTAAGATTAAGTTATAATCTTAATAAGATATGAATTGTGGTTTAGATATTAAGATTAAGTTATAATCTTAATAACTATATGATTTGAGGTTTAAATATTAAGATTAAGTTATAATCTTATAACTATATGATTTGAGGATTAGATATTAATATTAAGTTATAATCTTAATAAGATATGAATTGAGATTTAAATATTAAGATTAAGATATGAATTGTGGTTTCGATATTAAGAATAAGTTATAATTTTAATAACTATATGACTTGTGGTTTAGATATTAAGATTAAGTTATAATCTTAATAAGATATGAATTGAGGTTTAGATATTAAGGTTAAGTTATAATCTTAATAAATATATGACTTGGGGTTTAAATATTAAGATTAAGTTATAATCTTAATAAGATATGAGTTGTGGTTTAGATATTAAGATTAAGTTATAATCTTAATAACTATATGATTTGAGGTTTAAATACTAAGATTAAGTTATAATCTTATAACTATATGATTTGAGGTTTAGATATTAAGATTAAGTTATAATCTTAATAAGATATGAATTGAGATTTAAATATTAAGATCAAGATATGAATTGTGGTTTAGATATTAAGAATAAGTTATAATTTTAATAACTATTTGACTTGTGGTTTAGATATTAAGATTAACTTATAATCTTAATAAGATATGAATTGACGTTTAGATATTAGGATTAAGTTACAATCTTAATAAATATATGACTTGAGGTTTAAATATTAGGATTAAGTTATAATCTTAATAAATATATGACTTGAGGTTTAAATATTCAGGTTAAGTATAATACTTAATAAAGATAATGTTACGTTAAGACTTAACAAAGAGAACAATTAATAAGACGATGATGTTATTGGTAACGACGTACTGTTACCGATGTTGCTGGTTAAATCATTCTTGATGCTTATTGGTCAAGTTTGATGTTGTTAAATCATCTTTGATGCTTGTTGGTCAAAGTTGATAGACATGTAATGGTGTTGATGATGGATGGTTGGACATGTGTTTGCATGTTGTTGAGCATAGCATGCATCATACGTTGACGTTGATATGTTGGGTGGAAAGCAAACGATGAATCGCGATAGTGGAGGTCACGATGGGTGTTATCCCGGCCTTGCGGGTATATTGGGTAGGGAAATTCCAGGTGACATGGGCTAGCTACCTATTGTCGGAGTGACCTAAAGGATAAGCTTGAGTACCCTGACTAGCCACTATACGTTATCAGGATTAGTGAGAGTGTTCGGGGATGGCCCAGGTCTGGCATATCATCCACGTTGATAACCGGACATGTACTCCTAATCGTCTTTCCAGAGTTAGAGTTGTTGGCCACATTGCATATGGAGTAGTGGAGTAGTTATGCATTGCATAGCATGTTTATAAAGTGATATGATGGAATGTGTTATAACATGTATGTTGTATTATGATGTTTATATGCTGCATGATCATCTTGCTAACTGCTCTATTACCGTTTATGTTTATACGTACAGTTCCTTACTCCCTATCTGTTGTTGTTGTGTTTTGCATGTACCTTTGGTTATGCAGAGCATGGTGAGCTGCCAGCTGAGGAGTGATCCCAAGGAGATCGCTTGCTCATAGTATAGTTTGGTTTATGTTTAGTATGTTAGTTGTTTTCCGATGTAATATCGGTAGTGGTTACCAGCTCTGATTATGTGACATCGGGTTTCGGGTTTTGTTTATGTTAATGTTTTTCCGCAGTTGTTTTATGTTTAAAACGTTTTCGGAACATGTGGTTCTTGCTACCTTTTAAGTTAAAGTTTTTGGATTTTATTTAACTTGCATGCTTTATTTACTTTTATCGTATGCGGGGTAGCGGGTGTCACAGAAACTCAAGGTTAGAGGTGATCTAGTTGCCAGAACGCAATTCTGACAACACCGGAGTGGTCGTGACAAAGTGATCTATGACTTTGACGGATTGGTTTCTCGATTTGCCAAAGGTAAACTCGAACCCCTAACATGTGTTCTCTGTGTTCTTCATGGCTCTTCGAGTATTTACCATTCTTCTTCGACCTTTAAGCTTGCCTAGGGCTAACACTATTGTGTATGTGTTGTGCTCTTGATTAGGGCAAAGCTTGTGCTCGTGTTTGCTTGCAGATTGGAGTAGAAGCCACGGCTAGGAAAGCTATTCGGGGCTGTGTGTGGCTATTCTTGCTACTTGGAAACACTTGCCGGTGATCGTACCAAGATTCGTGCCAAGTGTTCAGGTGGGGAGAAAGAGTACTGCTGCCGTCGAGAAGGCAAGAGTAGTGTAGTTGTGCTTTTTGTTATGTGTAGGGAAGCCCTAACCCTACTAGTGGTTGAGCCCCGATAAAGTACCTAAACCCTAGGTTTAGCATACTTTGGGCTATCGCCGTTAAGTTTGGTAACCTTAGGATAGAGAAATGTTGATTGAGGTTGACTTGCTTCGTATGACTGCTGTGATGTTGATTTCTGTTGTTGCTATCTGTATACATGCCTATATGCTACTTGGTATGTGATATGCTACTACGTGCTGTTGTTGATATTACTGCTGTCGTTATTATTGTTGTATGTTGTGTTGTCGTGTTGTGACGGAATGCCGATTAGTATTAAGTTTGGTTGTGTGCCGTGTTTGTTACCGAGTAGATACCGTAGATGGTTCCGTTGCAGTTAAACTGACTGTTTGAGGCTGTGGCTGTGTTGTTTGAGCTGTGACTCGTGGACGCGTGGCGTGGAGCCTGGCCATGTGGATACAGTGGCATCGAGCTGTTTCTAATTGAGTGTTTAGGCGTGAGATCCGGTATCAAACCCATTGAGGGTGTTTGTTGCATATCATCAGCTGCCAAGTGGCGAGGCCGTATGACAGGTAGTATGGGTTGCCAGCGTCATACGAGGTTAGTTGTACCTGAGTGCGGGTACGGAAAGTAGAATGGGCGGTCAAGTGAGTGACCTTGGGGATGTTGCCGGTCTCGGTAATAATTTACAGTGACGGATGAGGTAGCTCCTATCCTGTCGTGACGCCCGATCTAGTATGGTTTGCCTGACTAATCCCTGAGCTTTCCACGTTCCAGGCTAACGTTCCGAGGCGACCAAGACACCCCAGTTCCGGTGTGGAAGGGGGATGCACTCTTATTGGTCATGGAGAGCGGTTCAGTTTCTTGGACAAACTAGCTCCGTTCCGACACAGAACCTGTTCTGGTGTGGACTTGTTCGGGTGTGGAACCGTTTAGGTGTGGAACCAGCTTTGTGATCTTTCAGCCGACATGCTGTAGGGGATTAGTATCCCGCTCTAGAGGATTGATTTGAGAGTGAGACTCATGGAGATGGATGCTTGTTGCATGTGCTGTCTTGGGAGACGTTTGGTTGTGTGCAGTAACTGTTATACATGCTATACTGTTATTTGCTACATGATGTTATATACTGCATTGCTATTGTTATTCCAACTTTGTGTATGTTGTATTTCTTATCTCCCTACTATTTCTTGTATGTCTGTCTCGTTCTTGGTTCACGTGAAGAAGAGGAGTCAGCTGATGGACCCGAGGATACACCCTTATATCATGTCAGTACCGAGGATACCGGTACTGGGGCTGATCGAGATCGTCTACCATGACGAGATGGGGGGCGCGTGGATCCCTCTACCTACTTGACGGTCTACACAGGATCGGTCATCATACTTTTCAGAAGAGGGGCATCGCACGTGGACGATCTCATAGGGCCGTTCAGAGTTGTGCAGTTTCTTCCCTTTCTGAGGACCTGGCACGCGCCGAGGCAGAGTGAGCAGGACTATCGGTGGGCAGCGCCACAGTCATCAGTGGTATCTAGTAGGTGAGGCTTCGTCTACAGAGGGTAGAGGAGTCGTATTGAGTAGTACCTGAGGACGTATAGGAAACGTCACATAGTCGTGTCGAGTTCCTCTTCCAAGTACGAGCCTACGCAGGTTTATAAGCGTCCTTATCGAGAGGGACAGGGTAGCTCAGGGCATCCTCATCACTGATGGTGAGGGCCTGTCAGTGCGTCTCTAGGGCTGAGTGGCGACATTTTTGGATGTATTTTGAGTGTGGGATAGGAAGTGCTGGTGAGCATTGAGGGTTCTTTCTTCTTTTGTTTTGATGTATCTTTTGGTTTTTGTACTATCCATTTGTATATCTATGTACAGTGCCCTACTGTTGGGGCAACGCTTATGTGCAGTTATGTATAGTTGTTTTATTCGCGCATTACTCTAATGTGGTCTTCTATGCTTTCCGTATGATTTTATGTTTTAATGCGTTCGTTTTCGCAACATTGTTTGAATACCACGCTATCGCTTTAATACGAATAGGCATAGTTAATAATAGGAGTTTGAGACTAATGGGATTATCCTTCTAAGAAAGGAGGGTCGTCTCAAGAATTGCACCATACACTTCTTCGATCGTCCACCCGTTAGTATACTCTCGTCGACAGGCATCAATCCAGATTGCTTCGAAAAACGAAGGGTTTTATTTGAACCGTCCAACACTACACGGTTGGCCGAAAGCCAATTCATGCCTAGGATAATGTCTAACTGTTGCATATGCAAACAGATAAGGTCCACAAGAAAAGTTCGTTTTTCTATGGTGATAGGGCATTGTAAGCAAACAAATAAGGCAGTCAAGGATTCGCTAGTAGGCGTAGAGACAGTCAAATCATAAGGCAGTGATGAAACAGACAAACCTAAATGATCCATGCATTCTAGGGATATGAAAGAATGAGTAGCTCCCGAATCAATTAGAGCTGATAAGAATTTAATTGAAACTAGGCATTTACCTTGTATCAGATCAAGGCTTCGAGAGGCTTCAAATCCCCTCACGGAAAATCCCCTTCCAGTGGTTTATGACCTACTTTGTTGGCTTGCTAGTTGAGATCTCATGCTACTACTCTGAACTCTTCCGCTCTGTCGCTGAAACTGAGACCTTCTGCTCAGTCTCGGCTTGCAATCAGCAGCATAGTGATCCATCTGGCCACAACTAAAGCACTTGAAATGTTGCCTCCTTGGGAAATTCTTTATTAGATGCGATCCTCCGCACCGAATGCATGTTTGGAACCCTTACTGAGTTTGGCTTGAGCCACTTCCTCGATGACTGACAATTTGCGGAGCTGGGCGATCGTAAGGTCTCGCCCTCTGTTGGAACCTTCCACTTCTACTCCTCTGGTTGCTACGATCTGGCCCACCACTTCTAGATTATGGTTGAACCACTACAGTAAGATCGTATCCCTCTAGTATTGTGCACTTCTCAACTAACTATGGGACGGACCTGATGCTCAAAGGTAGCATCGCTCTCTTCAACTCGGGTCTTAGCCCGTCCTCAAACCTTTGACATACCCATTTTTCATCAGGATGAACCCAGTAGAACTGAGAAAACTTCAACAATGCCTAGAACCGCATTGCATACTCTCTGACTGACCTCTGCTCTTGCCTAAGATTAAGAAATTCTTTCTCTTTCTCCCGACTCACACTTCTCGGAAAGTATTTCTCCGAAAAACTTTCCTTAAACAGCTCCCAAGTCACAATCCTTCCTTCAGTCTCTAACAGTCTCAACTTGTTCTTCCACCAGGCCTCTACTTCTCCCACTAGCATGAAGGCATCATACGTAACTTTTCGATCTTCTCTGCAATTTATGGCTACGAAGACTTTCTCAATCTCTTGTAACCACATCTCCGCCGCCTCATGATTGTACTCCCCGTGAAACTACATAAGGTTTCCCTTCATAAAAGCATTTAAACCGATATCCACTGTCTCGTCTCCCCTTACTTGGTGCAGCTGATTCTGCCTTGCCTCTCTCTTCTTACCTTTGCATGAACTAAGCAGTTTGTTGCGTCTGTGGCAGAATCACAGTAGCAAAGTCCTGCATGGCCCTCATAGCTTCCAATGTATCTCCACCATTTCCTACTCCAGAGGTATCACCATTGTGGTTAAAGTCTCCGATCTCGGCAGGTATGCCTCTGGCTCTAGTACCTCTCCTTCTGTTTCCTCTAGCCATTTAGCTTCCAGCAAGAAGGGATTATTAGCTTCGATTCATAATGTAACATCCCAAAAATCCTATATCTGTTTCTCTTAACTGTTTGTGTAAATAACTTGATTGAGAATACAATTCGACTAAGTTTAATCATAAGAATGTTTAATAAATGGAAATTCACAGTTGAATTTCAATTATGAGCTTAATAAAGATAAAATGTTGTTTTGAGTCTGTTGTGTTGTTTTGAGTCAGAATCGGTAAAAATATTATTATTTTAATCTGGACCGCTTTGCCTTGGGAAGCGTGCCGGCCGGGGAGTAATCTGGCTCAGGGCCGAGAAGAAATTGATGATTGTTTTCACGTTTCTCGAGACATTGTCACCTCTCTATCAAATTATGTCAACTTTATCAACTTTTGGTCACATCATGACAACTTTGCACCTTTATGTCAATCATCCATCACCTTTTCATTCCTTTAACCAATGGCTTAAACTCCTTTGACTTTTGGTTAATAACCTAGCATCTTTTCCTTTAATGGAAAAAGCAAACCATCAAAAAATGGTTAATCTCACCACCTTTTAACATGGTGTCAACACCAATGTACTTGGTTTAATCCAAGCCCTCCATTTCCTTACACAAATTTCCATCACACACTAACCAAGATTTTGGTCATGAACTCCCTAGGCCTTTCGGCCATAACACCACCAAAACACTTCACTATTTTCATTTTACACTTTCTAAAGATCAAACACACCATTTCTTAAGTTCTTGAAGAATTCTCTCTTCACCATATATTCAGCCATACGTCTAAGATTACCAACCAATTTTCCTTTTCCATTTCTAAGATCATACCTCACCTTGCCTTGGTCTAAGGATCAACTTTGGTGAAGGAAGTTTCTTGATTTGTAGAAGTTTGTTCATCAACCACAAGAACATCACCAAACCCTTGAAGTTGTTCTTGTGTTGGTGAGCTTCTAGATCTTTTTCCTTTTCATTTCCTTACTTATTAACTTCAGTAATCATCTTCTAGTTCTTCTTTTTCATGAATACAAGTTCAAGATCTTGTCTTTTTCCTTCCTCTAGGTTCGGCCACTTTCTGGTTAAGGAGCTTGGAGTTTTCTTTCACTAAAACCTCTTCACTAAAGGTATGTGGGAGTGAACCTCATCACATCAAAATTGGTGGAGGATGAAAATGGTTGTTTATGTTTTGTGTGGGTGAAACCCTAGCTTTGGTTCACTACTTTGTTGGTGAAGTTCTTTATGAGAACATGTTTGTAATAAGGTTTATATGCTTATTATGTGTTTATGATGACATATATTTGGTTGGAAAAATGTTTTCATGCATGTTGAAAACCATACTTTGATCTCTAGATCAAGTAAGGATTTTTATGCTTATTTATGGTTGAATGATGTCAGATTATTGTTCATCATATTATTGTGATCGTTTTGAGCTTTTGTTTAACACGTTGGTGAAGCAAAATCTTCACATCCTATATTGTGTAGCGTTCGGCCATGTTGGTTAGAAAATTATGAACATGAACTTGTTCTTGAACTTCAATGTTTTTGGAGACTAGAAAGTGTTTTAAAGACCTTTATTTCAAAATCATAGAAGGAATAGTTTTGATCCAAAGATCAACTAGGGTTTCGGCCCTTAGTGTTTTTAACTATGGTAAAAATGTGTTTTTACTTTAGTCATAGTATAATCAATTAATAAATTAATGTTTTAAGGAAAATGGTAAAAAGTAATTTCATGAAGGTAAGATTAATCTAATGTTACCTTAAATCTAAATTAATGTCACATTCTTTTAAGGACTAAGGGAAATTAATATTTGACTTTCAAGAATTACAATTAGAAGTTTATAATAAAGTTATGACTTAATTGAATAATAGTCTTCAAATTAAATAAAATGCTATTTCTTTTACACTAACTTAGATCACGGTTTTATACTAAGTTAGTAAGGAAAAACCTTTTCAAATTAGTTAAGATACTTTACTTCAAGCAAATAACGAAGTTCTTTTAAATCAAATGAGTTTTCAATTAGAAAGTTTTTTGGTTTACAAAGTAATAATTGACAGTTTTGAACTCAAATCGTAATGTTTTACGCATGAAAACCTAAGTTAACTTAGAGCAAAAGAAAAGGGATAATTAAGTATAGCATATGGTGGAACAAGACCATACACTATAACATTGATGATTTAGTTCATCAATTCCTCCATAAGACTTAAGTGAATCAATACTTATTTCAATAATTGAAACTCAAGGAATTAATACATTAGAAAGGATCAAAGACTTATCTAAGAAGATTCTCAATCCTTCTTCATAACACTTAGGACTTGGGATGTAATTCATAAGACACAAACACAAACATGAAACGTTTTGAGTTTGTAACAGTAGTTCGATGACGGACCAGTGATTCGGATCCAAGAAAGTCGTTCAATTGTTTCAGTCTTGTGATGACTTAATCCCGGAGGGATCACGAGATATATCTGGTGGATAAAAGTCTTAAGGAAGAGAACCTTAGTGAATCTTGAGGTTCATCCTGTGGATAGTCATTGCATTATCGCATCTACTTTGTGTAAGCATTGACATTGTATTATATAAATCTGTAAGGCCATGAGCCTAGGATTTGATCTTACACCTTAATGCGGGTGCGAATTTTACGGTGACGACCTTAAATGGTCTTGAGGATGTCAAGGTTGGAGATTTCACAACTGACCAGTTGGTGATTCTTCTGTGTCATGGAATTCCGTGCACTATTGTGACATCTTTGACTAAATGTCATACTTTCATGTTTGGTGTAGAGTGTTTCCGTAAAATCCAAATACGTGCACGTTACGAATGTTGTAGCATCTTGCCGATGGCTGGCGTACACGGAACATGTCCTCCCATGCACTCTCTCCGACGTTTTGTTAGAACCATAGAGTAGGGGTCAGAGTTTAACCCTTGTGGCATATGGCATTGAGTCATGTACATCGCATTGCATTGCATGGCTGTTGATGATTACATTTACCTGTTATACATCATTATCCTGTTTTTTGGAGATGTCTTATGCGTCTAATTGATTAATATGCTATATTGAGATGTATGGTATGCATGATTGGTATGTTGTTACCTTGTGTGTCATCCATTTTTTACCTCTACTGTTTTGCTGTGTTGATGATTGAGAATCTCACCCATATCTGTATCTTTTCTCTGCTGGTGTTCCTGTTTTCGCATGAGAAGATGGGCCCGACGACGATTCAGCTCAACGTTTACCTTGAGTCCAGAGGGAGGACTCCTTGTGTTGTTTTATGTTAGCCAGGCTATGTCCAGTTGTCAGTCTTACCTTTTGAGGAGTCGCGTCTCTTAGTACTTATTATGTATTTAATTTTCAGTTAGGCTTGGACCTATGTTTGTATTCGGTACCCTTTTCTATTCTTACTCTTTACTTCTGCATGATTCCTAGAAATGAATGGTGAACCTAAGTTTACTTATTATTACTTATTTTAAAAATTTCATTTTATCTTCACAAAAAGGAAAAAAAAAAAAAAAAAACCCATATTTTCCTCATTAATATTATTTTCGGCCTTATAATTGTTCGAGAATGTGACACTCGGGAAAAGGTGTTACATTATTTGGTATCAGAGCTGGCCGAGTCTTTCGGGCTTGTGGTTTTGGTCTGTCTTGTTTGTGCTGTGTGTTCTCTGTGTGTTTCTCTGTTATCATCTCTGTAAGGGAGATAATGTTATTTGTTTTGATTGTGTTGTAGTCCCTTGGGCTTGACAATTCTGGTTTTTCAGGTAGCAATGGCTGCTCAAAACCTGAATGCAGCTATGAATGCCATAAGGGAGATGGCTGCTGCGATGGTTCAACGTGACGAGAGAGCTGCTAGGGGTCGGGGGACTGGATGAGTTTTTTCCGAAGGAACCCTCCTCAGTTCAAAGGTGAGTTCAATCCCGAGCAAGCCGAACGCTGGATCCAGACTCTAGAGAAGATCTTTGGAGCTATGAGGTGTACTGAGAATGACAAGGTTGTCTACACAACCTACATGTTGGTGGAAGATACTGAGTACTGGTGGGAAGGAGCCTGTCAGGTGTTAGAACATGATCAGCAAGTGATCAACTGGAATGTGTTCAAGGGCAAGTTTCTGGAAAAGTACTTTCCTGCAAGTGCGAGGCACGAGAAGGAGATGGAGTTCCTCCAGCTGAAACAAGGAGGAATGTCTATAGCTGAGTATGGGGCCAAGTTTGAGAGTTTGTCAAAGTTCTCAAACTACTTTATGGACAACCCATGAGAAGAATGGAAATGAAGGAAGTTCGAAGGGGGTCTCAAGCTCAAGTTAAAAAGGGTTGTGGTTCCTCTGCAGGTATCTGTGTTTCTCAAGCTGATGGAGAAGTGTCGTTTGATCGAGAGCTTGGTGCCTAGTAAGGACAAGAGACAACAAAGTTTTCAACCGACTAGGTTCCACAAGAAAAAGGCGATCGTGACAACCATTCTCAGTGGAGGCCATATCCGAAGCAGCAAGATCAGCAACAACGTTCTATGGAAGGAAGTAGTGGGGTTTCAGTCAGTTTGGAAATGCCCCAGCCAACTGTTTTAAGTATGGAAAGAATCATGCCACAAGAGACTGCTCAATCAAGGGGATAATATGCTTCAAGTGTGGGAAGCCAAGGCATATCTCCCGAGACTGTGTGCTACCGAATGCAGAACCTTCTATCAACAACATGCAAGCAACAAGGCCTAAGGCGAGGGGCAGAGTTTATAGTGTGAGTGGTGCTGGGCCTTCCCAGAATGAGGACTAGATCCAAGGTCAGTGCATCATGATGGTAAAACTTTGACTGTACTATTTGATTCAGGTGCAACACATTCCTTTATTGCTTATGAATGTGTGAACCTTTTACGATTATCTGTGTCTTCTTTACCTTTTGACTTAGTGATTTCTACAGCTACTGCAAAGCCTATTATAACTGCTAAAGTTTGTTTGAATCGTTCTATTTCTATAGAAGATAGAAAGTTTTTGATTGACTTGATCTGTTTGCCTCTTTCGCAAATGGATGTAATCCTAGGGATGGATTGGTTATCTTCTAACCATATCCTGTTAGATTGGGCAAACAAAACCTTAATCTTTCCTAAATATGAGAATTATGGGTTTTTGACTGCCAACCAAGTAAACGCTTCTTTGAGAGAAGGAGCTCAAGGATACATGTTACTATCTTCTTTGGAGGTCAAGAGTGAGCTAGTCTTAGAGCATGTACCTGTTGTGAACGAGTTTCCGGAATTTTTCCCTGAAGATGTACTGGGTTTACCGCTAGTTCGGGACATCGCCTTTTCAATTGATCTTATACCAAGAATAGGACCCGTGTCTATGGCATCGTATCGTATGGCGCCTGCAGAGTTGGAAACCTTGAAGGAACAGTTGGTAGATCTGTTGGGGAAGCAGTTTGTTTGACCTAGTGTATCACCTTGGGGAGCCCCAGTGTTGTTGGTTAAGGAAAAGGATAGATCTTCTCGCTTATGTGTGGATTATCGCCAGTTGAACAAGGTCACTATTAAGAACAAGTATCCTCTCCCGAGGATAGATGACTTGATGGACCAGTTGAGGGGAGTTGCAGTTTTCTCCAAGATTGATCTGCGATCGGGTTATCATCAGATTCGTGTAAAGGCGGAGGATGTAACAAAGACAACGTTTCGAACACGCTACGGGCACTATGAGTATCTAGTGATGCCTTTTGGAGTGATGAATGCACTAGCTATATTCATGGACTATATGAATAGGATCTTTCGTCCCTACCTAGATAAGTTTGTCGTTGTCTTCATAGACGACATACTCATCTATTCTAGAGATCGGGAGGAATATGCTGAACATCTTAGTGTGGTTCTTCGGACTCTGAAGGAGAAATATTTGTATGCGAAGCTATCGAAGTGTGAGTTTTGGCTTGATGAAGTGCAATTTTTGGGTCATATGATCTCAAAGGAAGAGATTGTTGTGGATCCGTGAAAAGTTGAAACAGTTATTCACTGGGAAAGACCGACCATAGTGACTGAGATTCGGAGTTTTGTGGGTTTGGCTGGATATTACCGGAGGTTCATTAAGGGATTTTCTAAGATTGTAGGACCTCTCACCCAGTTGACCCGGAAGAACCAAGCTTTTGAGTGGACTGAAGCCTGTGAAAAGAGTTTTCAAGAGTTGAAGAAGAGACTGACTACTTCACCGGTGTTGGTGTTACCTGATCCAAGTAAACCTTTTGAGGTGTACTGTGACGCTGCATACCAGGAGTTAGGCTGTGTAATAATGCAGAATCAGAAAGCGGTAGTTGATGCTTCAAGGCAATTGAAAGTGCATGAGAAGAACTAACCTCCACATGATCTGGAGTTGGCAGCTGTTGTCTTTGTATTAAAGATCTGGAGGCATTACTTGTATGGTTCAACGTTCAACGTCTTCAATGATCATAAGAGTCTGAAATACCTGTTTGATCAGAAAGAACTCAACATGAGGCAGAGACTATGGTTGGAGTTTTTGAAGGACTATGACTTCCAACTGCAATACCACCAAAGAAGGCCAATGCTATGGCAGACGCTTTGAGCAGAAAAGTGTTACACATGTCAGCTATGATGGTTAAAGAGCACGAGTTGTTGGAACAGTTCAGAGACATGCATCTATTAGTGGTAAGTATGCTAGGTAAGCTATATGTGGGCATGGTTACAGTGTCGAATGATTTGATGGATCGGATTCGAGAAAAGCAAGTGTATGATCAGTATCTATCGAAGGAGCGAGGAATTATGAAGAAGGGAATTGCGTCTGAGTACAAGGAAGGAGCAGATGGAATTTGGAGACGAGGGGACAGAGTTTATGTACCAAACGATCCATAACTGAGCAGGTTAATTCTGGATGAAGCTCATAGGAGCAAGCTGAGTATGCATTCAGGATCCACCAAGATATAAAGCGGTTGTTTTGGTAGCAAGGCATGAAAAGAGATGTGGTTGATTATGTGGCGTCTTGTTTGGTATGTCAGAAAGCAAAAGTTGAACATCAGAGACCGGCAGGAATGCGACTTCCGTTGGAAATCTCAGTATGGAAATGGGATGGCATCACAATGGATTTTGTGGCTTGTTTACCAAGGACTCCTAAGGGATGTGATTCTATTTGGGTGATAGTTCACAAGCTTACGAAGTCAGCTCACTTTCTACCTATCTTTATCAAGTATTGCATGGGGAAACTGACTCAGATTTAGCAGTGAGATTGTAAGACTACATAGGGTACCTTCAAGCATCATATCAGATAGAGACCCACGTTTTACTTTGCGGTTTTGGCAGAGATTGCATGAAGCCTTGGGAACAAAGCTACGGTTGTGTTCAGCTTATCATCCCCAAACAGATAGCCAGTTAGAAAGAACGATGCAATCTTTAGAGGATCTGTTGAGGGCGTGTGTGTTGGAACATGTCGGGAGTTGGGAGAGTTTCCTACCGTTGATGGAGTTTACCTACAATAATAGTTATCATTCAAGTATAGGGATGACACTCTATGAAGCTTTATACAGAGGATGGTGCAGAACACCTTTGTGTTGATATCAGGATGGAGAAAGTGTTTCGTTAGGACCTGAACTAGTACAGCAAACAATTGAGAAGGTGAAACTCATTTAGGAAAAGATGAGGACAACTCAAAGCGGACAGAAAAGCTATGGGGTAATAGGCGTAGGCCACTTGAGTTCGAAGAAGGTGATCATTTGTTTTTGAGAGTCACTCCAACGATTGGGTTTAGCAGGGTCCTTAAGTCCAGAAAACTCACTCCAAAAATCGAACCTTATCAAATTCTTGGTCGGATAGGTCCGGTAGCATATCAAATAGCTTTACCACCTTTCATATCTAACCTTCATAATGTTTTTCACTTCTCGCAATTACGAAAATATATTCTAGATCCTAGTCATGTCATAGAACCTGATTCAGTATAGCTAAAGGATCACCTGACCTATGAAACACTGACTGTCAAGATTGAAGACAGAAAAGTAAAACAACTACGAGGGAAGGAGATATCCTTGGTCAAGGTTATCTGCAATGAGACTTCGGGTGATGCTACCTAGGAGTTGGAAGATAGAATGAGGGAACAGTTTCCACATCTCGTCTAAGGTAAATTTCGAGGATGAAATTTCTTTGTGGAGGGTAGTGTTGTAACATCCCAAAAATCCTATATCTGTTTCTCTTAACTATTTATGTGAATAACTTGACTGAGAATACAATTTGACTATGTTTAATCATAAGAATGGTTAATAATTGGAAATTCATATCTGAATTTGAATTATGAGCTTAATAATCATAAAATGTTGTTTTGAGCCTGTTGTGTTGTTTTGAGTCAGAACTAGTAAAAATATTATTATTTTAATCGGGACAACTTTGCCTTGGGAAGCATGCCAGGCTAGGGAGTAATCTGGCCTAGGGATGAGAAGAAGTTGATGACTGTTTTCACGTTTCTCGAGAAGTTGTCACCTCTCTGTCAAATCATGTCAATTTTAGTCATATCATGACAACTTGTCACTTTTATGTCAATCACCCATCACATTTTCATTTCTTTAACCAATAGATTAAACTCCTTTGACTTTTGGTTAATAACCTAGCATTTTTTCCTTTTATGGACAAAGCAAAGCAACCAAAGATGGTTAATCTCACCACCTTTTAACATGGTGCCAACACCTATGTACTTGGTTTAATCCAAGCCCTCCATTTCCTTACACAAATTCCCATCACACACTAACCAAGATTTTGGTCATAAACACCCTAGGCCATTCGGCCATAACATCACCAAAACACTTCACCATTTTCATTTTACACTTTCTAAAGATCAAACACACCATTTCTTAAGTTTTTGAAGAATTCTCTCTTCTCTCTCTTCACCATATATTTGGCCATACCTCAAAGATTACCAACCAAATTTCCTTTTCCATTTCTAAGATCATACTTCACCTTGTCTTGGTCTAAGGATCAACTTTGGTGAAGGAAGTTTCTTGATTTGTAGAAGTTTGTTCATCAAGCACAAGAACATCATCCAAACCTTAAAGTTGTTCTTGCGTTGGTGAGCTTCTAGATCTTTTTCCTTTTCATTTCCTTACTTATTACCTTCAGTAATCATCTTCTAGTTCTTCTTTTTCATGAAAACATGTTCAAGATCTTGTCTTTTTCCTTCCTTAGGTTCGGCCACTTTGTGGTTAAGGAACCTTGAGTTTTCTTTCACTAAAACATCTTCACTAAAGGTATGTGGGAGTGAACCTCATCACACCAAAATTGATGGAGGATAAAAATGGTTGTTTATGTTTTGTGTGGGTGAAACCCTAGCTTGGGTTCACTACATTGTTTGTGAAGTTCTCTATGAGAACATGTTTGTAATAAGGTTTATATGCTTATTATTTGTTTATGATGACAAATGGTAAAGATTAATTTCATGAGGGTAAGCTTATTTGTTTACGCATAAAAACCTAAGTTAAGTAATTAACTTAGAGCAAAAGAAAAGAGTAAAAAGTATAGCATATGGTGGAACAAGACCATACACAATACCATTTATGATTTAGTTCATCAATTCCTTTATAAGACTTAAGTGAATCAATACTTATTTCATTACTTGAAACTCAAGGAATTAATACCTTGGAAAGGATCAAAGACTTATCTAAGAGGATTCTCAATCCTTCCTCATAACACTTAGGACTTGAGATGTAATTCATAAGAGACAAACACAAACATGAAATGTTTTGGGTTTGAAACAATAGTTCGATGGCGGACCGGTGATTCGAATCTAAGAAAGTTATTCAATTGTTTCAATCTTATGATGACTCGATCCCGGAGGGATCACGAGATTTATCTGGTAGATAAAAGTTTTATAATACAAAGTCTGTAAGGTCTTGAGCCTAGAAGTTGAGCTTAATTTATTCAAAATTACAGCAAAGCATTCCTCATTAACTTGCACTACCCCATATTCTTTTGAGAAATGTTCATCTTCATGTGGAGGTGTTTAACATATAATTTCATATTAGTTCTCAAGAAATCATCCGTTTGCATGCTATTATTCCGAGTTAGAGGAGTTGGAAGAGAAATTTGTACCTCACTAGTGACTCTTACCTGATTATGCTTACTGGATAGGTGTCACGGCCATCCCGAAAGTGTTACACGGTCGTGCTCTTTTTCAGACTTGTCCTCTTTGACAGTGTTTTCTACCATGGAAGTAGAATTTTCTTTTTCTGCTTGTTGAAGAGAGATTGCATTGACATGCTCCCTTGGATTTGCCTCAGTCCGGGTAAGCAATGTTCCTTGAGGCCTTTTTGAGAGTAATGTGGTAAGAGCAGATATCTGTGTCTGGATGGCTTGAAACTTGCTATCATTTAACTTTATGTACTCTATCAACAATTCATGAGGATCAGGCTTCCTATTCTCTGGTTTTGAGCCTTGGTTCTGCAAGTGGGGTGGTCTTTAGGCGTTTGAGTTTTAACTTTGACCGTTATGCTGACCTCCCCAGGAGTAATTCGGACGACTCCTCCAACCAAGATTGTAAGAATTATTTTGATTGGCATTACTCATGAATTTGGCTTCCTCAACTGGTGGAGCAAAAGAATTTCCCAGTTGGCAATCCTTGCTCTCATGACCTGTCAGACCGCAATGGTTGCATGGGAATGGAGATACTGGTGTACTGGCTTGTGTCATAATCTGTGCTTGGGCTTGTATCAGTGATTCTATCTGCTATGTTAGAGTCCACCTTGATTTCCATCGCCTTTGTGGCATTTACCTCATACACACCGATTGGCTTCTTGATGGTCTGTCTGTCCCTGAGTGGCCATTGGTAGTGATTGACTGCCATCTCCGGGATCAAGGCTTAGGCTTCTTCAGGTGTCTTTTTTAGAATTGAGCCCCCACAAGCAGCGTCTATACTGGACCTGTTTTGTTGTGAAAGTCCATTATAGAACATCTGCACCAAAATGGGGACTGTGAAACCATGGTGGACACCTCTGGATTGAATCCTGATATCTCTCCCATGCCTCATAGAGAGATTCCTGGTCATATTGCACAAAGTTCGAAATATCAGCTCTAAATTTAGCAGATTTAGAAGGTGAAAAGTACCTGGCCAAAAATTGGCATGTTAATTGATCACAAGTAGTGATAGAACCAGGTGGCAAAGAGGAAAGCCAATGATTCGCTTTGTTGGACAATGAGAACGGGAACAATCTGAGTCTGACTGCATCTGTTGAAGCTCCATTGTATTTGATAAGATCTGTGATCCTGAGGAACTTCTTCAGATGGTAGTTGGGGTCCTCAGTGGCAACCCCTCAAATAATCCAGAGTTTTCGATCATAGAGACCAAAGCAGGCTTGATTTCAAAGTTGCTGGCATCCACCGCAGAGTTGGTGATGCTATCCGTCACCTCAGCAGAGAGGGTAAAGTAATCCAGCAACGTCATTCTCTCCCCCATGGTGTCCTTCTCTCTTACTTGCCTCCGCAACCTGTGAAAGTTCTTTCAACTTCCCTGTCAAAAACTACATCAGGATCTTGAGAACGCGTTAGCATACAAAGAGAGAGAATAAAAAGAAAAATAAATGTCTAAATTAACTAGAATTTCTTTTCTTCCAATATTACTAAAATCACAAAATATCAAAAATTAATCCCCGGCAACGGCGCCAAAAACTTGTTGCGTTCAAAACACACTTAAGGGCAGTGTTCCCTGTCGCAGAAGTAATATAGGACAGAAGTCCAGATATCATACCCAAGAGATTAATTTTGATAACTAAGTGATAAAGTAAGTTCTGAAATAGAGAAATCCTTATGTTATTCAGACTGATAAATAACTCAAAAGAAATAAATAATAATAGAGCAATAGTAAAAGATGCTAAAAGAAGATGAAAAGAGAGTTTAGAAATCAAGAGTAAAAGAGCCTAGAGCCGTGGTTTCACTTGTGCTTTCGATACCCCCCAAATCCTAATTCTATTCAATTTCGCAGTTGCTTTTCAAATATCAATCCCTCTACGAAAACTATTAATTGTTTGTCAGGCAATTAATATTTTTTTCCCTTGATGAACCCAATGGTTGTCAGGCAAAGAGTTTAAATGATTAGAAAGCATTAAGAACAAAGAGGTTGAATGATTGAAAGGAATAAATCACGTTTTCTCAAATCTAGATGTTAAACCCAGGTTATCCTATAGGTCTACCAATTTAATTGGGCTTGATAGCCAAAATATCAATCAATTGATTAAGAGCATACAAAGAGTGCGCAATCCTAGTATGGGATGAAGAACAACAGAATAACACGATACAAATTGCAACCTTGAAACCAAATAGAATTGAATTAAAGCTAAGACATAGCGAAAAGGGTTTCTACTAACACAAGATCCACCACAACTCTAGTGGTGAATTTAGCTACTCATAGTAATAGAGAAAACCAAGTTCCACATTGGAAAACACATCCTGGATAATTGAAGAGGGAGAAGTTATCTCCAACTTAATCTCCAGGTGCCAAATCCTACTCTACAAATCAAAACTACAAAAGCTATAAACTAGAAAGCTAAGAAAAGAGTTCAAAGATAAAAAGATATAAAGATGAAAAAGATATCACTAAAATGGCATAGAAGGCCTCCATTTATAACACAATATGTGAACTGGGCCTTCAATTACGTCTTCCACGCTGTCAGCACGAGCATGCCAATCAGGTGGCACAGCCGTGCTTTTCACTTCAGCACAGGCATGCTCTTCATCATATCAGGACGTGCTCAAAGCTGTCAGGGCGTACCAACTTCGTAGAACAACATTCTAGTGCACAGGCTACAGCACGGGCCTGTATTTCATTTAGCATAGCAGTGCTCTTTGCGATAAGGATCGTGCTAGTCTTTGTCAGGCCTTGCTTCTCTAAGTGAAGCCTTGCTTCCTTTGGCACGGGTGTGCTCTCGCATGGCACGGCTATGCTCATTCTCCAGAGGTCAGCTTTAAGTATTTTCATAAGGCTTTGTTTGGATGCATGGCTTTGGAAGGTTGGCACCGGCGTGCTCTCGCATGGCACGGTCCTGCTACTCCCAAAACTTTAATATTCTGCCCAATTAAGCTCTAAAACCTTTGTTTTTCTTCAAAAGTTCGTCAAGCTGCCTCTAAACGTCAATTCTGTCAAAACTTAAGTAAATGGATGAAATGCTATAATATTTATCTTTAAATGCATCAAAATTAGACCCAAATACCCCCTATAAAATGCACAGAATTGAGGTTCATCACCTAACTGGAATTAAGTACATATGTAAGTACTAAGAGACACAACTCCTCAAAAGGTACAACAGACAACTGGACACAGTCTAGCCCAAACAAAACGACACAAAGGAGTCCCTCTCCAGGATCCAGGTACAAGCTGAGCTGAGTCGTCGTCACGCCCATCTTCTCAAGCCAAAAAGCAACGCAAGGAGAGAAGATATACAACTATGGGTGAGATTTCCAATCATCAACACAGTAAAATAGCATAAGTAAAAATGGGACGACACACCAGGTAACAACATACCACTCATGCATACCATACATCTCAATATATCATATTTATCAATTAGCAGCATCCGACATCTTCAAAACAGGATAATGATGTATAACAGGTAAATGTAATCATCAACAGCCATGGAATGCCCTGCGATGTACATGACTCAATGCCATATGCCACAAGGGTAAAACTTTGACCGCGTACTTTATGGAGCTAACAAAACGTCGGAGAGAGTGAATGGGAGGTCATGTTCCGTGTACGCCAGCGTTATGCAAGATGCTACAACATTAGTAATGTGCACGTATCTGGCTTTTACGGAAACACTCTATACCAAACATGAAAAGTAGGGCATCTAGTCGAGGATATCAGTGTATTGCTCGAAGTCGTCACGACACAGAAGAGCTACCAACTGGTCACATGTCAGCCTTTCCAACCCTGATACCACCAAGACTATTTAAAACGTCACCGTAAGATTCGCACCCACATCAAGGTGTAAGCTCAACGCCTAGACTCAAGGCCTAACAGGCTTATGCAACATAATGCCAAAGCTTACACAAAGCAGATGCGATAAAGCAATGTCTATCCACTGGATAAACCTCAAAATCCTCTAAGGGTTTCTTCCTTAGGAACTACTCACGTTATCATTGTTGTAAAACTATTACCCACCGGGTAAATCTCGCGATCCCTTCGGGATCGAGTCATCACAAGACTAAAACAGTTGAATAACTTTCTTGAATCCAAATCACCGGTTCATCATCGAACTACTGTTTAAACCCAAAACGTTTCATGTTTGCTTAGTGTCTTATGAATTTATATCTCAAGTCCAAAGTGTTATGAAGAATGATAGAGAATCCTCTTAGATAAGTCTTTGATCTTTTCTAAGTTAGAGATTCCTTGAATTTCAATTTATGAAATGAGTCTTGATTCACTTAAGTCTTATGAAGTCATTGATGAATTAAGTCATCAATGGTATAGTGTATGGTGTTGTTCCACCATATCCTATCCTTAGTTATCTTTTTCCTTTTCCTCTAAGTTAATTATTTAACTTAGGTTTTTCATGCATAAAACTTTATGATTGAGTTGTAAACTCTTGATTAAAGACTTTGTAAACCAAAACCTTTCTAAAAACTCATTTGATTTGTAAGAACTTAGTTACTTATGTTGGCCCAGGCAACCATTACCCAAGAGGGGGGTGAATTGGGTGATCGTGTAATAAAAAACTTTTTGTGCAATCAAAACGCCTTTTAAAACTTAATCAGAGACAATAGCGGAATGAAATAAATTACAAAGGTGGTAAATAAAATGACTAACTGTAAAGCGCTATAAATAAATTGCTTTATGATAAATTGAATTGTGTGTGATTGAATTTAAAAAAAAAAACTTTTGCAAATAAAGCTCTTGAATAATAAATCACAGAAAGAAAATGACAATAATGTAAATTATGATATTAAAATTACGATAATTAAATAACTGAAATGAAAGTGCGATAAATAACTGCGATAATAAAAGGATAGGGAAAAAGAGAACACGCAGATTTATCCTAGTTCTGCTACCAACTACCCCAGTAGCCTACGTCCAGTCCCCAAGGGTTTTCACTCAATAACTAGCTTTTAAATCAGGTTCAGCTAGAAACCTTCACAAAATAGAGCACTCCTCACATACCAGAGATATCAACTCCCCCAGTGAAAGAGCCTCAACCAAGCTTATCAGGTGCTGGTAACCATACGAGCACTCCTCACATACCAGGGATATAACCTCCCTCAGTGACAGAGTCTCAACCAAGCTTAACAAGTGCTGGTAAACTTCCGAGCACTTCTCACAGACCAGGGGATATGACCTCCCCCAGTGAAAGCCTCAAATAACCCAAGAGATATCACCTCTCTTGTCAATTTTGTAACCAAAAGATGGTTTGAGTCGTTTGACTCTTAGCACAATATAGCACTCTTAATAATGCAGATAAAAAAAATAAATTGAAGCTCAATACAACTCAAACTATATGGAGAAAAATCTCTCTCTCAATATAAATATATTCAAAGTGTATAGGGTAGTGAGAGTGATAAAAGAATTAAACAGAGTTTTAGCGCAAATAGGATTAGTGAGTGATGTTCTTCTTGAAACACTTCCCAAGGCTTCCTATTTATAGAAAAATAAACTAAGCCCATAGGAATTAGGTTAAGCCCAATAGGAAAACTAAATTTCATCGACAAGGTCATAATCGATTATCTCACTTAAGTGCAAAAGGCGCTGGGAGGCAGTTGCCATATAATCGATTACTCCAATCGATTAGGACCTTTCTCTTTAAGGATCCTTTTACACGTGTATGATTATAATCGATTATGTAATCGATTATATCTTTTCTGATTTTAGCTCAATTTCATGCATGGCTGCATAATCGATTATGCTAATCGATTATCACTCCTCTGTTTGTAAAATTAGATTTTCATATAGATGGTAGTCGATTATTAGACATCTTATAATAGATTATATTTATTAAAACCACTGATTTTAAACTTAATGGCTATTAATTGATTTTACCCAATTAGATCACTTGAAGCCTATTAAGTTTTACTTTATGTGTGTGTGTGTGATTGATTTTAGATTGAGAGCTTTACTACCACTTACAAAGAGATCCTAAAAACACAGATTACAAGAAAGAAAATTTCCTATAACCCAGTCTTGAAGAACTTGATCTCCTTGATGCTGTTTTTCGCTTTTTGCATTCTTGTCCTTCTAGGACTCCTTTTGTCAATCATCATATTCACATTCTCCTTAATCCCTTTTTTCATTCATGTCCTTTGAGGAATCCTTTGTCAATCATCAAAACTAAATTCATCTTGTCGAGGCATATATTCACATTCTCCCCCTTTTTGATGATGACAAACATCTCAATGAGAGATTTCTCAAAGTAATAGGTTAGTATGATAAAATAACATTATATCAGAGATAAGCGCATAATTACTCCTATTACTCCCCCTCACTTTATGCATTTAGTTTGAATTTGAATTCCAAAAATCGCTCCCTCAATCATGCAATGATATATCTCTCCCCCTTTTGGCATTATCAAAAAGCGGGATTTAATTGTATTACATTAATCATTTAAATGCATGCATGAGTCAAGGCATATGTTCATGTCATCTCATATCCAACCAATAAATATAGTTACTACGTGATGAGGAAAGACATTTATTCATAATAGTGCACAAAACATTTATAACACTTGTGATGAAAAAGAACACTTATTATAATAAACCATTTGTTGTTCTTCCAAGATAATACCACTTACTGTTTCATATGCTTGTTTTCTCTCTCCTATGTATCTCATGATTTCAGAGGGAGTACGATTAATCAAGACTTATAAAATCATCTTCCTCATTTGATAACAACAAAAAGGATTTAAATCTCCCCCTAAAATTGTGCATTTATTATAAAGGTTTCTCCCCCTCAAGATTTGACTTTATTGATTATGAGAACCTTTTTATTTTAGGAACAATTTAGGTTTAATGCACAAGGGATTTATCATTTAATTGCATTTCATATTTAGTTTCCTCAAACCAAATTCAAATATTTTATCAAAGATATTATCCCATATTATGATTTTTCAAAACCTTAACGAGGGATACATTCATGATGTGAGCAATTTTCTCTTTCTATCATAAATATCATCATTCCCATAAGCTTTTTCTAAAATTTCAAATATTTAATTAATACTCAATGGCTTCTATGCAATTATATGATATTTTAATATTTCCCTCTCTTTATAGAAGCACCAAGAATGTTCTCATTTGAAATTTCAAACACTTATCTCATATTTCTAAAGGTTTTACCTTTCTTATGGAAACATTTAAAACTTTATCACAAGATTGATGTGTTTCTCATAATTAAACTTAGAGGATTTTTCTACTTAATTTGCAATTAGTTCTGATCCTTCACATTTTAAGTAAGTTCCAAGATTCAAATTTTAAAAACATTTGAATTTTGAATTTTCAAATCTTGGATTAATTAGGCAAGAGTATAAAAAATGCCAAATTCATTTAAGATCATTCCTTATTAACCACAATCTCAATAAATTTTCATTTAAGCATTTATGCTATTTTTAAATATTTTCATAAATTAGACAGTTTTTTAATTTCAAACAGCATCGTCTAATTTTCATCATGATTTTATTTGATCATCTAAACTTTTAATTCAATCCTTAATTTATGAAACGGATTTTCCATTGATTTGTTTTTCAAATTTTGAAATATTAGAAAATATTTTCTTAATAAATTTTCAAATCAATTATCATTAATGATTTATTACCACAATCATAATGATTTTCGAATTTTGAAAAGATATGGTATATTTATTCATGATTAGAAAAATAATTATCCAATATAATATGATCATGAATTAAGTTACTAATTTAATCTTTAATTAATTCTTCAATCAAGATATTTCACTTGTATAGAATAGTGAAGAATTAATTTTTATGAATGTTTTGAGTAATAAGAGAATTTTAATTTTTGATCCAATAAAATAATTCTCTTTACTAGGGTATCTTCATTATTTGTTTCATCCTTCTTTAATTAGTCTCATTTATTATGAAAGATTTTCAATCACAATCTCTTAAGATATTCAAATAATATTAATGTGATATAATGACTTATGAAATATTGAGATCATATTTGGGACCATTTAACTTTTGTGTGCATTGAAGGAATTAGTCAAAATATATTTTCTTTTGGATTTTTCAAAGATTTAGATTTGATTGGTTGTGTATTTTGAATAATTTGAATGTTGATGTCTTTATTTAGGAGAGAGTGAATAAGAACGGATTTTGTCTCCTAATAAGACATTAATTAGGGAATTAATTAAGATTTGATTTATAAGTATTTTTAGACATATTTTTCCCAATATTATTATTTTTCGAACAATAATCGATTATGCTTCCTGCAATAATCGATTATACTACCACTGGTCTCTTACCATGCATGGCACAGTTTAATTTTCATAATCGATTTCCGTAATCGATTATGAGCTTACTGTCGTGGGGGAATTTTTAGAATAATTCTCTAATCGATTATGAAGATTTTGTTTCTTTCCCTAGTTTTCTCGAGGGACTATAATCAATTATCCGATCAGATTTTCAAATTTTCGCAGCAAGGGAAATTTGATAATTTTTCTATGAGGCCCTATAGCTTCTTCTGAGAATTCCTATCCTTTCTAGAGATATTTGACCCACTAGTATAAACGTAACATGCTTGAAATAATAATTAACCATTTAAGTATCACAAGCACATATGACATATAATTGATTCTAAGTAGAAATTTCAAATGTCATTTTGTATTGACCAAGAGTTTCCTAATCAAGTAATCATATTCAAGTTGAGATTATTGCACGAAATATATCTATGTTTCAACTTGATTGATTTCACATAGACATCTTTATCAACATACCTCCATTTAGCAAGTTTCACATTTGAGCATGTATAGGAAGTAGAGGATAAAGTTATCTCGTTGCGTGAATTCACAGGACGATTCTTTCTTACCCACATTCGCTTGATCTTGAAATCTAGCTTTTACATCGTCTATCTTATGATTATTTGAGTTGTTCATCAAGAGACCTTTGTTTCTTTTGGTAGAAGTTGCATTCTCAAGATTGTGAAGCATTCTTCTTGATGTCATCTCCTTTTGCAAGTTAGATTGTTTCTCAGCTTTGGATTTTTCCTGCACATTTGAAGAACACTTTTCGGTACCCATTTCATATTGGGTCCTTGTGGATTAGTGGACAAGCTATTTTCACCTTTGGGAATCCAAGCAATTTTATTTCTCATATAAGAATTTTTCCTATAGATTCACATATAAGAAATATGTCCTAACTTTCCACAATAATTACATGCTATATTCCTTTGATTTTTCAAATGACAATTTTCATTTCCAACTATAGAATAATCATGATCTTGATGCATGTCATGTTTAACAATAGGCATATCATAGTTGGTTTGAAATTCTTCTTTTTCATATAAAGATTGTACACATGTTGAATCTTTTGTTTTAGTAATTTCATGAAATAAACCCTCAACTTGATTATCAAGAGATATGTAATTTACATAACATGGTAAGGATTCAAATTTCATAAGATTTTCTTCACCAAGAAAAATATATTCCTTTCTTAAATTATCTATATCATTTTCAATTGAGGAAATATTTTTCAAGCAATTTAAACTTTTATTTTCTAAACTCATCAATCCATCATATAAATCATTTAATGCATATAACCATTCATCATTCAATAATTTGAATTTAGTATCATTTACCTCTATTTCTCTTTGAGTCATTTTGAGAATAGTTTCTATTTTCTGTGAGATGATCCACCGTCCTATTGGAGAACCTAAGATATTAACTAACCTTAATCGAATAATAAACGTTAGGGCGCCTTATTAATACGAAGCGAAGCGGAAAATTGAGCACGGAAACAAAAAAATTTACGGCACTCTACGCCTCAGAGTACACAGCTTTAAATATAAAGAAATATATCACATACATCAGTTGCCCCATCAGTAGGGCTACAGTATTAAAGTAGTACGTACAGAGTATATTATTACAAACCAAAATAAAAGTCGAAAGGTAGGCCGAGAGATAGCTCTCCGGCTAACCACGATCACTGCCCAACCTCTCGAGGCTAGGGTCCGTGGCCCATCCTTCGGCGTCTGGCTCGTACGGAATGCCGTCCAGTTCTTTAGCAGCTGATTCCTCTTCGGGATCTTCCCATAAAAATAAAATAACACGTACAGAAAAATAAAGGGAAATAAGAATCATAATTCATCAATATGGGAGAGGGGCATCATTACAACATATATATACATACATCACACAACACAATTAAATCATACGACACAACCTCATACATCTCTTAAATCACCCATCACAATCATCTCAAAAGTCATTCTCTCAGATAATCCTATGAGAGAGATACTAATCCCTATGTATATGCTGACTTCCCTATATGCATGTCGGCCTCTACATCACGTCCCCAATTGGACATCCCCGTCGGGATTACATCACATCGCATCACGTCCCCCATTGGACATCCCGCCTCGGGATTTAAAGTAACGTCCCCAATTGGACATCCCCCTTTGGGACAAAATGTTGTGGTATGAAATGATATGAAAATGCAACAAACATCTATCACAGGTTGATATCGGGACATTACGCCTAAGCACTCGTCCACGACCACGACAAATCGCATCACATCAACATCAACATCACATCATCATCAACATCACATCGCATGAACATCAACATTAGCATCACGACGCCTTGCGTCTACGAGCCATAGCTCCACGGTCGGGACGACAACGATATTAACCCGAACAACATCATCACTCACCATTCTCTCATCAACACTCAACCACTAGTCAAATCACAATAACATTACAACAGTAATTCATTCCAGTGCAGATATCATCATGAAATCGAATAGCAATAAATCATACAGGCAATTCAACAAATTAAAGCAACAGATAATCAAATAAATAAATCAACAGATCAACCTCAATCGATTACATCATTTATAATATCAACTTAGTGGTGATAGCCCAAAAGTATCTACACATAGGGTCCAGGCACTTTATCCAGGGCTCAACTCCTAGTAGGGTTTAAGGGTTCCCCTACACAGATGTATATATTCTATACTAAGCTTGCCTTCCCGACGATATTAGTTTTTTCTCCCAACCTTAGAAAAGTTGACGTGCAGCTCCGGCTACGACTCCGCAGCTGTCAGTTGGTTGCGCTGTCGGATGTTCGAGTCCTGTCTGATTCTATACAACAGAACACAACCAAAAATTAATACAGTTAAATCAAAAACTCCCTAATTCCTTAGGATTAGCTACTGCCCCTATTTAATTAATTAGGCTAGGGATGTCTAAAAATTCCTAACTCTTGGATCCATGATCCTTAGGTATCCCTAAACATAATCAATGAGGCATTAGCTCAAAAAAATAAAGATTTCTCCTACTGTACTACCCCTAGGGTTCGGCCCTATTGAATGAAAAATATGAAAAATAGCTAGGGAGCTCCAAAAATTCTCATTTGTTGGATAACACCCTAACTAAGTGTGATAACCCTAGATATCAACTCAAAACATCAAAAACCAACCAAAAACCCTACCCTGCACTAAAGGGGGTTTCGGCCTCTCCATTAAAAAAATAGCTAGAGAGAATTATTGGCTCTAATCTCTTGGATTATGCAAGTAGGTCATGAACCTAGGCCATAGAAATTGGTTTGGTATTAAAATGATTTTTTTTACAATTTTTCATGGATTTTTGAAGATTTAGGGATAAAAATCCCAACATATCTAATCATGAAATTTAGAGGAGAAAAATGAGAGATTGAGAGAGATAGAGGGTACTAGCTACCTCCAATGATGATCTCCTTCAAATTTGGTGAAGGCTGCTTCAACAAATTCAAGCTCAAAGTGAGCTTTAATGGTGAGAAATGAAGAAATGAGATGGAGAAGAAGAGAAAGAAGAAGATGGGTGCTTTGGGGGGCTGCTGGTCGAAAAAATGAGAGAGAGAGTGAGTGAAGAATAGTGAAGAATAGGGTATTTAAAGAATTAACTTAAAACTTAAGAATAGGTAAAAGTAATAAAAGGTAACTAGTAAAAACTAACCAAGGGCAATATGGTCAATTCACCTCCCGACATTTTGAAAATCCTCACTACACTGGTAGGAGTCCCCAAATGATTTAACATAGCTCTGGTATGAAAATCATCGGCTCAAGGTTCTCGAAAAACCCTAAGACAGCTCGAGTCGTCTACCCGATCGATTTTCGGCCCGAATATCAAATATTATTTATATTTTTGGACGTTAGGACACATTTTAGCAAAAAGGTAGAGGATTGAATTCTAAGACTAATGGTTCTGACTATTAGTCAAAATGAGGTCATGATAGTAGAAAAACACTATCATTCGAAAAACATAGATCGGGCTCCGTTTGAGTTTTCGGCTCAAAACATAACCATAGCCCCCTACGATAACGTAGAGCGTGACTATAGCCTCAGAATAATTTATTAAATTTTCTAGACCCTCCAATAAAATACAATTACTTAAATACCGATTAATTAAAAGATTAAGAAAATCGGGATGTTACATTACTACCCCCTTAAAAAGAATTTCGTCCTCGAAATTTGACGTACCTTAGAATAGATGTGGATATCGCTGCTGCATATCCTCTTCGCGTTCCCAAGTGTCATCTC
This sequence comes from Ammopiptanthus mongolicus, assembly GCA_039655645.1. Taxonomy (NCBI): domain Eukaryota; kingdom Viridiplantae; phylum Streptophyta; class Magnoliopsida; order Fabales; family Fabaceae; genus Ammopiptanthus; species Ammopiptanthus mongolicus. The sequence continues at coordinate 49,129,174 of CM077347.1, forward strand.
CTGTTGTAGCATCCCATATGTCTTTGACTAAGGGAATCTGCTTTCCACCGAGTTCTTTCACCCTCGTGTCTTCAATCCGTACAGGCAATGCTTCGTATTCTAAGTTCTCCCTTACCTGGATTGATTCGGGCTCTAACACGTGTGATGGATTAGGATGGTATTTTCTGAGTTGGGATACATGGAATACATTGTGAATATTGGATAGGTTGGGAGCACTAGTACATAAAGCACTTTTTACATCGGTTAAATAATACTTTTAACATCAGTTAAGGAGGCGACGTTAATTAAAGGGATGTTAAAAGTGTGACTTTTAACATCGGTTGTAAACTAACATCGGTTAGTAAAAAACCGGATGTTAAAAGTACACTTTAAACATCTGTTATAGTAACACCCGATGTTAAAAGTGTGGTCTCAGTCAGAGATGTGCTCTGGTCAGTACACTTTTAACATCCATTGTATCTGAAACCGATGTTAAAAGTACACTTTTAACATCGGTTTTAGGAACACACGATACTTTTAACATCGGTTATTAGAACAACCGATGTTAAAATTAATTTTTTTTTTTTAAATGGTGTGTTACATTTATAGTTCTTTCCCACCCTGCATATCAATCAGTATATCATCCACAATTCAGTACACAACATAATGCCAGAAACAGATTCAAACATGTAACTCATATATTTCTATTCCGGAATTACAATATTACAGTACTACTTACACAAGTCCAGAATAATTAAACTATATTATATGACATTACATATATACAATGTTATAAGTGCAATAACCTAAAGTCCAAAATGTGTCACATGCAATACATACAAGTGCAAAAATCATATACAATCTACATTATGCTGCCTAGTATACTCATGAAAGAAATTAGCAAAACGATCCCTCAGGTCTTTCATCTCTTCTTTATCAAGTGGAGTTTGATCGTCAAAAGCCTGAACAAGTTTAAATAAACTCTACATTAAATCATCAACCAAAACAAAATATAATTTAACTTGTGCAAAACTTTATATTTATTACCCGTTGCCATCTGTCAATAATAGTGGCGGAGACCACGCTCAACATATGTTTCATCACGTAGTATCCACACTCCCAGCCGCCAGCTTGTCTACGAGACTACAAGACAATATGAAATTGAATATCAAGTACAGTACTAATATAATAATAATTACTCTTGTAATTTTTTTGTAAGAAATAATAAACTACTTACGAGTGGGATAATCCATTCAGGCTTTCTTTTTGACTTGGATGGCCTATTTTTGCCATCTGCACAAGCCATGCTACTTGCAACCATAGCTCGATGATTAAAAATAATAATGTCAATTATGTTCATGTAATAAAGCAAAAGCAATTTGAATTACAAATTAAATTAAAGCTTACATATCAATCGCGTCCTTCAATTCAGATGTCGGACTATAGTGCAACGAGCATAAGAAGACGACACGATGCTGGCTAGGATGAAGTATGAGCAACTGCCAATGGCCACTCCTAAGTATTGGTGCTAGATAAATATCTTTCTTTGTTCGACCAAGTAGCTTCAGGATGTATGTCTTCATCGCATCCCCATTAGTGCAGTAATTTCCCTAAATTAAGCTTGGGTCTAAGAATCCATACATATTCTGGTTGCCTCTTTCCATACATAAGCGATAAAGATACCTAAGATATTAGAATAAAATAATGTTAAATACCTAAGACATTGAAATAAATTATAGAATTAAAATACCTAAGATGCATGTCAACAGTGTACTTATGTGCACCACATACTCAGAACGGTATTGGCTAGCCAATTACCAGGCAGACATATGTCACCTATATCCTTCCTAGAGAAAAAAAAGGCTGGCAAGTCGCAAGCGCCTTCGTGTTCCAAGGGAATAGCATACCCTTTATCCGGTGCATCCGCAGCAAATGCGGCCAAATGAGCTACATTCGATCTTAGCTTTTTATCAATGTTCTAAGCAACAAAGATAATTAAGGCATTAGTTAAGTAATGTCATTTGTAAATAAATAAGGCATAAGTAATTAAATGATTAATATGAAATTAATATGCATACCTGGGATAAAGGCATCTCAACTGGCTTATGTGCATCCTCACAGCTCCCCACGGTGCTCACATGCTGAGAAGGTTGGCTCATTGGGCTTTGTTGGGAAATTGTAACCCCCCTAGATGACATCTCCTTTATGAATGATTCCATAAGCTCCGGAAACATCTCTCTTTTAAGCTCCTCCTTAATGCTTTCCCGCTCGTGGCTGCTGATTCGGCTTCCAACATGGACTCGTCGTCCGTGATATTGCGGAATGCCCACTAGCCCTCCAACACCCTTTACAAAGCCAGGGTGGTCTTCTTTACCTAGGCAGTGCTCAGGATATCCCTACGTCCATGTTGAACGAATGATCCTTGCGAGCTTTGTTCCACCAGCGATGTCTACAAGGGGGAAATTCACAAAATATGTGTAAGATAGTGTTTACCTAACTGTATTAATTACAAGTAGAAGTAATCTATTAATTACTTACAATCTTTTCAGCGACAATGCGTGTGGGCTCGGCTTTAAAATCTCCCGATTTTGTCTTCCGGGCTTCCATCCATGTTTCATGGCGTTCGGGTGGAGATGGAGGATTAACAACTATTTCTCCATCGGCTTCGGCTTCGGCTTCTCCATCAGCTCCACCTTCTTCTTGCTTCTTTTTGGCCTCTTCTTGCTTCTTTTTCATCTTCTCATCCATAATTTTCTGTCGAACCATACGATAGCCACCACGAGACATATGGTGTGGGTGTACATTATTTTTCTGGATTTCCTTGGCCTTTTTCCTTTTCTCCTGTTACAAATAACACGTACTCAATTCAATTAAATAAAAAAATTAGATAGGCCTATTATAAAAAATATAACGGGAAACTAACCAGAAAGGCAGGGTCTTGTCGGCTCACAACAAACCTATCCCACGTCTCCTTATCAATGAAAGAGTATGTGTCAAGTGGAGATTTGTCGTCTTTCTTCTCAAAAATATATCTATTGCCCAAATAGGTCTTGAACCTCGTCCACCGCTTCGCGGCAAAAGAAAGCCATTTCTTCTTACATTCAGGAGTATTCGGGACATCAAAGGTCAACTATAGTACAAAACAAAATGGAGAAAATATATTAGAGTGTGATAATAATATAAGTAAATATAATTTAGATACAAATAGAGAGGATAAAAGTAAAATACCAAGATTGAAGACCAAATTTGATCCTTCACCATACTCGGTACCTGAGCCCATTCCTCAATCAGAATGCTAACCCTGTTTCGAGCTTCCAGGGCCACAAAACCGGTGAATTTGTCAGCATTCGGCCCTATGGCCCCCCCATATGTATCAAACTCAACCGGAAGCCTCTGATCACCGCAACGACTCAGGGCCAATGATCGTAACTTTGTGGCTGCTCTACCCCTTTTTTTGGGGCGTGCACCACCTGACCTGCTATGTGAAGGAGAAGGAGGAATGCTTGCTGGATCAGTCATATGCCTATTTAGACAAAAAGTAATAAATTAGGTTAGTATATAAGAATGTATAAATAAAAATAAGTCTACTATAACATGGATAAAAAAGCCTACTTTAACATGGATAAATAAAAATAAGTCTAACTTAACATGGAGAAATAAAAATAAGTCTACTTTAACATGGATAAATAAAAAAAGAATACTTTAATTTAAACATAACTTACACTATGGTCAATTTTAGATCAATATCCTTTCATGATGATCATCACGAGTGGCAAGTACATCGTCGGCTACATTTTCCTCGACGAAAATAGGCATATCAAGTGTTAGAAGGATCATTGATATAAAACACTTGTTTTGCTTGGGAAGCCATGATGAAAGGCTCTTCCGTGTGACCTACTTTGTCAAGGTCTACCAATGTAATTCCTAATTCTTCAGTTTGCACACCACTGTTACTGTCAGCCCACTTACACTTAAAAACAGGCACTTGAAATTTAGTGTAATCGACCTCCCAAATCTCTTCAATGACTCCAAAGTAAGATTTCGATGCCATAATGGGATTTGTATCTTTTGAACTAGAGAAATGCATCGACTCAGATACAATCACATCCCCACTGTTTTGCATGGTACTCTTGTCATCTTGGGACTTTGTATAGAAGGAAAACATATTGTTATCATATCCACTCCAACATATGACTTCAAGACGTGGCCCCTGTGCTAGCCATTGTAATGTATCGGAAGCAGTATGATCATTTGTAATTTTTTCTTTAAACCAGGCTACGAAAGTCTTGTTATGATGGTTCAACAACCATTTTTCATTCCTTCTAGGGTTTTCTTCCTTGACCTCTTGTTTGTGAGCACATAAGTAAGGTGCAACCTCATCAGTGTTATTCAAAATATGCAAATGGGCTTTAAACACTTCCTCCCGAGCCTTGCTATTAACCTTTATACCTTGTGTACCCTTACCGGCACATCTTCCCTCATGACGAGGCTTAGGAATCCCTATAGCCTCCACTTTTGAAAGGTAGTCTTGACAAAACTCAATAGCTTCTTCTGCAATGTACCATTGAACAATAGATGCTTCAGGACGGTGTGGATTCTTCACATACCCGTTCAAGATCTTCATGTATCGCTCAACTGGGTACATCCACCTTAAATAAACGGGGCCACATAATCTAATCTCCCTCACTAGATGAACAATTAAGTGAACCATGATGTCGAAAAATGAAGGAGGAAAATACATCTCCAATTGGCACAAGATTATAGTAGCCTCATCTTCCAACTCATCCAACTTCTGGGGGTCAATGACTTTGTTACATATAGCATTGAAGAATGAGCACAACCTAGTTACGACATGTCTAACATTTTTAGGAGCAATACCATGAATAGCCACTGGTAGTAGTTGTTGCAGCAAGACGTGGCAATCATGAGACTTTAAGCCAACCAATTTTAGATCATTTGAGACAAGTTTCTTGACATTTGAAGAGTAACACTGTGGCACTTTGACGCCCCGCAGACACTCACAAAAACTTGTTCTCTCTTTTTTTGACAAGGTATGACATGCTGGAGGCAAATATGTCCGCTTACCATCCTTTGGTTGTGGAGCTAATTGCTCTCGTATACCCATCGCAACCAGATCTAGACGAGCATTCACACCGTCCTTTGTCTTACCCTGAATGTTGAGAAGCGTTCCAATTAGACTATCACATACATTATTCTCCACATGCATGACATCAATACAATGTCTGACATCAAGTTTGCACCAGTATGGAAGATCAAAGAAGATCGACCTCTTCTTCCACATGTTTTTCTCAATAGCCTTTCCGAACATAACATTAATGTCCTTCACCCTTTGATAAACTTTCTCTCCATTAAAGGCCGTTGGAGCAATTCCATTCTCTTGGAATCCATTGAAAGCTTTTTTCAGTCTATGATATGGGTGATCACGTCTGAGAAATCTCCGATGCCCAAGGTTAACTGTCTTCCTTCCATGTTGCAATTGTGTGAAACATGTGCCTTCTTCACATATTGGGCATGCTTTATGCCCCTTAACACTACAACCGGACAAGTTCCCGTATGCTGGAAAGTCATTGATGGTGCAAAATAACATGGCACGCATCTTGAAAGTCTCTTTGTAATGGCCATCAAACACATCAACGCCTTCCACCCACAGCTTTCTCAACTCTTCAATCAAGGGACTTAGATAAACATCTAAGTCATTTCCTGGCTGTTTTGGGACCGAAATCATCATAGATAACATCATGTATTTGCACTTCATGCACAACCAAGGAGGTAGATTGTAAATTACGAGGAGAACAGACCATGAACTATGGATACTACTAAAGGTACCATACGGATTCATTCCATCCGTAGCAAGTCCAAGCCTAAGGTTTCTTGGCTCATTTCCGAAATTCGGAAACAAACTATCAATTCTCTCCCATTGCATAGAATCAGCCGGATGGTGAAGCATTCCATCACGTTTCCTCTCATCTGCATGCCATCTAATGTTCTTTGCGCCATTTACATTAGCGAACAATCGCTTGAACCTTGGAATTATTGGAAGATACCACAACACCTTTGCAGGAGGACCCTTTGTGATCACATCACAACTAGAATCACCATCCTTCACTTTGTACCGCGATACCCCACACTTGGGGCAGTCGTGCATCCCTTCATACACACCCCTATATAGTATGCAATCATTAGGACATGCATGTATCTTCTTATACTCCATACCCATCGGATAGAGTTTCTTCTTTGCTTCATAGTTACGATCTGGCAACGTGTTGCCTTCTGGAAGCATGTTGTTCAACAACTCAAGTAATTTGGTGAAGCTTTTATTACTCCACCCATTTCTTGCCTTCACACTGAACAATTTTAAGACAGCCGACAACCTTGTATAAGTAGTGCACCTCAGATACAAAGGCGTATCCGCATCACTGCACAAAGTATCATACATACGTGCTCGCTGAAATGACTCTGGTCCAATATCACGGATCATGTCCTCTAGTCGATCGTCCTCCATATTCACATCAACTTCTTCACTTTGGGACACACTTGGCATGTTTAACAAGTCTTCACCATGCCATATCCATCTTGTATAACTCTTGCAAATCCCTTCACAAATAAGATGATCACGTATTTGCTTAACTTCACATTTCCTCATATTCAAACATCTAACACAAGGACAATTAAATCTTCCATTAGTATCAGAAAGATTTCTTTAAGCAAATTCTATTTCTGTAGATATACACATATTTATACAATATGAGCACAAGAGGGGAGACTCTCAAAGAGCAGTATTTGAAATTATAGGCCTAAACCTTAAGTTCTATAATAGAAACTAAACCCCTCGACTATTGATCTAACCAATCCAGATGACCTAACTTTTTAAAAGAACCCAAAACCCGTGACTATTGAGATTATAAGCAAAGCCTAAAAGTCTATGCTCAATATGTAACATCAAAGTGTTTAAGTTTAAAAAAACTCACAATGCATTTCATTATTTCATAAAATATTCAAATCATTAAAACAGAGACAATGCTAAACACTAACTAACAGAGAAGGATTACCAAGTAGAAGGGGAGTTGGGGCAGTTCAAATGCGGTGGTCAGTTGTAGAAGAGAGGGAGTTGGGGTGGTTCAGTTGCGATGGTTCAGTTGTAAATGGTTATGAGCAAATATTAGCAAAAATTGTATTTAGCAAATGAGGGTTTTAGCAAATAGAAATAGGGAAGAGAGAGTTACGTACCTTTGCGAAGAGGAAGTTATGGTGGTGGTTCTACGGTGGCTCATGAACGGAGGAGAAGGAGGTCAGTGAAGAGAAGAGAAAAGTAGGTCGCGGGAGTGAGAACACTGTAACGTTGAAATGTAGTGCGCGAGACAGAGAAGGTTTGAGAAAGTTAACGTTATACATTTTAATAACTTTTAACGTCGGTTGTTAGAAAAAACCGATGTTAAAAATATACTTTTAACATCGGTTAACTAAGAACCGATGTTAAAAAGTTAGCACCAGTAAATATGGAATGGAGGGAAGAAACTTTTAACATCGGTTTTACTAGAAACTGATGTTAAAAGTACATTTTAACATCAGGTTACTTATAACCGACATTAAAAGTGTACTCCATACGCTATTTATTTACACGTTTGCCACTGCGTCTATTTTTAACATCTGTTTTTCTTTAACAGATGTTAAAAGCCTGACGTGAAAAGACTATTTTCCACTAGTGGAGGTAAGGCAATTTGGTAGGCAACTGGACCAATTCGGCGAAGAATTTGAAATGGTCCAATGAATCTAGGGATAAGCTTTCTGGATTTGATTGCCTTGCCGATTCCAGTTCTTGGTGTGACTCTCATAAAGACATGATCGCTTTCCTGGAACTCCGGAGGTTTCCTCCTATTGTGACTGTAGCTCTTTTGTCGATCCCGTGCGACTTTCATCTTTTCCCGAATTTTCTTAACTTGCTCCGTCGTTCGCTGCACTATCTCTGGGCCTATCAATTGATTCTCCCCTATTTCTTACCAACAGAGCAGTGTTCTGCACTTTCGTCCATACAGTTCCTCGTATGGCGTCATGCCAATACTCGAGTGGAAACTATTGTTGTACGTTAATTCAATCAATGGAAGGAACTTGTCCCAACTACCTATGTTTTCCAAAACACATGCTCGTAAAAGATCCTCCAACGATTGAATCGTCCTTTCAGACCGACCATCCGTCTGCGAATGATAAGCTGAACTCATCCTTAGCTTCGTTCCCAAAGCACCATTTAAAATCTGCCAAAACCTGGAGGTAAATCTCGGATCCCTGTCCGAAATTATACTTGAAAGTACTCCATGTAATCTTACCACTTCTCTGATGTAAATCTGGGTTAATCTCTCCAAAGAATACATTTGGTTGATCGGCAAGAAATGAGCACACTTCATGAGCCTGTCAATGATTACCCAAATTGCGTCGAACTTCCTTTGCGTCCTTGGTAGTCAGGAAATGAAATCCATTGCAATGCTATCCCACTTCCATTCTAGGATGTCCAGTGATTGCAATAACCCTGCTGGTTTCTGGTGTTCAATCTTCGCCTTTTGACACACCAGACAGGATTGGACATATTCTGCTACTTCCTTCTTCATCCCAGTCCACCAAAACATTCCCTTTAGGTTCTGGTACATCTTTGTAGATGCGGGATGAAAACTTAGCTTACTCTTAACAAGATCATGTTCCTAACTTCGCTATCCTTAGGCACACATATCTTGCCTCCAAACTTCAGGATCCCATCAGTACCTTTCTTGAACTCTGAAGTCTTTCCTTCTTCTACCATCTGGTTCTTTTCCTGCAGGTACTGATCTTCTCCTTGCTTTTTCCAGATCAAGTTCAGAAAATCACTAGTGATAGTGACCATTCCTAAACTTATCTTATCTCTGGATAACTTCACGTTGAGATTCAGATTCTTGAACTGTTCTAACAGTTCCAGTTCCTTCACCATCATAGCGGACATATGCAAAGATTTCTGACTCAATGCATCTGCCACCACGTTGGCCTTTCCTGGGTGGTACTGTAGATCAAATTCATAGTCCTTTATGAATTCCATCCATCTCCTCTACCGCATGTTCAACTCCTTTTGGTCGAACAGATACTTCAAATTTTTATGGTCGCTAAACACACTGAATTTAGCGCCATAGAGATAGTGTTTCCATATTTTCAACGCAAACACTATTGCAGCCAACTCTAGGTCATGGGTTGGGTAATTCCGTTCATGCACTTTCAGTTGTCTGGAAGCATAGGCTACCACTTTCCCTTCTTGCATCAGCACGCAACCCAAACCTTGATACGATGCATCACAGTACACATCAACGACATTGATGGATCTGGCAAGACTAGTACCGGAGATGTAGTTAGCCTCCTTTTCATCTCTTGGAAACTAGCCTTGCACTCTTCTGCCCATTCGTACGTTTTTCCTTTCCTCGTTAATTGCGTCAAAGGTAATGCAATCTTCGAGAATCCCTTGATGAACCTCTTGTAGTATCCTGCTAGTCCGAGAAAGCTTCTGATCTTTGTTACCGTCTTAGGACTTTCCCACTTAACCACAGCTCCTAATTTTGCTGGATCCACTGCTATACCGTCCTTGTCGATCACATGTCCAAGGAATTGTACCTCCTTCAGCCAAAACTCGCACTTTGACAACTTGGCATAGAGTTGTCTGTCCTTAAGAACTTGAAGTACAACCCTCAAATGCTCTTGATGTTCTTCCTTGTCTAAGGAGTAGATAAGTATGTCATCGATAAAAACAACGACAAAGTTATCAAGGTACGGTCTGAAGATTCTGTTCATATAATCCATGAACACTGCAGGAGCATTAGTTACACCAAAAGGCATAAATAGATACTCGTAGTGTCCGTACCGACTCCTGAAAGTTGTCTTCGATATATCATCTTCTTTTACCCTTATCTGATGATAACCGGATCTCAAATCAATCTTAGAAAATATCGTTGCTCCCTTCAACTGGTCCATAAGGTCGTCGATCCTTGGCAATGGGTATTTATTCTTGATTGTTGCTTTGTTGAGCTGTCGGTAGTCCACACACAACCTTGAACTGTCATCCTTCTTCTTGATGAACAGCACAGGTACTCCCCATAGTGAAACACTCAGTCTGATAAACTGCTTCTGTAGCATGTCATCCAATTGCTTCTTCAGCTCTGCCAACTCCGTTAAGGACATTCGATAAGGTGCTATCGAAATCGGTCCGGATCCGGGGGTAACATCGATTTCGAACTCTACCTCCCTCTTGGGTGGTAATCCTGGCACATCGTCCGGGAAAATATCTGGGAAATCAGGCACCACCGGCAAAGCATCCAAACTTGGAATCTCTTTGGCTTCCAAAGAAAACAGCACCATACATTCTCCTGATTGTACACCTCCCGATACACTATCACTGGCAGGTAATGATCCAGATTGCTTGGAAAAGCAGAGGGTTTTATTTGAACAGTCAAGTATTACATGGTTGGCTGAAAGCCAATCCATGCCTAAGATAATATCAATCTGCTACATAAGCAGACAGACTAGGTCCACAAGAAAAGTTTGGTTTTCTAACATAATCGGGCATTTTAAACAGACAAATAGAGTTATCAGGGAATCACCAGTAGGTGTAGAAACAGTCAAATCCTATGGTAAGGCTGAGACAGGTAAATTCAAATGATCCTTACATGCCAAAGAAATAAAGGAATTTGTAGCCCCTAAATCAAATAAAACAGATAAGAGTCCCCCCGCAATTAGGCACTTACCTTGTATCAGATCGGGACATTGAGAGGCTTTAGATCCTTTCACGGCAAACATCCTTCCACTAGTATGTGGCCTACTCGGTTGACTTGCTGCTTTCTGTCTTACTTCTGCACCCATAGATCTTTCGCCTTGTGGTTGAGTCTGAAGCCTCTCGAAATGCGAATTGGTCCACCACTTGTTCACTGGAGTTTATGTGACTTCCTCTTGATCGTGCTCTCCCAGCACGGTACATTTCTCTACCAGCTTGGAGAATAATTGAATGTACAATGGCAGCATAGTCCTCTTCAGCTAGAAAAGGCTAGGAAATTAAAGAAAACTAGAGAAAAGGAAAAAATAAAGCACTCGCCTCGCGACACTATTCTTGCCACGCGAGACAAAAAGCCTTTCGGCTTCGTGATGCGAAAACAATTCTCGCCTCGCGAGCTAGAAGGCCAGCTTGAGTAATGAAGTACAGCCTTTCGGCCTCGCGACGCGAACGTGATTCTGGCCAAGCGAGCCAGAAGGCTAGACTAATCAGTAAAGAACAGCCTCTCTGCCTCGTGACGCGAACCTTTTCTCGCCACACGAGCCAGAAGGCTAGACTGGTCAGCAAAGAACAGCTTCTCGGTATCGTAACGCGAACATATTCCCGCCAGGCGAGCCAGAAGGCTTGCCTGATCAGTAAGGTATAGTTTTTCTATCTCGGGACGCAAAACAGACTCTCGCCTTGCGAGCCAGACAGAAGCACATGCAACATTCATCAACCGACATACATATATATATATATATATATCGCATGCCTTATGAACAAAACAGTTATCACACTCGATAACTTGCGCATCGGACCCTCTACCCTTTTTCTAACACAGCTGGTATCCAATGTGGATCCAACGTATCAAGCCAGTACGCTTCCTAAACCACACAGTCCGATATTAGAATCGAACTGCTCTGATACCAATAAATGAGACAACCCGTCATCCCATTGGAGAACCGAAGATATTAACCAACCTTAATCGTATAATAAACGTTAGCGCGCCTTATTAATACGAAGCGAAGAGCAAAATTGAGCGCGGAAGCAAAACAATTTAAGGCACTCTACGCCTCAGAGTAATCAGCTTTAAATATAAAGAAATATATCACATACATCAGTTGTCCCATTAGTAGGGCTACAGTATTAAAGTAGTACGTATAGAGTATATTATTACAAACCAAAATAAAAGTACGAAAGGTAGGCCGAGAGATAACTTTCCGGCTAACCACGATCACTGCCCAACATCTCGAGGCTAGGGTCCGTGGCCTGTCCTCCGACTTCAGGTATGCCGTCCAGTTCTTCAGCAGCTGGTTCCTCTTCGGGATCTTCCCATAAAAGTAAAATAACACGTACAGAAAAATAAAGGGAGACAAGAATCATAATTCATCAATATGGGAGAGGGGCATCATTATATATATATATATATATATATATATATATATATATATATATATATATATATATATATATATACATCACATAACACAATTAAATCATACGACACATCCTCATCCATCTCTTAAATCACCCATCACAATCATCTCAAAAGTCATTCTCTCAGATAATCCTATGAGAGGGATACTAATCCCTATGTATATGCTGAATTCCCTGTATGCATGTCGCCCGATACATCACGTCCCCAATTGGACATCCCCGTCGGGATTGCATCACATCGCATCACGTCCCCCATTGGACATCCCGCCTCGGGATTTAAAGTAACATCCCCAATTAGACATCTCCCGTTGGGACAAAATGCTGTGGTGTGAAATGATATGAAAATGCAACAAACATCCATTGCATGTTGATATCGGGACCTCACGCCTAAGCACTCGTCCACGATCACGACACATCGCATCACATCAACATCACATCATCATCAACATCACATCAGCATCAACATAAGCATCAGCATCACGACGCCTTGCGTCTACGAGCCACAGCTCCATGGTCGGGACCACAACGATATCAACCCGAACAACATCATCACTCACCATACTCTCATCAACACTCAACCACCGGTCAAATCACGATAACATTACAACAGTAATTCATTCCAGTGCAGATATCATCATGAAATCGAATAGCAGTAAATCACACAGGCAGTTCAACAAATTAAAGCAACGGATAATCAAATAAATAAATCAACACATCAACCTCAATCGATTACATCATTTATAATATCAACTTAGTGGTGATAGCCCAAAAGTACCTACACCTAGGGTCCAGGCACTTTATCCAAGGCTCAACCTCTAGTAGGGTTTAAGGGTTCCCCTACACAGATGTATATATATTCCATACTAAGCTTGCCTTCCCGACGATATTAGTTCTTTCTCCCCACCTTAGAAACGTTTACATGCAGCTCCGACTATGTAACATCCCGGTTTCCAGAAGCTGTAATTGGGTAATTATATATATTTCTTATAGTTATTGTTATGGCTTGGAAGTATGTTTAGAGGATAAGCTGAGAGTAGATATGCTCAAGTGTGCGGATGCTCTAGTGTGGAGGGATTTGGACGCTCAAGCGTGGACCCTCTGACCAGTGACTGGCAGTGATGGGACGTAAAGTGACACGCGTCGGTTACGCGTCGCGGCTGGCACGTGATGGGTGGTGCCTTAGCGGTGAGGAAACGTCAACGCTCAAGCGTTGAGGAAGACAACGCTCAAGCGTTGGAATGCTAAAGCGTGGAGTTCCAGAACGGTAGAGCGTTCTCAGTAGAGTTTTACCTCTATAAATAGTTGTTCATTTTCAACTTGCACGAGTTTTACAGTTCTCAGCTGATACAGAGAGCACGAGAGTGAAGGTCCAGAGGTGAGGTTGAAGCTTTGATCTTGAGTTGTGACTCGTTCGTTCGTCCGATTCCAATTCCGATCGTGTTTTCGTGATCAGCGCAACTTCTACTTCAATTTTATCGGTTTACTTTCGTGATTCGTCAAGGGTAAGCCGAGGTTCCGTATCTATCTACATTGTACCTATACAATGTTATCTTTTGGTTTAAGCTTCTTTTCACGATTTTAACTTTGTATTAGGGTTAATGCTATGGTCTACATGTTATTTCCGTGATTAGGGCAAGTTTGGAAGCTGCGTATGGAACCCTTGGGGAGCAAGGAGGCTACGGCTGCAAGGCAATGAGAGGAGCAAAGGAGTGCTCGTGGTGTTCGTAGTTATCACCGTATTCATTACCAGGTGGGGAAAAAGAGTTACACACGTCGGGGAGGCAAGAGTAGTCCATATAGTTGTTTGTATGTTTTATGTGTATAGGGGAACCCTAAACCCTATGTGAGGTTGAGCCCTGACAAAGTACCTAAACCCTAGGTTTAGTCTACTTTGGGCTATCACCGTTGTATTTGATACCCTAAGTTAGTAGATTTGTGAAGCATGAATATATGTGATATTTGATGATACATGTGTACCTGCTATCTATGATAACTGTTAACTGCAAAAGATGCATGAAATATTATTGATGATGGTATATTAGTATGTTATACAATTTATTGCTTTATTGAGCATGTTGATAATTGATGGAATATTGCACTATATCGGGAAATACATGTATGTATGAAATTCGGAGGTGTAGCATGATTAGGACTTTGACCCCGTTTTGGATGTTTGAGCTGATAATGGTTAAGATTTGAGGTATAGTGGAGCTTGTAGCTCATAAGGTTATGATGGGAGCTTGGAGCTCATATGTGTACACATGGAGCTTGGAGCTCGTGTATGTATCTTGGAGCTTGGAGCTCATATGTGTACCTATGGAGCTTGGAGCTCATGTTATGAAGAGTAAGTTTGCATGTGTTGCGATATCAGCTCAAGAGAGATGGATGACATGCATAGCATATGCATTTGATGCCAAGTGGCGAGCCGTATGCTGTGAGGTATACGAGGTTGGTGCACCGAGTGCGGGTGTGAAAAACAGAAGGGAAGGTTTGTGTGACCTCGGGGATATATTGGACACAGGTGTACCCACAAGAGACGATGAGGTAGCTCCTATCGTGTCATGGCGGTCCTGGACATGTCCTACTATCCCGACTGGACCCTGAGTCTTTCCAGTTGATGGTGGATCTTCCGAGGAGGCCCAGTTATCCCTCTTTGACTGGGACAGTTGAGCGGTGATGCACTCTTATGGGGTCACGGCGAGCTGAACTAATTATCGGAACAAACAAACTTTTGGTCCGTTAAGTGGACGAGATGTTGCCCTTAGTAGGGTGTTTAGTATCGGCCATCATGCATAGAAAGAGTATGTGTACATCTAGCT
Source organism: Ammopiptanthus mongolicus (assembly GCA_039655645.1). Taxonomy (NCBI): domain Eukaryota; kingdom Viridiplantae; phylum Streptophyta; class Magnoliopsida; order Fabales; family Fabaceae; genus Ammopiptanthus; species Ammopiptanthus mongolicus. Next base: position 49,144,183 of record CM077347.1, read on the forward strand.
AGGGAGCGACCATGGCCTCGTGATATTGAGAGATGACTGTGTTTGCTATATGTTATGTATTGCATCATCCCTATTATAGATGTGTTGTATATCTTATCTCCTTGTATTTCTTTGTATGTGTACTTTCGGTTCTGTCGACAGACGACGAGTTAGTAGAGGATCAGAATGGACCCAAGGCTTCACCCATTCATCACAAGGGCACCGCGGATGCCGGTGCTCGGAGACCTTAAGATAGTCTACCACGATGAGAGGGGATGGCAGGTGGACCCCTCGACCTTTTTGGCCGTGTATACCGGACCTGTCAGTTTGATCTTTCGGGGCGGCACTCCGCCATATGCAGACATCATCGGACCTTATGGAGTGTATCAGTTTCTTCCCTTCTCTCGGATGTGGCATCCTCCAAGGCAGAGAGAGCGAGACTACTTGTGGGCGGCACCTTAGTCTTCTGTCGTATCTAGCAGGAGAGGCTTTGTGCACCGGGGACAGCGCAGGTGCTTGGAGCGGTACTTGCAGGCAGCACAGAGGCGCCGGATTGTAGTGTCGAGTTCCTTGTCCGAGTATGAGCGTATGCAGGTTTATAGGCGTACTCATGGAGAGGGACAGGGTAGTTCAGGGCATCCTCACCATTGAGGGTGAGAGCCAGCCAATGCGTCCTTAGGATTGTGTGGAGAGGTTTTTGATGTACTTGAGAGTGGGCTGGGGGTGTGTTGGTGAGTCTGAGAGCTTCTTTTTAGAGGTCCTGAGATGTACTTTGGTTATGCTTTCAGTTACTTTTTATGTACTTTCGCTTTTAGTATTACTTAGCCTGATGGGGCCATCATGTATATATATATCAGTACTGCATGTGTTTCTTATAACCTGTTATGCTTACTCTGATATTGTGCGCTTTTGAATTGATTGCATGTTATCGTTGTTTTTGACAAGCGTGTAATCGTTAAGTTATAATTAATAAGTATATTGGGTTCTAAATAATGGGGCTTCCTCGAGTGGGACTTGGGGATGTCACATTAAAGTGGTATCAGAGCAGTTTGGTCCTATTTGGACTGTGGAAGTCGGGGACTAGAACTGTGAGGTATTAGGGAGTTGAACGGTCATAGTTTATCGTCTCTGCAAGAGAATACGACTGCGTCTAGAGGGGTAGAAAACACGCGATTGACAGTTGTAATGTTTGTATGAATGATAAGTAGATGTATGTACTTATGTTGCTTATCATGTTTGAACTTTGAGCTAACGGTTACTTGAATCAGGAACCAAAGGCTCGAGGAAGAGGTAGAGGCAGGGGTAGGACCGGACCCAATGGAAGTCTAGAGGCTGCTGCTTCACACACGGGAAACGGGGCCGAATTTTTGGAAACCCTCAATACTATGAGGGATATGGCTGCTGCTATGCTATAGCAAACACAACAGAATGCTCAACTCATTCAACTGACCCGCGAGAATCAGCAACAACAGCAACAACAGAGGAATGTGAGGAACGAGGATGCAGGTTTAGATGCAGTAATGAGGCGACAACCTCCACAGTTTAACAGGGATTACAATCCCGAGGAGGCAGAGTTATGGATTCAAGAGCTGGAGAAGATTTTTGCAGCAACACACTGTGATGAAGCTCAGAAGGTTTCTTATGCTTCTTTCATATTGATGGGGGGAACAGAGATGTGGTGGAAAGGAAAGCAGAGGCTGTTTGCCGCTGAAGGAAGGGCTATAACTTGGGGAATGTTCCGAGAATGTTTCCTAGAGAAATATTTCCCTCGTATGACCAGGAGGGAAAAAGACAGAGTTTCAGAGTCTGAAGCAAGGCAACATGACAATCGGGGAATATGCAGCAAGGTTTGAGGAGCTGCTTAAATTCTCAGAGTTTTATCAGCGGTACCCAGATGAGGAATGGATGTGCCGTAGGTTTGAAGATGGGCTGAAATACGAGATTCAGAAGGCGATAATATCATTGGGGATTTCTGTATTTCCCGATATGATGGATCGGTGTTCGGCAATTGAGAACATCGAAAGGAGAAGAGAGGTGGCAACCAAGAGCGGAGGACCTATCCGCAGTAACCAGAGAGGCAGAGGTGAAAAGTTTCAGAGTGGCCGGGGGCCCTATCAGAGACCAGTACAAAGAACCGGAGATACGGGATATCAAGGACCAAGTGCAACATAGGGGTTGCAAGGATGTTTTAAGTGTGGAGGACCACACATGGCTCGAGATTGCAGGAGTCAGGCGTCCGGGAGGACTATGACTTGTTATGCATGTGGGAAGCCAGGACACATGGCTAAGGATTACAGATAGGGAAATGCAAGACCGTCCGGTGTGACTGGACAGATGGTGAGACCACAAGCTGCGGGAAGGGTGTTTGCCATGAGGGGAGCTGAGTCCTTTTGATGCCCAGACCTGATCCAAGGTAAGTGTTTAGTTTCGGGTAGACTCTTATCTGTGTTATTTGATTCGGGGGCAACTTATTCGTTTATTTCTATGGAGTCCATGGATCATTTAGGGTTACCAGTTTCATCTTTGCCCTATGACCGTACTGTTTCCACACCTACTGGTGATTCGTCGACTACCCTGTTTGTGTTTTTGAAATGCCCTATTATAATAGAAAACAGACATTTCATTGTTGGCCTATCTATCTACCTATGTAGCAGATTGATGTTATTTTAGGCATAGATTGGCTTTCGACTAACCATGTGATTTTGGACTGTTCTAATAAGACTCTTTGTTTCTCTGAGCAATCTGGATTGACGCCTGCTAATGAAAGTATTTCGAAGGATGCACGATCTGGAGAGTGCATGGTACTGTTCTCCTTGGAAGCAAAGGAAACTCCGAACATGGAACCACTGCCGGTTGTGCGGGAATTTCCGGAGGTGTTTCCCGATGATGTTCTAGGGTTACCGCCGGAAAGGGAGATTGAGTTTACCATAGATCTTGTACCAGGAACTGGGCCTATTTCGATAACACCTTATCAAATGTCTCCAGCAGAGTTGACGGAGTTGAAGAAGCAGTTGGATGAAATGCTAGGCAAGGATTTCATCAGGCCTAGTGCATCGCCATGGGGAGCTCCGATACTGTTCGTTAAGAAGAAGGATGGGAGTTCAAGGTTATGTGTGGACTATCGTCAGCTCAATAAAGTGACGATAAAGAATAAGTATCCACTATCGAGGATAGATGAGTTGATGGATCAGTTGAGGGGAGCAACTGTGTTTTCCAAGATCGATCTGCGATCTGGATATCATCAAATCAGAGTAAGGAAGGAGGATATACCGAAGACTACTTTTCGAAGTCGGTATGGGCATTACGAGTATTTGGTCATGCCGTTTGGTGTGACTAATGCTCCGGCTGTATTCATGGATTATATGAACCGGATTTTTCGACCATTCCTAGACAAGTTTGTTGTCGTGTTTATCGACGACATCCTTATCTACTCTCCGAATAGAGAGGAACATCAAGAGCATCTTCGAGTAGTGTTGCAAGTACTGAAGGATAGGTAGTTATATGCTAAGTTATCCAAGTGTGAGTTCTGGTTGGAAGAAGTATAGTTTCTAGGACACGTGATCAACAAGGATGGAATCATGGTGGATCCTGCCAAGGTGGAAGCGGTAGTCAAGTGGGAAAGCCCGAAGTCTGTGAGTGAGGTTCGCAGTTTTCTTAGTTTGGCGGGCTACTATAGGCGGTTTATTGAGGGATTCTCTAAGATTATGTTGCCTATGACGCAATTGACAAGAAAAGGAAAGGCGTTCGAGTGGACGGAAGCTTGTGAGCAAAGTTTCGAAGAACTGAAGTGTTGGTTGACTACGTTGCCGGTGTTGGTTTTTCCAGACCCGTTAGAACGTTTGGACGTATATTGTGATGCGTCATATCAAGGATTGGGTTGTGTTCTCATGCAAGAAGGAAGAGTGGTGGCGTATGCCTCCAGACAATTGAGAGTGCATGAGCGAAACTACCCGACTCACGATCTGGAGCTAGCTGCGATAGTGTTTGCATTAAACATATGGAGACATTATCTGTATGGTACTAAATTTAGCATATACAGCGACCATAAGAACCTAAAGTATTTGTTCGACCAAAAGGAGTTGAACATGAGGCAGAGGAGGTGGATGGAATTCATAAAGGACTACGAATTCGACCTGCAATACCATCCAGGAAAGGCGAATGTCCTAGCGGATGCGCTCAGTAGGAAGTCCCTACACATATCTGCAATGCGGTGCGAGAGTTTGAGTTGTTAGAGCAATTTAGAGATCTGAATCTGGACGTAGAAATCGTCCAGGATAAGATGAATCTTGGGATGATTGAGGTTACTAGCGATTTCTTGGATCTGCTTTGGAGAAGACAAGCTGAGGATGAGTACCTTAAAAAGGTTAATCAGTCGATCGAGGAAGGTGAAACGTTTGAGTTTAAGAGAGGTTCGGATGGTCTTATCAGGTTTGGTGATCGAATCTGTGTGCCTGAGGATAGTGAAGTTAAGAATATGATTTTGGAGGAAGCGCATAAGAGCAAGTTGAGTTTTCACCCAGGGGCTACTAAGATGTATCAGGACTTGGAAAAGTTATTCTAGTGGCCAGGGCTGAAGAAAGATGTAGCGGCTTATGTTTTATCCTGTTTAGTGTGTCAAAAAGCAAAAGTTGAGCAGGGCTATTGCAATCGTTGGATGTTCCACAATGGAAGTGGGACAGTATTGCAATGGACTTTGTTTGTGGGTTACCAAAGACTCAGAAGAGATATGATGCAATTTGGCTCAACATAGACAGGTTGACAAAACGTGCTCATTTCTTACCTATCAACCAGAATTATTCCCTGGAAAGATTGACTCAGATTTACATCAGCAAAGTGGTAAAGCTACATGGTGTACCTTCAAGTATTATATCGGACCGAGACCCGAGGTTTACTTCGAGGTTCTGGAGAAGCTTGAATGATGCATTGGGAACTAAGTTAAGATTGAGTTCTGCTTATCATCCCCAAACAGATGGCCAGTCAGAACGGACGATTCAATCGTTGGAAGATTTGTTAAGAGCTTGTGTGTTGGAACACATAGGAAGTTGGGACGATTTTCTTCCTTTGATTGAATTTACCTATAACAACAGTTATCACTCGAGTATCGGGATGGCACCATATGTAGCTTTATACCGAAGAAAGTGTAAGACTCCGTTGTGCTAGTTTGAGACTAGAGAGAATCAGTTGTTAGGTCCGGAGTTGGTGCAACGGACGACGGAACAAGTTAAATTGATCCGGGAAAGGATGAAAGCCGCAAGGGATAGGCAGAAGAGCTATGCTGACAAACGAAGGAGACCTTTAGAATTCCAGGAGGGCGATCATGTATTTATAAGAGTTACTCCAAGGACTAGTATCGGGAGGACAATTCAATCCAGAAAGCTTACACCCAGATTTATAGGACCATTTCAAATTCTTCGCCGAATTGGTCCAATAGCTTACCAAATAGCCTGACCACCTAACTTGTCAAGACTCCATGATGTTTTTCATGTATCCCAGCTTAGAAAATAGTACCCTGATCGATCGCATGTGTTAGAGTCTGAATCAATCCCGTTAAGAGAGAACCTTGAATACGAGGCTTTACCTGCTCGGATAGTGGACAGAAGGATCAAGGAGCTTCGCGGTAAATGAATTCCTTTAGTAAGAGTGGAATGGGACCCCGTGACCGGAGATTCAACTTGGGAAAGAAAGGCCTAGATGCGCCAACAATATCCGTCTTTGTTTACAGGTATGAACGAGGAATTTCGGGGACGAAATTCTCTTTAAGGGGGTTGGTAATGTAACATCCCGGTTTTCAGAAGCTGTAATTGGGTAATTATATATATTTCTTATAGTTATTGTTATGGCTTGGAAGTATGTTTAGAGGATATGCTGAGACTAGAGATGCATAGGATGGGAGAATGATAAAGAACAAAGGAACAAGGGCATAACGCTCAAGCGTGGAACCGTAGAACGCTCAAGCGTGCGAACGCTCTAGCGTGGAGGGATTTGGACGCTCAAGTGTGGACCCTCTGACTAGTGACTGGCAGTGATGGGACGTAAAGTGACACGCGTCGGTTACGCGTCGCGGCTGGCACGTGATGGGCGGTGCCTTAGTGGTGAGGAAACGTCAACACTCAAGCGTTGAGGAAGACAACACTCAAGCGTTGGAACGCTAAAGCGTGGAGTTCCAGAACGCTAAAGCGTTCTCAGCAATGTTTTACCTCTATAAATAGTTGTTCATTTTCAACTTGCATGAGTTTTACAATTCTCAGCTGATACAGAGAGCACGAGAGTGAAGGTCTAGAGGTGTGGTTGAAGCTTTGATCTTGAGTTGTGACTCGTTCGTTCGTTCGATTCCAATTTCGATCGTGTTTTCGTGATCAGTGCAACTTCTACTTCAATTCTACCGGTTTACTTTCGTGACTCGTCAAGGGTAAGCCGAGGTTCCGTATCTACCTACATTGTACCTATACAATGTTATCTTTTGGTTTAAGCTTCTTTTCACGGTTTTAACTCCGTATTAGGGTTAATGCTATGGTCTACATGTTATTTCCGTGATTAGGGCAAGTTTGGAAGCTGCGTACGAAACCCTTGGGGAGCAAGGAGGCTATGGCTGCAAGGCAAGGAGAGGAGCAAAGGAGTGCTCGTGGTGTTCGTAGTTATCACCGTATTCGCTACCAGGTGGGGAGAAAGAGTTACACACGTCGGGGAGGCAAGAGTAGTCCATACAGTTGTTTGTATGTTTTATGTGTATAGGGGAACACTAAACCCTATGTGGGGTTGAGCCCTGACAAAGTACCTAAACCCTAGGTTTAGTCTACTTTGGGCTATCACCATTGTATTTGATACCCTAAGTTAGCAGATTTGTGAAGCATGAATATATGTGATATTTGATGATACATGTATACCTGCTATCTATGATGGCTGTTAACTGCAAAAGATGCATGAAATATTATGGGTGATGGTATATTAGTATGTTATGTTGTTTATTGTTATTGAGCATGTTGATAATTGATGGAATATTGCACTATATCTGGAAATACATGTATGTATGGGATTCGAAGGTGTAGCATGATTAGGGCTTTGACCCCGTGTTGGATGTTTGAGTTGATAATGGTTAACATCTGAGGTATAGTGGAGCTTGGAGCTCATAAGGTTATGATGGGAGCTTGGAGCTCATATGTGTACCCGTGGAGCATGGAGTACCCGTGGAGCTTGGAGCTTGTATGTGTACCTATGGAGCTTGGAGCTCATGCTGCTAAGAGCAAGTTTGCATGTGTTGCGATATCTGCTCAAGAGAGATGGATGACATGCATAGCATATGCATTTGATGTCAAGTGGCGAGCCGTATGCTGTGAGGTATACGAGGTTGGTGCACCGAGTGCGTGTGCGAAAAATGGAAGGGAAGGTTTGTGTGACCTCGGGGATATACTGGACACAGGTGTACCCACAAGAGACCGATGAGGTAGCTCCTATCGTGTCGTGGCGGTCCTAGAGACGTCCTACTATCCCGACTGGACCCTGAGTCTTTCCATTTGCCGGTGGATCTTCCGAGGAGGACAAGTTAACCCTCTTTGTTTGGGACAGTTGAGCGGTGATGCACTCTTATGGGTCACGGCGAGCGAAACGGATTACCGGAACAAACCAACTTGTGGTCCGTTAAACGGACAAGATGTTGCCCCTAGTAGGGTGTTTAGTACCGGCCGGCATGCATAGAAAGAGTATGTGTACATCTAGCTAGGGAGCGATCGTGGCGTCGTGATATTGAGAGATGATCGTGTTTGCTATATGTTCTGCATTGCATCATCCCTGTTATAGATGTGTTGTATATCTTATCTCCCTGTATTTCTTTATATGTGTACTTTCGGTTCTACCGACAGACGACGAGTTATTAGAGGATCAGAATGGACCCTAGGCTTCACCCATTCATCACAGGGGCACTGCGGATGCCGGTGCTGGGAGACCTTGAGATAGTCTACGACGATGAGAGGGGATGGCATGTGGACCCCTCGACCTTTTTGGCCGTCTATACCGGACCTGTCAGTTTGATCCTCCGGGGCGGCACTCCGCCATATGCAGACATCATTGGACCTTATCGAGTGTATCAGTTTCTTCCCTTCTCTCGGATGTGGCATCCTCCGAGGCAAAGAGAGCGGGACTACTTGTGGGCTGCAGCTCAGTCTTCCGTCGTCTAGCAGGAGAGGCTTTGTGCACCGGGGATAGCGCAGGCATTCGGAATGATACTTGCGGGCGGCCCAGAGGCGCAGGATTGTAGTGTCGAGTTCCTCGTCCGAGTATGAGCCTATGTAGGTTTATAGGCGCACTCATGGAGAGGGACAGGGTAGTTCCGGGCATCCTCACCATTGAGGGTGAAAGCCAGCCAGTGCGTCCCTAGGATTGTGTGGAGAGGTTTTTGATGTACTTGAGAGTGGGTGTGGGAGTGTGCTGGTGAGCCTGAGAGCTTCTTTTTGGAGGTTCTGAGATGTACTTTGGTTATGCTTTCAGTTACTTTTTATGTACTTTCGTTTGTAGTATTACTTAGCCCTACTAATGGGGCCATCATGTATATATATCAGTACTGCATGTGTTTCTTATAACCTGTTGTGCTTACTCTGATATTGTGTGCTTTTGAATTGATTACATGTTATTGTTGTTTTTGACAAGCTACGACTCCGCAGCTGTCAGTCGAGTGCGCTGTCGGATGTTCGAGTCCTGTACGATTCTATACAACAGAACACAACCAGAAATTAATGCTGTTAAATCAAAAACTCCCTAATTCCTTAGGATTAGCTAATGCTCCAATTTAATTAATTAGGCTAGGGATGTCTAAAAATTCCTAACTCTTGGATCCATGATCTATAGGTATCCCTAAACATAATCAATGAAGGCATTAGCTCAAAAAAATAAAGATTTCTCCTACTGCACTACCCCTAGGGTTCGGCCCTATTGAATGAAAAATATGAAAAATAGCTATGGAGCTCCAAAAATTCGCATTTCTTGGATAACACCCTAACTAAGTGTGATAACCCTAGATATCAACTCAAAATATCAAAAACCAACCAGAAACCCTACCCTGTACTAAAGGGGGTTTCAGCCTGTCCATTAAAAAAATAGCTAGAGAGATTGCTTGGCTCTAATCTTTTGGATTATGCAAGGAGGTCATGAACCTAGGCCATAGAAATTGGTTTGGTATTAAAATGATTTTTCTACAATTTTTCATGGATTTTTGAAGATTTAGGGATAAAAAACCCAACATTTCTAATCATGAAATTTAGAGGAGAAAAATGAGAGATTGAGAGAGATAGAGGGAACTAGCTACCTCCTATGATGATCTCCTTCAAATTTGGTGAAGGTTACTTCAACAAATTCAAGCTCAAAGTGAGCTTTAATGGTGAGAAATGAAGAAATGAGACGGAGAAGAAGAGAAAGAAGAAGATGGGTTCTTTGGGGGGGGGGATGCTGGTCGAAAAAATGAGAGACTGAGTGAGTGAAGAACAGTGAAGAATAGGGTATTTAAAGAATTAACTTAAAACTTAAGAATACATAAAAGTAATAAAAGGTAACTAGTAAAAACTAACCAAGGGCAATTTGGTCAATTCACCTCCCGACATTTTGAAAATCCTCACGACATTGGTAGGAATCCCCAAATGATTTAACATAGCCCTGGTATGAAAATCATCGGCTCAAGGTTCTCGAAAAACCCTAAGACAACTCGAATCGTATAACCGATCGATTTTCGACCCGAATATAAAATATTATTTATATTTTTGGACGTTAGGACACATTTTAGCAAAAAGGTAGAGGATTGAATTCTAAGACTAATGGTTCTGACCGTTAGTCAAAATGAGGTCATGATAGTAGAAAAACACTATCATCCGAAAAACATAGATCGGGTTCCGTTTGAGTTTTCGGCCCAAAACTTAACCATAGCCTCCTAAGATGGCGTAGAGCGTGACTATGGCCTCGGAATAATTTATTAAATTTTCTAGACCCTCCAATAAAATACAATTACTTAAATACTGATTAATTAAAATATTAAGAAAATCGGGGTGTTACATTCTGCACTTTTGACTCTTTGCTCATGGGACACTTTTTCTTGGCATGATCTTGAGGATGATTCTCCTCCAATGCATTTTGCCTTTTTCTGCGTTTGCTTTCAATCTCAAAATTATTAGTGACAAGGTAATGATGATCAAGTATATTCATAATGTCCTTGGCACAATCACAATTTTTAGTTCTCTCATAAGCATCATCGCACAAACAATTCCGGAGAATTTGCATAGCTTTGAGATTCAAACAAAAATAGTTTTTGTTAAACTTAGTCTGATGTTCATTGGGTTTAAGAATGAGTCCATCGACTCCAATATCCCATAAGTCCACATCAATTGACTGCATAAAGATTTTGATTCTCATTTTCCAATAAATAAAATTCTAACCATCAAAGAATGGTGGTTTGTCAATTTCAAAACCATACATTTTGGAAAACCTTTTAAAAGGTTGCCAACAAAGAGGATCTTTCACTCTAAGCGATTAAGCTTTTAACCAGAGCCGAAGCTTTGATACCACATGTTGGCCCAAGCAACCATTATCCAAGTGGGGGGTGAATTGGGTGATCGTGTAATTAAAAACTTTTTGTGCAATCAAAACGTCGTTTTAAAACTTAATCAGAGATAATAGCGGAATAAAATAAATTACAAAGGCGGTGAATAAAATGACTGACTGTAAAGTGCTAAATAAATTGCTTTAAGATAAATTGAATTGTGTGTGATTGAATTTTAAAAAAAAAAAACTTCTACAAATAAAGCTCTTGAATAATAAATCGCAGAAAGAAAATGACAATAATGTAAATTGCGATATTTAAATTACGATAATTAAATAACTGAAATTAAAGTGCAATAAATAACTGCGATAATAAAAGGATAGGGAAAAAGAGAACACACACATCTATCCTGGTTCGGCTACCAACTACCCCAGTAGCCTACGTCCAGTCCCTAAGGTCAACCACCAAGGGTTTTCACTCAATAACTAGCTTTTAAATCAGTTTCAGCTAGAAACCTTCACAACATAGAGCACTCCTCACAGACCAGGGATATCACCTCCCCCAGTGAAAGAGCCTCAACCAAACTTAACAGGTGTTGGTAACCTTACGAGCACTTCTCACAGACCAAGGATATAACCTCCCCCAGTGAAAGATCCTCAAATAATCCAAGAGATATCACCTCTCTTGTCAATTTGGTAACCAAAAGATGGTTTGAGTCGTTTGACTCTTACCACAATATAGCACTCTTAATAGTGCAGATAAAAAAACAAATTGAAGCTCAATACAACTCAAACTATATGGAGTAAAAGCTCTCTCTCAATATAAATATATTCAAAGTGTATAGAGTAGTGAGAGTGATAAAAGAATTAAACAGAGTTTTAGCGCAAACAGGATTAGTGAGTGATGTTCTTCTTGAAACACTCCCCAAGGCTTTCTATTTATAGAAAAAGAAATTAAGCCCATAGAAATTAGGTTAAGCCCAATAGGAAAACTAATTTTCCTCGTATCATAATCGATTATACACAAGGTCATAATCGATTATCTCACTTAAGTACAAAAGGCGCTGGGAGGCAGTTGCCTTATAATCGATTACAACAATCGATTAGGACCTTTCTCTTTAAGGATCCTTTTACACGTGTATGATTATAATCGGTTATGTAATCGATTATATCTTTTCTGATTTTAGCTCAATTTCACGCATGGCTGCATAATCGATTATGCTAATCGATTATCACTCCTCTTTTTGTAAAATCAGATTTTCATATAGATGGTAATCGATTATTAGACATCTTATAATCGATTATATTTATTAAAACCACTGATTTTAAACTTAACGGCTATTAATTGATTTTATCCAATTAGATCGCTTGAAGCCTATTAAGTTTTATTTTATGTGTGTGTGTGATTGATTTTAGATTGAGAGCTTTACTACCACTTACAAAGAGATCCTAAAAACACAGATTACAAGAAAGAAAATTTCCCATAACCCAATCTTGAAGAACTTGATCTCCTTGATGCTCTTTTTCGCTTTTTACATTCTTGTCCTTCTAGGACTCCTTTTGTCAATCATCAAAACTAAATTCATCCTGTCGAGGCATATATTCACATTCTACCCCTTTTTGATGATGACAAACATCTCAAGGAGAGATTTCTCAAAGTAATAGGTTAGTATGATAAAATAACATAATATCAGAGATAAGCGCATAATTACTCCTATTACTCCCCCTCACTTCATGCATTTAGTTTGAATTTGAACTCCAAAAATCGCTCCCCTTAATCATGCAATGATATATCTCCCTCCCTTTTGGCAGTATCAAAAAGTGGGATTTTAATCATTTAAATGCATGCATAAGTTAAGGCATATGTTCATGTCATCTCATATCCAAGCAATAAATATAGACACTGCTTGATGAGATAAGACATTTATTCATAACAGTGCACAATGTGACACCCCCTTCTAGGAAATCACATGGTAACCCATTGCAGAAACTAAAAATCTATTTTTTTTTTTTCTGAAAGCACTCACTCGAGTGGTTATAGAAATCTGATACCAAAACTAACAGAACAACCATATAACACAAATTAACATTCATCATTTATAATAATAGCCCAACTTGGAGTACATCATGTTCCCAATCTCTTAGTATACCACATGTACATCAAAAACCTAAGAATTGGTCTAAAGCGACATCTAAAGACGATAGAGTATACTACCTAGTATACTTCAAACCCATGAGACTAAGCCTCGTCGTCGCCAGTCCACACATCTTTGCCGTCGACATGAGGAGACTCCAACTTCAGGGTCCCGAAGTGACCCAAAGATCCGTTAAAATGCATCTGTACATGTATCTAAAAACCCAACAGGGTGTCCAACATGTACAGGCAAGGGTGAGATACCAATATATGGATTCAAACACGATAACTACATGCATTACACATCAACGGCACATGAGCATATACAATCAATATGTATAAGGTTCTACTAGATAAACAAGTAGTACATCATAGGGTCTCATACCGGACAGTCATCGTCATTTTCAAAAGAAATGCATGACACTTCAATATTCATCATCTAATTCTTTACTTAATCTCCGGAGAATCCCAACACCTTTGTATACATAAAACTGAGCTGATCAGGCTCCTGGTACATTGGTGCAAGGCAACAATGACCAGCACCTAAGTGCTTATTCGGAAGTACATGAGCACCATGACATTACGCGATTGCATGGAATTACATTCAGAGGTACTTGATAAATCGTAAATGGTCATACGATACTGTCCAACTCAAGGCACAATATTCGTCAGTTGTATGACACCATTGTCGATCAAGGCACAATGTTACACAAGGACTTAAAGTCATCACAGGGTTCCCTGTGACCAAGGTCCCCCAATTCAGATGGCACGTCTGCTAAAAACAAATGCATGAGAAAAACGTTTCAAGTCTTGCCACTTTTCTTTGTGTTCATTCTTTTGTTGTCGTAGCTCAAAGGCTCTCGACTATACACAATTTACACCGTTTTAAAACTTTTCATCATTAGCATAGGACAAAACGTCCGAATGCTCAATCGCGAAACTCTAGACCGATGCAGCAGCCCAAGTTCTGTGGTAATAGAAAACATCATTCACCTTTAATCATGTTTCCTCATAACAAGAGGATGTTTCCCCATAACAAGAGGAGGACACACAATCCACAGGACACGCAGTCAATAACATTATTGCACGGCTTCTCGTACTATTTTTACAGAACACTAGCGTCCCGACGTCTCGTACGCTAGGTTCATGTTTTCATTGTTGTTCACCATTTTCATTCCGTGAAACACCAATTCAAAAAAAAATCTCCGCAACTCATTTAAGTTGACGGACATCGTGGGAAAACTCGTTTTACAGAAAAACTTTTCTGTATGGAAACAATTTCGTAAACCATTGGATTTCTGATAAAACTTATCTTTTGTTACAAAGTCCCTTCCCAAAAACTATTTTTGAAAGGAAACAGCGGAGACCAAAAACGTCATCCCAGAACAGCATTACTGTTTTTCGAAAATGTTTTTCGTAAAACTTTTCGGAATTAAAACATCATTTAGCGTTAAAAAGTTCTAAGTTCCAAAAACTTGACTTTTTCCTCTTAATGTTACTTTTTCCACAAAAAGATCAGTTTATTCTTAAAAACTAACTTTTCCCTACTAACTTCATAAACTACTTTTAGATCCTCTGTATCTTAGAAAAACATAACGTTTTTGAAAATTCCCAACGTTTCTCGAATAAATCTTTGACATTTACTACAAAGCTTTTTAGGGCTTTTATCTCCATTAATTAATTGAGCACTGACCACTGTCAGACATCTCAATCAACAATCAACATCACGATATTGATATACCAACGTTATAGTAGATAATACAGTTTATAACATGCATTAAAATATTATAACACATATTAACAGATAATTCAACCAAGAACCAATAATCATCATAGCAGATAAAACAACAGCTGAAACAAATCAACCAATCACCACATCTCAAATAAATATATACAGAATACTACAGACAACACATAGTTATCGAGAGATTTCCTCATGAAATCCTCCCCTTACCTCTTGGAGTATCCTCCGGATGCAAAGTCGTCCGATCGGTCCACGAACCCTCCCGATTCCTCGTCCGATTACCCGATGACAACGACACACAATCAATCAATCAAGATATCAACTTTAAATCACAAAAATTTCTCTAACCCTCTTCACCTATGGTTCGGCCTTAGCTTAAAAAATATGGCTAGGGAGTTCCAAAAATTCCTATCTCTTGGATTCCATCCTTACTAGGTGTGGTAAGGCTAGATCAAAGCCTATTACACCAAAACTTGAACCAAAACTCCCTCCAATCATCAATGGAGGCTTCGCCCCCTTTTTCCCAATTGAGCTAGAGAGCTCTTTTGGTTTCCAACTCTTGGATTCTGGTAGACAATCATGAACTAGGTTCAAAGAAATTGATTTGGTATTAAAAGGATTTTTCTATAATTTCTTATAGATTTTTGAAGTTTATGGTTCAAAACCTAGAGGGAAGTTATACCTCCTAGATGACAAAGCTTGAAAAGAAAACAACTTTGTTTCACTAAAATCTTGAAGATTAGGAAGAAGTTTGGAGAGAAAGTGTTGAGAAATGATGAACAAGTTGAAGAACAAGAAGAAAGAAAATGAGAAGAGAAAGAAGAAGAAGAGGAGGCGTGATAAGTGAGAAGAAGAAAAGGTGAGGTGAGATATTTCTTTTATGTTATGGCAAACTTGTAATTAAGTGCAAGGATATTTTGGTAATTTCACTCAAAGTCCTATAAATATCTAGATATTTCTAGAAAGGTAATGACGACATTGGTGAGTCACAGGGGCAAAATGGTCATTTCATAAATTCCCAAGGGCAAAACGGTCTTTTCATCCTAGGGCACATGGTAATTATGGAAAAGGTCAGGGGCATTTTGGTCTTTTTCGTGTTTAGATATTTTCTAAACGTAATCATTACACTGATGAGTCATGGCACACCTTCCTAGGTGATGTGACTTCAACCTTATCCTTAGCGGGTCCCGATAAATCCCGTATTCAGCTCCGTTGTTCACCCGATTTAGGTTTTCGCCCAAGGAAGTCGTGCGAACTTATTTATTTTGATTTTTTTTTCAAAATCGTCGATATTTTTCTCAATTTTATTTATAAACCTAATTGTTTCGTTCACGAGTCAAAATTAGGTCGTCTGAGCAGTAAAATCATATTGTTAGTGTAAAACACAGACCGAGCTCCGTCTGAGTTTTTGACCAAAATTTAACCATAGCTTTCTACGATAGCGTATAGCGTGACTATGGTCTCGGATTATTTTATTTCACTCTCTAAACCCTCCAATAAAATGCAAACGAATAAATAATGCTTAATTAAAACAGAAAGCTCGAAAGCTTGAAAAATCGGGGTGTTACATTACTACCCCACTAAAAAAAAATTTCGTCCTCGAAATTACGTAACTTAAAACTAGACAGGATTCTCTACATCCTTAGGTTTCACATCATACTCCCCGTATGAATTTTCCCCTAGGTGACACTTGTAATCTGACAGCAATTTCATACTTATTCTTCGTTGAATTCACCTTACTCTCTCACATGTGGGAGACATTATTACACTTAATCATTTTCCTTTTACACTAATCCATTTAGTAAGACTTCTTCCTACATTTTTAACTCTCGCTGTTGATACCAACATTTAAACCACGGCACACATTTCTTTTATAATACCTATATCGGTTCCTATCCAAGATCTCCAATCTTAAACTTAGCTTCCTTCGAAGCATGGTCTACCTCTCCAATTTACATTATGATCATGCCTCTTAACTTTAAAGAACTTGATTGCACCTCCTAATGCAACTACAACCAAAAGTATTCGAATCGGCTAGAAGTCCTCAATACAATAAATCTTTAACTTTTCTAACAACTTAGCTCCTATTGAAGAGCTTTTCTTTCCCTCTTACACTCAGTTTAGACAAAACTACTAAGGACACTTTCCTATAACTCTTCAAACTTTCACTATCAATTTGAACTACAGATGTTGATCAGCATCCTAGATTCTTCAACTACTATTCTGCCTCGAACAATACTTGACTGACAATAATTGCCTCACTCAATGAGATTAAAGTTATAGATTCACATCGTATCAATCGTAATCTATACCTCAATAAAATTCCCGCCACTTCTAGTCTATCCTGCTAAAAGAATTCTCGTAGTTAGGTATTACACTTAATCCTAACCGACCTTCACAAGATCCAATCATCATTCTTGGTCGTCCACTTGAGTTGCGGGTGATCCATTGAACTCAGTCACTACTCGGTCGAAGGCTAAGGAAAGGAATTGCCCACGAAGGAAATTTTTAACAGAGGAAATATTCTTGGTCTCACTTTCGCAGGAAAGTATATAGAAGGGTTTTATCGTTCCTAACAGAATGTAGGAATATTCAGCATGTAAAAAGATTCTTCAGTAGGTTCGTGGATGTAAAAATACATAGCTAATACATGTTTACAACCATGACTCTAATAAAGTCCCCTTTTTCATAAGAACCTTCCAGCAGATCAGGAAGTCAAAAGACAAACAGTCTGGCCAAAAATCAGACTGGCTCACATTTACCAAAGGTAAAAGTGATTAGACTAGTTTGATCAAGAAACTTTCAGTATCAAGAATTTATTTGTGTTACAACTCAAAGAATAGTCATAACAAACTTTAGATTGAGAAACGTGAAGATGTCCAATGTAACACCCCGATTTTTCGTGCTTTCTAAGAACGATAAACTCAATTAATGAGTTTATATTTTTATCTATGCTTTAGAAAATGATTTTGGAAAAACTAAAATCATATTCATGTTTCATATAATCATAGGAACCTACGGTTAAAGTTTGGGCCGAAAACTCAAACGGAGCCCGATCTACGTCTTATGGATGATAGTGTTTTACTACTATCAAGACCTAATGTTGACTAACGGACAAGACCATTAGTCTTAGAATTCGATCCTCTATCTTTTGGCTAAAATGCGTCCTGACATCCAAAAATAAAAATAATATATTATATTCAGACCGATAATCAATCGGGGAGACGATTTGAGTTGTCTTAGGGTTTTTCGAGACTCCCGAATGAATAATTTTTCATGCCAGAACTGTGTCAAGTATTTGAGGACTCATACCAGTGTCGTTATGATTTCAAAATGTCGGGACGAGAATTGACCAAATTGCCCTTGGTTAATTTTTTGTTACTAATTACCTTTTTCTATTACTTAAGTCTTAAGAAAACACATAAATATCTCTCAATTTTCACTCTTACCCCCTCACTTTCTCGGAAGCTCCCTCTCCCCCAAAACCCTCATCTTCTCCAATTCTCTCCTTTCTTCATTTCTCTTCATCAAAACTCCATTGTTGGAGGTTTTAAACTTGAAATTTCTTGAAGCAATCTTCACCAAACTTGAAGTAGATCATCATAGGAGGTAGAATCTCACCTCTATCTCTATCAATCTCCCATTGATCTCCCCAAAATTTCATGAGTAGAGGAGTTACGGTTTTTATCCCTAAATCTTCAAAAATCCATGAAAAATTGTAGAAAAATCATTTCAATACCAAACCAATTTCTGTGGCCTAGGTTCATGACATACTTGTATGTCCAAGAGCTTAGAGCCAAGAAATCTCTCTAGGGTATTTAACCATAGAGGGGCCGAAACTCCCTAGTGAGTAGGGTAGGGTTTTTGGTTGGTTTTCGATGTTTTAAATCGATATCTAGGGTTATCACACTTAGTTAGGGTGTTATCCAAGAAATGAGAATTTTTGGAGCTCCCTAGCTATTTTTAGTGTGATAGGGCCAAACCCTAGGGGTGCTGCAGTAGGAGAAATCTTTGTCTTTTTGAGTTAATGCCTTTATGGATTGTGTGTATATAGTGATCGGCAGCTAACTGAGCCAGTTGTCAAATTGATGGGGTGTTCACAGCCTATCTTGAGACTACAAGAGGTAAGGGGACAAACCTGAGGAATTCCATTTCCGACAGCTATGTGCTGCATCGGTGTTTGTATTGTAATTAAATGTTCTGTATCTGATTGTTAGGTGATCGTTTTATTTACTGCTATTGATTTGACTATGCATGACATAACTGGTGACATATTTGGATACATGCTCTAATTGTTATATAATTGTATGGATGTATCGTGTGCCCTGCTGTGGGATTTAAGGCGTTAGAGGACCTAATTTCGATTAGGAGCCAACATCGTGTAATTTAAATGCTTTAAAAGCTTGAAATGTGGAATTGAGAAAATAAATATGTTTTATTGTTTCTCAATTTAATTTTAAAAGGAAATAATGAATTATCTCTTTTGAAATAAAATATAATGAACGGCTACTTTTAAGGAAAATCAACTTAAAAGAGCAAAGTTGTGAAAATGTGGTTTTAATAATGAAAAATGATGTTTTTAAATTAAATAGGGTGTTAGAAACCTTTATTAGTTTTTAAAATTAATAAGTCAACCGTTTGAGCAAAAGCGTTTTAAGAAACGTGATTTTCAAATTAATTGGTTTTATTCAAGGAAAAAAGTTTTTACAAGCTTTGTTTTAAAGTTTGTGTTTTACAGAAAAACAACGAAAGAAAAAGAAATAGTCTTTGGACCAAGTGTTGTTTTATAGAAAAACCGATCCCGAGGACTTTGTGTAAGTGTCAGAGATTTGGGTTTTTGGCTTTGGAGTTTTCAAGAAAAGTGATTTTAAATCTTAGAAACTAGAAACCGAGACGTCGGGGTTCTAGGGTTCTGCAGAAACACGTGGATCAAGGATCCGTGTTAGTTGTGGTCCTGTCGGCTTAGGGACGATCTTTGTGGTCCTGTAAGCTTGAGGATGTTTTTTATGATCTTAAATCCAAAATTCTAGACTGGTGCATCGGTTAGGGATGTTTAGATTTGAGTTGTTTTGGACTAAATGTCTTGTTTCAAGAAAATGTTTTTGAGGCTTAAAGAGTCTAAGACATTATGGTGGTTGTTAGCATTGATGCTACAACGAAGAAATATTGATACGATAAAGATCAATTATCGGAAATTAAATAGTTTCTCATGCATTTTGTGTGTTAGGCAGACGTGCCATGAAACGGGGGACCTTGATAAGCAAGGGGAACCTGAGATGACTTATTGTCATTATGTAACATTGTGCTTTGATGGACAATGATGTCATACGTACCAGGGAGAGCGTATTGTGCCCAGTGAAGAGGACAATATAGTATGACTTATACATCGTGAGTACCACTGACATGCGCGCCCATATATTATTTCCTGGGAGGTTACGTGTTCACATTTTTTCGAATTTTAATTCTAGCGTTTGTCATTGTTGCCTGCGGGGCAATGACGTTGAGTCTGATCAACTCGTAGTTTATGGTGATGGGGTTTCCGGAAATCTAGATTGAATATTAGTTGAGATATATGGAAGTGCCATGCATACGTTTAGAGGATAACGTTGATTGTGGGATACGAAGCCCTTGTGTATTTACTGCTGTTAGTACATGATTATATATGCTGTACTATGTGATGCATGATGACTTTTAGTGAGATATATTACATGAATCTGCTGTTTGGATTGGGCATATAGTTGTCGTTTTTGGATTCATATATTGGTTTCTCACCCTTGCATATTTTCTAGACTGGTTTGTCCTTTTGGTATACATATTATATCTTGTTTACAGATGAAGCCGATACCAGATCAGCTCGGTCACTCGGGGATACGCTCTCTAGTTTTTGATCGGAGGGCAGACCCAGCTGCGTGGGTCATTCACCCTAGAGTGGGGAGCGCAGCGTATACAGAACCAGTTTGCACCGTGAGAGGGACGACGGAGATGGGACCTCGCGAGAGTACCCACACTATGGAGACCGTCCAGGTACCTCTACCTCCCATCTGGATGATGCTGCAGGCTCTTATGCAGCAGGGACTGGTTGAGCATCATGTCCCCGCTGCACAGCCCCCGTAGCAGCAGCAGCCACCACAGACACCTCCCCCACCTTTTGTTTTGATAGTGGGCGAGCAGGTAGTGGAGGATGGGGAGGAAGAGGAGGAGGATCCTCAGGAGGGCCCGGAGTATCACCCCGTGGATGCTCCAGAGCCCCATCCACAGGAGAACGGGAACGTAGGTTCCCAGGGTTCTTCTCCTTGTTCTAGTATTGGACACTCCTTTGGAGGATTTTCCAATGGCTTCCATTAGTCTGACCAGCTTAGGGTGTAGACTTTTCTTTTGAGGCAGCGGTTTTTGGGTAGTCTGTTAACGGCTACTGATGGCCATGAGTTTTAGAGATATGGTTTCTGACTGTCGCTGCCTAGTTTTTAGCTTTTTAGTAGCTTATCTTTTATAGTTCTTTTGGAAAAGGACATGTTGTCCATAGTTTTAGTTGATGATGCATATATACTTATATATGAGTATTCTGTTTATTATTCTGAGTTGTGGTTTTTATGTTTGTTAAACAAGAAAAAATTTTATCACGATTTTCAGGACTTAATAAGATATAGTAAACGAATCGTTTTTCCGAAAGTAAAACCAGCAAGTTTTATTCAATGTCTTTAATGGTGTTTTGGGAAGTGGCACCGAGTTTGAGGGTGTCACATCCAGACAATTGGATGTTGTCCAAACAATTTACTCAGATGTCTAATACATTGAGGATGATGTAGGAATTTGAGCACAATTACTCGTTTAGGTTCGCATGCCCTAAGAATTGTCATTACCATCGAGTCAAAACTCGCACTTAAGCAACTTTACGATAGTTTTTCTCACGCAGGATCCGCAACACTTGCCACAGAGCTTCCTTATGTTCCTCATCACTCTCAGAGTAAGCGAAAACATCACCGATGATGACGAATTGAACAAGAAATGGACGAAGATTCCATTTCACGTAGCCTAACCTGGTTAGCTTCATAGGTGATATTCTACCCCAGCAACAGAGATTCGACTGAATCTAGGGACCAGATCAATCGAAAACTCAACATCCTTAGTAAACGCAACTTGGAGAGTTCTCGGGAAAACTCTCTTGAAAAATTCTCCACGACAGACATCTCATTCCAATGTCTGACACCATCCCAAAAGGATAAACGACGCGTCAACATGAATATGAGTATCACTCACAAAGCACAAGTTCTTACAAGATCTCAACCTGATTAGAACCCAACCAAATACACAACCTAGTGTGTCAACACACATTGTTTCGTCAAGGAAACAATTTCAACACGGTCCTACACTTTTGGAGAAATAAACTAACTCCTGAAACTTATCATCCGCCTTTTGCTTATCCATCAATTATCGGGAAAGTGATTCCCTCTTTCACTTACGTGCTAGTCCGTCGTTCTCTACTACCAATCCTTCACAAAACAGTTACTTCCATTCTTACTCCTAAGCATTACCTTAATGATCGGGTACTTAAATCAACTTCCATTATTATGTCAAACGCTTAAACCAATTCCCACTACGTTACTACTCATCTCCATCTCATCAACAAGTTCTCATGCACTTTAAATCTTAATAAGTTCACTTAAGAATTCTAATATCTAAGTGAACATCCAAATTTAATATCAAACTTAGTCCAAGTCCTCGAAATTCGATAGCATCAAACAAAGAGGCAACCACATCCTCAAATAGTGGTCGTTGCAAGCGAGTCTAAACTCATCCATCTTACTTATCCACACCGGTCACTATCTTAAGTTTTATCAACAAGATAATACTCCCATCCAAATAGGATTCATTGTAATTCTTTCCCTTAATAATACCAGTCCTAAGGCACTCATTCTATGGCCAAAATCTGTTCGTCCATTCTTATTCACTCAGCCTCTGATCATTCGTAATCCTCAGAATTTATACCTGGGTATTATGTGAATTCTTCACCATCATCAGCATGGATCACAAGTTTATCCATGGGGTGTAACCCTCAATTTGTCCTAATAGAGACAAACGTCTTATCCATCAAATCCACAACCAGCGGAGACTCTAATCATTTCTTAGAAATACTAACAGAAGAAATTCACACAATTGCCACCCTTTGAGGGACATCATCGCTAAAATATGATCGGGCTCCTAAATTTCCTCTTTTTCAACATTACAAGGTTGTCTGTCCTTTCAACAAGGACTCTCATCAGGGGTATAGGCTAACTTAAAATAATATGATTACACCTACATCGAATCATCATAACACAGTTATACAAATCTTCATTTTGTTCAAATCATCAAGCCTTAGTCCTTACTACACTTCCATTGCTCCACCTGGATTCCTTTCCAGTCTCTCAACTCTATTAGCAGACATGCCATTATCTTGCCATTACTTTGGTCACTTACTAGCCACCTATGCATCTGCTACAAAACTTTTTGGTATTCTTCTTCTTGCCCAAGGCACACTCGTTTCCTTGGTAACTTTCCCAACAATCGAACTTCCCTCAAACATAAGGGAGTCTTCCCTACTTGAAAGCTAAGAGTCTACCATTCTTGACTCATTACATAAGGGTCATATTCAAGCCTATTTGATAGAACTATCTAAGGAGCTGCCCCGAAACCTACCTTAGATGTTTTAGTAACTCAGATAACTCTCCTATAAGAGTTTTAACACATCAGGTTCATCGGATCCAGCCAATCCAATTGGTCGTATCCCACAAGGAACAAGTCATAACAGAGTGTTCTTACTCTGACTGACCTTTATCAAAACAAAACACAGAGTAAACACAACAAAAACATCATGAATCCATAACCTAGATCCCAAAAGACATCGACCAGCTCTGATACCACTAATGTAACACCCCCTTCTGGGACATCACATGGTAACCCGTTGCGAAAACTAAAAGTCTATTTTTTTTTTTTTTTTCTGAAAGCACTTACTCGAGTGGTTATAGAAATCTGATACCAAAACTAACAGAACAACCATATAACACAAATTAACATTCATCATTTATAATAATAGCTCAACTTGGAGTACATCATGTTCCCAATCTCTTAGTATACCATACGTACATCAAAAATCCTAAGAACTGGTCTAAAGAGACATCTAAAAACGATAGAGTATACTACCTAGTATACTTCAAACCCATGAGACTAAGCCTCGTCGTCGCCAATCCACATATCTTTGCCGTCGACATGAGGAGACTCCAACTTCAAGGTCCCGAAGTGACCCAGAGATCCGCTAAAATGCATCTGTACATATATCCAAAAACACAACAGGGTGTCCAACATGTACAGGCAAGGGTGAGATACCAATATATGGATTCAAACACGATAACTACATGCATTACACATCAACAGCACATGAGCATATACAATCAGTATGTATAAGGTTCTACTAGATAAACAAGTAGTACATCATAGGGTCTCATATCCGACAGTCATCGTCATTTTCAAAAGAAATGCATGACACTTCAATATTCATCATCTAATTCTTTACTTAATCTCCGGAGAATCCCAACACCGTTGTATACATAAAACTGAGCTGATCAGGCTCATGGTACAATAGCCCAAGGCAACAATGACCAACACCTAAGTGCTTATTCGAAAGTACATGAACACCATGACATTACGCGATTACATGGAATTACATTCAGCGGTACTTGATAAATCGTAAATGGTCATACGATATTGTCCAACTCAAGGCACAATATTCGTCAGCTATATGACACCATTGTCGATCAAGGCACAATGTTACACAATGACTTAAAGTCATCACAGGGTTTTCTGCGATCAAGGTCCCCCAATCCAGATGGTACGTCTGCATAAAAACAAATGCATGATAAAAACGTTTCAAGTCTTGCCACTTTTCTTTGTGCTCATTCTTTCATTGTCGTAGCTCAAAGGCTCCCGACTATTCACAATTTACACCGTTTTAAAACTTTTCATCGTTAGCACAGGACAAAATGTCCGAGTGCTCAATTGCGAAACTCTAGACCGATGCACCAGCCCAAGTTCCGTGGTATTAGAAAACATCATTCACCTTTAATCACGTTTCCTCATAACAAGAGGACATTTCCCCATAACAAGAGAAGGATACACAGTCCATAGGACACGCAGTCCATAACATTGTTGCATGGCTTCTCGTGCTATTTTTACAGAACACTAGCGTCTCGACATCTCGTATGCTAGGATCATGTTTTCATTGTTGTTCACCATTTTTGTTTCGTGAAACACTAATTCAAAGCAAAATCTCCGCAACTCATCCAAGTTGACGGATTTTACATTGTGGGAAAACTCGTTTTACAGAAAAACTTTTCTGTTTGGAAACTGTTTCGTAAACCATTGGATTTCTGATAAAACTTATCTTTTGTTACAAAGTCCCTTCCCAAAAACTATTTTTGAAAGGAAACAACTGAGACCAAAAACGTCGTCCCAGAACAGCATTACTATTTTTCGAAAACGTTTTTCATAAATCTTTTCGGAATTAAAACATCGTTTAGCGTTAAAAACGTTCTAAGTTCCATAAACTTGACCTTTTCCTCTTAATGTTACTTTTTCCACAAAAAGATCAGTTTATTCTTAAAAACTAACTTTTCCCTACTAACTTAATAAAATACTTTTGGATCCTCTTTTTCTTAGAAAAACATAACGTCTTTGAAAATTCCCAACGTTTCCCGAATAAATCTTTGACATTTACTACAAAGCTTTTTAAAGCTTTTATGTCCATTAATTAATTGAGCATTTACCACTGTCAGGCTTCTCAATCAACAATCAACATCACAATATTGATATACAAACGTTATAGCAAATAATACAGTTTATAACATACATTAAAATACTATAACACATATTAACAGATAATTCAACCAAGAACCAATAATCATCATAGCAGATAAAACAACAGCTGAAACAAATCAACCAATCACCACATCTCAAATAAATATATACAGACCACTACAGACAACACATAGTTATCGAGAGATTCCCTCGGGCAATTCTCCCCTTACCTCTCGGAGTATCCTCCGGATGCAAAGTCGTCCGATCGGTCCACGAACTCTCCCGATTCCTCGTCCGATTACCCGACGACAACTACACACAATCAATCAATCAAGATATCAACTTTAAATCACAAAAATTTCTCTAACCCTCTTCACCTATGGTTCGGCCTTAGCTTAAAAAATATGGCTAGTGAGTTCCAAAAATTCCTATCTCTTGGATTCCATCCTTACTAGGTGTGGTAAGGCTCGATCAAAGCCTATTACACCAAAACTTGAACCAAAACTCCCTCCAATCATCAATGGAGTTTTCGACCCCTTTTTCCCATTTGAGCTAGAGAGCTCTTTTAGTTTCCAACTCTTGGATCATGGTAGACAATCATGAACTAGGTTCAAAGAAATTGATTTGGTATTAAAAGGATTTTTCTACAATTTCTCATAGATTTTTGAAGTTTATGGTTCAAAACCTATACTACCATGAACTTAAGATTAAAGAGAGAAATAGAGAGATTAAGAGATGAAGGAGGGAAGTTATACCTCCTAGATGACAAAGCTTGAGAAGAAAACAACTTTGTTTCACTAAAATCTTGAAGATTAGGAAGAAGTTTGGAGAGAAAGTGTAGAGAAATGATGAACAAGTTGAAGAACAAGAAGAAATAAAATGAGAAGAGAAAGAAGAAGAAGAGGAGGGGTGAGAAGTGAGAAGAAGAAAAGGTGAGGTGAGATATTTCTTTTATATTATGGCAAACTTGTAATTAAGTGCAAGGGTATTTTGGTAATTTCACTCAAAGTCCTATAAATATCTAGATATTTCTAGAAAGGTAATGATGACGTTGGTGAGTCATAGGGGCAAAATGGTCATTTCATAAATTCCCAAGGGCAAAACGGTCTTTTCATCCTAGGGCAAATGGTAATTATGGAAAAGGTCAGGGGCATTTTGGTCTTTTCGTGTTCAGATATTTTCTAAACGTAATCATTACACTAATGAGTCATGGCACACCTTCCTAGGTGATGTGACTTCAACCTTATGCTTAGCGGGTCCCGGTAAATCCCGTATTCAGCTCCGTTGTTTACCCGATTTAGGTTTTTGCCCAAGGAAGTCGTGTGAACTTATTTATTCTGATTTTTTTTCAAAATCGTCGATATTTTTCTCAATTTTATTTAAAACCTAATTGTTTCGTTCACGAGTCAAAATTAGGTCGTCTGAGCAGTAAAATCATACTGTCGGTGTAAAACACAGACCGGGCTCCGTCTGAATTTTCGACCAAAATTTAACCATGGCTTCCTACGATAATGTAGAGCGTGACTATAGTCTCGGATTATTTTATTTCACTCTCTAAACCTTCCAATAAAATGCAAACGAATAAATACTGTTAATTAAAACAGAAAGCTCGAAAGCTTGAAAAATCGGGGTGTTACACACAAAACATTTATAACCCTTGTGATGAAAAAGAACACTTATTATGATAAACCATTTGTTGTTCTTCCAAGATAATACCACTTGTTGTTTCATATGCTTGTTTTCTCTCTCCTATGTATCTCATGATTTCAGAGGGAGTACTATTAATCAGGACTTATAAAATCATCTTCCTCATTTGACAACAACAAAAAGGATTTAAATATCCCCCTAAAACGGTGCATTTATTATAAAGGTTTCTCCCCCTCAAGATTTGACTTTATTGATTATGAGAACCTTTTTATTTTAGGAACAATTTAGGTTTAATGCACAAGGGATTCATCATTTAATTGCATTTGATATTTAGTTTCCTCAAACCAAATTCAAATATTTTATCAAAGATATTATCCCATATTATGATTTTTCAAAACCTTAACGAGGGATACATTCATGATGTGAGCAATTTTCTCTTTCTAGCATAAATATCATCATTCCAACAAGCTTTTTCTATAATTTCAAATGTTTAATTAATACTCAATGGCTTCTATGCAATTATAGGATATTTTAATATTTCCCTCTCTTTATAGAAGCACCAAGAATTTTCTCATTTGAAATTTCAAACACTTATGTCATATTTCTAAAGGTTATACCTTTCTTATGGAAACATTTAAAACTTTATCACAAGATTGATGTGTTTCTCATAATTATACTTAGAGGATCTTTCTAATTAATTTGCATTTAGTTCTGATCCTTCACATTTTAAGTAAGTTCCAAGATTCAAATTTTAAAAACATTTGAATTTTGAATTTGCAAATCTTGGATTAATTAGGCAAGAGTATAAAAAATGCCAAATTCATTTAAGATCTTTCCTTATTAACCACAATCTCAATAAATTTTCACTTAAGCATTTGTGGTATTTTTAAATATTTTCATAAATTAGACAATTGTTGAATTTCAAACTGCATGGTCTAATTTTCATCATGATTTCTATTTGATCATCTAAACTTTTAATTCAATACTTAATTTATGAAACGGATTTTTCATTGATTTGTTTTTCAAATTTGGAAATATTAGGAAATATTTTCTTAATAAATTTTCAAATCAATTATCATTAATGATTTATTACCACAATCATAATGATTTTCAAATTTTGAAAAGATGTGGTATATTTATTCATGATTATAAAATAATTATCCAATATAATATGATCATGAGTTAAGTTACTAATTTAATCTTTAATTAATTCTTCAATCAAGATATTTCAGTTTTATAGAATAGTGAAGAATTAATATTTATGAATGTTTTGAGTAATAAGAGAATTTTAATTTTTGATACAATAAAATAATTCTCTTTACTAGGATATCTTCATTATTTCTTTCATCCTTCTTTAATTAGTCTCATTTATTATGAAAGATTTTCAATCACAATCTCTTAAGATATTCAAATAATATAAATGTGATATAATGACTTATGAAATATTGAGATCATATTTGGGACCATTTAAATTTTGTGTGCATTGAAGGAATTAGTCAAAATATATTTTCTTTTGGGTTTTTCAAAGATTTAGATTTGATTTGTTGTGTATTTTGAATAATTTGAATTTTGAAGTCTTTATTTAGGAGAGAGTGAATAAGAACGGATTTTGTCTCCTAATAAGACATTAATTAGGGAATTAATTAAGATTTGATTTATAAGTATTTTTAGACATATTTTTCCCAATACTATTATTTTTCGAACAATAATCGATTATGCTCCCTGCAATAATCGATTATATTGCCTCTAGTCTCTTACCATGGCACAGTTAATTTTCATAATCGATTTCCCTAATCGATTATGAGCTTACTGTTTCATGGGGGAAGTTTTAGAATAATTCTCTAATCGATTATCATAATCGATTATGAAGATTTTGTTTCTTTCCCTACTTTTCTCAAGGGACTATAATCGATTATCCAATTAGATTTTCAAATTTTTGCAGCTAGGGAGATTTGATAATTTTTCTATGAGGCCCTATAGCTTGTTTTGAGAATTCCTATCTTTTCTAGAGATATTTGACCCACTAGTGTAAATATAACATGCTTGAAATAATAATTAACCATTTAAGCATCACAAGCACATATGACATATAATTGATTCTATGTAGATATTTCAAATGTCATTTTGTATTGACTAAGAGTTTCTATAATATCCTAAATTTTCAGATTGGATAAATAACATTACCCAATAAATAGAAGGAGACTATCTTTGAGGGAGAAGTGTTTTAATGGTGGTTAAGAATAAATGTTTTGATTTATAGAGGAAGAAATGTTTAGAAATAAGGCAGGGGTGTATTAAGTAGTTGAAGAGGGTGTAAAGAGTAAGTTGCATTTTATTAATAAAAAGAAAACAAAAAAAATAGAAAGGGATAAGAGGAAGGGGGATACGTGAGAGAGGGAAGAAAAAAACAGAAAAAAGAAAGAGAAGAAGAAAGAAAGAGAGAAAGAGGAGAAGGGGAAGAAGAGAAAGCTCCATGGGAGAAGAAGAGTAGAAGGAAAGGAATGAGACTTCAATGGAGCAAGGAGACGAAGAGCTAGGTTTTCAACCATGGAGAATGATGAAGAGAAGAGTGGAAGATTGCCTTTGGTGAGATTGAAGTCAAGAGAGAGAGCTAGAATTTTGGAGTAGAGAGGAAATAGAGCAAGGTGAAGCTAATCCAAGCTTGTTTGAGGTGAGTTTCCTTAGTTTAGTGCTTGGTAATCATAAATCCAAGCTTACGAATTATGATTCTTGCTTTTATTGTTTGATTTCATACCTGCATGTTGATTATATGAATTAAAATGAGTGCAAATTGATGTTGTAAATTATTTAAATTTGCATGCATGTGTTTTGTTTGGGAAAAGTCCCAGATGAAGTTGCTAGCTAGAAACCCATATACACATATGTGCATTATCTTACTTATAACTATTTCTTTGGGGCTTTGTTTGGTATGATTCTTGTTTTTTGGAAACTGCACTCGATTTGCTACAGTTTAGGCACTGATTTTATTGTTTTTCATTGAGTATTGATAAAGAAAAACCTGTTACAAGTCAGAGGACAGTTGCTATCCTGTCTTTCGAATGCAGTAAATTTTTGGTTAAAACCGTACATTTTGGGTTGTTTTTTCTCAAAATTGAAATTTTATTTATAAACTAGACATGTTAAGATTTCCATAGAGGGGTCATTTTCCTAAATCCGACATCGTTTCGTATTTTAATAAAATCATAGAAGTTGGCTAAAAACTGCAGGAATTCTGCATATATTGCTGATGCAATTTCTTGTTAACTACTTGTTTGAGGGCTGCTTTGGCTGAGTTAATTTAATTATGCAGTAGCATGATAGATATTTAAATCACCACTTGACATCCAATAGCGGTAACATGACTACATCCGGCAAATGATTCTGATTAGGCAGGTTACGGAGGGCATTTCATATGTCAATCATAGAGTCCTTCCCGTTTGGAAGACAATCACAGAGTCCTTCTCGTTTGGAAGGCAAGAAGGTAAGTGCAAAGCAACTGGGATGCCGCTTGTGGTCATAGACGTATGATCTGCCTTACATCATTAGAGCTAGTCCCTCTTAAGTACCTTGGTGCGTGGGGGACAGCGACGTTTTTCACTAATAAAATATACAAGGGATGTCCAAGTGTGTGATTTATATATATGATGCAATATGTACAAGTTTTTATATTATATATATGTATATATTGAACTGAGTGCCTTGTTTGCAGGGGACTCATTGAGATTTCGTATCTCAGCCTTTCATCCTTTTGTTCCTGGTTGTTCCTTTCTTATGTTGGAAACTGTGAAGTATCTTCGGAAATACTTGGCAGTTGTCCCAATGTAAGCTGAGGTTCTTGAGGTCGTTGCCGGATCAAAGTCTAGAGTCTTTTTTTTTTTTTTTTTGTGTTTACAATTAGTGCATAATGTCTATTGTGGATATTTTGTTTTTCTTTAAAAATGAGATGTACTCCAAATCAAACCTTGTACCATGTTTTGTAAATGATTGTAAAATCCTATTGATTGTTTGGGTGCTATATTTATCTTGTGTAGCTAATGGTAAGTAGTATCCTAATGTACATTGGGGTATTACATTATGGTATCAAAGCAGTTCGATCCCATCGGACTATGAGTTATGTGTCTAGTATGATCCGGCTTAGGATGTCTGTCAGACAAGTTATGTGGGTTGATATTGTTCCAATTTCTTCATGTGAATTAATGAGGTAGGCCACCTCAGTATTCGTGTAAAGAATGATGAAGAGTATCACCCTGCTAGAACAAGTCTTTTGCTAAAGTCCATCTTTTCGTGAATGCTTTTGGTCGTACACCCTTTTTGGAAACAGATTTTCAAACCTTGAAAATGGTTGAAGCTTGTGAACATATTAGTTGTTTATAAATCGAGTTGAGTCGTACTTGCCTGTGAAGTGTTAGATGAGTAAAGGTTATAACTGGTATGAAAGTACAACATATCAGTGAATTGGTTGAAAAACTTTCCCCAGATATCAATGTCTTATGATGCTCCTTATTTGTCCATTTCAGATTTCATCTTCAGAATAGTTTGCTTCTTCTGTGACTTCCTTTATTGTATGTTTCCTATATGATAAAATGATTGCATCACTGCTTTCTCCAAAATTTACTTCTGATGTTGCTTAAACTTCTTTGGGTAGTTTGATCCTGTGTGTAGAGAGTGGAATTAAAAGCACAATTGGTGTCTTTTGATCTTACCTTAACACAATAAGTATGCCTAAAACACTGTTGACTTAAATGCTTGGGGTTTGGCTATCTTTTGGAGGGTACTAAACTGAAAATTGAATAAGGATATGGAGGAGTCAATGGGAAGGTAGTCAGGGTATGAAAAATCGCTATAGTTTTGTATTTGATGGTTTGGTTGTTGATTGGTAAGTTGTTCTAGTGATTTATTACGTTTCTTGCCCTGTCCTTCCTGCAATTACTGCCTATTCACATGATGTTGATTGCCTATAGATTGATAGGTATAGATTAGTTGATATGATGAGCCTCAATACGTTGTTTGAATGCTGCCTTGCCTTCCCTTATTTGGTGAACTGTTGGAGTCATTCTTAGTAAGTTGTAACGTTTGAATTGTTGTTGATTTTGGCTAGTTGACCTATATATGAAATCATAGTGCTGATTTTTTTTTTATTTGGAATGCTCGAGTATGAAACTGAACATTAACGTTAATAATACAACTTTGCATGCTATGTGGTACTATTATGTTTATTGCAACTTGGGGGAGTATCCAGTATGATTGTTAATCCCCTTCACCAATCTATTACTCTTGGATATTGCAAGTCTCGGATGCTTACAAGGGGTGGATACTTGTGTCTACTTCTAAGTTTCATCTATTATGCCTAGGCAACCTGAAGTTGCCAGGATAACCGCATGTTTGAGTTATGTTTAATCATGTGTTTTCAATTCTAAAATAGAAAGGAAAATAGATATATGTCAAAAGTTGAAAACTTTTACAAACAAGGAACCAGATTATGGAATGAGTTGTTCTTCCTCTTTTCTCCTTCCTTGCTGTTTCCCCCAAATCAATTTGAAACCCTAAAACCCCAACTCCTCATTTTGAAACCTTGGGTTGCTTATATACTCGATTTCATGAGGAATTGGTCATTTCCTTATTTTAGGATTTGCTTAGTTTGGTAATGTGATAAATATATATGTTTATATGTGTGTTTTCTGCGTTGCTCAAGATTTTGGCTCAGATGCATATTTAGATAGGAGTTTTTGGAGCTACATAAATGGTAGACATGTGATATTCGAGCCATTGAAGCTTTCATGTGGATTTGAATGACTTATAACATGTTATATGATGGCTTCCTGGAGTTTTCACTTATAGCAGGCTTTGTTTGGTGTTCTTTGGTTGCCTAACAAATTTTGCTTAATGCCAAGTATGAATAAAGTTCAAAAAAAAAAAAAATTGATTCATCCAGATCTATGATCGTGTACTTGTCATGCTTAGTTTAATGGGATATTGAAGAGTGCACAGTATTAGAATTATAATGATTGTGGGTTTTTACTTTCAATAATGCACTACACATCTATACACCTATAATCCTTGTCATGAGATTGCTTCTATTGGTTGATATTGGTACTTATTTTGAATTTATTTTCTGTAGAATGATAATTAGTAAAAATGAGGAAAAGGTTTGTGGAAATCGTACTCCTTGCTTGGTGTATTCTTTTACCTGTACCAATAGGAATTAGCCAAGGTTATATATAGGAACATAGCATCACCTTGTCTATAAAAGTTCTGATAATTGCAATTGTGAATTTCCACCTGGCTGGGACACTAGCCTTAGGTTAAGAAACTTAAATGAACAAAGTGTGTTGCCTTCCAAATTCCATGATTGAAAGTTCTGGGTTAGGGGCTTAAGTTTTTTTTTTTTTTTATCTCATGCATCCCTTTAAATTCTTCCTTACATAACACAAAACTCTTATGTATAATTTTAAAATCAACTTAGATCCATCAATATATCTCTTGGATAGTTTTACCTTACGTGGACTCAATTACCTCTCTCTATTGCCTTATGATTGCTGTGAGTATCATGATAGATGTTAAGGTGTTAGTGAAGTAAATTTACAGATTCATGGTTGTTTATTGTTGCCAAACCAGAGTTTTGTTTTTTGGTTGTTCTTGTTGTTTTCATGATTGAGGGCACTGCCAAACTAATTTTGTAGAAAGTCATAACTTGATGATAATTGTTGTTTGGAGACATGAGGGAGTTTGGATAGAAAAAGGAATTCAAAAAGGAGCTTGTGAAATTCTCCCGATCTCTTAATCAGAAATATAGACTTTGAATCGTGACGATAAGGATTCAAACCTTAGTTGATAACTTTCTGGTTAAAATAAATGAACAACTTGAGCTTTTCTTCCTTCACCCGTTTCCTATGTCTTTTGATGCTGTATGGTTTTGAACTCGGCATTGCTTAATTGTGAACCATGAAGGAGTTTTTTTTTCCTTTTCCGTTGAATTGAATAAAATGGGACAATAAATAGTTTCAGTATGTAGTGTATGACGAAAAATCTTCTGTATTAAGACCTATGAATCTAAAATGGTTTATAAAGTAAATGGATGTAAAGAAAGTGCGGGAAAAAGGTGTTTTGCTTGAAACTCCAAGTTTTGACTGAAGTTTACGATGATTTGAAGTGCTTAAGGATGCATAAGATACACCTATCTAATTGTACAAAGACTTGATAACTCTAGAAGCTTAAAAATGTTTGTGACTTCAGACTAGTTCTACCTGTTCCTTGGCATAGAATATATATATATATATATATATATATATATATATATATATATATATATATATATCTTATATAGGGTGATTTCAAAGTCATGAATATTAGTTTTGAGGAAACTAGCCGCAATAGATTAACATGTTATTGACTGGTTTGATGTTTGAAATTGGTTGAATCAATATATGAATAATGATAAGTTAAGACATAATAACATCAAGGGTTTGGGTTGTATGGTTGAAGTCTTTTGTAATTCTAGTTTTTTGTGTGAAAGAAAGCAAGAACTTCGAGGTTAAAGAGAAGTAGTATGCTTGAATTAATGGCATGGTTGAAAAGTTGGTGATCGAATCCTAGAATCTTAAGAGCCTTGAGTCACACCTGAGAATCGAGGCATGTGAAAGACCTTCCAGGCAATGAACCTTTAGTAGAGTTGTGCCTAATTTTGAGGACAAAATTATTTTAAAAGGAGTGGAGTAATGTAATATCCCAAATTTCCTGATTGGATAAATAACATTACCCAATAAATAGAAGGAGACTATCTTTGAGGGAGAAGTATTTTAATGGTGGTTAAGAATAAATGTTTTGATCTATAGAGGAAGAAATGTTTAGAATTAAGGTAAGGGTGTATTAAGTAGTTGAAGAGGGTGTAAAGAGTAAGTTGGGATTTCTTATTAAAAAGAAAACAAAAAAAAAAATAGAAAGGGATAAGAGGAAGGGGGATATGTGAGAGAGGGAAGAAAAAACAGAAAAAAGAAAGAGAAGAAGAAAGAAAGAGAGAAAGAGGAGAAGGGGAAGAAGAGAAAGGTCCATGGGAGAAGAAGAGAAGGAATGGAATGAGACTTCAATGGAGCAAGGAGACGAAGAGCTAGGTTTTCAACCATGGAGAATGATGAAGAGAAGAGTGGAAGATTGCCTTTGGAGAGATTGAAGTCAAGAGAGAGAGCTAGGATTTTGGAGTAGAGAGGAAATAGAGCAAGGGAAGCTTAGGATCCAAGCTTGTTTGAGGTGAGTTTCCTTAGTTTAGTGCTTGATAATCATAAATCCAAGCTTAGGAATTATGATTCTTGCTTTTATTGTTTGATTTCATACCTGCATGTCGATTATATGAATTAAAATGAGTACAGATTGATGTTGTAAATTATATAAATTTGCATGCATGTGTTTTGTTTGGGAAAAGTCCCAAATGAAGTTGCTAGCTAGAAACCCGTATAGACATATGTGCAGTATCTTACTTATAACTATTTCTATGGGGCCCTGTTTGGTATGATTCTTGTTTTTTTGGAAACTAGACTCGATTTGCTACATTTTAGGCACTGATTTTTATGTTTTTCATTGAGTATTGACAAAGAAAAACCTGTTACAAGTCAGAGGACAGTTGCTGTCCTGTTTTTCGAATGCAGTAAATTTTTGGTTAAAATTGTACTTTTTGGGCAGTTTTTTCTCAAAATTGAAATTTTATTTATAAACTATACATCTTAAGCTTTCCATAGAGGGGTCGTTTTTCTAAATCCGACATCGTTTGATATTTTAATAAAATCATAGAAGTTGGCTAAAAACTGTAGGAATTCTGCGTATATTGCTGATGCAATTTCTTGTTAATTACTTGTTTGAGGGCTGCTTTGGCTGAGTTAATTTAATTATGCAGTAGCATGATAGATATTTAAATCACCTATTGACATCCAATAGCGATAACATGACTTACATCTGGCAAATGATTCTGATTAGGCAGGTTACGGAGAGCATTTCATATGTCAATCATAGAGTCCTTCCCGGTTGCAAGGCAATCACGGAGTCCTTCTCGTTTGGAAAGTAAGAAGGTAAGTGCAAAGCAAGTGGGACGCCGCTTGTGGTCATAGACGTATGATCTGCCTTACATCATAGAGCTAGTCCCTCTTAAGTACCTTGGTGTGTGATTTATATATATCATGCAATATGTACAAGTTTTTATATTATATATATGTATATATTGAACTGAGTGCCTTGTTTGTAGGGAACTCACTGAGATTTCGTATCTCACCCTTTCATCCTTTCGTTCCAGGTTGTTCCTTTCCTATGTTGGGAACTGTGAAGTATCTCCGGGAATACTTGGCAGTTGTCCCAATATAAGCTGAGGTTCTTGAGGTCGTTGCCGGATCGAAGTCTAGAGTCTTTTTCTTTTTTTTAATGTTTACAATTAGTGTATAATGTCTATAGTGGATTTTTTTTTTCTTTAAAAATGAGATGTATTCCAAATCAAATCTTGTACCATGTTTTGTAAATGATTGTAAAATCCTATTGATTGTTTGGGTGCTATATTTATCTTGTGTAGCTAATGGTAAGTAGTATCCTAATGTACATTGGGGTATTACAGTTTCCTAATCAAGTAATCATATTCAAGTTGAGATTATTGCACGAAATATATCTATGTTTCAACTTGATTGATTTCACATAGACATCATTATTAATATACCTCCATTTAGCAAGTTTCACATTCGAGCATGTATAGGAAGTAGAGGATAAAGTTACCTCGTTGCGTGAATTCGCAGGACGATTCTTTCTTACCCACATTCACTTGATCTTGAAATCTAGTTTTTACATCGTCTATCTTATGATTGTTTGAGTTGTTCATCAAGAGACCTTTGTTTCTTTTGGTAGAAGTTGCATTCTCGAGATTGTGAAACATTTTTCTTGATGTCATCTACTTTTGCAAGTTAGATTGTTTCTCAGTTTTGGATTTTTCCTGCGCATTTGAAGAACTAGAGAAACTTTTTGGTACCCATTTCATATTGGGTCCTTGTGGGTTAGTGGACAAGCTATTTGCACCTTTGGGAATCCAAGCCTTTTTAGTTCTCATATAAGAATTTTTCCTATAGATGCACATATGAGAAATATGTCCTAACTTTCCGCAATAATTACATGCTATATTCCTTTGATTTTTCAAATGAAAATTTTCATTTCCAACTATAGAATAATCATGATCTTGATGTATGTCATGTTTAACAATAGGCAAATCATAGTTGGTTTGAAATTCTTCTTTTTCATATAAAGATTGTACACATGTGGAATCTTTTTTTTTTTTTTTTTTAAGCAAAGTTAGTGTGCAGAGGCATCACAATGATGGAAGCCATCCCAACTAGGTTGGCACCACTACCACCACCAATCATCTGCGCACACTAAAATTTTATTAAAAAAGAATAAAGAATACAAAAGCATGAGTGGACATAAACCTAACCCCTGATAAAAAAAGAATCATCTAAATCTATAAAAAGGAAGACAAAACCTATTTCGGAAAAAATCTTCCCTAATAAAAATTGGAATTGTATCCCACCATAAAGCACCTTGTATAGAAAGACCATGAGAAGCCAGCCTATTTGCATAAGAATTCCCCTTTCTATAAATGTGGGAAACATGAAAATGCATCATCTTTACCAACTCTAAGCAATTCTCCCATCTATTTATAAGCTTCCAAGGGACACCAATTTTAGAGCTAAAAGCAGCAACAGCCAATTGAGAATCACATTCAAGCCACAATTTCTTCCAACCTCTAGAAAAAGCATGTTCAATGGCCAATATAGCACCCATGAATTCAGCATGCAGAGAAAAAGAGATTCCAAGATTGACAGCATAACAACCAAGAGTTGCCTCCCTGTAATCTCTAAAAATACCCCCACAAGAAGACCAGCTAGGAGATCCTTCAGAGGCTCCATCTGAATTACACTTCAACCAATTGCAAGGAGGAGCTATCCAAATCACTTCCTTAATAGAAGGAGCACGACTAATATGAGCAGTAACTGAGAAAATACTTCTAATAGAAAATTCTAAAATATCAGAAGATGCTGTTCCAGAAGACATGTTACCAGCCAAAGAAGTTGAAGCAATAATCATATGGACAGCGAATGTCTTAGAAATAACCTTGTTATCAAACCTTAACTTATTTCTGCAGAACTAAATTGAGTAGAAAATATTCAAAACTACAGCTATAACAATGTCTTTAGTTTGAGAACTCCAATTTCTGTTGCAGACAGAGAGAGCATTGATTTAAAGGTTGATAAATCAACATAGCAGCCAAGAATGCCCC
The DNA here is from genome assembly GCA_039655645.1 of Ammopiptanthus mongolicus. NCBI lineage: Eukaryota > Viridiplantae > Streptophyta > Magnoliopsida > Fabales > Fabaceae > Ammopiptanthus > Ammopiptanthus mongolicus. Next base: position 49,182,328 of record CM077347.1, read on the forward strand.
TAAACCAGTTCCAGATATCAATAGCAAAAGGACATTTAAGGAAGAGGTGATCTGAGGTTTCAAGAGCATCCTCACAGAGACTACACATAGAAACAAAGGTGAAGCCCTTAACTTGTATGTTTTCATCAGTTGGCAGACGATTATGAATAAGCCTCCATAACAAAAAAGATTTTGAAGGAGGAATGAACTTTTCCATATCAGTTGACACCAATACAAAGCCTGAGTATTCGGATTTACAAACTGATAAGCTTCCTTAAGAGTAAGAATACCTGAATCAGAATTGGACCAAACCAAATGATCCTTGCCTAGATTAATAGGAATAACAATCTTTTGAATAGCAGCAGTAATTCCTGGATATGCATTGAATAAGAAATCTGGAATATGCCAAGCAGAATTATTGATAAAAACACCAACTTTAGACTTAAAATTTTGATGCAAAGACTAGGGAATTTGTAAAAGCTCAACAACAGGTTCTGAAATCCAGTTATCCAGCCAAAAGTTAATTAAACTCCCATCACCTAACTGCCAAACTGAATTATCAAGAACGGTTTGATAGTGGCACTTCCAACCAGATCAAATAGAAGAACTGATATAGTGAGCTATTAGCTTCCCATTCCTTAGAAACCTTGCTTTGAGGAAGGAAGCCCATTGAGTTTTAGAAGAAAGTAATTCCTAACACAGCTTCAGAGCAACAACTTCATTAATCTTTCTTAATGATCGAATCCCCAAACCACCTTCTGAAAAGGGCAAGCAAACTTTCTGCCAAGAAACTGTAACCAACTTTCTCACCTTAATATCTCCTGACCATATGAAGTTCCTAATCCAATTGTCCATTGATTTCAATGGAGACTGGCCAAGCATAAGAATGAAAGCTATAAATTAGCATACCATGAACAATTGTTTTAACAAGTTGGACCCTTCCCATTATGGATAGTAAAGAACCTTTCCAAGAAGCAAGCCTTAACTTAACCTTGTCAGTTATTGATTGGAAATAAATCCTGCTCGGCTTACCTTTAAAAATAGGCACTCTAAGATACATGAATGGAAATTTCCCAGCTGAGAAACCAAGAGATGCAGCAACACTATCCTGTCTCCAAGTAGCCATAAGTCCTGTGAAGAATCTGCACTTAGCGGGACTAATTATTTGACCCGAAGCTTCACTATAGATAGACAACAAATTTTTAATAGCCTGCAAATTTCGTTTTGTGCCTCTACAAAAGATCATGATATCATCTGCATAAAACCATGGCTTGGAGTTTGAGAACCTGGAGGACTGACCATAGGAAGCAAAGCACTAGAAAAGACCAACTTGGAGATAGCTCTACTCAAGACATCTTCAGCAATGCAAAAATAGGAGAGGAGATAATGGATCTCCTTGTCTTGCTCCTCTTTTACAATTAAAGTAACCAACTGAATGACCATTAATTGAAATAGATAATTTAGCAGATTATAAAATTACCTTTATCCATTTACAAAAAGTTGCATTGAACCCAAAAGTTTCTAAAACCTGTAGAAGGAAAGACCAATCTATTGTATCAAAAGCCTTTTTAATATCTACTTTGAGAGCCAAATTTCCACCAAAGACCTTTTTATCCATCATGTTGATAGCTTCTGAAGTGATGCAAATACACTCATTAATATTTCTGCCTTTAATAAAGCCTCTTTGGTTCTCTGAAAGAATTTTGGAAGCAACAGGTGCTAGCCTATCAGCTAATACCTTTGTAATGATCTTGAATTAAAAGTTTGCAAGAGCTATTGGCCTATAATTCTTAATAGTGTCTGCCCCAGGAAACTTTGGAATGAGAACAACCAAACTAGAGTTTAAATTTGGGAGCAACCAACCTTGTGTGAAGATTTGAACAACTGAACTGAAAACATCATTTGCAATAATTTCCCAATGCTTTTGGTAAAAGCTTCCACCAAAACCATCTGGCCCTGGAGCTCCATTAATGTTCATAGAAAAAACTGCACTTTTAACCTCTTCTCTTGTAGGCACATTAGGATATTATCTTCATGAGAAACCAATGAAGGAATGATAGAGGCAATCAAATCATTAGATGATCAATTGTTGTCTATGGCAAACAAAAAAGTGTAGAACTGCAAAGCATGCTGCTCTATATCTTTTTGGTTATCAAGGATAGCACCTTCTGACTTAAGAATTGTCATCTGTTTTGATGCATTTCTGATTTTGGTGACTCTGTGGAAAAAAGCAGTATTTCTATCACCAAATTTATGCCAATTAAGTCTAGATTTTTATCTACAAAATTCTTCTTCAAAATGCAGTGCTTTCTCATATTCAAGCTAATCTTGCATTTCATCTTCTAAAAGTGAATCAGAACTTCCTGATACACAAATCTGATCTTGGATAAAATCAACTGCAGCTTTACAGGTCTTTACCCTTTGATGAACATTACCAAAAACCTCAATGTTCCAGTTCTTCAACTCTTTCTTCAGATTTTTCAGCTTTTGAGCAAGAATGAACATGGGACATCCAGAAATCGGCTGACACCATACTTCAAAAATAATCCTTTTGCAATCAGGATGATCATTCCACATGCTAAGGAACTTGAAGTGAGATGGACAAGATCTAAGCTCATTTTTCATATTTAAAAGTAGAGGAAAATGGTCAGATCTGCTTCTAGTTGAGGTACAACAAGATGTTGAATTCCAAAAATTTAGCCAAGAATCATTGCAAACCGCTCGATCCAACCTTTTCTCAGTTAAAGAATTTCCACTTCTTCTATTAGACCAAGTATACTCAGCCCCTCTTGTTCAGATATGGGTAAGACCACCTAAATATGACCAATTTTTAAATTCATCACAGGAAATTTGAGAAGGGATATTACCTCCTCTCTTCTCATGAGAGCCAAGGACAACATTGAAATCTCCTATAAAACACCAAGGACCAAAATGATTCTGCTGCAAATTAGTTAGCTCATCCTACAAAGCTCTTCTCTTGACATAAGTAGTACTTGCATAGATAGCAGAAATAAAATGCTGTTGATTATCCCACACGACTGAAAAAGAAACTTGTTGTTTGGAAGCCGCAATTATAGAAGGATTGATGTGCGTTAAACACAAGCACCAAATATTAGGAATAAGACCATTCCTATTATTAACTGCAAAAGATTTAAGATTAAGACCATCCCAAAACCTTACAGGTAAATTATGTAACAACATCTAAGGTTCTGAAATAAAAAGGAAATTAGGCTTGTGAAGAGAACAAAGCTTTTTTAAAACCAACCTTGTAGGGGGATTGGCTATACCCCTAGCATTCCAATAAAGGATCTTCATTAAGCAAGATTTCTAGGACCTGCCCTTGCTCGGGTTTTATGAACAACAGATGGAGATTTCTGTTTTTTCTTCTGTTTTAATCTTTTCTTCTGAGACTTTGATAAAGCCAATTCAAATGGTTTATCCAAATCAGATGTATAGGCTTCATCCTGCTGAGAAGTATCAGTAGGAGCTTCCAAAGGGATATCAACCAAATCATCCTCCATTTGATCACACCAGAATTTAGAAATAATCCTAACTTCCTTTTTCACTTGAGAATTAATAGGAGTAGACATACCGAAAGCACTCTCTGTGGCAGATACAGGAGATTGAGAAACATGGTCAATAGCATCATTATGAAGGATTTTTTCTTGCAAAACATCATAATTAACATCTTCACTAATAGGATTAGGAGAAGCACACTTTCCATGATCATGATCATGAGGGGACTCAGAACCAGATCCACTGAAAGCAGTCTTAGAATGAGAGTTAGAAACATGCTCAGGACTAACCCGCCTAGCCTTGGATGATATAACTAGGGACAATTCCCTATCAATAGAGTCTTTAGTTTGAGGATCCATATTAAGACCCTGCTGATCAGAGTTCAAATCATTTTTTGCACCTGAACTGCTAGGAAATCCTTGTCATTAATAAATCCTATTAAAGGATTATTGTTGAATTGAGAATCCTCACTTTGGTATGGAACATTATTGACACCAATAAAAGCTGCATCATCTAAAACAGTCTCCACAACGATTAAGCTGGACCTTCCCTGATTAGCCTGAGCAAAACCAATAGACTTCTCCAAAGTAACATCTCTATTGGTATCAGAGATAATTATACTTTTTCCTTTATTCACTACAGCAACTATGACATTATCAATAGACACATCAGTATCAATGACAACTTTATCCTTTCCTTTATCGTTGTTGACATTATCATCTTTAACTGCCTTAGGAACATACTGCAAGTGCTGCTTTCTAACCTCTCACTGTAAATTGGGCAAAACCTTCACATGATTTTTAACAGAACCCGAATTCATCTTCCAATTGGACAGAAAATGGCCAATATTCTTGCAAGCAGTACAAAAAGGGGGTAGTTTTTCATACTCAATCCCTACATAGAATGCATAGCCATCCCTTTCAACCAGCAACTTTTCATGAAGCTTCAATGTGAGATCAATATCAATAAGAACCCGAACAAAATGACCAAAGCTCCTTTTCATAGTGGCTTCATCTAAAGCAATAGGAATTCCTAATCCTCCCCCTATTTCAAATAGAATCTTAGGGCGCCAATACTCCCTAGCTAAGCCATAGATTCTGACCCAGCATTGAACTGTTGTCTGTCTTATGAGGTTTGGATTAAAGTCAGGAGTCCATGCTGACAAACGCAGTATACCAGGATTTAAATTCCATGATCCATTCGATCTCATTTATCTTTGATCATCAATACTTGAAAAATTGAATTCATAATAACCTTTTCCTAAAGAAACCATAGTCCAGGGGCATGATGTTTGCCAAATCTTGGATAACTTGAGCCGCAAGTCATTAGCCTTAATAGGAGTATCACCTTTAGAGAGCATCAATCTGCCATAAAGAATGTTCTTGCACTCCACCACACCCGCTTGATACTCAGATTGTGAAATCTTAATTGCCAACGCATCACCTTTTAAACAAAGTTTTGGCAGTTGGCTCAAAGATATGTCAAAAGAATTATTAACAGCCTGTGCAAAGGTTTTCTTGTTTTCCACCAAAAGAGGCTTCGTGGAAAAGGGCTGAGGAGAAGAAGGTCGAGGAGAAGAAGAAGGTATAGGAGGTTTAGAAGGAAGAAGAAGGTCAGGGAATAAGAATTCCCAAGGGCAAACCGAGGAATCCGCCATTGAAGCAAGCATGCAGAATCCTAGTTTACCATGCAACTCTAAACACTAGCAGAGCTTCTCATCTAATGTGTCATACACATGTGGAATCTTTTTTTTTAGTAATTTCATGAAATAAATCCTCAACTTGATCATCAAGAGATATGTAATTTACACAACATGGCAAGGATTCAAATTTCATAAGATTTTCTTCACCAAGAAAAATATATTCTTTTCTTAAATTATTTATATCATTTTCAATTGAGGAAATATTTTTCAAGCAATTTAAACTTTTATTTTCTAAACTCATCAATCCAGCATATACATCATTTAATGCATATAACCATTCATCATTTAATAATTTGAGTTTAGTATCATTTACCTCTCTTTCTCTTTGAGTCATTTTGAGAATAGTTTCTATTTTCTGCACTTTTGACTCTTGAGGATGATTCTTCTCCAATGCATTTTGCCTTTTTCTGCATTTACTTTCAATCTCAAAATTGTTAGTGACAAGGTAATGATGATCAAGTATATTCATAATGTCCTTGGCACAATCACAATTTTTAATTCTCTCGTAAGCATCATCGCACCAACAATTCCAGAGAATTTGCATAGCATTGAGATTCAAACAAAAACAGTTTTTGTTAAACTTAGTCTAATGTTCTTTGGGTTTAAGAATGAGTCCATCGACTCTAATATCCCATAAGTCCACATCAATTGACTGCATAAAGATTTTGATTCTCATTTTCCAATAAATAAAATTCTCACCATCAAAGAATGGTGGTTTGTCAATTTTAAAACCATACATTTTGGAAACCCTTTTAAATGGTTGCCAACAAAGAGGATCTTTCACTCTAAGCGATTAAGCTTTTAACCAGAGCCGAAGCTTTGATACCACATGTTGGCCCAGGCAACCATTACCCAAGAGGGGGGTGAATTGGGTGATCATGTAATTAAAAACTTTTTGTGCAATCAAAACGCCTTTTTAAAACTTAATCAGAGATAATAGCGGAATAAAATAAATTACAAAGGCGGTAAATAAAATGACTGACTGTAAAGCGCTATAAATAAATTGCTTTAAGATAAATCGAATTTTGTGTGATTGAATTTAAAAAAAAAACTTTTGCAAATAAAGCTCTTGAATAATAAATCGCAGAAAGAAAATGACAATAATGTAAATTGCGATATTTAAATTACGATAATTAAATAACTAAAATTAAAGTGTGATAAATAACTGAGATAATAAAAGGATAGTGAAATAGAGAACACACAGATTTATCTTAGTTCGGCTACCAACTACCCCAGTGGCCTACGTCCAGTCCCCAAGGTCAACCACCAAGGGTTTTCACTCAATAACTAGCTTTTAAATCAGTTTCAACTAGAAACCTTCACAAAATAGAGCACTCCTCACAGACCAGGGTTATCACCTCCCTCAGTGAAAGAGCCTCAACCAAGCTTAACAGGTGCTGGTAACCTTACGAGCACTCCTCACAGACCAGGGATATAACATCTCCTAGTGACAGAGTGTCAACCAAGCTTAACAGGTGCCGGTAACCTTCAGAACACTCCTCACAGACCAGGGATATAACCTCCCCCAGTGAAAGAGCCTCGAATAATCCAAGAGATATCACCTCTCTTGTCAATTTGGTAACCAAAAGATGGTTTGAGTCGTTTGACTCTTACCACAATATAGCACTCGTAATAGTGCAGATAAAAAAACAAATTGAAGCTTAATACAACTCAAACTATATGGAGTAAAAGCTCTCTCTCAATATAAATATATTCAAAGTGTATAGAGTAGTGAGAGTGATAAAAGAATTAAACAAAGTTTTAGCGCAAATAGGATTAATGAGTGATGTTCTTCTTGAAACACTCCCCAAGGCTTCCTATTTATTGAAAAAGAAATGAAGCCCATAGAAATTAGGTTAAGCCCAATAGGAAAACTAATTTTCCTCGCATCATAATCGATTATACACAAGGTCATAATCGATTATCTCACTTAAGTACAAAAGGCGTTGGGAGGCAGTTGCCTTATAATCAATTATTCCAATCGATTAGGACCTTTCTCTTTAAGGATCCTTTTACACGTGTATGATTATAATCGGTTATATAATCGATTATATCTTTTCTGATTTTAGCTCAATTTCACGCATGGCTGCATAATCGATTATGTTAATAGATTATTACTACTCTGTTTGTAAAATCAACTTTTCATATAGATGGTAATCGATTATTAGACATCTTATAATCGATTATATTTATTAAAACCACTGATTTTAAACTTAACGGCTATTAATTGATTTTATCCAATTAGATCGCTTGAAGCCTATTAAGTTTTATTTTATGTGTGTGTGTGATTGATTTTAGATTGAGAACTTTACTACCACTTACAAAGAGATCCTAAAAGCACAGATTACAAGAAAGAAAATTTCCCATAATCTAGTCTTGCAGAACTTGATCTCCTTGATGCTCTTTTTCGCTTTTTGCATTCTTGTCCTTCTAGGACTCCTTTTGTCAATCATCATATTCACATTCTCCTTGATTCCTTTTGTCATTCATATCCTTTCTGGAATCCTTTGTCAATCATCAAAACTAAACTCATCCTGTCGAGGCATATATTCACAACTTACTTGAAGTAAAGCAGTTCAATTAATTTTTAAAAGTGGTTTCCTTTCTAGCTTAGTGTAAAACCGTGATCTAAGTTAGCGTAAAAGAAATGGAATTTCATTTAGTTTTCAAACTATGATTCAATTAAATCAAAACTTTAGAACAAAGTCCTCATTATACTTTGAAGAGTGAATGCCAACTTAGTTTTAAAAAGAGTGTGACTTCATATTAAACCTAAAGTAACTTCATATTAATTTTACTTTCATGAAATCACTTTCATCATTTTATTCTTAAAACACTTATTTAATTGATTAAACTATAACTAAAGTAAACAAATTTTCACCTTAGTTAAAAACACTAAGGGCCGAAACCCTAGTTGATCTTTGGATCAAAACCACTTTTTGTTTGTTTTTGAAGACACAAGTTAGTAGAACACTTATTAGCTTTCAAAAATATTAAAGTTCAAGAACAAACACATGTTCTTCCTTTTCTTTCTATGATGGCCGAATCCTACTACTAACAAGGATTTGAAGATTTTGCTTCACCAACATGTTAAGTAATAGCTCAAAATACTCATAATAATATGATGAACAATAATCATACATCATTCAATCATAAACAAGCATAGAAAACCTTACTTGATCTAGAGTTCAAAGTATGGTTTTCAACATAATTGAAAACATTTTTCCAACCAAGCATATATCATCATAAACACATAATAAGCATAGAAACCTTATTACAAACATGTTCTCATAGAGAACTTCATCAACAAAGTAGTGAACCCAAGCTAGAGTTTCACTTACACAAAACATAAACAATCATTTTCATCTTCCACCCATTTTGGTGTGATGAGGTTCACTCCCACATACCTTTAGTGAAGAGGTTTAAGTTAAAGGAAACTTCAAGCCCTCAAAACAAAGAGGTGGCCGAAATAAAAAGGTAAGATCTTGAACTTGTTTTCATGAAAATTCAAGCTAAAGTATGATGGAAATATATGTAAGGAAATGAAGGGCCAAGATTGATGAAGGTACACAGGTGTTGACACCATATTAAAATTTGTAGAGATTAACCATAACTAGGTAGTTTAGCTTTTTCCATAAAAGGAAATGTTGACAAAGTTGAAAGGTTGTCCTGAATTGACAAAATGGTGACATCTCCTCGTGAAACGTGATAAGCAGTTATAAACTTTTCCCGACTCTAGGTCAGAGTAACCTCCCCGCCCCGGGCCCGATTACTCCCCGGCCCTAGCATGCTTCCCAAGGTAAAGCGGTCCCAATTAAAATAATAATATTTTTACCGGTTCCGACTCATAACAGCATAACAGACTCAAAACAATATCTTATGATCATTAAGCTCATAATTGAAATTCAATTTTGAATTTCCAATTATTAACTATTTTTACGATTATTATTAATCAGATTAAGTTCTCAGTCAAGTTATTCACACAAATAGTTAAAAGACAGATATATAAATTTTGGGATGTTACAATACTACACTCCAAAAAGAAATTTCGTTCTTGAAATTTACCTTAGAAGAGATGCGGAAATTGTTCTCTCATCCTATCTTCCAACTCCCAGATGGCATCACCTGAAGTCTCGTTCCAAATAACATTGACCAAGGATATCTCCTTCCCTCGCAGTTGCTTTACTCTTCTATCTTCAATCTTGACAGGAAGTGTTTCATAGGTTAAGTTATCCTTTAGTTGTACTGAATCAGGCTTTATCACATGACTGGGATTCAGAATATATTTTCGCAATTGCGAAACATGAAAAACATTATGAAGGTTGGATAGAAAAGGTGGTAAAGTTATTTGGTAAGCTACCGAACCTATCCGACGAAGCATTTGATAAGGTCCGATGAATTTTGGAGTGAGTTTTCTGGACTTAAGGACCCTGCCAACCCCAGTCGTTTGAGTGACTCTCAAAAACACATGATCACCTTTTTCGAATTCAAGGGGCCTACATCTTTTATCTGTATAGCTTTTTCGTCGGCTCTGAGTTGTCCTCATCTTTTCTTGAATCAGTTTCACCTTCTCAGTTGTTTGTTGCACTAGTTCAGGTCCTAACGAAACACTTTCTCCATACTGATACAAACACAAAGGTGTTCTGCACCGTCGTCTGTATAAAGCTTCATAGGGTGCCATCCCTATACATGAATGATAACTATTATTGTAGGTGAACTCTATCAACAGTAGAAACATCTCCCAACTCCCGGCATGTTCCAACGCACACGCCTTCAACAGATCCTCTAAAGATTGTATCGTCCTTTCTGTTGTCTGTCTGTTTGAGGATGATAAGCCGAACTCAACCATAGCTTTGTTCCCAAGGCTTCATGCAAACTCTGCCAAAACATCGAAGTAAAATACGGGTCTCTATATGATATGATGCTTGAAGGTACCCCATGTAGTCTCACAATCTCACTGATATACATCTGAGTCATTTTCTCCATGGAATACTTGATATTGATAGGTAGTAAGTGAGCTGACTTCGTAAACCTATCAACTATCACCCAAATGGAATCACACCCCTTAGGTGTCCTTGGCAAACACGTCATAAAATCCACTGCTATGCCATCTCATTTCCACTCTGGGATATCCAACGGAAGTAACAGTCCCGCTGGCCTTTGATGTTCAACCTTTGCTTTCTGAGCCCTGCCACCAAAACAACTGCTTCAGGTCTTGGTACCTCTTTGTAGACCCTGGATGCATACTCAACTTGCTCCTATGAGCTTCATCCAGAATTAACCTCTTTAGCTCTGGGTTGTTTGGCACACAAACCCATTCTCCTCGTCTTAGAATTCCATATGCTCCTTCCTTGTACTTAGACATCATCCCTTTCTTCAGAATCTCTCGCTCTTTTGCTAGATATTAATCATACACTTGTTTCTCTCGAATCCGATCCATCAGATCACTTGACATTGTAACCATGCCCACACAAAGCTTTCCCGGCATACTGACCATTGACAGATGCATATCTCTGAATTGTTCCAACAACTCATGTTCTTTAACCATCATGGCAGACACATGTAACACTTTCCTACTCAGAGCATCTGCTACCACATTAGCCTTCCCTGGATGATACTGTAACTGGAAGTCATAGTCCTTCAGAAATTCCAGCCACCGTCTCTGCCTCATGTTGAGCTCTTTCTGATCGAACAGGTACTTCAGACTCTTATGATCACTGAAGACATTAAACATCGAACCAAACAAGTAGTGCCTCCAAATCTTCAAAGCAAAGACCACTGCTACTAACTCCAGATCATGAAGCATAAGCTACCACTTTCCGATTCTGCATTAGAACATAGTCTAACCCCTGGTATGAGGCGTCACAGTACAATTCAAAAGGTTCATTTGGATCTGGCAACACCAATACTGGTGAAGTAGTCAGTCTTATCTTCAACTCCTGAAAACGAAAGCTTTATCATTTCTTGTCAACTAGGTAAGGGGTCCTACGATCGTCGAAAATCCCTCGATGAACCTCCGATAATACCCAGCCAAGCCCACAAAACTGCTTCAACTTTTGACAGATCCACAACAATCCCTTCCTTTGAAATCACGTGACCCAAAAAGTGCACTTCGTCGAGCCAAAACTCACACGTAGATAGCTTCGCATACAACTGTTTCTCCTTTAGAATCCGAAGAACCACACCAAGATGTTCAGCATGTTCCTCCTGATATCGAGAATAGATGAGTATGTCGTCTATGAAGACAATGACAAACTTATCTAGGTAGGGACGAAAGATCCTATTCATATAGTCCATGAAAATGGCTGGAGCATTTGTCACCCCAAAAGACATCACAAGGTACTCGTAGTGCCTCTGCCATCACACGAATCTGGTGACACCAGCTACCTCGCATACGATAAATATAAAATAAAGCATGCAAGTTAAATAAAAACTAAAAACTTTAAAAGGTAGCAAGTATCACATTATCAAAAACGTTTTAAAACATAACAACAACTGCGGAAAACATAAATATAAACAACACCCAAATGCCGATGTCACATAATCAGAGCTGGTAACCACTACCGATATTACATCAGAAAACAACTAACATAACTAAACATAAGCTAAATCTGTGAGCAAGCGATCTCCTCGGGATCACTCCTCAGCTGGCAGCTGATCATCTTCTGCATAACCAAAGGTACATGCAAAATAGCAACAACAACAGTAGGGAGTAAGGAACTGTACGTATAAACATAAACGGTAATAGAGCAGTTGACAAGATAATCATGCAACATATAAACATCATAATACAACATATAACATAACATACTCCATCACATCACATTATGACATGGTATGCGATGCATAACTACTCCATTACTCCATATGCAATGTGGATCCATCAACATCAACTCTGGAAAGACGATTAGGAGTACGTATCCATGTTGACCATTCAGCATCAATGCTGGAACACTCACCAAACCATGGGTGACGTCCGTGGATACTCTCAACTAATCTTGATAACGTACCGTGGCTCGTCAGGGTAGTCAGGTTATCGATAGGACACTCGGGCGATGGGTTGCAAGTCCATGCCATATGGAACCTCCTTACCCAAATCTACCCTCAAGGCCGGGATAACACCCATCATGGCCTCCACCGTCGCGATTCATCGTTTGCTTTCCGCCCAAACTATCATTTCTATGCAATGATGCATGCAATGTTCAACCAACAACACATGTCCAACCATCCATCATCAACACCATTACATGGCTATCAACTTTGACCAACAAGCGTCAAAGATGATTTATCAACATCAAACTTGACCAATAAGCATCAAGAATGATTTAACCAACAACATCGGTAACAGTACGTCGTTACCAATAACATCATTGTCTTATTAATTGTTCTCTTTGTTAAGTCTTAACTTAACATTATTTTTATTAAGATTATAACTTAATCTTAATATTTAAACCTCAAGTCATATATTTTTTAAGATTATAACTTAATCTTAATATCTAAACCTCAATTCATATCTTATTAAGATTATAACTTAATCTTAATATCTAAACCTCAAGTCATATATTTATTAAGATTGTAACTTAATCTTAATATCTAAACCACAATTCATATCTTATTAAGATTATAACTTAATCTTAATATTTAAACCTCAAGTCATATATTTATTAAGATTATAACTTAATCTTAATATCTAAACCACAATTCATATCTCATTAAGATTATAACTTAATCTAAATATTTAAACCTCAAGTCATATATTTATTAAGATTATAACTTAATCTTAATATCTAAACCTCAATCCTTATCTTCATGTTTATGACCATCAATTGGACTAATCCTAGTTTTAGGCTTAGCGCTAACATCCTTATGTCTTTTATTAACATTGATTTAATAGCAGTTCCAACACACCAACTCATATAATCATGGCATATCATCATCATCATCATCATAAACCACATCATAAACCACTTCATAAACATCATGCCAAGATCATACAAACCATTTAAACAGTTAACAACATGTATAAACAACCATAACAACTTCATACGGCAATGAAGGCATATAGCACACAAATAGGGTCATGGGTTAACCTTCATCTTACGCTGCCCTAGAACCTATATGTTATACTAATCCCTTCTCCCCATACCTGGTGTAACGATTCCAACCTATGAGCCAACAAGAGCGAAGTCCACGTTTGACTCCTCGAAATGGGTTCAACAGGTACAACGAGCTCAATTAGATCCCGGGGGAGCTAATCTGCTAGTTGCTGTTCACAGCACTAGCACACGAACCATGAAGTCTAGTTTGAGAAGGACAAAACGGTTCAACATTAACTCAAGGGATCCAAAGAAAAAGAATGAACGTGGTTGGTTACCTTACCTGAGAGTAACACTAAGCTAGCAGCTTAACCCCAAACGTAACAGCAAACACTACAGGGGTGTGTTCTTGACAAAGAACACCCAAACAAGGATTGGGGACACACAAGGATTCAATGGGAACCCAAGAGAAAGGTAAAAGACGGCTGTTTCTAACTCTAGGGAAGACAGCTATGAGTTTTCGGTTGAGCAAAAGAGATATAAAAAGGATTAGAGCGAAACGGGCTAACCAAAGAGCCCAAAATGTGTGCTCACTGGTTTGGCCCTAACTTGAGCTACGAGTGTCCAATTTAGGTGTTCTTGGTGGCGTTGGAAAGCTAAGAGATTCTTCTACAAAATCTTGTTTCAAGATCTATTCCTAATTCGGACTCTAACAGGTTCAAAAATACGATATAAGTTTAGCGTTGGAAAGATAGTTGTTTCTAGATAGGATTTTCTAGGAGATTAAGATAAGATAATCTTATCTAGTTAATGATTGAATCTCTATGACATCTAATTGATCTTATACCAACACAACTACAATTATCATATATATATATATATATATATATATATATATATATATATATATATATATATATATATCTTATATTAATATAAAGATGATCTAAATATGAATACAGATAATCGTCTATTAATATAATTCTATTGTGCATTATTACAAATGATTCGTTATTAATATAAACATATATATAATTGATGACATGTATATAAATATACGATCATTGTAACACCCCGATTTTTCGTGTTTTTTAAGAACAATAAACTCAATTAATGAGTTTATATTTTTATCTATGCTTTAGAAAATGATTTTGGGAAAACTAAAATCCTAGTCATGCTTGATATAATCGTAGGAGCCTACGGTTAAGTTTTGGGCCGAAAACTCAAACGGAGCTTAACCTATGGCTTACGGATGATAGTGTTTTACTACTATCAAGACCTAATCTTGACTAACGGACGAGACCAGTAGTCTTAGAATTCGATCTTCTATATTTTTACTAAAATGCGTCCTGACGTCCGAAAATAAAAATAATATATTATATTCGGACCGATAATCAATCGGGGAGACGATTCGAGCCGTTTTAGGGTTTTTCGAGACCTACACACGGATAATCTTCATGTTAAGACTGTGTCAAGTCATTTGAGGACTCATACCAGTGTCGTGATGATTTCAAAATGTCGGGACGTGAATTGATCAAATCGCCCTTGGTTAATTTTTACTAATTACCTTTCATTACCATTTTAATTTTACTTAAGTCTTAAGCAAGCTAAATAAATATCTCTCAATTTCACTCATCCTCACCCTCACTCTCGGCCAAACCCCAGCCCCAAACCCCCATCTTCACTCTTTCTCTTCTTTCTCACTTTCGCCCCACCAAAACTCCATTTTTGGAGCTTGATCTTTGAAATTTTGTGAAGCAATCTTCACTTGTTTTTGAAGGAGATCCTTCTAGGAGGTAGCTCATCATCTCTATCTCTCCCAATCTGTGACACCCCCTTCTGGGGCACCACATGGTTACCCGTTGCGGAAAATAAAACTTAATTCAATTTTGCTGGTTACTTTCGGAAAATAAATTTTCCTAAGTATTTAATTTATTGTGAAAATCCGTGATAAAAATTTTTCTTCTAACTTAGCTTACTACATATCAACGTAACGTAAATACGTACGGAAATAAACATCAATCAGAGTATACATAGTAATATATCACAATAGAATACATAGGCCTTATACATACGGCCATCCAAAACAGTCGTGGCTGTCAGTAGCCAGAGTAATTAACTAACTGTTGTTCAAAATAGAATAGGACATATCCTATAGCTGGTCTTACTACTAAAACACTATGACTTCTCGTGCGTCACGCTCCTCCGCATACTCAAACGTCAGGGAATGGATTCCCGAAAGTTCCAGCGGCATCTTGGAATTCATCTAAAGATGTAAGGGTGAGATATCAATATATGGATTCACACACGATAACAACATGTAATCACATCAATAACATATAAGCATAAATAATTATCATGTGTAAAGTCCTACTGATAACCAAGTAGTGTATCATAGGGTCTCATACCCGATAGCCATTGTTATTTTCAAAAGAGATGCATGACACTTCAATGCTCATCATCTAATTCTTTACTTAATCTCCGGACACCATTGTGTAAAAACTGAGCTGATCAGGCTCAAGGTACATTGGCCCTAGGCACAATGACCAGCACCTAAGTGCTTATTCGGAAGTACATGAACACCATGACATTACGCGATTACATGGAATTACATTCAGCGGTACTTAATAAATTGTAAATGGTCATACGATATTGTCCAACTCAAGGCACAATATTTGTCAGTTGTATGACACCATTGTCCATCAAGGCACAATGTTGCACAATGACTTAAAGTCATCATAGGGTTCCCTGCCATCAAGGTCCCCCAATCAGATGGCAGGTCTGCCTAAAAACAAATGCATGAGAAAAGCGTTTCAAGTCTTGCCACTTTTCTTTGTGTTCATTCTTTCGTTGTCGTAGCTCAAAGCTCCCGACTATTCACAATTTACATTGTTTTAAAACTTCTAACACAGGACGAATCGTCCGAGTGCTCAATCGCGGAGCGTCCGTGGTAATAGAAAACAGTATTCACCTTTAATTTCGTTTCCTCATAACAAGAGCGCACAGTCCATAACATCATTGCACGACCTCTCGTGCTATTTTTACAGAACACTAGCATCCCGATGTCTCTTATGCTAGGTTCACGTTTCATCGTTTATCACCGTTTTTCGTTCTGTGAAGCACAAATCCAAAACGAAAACTCCGCAACTCATCCAAGTTGTCGGATTTTACACAGTTGGGAAAACTCGTTTTACAGAAAACTTTTCTGTTTTGAAAACTGTTTGTAAACCATCAAATTATGGTAAAACTTAACTTTTATTGAAAGTCCCTTTCCCAAAAACCAATTTTTGAAAGGAAACAGCTGAGACCAAAAACGTCATCCCAGAACAGCATTACTGTTTTAGAAAACGTTTTTCGTAAATCTTTTCGGAATTAAAACATCGTTTTAGAGTTTAAAAACGTACTTTTCCTACTAACTTCATAAATTACTTTTGGATCCACTTTTTCTTTAGAAAACTTGCGTCGTTGAAAATACCCAACGTTTCCCAAATAAATCTTTGGCATTTAATTCAAAATTTTTCAAGGCTTTTATCTTCGTTAGTTAATTGAGCACTGACTACTGTCAGGCTTCCCAATCAACAGTCAACATCACAGTTAACATCATAATGTGTTACAGCAGATTTTACAGCAGATAATACAGTTAAATTGCATATTCAACTACTACATCACATATTAATAAACAATTATCAACAAATCAGATAATTGCCTAAAGTTAATAAATCAACCGCTTAATTACATACATACAGAGCAAATATGATGACATGTAGTCATCGGGAGAATCCCTCAGGCATTTCCCCCTTACATCTTGAAGTTCCCGGTAAGCGCAAAGTTGTCCACCCGATTTAGGTTTTACATCCAAACAACGTATAACGACTTATTTGTTTTGAAAATTTTCAAAAGAACCAATATTGTTGGAAATAAAATATAAAACCTAACAGTTTCGTTCACGAGTCAAAATTAGGTCGTCTGGGCAGTAAAATCATACTATCAGTGTAAAACATAGACCGAGCTCCGTCTGGGTTTTCGACCAAAATTTAACCATAGCTTCCTACGATAGCGCAGAGCATGACTATGGTCTCGGATTATTTTATTTCACTCTCTAAACCCTCCAATAAAATACAAACAGATAAATACTGTTTTAAAACGGAAAGCTCAAAAGCTTGAAAAATCGGGGCGTTACACAATCTCTCCTTTCTCTCCTCAATTTTTCTAAGATCATGGAAGTTAGGGTTTTGTCCCTAAATCTTCAAAAATCCATGAAAAATCATATAAAAATCCTTTTAATACCAAACCAATTTCTATGGCCTAGGTTCATGACATACTTGTATGGTCCAAGAGTTTAGAGCCAAGAAATCTCTCTAGCCTATTTTATTAGTGAGAGGCCGAGACCCCCCTTAAGTGTAAGGTAGGGTTTTTGTTTGGTTTTTGATGTTTTGAGTTGGTACCTAGGGTTATCTTGCTTAGTTAAGGTGTTATCCAAGAAATGAGAATTTTTGGAGCTCCCTAGCTATTTTTAAGGTCAAAGGGCCGAACCCTAGGGATAGTGCAATAGGAGAAATCTTTGTATTTTTGAGTTAATGCCTTTATTGATTGTGTGTATGTAGTGATTGGCAGCTAGTCGAGCAAGTTTTCGGATCGATCGGGTGTTTGCTGCTTTCCTTGGAACTTCAAGAGGTAAGGGAACAAACCTGAGGAATTCCATTTCCGACAGCTATATGCTGCATTGGTGTTTGTATTGTAAATAAATGTCTGTATCTGATTATTTGTGGAGTGTTTTATTTACTGCTGTTGATTTGACTATGCATGACATAACTGCTGATGCATGTGAATACATGCTATAATTGTTAAATAACTGTATGGATGTATCGTGTGCCCTGTTGTGGGATTTAAGACATTACAGGACCTAATATCGATTAGGATTCGACATCGTATAACATAAAAGCTTTAAAAGCTTGAGATGTGGAATTGAGAAAAATAAATATGTTTTATTGTTTTTCAAATTAATTTAAGAGAAAATAAATAATTATCTCTTTTGGAATAAAATAATAATGAATAGCTGCTTTTAAGGAAAATTAACTTAAAAGGGCAAAGTTGTGAAAATGTGTTTTAATAATGAAAAACGATGTTTTAAGATAAATAGTGTTTTTAGAAACCTTTATTCGTTTTTAAATTAATAAAGTTAACCGTTTGAGCAAAAGCGTTTTGAGAAACGTGATTTTCAAGTTATTTGATTTTATCCAAGAAAAAGGGTTTTTACAAGCTTTGTTTTAAGGTTTGTGTTTTACCGAAAAATGACGAAAGGAAAAGAAATGGTCTTTAGACCAAGTTTTGTTTTATGGAAAACCGATCCCGAAGACTTTGTGTAAGTGTCAGAGATTGAGGTTTTGGTTTTTGAGTTTTTGAGAAAAAAGTGATTTTTTTTAGCTTAGAAACTAGAAACCGAGACATCGGGGTTCTGCAGAAACACGTGGATCAAGGATCTGTCTTAGTTGTGGTCTTGTCGGCTTAGGGACGATCTTTTTGGTCCTGTAAGCTTGAGGATGTTTTTATGCTCTTGAATCCAAAATTCTAAACTGGTGCATCAGTTAGGGATGTTTGGGTTCGAGCTGTTTTGGACTAGATGTCCTATTTTGAGAAAAATATTTTTGAGGCGTAAAGAGTCTAAGACATTGTGGTGGTTGTTAGCGTTGATGCTACAACGAGGAAATATTGATGCGACAAAGATCAATCATCGAAAACTAAATAGTTTTCTCATGCATTTTGTGTGGGGCAGACTTGCCGTGAAAACGGGGGACCTTAATGGCAAGGAGAACTTGAGATGACATATTGTCATTATGTAACATTGTGCCTTGATGGACAATGATGTCATACGTGCCATGGGAGAGCGTATTGTGCCCAGTGAGGAGGACAATATAGTATGACTTATACATCATGAGTACCACTGACATGCACGCCCATGTATTATTTCCTAGGAGGTTACGTGCACACGTTTTGCCGAATTTTAATTCTGGCGTTTGTCATTGTTGCCAGCGGGGCAATGACGTTGAGTCTGATCAACTCGTTGGTTTATGGTGATGGGGTTTCCGGAAATCTAGATTGAATATTAGTTGAGATATATGGAAGTGCCATGTATACGTTTAGAGAATAACGTTGATTGTAGGGTACGAAGCCCTTGTGTATTTACTGCTGTTAGTACATGACTATATATGCTGTACTATGTGATGCATGATATTATTTAGTGAGATATATTGTATGAATCTGCTGTTTTGATTGGGCATGTAGTTGTCGTTTTTGGATTCGTATATTGGTTTCTCACCCTTGCATATTTTCTGGACTGCTCTGTTTCTGGTATATATATTATATGTACAGATGAGCCTGGGGAGCGAGGGATTAGCGCACATGGGAGTCCGCTCCCTCACCTTTGATCATATAGAGGACCCTGCCACCTGGGTCATACATCCTGGGGCTACCAGCACGGCGTATACAGGCCCAGTTTGCACCCTGAGGGGGAACTTTGAGGTGGGACCTCAGGAGAGGGTACAACCGGTCGAGACTGTCCAGATCCCGTTGCCACCGATCTGGCTGATGCTGCAGTACTTAATGGATCACGGGGAGTTACAGCACCATATCCTAGCCGCCCAATAGCCACAGCAGGAGCCTCCCTTATCCCCTCCAACTCCGTTTGTCTTGGTGCCCATGGGGCCAGAGGGGGAGGAGGAGGAGGAGGAAGAGGAGGAGGATCCTGAGGAGGATCCCGAGGAGGAGGAGCTCATTGCGACTCCTGAGTATCATCCTCTAGGAAACGGGGATGCTCCGGCTAAGGGAGCCAGGGACGCAGGGATGGTCAATGGGGATGTAGTTTCCCCCGACCACTCTTCTGATGGATCTGCTGGACCCTCCTTTGGGGGACTGTCCAATGGCTTCTACTACATTGACCAGCTTAGGGTGTAGACCTTTCTTTTGAGGTAGCGATTTTTGGGTAGTCTGTTAACGGCTACTGATGGCCATGAGTTTTAGAGATATGGTTCCAGACTATCGCTGCCTAGTTTTTAGCCTTTTTATCAGCTTACATTTCTAATTTCTTTTGAAAAGGGTCATGCTGTCCATAGGTCGTCTGTATATGACCAGTTGATGATGTGTGTGTGTGTGTGTGTGTGTGTGTATATATATAGTATCCTGTTATTACTCTGAATTGTTGTTATTTATGTTTGTTAAATATGAAAAAAAAATTATCACGATTTTCAGGACTTAATAAGATATATTTAATGAACCGTTTTTCCGAAAGTAAAACCAACAAGTTTTATTCGATGTCTTCATTGGTGTTTTGGGTTACAAAACGTGATACCGGATTGAGGGTGTCACAATCACACATTAATTACACACTTCATATTAGTCCATACAAGACTACATATAAGCACACGAGATCACACACTTACATAATAATATAATCAATTATATATTCATATAGAGAAGATCACGTATTAATACATGTAGTATAATTAATAATTAATAATATAAATATAATAAATATAATTATGCACAATTATCTATTGATACAGTCAATCGTATATTAATATAAGAATAATTAAAATTAACGTATATTATATATATCAATAAGAATCAATTATATATATATATATATATATATATATATATATATATATATATATATATATATATATATATATATATACACACACACACACACACACACACACACAAAATATATAATACCATTTTAATATATAAAATGTAAACACACTTATAATTATACAAACATAAGCATGCATGTTATCACTTAAAATATATACACATAAATATACATTCATATAGATACTTATAAAATGCAGTGACGATGTAAACAAGCATATTATCAAATATTATACTAATAATAACGATAACAATAATAATACATATAATTATAGCAACATATATACACCCATACGAAAAACGGGATGTTATAACTCCACCCCCTTATAAAAATTTCGTCCTCGAAAATTCTACAAGCTCGGACTTGGTTCACAGACAACTAGTCCACAACAAATCACTTAACATAAAAGTTAAGTCAAAACAAACACCAAACACTTAATACTCTATATCATCGTCATAGACAATCATATAAGAGTACACAGAAGAAAACACAACAGATGGATACCCCAGCCTGAAGGACAGACCAGCTCTGATACCACTTAATGTGACACTCGCTATCCCACATATGATAAATATAAAATAAAGCATGCAAGTTAAATAAAAACTAAAAACTTTAAAAGGTAGCAAGTACCACATTATCAAAAAAGTTTTAAAACATAACAACAACTGCGAAAAACATAAATATAAACAACACCCAAATCCCGATGTCACATCATCAGAGCTGGTAACCACTATCGATATTACATTGGAAAACAACAAACATAACTAAACATAAACTAAAAACTGTGAGCAAGCGATCTCCTCGGGATTACTCCTCAGCTGGCAGCTCATCATCTTCTGCATAACCAAAGGTACATGCAAAACAGCAACAACAACAGTAGGGAGTAAGGAACTGTACGTATAAACATAAACGGTAATAGAACAGTTGACAAGATGATCATGCAACAGATAAACATCATAATACAACATATAACATAACATACTCCATCACATCACATTATGACATGCTATGCGATGCATAACTACTCCACTACTAACTACTCCACTACTCCATATGCAATGTGGATCCATCAACATCAACTCTGGAAAGACGATTAGGAGTACATATCCATGTTGACCATTCATCAACAATGTTGGAACACTCACCAAACCATGGGTGATGTCCGTGGATACTCTCAACTAATCCTGATAACGTATTGTGGCTCGTCAGGGTAGTCAGGTTATCGATAGGACACTCCGACAATGGGTTGCAAGTCCATGCCATATGGAACCTCCTTACCCAACTCTACCTTCAAGTGTTGACAAGTGACTCCAAACACAAGAAGGGGGTGAATTGTGTGTAATGTGTATTTTTAAAACTTTTTGCAAATAAAGCTCTTTAATAATAAATCGCAGAAAGAAAATGACAATAATGTAAATTGCGATATTTAAATTGCGATAATTAAATAAATGAAATTAAAGTGCGATAAATAATTGCGATAACAAACGGATAGGGAAAAGGGAAGGAACACACAAATTTATCCTGGTTCGGCTACCAACTACCCCAGTAGCCTACGTCCAGTCCCCAAGGTCAACCACCAAGGGTTTTCACTCAATAACTAGCTTTTAAATCAGGTTCAGCTAGAAACCTTTACAACCAAGAGCACTTCTCATAGACCAGGGATATCCCCTACCCTAGTGAAAAAGCCTCAACCAAGCTTAACCGGTGCTGGTAACCTTCTGAGCACTCCTCACAGACCAGGGATATAACCTCCCCCAGTGACAGAGTCTCAACCAAGCTTAACAGGTGCTAGTAACCTTGAGAGTACTCCTCACAGACCAGGGATATAACCTCCCCCAGTGAAAGAGCCACAAACAACCCAAGAGATATCACCTCTCTTGTCAATTGGTAACCAAAAGATGGTTTGAGTCGTTTGACACTTACCACAATATAGCAATCTCAATAGTGCAGATTAAAAATAAATTGAAGCACAATACAATTCAAACTATATGGAGTAAAAGTTCTCTCTCAATATAAGTATAGTCAAAGTGTAGTAGTAGTGAGAGTGATAAAATGATTTGACAGAGTTTTAGCGCAATAGGATTAGTGAGTGTTGTATGGATGGCTACCTCAACATCCCTATTTATAGAAAAAAGTTGAAGCCCATAGGAATTAGGTTAAGCCCATTTTTACCATATGTGATTCGCGCTCCATAATCGATTATTTTAATTAAATAATCGATTATTCCCTTTTTAACCAAAACGCGCTGAGAGACAGTAGCACCACAATCGATTATGGTTCTTTGTTTCAGAGACTAGTACAACGCGTAGGAGCATAATCGTTTAAAGAATTGATTATGTGTAACATCGATAAAGGAATCGATTAATCGTAACATAAACATCGATTATGGAATCGATTAAGTGTATAATCGATTATAGCAATTGATTACACCTTCACTGTTTCGAGCTTTTCTTTTCAATCTGAGAAGCTTCGGCACCACTCACAGTATAAACTCTGCCTTTTGCCTTAGGCCTTGCTGCTTGCACGTTGTTGACAGAAGGCTCAGCTTTTGGTTGCACACAGTCGCGGGAGATATGCCCTGGTTTCCCACTGCTGAAGCATATTATTCCCTTGATTTAGCATTCTCTTGTGGCAAGATTCTTCCCACACTTCATACACTTGGTTGGGGTGTTTCTAGACTGACTGAAACCCCCACTGCTTCCTCCCACAGAACGTTGTTGCTGATCTTGCTGCTTCGGATAGGGTTTCCATCAAGATCTGCTGTCATGACCATTGTTGCCTTTGGGGAACCTAGTCGGTCTAGAACTTTGTGCTCGCTTTTCCTTGGTAGGCTCCAAGCTCTCGATCAGGCGCCACTTCTCCATTAGCTTAGGAAACACAAAAATTTCCAGAGGAACCACAACCCTTTTCAACTCTAGCCTTAGAACCCCTTCGAACTTCCTGCATTTCCACTCCTCTCTTAGGTTGTCTAAGAAGTAGTTTGAGAATTTCGCTAAGCTTTCAAAATTGGCCCCGTACTCAGCTACAGACATTGCCCCTTATCGCACCTGGAGGAACTCCATCTCTTTCTCATGCCTCGCACTTGCAAGAAAGTACTCTTCCAGAAACTTTCCCTTAAAAGCATTCCAGTCTATAACTTGTTGATCATGTATCAACACCTGACGGGCTCCTTCCCACCAGTATTCAGCATCTTCAACCAGCATATAAGTTGCGTAGACAACCTTGTCCTTCTCGGTACACCTCATAACTCCAAAGATGTTTTCCAAAGTTTGGATCTAACGTTCAGCTTGCTCGGGATTGAACTCACCCTTGAACTGAGGTGGGTTCCTACGGAGGAATTCATCTAGTTCCCTACCCCTAGCAGCCCTCTCATCACGTTGAACCATCGTAACAGCCATTTCTCGTATGGCGTTCACAGCAGCATTCAGGTTTTGAGCAGCCATTGCTACCTACAAAACCAGAATTATCAAGCTCAAGGGACCACGGCACAAACAAAGCAAACAACATTATCTTCCATACAGAAATAATAAAAAGGAAACATATAGAGAACACACAGCACAAACAAGATAGACCAAAACCACAAACCCGAAAGACTCGACCAACTCTGATACCAAATAATGTAACATCCTTTCTCGAGTGTCACATTCCCGAACAATTATAAGGTCGAAAATAAAATTAATGCAGAAAAAATACGGGGTTTTTTTTTTCGTAATGATGAAATGAGATTTGTCAAATGAG
The DNA here is from genome assembly GCA_039655645.1 of Ammopiptanthus mongolicus. NCBI lineage: Eukaryota > Viridiplantae > Streptophyta > Magnoliopsida > Fabales > Fabaceae > Ammopiptanthus > Ammopiptanthus mongolicus. Next base: position 49,206,950 of record CM077347.1, read on the forward strand.
TAATAATAAATAAACTTAGATTTACCATGCATTTCTAGAATTCATACAGAAGTAAAGTGCAGAAACAGAAAGTACCGAATACAGACATAGGTCCAAGCGTAACTGGATATAAGTACATAAGTAAGTACTAGGAGACACAGCTCCTCAAAAGGTACAACAGACAACTGGACACACTTTGGCCAAAACAAAACAACATAAAGGAGTCCCTCTCCAGACTCAAGGTACACACTGAGCTGAGTCGTCGTCGCGCTCATCTTCTCAAGCCGAAAAAGCAACACAAGCAGAGAAGAGATACATATATGGATGAGATTCCCAATCATTGACACAGCAAAATAGCAGAAGTAAAAATGGGATGACACACCAGGTAACAACATACCACTCATGGATACCATACATCTAAATATATCATATCAATCAATTAGTAGCATAAGACATCTCCAAAACAGAATAATGATGTACAACAGGTAAATATAATCATCAACAGCCATAAATGTAATGCGATGTACATGACTTAATGCCATATGCCACAAGGATAAAACTCTGACCCCTACTCCATGGAGCTAACAAAATGTCGAAGAGAGTGAATGGGAGGACATATTCCGTGCATGCCAGCCTTGGGCAAGATGCTACAACATTCATAACGTGCACACATTTGGATTTTACGGAAACACTCTACACCAAACATGAAAAGTATTGCATCTAGTCGAGGATATCAGTGTATTGCTCGGAGTCGCCACGACACAGAAGAGCTACCAACTGGTCACATGTCAGCCTTTCCAACCCTGATACCTCCAAGACTATTTAAAACGTCACCGTAAGATTCGTACCCGCATCAAGGTGTAAGCTCAACTCCTAGGCTCAAGGCCTTACAGACCCATGCAACATAATGCCAATGCTTATACAAAGCAGATGTGATAAAGCAATATATATCCACCGGATAAACCTCAAAATCCTCTAAGCGTTTCTTCCTTAGGAACTAATCACGTTATCATTGTTGTAAAACTTTTACCCACCGGATAAATCTCGTGATCCCTCCGGGATCTAGTCATCACAAGACTAAAACATTTGAACGACTTTCTTGAATCCGAATCACCGGTTCGTCTTCGAACTACTATTTCAACCCAAAACGTTTCATGTTTGGTTGGTGTCTTATGAATTTATATCTCAAGTCCTAAGTGTCATGAAGAAGGATTGAGAATCCTCTTAGATAAGTCTTTGATCCTTTCTAAGTTAGAGATTCCTTGAGTTTCAATTTATGAATTGAGTTTTGATTCACTTAAGTCTTATGAAGTCATTGATGAACTAAGTCTTCAATGGTATAATATGGTCTTGTTCCACCATATCCTATACTTAGTTATCTCTTTCCTTTTCCTCTACGTTAATTACTTAACTTAGGTTTTTCATACATAAAACTTTACGATTGAGTTGAAAACTCTTGATTAAAGACTTTGTAAACCAAAACCTTTCTAAGTGAAAACTCATTTCATTTGTAAGAACTTACTTACTTACTTGAAGAAAGCGGTTAAATTAATTTTGAAATGGGGTTTCCTTTCTAACTTAGTGTAAAACCATGATATAAGTTAGCGTAAAAGAAATGGAATTTTATTTAATTTTCAAACTATGATTCAATTAAATCAAAACTTTAGGACAAAGTCCTCATTATACTTTGAAGAGTGAATGCCAACTTAGATTTAAAAAGAGTGTGACATCATATTAAACCTAAAGTAATTCTTTGATGAAATCACTTTCATCATTTTATTCTTAAAATACTTATTTAATTGATTAAACTATAACTAAAGTTAACATGTAACACCCCCTCGGTGCTACTTCTCAAACTCGATTGCAGAAAACATAAAAAAATAAAAACACTGGTTGCTTTCGGAAAATACTTTAAGTAAATAATTATGTTCGAAAACGTGAGTCTAAAACTTTCTCCACGATACAATAATTAGGTACAGGTAAGATGGAGTAAACTTCATCACATACACCAACATGAAACATCCATGATAAAATAAACATAAGGTATTAATGCCGAAGCATATAAGTTTTCTAGAAATAGAGTTTAAACTAGTACCACAGATTACAGACTTCAAAACATTAAGCAACATAATTACAACAGATGAAGATACGACTGCTTCAAAAAATAAGACTCTAATATTGGTCGGGCTAAAAGTAGCCAATGGGGAAGAACCCCAAAGTCAGCTCCGATTTTCGGAGGAATTCGGAGGGATCCTCCTTCTCTTCATCTTCATGGGACTCCGTCATCAGAGTCCTCAAGTGTCCGCGGGGACCTCTGGGCAACATCTGTACATGTATCCAAAAACATAACAGGGTGTCCAACATGTACAGGCAAAGGTGAGATACTCATTCCACAAGTTTATCACGATAGTCGCACAAGCGACAAACAAACATGCATCTACATATAAATACAGTTATATTAACAGATATTCACATAACATAATATCACAGACATCATCATGAGTTATAATAATGCAAGAGACTCCAATATCTTCTTTCTAATTCATGTTCTCCGGAGATTCTTAACTTCCCTTCGTAGAGTGATAGGCCGTAAAATCTCCCATAACACAATTGTCCTCATGAGTCGGCCTCTCAATTTAGGTCCCAACTCCAATTGTTCTAGGGTATCACGTCTCAACCATATCGTGAATAGTCTAGTCTCTGATTGAGCTCATCCGTGTTGGGCAACCGATTACTATGGCACGGGGTCGCGATGCCTCCGGCCTCTTGTGGAGTCTCGAACACAGGATGCCCCTATAGACCAAGTGCTCTTAACTGGCTCATATTCCCAACCACAGTGGATTGTTGCTCGATTTTGTAGCACGTCTGCCGATTCATGTATTTACATAGAAGGTTTTCCGTTTTCTTTTTCGTTCATTCTTTCTGTCAAGGCACACAGCTCATGACTCGTTTTAAAGGACATTTAGGTTGTTCATTCAAATCACAAGACACATAGTCCGAGTGTTAAACCCACAAAACACTAGCCCGACGTCTCGGTCACTAGGTTTGCATACTCCACAAAGTGAAGGGTCATTATTTTCGCATATAAAACTTGGAAAACAAAACTCAAAACCTCATTGGCATGAACTAAAACATTTTCTCAGAAGAAGCTTTTTTCAAGAAAACTCTTTTCTTTGTAAATCTACTTTCTAAAAGGTTTTGGCATCTGAAAACATTTTTCTAAAAAGCAAGCGTTTGAATGGATTTTCCTTAAACAGACTTTTTCTTCTGAAAGGGTCTAACATCTTTTTAAAAAGAAGTTTCTTTCCTTAATAGGACAAAAATATTTTCAAGATTTCCTTTGATTTCAGAATGCATTCTAAAATTTTGATTAAGGCTTTTAAGCGTTTTAATCTTCACTATCAAGCTATAGCTGGTGCTATGCTCTCAACCAATATAGTCATATCACAATCCAATATATTCATGTATAAGCATCAATCTTAAACAAATCATCATAAGTATATCTCATCCAAGGCATCAATGCCACAATTCATTCCAGACATCCAATCACATACACATAATATATTCAAAAAGTAGGATTCATCTTATAATTCCAAATCAAAAACAACAACCAACACATCTAATAAACAAGCTTATGAGACTACCAAACTTATTGTGAGAAATCTCCCTTTACCTCTTGAATATTTCAAGGTAGTCCTCAAAGGATTTCCCGTTCCGACTCCGGTTTCCTTCACATCGTCTAGAACAATCAATCACAACTTGATCCTTGACAACAATCACAAGTAAAAGTTAATAAAATCAACCAAAACTCACACACCCAAGCTAGTTTAGTGTTTGGCCATCCTATATAAAAATAGGCTAGGGATCTCATTTGGTTTCAATCCCTTGGATGGATGATCCTTAAGCATACACAACACCAGATCAAGTCTCATTAAACCAAAAACTTGAAACAAAACCCATGATTCCTCATCATGTAAGGTTCGGCCACTATATACCTAAATGGGATAGGAAAATATTTTGATTACATGCTCTTGGATAATGAAAGAGGATGATGAAACTAGCTGATCGAAATTGGTTTCACATTAAAAGGATTTTGCTACAATTTTATAGAAATTTTTGAAGATTGGTTCTTGAAGTTGGAACTCATGAAATCAAGGTTTTTAAACATGAATCAAGAGAAGAATCATGACGTTTAAGGATCAAAGGAAGTAATCTCTCCTCTTGAATGATGAAAAAGCAAAGGATTCAACACTTTTCCTTCACAAAAATTCAAGTTTTCACTTGAATGAAAATGGCAGAATTTGAGAGAAAAAGGATGAAGTTGGAGAAGAAATGGTGAAATGGCCTTCATGAAGCCATTTAGGCGTGTAGGGTGAAGGGGACAAGGATGTCCAAAAGTTGATCACTTAAGGGCAAAATGGTCTTTTCCTTTAGGGATAAAAATGTCATTAAGAAAAAGGTTAAGGGTATTTTGGTCTTTTCGGGTCTAGATATTTTCAAACGTCATCATGACACTGGAACGCCTCCCTAGGTGATGTGACCTGATGTGACTGCAAGTTTATTCGTTAGCGGGTCCCGATAATTCTGTATTCAGCTCCATTCTTCACCCGATTCAAGGTTTCGCCCGAATAACTTATATTATTTCACTTTTTAGCGCAAAAAACCAATTTTATCAAAACTGTTGTAAATTTGATTCTAAGCCTAACTGTTTCGTTTACGAGTCAAAATTTGGTCTTCTGAGCTGTAAAATCTTACTGTCAGTGAAAACGCAAACCAGGCTCAGTCTGAGTTTTCAACCCAAAATTTAACCGTAACTCCCTGCGATAGCGTAGAGTATGAATATGAGCTTGGTTTATTTAATTTCATTTTCTAAAACCTCAGAGAAAATATAAACTTATTTATATAGATTATCGATATTAAAAGCAGTAAAAAAATCAGGGTGTTACGAAACATATTTTCACCTTAGTTAAAAACAGTATGGGCCGAAACCCTAGTTGATCTTTGGACCAAAACCACTTTTTGTTTGTTTTTGAAGACACAAGTTACTAGAACACTTATTAGCTTTCAAAAACATTGAAGTTCAAGAACAAACTTGTGTTCTTCCTTTTCTTGCTGCGATGGTCGAATCCTACTACTAACAAGGATGTGAAGATTTTGCTTTACCAACATTTTAAGTAATAGCTCAAAATACTCACAATAATACGATGAACAATAATCATATATCATTCAACCATAAACAAGCATAAAAATCCTTACTTGATCTAGAGATCAAAGTATGGTTTTAAACATACATGAAAACATTTTTCCAACCAAGCATATATCATCATAAACACATAATAAGCATAGAAACCTTATTAGAAGCATGTTCTCATAGAGAACTTCATCAACAAAGCAGTGAACCCATGCTAGGATTTCACCCACACAAAACATAAACAACCATTTTCATCTTCCACCCATTTTGGTGTGATGAGGTTCACTCCCACATACCTTTAGTGAAGAGGTTTAAGTGAAAGGAAACTCCAAGCCCTCAAAACAAAGAGGTGGCCGAACCTAGAGGAGAGAAAAAGGTAAGATCTTGAACTTGTTTTTATGAAAATGAAGAACTAGAAGATGATTACTCGAGGTAATAAGTAAGGAAATGAAAAGAAAAAGGATTTAAAAGCTCACGAACACTTGAACAACATCAAGGTTTGAATGATGTTCTTGAGGTTGAAGAACAAACTTCTCCAAATCAAGAAACTTCCTTCACCAAAGTTTATCCTTAGATCAAGACAAGGTGAAGTATGATCTTGGAAATGGAAAATGAAATTTGGTTGGTGTTTAGGTGATGATGGCCGAATATGAAGAGAAGAGAGAGAAGAGAGGATTTCTCAAAAACTTCAGAAATGGTGTGTTTGATCTTTGGAAGAGTAAAAATGAAGGTTGGATGGTGTTTTTGGGTGTTATGGCTGAATGGCCTTGGTATGTTATCACCAAATTCAAGCTAAAGTGTGATGGAAATATGTGTAAAGAAATGAAGGGCCAAGTGTAACACCCCACTTTAGGGGTCACAATTATTCAACACAAGACCATAATTGAAAGCGGAAAATACATAAATAGAGCTTACCAAAAATATGGGTTTTCTTTTGCCTGTCTTTTATACTCGAGTTCCAAAACCATACACGTATACTTACACAACAAGGATAATATGCATTATCATAACAATATTAAAAAGTAGAACTTCTGCCAACTTCTCATAATACACATAGCAGTTTAACGTCTAACTATAGGGAAAAGCAAAATAGCATAAAGACCTTCTTATCCTATACTACAGGAGACACAACTCCATAACATAAAGGGAAGGGGTACATAATAAGTATACAGACACTGGGAAGACTCTAGAGACTGGCCAAACACTGATACTACACTAGTCATCGGAGTAATACTCCTCAGGGTCCTCTTCCTCCTCGTCCTCCTCCATGGCCTCCTCGTCCTCTCCTCATCCTCATAGGCCTGCATGTCATAACCGCTCATGATCTGCTCCGCGTACCGCAACGCCTCCTTGTCAGTCCTCAACCACCACGGGTTGGCAGGGGCTACCTCAGGAACGTCCTTCGGAACATACTCGGGCACTTCCTCTTCCTCCTCCTCCTCCATTTCCTCATCGTCAGACGAGAGGATAATGAGGGGACCAAAAAAGGGTACCCTGGCAGGAGCCGGTGTGCTCTTTCGAGCAGTCATCCTACAAGTCGCCCGATGGCGGGGAATCAGAGGGTGTAGCTCGGAAGGCTCATAAGTAGGCCCTGGGGGTGGGACAACAGGGACAGAAGGGCCGGCCGCAGATGTAGGTACAACAGAAGTAGACGGTGTAGTAGGTGGAGGTGGCATAGAAGCAGGGTCAACATATATGTCCCGGGGCTCCTCCGGATGAACTGCAATCTGGGTACTGGGCTGTCGCAGATGATCAGCAGGTGGTGGTGGTGGTGGTTGGGTGACTCCTGTGCTACCCACACCACTAAACCGTGAAACTCCCTCCTACTCGTGAAACTCACTACTGCCGTGTATGTGCGACGTCCGTTAGGATGGATCGTCCAAGCATCCGATCCGTCGTGAAGCGTCAAGTCCAACGTCAATCGAGAGGGTGGATCGCTCGCCATATCTACTCACCATAATAGAAATAAAACCACGCGAGCAGCGTGACAGCAAAAGTAATGAGGTGAGATTCCGCATATCGTACAACCAGAATAGCAGTGATAAAAGTCATGCACACGCCCACCCAATCGGCATAATAGCGCATGGGCTTTCACAACATAATAAATAAATTGCATGGCATCGCAGTGAATATATATATATCACAGTTAACATGTCATTCACAGTTAATATATCAATCACATGTATATGGGTCAAGGATCAACTCAAGTATGCAATGACACAATGCCACATCACTCCGACCCGTACTCCATGGAGCTAAACATAACAAGAGTGAGTGATTGGGAGAACATTGTCTGCGTTATCTCAGCCCACAGTGCCACATCCATATTATTGCAATCATCATAACGGCTCACGCCAGACGTTCTTTACCCAAATCGTGACTTGCCCGGTGTTTCAGTCAGGACGTCAGCGTTTTTCGATGGATATCCACGACACAGAGGAGCTACTCTCTGGCCACATGTATTTTTCCCAACCCCAGACGTCCCCAAGATCCTCATGATTGACATTTTAGACAATCGCACCTGCACCAAGGTGTAATCTCAACTCTTAGGCATCACGCCCAACTCATGCACAGATGCAGATGCATGTCAAGAAAACCACACAAAACAGCCACGTACTGCCTCATCACTGTAGTACCTCGTTTATCCCTTGATAAACCACAGGATACCCTTACGGGACCCACTTTCACACGACTTGCCATCAGTCGCCCATCCTTGGTTCCGTTCCTTACAATCACGTACCACTTCGTCGTTCGTAACACGATGTTCATGTCTTATGATACATTAGTCCATAACCTAGATGTATTATGGAAGTTAGGGTTCCACAAGGAATCCCTTCATCAATCTTCTCACTTGTCTAACAAGGAACATTACTTATGCTTTATAAGTAACTCTTAGTGATTAAACACTATGGAGTCCTTTGATGATCTAAATCAAGGATGTGGAACATGGTTTTGTCATGCCCACTAGGTATTAGTATATGTCTTTTACTAGAATCTTATGAGTCCATTATGGAGTTCATATAGATTCCCTTAGGAGATAGCGCGTATTTATACTATTATAGTGAAAAACTTCAAAGTACTGTCCTTATAGCAAAGTAGTTGATGAAATCTCTTTGATGAAGTATAGTTTGAAATCTCCATAGGTGTCTCATTTTAGTGTAAAACTCCTTGAGTTAGTTTCCTTGATTCTATTACTTAGTGGAGAAGAAAACATAATTCTCTTTTGAAACCATCATTTTGTTTTCAAATGAACTATAACTTATACTTTTCGAAAGTCCAAAGAGGTGATAGTGTAAAACTCTTTGTTTTTAAAGAAAGGTTTTGTAAGAATCCTATCTTCTCAAAGAAGACTTACTAACCAAAAATTTCTTGAAAACCATCACGATTAATTATGGAACTCTTGGATCTTTGAAAAATTTTTCTTTAAAGCAACTTATTAAATTAAGTGGTTGATCAATATCAAACCAACCTATTCTTAACATGGTTCCTACATGAAGTCCAAAAACCCTTATTTCACAACACATGGTTCTTTGGAACCAAAACTTGGTTTGTTTGGAAACCTTTTCAATTTATATACTTTCTATAGTTTAGTATAAACATATAAAACCCCTTAGTATTAACATTTTAAGGTCCTAATCCTAGTTTTCTCATAAATGCCGAATGCCCTATAGGAAAAGGATAGGTTTTTCTTTGTTTTATTTGCATTGTTAGAACCATATTAAGTTCATTTTATCATCACTTAAACATAGAAGCTTTGGCTTCCCTCCTCAACATCATATGGCCGAACCAAACATGCCCATACCACCAAAATACAGCCATTTAACAACATCCAAGGTAGCATAGAATAATCACATCAACATATAAGCATGTTATCAAGACAACTTAGAACATAAACAAGTCCAAATCATTCAAAAATCCTATCCTTAGATCTTTGGACCTAAGAATAGTTTTTCACCATGCCAAAATAATTTTCTTCTAGCACATACAAACATAATCATCATATCAACACAGCCACATAATTTAATATGACAACAAAGTAAAGAACTTTATAAGGAAACCCTAGATCTAGGGTTTTCCTTCAACAAATTAGGAGGCCTTTATCACCACCATTTAAGGTGTGATATGGTTCACTCCCCCATTACCTTTGTGAAGCTTCCTTGAAGAGTAGAAGATGAAAACTTGGTCACCAAAACCACTATGAAAACCGTGACCTAGAGGAGAAACAAACAAGTTCAAAAAACTTGATTTTTCAACTTCATAAATAATGAGGACACAATGATTGTTCAACATCATGAGGATGATAACATAAAGATGTTCTCAAGAGTAATAAAGAGAAGAACAAAGTTAGAAACTTACTCTTGAACAAGGGTTCAAAATCAAGTTCAAGAAGCTTGAACCTTCTTCAATGATTCTTGAATATCTTGAAGCAAACAACTTCAAATGAAGAAATTCCAAAGAGGAAAGTTGTTTAGATGAATGAGATAAAAAATAATATGAAGTTAGAATGATGAAATAATGTGAGTAAGACTACTTACCAGGTCTGGCCGAAACTAGGAAGAAAGGAGAGAGAAGAGAGAACTTAGGAGTTTTATCAAGTGAGATGTTAGAATGAATGGAATAGTGACTTTGGTGTCTTGGACACCTAAAGGCCGAGCTTCCCCTCCTTGTGGACTCCAAATCTTCATTCAATTTTGGTCATATAGAATGGAGGGCCAAGATTCAAGTTGATGAGTGTGTTGTTGCTTAAGGAAGGCTTAAGGACAAGATTAACCGAAAATGGCGAAGATGCTTTTTCCATTAATGCTTAGTGTCATAACTTTCTTGGATATGATAAAAGGAGGATTTTGGGCTCTTCCCCAAGCATCATGGCCGAATGGCCTTGGCTAAATGTAACAAGAATTGTTACATTCTCATTTAGTTAGGAATTAGGTAATTAGGGTTTTTACCAAAAATGGATAATTGGTTTTTACTACTTTTGGTAAATTTTTGGATTTTAAGAAAGCTAATCCTCTTCATTAGGAATAATCAACAAGGTAATGGAAAATTTAATTCAACATTACATCTCACTTAATTCCCCGTTTCCCGGCCTCCGGCACGCAAAACGAGAAATTACCCGATAACAATCAAAATATAACTTTTATCGATTTTTCGTCTCTTGACGACAAAAGAAACTTTACCACAACATAACCATGGATATAAACCATCATATAAACATTAAAATATATATACAAGTCATATCAAACATAAGGTAGCGATCACAAATAAATGTTGATCATAAACAGTTACAAAAACGGGGTTGTTACACCAAGATTGATGAAGGTACATAGGTGTTGACACCATATTGAAAGTTGTAGAGATTAACCATAACTAGGTAGTTTAGCTTTTTCCATAAAAGGAAAAGTTGACAAAGTTGAAAGGTTGTCATGAATTGACAAAGAGGTGACATCTCCTCGTGAAGTGTGATAAGCAGTTATAAACTTCTCCCAACTCTGGACCAGAGTAACCTCCCGGCCCCGGGCCCAATTACTCCCCGGCCCTGGTATGATTCCCAAGGTAAAGTGGTCTCAATTAAAATAATAATATTTTTATCAGTTCCGAATAAAAACAACATAACAGGCTCAAAACAATATCTTATGATCATTAAGCTCATAATTGAAATTCAAATATGAATTTCCAATTATTAACTATCTTTACGATTATTATTATTAATTGGATTGTATTCTCAGTCAAGTTATTCACACAAAAAATTGAAAGATAAATATAGGAATTTTAGGATGTTACATATAAAATTTGTAAATAACTATTTTTATGTATTTGTGATTACTCTTAAGGGAGTGATTATTGAGAATGGTTTGTAAAACTACTATGTAAGGGATGAAATCTCACCTAAGAGAAACCAACAAACTCTTATTAAACTCTTATACATAGAATAAGTTCTCACATAAGAAAGATCACTTTTGAGAGGAGAAATTATTAGAACTTTCAGAGTAATATAAAAATCTTACTTTGGCTTTGTTTGGCAAGGCCAAACCGCTAGCTTATAGTGGATAATCTATAGCGAATAAGTTTGTAGTCCCGTTTGGTAAATGTAGTATCTGGATAGAAGCTACAACCGGCTATTACCTGTGATTTTCCACTGTCCCCATTTATCAGTGCAGTTCCGCCTAATTCATGTACTTCAGACTTGGCCTAGCATTATAAGCAATGCCTCAATTCATTCACAATATCCTTGGCCTTCAGTCAATATCTTCATTTTCACCTGTTAGTTAGTTTCTAATGGTTTTTACTACCAGAGCACATCAGGATCAACACATTATTAGTGCCAAAAGATATCAACCTAGACATAAAACCTGCAATAACATACTCAGGCAAAACAAAAAGCAAGTATCACCAATTTTAAGCACAAAGCATCCTATGCCCACATGAGCTCCATTTGAGCTCCTTCTTTGGCGAGAATATCAGCAATATGATTAGCGTCCATATTTCCGTGTATAAAGACTAACATCCTTTAAGATTAATAATATGTTTTATAATTTATTAGAGTAAAAACATAAGTCCCATGAGCACTCTTCTCTCTTATTACCCCAACCAATGGCATTTTTTAATCTAATTCTATGATAAGCTCTCTATTCTTTACCCACTCTTCTTGTAAAGACATTTCCAGCGCAAAGACTATCGCCATGAATTCTACCAACTGATGCAACAAAGAGAACTTTAGTTATACCTTGATCATCTCTAAGGATTCGTCCAATATCTGTTGGGCCAGGTTTTCCTTTAAAAGGTCCACCAACATTCCATTTTAATTTATTATGTGTTGGTGGGCACCAAGATATAGTTTGGTCTATCCTTTTTCTTTTTCTTTTTCCATGTTTTCACACAATCCAACTTATGAAGTACCTCACTTGGACTGTATGGGCAGCTTGCTTCCCATCCTTTAAGCAAAAAACCAAGTCTTAGTTTAATTAGATAAATTAGATTCACCCAATGAGATTATGATTTTTCAAAGACAATACTATTCCTTTGATTCCATAGTGTCCACACCACTACAAAAAACAATGATAACCAAAGTTTCCTTTGGAACCCACTCCAAAAGACTCCAACCCAGCAATCAAGCCATTGGCTTGTTGTTTGAGTTATTGGCATCTGTAGATTCCACCATTCTAAGCATGCCATCCACACTTTCCAGGAAAATTTGCAATGTAACAATAAGTCTCTAGTTGTTTCTTCCCCAATGTTAGAAAAAGGACACTTAGTTTCATTGCCTTGAATCATGTTTAGGCTTCTAAGCCTATTTCTTGTGTTCAATCTTTCCTGAATGATAAACCAATTTAGGAGTTCATCTCTTGGAGGGGCCACCCCATACCAAACTTCTCTCACACTATTAGTTCTTTGAGTTTGTTCCCAAAAGACCTTAGAGAATGATTTAACAGTATAATTTCCACTTCATGTTTCCACCAAACTGTGTCTTGGACTGAATTTGTCACTACAACATCTCAGTGCTAGATAAGAGATTATCTACTTGTTGCATTTCCCATTGGAAGAGGAATCTTCTCCATGTGAGATTCCATTGTCGTTGAATACATCCCAAAAACCCATACAAGCAATTACCTCCTCCTTTTGCAAGGATATTAAATACAATCTCGGGAATTCGTCCATTAATGGAGATTCTCCAACCCATTTGTCCTTCCAAAACTTAATTTTATTGCCATTTCCAAGTTTCATCACCAGCCTTGCTGAATTATCCTCCTGTAACTCTCCCCCATCTATCCACCTTCAAAATTGTGTTCCATAACCCTCCTAGGCATGACAAAGGAATCCGACCCGTGGGTACCCGTCCGCACCCTCCTCGATTTTGACAGGGAAACCCCGCTTTGACTGGATTCGGGTTCGAGGAAAACCCGCTTTCCATAGTCAGGGGCGAGGGCGGGCATGGGGATGCTGATACCCACCCTGAACCCCCCCCCCCCGCTATAAGAAAATTACTAAACTACCTATATTATAAAGTTATTGAGTTAGGGTCTTATCAAATTTTCATTTCCCTTCCCTATCAAATCGCGCTGCCCCTGCTCCTTTTGGTCCAATCCCATTTCCCTTCCTTACCAAATTAAGTCGTCCTTGTTACAGAGAGTCAGAGACCAAGCTCTGTTCTCCGCGACGACGACTCTACCCAAGCTCCAAAGACCAAGCTCTGTTCTCTATGACGGGTCCCTTCTTCTCAACTCAACTCACAGCGACCAGTTTAGCAGTTCTCTATGACTCAACTCACAGCGAACAGTTCAGTAGTTTTCCGCAACTCTGCTCATTCTCTACCAAGCTCTGTTCGTCCGCCATTCTCAGGTTTGCTTCCTCAATCTCTGTAAGGAAGTTCTTGTTGCGGTATCTTTTGAGTTGTTATTATAAAAAAGAATTGAGAACATGAGATGGGTTTCTAACTTATGAAGCAGGGAGTAATATTTGAGTTTTTTGATATAGTAACTATTATGATTGAGCAAAGCAAAATAAACGGAAGAAGAACAGAGCTACAAAAGATCTCACACACACACACATATAACACAAAGGATTTACGTGGTACACCAAATTTGGCTACATCCACGGGCAGGGGAGTAAAGTTTCACTATCTTTAAGAGCAAATATTATAGACATGTATTACAGACGAGTATCACTCGCACACAGACGGGTATTAATCTCACACAGACGGGTATCAATCTCACACAGACGGGTGATGCACTCAGTACTCCGATACAGATTTGTTTATACTCTGACTCTCTACTTCAATAAGACAACTTATATATAAGCTGACTTGTTGGTTAGCACCTAAGTAACTAACTAACTGAATTCGGTCCTTGGATTGAAGTCTTCCATTTGTCCTGATATCAAGCTTCAGAATTGCTCCCTATTACTGCCATTTCATTGTTATTATTTCTAGATGTCTACATTAAGCAAATCCAAATAATGCATGAACTTGCTTCTAGGAATAGGCTTAGTAAACATGTAAGCTGGATTTTCGTTGGTGTCAATCTTCAGCACTTTGATTCTGTTCTCAGTTCGAATGAAATGGTATCTCACATCAATGTGTTTTGTTCTTTCATGACGAACTTGATCCTTGGCCAAACAAATTGCACTCAAACTGTCACAAAATATAACGGCTTTGTCTTGTGGAAAACTGAGGTCAGTAATCAGCCCTTTTAACAAAATTCCTTCCTCTGCAGCTTCGGTAAGTGCCATATATTCTGCCTCTGTTGTGGACAATGCCACTGTAGGTTGAAGAGTAGCTTTCCAACTAACCAGAGAGCTGCCAACAGTAAATGCATAACCTGTAATAGATCTTCTAGCATCTAGATCAACAGCATAGTCTGAATCGGAAAATCCTGCAAGTGTACATGAAGAATCATTTCCAAAGATAAGGCCTATGTCAGATGTCCCTTTAAGATAACTGAACACTCTTTTCACTGCTTGCCAATGCTCTTTTCTTGGTTTTCCCATGTACCTACTCACCATACTAACTGCTTGAGCCAGATCTGGTCTAGTGCAGACCATGGCATACATGAGGCTGCCAACTGCACTGGCATAAGGAACTCGATTCATGTATTCCTTCTCAGTTTCTGATTGAGTTGCCTGAACTTCAGAGATATGCATATTGGAAGTCAAGGGTGTGTTTACTAGTTTTACAGCTGTCATTCCAAACCGAATTAGAACCTTTAGAATGTAGTCCTTTTGGCATAAAAACAATCTCTTCTGATTTCTATCTCTGTAAATCTCCATGCCTAAGATTTTTGCAGCAGCCCCCATATCCTTCATTTCGAATTCAGAGTTAAGAAGACTCTTCAACTTCTTTATAGCAGCTTTATCTCTAGATGCTATGAGCATATCATCTACATATAGAAGTAGATATATGTAAGAACCATCCTCCACCCTTTTATGATAAAAACAGGTATCATAAGGACTTCTAATATATTCATGGGAAACCATAAATTGATCAAATCTCTTATACCATTGTCTTGGAGATTGCTTCAAACCATATAAAGATCTTTTCAATTTGCAGACCATTTCTTCCTTTCCTGGCACTGTAAAACCTTCTAGTTGCCTCATGAGAATCTCTTCTTCCAATTCTCCATGTAGGAAAGTTGTTTTTACATCAAGTTGTTCCAATTCCATATCCAGATTAGCTACAAGTGCAAGAAGTACATGGATAGAAGTGTGTCTGACTATAGGTGAGAAAATCTCATTGTAGTCCACACCTTCCTTTTGGCTATACCCTTTTGCTACAAGTCTTGTCTTGTATCTGACTCCATCATTACTTGTTAGACCAGGCTTCTTCTTGAAAATCCATTTGCTGCCAATAATTCTTCTACATTCAATTAGCTTCACTAGATGCCAAGTTTCAATTTTTAGCAGGGATTCCATTTTTTCATGCATAGCAGTGATCCAATGGTGTGAGTCAGAACATCTAACTGCTTCATAATAGGAGTTTGGTTCTAGTGAGTCAACTTCTTCGGCAGTATGAAGAGCAAATGACACCATGTCTTCAAAACCATATCTCTTAGGTGGCCTTATGTTCCTTTGAGATTTTCTTGAACCAGCTTTGTCAGGCTGAGTTGGAATATCATAGATCACATGATCAACTTTAGTCTTAGCACGATCACTTTATGTTTCAGTATTTGTATCTCCCTTTCCAGTCTCCACCTGCTCAGTAACTTTACTGATTTTATCTACCGATTCTGATTCAACTTTGGTGTGCATTAGAGAGCTTTCATCAAAATTTACTTCTCGACTAAGAATTACCTTTCTTTCTGCTGGTGACCAGATCCGATATCCCTTTACTCCTTCTCCATATCCTACAAAAATCCCTTTCTTTGATAATATGCAGGACATCCAAATATTCTTAAATTTGAATAATCAGCATGTTTATGAGACCATACCTCAATAGGAGTTTTGAAGTTGATGGCAGCGGATGGAGATCTATTAACCAAATAAGAAGCTGTACTGACTGCCTCAGCCCAGAAAATCCTGCTAAGACCTGAATTTGAAAGCATGCACCTTGCTCTTTCTAGCAGTGTTCTATTCAATCTTTCTGCTATTCCATTCTACTGTGGAGTATTCCTGACAGTATATTGTCTTGCAATTCCTTCATTTCTGCAAAATTCCTTGAATTCCTATGAACAAAATTCCAAATCATTATCTGTTCTCAGCCGCTTGACTTTTCTTCCTACCAAATTTTCTATCAAAATCTTCCACTGTTTGAACCATTTGAAAGCTTCTGATTTATGCTTCATCATGAAGATCCAGGTCATTCTTGAGAAGTCATCAATGATAGAGAGAAAATATCTTGCTCCACCTAAAGATGGAACTTTTGAAGTTCCCCAGCAGTCTGAATGAATGTAATCAAGAGTGGCCTTTGTAGTGTGAACTGCTTTTGAGAATCTCATTCTATGTTGCTTCCCAAAAACACAGTGCTCATAAAACTTGAGAGGTCCCATTTTATTTCTTCCAAGAAGTCCCTGCTTGCTGAGAATTTCAAGTCCCTTTTCACTCATGTGACCTAGTCGCATGTGCCATAAAGAATTATCATTAGGGATATTAGTTTCTAGTTTTGATATTGCTGCAGCAGATCCAGTCACTATTGTACCTTGAAGAATGTATAAGTTTCCCTGCTTTGATTTGTTCTTGCAGGGAGCATTATTGCCCATGAGAACATTTCCTCCAGATTTCTCAGCATAAGTCATAAACTAATCTTTATTGGGACACATATGATAAGAGCAGCCTGAGTCTAGAACCCATTTTTCAGCTTGATGTTGTTGATCATCAACTATGGAGAGAGAACCAACTCAGACTCAGATGCAGAATCATTTTGCACTGTGGCTGCAACTGATTCTTTCTTTCTTTTCTTGGGACAATCTTTCTTCCAATGGCCCGGTTCCTTGCAATAGTTACAAATATCTTTCGGATTAACCTTGAACTTAGCCTTCCCCTTTCCTTTCTTCTTGTGTTGGGGTTTTGTTTGATTTGAGATTATCAAACCGGCAGCAGCATTATCATCACCATTACCTGATGCCTTCAATCTAAGTTCTCCAGAAAACAGATTTGATTTAACCTCTTCCAGAGTTATGCTAACTTTACCAACACTAAAAGAATTAAAAAAAAATTCAAGTGATGGTGGTAAAGAAGCTAACAGAATCATGGCAACATCCTCATCATCCATCTTAACATCAATATCACGAAGTTCTAGTAAAATAGAATTCAATTCATCAAGATGATATTTTAGATGTGTACCTTCCTTCATTCGAAGACCAAACAATCGTCTTTTGAGCAACAGTTTGTTGCACAAGAACTTAGTCATGTAGAGGTTTTCCAGTTTTAACCATAGGCCAGCAACTGTAGTTTCTTCAGCAATTTCATATAAAACTTCATCTAATAGGGAAAGGAGAATTAGAGAATGAGCCTTTTCCTCTTGTTGCAAAGTGACATCCCTTGGAGCTTTGCATGATTGACCTGATAGAGGAGCCCACACTCCTTCTTCCTTGAGCAGAGCGGGCATCTTAATGCGCCAGAGGTTAAAACTGTTTCTGCCATAAACTTCTCGATCTTGACGGTGCTAGCCATGGTTCTTGCGTGAATCTTGATAACCCATCACAAGCAGATGGTGGTTTTTGGACGCGGAAAAAATGATCCAACCAAAAGCTCTAGATACCAATTTGTTATGATTGAGCAAAGCAAAATAAACGGAAGAAGAACAGAGCACCAAAAGATCTCACACACACACATATAACACAAAGGATTTACGTGGTTCACCAGATTTGGCTACATCCACGGGCAGGGGAGTAAAGTTTCACTATCTTCAAGAACAAATATTACAGACGTGTATTACAGACGAGTATCACTCGCACACAGACGGGTATCAATCTCACACAGACGGGTATCAATCTCACACAGACGGGTGATACACTCAGCACTCTGATACAGATTTGTTTATACTCTGACTCTCTACCTCAATAAGATAACTTATATATAAGCCGGCTTGTTGGTTAGCACCTAAGTAACTAACTAACTGAATTCGGTTAGGAAGTTCAAGCCAAAATCCACAGTAACATTTTATGATATAGTTGTTTTATAAACGATTATGAAGCAGGGAGTAATATTTGATCCTTTTGGTTTGGATTCAATGCGTATGCTCTGTTGTGGTTCTATTTTGAGTTAAAGAAGAGGATTGTGTTGCATATGTCTTGTTAAGTTTTCTTGTTTTTTGATGTCTTTTGGGGCTTGTGGATAAGTTTTGAAGAAGTGTGGGGGCTGGTCATTTTTATTGGGGGTCGGTTCTCCTTTTGTTTTTGGTTGCTGTGTATCTGGTTTGTGAAGATGAAATATGGACTTCTTGTGCTTATGCTTTCTTTTCAGCTCATGCTTTTAGAATAGGAGAAATGATCATTTATATTGTTATTTTGTACTGTTAGTCATTTTTGTAAGTCAACATTTTCACCATTTATTTCATTGTATTATTTCTAGGACTTGGATGCACGTCATCTATGTTTTGTGGCTATTATTTTTGTTATACCATTTCTGATATTCACCATATTTGGATTTGTATCGGGCTATAACATAATGGCATAGGCTAATAATTCTCAACCACCCATTTAGCAAGGAAGTGCATATCAATCAATTCCAGAAGGAAGTAATAACCCTTTACCTCATGGTCCTACACCATCTGAATCTGTGCAAACACCTCATGGTGAAACTGATGCTAATATGGAGTGTAACATCCTAATTTTCTGAAATTCTAATCGAGTTAGTTAATCTCGATTAGGGCTTTGGATGATTGTGCAAATTGTTTTGTGCTATTTTTGGTAGCTTAGGAATAGGCTTGAACTAGGTTGGAGGTGCCTAAGGTGTTAAACGAGAAACTGTGGAAGTTAGAAGTTTGGAAGGCTCTTCCTAGCTGAGCAGCACGCTCAACCGTGGGAAGGGACCTCGCCCCAGCGTGCCAACGCTCAAGCGTTGGCATGTTGCACGCTCAAGCGTGCTGAGTGCATTTGCCAGCTGGTGTGCTTTCTGAAGCATGTACAACACGTGTCAGACCAGGGTGAAGGCGGAGCGGACAAGGTTTCATGCTCAAGCGTGGAGGGAACCCCATGCTTCAGCATGCTAGATGTGCACGCTAAAGCGTGCTTAGCGGATCATGTAGGATGAGTTCCTTTCTCTTCCTCATTCTTGCACGAAACTCTTAATAGTTTTCCAGAGAGTTGTAGAACTTTTAGAGAGAGAAGCAGTGTTCTAGTGTGAGAAAGCTTGAGGTTGAAGGCGATCAAGGGGACGGAACGTGATTCTGACTACATGGTTGCAATCGCGACGACGTTATCTACAACTTTGAAGGATTGGTTTCTCGATTCGTCAAAGGTAAACTCGAATCCCTACCACGTGTTTGGTTCTTCAAGTTTTAACCTTCTCCTTTGATCTTTGAGCTTGCTTTAAGGCTAACACTATTGCATATTTGTTGTGCTCGTGATTAGGGCAAAGTTTGTGCTCGTGATTTCTAGTGGATTGGAGCTCAAGGCCGCGGCTAGGGAGAAGCATCGAGGCTGTTCTGGAGCTGTTCTTCGTGCTCGTGAGTGCGTGGGAGAACGTGTCAGCATTCGTGTTTATTTTTCACACCGACTATTCAGGTGGGGTGAAAGAGTATTGTTGCCGTCGGGAAGGCAAGAGTAGTGTAGTTATGCTTTCTGCTATATGTAGGGAAGCCCTAACCCTACAAGTGGTTGAGCCTCGACAAAGTACCTAAATCCTAGGTTTAATTTACTTTGGGCTATCGCTGTTAAGTTTGAAAATCGTAGGTTAGAGAACTATTGATTGAGGATGATCTGCTTCGTATGACTGCTGTGATGTTGATTTCTGTTGTTGCTATATGTCTAAATGCCTATATGCTACTTGGTGTATATGATATGCTGCTATGTGCTACTGTTGACGTTATTATTGTTGCTATTATGCTGTTTGTGGTAATTGTTGTAGGGTGGCGGAATGCTGTAGAGTTAAGTTTGGCTATGAGTCGTGTTATTATCGGGTTGATACTGTGGATGGTGCCGTTGCTGTTGTGCGGGTTTCTTGAGGCTGTGGCCATGTGGATGCATTGGCATCGTGCTGTTCCTGATTGGGTGTTTGTCGCATGTTCTGTCTCGGGAGATGTGTGGTTGCATGCAGTAACTAATATAAATGTTATATATGCTACATGCTACATGTGGTGTTACTGCTCTACTACTGTAGATCCGATTTGCTATGCGCCGTATTCTTATCTCCCTACTCTTTTTGCATATCTATTTGGTTCTTGGTTCGCGTGAAGACGAGGAGCCAGCTGATGGATCCCAGGGTCCACTCTTACATCATGTCGGTACCGAGGATGCCGGTACTGGGGTTGATCGAGATCGTCTACCATGACGAAGAGGGTGGCTCGTGGACCCCTCTACCTACTTAAGGGTCTACACTGGACCAGTGAGAATTCTCTTCAGAGGAGGGGCAACGCATGTGGAGGACATAATAGGGCAGTTCAGAGTCGTGCAGTTTCTTCCCTTTCTCAGGATCTGGCACCCACCGAGGCAGCGAGAGCAGGACTATTGGTGGGCAGCGCCATAGTCATCAGCGGTATCCAATAGGTGAGGCTACGTCTACAGAGGTCGGAGGAGGCGTACTGAGCAAACTGCGGGCTAGGTAGAGTGTCTGATGCGCTAGTTATCGAAGTGTGATAATTGTTTTCATTCATAAGGCATATGATATGTTTAACTGCTAGGTGCTGTTATATGTCTTATGAATTGGAACAGATAGCTCCTTTTTACAAGAAGCTAGATGGCACGTGGACGTGGAAGAGGAAGAGGTGGAAGGCCGGCTGCTACCAGAGGCAATGATAACAACAATAATAACAATGGTGACCACTCAGGGATAGGAAGTGGCGGTGACACCTTTGAAGGAATGCGGGCGATGCGGGACTTGGCTACAGCAATAATGCAACAAACCCAGTAGACTGCCCAGTATATGCAGAGGCTGGAAGAGAGGGAAGCAAGACAGGATCAGTTGCACATGGTGAGAGGAAACGAGACTGTGGACACTAGTCTCAATAAGTTCATGAAAGGAAATCCTCCTCAGTTACACGGAGAATACAACCCTGAAGCTGCAGAGATGTGGTTACAAGAGATCGAGAAAGTGTTTATGGCCACACACTGCAGAGAGGACAGGAAAGTTACATATGCTGCTTTCATGATGGATAGAGCAGCGGAAGCTTGGTGGAAGACCAAGGCCAATCTGTTAGAGGTCGGAAGAAGGATTGCGACCCGGCAACTGTTTCAAGAGAGCTTCTTAGAGAAGTATTTTCCGAGAAGCATCAGGCAACAGAAAGAGAAAGAGTTCCTGAGTCCGAAACATGAATAGATGTCAGTTGGTGAGTACGCGATGAGGTTCGAGGGGTTACTCAAATTTTCTCAGTTTTATCATGTTCATCCTGATGAAGAGTGGGTATGTCGAAGGTTCGAAGATGGATTAAGGCCAGAACTGAAGTGAGCAATGTTACCTTTGACTATCAGCTCTTTTCCCGAGTTGGTGGAGAAAAGCATGGTGGTGGAAGGGCATGACCGAGCAGGGGCAACCCCACAACAAGTAAGAGGTGGTGGGCCAGTTCGAAGCACCCAGAGAGGCAGAGGTGGCAAGTTTCGGCAAAAGGCGAGACCTTATGATCGACTAGCGCAGGTTAACGTCAACCATGGAGGGAGCAGCTCCAGCCAGGGGCAGCAGGAGATCAAGACCTGTTTTCGATGTGGGGGACCACATCTAGTGAAGAATTGCCCGAGGACCCAGCACATCAGGTGCTTCAATTGTAACCAGATGGATCACTATGCGTCAGACTGCAAATCTGGGGTTAGCAGAATGGCTCAGTTGCAACAGTAGAGCGGTAGAGCTCAGAATGGTGGAGCAACATCAGCAGTGGCAAGTCAGCAGAGTAGGCCACAGAAGACCGGAAGAGTGTTTGCTGTGAGGGGATCTGAAACCTCTCGAAGCCCCGACCTAATACAAGGTAAATGCTTTGTCTTTGGTAAACTTGTCAGTTTTATTTGATTCGGGGGCTACTCATTCTTTTATATCGGTAGAGTGCATTGATCATTTAGGACTATCTATTTCTATATTACCTTATGATTTGACTGTCTTAACGCCTACTGGCGATTCTCTGATTACCCTATCTGTATGCCTTAAATGTCCTATCATGATAGAGAACCATCATTTTCTTGTTGACCTCATCTGCTTGCCTATTCAATAAGTAGATGTAATCCTAGGTATGGACTAGCTTTCGGCCAACCATGTAATGTTAGACTGTTCAGGCAAGACCCTTTCTCTCTCAAAACAATTTGGATTGATGCTTGCCGACGAGAGTGATCTGACGGGTGGATGATCAGACTGATGCATGGTGCTGTTCTCTTTGGAAACAAGGGAGAATCCTAATGTCGGAGCTTTACCTATCGTGCGAGTGTTTCCGGAAGTGTTTCCCAATGATGTTCCCGAACTGCGATAGGAGAGAGAGGTAGAGTTTGTTATAGATCTTGTACTGGGGGATAGGCCTATATCGATAGCGCTATATCGGATGTCTCCAGTTGAGTTGATGGAGTTGAAGAAACAGTTGGACAAGATGCTAGGCAAAGAGTTCATTAGACCTAGTGCATCTCCGTGAGGAGCGTCGGTGCTGTTTGTGAAGAAGAAGGACGAGAGCTTGAGGCTGTGCGTAGACTATCGTCAGCTGAACAAAGTGATGATACAGAATAAGTATCCGTTACCACGGATAGATGATTTGATGCATCAGGTGAAGAGAGCAGCTGTGTTTTCCAAGATCGATCTGAGATCTGGATACCATCAAATCAGGGTTAAGAAGGAGGATGTGCCAAAGACTGCTTTTCGGAGTCGGTACGGTCACTACGAGTACATGGTTATGCCGTTTGGTGTGACTAATGCTCCAGCTGTGTTCATGGACTATATGAACAGGATCTTTCGACCATTCCTTGACAAATTCATTGTCGTTTTCATCGACGACATCCTTGTATACTCTTCGAGTAGAGAGGAACACCAAGAGCATCTAAGGGAGATGTTGCAAGGGCTAAAAGACTGGCAGTTGTATGCTAAACTGTCGAAGTGCAAGTTTTGGTTAGAGGAAGTAATGTTCTTAGACCATGTGATCAGTAAGGATGGAATCACAGTGGATCCTGCGAAAGTTGAGGCCGTAGTGAGTTGGGAAAGCCCTGAGTTTGTAAGTGAGGTGAGAAGCTTTATTGGTTTAGCGGGCTACTATCGGCGGTTCGTCAAGGGATTCTCTATGTAACACCCCGATTTTTCGAAGCTCTCTAGAGAGCTAATTAATCAATATTTATATGTTTGTATTTTATTGAAGGGTCTAGAGAGGGAAATAAAATAATCCGAGACCATATTCATGCTCAACGTTATCGTACGAAGCTACGATTAAATTTTGAGCTGAACACTCAAATGGAGCCGGGTTTGCATTTTTACACTAACAATATGGTTTTACCACTTATGAGACCTCAGATGGACCTTTGAACGAGACAGTAAGTCTTAGAATTCGATTCTCTACGTTTTGGTTAAATTTCACAAAAATCACTTCCTGACCTTCGTTCAAGCGAAATCCTTAATCGGGTGGCGAACAGAGCCTCATACGGACTTACCGGGACCCGCCAACGGATAATCTTCATATCACATCATTTCATATCACTTGGGAGAACATGCCAAAGTCGTCACGATGTTCGGAAATATCTGGACGCGAAATGACCAAAATACCCCTAACCTTTTCTTTAATGACATTTTGGTCCTCGAAGGAAAAGACCAAAATGCCCATAAGTGACTTGTTTTAAGGCTGGTCAGCCCCCATCTCAGCCCCATTCTTCACGCAAGACAGCCCCAAATAGAGCTTAAAAACTTCATCTTCCTCCTTAAACAAAAAGCCGTCATTTTCATAAAAGAAAAGCTTGAATCCGTGGAAGAAAAACTTGATTCCTGGATCAATCTTCATCATTTCTTAGGTAAGATCACTTCTATGATCTCCTAGCTTCTTGAATCTCCTTCTATTTCAAGCTTGAAATCTTGTTTTCATGAAAATCAAGTTTATGATCCAAAACTTCAAAAATTCATAGGAAATTGTAGAAAAATCCTATTAATGGGAAACCAATTTCTTTGAGCTTACTTCATCATTCTCTAGCTAAACCCAAGAGCTTATGATCCAACTCTCATGCTAGCCTAAATTCCCAAAAGTTGCCGAACCCTTGATGGTGATGATGAATAGTGTTTTTGTTCAATTTTTGATTTCTAACTCTTGATTCCATCCTTGTCTTTCTTATTGTCTTTGAATCCAAGTGATGGAAAACCAAATGAATTTCTAACCCATTTCTCTCTTTATGGCCGAGACCTTCAATGTGAAGAACATTGAGATTTGTTTCAAATTTTTGGGTATTCGGACTTACACTAGTGTTCATCAAGCTTAAGAACCAACCATCCAAAAGATTGGAACCAAATGTGATCCCTAGCCCTTTTCATCATTTTGGCCGAACCATAGACTATTTTTCGGGAAAGAGAACTTATGTTTTGATGTCGTTAATTATGTTGTTATTTGTTGATGATTGGTGTGGATGTATGTTTGTAGTTGTTGTCGGATACTCGGACGAGGAATCGGGAGAATTCGTGGACCGATCGAGCGACTTTACCTTCGGAGGATGACTTCTAAAGGTAAGGGGGATTATCTCCAACGATTTTGATAGTCACATGAGGTTGGTTGTGATATGAAGTTGATGATTATTCCTGGTTGATGCTTTATGTGACAGTTATGCTTGATTTGTGCTTTGAAGATATGCTTTATGTTGTGCATGTACTTGATTTATTTTATGAGGTATATGCTTTGATGTTTGAATATGAATTGTGGCATGGATGCCTTGAATGAGATTTGATGTGTATATATATATATATATCCTGGACTGGTTAAGAGCATAGCACTATAGCTCAATAATGAAGATTAAGCTAACTAATAGTCTTAAGCAAAGATTTTTGAAATGTTTTGATTTGAGGAAATGAAAAGCTTCTAAGCTAAAGGTTATAATGGCCGATTTTACTAAAAAGCCACTAAGTTAAGAATCCAAGATGTTTTTGAATAAGACTTAGGAAGTTGAGAGTTAGTGAGGAAAATAGTGAAAAGTTGCTTTATCATTATTTTCTGAACTTGTTGTACAACGAAGGAAAAAGTTGAAAAGTATTTCGTTTGTCAAGAAAGGATCTTCTGAAAGTATGTGATGTTCCGAAAACGAAAATGTCTCTTCATGCAAGTTACTCCGGTAACAACCTTTGGAAAAATGTTTTAAGACGAGGGAACCTTTAGAAAAGGGCTCTTTAAGCCAAAATCCTTGGAACATTCATCTTTAGAACTTGACCCTTTGAGAATGTTTTGCAAAGAAAAGTTTTGTGGAAAATAAGTTTTTGAGCGAAAACGAGTTTTGATCATACCAAAGAGAACCTATGTTTTGTTTTTGAGATTTGAATTATGAAAATGGATTTGATGAAACTAGTGATTATCCCTTCACGCATGTGAAGCACATGAACCTATTGACCGAGACGCCGGGCTAGAGTTCTATGACATGAACGAACTTTGTGTCCTATAAGCAGTCTAGTGTCTGCGACGTCGGACTAGTACATCGTGGATTGAGCACTCGGACTATGTGTCCTGTGTTTTGGAAAAGGGAAAGAATGGACTTAGAAGTCTAGTTTCCGCGACGTCGGCCTAGTACTTCACATCTTGAAATTTGAGTTGAACAGGCTATATGTCCTTTAAAATGAGTCATGAGCCATGTGCCTTGACATAAAAAGAAAGAATGAAAGAAAAGAAAGAACGAACGAACGAAAAAAAAGAATGGAAAACCTCCTGCATACATGGATGAGTCGGCCGACGTGCCAGTTGAACCGAGCTACAACCCAAGTGGTTGAGAATTGAGCTGGTTAAGACCACTAGGTCTATAGGGGCATTCTGTGTGTCAAAACTCCACAAGTGGCCGGAGGCCTCGCGACCCCGTGCCATGGTAAGTCGCCTACCCAACACGAATGAACTCAATCAGAGACTAGACTATTCAGGATACGGTTTGACGTGTTACCCCAGAATAATTGGAGCTCGTACCTAAATTGAGAGGCCGACTCACGAGAACAATTGTGTTATGGGAGTATTCGCGGCCTATCACTCGAGGAAGGGGAGTTAAGGGTCTTCAAAGTACATGAATTAGAAAGTTGAGAAGTCTCATGCATTCATTTGATGTCTCTTAATGAATGAGTATGATATTTTGAAAGTTTATATTATATTGAATAATGGATATTCTTATCGCATGACTGTGTTGATGCATTTTTTTGTATGCTGCTTTACTTTTGTGGTTATTACGGTAAACTTGTGTAAGAGTAACCTCACCCTTGCCTATACATGGTTGACACCCTGTTGTGTTCTTTGAACACATGTACAGAGATTTTCCCAACGGTCCTCTGGGTCACTGCGGGACCCTGTAGCTGAGTTCCTTGGAGTCTATGACGAAGACGGTAGACTGTTGATGACGAAGCTCTGTATTATTGGGGTGATGCATGCTAGGTAGTATGCTTTATTTGTTCGTAGAGTTTTGTTAGACCAGCACTTAGGATTTTGATATTTAAAGTCAAGTCCTTTGACCATGACTCAATATGATGTGTATTAAGAAAGTGATGTGATGTATGCCATAAGGCGAATTTGAATGAGTCTTGTAAATGATGAGTTTGAATTTATTCCTTTGTTATTGTTAGAGTTTTAGATTGGTATCAGAATTTCTGCAACTAGTCTAATGAATATTTTCGAAAAGGTTTTAATCAACCGAAATATAGAATTTGGGTTAAGAACTGTGACACTTCGAGGGAGTGTTACAGTAGTGGTATCTGAGCCAGGTTGATGTCTTTTGGGATCTAGGTTATGGATTCATGATGTTTTTGCTGTGTTTACTCTGTGTTTTGTTTTGATAGAGAACAGTAAGAGTAAGAACAGTCTGTGATGACTTGTTTCTTTTGGAATACAACCAATTGGATTGGTTGGATCCGATGTTTGAGATGCGTTAAGACTTTTATGAGAAAAGTTATCCGAGTTATTAAGAGGTGGCATCTAAGGTAAGCTTTGAGATAGCTCCTTAGTCAGTTCTAGCAAATAGGCTTGAAGGTGACCTTTACTTTATGAGTCAAGGATGTTAGACTCTTAGTTATCAAGTGAGTGAAGACTCCTTGGTATGTAAAGGAAGTTTGAATGTTGGGAAGTTTGCCGAAGGAACAAGCGTGCCTTAGGCAAGCATAAGAATATTAAAAAGTTTTCGGAGTAGATACAGAGGTAGCTAGTAAGCGACCAAAGGAATGGCAAGGTAATGATATGCGCTCTAAAGGAGTAGAGTGACTGGAACGGAATTCCGGTAACGCAATAAAAGTGTGGTACTATGGGAAGTTCTCTTGATAGTGCTTTAAGAAACGATTGGAGCCTCTGCTGTTGTGAATTTCATTGATAGGATATTTTCCCCATTAGGATAGATGAAACGCTACACCTTATGGGTAGACTGTGATCCATGTTGATGTTGGTGAAGGATTCGTATAATACCTATGTAAAAACTTTCAAAGGTTGCGAATGATCAGAGACTGAGCGAACCAGAATTGAAGTATGAATTTGGCTATAGAATGAGTGTCCTTAGGACTGGTATCAGTTGAGGAAGGAATTACAGTGGAATCATATATGGATGGCAGTATTGTCTTGTTACTGGAACTTAAGACAGTGACCAGCAGAGATGAGTAAGACAGATGAGTTTAGACTCGGTCGCAACGACCACTATCTGGTAAGGCATGTGATATATATATGTTTGGCCTCCTAGCTCGCGAGGCGAGTTTTGGTTTCGCGCAGCGAGGCCGAGAGGCTGTGTTTTACTTCGCAAACAGACCTTCTGGCTCGCGAGGCGAACATTTGGTCGCGAGACGAATATGATTGACCCCCTGTTTTGATACTTTCAAATTCGAGGACTTGGACTAAGTTTGATATTAAGTTTGGATTTTCACTTAGATATTGGAACTTTTAAGTGAGCTTATTGGGATTAATAGTGCATTAGAACTTGTTGATGAGATCAAGGCAAGTAGTGCCGGAATGAAGATTAGTCTAAGTGTTTGACAAGTAAGGAAGCGAACTTAAGTGCCAGATCACTAAAGTAATGCTTAGAAGTAAAACTGGAAATAAGTCTTTCATGAAGGATTGGTAGTAGAGAATGACGGTCTAATAGGCCAGTGAAAGAGGGAATGACTTTCCCGATAGTAGAGGGATGAATGAAAGACGGGTGATAAAGTTTCAGGAGTTATTTTGATTTCTCCAAGAGAGTGGGACCGTGTTGAATTTGTTTCCTTGACGAGACAATGTGCCGTCACACAAGGGGGTGCGTTTTGTTGAGTTCTAATCAGGTTAAGACCCTGTGAGAACTCATGTTTAGAGAAAGGTACTTGGATTCATGTCGACACGTCATTAGCCGTTTTTGGATTGTGTCGGACATTTGAACGATGTGCTTGTCTGGGAAGATTTTCAGGAGAAATTTTCTAAGGATATTCTGAGTTGCGTTGCAAAAGGACGTTGAGTTCTCGATTGATCTAGTTTTGACCCTCAGTCAGATCTCCATCATTTGTGTAGAATATTACCTACGAAGCTGGCCGGATTGGACTGCATAAAGTGGAATTTCGTTTGGTTTTTGTGAGATTCATCATCATCTACAATGTTCTCGTTTGCTCTAAGGGTCACGAGGAACACGAGGAGACTCTGCGTCAAGTGTTACGGAGCCTACGCGAGGAGAGTTGACGTGAAGTTACTAAAGTATGAGTTGACTCGATGGTGGTAAAATTCTTAGGGTATGCGATCCCGGACGAGCTTTTGCACTCACACTCCTGCGTAACCCTCAGCGTATTCGACATTTGAGTGGAGTGGTTTAATAGTAACCAATGACCTGGACATTTTCATGTCATTCCATCGTAAGATTTGTTATGACTATTTCTTGAATTGTAACACAGTCAAATTCTTGATACCAGAAGTTTCTTGATGAGACTTAGTCTAATCACTTTTACTTTTGGTAAATGTGATCCAGTCTGATTTTTTGCCAGACTGTTTATCTTTTGATTCCCTGATCTGTTGGAAGGTTCTTATGAAAGAAGGGACTTTATTAGAGTCATGGTTGTAAACATGTATTAGCTATGCATTTTTACACTCACGAACCTATTGAAGAATCTTTTTACATACTGGATATTCCTGTACTCATTTACGAGAGATAAAATCCTTTTATATACCTTCTTATGAGAGTAAAACCAAGAAAATTTCCTCTGTTGAAGATTTCTTTTGTTGAAAAATTTCTTTCCTTAATCTTCAAGAGCCGAGTAGCAACTAAGTTCAACTGTTTGCCCTCAACTCAAGTGGACAAGCAAGAAAACGTTTCGATCTTTGAAGGACTGGTTGGGAGTAAGTGTAGTAATCTAGCTACAAACATCCAGTCAGCAGGATGGCTGAGAAGTGATGGGAGTTTTGTTAAGGTATGGTGTGGTGGATAAAATGTGGAACCTAAGGATTAAGAAGATCCTGTCCAGTTTTGAGTCGCAAAATTTCGAGGACGAAAATTTTTTTTAGAGGGGTAGTAATGTAACACCTTGATTTTTAAAAGCTCTTTAGAGAGCTACTTAATCAGTATTTATATGTTTTTATTTTATTGAAGGGTTTAGAGAGGGAAATAAAATAATCTGAGACCATATTCATGCTCAACAATATCGTACGAAGCTACGATTAAATTTTGAGCTGAAAACTCAAACGAAGCCCGGTCTGCGTTTTTACACTGATAGTATGGTTTTACTGCTCAAGAGACCTCCGATGCAATCATGAACGAGACAGTAAGTCTAAAAATTTGATTCTCTACATTTGGTTAAATTTCACAAAAATCACTTCTTGACCTTTGTTCGAGCGAAATCCTTAATCTGGTGGCGAACGGAGCTGCATACGGACTTACCGAGATCCGCCAATGGATAATCTTGATATCACATCATGCCATATCACTTGGGAGAACATGCCAGAGTCGTCACGACGTTCGGAAATCTCTGG
The DNA here is from genome assembly GCA_039655645.1 of Ammopiptanthus mongolicus. Lineage (NCBI taxonomy): Eukaryota > Viridiplantae > Streptophyta > Magnoliopsida > Fabales > Fabaceae > Ammopiptanthus > Ammopiptanthus mongolicus. The sequence continues at coordinate 49,237,282 of CM077347.1, forward strand.
ATGCTAAATGACCAAAATACCCCTAACCTTTTCTTTAATGACATTTTGGTCCTTGAAGGAAAAGACCAAAATGCCCTTAACTGACTTGTTTTAAGGCTGGTCAGCCCCCATCTCAGCCTCATTCTTCACACAAGGCAGCCCCCAAATAGAGCTCAAAAACTTCATCTTCCTCCTTGAACAAAAAGCCACCATTTTCATGAAAGAAAAGCTTGAATCCATGGAAGAAAAACTTGATTCCTTGATCAATCTTCATCATTTCTTAGGTTAGATCACTTCTATGATCTCCTAGCTTCTTGAATCTCCTTCTATTTCAAGCTTGAAATCTTGTTTTCATGAAAATCAAGTTTATGATCCAAAACTTCAAAAATTCAAAGGAAATTGTAGAAAAATCGTATTAATGGGAAACCAATTTCTATGAGCTTACTTCATCATTATCTACCTAAACCCAAGAGCTTATGATCCAACTCTCATGCTAGCCTAAATTCCCAAAAGTGGCCGACCCCTTGATGGTGATGATGAATAGTGTTTTTTTTTCAATTTTTTGATTTCTAACTCTTGATTCCATCTTTGCCTTTCATATTGTCTTTGAATCCAAGTGATGGAAAACCAAATCAATTTCTAACCCATTTCTCTCTTTATGTCCGAGACCTTCAATGTGAAGAACATTGAGTTTTGTTTCAAATTTTTGGGTATTAGGACTTATACTAGTGTTCATCAAGCTTAAGAACCAACTATCCAAAAGATTGAAATCAAATGTGATCCCTAGCCCTTTTCTTAATTTTGGCCGAACCTTAAACTATTTTTGGGGAAAGAGAAATTATGTTTTGATGTTGTTAATTATGTTGTTATTTGTTGATGATTGTTGTGGATATATGTTTATAGTTGTTGTCGGATACTCGGACGAGGAATCGAGAGAATTCGTGGACCGATCGGGCGACTTTACCTTCGAAGGATGACTTCTAAAGGTAAGGGGGGATTAGCTCCAATGATTTTGATAGTCACATGAGGTTGGTTGTGATGTGAAGTTGATGATTGTTTCTGGTTGATGCTTTATGTGGCAGTTATGCTTGATTAGTGCTTTGAAGATATGCTTTATGTTGTGCATGTACTTGATTTATTTTATGAGGTATATGCTTTGATGTTTGAATATAAATTGTGGCATGGATGCCTTGAATGAGATTTGCTGTGTGTATATATATATATATATATATATATATATATATATATATATATATATATATCCTGGACTGGTTAAGAGCATAGCACTGGCTATAGCTCAATAATGAAGATTAAGCTAACTAAAAGTAGTTGGTGATGAGTATCAGGAGGTTCACAAACCACTCAACCAACTTTGATCCGGGGATCTGATCATCAACAGGTATGGGGGGTGAACCTCATCACCCCAAAATGGTGGTGGTGAAGATGGTTGTTTACTTTATGTGTGGGTGAAACCCTTTGGTTTGGATTCACCATTTAATTTGGTTCTCCTGGAGAACAAAGTGTAATAATGGTAGTTTATGCTTCATTATGCTTTATCATGTGTTTTGATGATGTTGATTGGATGAGAAAACTTTTTCATGTGTGTTGAAAAACCTACTTTGATCTCTGGATCAAGTATGGATTTTTATGCTTGATTGTGATGCAATGATGAGTGATTATTGTTTGTCATAATTATGTGAGCATTTTCAGCTATAACTTGTCTTGAGGGTGAAGCAAAATCTTCACTTTTGCCTTGATGTGGCTTTCGGCCATGACCATAAGAAAAGGAAGAACATGTGTTGTTATTGAACAAATTAAAGTTTTGAAGTAAGAAAAGTGTTTTAATAACTTATAACTCAAAGAAAAACAATAAGTGATTTGATCCAAAGATCAAATAAAGTTTCAATCTTTAAGTGTTTTCACCAAAGTGAAACATGTCTTTTAATCTTAGTCCATCTAAGTAACTAAGTGATTTAAAGTGAAACAAAGAAGTGTTTTCATGAAAAGTTAACATGAGTTTCATAAAGCATTTCCTTTAATTTAGAACAAGTTCATGTCTTTTTCAAATAATAATGGAGACCTTTTATCCTTGAGTTGATTAAAATGAATCATAGTTAAGGAAGTTAGATGAGATTTACATTTCCTTTCCATTGACTTAGAACATAGTTTTACACTAGGTTAGTAAGGAAAAACTCTTTTCAAAATTAGTTAAGGTACTTTGCTTTAAGCAAGTACAATGTGTTTTTAAACCAAATAAGTTTCCAATTGAAACCTTTGTTTTGGTTTACAAAAGGAGTCTTTAAACTCAAATCGTAAAGTTTTACGCATAAAAACCTAAGTTAAGTAATTAACTTAGAGTTGAAGACAAGGGATATTTAAGTGTGGTATGTGGTGGAACAAGACCATGTGCTATACCATTGATGACTTAGTACATCAATGACTTCATAAGACTTAAGTGAATCAACACTTATTTCCTTAATTGAAAATCAAGGAGTAATATCTTAGAAAGGATTAAAGACTTATCTAAGAGGATTCTCAATCCTTATTCATAATGCTTAGGACTTGAAACATAATTCATAAGACATAAACACAAACATGAAACGTTTTGGGTTTTGAAACAGTAGTTCGATGACGGACCGGTGATTCGGATCTAGGTCAATCGTTCAATTATTTCAGTCTTGTGATGACTCGATCTCGTAAGGATCACGAGATTTATCCGGTGGATAAAAGTTTTGTTTTTCAAAGACGCCTATAGTTCCTGAGGAAGAGAACCTTAGTGAACTTTGAGGTTTATCCGGTGGATAGACATTGCTTTTTCGCATCTGCTTTGTGTAAGCATTGGCATTTTATTTGCATAGTTGTAAGGCCTTGAGCCTTGGAGTTGAGCTTACACCTTGATGCGGGTGCGAATCTTACAGTGACGTTCTAAGTAGTCTTGGAGGTATCAGGGTTGGAAAGGCTGACATGTGACCAGTTGGTAGCTCTTCTGTGTCGTGGCGAATCCGAGCAATACACTGATATCCTCGACTAGACGTCGTACTTTTCATGTTTGGTCGAGAGTGTTTCCGTAAAGCCAGATACATGCACGTTACCAATGTTGCTGCATCTTGCTCATGGCTGACAGTACACGGAACATGTCCTCCCATTTACTCTCTCCGATGTTTTCTTAGCTCCATGGAGTAGGGGCCAGAGTAGTACCCAGTGGCATTGGTATTGTGTCATGTACATTACACTGCATTGGATGGCTGTTGATGTTTACAATTACTGTTATACATCGCTATTCTGCTTTTAAGAATGCCTTATATTATGCTGTTAACTGTTAACTATTTAACATGATCCATATTGAGAATTCTAGTAAGCATGTTGGGTACGCTGTTACATGGTGAGTCATCTCATTTTTACTTCTGCTATTTTGTTGTGCTGATGAACGGGAATCTCACCCATATATGTATATTTTGTTGTTGGTATCGTTGTTGCTGCTTGAGCAGATGGACGTGACGATGGTTCAGTCCAGCAGTTTCTTTGAGTCCGGAGGGAGACTCTTTTGCTGTTTAATTTTCGTCTTGGCCAGACTATGTCGGTATCTGTAGTACTTTTAGGGAGCTGCAACTACTAGTACTTATTTTATTCTTACGTCAGTTATACATTAGACCTATGTCTATATACAGTGTTATTTCTGTTTTCTATTTTCTATTTTCTGTTTCTGTATTTCTAATACAGTATGTTCTAGAAATGCATGGTGAACCTAAGTTCATTTATTAGTATTATTTACCTTTACTAATCCCATTACATCTTTGTGAAAAGAAAAAAAAAAACCGTATTTTCCGCATTAATGAATATTTTCGACCTTATAAACGTTCGGGAATGTGACACTCGGGAAAGGGTGTTGCACCTTGCCTGTACATGTTGGACACCCTGTTGTGTTTTTTGAACACATGTACAGATATTTTCCCAATGGTCCTCTGGGTCACTGCGGGACCCTGTAGCTGAGTTCCTTGGAGTTGACGATGAAGACGATGGACTGTTGATGACGAAGCTCTGTATTATTGGGGTGATGCATGCTAGGTAGTATGCTTTATTTGTTCGTAGAGTTTTGTTAGACCAGCTCTTAGGATTTTGATATTTAAAGTCACGTCCTTTGACCGTGACTCAATATGATGTGTATTAAGAAAGTGATGTGATGTATGCCATAAGGCGAATTTGAATGAGTCTTGTAAATGATGAGTTTGAATTTATTCCTTTGTTATTGTTAGAGTTTTGGATTGGTATCAGAATTTCCGTCACTAGTCTAATGAATATTTTCGAAAAGGTTTTAATTAACCGAAAAACAGAATTTGGGTTAAGAACTGTGACACCTCGAGGGGGTGTTACACACTAAGATTGCGTTACTATGACGTTATCAAGGCTTGGGATGTGTGCTCATGCAAGAAAGAAAAGTGATGGCATATGCCTCCAGGCAATTGAGAGTACATGAGTGAAACTACCCAACGCATTATCTGGAATTGGCTATGATAGTGTTTGCATTGAAGATATGGAGACACTATCTTTATGGAGCTAAATTCAGTATATTTGCAACACCCTTTCCCGAGTGCCACATTCCCGAACGTTTATAAGGCCGAAATTATTCATTAATGCGGAAAATACGGTTTTCTTTTTTTTTTTTTCTTTTCACAAGATGCAATGGGATTTAGTAAAGGTAAATAATACTAATAAACGAACTTAGGTTCGCCGTACATTTTTAGAACAATATGCATAATAAATACAGGGACATAAACAGAAAAAGGAATAATAATATATACAGACATAAGTCTAATGTATAACTGATACAATAAGTACTAGGAGTCGTAGCTCCCAAAAGGTACTACAAAAACTGACATAGTCTGGCCGACAACAAAACTAGACCACAAAAAGAAGGTCCGCCTCAGGGCTCAAGGAAACTACTGGGCTGAACCATCGTCATGTCCATCTGTTCAAACAGCAACAGCAAGTACCAACAGAAAACATACAGATATGGGTGAGATTCTCGTTCATCAACACAGCAAAACAGCAATAGTAAAAACGGGACGACTCACCGGGTAACAACGTACCCAACATGCTTACTAAAATTCTCAATGTCAAATATATTAAGCAGTTGACAACATAATATCATGTTAAGCAGTTAACAGCATAAACTAAGGTATTCTTAAACAGTACAACGATGTATAACAGAAAATGTAAACATCAATAGCCATGCAATGCAATGCAATGTATATGACTCAATGTCAATGTCACTGGGTACTACTCTGACCCCTACTCCATGGAGCTAACAAAACATTCGGAGAGAGTGAATGGGAGGACATGTTCCGTGCGCGCCAGCCTTGGGCAAGATGCTACAACATTCGTAACGTGCACGTATCTGGCTTTTACGGAAACACTCTCGACCAAACATGAAAAGTACGGCATCTAGTAGAGGATATCAGTGTATTGCACGGATTCGCCACGACACAGAAGAGCTACCAACTGGTCACATGTCAGCCCTTCCAACCCTGATACCTCCAAAAAGACCATTGAAGATCGTCACCGTAAGATTCGCACCCGCATCAAGGTGCAAGCTCAACTCCTAGGCTCAAGGCCTTACTACTATGCAAATGAAATGCCAATGCTTACACAAAGCAGATGCGATCAAGCAATGTCTATCCCCCGGATAAACCTCGAAGTCTACTAAGGTTCTCTTCCTTAGGAACTATACGTGTCTTTTTGAAAAACAAAACCTTTATCCACCGGATAAATCTCGTGATCCCTCCGGGATCGAGTCATCACAAGACTGAAACAATTGAACGACTGATCTTGGTCCGAATCACCGGTCCGTCATCGAACTACTGTTTCAAAACCCAAAACGTTTCATGTTTGTGTTTATGGCTTATGAAGTCATTGATGTATTAAGTCATCAATGGTATAGCATGTGGTCTTGTTCCACTACATACCATACTTAATTATCCCTTGTTTTCAACTCTAAGTCAATTACTTAACTTAGGTTTTTAAAACGTAAAACTTTACAGTTTGAGTTGAAAAACACTCTTCATAAACAAACCATTTCTCGCGAGGCGAAGGTCTATGCCGCGACGCGAGGCTGAGAAGTTATCTTTACTGCTTGGAAAGTCCTTCTGCTTCGCGAGGGGAGGATTGTATCGCGACGCGAGGCAGAGAAGTGATCTTTTCTATTCAGACAGTCTTTCTGCTCCGCGAGGCGAGGATTATATCGCGACGCGAGGCAGAGAAGTGATCTTCACTATTTAGGCGGTTCGCGGGGCGAGAACTGCTTCGCTACTCGAGGCCGAGAAGTTGCATCTTTGCTACTTAGGCGGTTCGCGAGGCGAGACGACTTCGCGACGCGAGGCCGAGAAATTTCATCTTTGTTGCTCGGGCTAGTCCACTGTCTCGCGAGGCGAGGCAATGTTAGCCTGGCGAATGCCTTATCTTCCCTCTATCTCGCGAGGCGAGACGGGGTTCGCTGGGCGAGTGCCCTATTTCTCCTTTTTCCTAACCCCTTCATTATTTCTTCTTTTGAAAAACTTAGTTTGATTAAAAGACCTATGGCTAAAGAAAAGACATTTTCCCACTTTGATGATACTTTAAAGGTTAAAACTTCATTTGATCTTTGGATCTAAAATCACTTTTGTTTCTCTTTGAAATCCTAGGTTATGAAATCATGTTTTGTTGCATCAAAACTTTGCCAAAACAAGAACAACATATGTTCTTATATTTTCCTCTTACTAAGGCCACAAGCCTACTCCAATGCAAAATGGAGACTTTACTTCACCAACAAGGTAAATGTAGCTCAAAAGCTCACACAATTATGGTAAACCACAATACACATTACTGCATCATAATCAAACATATCCATCACACATCATGGTCTCATAATCAAACAATAAAAGTCCATACTTGATCTAATGACCATAGTAGGTTTTTCAACATACATAGAAATGATTTTCATTCAATCATATCTTCATCAACATATGCTAAAGCACACTACAACATACTCAAGCATAAACTCATCATGACATATAAAAGTGAACCCAAACTAAAGGGTTTCACCCACACATAAAATTAAACAACCATTCTCACTACCACCATCTTGGTGTGATGAGGTTCTTCTCCCCATACCTGTTGATGAGCAGATTCCCGGATCAAAGTCGGTTGATCGGTTTGTGAACCTCCTGATAATCGTCAACAACTACAACAACACAACAACCAACATTAAACAACAATCAAAACTAATCTCAACTATCCTAACAAAGAGGATTTCGGCCACCCTAGGTTAAAAAGGTTAGGAATTGGTTTTGGTTTTCCATTTCATGGATTCAAAGGCATTAGGAAAGCTAAGGATGAAATCAAGTGTTAAAAATCAAAAATTGAAGAAAACACTATTCATCATCATCCAAAAGGGTTCGGCCAAAAATGCTTTTTGAGCTATGATGAGAGTTGAATCATAAGCTCTTAGGTTTAGGTAGAGATTGATGATGTGAGTTCAAAGAACTTGGTCTTACCTCAAAAGGGTTTTTCTACAATTTCCTATGGATTTTCAAAGTTTTGGATCTAAGAAATTATGTTCATGAAAATGAAGATTGATCTTGAAATAAAGAAAGATTCAAGAAGCTCAGAGATCATAGAAGTGATCTTACCTTGAAATGAAGAAAGATTGCTCAAGGAATCAAGTGATTCCAACAAAAACTCAAGCTTTTCTAGGTGAAAATGGAGTTTTCTCTCAAGAACAACTATGGAGCTTCTGGGGATGAGGGGCTGTGCGAAAATGATGAAGTGAGGGGCTGAGTTCAGCCTCTTAAAAGTTCACTTAAGGGTAAAAAGGTCATTTGCCAAAAGGGTATAATGGTAAAAGTGTAAAAGACTAAGGTTAGGGGCATTTTGGTCATTTTGCGTCCAGATATTTTCGAACGTCATGATGACTCTGGCATACTCTCCCAAGTGTCCTGGGATGATGTGATATCAAGATTATCTGTTGGCGAGTCTCGGTAAATCCATATGTGGCTCCGTTCGTCACCCGATTGAGGATTCCGCCCGAATGAAGGTCAGGAAGTGATTTTTCTGAAATTTTTACGAAATTTAACCAAAACATAGATAATCGAATTCTAAGACTTATTGTCTCGTTCACGGGTCCATCTAAGGTCTTCTGAGCAGTAAAATCATACTGCCAGTGTAAAAACGCAGACCGGACTCCGTTTGAGTTTTCGACTCAAAACTTAATCGTAGCTTCCTACGATATCGTCGAGCATGACTATGGTCTCGGAATATTTTATTTCTATTCCTAAGACCTCGAATAAAATAAAGATATTAAAATACTAAAGAATTAGAAAACGTGAAAATCGGGGCGTTACATTCCTACCCCTCTTAAAAGAATTTCGTCCTCGAAATTATACGTACCTCTTAAAACAAACTTGGATACTGTTGTTGCATGTCCTCTTCTCTTTCCCAGGTAGCATCACCTGTAGTCTCGTTCCAGATAACTTTGACCAACGCTATCTCCTTCCCTCGCAGTTTCTTTATCCTCCTGTCCTCGATCTTAACCGGCAATGTCTCATAGGTTAGGTTATCCTTTAGCTGTACTGAATCAGACTCTCTGACATGACTGGGATCAGGAATATACTTTCGCAATTGCGAAACATGAAAAACATTATGAACGTTGGATAGAAAAGGCGGTAAAGCTATTTGGTAAACTACTGGACCTATCCGACGAAGAATTTGGTAAGGTCCAATGAATTTTGGAGTGAGTTTTCTGGACTTCAGGACCCTGCCCACCCCAGTCATCGGAGTGACTCTCAAAAACACATGATCCCCTTCCTCGAACTCAAGTGGCCTATGTCTTTTATCCGCATAACTCTTCTGTCGGCTCTGAGTCGTCCTCATCTTTTCTTGAATCAGTTTCACCTTCTCGGTTGTTTGTTGCACTAGTTCAGATCCTAATGAAGCACTTTCTCCATCTTGGTACCAACACAAAGGTGTTCTGCAACGTCGTCCATATAAGGCTTCGTAGGGTGCCATCCCTATACTCGAATGATAATTGTTGTTGTAGGTAAACTCTATCAACGGTAGGAAATTCTCCCAACTTCCGGCATGTTCCAACACACACGCCCTCAACAGATCATCTAAAGACTGAATCGTCCTTTCCGATTGTCCATCAGTTTGAGGATGGTAAGCCGAACTTAATCATAACTTCGTTCCTAAAGCTTCATGTAAACTTTGCCAAAAACGCGAAGTAAATCGCGGGTCTCTATCCGATATGATACTTGAAGGTACTCCATGCAGTCTCACAATCTCACTGATATAAATCTGAGTAAGCTTTTCCATAGAATACTTGAGATTAATCGATAGAAAATGAGCTGATTTCGTAAGCCTATCAATTATAACCCAAATGGAATCGTATCCTTTAGGTGTCTTTGGCAAACACGTCACGAAATCCATTGCTATGCCGTCCCATTTCCACTCTGGGATATCCAACGGAAGTAACATTCCAGCTGGCCTCTGATGTTCAACCTTTGCTTTCTGACACACTAAGCAAGATGCCACATAATCGGCTACATCTCTTTTCATGCCTTGCCACCAAAACAACCGCTTCAGGTCTTGGTACATCTTGGTTGACCCTGGATGCATACTCAACTTGCTTCTATGAGCTTCGTCCAGAATTAACTTTCTTAACTCTGGGTTGTTTGGCACACAAACCCGTTCTCCTCGTCTTAGGATTCCATCTGTTCCTTCTTTGTATTCCGACGTCATCCCTTTCTTTAGATTCCTTCGCTTTTTCTCCAGATACTGGTCGTATACTTGTTTCTCCCGGATCTGATCCATCAGATCACAAGATACCGTAACCATACCTACACATAGTCTTCCTGGCATACTAACCACAGACAGATGCATATCTCTGAACTGTTCCAACAGCTCGTGTTCCTTAACCATCATGGCAGACACATGTAACACTTTTCTACTCAAGGCATCCGCTACCATATTAGCTTTTCCCAGATGATACTGCAACTGGAAGTCATAGTCTTTCAAAAATTCCAGCCACCGTCTTTGTCTCATATTGAGCTCCTTCTGATCGAACAGATACCTCAAGCCCTTATGATCGCTGAAGACATTGAACGTCGAACCATACAAGTAATGCCTCCAAATCTTCAACGCAAAGACTACCGCTACTAACTCCAGATCATGAGTTGGGTAGTTCTTCTCGTGCACTTTCAACTGTCTCGAGGCATACGCTACCACCTTCCGATTCTGCATCAGAACACAGCCTAAACCTTGGTATGAAGCATCACAGTACACTTCAAAAGATTCGCTTGGATCTGGCAATATCAACACTGGTGACGTAGTCAGCCTCTTCTTCAACTCCTGAAAACTCTGCTCACAGGCTTCAGTCCATTCAAATGCTTTGTCCTTCCTCGTCAATTGGGTAAGAGGTCCTACAATCTTAGAAAATCCCTCAATGAACCTCCGATAATACCCAGCCAAACCCACAAAACTGCGTATCTCAGTCACTGTGGTTGGTCTTTCCCACTCAAGAACTGCTTCGACTTTCGACGGATCTACAGCAATTCCTTCCTTTGAAATTACATGACCCAAAAACTGCACTTCGTCGAGCCAAAACTCACACTTGGACAGTTTTGCATACAGCTGTTTCTCTTTCAGAACTTGAAGAACCACACTAAGATGTTCAGCATGCTCTTCCTGGTCTTGCGAATAGATAAGTATGTCATCTATGAAGACAACGACAAACTGATCTAGGTATGGACGAAAGATCCTATTCATATAGTCCATGAATATAGCTGGAGCATTCATCACACCAAACGGCATCACAAGATACTCGTAGTGCCCATAGCGTGTTCGAAACGCTGTCTTCGGTACATCTTCTGCCTTCACACGAATCTGGTGATAACCTGATCGCAAATCAATCTTGGAGAAAACTGCCGCTCCCCTCAACTGATCCATCAAGTCATCTATCCTCGGAAGTGGATACTTGTTCTTAATAGTAACTTTATTCAACTGGCGATAATCCACACATAAACGAGATGTTCCATCTTTCTTTTTCACCAACAGCACAGGTGCTCCCCACGGCGACACACTGGGTCTAACAAACTGCTTCCCCAATAAGTCTACCAACTGTTCCTTCAAAGTTTCCAACTCAGCAGGTGCCATACGATACGGTGCCATAGACACTGGTCCTGTTCCTGGCACAAGATCGATCGCAAACTCGATGTCCCGAACTGGTGGCAAACCTGGTACGTCTTCAGGAAAGACTTCCGGAAACTCATTCACGACAGGTATGCGCTCTAAGACTAGCTCGCTCTTGACCTCCAAAGAAGATAGTAACATGTATCCTTGAGCTCCTTCTCTCAAAGAAGCATTTACTTGGTTGGCAGTCAAAAATTCAGAATTCTCACAACTAGGGAAAACTCAGGTTTTATTTGCACAGTCTAACAGGATATGATTAGAAGATAACCAATCCATTCCTAAGATTACATCCATTTACGAGAGAGGCAAACAGATCAAGTCAATCAAAAATGTTCTACCTTTAACAGAAATAGAACAGTTCAAACAAACTTTAGCAGTTATAACAGGCTTTGCAGTAGGCGTAGAAATTACCAAATCAAAAGGTAAAGAAGACACAGGTAATCCCAATAGATTCGCACAGTCATAGGCAATAAAGGAATGCGTTGCGCCTGAATCAAACAGTACAGTTAAGGTTTTACCTCCCATGACACACTGACCTTGGATCAAGTCCTCATTTTGAGAAGCTTCAGCACCACCCATAGTGTAGACTCTGCCCTTCATCTTAGGCCTTGCAGCTTGGACATTGTTGACAGAATGTTCCAATTTTGGTTGCATGCATTCACGTGAGATGTGTCCCGGCTTCCCACACTTGAAGCAGATAATCCCTTTGATCGAACAATCTCTGGTGATGTGATTGCTCTTTCCACACTTCATGCACTTGGTTGGGGCATTTCTAGACTGACTGAAACTCCCACTGCTTCCTCCAATAGAACGTTGTTGTCGATCTTGTTGCTTTGCATAGGGCTTCCATCGAGATTTGTTGTCTCGACCACCACTTCCTCTCTGAAACTTGCTCGGTCCAGAGCTCTGTACCCGCTTGTCCTTGGGCTCCAAACTCTCGATCAGACGACACTTTTCCATTAGCCTCGGAAAAACAGAAATTTCCAATGGAACTACAGCTCTCTTCAAGTCGATCCTTAGACCTCCTTCGAATTTTCTGCACTTCCACTCCTCTCTTGGGTTGTCCAGAAAGTAATTTGAGAACTTTGCTAGACTTTCAAACTTGGCTCCGTACTCAGCTACGGTCATTCCCCCTTGTCTCAGTTGGAGGAACTCCATCTCTTTCTCGTGTCTTGCGCTCGCAGGAAAATACTTCTCCAGGAATTTTCCCTTAAAAGCATTCCAATCCACAGCTTGTTGATCATGCACCAGCATCTGACGGGCTCCTTCCCACCAGTATTCAGCATCCTCCACCAGCATATAGGTTGCATAGACAACCTTGTCATTCTCAGTACATCTCATCGCTCCAAATATTTTCTCCAGCGTTTGGATCCAGCGTTCAGCCAACTCAGGATTGAATTCGCCCTTGAATTGAGGTGGATTCCGACGAAGAAATTCGTCCAGTCCTCTACCTCCGGCAGCTCTTTCGTCACGTTGAACCATAGCAGCAGCCATTTCCCGTATAGTGTTCACAGCAGCAGTCAGGTTTTGAGCAGCCATTGCTACCTTCAAAACCAGAACTGTCAAACTCAAGAACCACAACTAAAGCAAACAACAGAGAAACACACAGAGAACACAACACAAACAAGACAAACCATAACCTACAACCCCAAAAAGACTCGGCCAGCTCTGATACCACTTGTAATGGCCCGGACTGCTTTAAGGATTGCCGACTATCCCCACAAACCAACACGGGTCTCTTCAGCATGCTTTGTCCTCACTCACACGCTTCCTAGGAAAACTTCCCAGGAGGTCACCCATCCCAGAATTACTCCAAGTCAAGCACGCTTAACTTTGGAGTTCTTAAGTGATGGGCTACCGAAAAGAAGATGCATCTTGTTGGTATAGGTAGTACCAATCAATTCTTATAAGCCTTCCTTCAACTGTGCAGTCCCATACCTGCATAGCCTTAGGATCCCTCTCATTCCGATGTGAATTCGGTTCATTCATGTATCCTTCCGCCTAGAAGCCTGCCAGGAGCCGCTCCTTGTCCTTGCCTCATGCACCGGCGATCACTCCCCGCCCTCGTCAGCCCCGGGTGTTACATGCCCACCAGCTTCCGCTTGGTTCGTCCCCAAACCACACCGTACTGGGAGAGGTCCGCTCTGATACCAAACAATGCAACACCCTTTCCCGAGTGCCACATTCCCGATAAGGCCGAAAATATTCATTAATGCGGAAAATACGGTTTTTTTTTTTTTTTTCTTTTCACAAGATGCAATGGGATTTAGTAAAGGTAAATAATACTAATAAACGAACTTAGGTTCGCCGTACATTTCTAGAACAATATGCATAATAAATACAGGGACATAAACAGAAAAAGGAATAATACTATATACAGACATAAGTCTAATGTATAACTGATACAATAAGTACTAGGAGTCGTAGCTCCCAAAAGGTACTACAAAAACTGACATAGTCTGGCCGACAACAAAACTAGACCACAAAAAGAAGGTCCGCCTCAGGGCTCAAGGAAACTACTGGGCTGAACCATCGTCATGTCCATCTGTTCAAACAGCAACAGCAAGTACCAACAGAAAACATACAGATATGGGTGAGATTCTCGTTCATCAACACAGCAAAACAGCAATAGTAAAAACGGGACGACTCACCGGGTAACAACGTACCCAACATGCTTACTAAAATTCTCAATGTCAAATATATTAAGCAGTTGACAACATAATATCATGTTAAGCAGTTAACAGCATAAAATAAGGTATTCTTAAACAGTACAACGATGTATAACAGAAAATGTAAACATCAATAGCCATGCAATGCAATGCAATGTATATGACTCAATGTCAATGTCACTGGGTACTACTCTGACCCCTACTCCATGGAGCTAACAAAACATTCGGAGAGAGTGAATGGGAGGACATGTTCCGTGCGCGCCAGCCTTGGGCAAGATGCTACAACATTCGTAATGTGCACGTATCTGGCTTTTACGAAAACACTCTCGACCAAACATGAAAAGTACGGCATCTAGTAGAGGATATCAGTGTATTGCACGGATTCGCCACGACACAGAAGAGCTACCAACTGGTCACATGTCATCCCATCCAACCCTGATACCTCCAAAAAGACCATTGAAGATCGTCACCGTAAGATTCGCACCCGCATCAAGGTGTAAGCTCAACTCCTAGGCTCAAGGCCTTACAACTATGCAAATGAAATGCCAATGCTTACACAAAGCAGATGCGATCAAGCAATGTCTATCCCCCGGATAAACCTCGAAGTCTACTAAGGTTCTCTTCCTTAGGAACTATACGTGTCTTTTTGAAAAACAAAACCTTTATCCACCGGATAAATCTCGTGATCCCTCCGGGATCGAGTCATCACAAGATTGAAACAATTGAACGACTGATCGGGGTCCGAATCACCGGTCCGTCATCGAACTACTGTTTCAAAACCCAAAACGTTTCATGTTTGTGTTTATGGCTTATGAAGTCATTGATGTATTAAGTCATCAATGGTATAGTATGTGGTCTTGTTCCACTACATACCATACTTAATTATCCCTTGTTTTCAACTCTAAGTCAATTACTTAACTTAGGTTTTTAAAACGTAAAACTTTACAGTTTGAGTTGAAAAACACTCTTCATAAGCAAACCATTTCTCGCGAAGCGAAGGTCTATGCCGCGACGCGAGGCTGAGAAGTTATCTTTACTGCTTGGAAAGTCCTTCTGCTTCGCGAGGGGAGGATTGTATCGCGACGCGAGGCAGAGAAGTGATCTTTTCTATTCAGACAGTCTTTCTGCTCCGCGAGGCGAGGATTATATCGCGACGCGAGGCAGAGAAGTGATCTTCACTATTTAGGCGGTTCGCGGGGCGAGAACTGCTTCGCTACTCGAGGCCGAGAAGTTGCATCTTTGCTACTTAGGCGGTTCGCGAGGCGAGACGACTTCGCAATGCGAGGTCGAGAAATTTCATCTTTGTTGCTCGGGCTAGTCCACTGTCTCGCGAGGCGAGGCAATGTTAGCCTGGCGAATGCCTTATCTTCCCTCTATCTCGCAAGGCGAGACGGGGTTCGCTGGGCGAGTGCCCTGTTTCTCCTTTTTCCTAACCCCTTCATTATTTCTTCTTTTGAAAAACTTAGTTTGATTAAAAGACCTATGGCTAAAGAAAAGACATTTTCCCACTTTGATGATACTTTAAAGGTTAAAACTTCATTTGATCTTTGGATCTAAAATCACTTTTGTTTCTCTTTGAAATCCTAGGTTATGAAATCATGTTTTGTTGCATCAAAACTTTGCCAAAACAAGAACAACATATGTTCTTATATTTTCCTCTTACTAAGGCCACAAGCCTACTCCAATGCAAAATGGAGACTTTACTTCACCAACAAGGTAAATGTAGCTCAAAAGCTCACACAATTATGGTAAACCACAATACACATTACTGCATCATAATCAAACATATCCATCACACATCATGGTCTCATAATCAAACAATAAAAGTCCATACTTGATCTAGTGACCATAGTAGGTTTTTCAACATACATAGAAATGATTTTCATTCAATCATATCTTCATCAACATATGCTAAAGCACACTACAACATACTCAAGCATAAACTCATCATGACATATAAAAGTGAACCCAAACTAAAGGGTTTCACCCACACATAAAATTAAACAACCATTCTCACTACCACCATCTTGGTGTGATGAGGTTCTTCTCCCCATACCTGTTGATGAGCAGAATCCCGGATCAAAGTCGGTTGATCGGTTTGTGAACCTCCTGATAATCGTCAACAACTACAACAACACAACAACCAACATTAAACAACAATCAAAACTAATCTCAACTATCCTAACAAAGAGGATTTCGGCCACCCTAGGTTAAAAAGGTTAGGAATTGGTTTTGGTTTTCCATTTCATGGATTCAAAGGCATTAGGAAAGCTAAGGATGAAATCAAGTGTTAAAAATCAAAAATTGAAGAAAACACTATTCATCATCATCCAAAAGGGTTCGGCCAAAAATTCTTTTTGAGCTATGATGAGAGTTGAATCATAAGATCTTAGGTTTAGGTAGAGATTGATGATGTGAGTTCAAAGAACTTGGTCTTACCTCAAAAGGATTTTTCTACAATTTCCTATGGATTTTCAAAGTTTTGGATCTAAGAAATTATTTTCATGAAAATGAAGATTGATCTTGAAATAAAGAAACATTCAAGAAGCTAAGAGATCATAGAAGTGATCTTACCTTGAAATGAAGAAAGATTGCTCAAGGAATCAAGTGATTCCAACAAAAACTCAAGCTTTTCTAGGTGAAAATGGAGTTTTCTCTCAAGAACAACTATGGAGCTTCTGGGGATGAGGGGCTGTGCGAAAATGATGAAGTGAGGGGCTGAGTTCAGCCTCTTAAAAGTTCACTTAAGGGTAAAAAGGTCATTTGCCAAAAGGGTATAATGGTAAAAGTGTAAAAGACTAAGGTTAGGGGCATTTTGGTCATTTTGCGTCCAGATATTTCCGAACGTCATGACGACTCTGGCATACTCTCCCAAGTGTCCTGGGATGATGTGATACCAAGATTATCTATTGGCGAGTCTTGGTAAATCCATATGTGGCTCCGTTCGTCACCCGATTGAGGATTCCGCCCGAACGAAGGTCAGGAAGTGATTTTTCTGAAATTTTTACGAAATTTAACCAAAACGTAGATAATCAAATTCTAAGACTTATTGTCTCATTCATGGGTCCATCTAAGGTCTTCTGAGCAGTAAAATCATACTGTCAGTGTAAAAACGCAGACCGGACTCCGTTTGAGTTTTCGACTCAAAACTTAATCGTAGCTTCCTACGATATCGTCGAGCATGACTATGGTCTCGGAATATTTTATTTCTATTCCTAAGACCTCGAATAAAATAAAGACATTAAAATACTAAAGAATTAGAAAACGTGAAAATCGGGGCGTTACAATATTTAGCGACCATAAGAGCCTAAAGTATCTGTTCGACCAGAGAGAGTTGAACATGAGGCAGAAATGATGGATGGAATTCATAAAGGACTATGAATTCGACCTGCAATACCATCTAGGTAAGGCAAATGTAGTAGCGGATGTGCTCAATAAGAAATCCCTACATGTATCTGCCATGATGGTAAAGCAGTTAGAGCTATTAGAGGCGTTTAGAAATCTGAATCTGGGAGCGGAATCGTCGAGGATAAGCTGAATCTAGGGATGGTTAGAATTTCCTAAAACTTTTATGGAAGAAGCAAGCTAAGGATAAGTACCTTGAGGGCATGAATCAGTTAATAGAGGAAGGTAAGACTTCGGAATTCAGAAGAGGTACTGATGGTTTGCTTAGGTATGGTGATAGGGTTTGTGTGCTAGCTGATAGCGAAGTTAAGAATATGATCTTGGAGGAAGCACACAAGAGCAAGCTAAGTTTCCATCCGGGGGCTACCAAGATGTACTAGGACTTGAAGAAGCTGTTCTGGTGGCTTGGGATGAAGAAGATGTGGCGGCGTATGTCCTAACCTGTTTGGTGTGTTAGAAAACGAAGATTGAACACCAGAAGCTAGCAGGGTTGTTGCAATCGTTGGAAGACCCAGAATGGAAGTGGGATAGCATTGCCATGGATTTTGTTTCTGGGTTGCCGAGAACTCAGAAAAGGTGTGATGCAGTTTGGGTAATCATTGATAGGTTGACCAAGTGCGCTCGCTTCTTACCTATCAACCAGAATTACTCTCTGGAGCGATTGACTCAGATCTACAGCAAGGAGGTTGTAAGGCTGCATGGAGTACCTTCAAGAATCGTTTCGGATCGTGATCCAAGGTTTACCTCAAGGTTTTGGAGGAGCTTACATAGTGCAATGGGAACTAAACTATGTATGAGTTCTTCTTATCATCCCCAAAGGGATGGTCAGTCTGAACGAACAATTCCGTCATTTGAGGATCTCTTAAGAGTGTCCATGTTGGAGAACACGGGAAGTTGGGATGAGTTCCTTCAATAGATCGAGTTTACTTATAACAATAGTTTCCATTCAAGTATTGGCATGGCGCCGTACGGGGCACTGTATGGACGTAAGCGCAGGACTTCATTGTGCTGATTTGAGACTGGAGAAAGTCAGTTGTTAGGACCGAAGCTGGTACAGCAACAACAGAACAAGTCCGTAAGATATAGGAGAAGATGAAGATCGCAAGGGATAGGCAGAAGAGCTACGCCAACAACAGGAGAAGACCTTTGGAATTCTAGGAGGGCCACCATGTCTTCACGAGAGTTACCCCAAGAACTGGAGTGGGCAGAGAAATCAAATCCAGAAAGCTAACACCTAGATTCATAGGACCATTTCAGATTCTTTGACGAATCGGTCCTATAGCCGATCAAATAACTTTGCCATAGAATCTGTCAAATCTTCACGACGTCTTTCACGTCTCTCAATTAAGAAAGTACCACCTTGATCCATCACATATGCTAGAGCCCGAATTGATCCAACTGAGAGTGAACCTTCAGTACGAGGCTTCACCTGTTCGGATCATGGATAGAAGCATCAAGGAACTACACGACAAACACATTCCGTTAGTCAGAGTGGAGTGGGACTCGGTGATTGGGGATTCAACATGGGAGCGTGAAGATGAGATGCGCCAGAGTCATCCTTATCTGTTCACAGGTATGCGACGAAAATTTCGGGGATGAAATTTTCTGTAAGGGGGTGGTAATGTAACATCTTGTTTTTCTATAATTCTAATCGAGTTGGTTAATCTCGATTAGGGCTTTGGATGATTGTGTGAATTATTTTGTGCTAGTTTAAGACCTAGTTGGAAGCTTAGGAATAGGCTTGAACCAAGTTGAAGGTGCCTAAGGTGTTAAACGAGAAGCTGTGCAAGCAAAAGTTTGGAAGGCTCTTCCCAGCTCAGCAGCACGCTCAAGCGTGGGAAGGGAGTATGTCCTAGCATGCCAACGCTCAAGCATTGGCATGTTGCACGCTCAAGCGTCCTGAGTACGTTTGCCAGCAGGTGTGCTTTCTAGCGCATGTGCAACAGGTGTCAGGCCAGGGTGAAGACGGAGCAGATGAGGTTCCACGCTTAAGCGTGGTGGGAACCCCACACTCAAGTGTGCTGGATGTGCATGCAAAAGCGTGCTCAGTGGATCATGTAGGATAAGTTCCTTTCTCTTCCTCATTCTTGCACGAAACTCTTAATAGTTTTCCAGAGAGTTGGGGAGCTTTTAGAGAGAGGAACAATGTTCTAGTGTGAGAAAGCTTGAGGTTGAAGGCGATCGAGGCGGCAGAACGTGATTCTTACTACACGATTGCAATCGTGGTGAAGTTATCTTCAACTTTGACGGATTGGTTTCTCGATTCGCCAAAGGTAAACTCGAATCCCTACCACGTGTTCTTCGTGGTTCTTCGAGTTTCTACCTTCTCCTTTGATCTTTGAGCTTGCCCTAGGGCTAACACTATTGCATACGTGTTGTGCTCGTGATTAGAACATAGTTTGTGCTAGTGATTGCTCGTGGATTAGAGCTCAAGGCCGTGGCTAGGGTGAATCTTCGAGGCTGTTTCGGAGCTGTTCCTCGTGCTCGGGAGTGCGTTGGAGAATGTGTCAGTTTTCGTGTGGATTTTTCGTGCCAACTGTTCAGGTGGGGAGAAAGAGTACTGCTGCTGTCGGGAAGGCAAGATAGTGTAGCTGTGCTTTCTGCTATGTGTAGGGAAGCTCTAACCCTACTAGTGGTAAAGCCCCGATAAAGTACCTAAACCCTAGGTTTAGCTTACTTTGGGCTATCGCCGTTAAGTTTGGAAACCCTAGGTTTGCGAACTGTTGATTGAGGATGATCTGCTTCGTATGATTGTTGTGATGTTGATTTCTGTTGTTGCTATCTGTCTAAATGCCTATATGCTACTTAATGTATGTGATATGCTGCTATGTGCTACTGTTGATGTTATTACTGTTGCTATTATGTTGTTTGTGGTAATTATTGTGTGGTGGCGGAATGCCGTAAAGTTAAGTTTGGCTGTGAGCCGTGTTGTTATCGGATTGATATCGTGGATGGTGTCGTTGCTGATGTGCTGGTTTCTTGAGGCTGTGGCCATGATGTTTGAGTTGTCGCTCGTGGACGTGTGGCGTCAAGGCTGTGACCGTGTGGATGCAGTGGTGTCGTGTTGCTCCTGATTGAGTGTTTAGGCGTGAGATCCGGCGTCATATGAGGTTAGTTGTACCTAAGTACGGGTACGAAAAGTAGAAGGGGCGGTCAAATGAGTGACCTTGGGGATGTTGTCGGTCTCGCCAATAGTTTACAGTGACAGATAAGGTAGCTCATCTCCTATCGTGATGCCCGATCCAGTTTGGTTTGCCCGACTAATCCTTGAGCTTTCCACGTTCTAGGCTAACATTCCGAGGCGACCGAGATACCTCGGTTTCGGTGTGGAAGAGGGATGCACTCTTATTGGTTACGGCGAGCGGTTCGATTTCTTGGACTAACTAACTCCGTTCCGACACAGAACCTGTTCCGGTGAGGACTTGTTCGGATCTGGACCCGTTTCGATGTGTAACCAGCTTTGTGAGTTTTCAGCCGACATGCTGCATGGGATTAGTATCCCGGTCTAGAGGATTGATCTGAGTGTGAGACTCGTGGAGATGGGTGTTTGTTGCATGTGTTGTCTCGGGAGATGTGTGGTTGTGTGCAGTAACTGATATAAATTTTATATATGCTACCTGCTACATGTTGTTTTACTGCTCTACTATTGTCATTCCGATTTACCATGCATCGTATTCGTATCTCCCTATTGCTTTTTGCATATCTGTTTGGTTCTTGGTTCACGTGAAGACGAGGAGCCAGACGATGGATCCCAGGGTACACCCTTTCATCATGTCGATACCGAGAATGCCAATACTGGGGTTGATCGAGATCGTCTACCATGATGAGAGAGGGTGGCGTGTGGACCCCTCTACCTACTTGACGGTCAAGACTGGACCAGTGAGCATTCTCTTCGAAGGAGGGGAGTCGCATGCGGAGGACATGATTGGACCGTTCAGAGTCGTGCAGTTTCTTCTGTTTCCCAAGATCTGGCACCCACCGAGGTAGCGAGAGCAGGACTACTGGTGTGCAGCGCGACAGTCATCAGCGGTATCTAGTAGGCGGGGCTACGTCTACAAAGGTCAGAGGAGGCGTACCGCGTAGTACCTGAGGACCTACAGGAGGCGTCGTATCGTTGTTTCTAGTTCCTCGTTCGAGTATGAGCCTATGCGGGTTTATAGGCGTACTCGCGGAGAGGGACATGCTAGTTCATGGCATCCTCATCACTGATGGTTAGCGCCTGCCAATGCGTCTCTTGGGCTGAGTGGCGAAGTTTTGATGTATTTTTTAGCGTGGGTTGGGGGAGTGCTGGTGAGTTCTGAGAGTCCTTTCTTCTTGGATGTGGATGGACTTTTCGTTTCTTTTGGTTTTGTCTCGTACAGTTTGTATATTTATGTACAATGCCCTACTGATGGGGCTACTTTATGCATGTCTTCGTATATATACATATAGTTGTGTGTTTGCACTTTACTCTGATGGTTTTCTATGCTTGCCGTGATTGTTCATCGTTTTGTTTTTGCGACGTTGTTTGAATACCACGCTATTGCTTTGATACGGTTAGGCATAGATAATACTATAAGTTTAGGACTAATGGGATGATTTCATATATATATATATATATATATATATATATATATATATATATATATATATATATATATATATATATTATATATGTGTGTGTGTGTGTGGGGGGCGTCTCATGGAGGCGACAACACAAACTGGAGCATGCAGGCTGAAAAGTGTGGTATAGCAGCACTTTACAAAGATTAAATTTAATTGAGATGACAAGGCCCAATATAATTATTGTAATAAATTACTTGGTGGGAAATTAAAAAATGGAACGAAGCACTTGCACCAGCATATGGATATATGCATTCAATGCAGGATTTGTATGAAAGGGAAAAAAGGACGAAGTTTCTTATGGCTAAGGTCATGCAAGGTAAGCAGGAGTTGGGTAGTGGGACTTATGATGCAGAAAATGCAAGGAAGGAGCTTGCAAATGCATTATGGATGAATATCCACTTTTAATAGTGGACCATCTTGGTTTTAAGAGATACTCAGCTGCTCTCCAACCATTATTTCAAGTTCCTTCTAGAAACACTATCAAGAAAGAGATATTCAGAGTATATGATTGTGAAAGAATAACAACTTTGATGTTTTTAGAAAGTCTTGAAGGAAGAGTGGCAATTACATCAGACATGTGGACTGCGAGCAATCAAAAAAATGGGTATATGGCTGTCACGACGCATTATATTGATAGCTCTTGGACTCTACACAATCACATTTTGAGGTAATAATATAAATTCTTATATGAATGTGAATTATGTTCTTTAACTTTTTGTGTGATAAAGTGGTTGAATGTGAATTTTATTATGTTAGGTTCATTTATGTTCCAGCTCCTCACACAAGTGATAGACTTTGTAATGCAATAGTTGAATGTTTGATGGATTGAAACATTGATTCAAAACTGTCCACTATCACTCTGGATAATTGTAGCACAAATGATGCTATGATAGAGAAAATTAAGGATAAGTTGCAGTTAAGCACTTTATTGAGGGATGGGTCTTTACTTCACTTGCGTTGTTGTGCACATATTCTAAATCTGATAGTAAAAGATGGGTTAAAAGTTGTGAAAGATGGGGTTGAGAAGATTCTGAATAGTGTATCTTATTGGACAACGACACCTAAAAGGAAGGAAACTTCGAAAAGACAGCTAATTAGTTACGAAATCCTAGCACTAAAATGTTAATTTTAGATTGTCCAACTAGATGGAATTCAAGATACAAGATGCTTGAAATTGCCATATCTTATGAGGATGTATTTAGTCGGTTAAAGCAACATGAGTCTGAAAAACTTGCTTGCCAACTAATTCACAATAGCAATTTGTAAAGGATATTTGTGGAAGATTAAAATTGTTCAATACTGTCAATGAGATGATTTCTGGCATTAAATATCTGAATGCTAATATGTATTTTCTTAAGATTTGTGAGATCAGGTTGGCAATATCTCAATGGATTAATTCTCCTATTGAACTGATTCAAAATGGTAGAAAATATGTTGGACAAATTTGATAAATGTTGGAGTGTGATTCATGACATAATGGGAGTTGCCACTATTTTGAATCCTAGATACAAAATGGAGTTGTTTGAATATTATTATGAAAAGTTGTACGAACGTGACTTTTTTGGTAAAGTTAGGATGATCTGTCGGTTGTGTTATGATTTGGTTTCTGATTATCAATTGAAAATGAATGAAGACTATGGTGTTGAAAGATGAGTGTTGGATGGTAGTAATGTTATTGATGATGCATTAAGTGACTATGACAGATATATTATTAGGAAAAAAAGATGTAGAACTTCATGTGTTAAATTAGAGTTGGATCATTATTTAGAGGAGGATGTTTTACCAAGAACTTCAGACTTTGAAATTTTATTGTGGTGGAAGTTGAATGGAGTCAAGTATCCAACACTCCAAGCAATTGCAAAGGATATATTAGCTATTCCTATATCTATTGTAGCTTCTGAATCTGTATTCAGTACTAGTGGTTAAATATTAAGCCTTCATCGTAGTCGACTTCATTGGATACTTTAGAGGCCTTGATGTGTGCTAGAAGCTGGTTATGGAGTGCTGAGAATACTGGTAATATTTTAAATTCTTCATTCGAATATTTTATGAAATGACAAATAATCTTTATATATTTTTACTACTCATTCTTTTTATTGTTCTATAATTGATATTTATAGGTTCTCCAAATTATAAAGTAGTCCATGAATATGCTACTTTACTTGATGAGTTAGAGTCAGATGATGAAGGTACATTTTACTTTGTTTTTTTTTAATGCAATTTTAATATTTTTATTTAATTTGTGGTTTTGCTTAATAAAGCTGAAATGTTGGTTAGTGGTGTTACTTCGCAATTGGAAGATAATCAATAGATGTTGTGCTATTTGATGGATTTGAACATTGGTTTCATTTTTATTATATAATGTACTTTGTGGTGTTGTTATTTGATGGGTTTAAACATTGGTTTCATTTTCTTTCATGTTATATATCTGTAGTTTATATATCCTAATTCTTGATTTAGTTATTTTTGGAGATAGCTAGAAATTATCTTAATTTTTCTTATTGTTTCAAGTTATAATTTTTTGAATTTTTCTTTTAAAAAGACTCATAATAAAGTTTTCAACACATCTTCGAAAGGATAAAAATAATAAAAATACACCTTGCTTAACTGAGGCGGGGGCGGAGGGCGGGGCATGGAAACCTGACCCTCAGTGGGGGCGGGGCGGGGAAACCTGACCCCCGACGAGGGTGCGGGGGTGGTTCCCAATTTCTCATGCCCAGCAGGGATCGGGGGCGGCGATAATGAAGGGAGTCTTGGGCGGGGACGGGGAAGGCAAAAACCGCCACCGCCTCGCCCTGTTGTCAAGTCCAAACCCTCATTCCCTCACATTATTATTTTGGCGCTGCACCTGCAACACCCTTTCCCGAGTGTCACATTCCCGAACGTTTATAAGGCCGAAAATATTTATTAATGCGGAAAATATGATTTTTCTTTTTCTTTTCTTTTCATAAAGATGTAATGGGATTAGTAAAGGTAATAAATAATACTAATAAGTGAACTTAGGTTCACCATGCATTACTAGGACACACATACAGTATTATAATACAGAAAACAGAAACAGAAATAACAACATTACTGTATACAGACATAAGTCTAATGTATGACTAACATAAGAAAATACAATAAGTACTAGGAGTCGTAGCTCCCAAAAGGTACTACAAAAACTGACATAGTCTGGCCGACAACAAAACTAAAACAGCAAAAGAGTCCACCTCCGAACTCAAAAGGACTGCGGAACCAAACCATCGTCGCGTCCATCTGTTCAAGCATCAACAGCAAGTACCAGCAGAAAACATACAGATATGGGTGAGATTCCCGTCATCAACACAACAAAACAGCAGTAGTAAAAACGGGACGACTCACCGGGTAACAGCGTACCCAACATGCTTACAAGGTTCTCAATATAAATCATATTAAGCAGTTAACGACATAATAGCATGCTAAACATTTAACAGCATAATATAAGGCATCCTTAAACAGTACAGCGATGTATAACAGTAAATATAACATCAATAGCCATAAACATCAATAGCCATGCAATGCAATGCAATGTATATGACTCAATGTCAATGTCACTGGGTACTACTCTGACCCCTACTCCATGGAGCTAACAAAACATTCGGAGAGAGTGAATGGGAGGACATGTTCCGGTTTCTGCCAGCCATGAGCAAGATGCTACAACATTCGTAACGTGCACGTATCTGGCTTTACGGTAACACTCTCGACCAAACATGAAAAGTACGGCATCTAGTAGAGGATATCAGTGTATTGCACGGATTCGCCACGACACAGAAGAATCACCAACTGGTCACATGTCAGCCCTTCCAACCCTGATACCTCCAAAAAGACCATTGAAGATCGTCACCGTAAGATTCGCACCCGCATCAAGGTGTAAGCTCAACTCCTAGGCTCAAGGCCTTACAACTATGCACATGAAATGCCAATGCTTACACAAAGCAGATGCGATAAAGCAATGTCTATCCATTGGATAAACCTCAAGGTTCACTAAGGTTCTCTTCCTTAGGAACTACACACATCTTTGTTTTATAAAACATTTATCCATCGGATAAATATCTCGTGATTCCTTTGGAATGATCCAGACTGCTTTCAGAATCGCCGACTGTCCCCACAAACCAACACAAGTCTTTTCAGCGTGTTTTGTCCTCACTCACACGCTTTCTAGGAAACTTCCCAGAAGGTCACCCATCCCATAATTACTCTAAGTCAAGCACGCTTAACTATAAAGTACTTATGTTCTAAGTTCCCGAAAAGAAGATAAATCTTGTTGGCATGGGTAGTACCAATCAATTCTTATATGCCTTCCCTTAACTATACAGTCCCATACCTGCATAGCCTCAGGATTCCTTCCACTGTACAGTCCCATACCTGCACAGCCTCAGGATCTCTCTCATTCCGGTCATCACAAGACGGAAACAATTGAACGATTAACCTGGATCCGAATCATCGATCCGTCATCGAACTACTGTTTCGAAAACCAAAACGTTTCGTGTTTGTGTTTACGTCTTATGAATTATGTCTCAAGTCCTAAGCATTATGAATAAGGATTGAGAATCCTCTTAGATAAGTCTTTAAGCCTTTCTAAGATATTGATCCCTTGTTTTTCAATTAAGGAAACAAGTGTTGATTTCACTTAAATCTTATGAAGTCATTGATGTACTAAGTCATCAATGGTATAGTACATGGTCTTGTTCCACCACATACCATACTTAATTAACCCTTGTCTTCGACTCTAAGTTAATTATTTAACTTAGGTTTTTCACGCGTAAAACTTTACGATTGAGTTAGAAAACTTCTTTTGTCAACCAAACAACTTTTTCAGTTGAAAACTCATTTGATTTGAAACAACATTTGAACTACTTACTTCATTTCTAGCATTTTCTGAAACATAAAATTCGCTTAGCGGAATTTCATTCGCTTAGCGAAAATGAGGCAATAATGCCTCCTTTGGAACTCCTCTGGTTCGCTCGGCGAGACATAAATCGCGTAGCGAAATATATTGTATTCGCTTAGCGAATATGAATTCGCTTAGCGCAAGTTCAGACGGTTACACCTCTATTGGAGACTTCTCTGGATTGCTCAGCGAGATGTAATTCGCGTAGCAAAATTTGCTGGGTTCGCTTAGCGAAAGTGAGGCAGTGATGCCCAACTTAGACTTTCCCTGTTTTTCGCGTAGCGAAAGTAAATTCGCTTAGCGAAAAGTTGCCTTAAAATAAGACATCAACCTTATGGAACCATTTTGATTCTCTTCATGAAACCACTTCTTTTCTCATTTTGAGTCACTTGATTAGTTAGATGAACTAAGGATAAGGTATAAAACATGTTTCACTTTGGTGAAAGCACTTTGAGATTTAATTCCATTTAAAGTCACTTAGGGTTTTTCTTTGAAAAACACAAGTTATTGAAAACACTTTCTTTACATCAAAACTTGACTTGTCCAAGAACTATTCATATCCTTCCTTTCCTCAAGGTCATGGCTAATAGCCAACTAGGAATCAATGTGAAGTTTTACTTCATCCACCAATCAAAGTGTAGCTCACAACACTTACACAATCATGATAACCATAATACACACATTACTACATCATAATCAAACATCCAAGTCCATCACACATTATGGTCTCATAATCAACAATAAAAGTCCATACTTGATCTAGTGATCAAAGTAGGTTTTCCAACATACATGAAAATGGTTTTTCATTCAATCATCTCATCATCAACATATGCTAAAGCACACTACAACATACTAAAGCATAAACTCATCATGACATTCTTGTTCTCCATGAGAACTTAACAAAACATAACAACTAAAAGTGAACCCAAACTAAAGGGTTTCACCCACACATAAAGTAAACAACCATCTTCACCACCACCATCTTGGTGTGATGAGGTTCTTCTCCCCATACCTGTTGAAGAGCAGATTCCCAGATCAAAGTCGGTTGATCGGTTTGTGAACCTCCTGATAGTTGTCACCAACTACAAACAACCAAACAATCAATCATTAAACAACAATCAAACCAACTCAACAATTCTCACAAAGAGGGTTTCGGCCACCCTAAAGAGAATAAAGCTAGGAATTGATCTTGGTTTTCCATTTCATGGATTCAAAAGCATTAGGAAAGCTAAGGATGAAATCAAGTGTTAAAAATCAAAACTTGATGAAAACACTATTCATCATCATCAAGAAGGGTTCGGCCCTAATGTGCTTTTTGAGCTATGATGAGAGTTGAATCATAAGCTCTTGGGTTTAGATAGAGAATGATGAGGTGAGTTGAAAGAAATTGGTCTCACATCAAAATGATTTTTCTACAATTTCCTATGGATTTTCAAAGTTTTGGATCTAAGAAATAATTTTCATGAAAATGAAGATTGATCTTGAAATAAAGAGATATTCAAGGAGCTAAGAGATCATAGAAGTGATCTTACCTTGAAATGATGGAAGATTGCTCAAGGAATCAAGTGATTCTAACAAGTGATTCAAGCTTTTCAAGAAGAAAAATGGAGTTTCTCTTCAAGAACAACAATGGTGTTCTTCTTTGGGCAGAAATTTCGTGAATGAGGGGCTGGATGGGCTGAGTTCAGCCTTTAAAACAAGTCACTTAAGGGCAAAAAGGTCATTTGCCAAAAGGGTAAAATGGTAAAAGTGCAAAAGACTAAGGTTAGGGGCATTTTGGTCATTTCGCATCTAGATTTTCCCGATCGTCATGACGACTCTGGCATACTCTCCCAAGTGTCCTGGGATGTTGTGATATCAAGATTATCTGTTGGCGAGTCTTGGTAAGTCCATATGTGGCTCCGTTCGTCACCCGATTGAGAATTCCGCCCGAACGAAGGTCAGGAAGTTATTTTTCTGAAATTTTTACGAAATTTAACCAAAACGTAGATAATCAAATTCTAAGACTTACTGTCTCGTTCACGGGTCCATCTGAGGTCTTCTGAGCAATAAAATCATACTGTCAGTGTAAAAACGCAGACCGGACTCCGTTTGAGTTTTTGACTCAAAACTTAATCGTAGCTTCCTACGATATCGTCGAGCATGACTATGGTCTCGGAATATTTTATTTTCATTCCTAAGACCTCGAATAAAATAAAGACGTTAAAATACTGAAGAATTAGAAAACGTGAAAATCAGGGCGTTACATTCCTACCCCTCTTAAAAGAATTTCGTCCTCGAAATTCCGTGACTTAAAACTAAACCCACTCGATCGCTGAAGATTAAGGAAAGAAATTTTCAACAAAGGAAATTTTTCCTGGTCTTGGTCTCAAAAGAAAGTAAAAACGTATACAAAAGAATGTTACCAATCTGGAATGAATATAGGAATATCCAGTATGCAAAAAGACTCTTCAGTAGGTTCGTGAGTGTAAAAATGCATAGCTAATACATGTTTACATCCATGACTCTAATAAAGTTCCTTCTTTCATAAGAACCTTCCAATAAACTTTGGAATCAAAAGATAAACAGCCTGGCAAAAAAATCAGACTGGATCACCTTCACCAAAAGTAAAAGTGATTAGACTAAGTTTCATCAAGAAACTTCCAGTATCAAAAGTTGTTTAGGTTATAACTCAAGGAATAGTCATAACAAAACTTTCAGTGAAATAATACGAAAATGTCCAGACCAATGGACACCATATTACCAATTCACTCAATTGTCTAATACATTGAGGAATACGTAGGAGTGTGAACACAAATGTTCCCTTGAGATCAGGCAGCACTAACACAGGTGAAGTAGTCAACCTTCTCTCTAATCCTTGCAAACTTTCCTCACAGGCTTCAGTCCATTCAAATGCTTTATCCGTCCTTTGAAATCACGTGACCCAAAAACTTTACTTCGTCGAGCCAAAACTCACACTTGGACAACTTTGCATACAACTGTTTCTCCTTCAGAACCTAAAGAATCACACTAAGATATTTAGCGCGTACTTCCTGGTTTCGCGAATAGATGAGTATGTCGTCTATGAAACAACGACAAACTTATCTAGATATGAACGAAAGATCCTATTCATGTAATCCATGAATATAGCTGGAGCATTCGTCACACCAAACGGCATCACAAGATACTCGTAGTGCCCATAGCGTGTTTGAAACGCTGTCTTCGGTATATCTTCTGTCTTCACATGAATCTGGTGATAACCCGATCGCAAATCAATCTCGGAGAAAACTGCCGCTCTCCTCAACTGATCCATCTAGTCATTTATCCTCGAAGATAATACTTGTTCTGAATGGTAACTTTGTTCAACTGGCGCTAATCCACACATAAGCAAGATGTTTCGTCTTTCTTTCTCACCAACAGCACAGGCGTTTCCTACGGCGACACACTGGGTCTAACAAACTGCTTCCCCAATAGGTCCACCAACTGTTCCTTCAGGGTTTCCAACTCAGCAGGTGCCATATGATAAGGTGCCATAGACGCTAGTCCTGTTCCTGGCACAAGTTCGATCACGACTCGATGTCTCGAACTGGCGGTACACCTGGTACGTCTTCAGGAAAGACTTCCGGAAACTTGTTAGTAACATGTATTCGTTTTGCTCCTCCTCCTCTCAAAGAAACGTTTCCTTGGTTGGCAGTCCAAATCCAGAATTATCCGAATCAGGAAAAACTAAGGTTTTGTTTGCACCGTCTAATAGGATATAGTTACAAGATAACCAATCCATCCCTATGATCAAATCCATTTGCGAAAGAGGCAAACAGATTACGTTCTATCCACTACGGAAAATAGAACAGTTCAAACAGACTTTCGCAGTTATAACGGGCTTTGCAGAAAGTGCAAGAATTACCAAATCTAAGGGTAAGGAAAGATACAGATAAGGTTTTACCTTCCACGACGATCTGACCGTGAATCAAATCTTCCTTTTGAGAAGTCTCAGAATCATCCCCAGTATAAACTCCACTCATTGCCTTAGGCTTCACTGTTTGCACATCGTTGATAGAATGTCTAGCTTTTGATTGCACACAATCGCGTGAAGTATGTCCTGGCTTCCCACACTTGAAGCATATGATTCCCTTGATTAAGCATTCTCTGGTGACAATGCCACACTTCATGCACTTCTTAGGGGCGCTTCCAGATTGACTAATACTCCCACTACTTCCCCCTACAGAACGTTGTTGTTGACCTTGCTGTTTTGAATATGGTTTTGACCGAGATCTATCATCACGACCATTAGTGCCTTTATGGAACCTAGTCGGTCCAGAGTGACGTTGCCTTCCTCCACAAGTCTTCATCAGATCTTCGATTACAAAGCATTCATCTACCAAAACCGAGAACTCTTTGACCTCAAGAGGTAGCACCTCTCCCCGAATCTCGTCCCTTAAACCTTCTTCGAACTTTGTGCACTTCCACTCCTCATCGAGATGAAGATGGAAATACCTTGAAGATTTCAGCAGGAACTCAAAACGATCAGCATATTCTTTGACAGACATTCCTCCTTGACGTAGCTGCAGGAATTCCATGTCTTTCAACTCGTCTTGCACCCGTCGGAAAACACTCGTTCTGAAGAACTCTGCTAGCGACAACTTACAAGAAAGCAAAAACATTACTACCCTGTCCAATATCATTCCCCTTCAGAAACAATAATGCAGAGAGTAACAAACAATCGTTGTCTTCTTCACAGAAACACAACACAGAGAGCAAACAACACAAAAGGATAGACCGAAGTCATCATCCTCTCCAACATTGTTTTCTCTCAGAAACAATAGCACAGAAAGACAATCAGAGAAAACACAACACAAACAAGACAGACCATAACCTACAAACCCCAAAAAGACTCGGCCAGCTCTGATACCAAATAATGCAACACCCTTTCCCGAGTGTCACATTCCCGAACGTTTATAAGGCCGAAAATATTTATTAATGCGGAAAATATGATTTTTCTTTTTCTTTTCTTTTCATAAAGATGTAATGGGATTAGTAAAGGTAATAAATAATACTAATAAGTGAACTTAGGTTCACCATGCATTACTAGGACACACATACAGTATTATAATACAGAAAACAGAAACAGAAATAACAACATTACTGTATACAGACATAAGTCTAATGTATGACTAACATAAGAAAATACAATAAGTACTAGGAGTCGTAGCTCCCAAAAGGTACTACAAAAACTGACATAGTCTGGCCGACAACAAAACTAAAACAGCAAAAGAGTCCACCTCCGAACTCAAAAGGACTGCGGAACCAAACCATCGTCGCGTCCATCTGTTCAAGCATCAACAGCAAGTACCAGCAGAAAACATACAGATATGGGTGAGATTCCCGTCATCAACACAACAAAACAGCAGTAGTAAAAACGGGACGACTCACCGGGTAACAGCGTACCCAACATGCTTACAAGGTTCTCAATATAAATCATATTAAGCAGTTAACGACATAATAGCATGCTAAACATTTAACAGCATAATATAAGGCATCCTTAAACAGTACAGCGATGTATAACAGTAAATATAACATCAATAGCCATAAACATCAATAGCCATGCAATGCAATGCAATGTATATGACTCAATGTCAATGTCACTGGGTACTACTCTGACCCCTACTCCATGGAGCTAACAAAACATTCGGAGAGAGTGAATGGGAGGACATGTTCCGGTTTCTGCCAGCCATGAGCAAGATGCTACAACATTCGTAACGTGCACGTATCTGGCTTTACGGTAACACTCTCGACCAAACATGAAAAGTACGGCATCTAGTAGAGGATATCAGTGTATTGCACGGATTCGCCACGACACAGAAGAATCACCAACTGGTCACATGTCAGCCCTTCCAACCCTGATACCTCCAAAAAGACCATTGAAGATCGTCACCGTAAGATTCGCACCCGCATCAAGGTGTAAGCTCAACTCCTAGGCTCAAGGCCTTACAACTATGCACATGAAATGCCAATGCTTACACAAAGCAGATGCGATAAAGCAATGTCTATCCATTGGATAAACCTCAAGGTTCACTAAGGTTCTCTTCCTTAGGAACTACACACATCTTTGTTTTATAAAACATTTATCCATCGGATAAATATCTCGTGATTCCTTTGGAATGATCCAGACTGCTTTCAGAATCGCCGACTGTCCCCACAAACCAACACAAGTCTTTTCAGCGTGTTTTGTCCTCACTCACACGCTTTCTAGGAAACTTCCCAGAAGGTCACCCATCCCATAATTACTCTAAGTCAAGCACGCTTAACTATAAAGTACTTATGTTCTAAGTTCCCGAAAAGAAGATAAATCTTGTTGGCATGGGTAGTACCAATCAATTCTTATATGCCTTCCCTTAACTATACAGTCCCATACCTGCATAGCCTCAGGATTCCTTCCACTGTACAGTCCCATACCTGCACAGCCTCAGGATCTCTCTCATTCCGGTCATCACAAGACGGAAACAATTGAACGATTAACCTGGATCCGAATCATCGATCCGTCATCGAACTACTGTTTCGAAAACCAAAACGTTTCGTGTTTGTGTTTACGTCTTATGAATTATGTCTCAAGTCCTAAGCATTATGAATAAGGATTGAGAATCCTCTTAGATAAGTCTTTAAGCCTTTCTAAGATATTGATCCCTTGTTTTTCAATTAAGGAAACAAGTGTTGATTTCACTTAAATCTTATGAAGTCATTGATGTACTAAGTCATCAATGGTATAGTACATGGTCTTGTTCCACCACATACCATACTTAATTAACCCTTGTCTTCGACTCTAAGTTAATTATTTAACTTAGGTTTTTCACGCGTAAAACTTTACGATTGAGTTAGAAAACTTCTTTTGTCAACCAAACAACTTTTTCAGTTGAAAACTCATTTGATTTGAAACAACATTTGAACTACTTACTTCATTTCTAGCATTTTCTGAAACATAAAATTCGCTTAGCGGAATTTCATTCGCTTAGCGAAAATGAGGCAATAATGCCTCCTTTGGAACTCCTCTGGTTCGCTCGGCGAGACATAAATCGCGTAGCGAAATATATTGTATTCGCTTAGCGAATATGAATTCGCTTAGCGCAAGTTCAGACGGTTACACCTCTATTGGAGACTTCTCTGGATTGCTCAGCGAGATGTAATTCGCGTAGCAAAATTTGCTGGGTTCGCTTAGCGAAAGTGAGGCAGTGATGCCCAACTTAGACTTTCCCTGTTTTTCGCGTAGCGAAAGTAAATTCGCTTAGCGAAAAGTTGCCTTAAAATAAGACATCAACCTTATGGAACCATTTTGATTCTCTTCATGAAACCACTTCTTTTCTCATTTTGAGTCACTTGATTAGTTAGATGAACTAAGGATAAGGTATAAAACATGTTTCACTTTGGTGAAAGCACTTTGAGATTTAATTCCATTTAAAGTCACTTAGGGTTTTTCTTTGAAAAACACAAGTTATTGAAAACACTTTCTTTACATCAAAACTTGACTTGTCCAAGAACTATTCATATCCTTCCTTTCCTCAAGGTCATGGCTAATAGCCAACTAGGAATCAATGTGAAGTTTTACTTCATCCACCAATCAAAGTGTAGCTCACAACACTTACACAATCATGATAACCATAATACACACATTACTACATCATAATCAAACATCCAAGTCCATCACACATTATGGTCTCATAATCAACAATAAAAGTCCATACTTGATCTAGTGATCAAAGTAGGTTTTCCAACATACATGAAAATGGTTTTTCATTCAATCATCTCATCATCAACATATGCTAAAGCACACTACAACATACTAAAGCATAAACTCATCATGACATTCTTGTTCTCCATGAGAACTTAACAAAACATAACAACTAAAAGTGAACCCAAACTAAAGGGTTTCACCCACACATAAAGTAAACAACCATCTTCACCACCACCATCTTGGTGTGATGAGGTTCTTCTCCCCATACCTGTTGAAGAGCAGATTCCCAGATCAAAGTCGGTTGATCGGTTTGTGAACCTCCTGATAGTTGTCACCAACTACAAACAACCAAACAATCAATCATTAAACAACAATCAAACCAACTCAACAATTCTCACAAAGAGGGTTTCGGCCACCCTAAAGAGAATAAAGCTAGGAATTGATCTTGGTTTTCCATTTCATGGATTCAAAAGCATTAGGAAAGCTAAGGATGAAATCAAGTGTTAAAAATCAAAACTTGATGAAAACACTATTCATCATCATCAAGAAGGGTTCGGCCCTAATGTGCTTTTTGAGCTATGATGAGAGTTGAATCATAAGCTCTTGGGTTTAGATAGAGAATGATGAGGTGAGTTGAAAGAAATTGGTCTCACATCAAAATGATTTTTCTACAATTTCCTATGGATTTTCAAAGTTTTGGATCTAAGAAATAATTTTCATGAAAATGAAGATTGATCTTGAAATAAAGAGATATTCAAGGAGCTAAGAGATCATAGAAGTGATCTTACCTTGAAATGATGGAAGATTGCTCAAGGAATCAAGTGATTCTAACAAGTGATTCAAGCTTTTCAAGAAGAAAAATGGAGTTTCTCTTCAAGAACAACAATGGTGTTCTTCTTTGGGCAGAAATTTCGTGAATGAGGGGCTGGATGGGCTGAGTTCAGCCTTTAAAACAAGTCACTTAAGGGCAAAAAGGTCATTTGCCAAAAGGGTAAAATGGTAAAAGTGCAAAAGACTAAGGTTAGGGGCATTTTGGTCATTTCGCATCTAGATTTTCCCGATCGTCATGACGACTCTGGCATACTCTCCCAAGTGTCCTGGGATGTTGTGATATCAAGATTATCTGTTGGCGAGTCTTGGTAAGTCCATATGTGGCTCCGTTCGTCACCCGATTGAGAATTCCGCCCGAACGAAGGTCAGGAAGTTATTTTTCTGAAATTTTTACGAAATTTAACCAAAACGTAGATAATCAAATTCTAAGACTTACTGTCTCGTTCACGGGTCCATCTGAGGTCTTCTGAGCAATAAAATCATACTGTCAGTGTAAAAACGCAGACCGGACTCCGTTTGAGTTTTTGACTCAAAACTTAATCGTAGCTTCCTACGATATCGTCGAGCATGACTATGGTCTCGGAATATTTTATTTTCATTCCTAAGACCTCGAATAAAATAAAGACGTTAAAATACTGAAGAATTAAAAAACGTGAAAATCAGGGCGTTACATTCCTACCCCTCTTAAAAGAATTTCGTCCTCGAAATTCCGTGACTTAAAACTAAACCCACTCGATCGCTGAAGATTAAGGAAAGAAATTTTCAACAAAGGAAATTTTTCCTGGTCTTGGTCTCAAAAGAAAGTAAAAACGTATACAAAAGAATGTTACCAATCTGGAATGAATATAGGAATATCCAGTATGCAAAAAGACTCTTCAGTAGGTTCGTGAGTGTAAAAATGCATAGCTAATACATGTTTACATCCATGACTCTAATAAAGTTCCTTCTTTCATAAGAACCTTCCAATAAACTTTGGAATCAAAAGATAAACAGCCTGGCAAAAAAATCAGACTGGATCACCTTCACCAAAAGTAAAAGTGATTAGACTAAGTTTCATCAAGAAACTTCCAGTATCAAAAGTTGTTTAGGTTATAACTCAAGGAATAGTCATAACAAAACTTTCAGTGAAATAATACGAAAATGTCCAGACCAATGGACACCATATTACCAATTCACTCAATTGTCTAATACATTGAGGAATACGTAGGAGTGTGAACACAAATGTTCCCTTGAGATCAGGCAGCACTAACACAGGTGAAGTAGTCAACCTTCTCTCTAATCCTTGCAAACTTTCCTCACAGGCTTCAGTCCATTCAAATGCTTTATCCGTCCTTTGAAATCACGTGACCCAAAAACTTTACTTCGTCGAGCCAAAACTCACACTTGGACAACTTTGCATACAACTGTTTCTCCTTCAGAACCTAAAGAATCACACTAAGATATTTAGCGCGTACTTCCTGGTTTCGCGAATAGATGAGTATGTCGTCTATGAAACAACGACAAACTTATCTAGATATGAACTAAAGATCCTATTCATGTAATCCATGAATATAGCTGGAGCATTCGTCACACCAAACGGCATCACAAGATACTCGTAGTGCCCATAGCGCGTTTGAAACGCTGTCTTCGGTATATCTTCTGTCTTCACATGAATCTGGTGATAACCCGATCGCAAATCAATCTCGGAGAAAACTGCCGCTCTCCTCAACTGATCCATCTAGTCATTTATCCTCGGAAGATAATACTTGTTCTGAATGGTAACTTTGTTCAACTGGCGCTAATCCACACATAAGCAAGATGTTTCGTCTTTCTTTCTCACCAACAGCACAGGCGTTTCCTACGGCGACACACTGGGTCTAACAAACTGCTTCCCCAATAGGTCCACCAACTGTTCCTTCAGGGTTTCCAACTCAGCAGGTGCCATATGATAAGGTGCCATAGACGCTAGTCCTGTTCCTGGCACAAGTTCGATCACGACTCGATGTCTCGAACTGGCGGTACACCTGGTACGTCTTCAGGAAAGACTTCCGGAAACTTGTTAGTAACATGTATTCGTTTTGCTCCTCCTCCTCTCAAAGAAACGTTTCCTTGGTTGGCAGTCCAAATCCAGAATTATCCGAATCAGGAAAAACTAAGGTTTTGTTTGCACCGTCTAATAGGATATAGTTACAAGATAACCAATCCATCCCTATGATCAAATCCATTTGCGAAAGAGGCAAACAGATTACGTTCTATCCACTACGGAAAATAGAACAGTTCAAACAGACTTTCGCAGTTATAACGGGCTTTGCAGAAAGTGCAAAAATTACCAAATCTAAGGGTAAGGAAAGATACAGATAAGGTTTTACCTTCCACGACGATCTGACCGTGAATCAAATCTTCCTTTTGAGAAGTCTCAGAATCATCCCCAGTATAAACTCCACTCATTGCCTTAGGCTTCACTGTTTGCACATCGTTGATAGAATGTCTAGCTTTTGATTGCACACAATCGCGTGAAGTATGTCCTGGCTTCCCACACTTGAAGCATATGATTCCCTTGATTAAGCATTCTCTGGTGACAATGCCACACTTCATGCACTTCTTAGGGGCGCTTCCAGATTGACTAATACTCCCACTACTTCCCCCTACAGAACGTTGTTGTTGACCTTGCTGTTTTGAATATGGTTTTGACCGAGATCTATCATCACGACCATTAGTGCCTTTATGGAACCTAGTCGGTCCAGAGTGACGTTGCCTTCCTCCACAAGTCTTCATCAGACCTTCGATTACAAAGCATTCATCTACCAAAACCGAGAACTCTTTGACCTCAAGAGGTAGCACCTCTCCCCGAATCTCGTCCCTTAAACCTTCTTCGAACTTTGTGCACTTCCACTCCTCATCGAGATGAAGATGGAAATACCTTGAAGATTTCAGCAGGAACTCAAAACGATCAGCATATTCTTTGACAGACATTCCTCCTTGACGTAGCTGCAGGAATTCCATGTCTTTCAACTCGTCTTGCACCCGTCGGAAAACACTCGTTCTGAAGAACTCTGCTAGCGACAACTTACAAGAAAGCAAAAACATTACTACCCTGTCCAATATCATTCCCCTTCAGAAACAATAATGCAGAGAGTAACAAACAATCGTTGTCTTCTTCACAGAAACACAACACAGAGAGCAAACAACACAAAAGGATAGACCGAAGTCATCATCCTCTCCAACATTGTTTTCTCTCAGAAACAATAGCACAGAAAGACAATCAGAGAAAACACAACACAAACAAGACAGACCATAACCTACAAACCCCAAAAAGACTCGGCCAGCTCTGATACCAAATAATGCAACACCCTTTCCCGAGTGTCACATTCCCGAACGTTTATAAGGCCGAAAATATTTATTAATGCGGAAAATATGATTTTTCTTTTTCTTTTCTTTTCATAAAGATGTAATGGGATTAGTAAAGGTAATAAATAATACTAATAAGTGAACTTAGGTTCACCATGCATTACTAGGACACACATACAGTATTATAATACAGAAAACAGAAACAGAAATAACAACATTACTGTATACAGACATAAGTCTAATGTATGACTAACATAAGAAAATACAATAAGTACTAGGAGTCGTAGCTCCCAAAAGGTACTACAAAAACTGACATAGTCTGGCCGACAACAAAACTAAAACAGCAAAAGAGTCCACCTCCGAACTCAAAAGGACTGCGGAACCAAACCATCGTCGCGTCCATCTGTTCAAGCATCAACAGCAAGTACCAGCAGAAAACATACAGATATGGGTGAGATTCCCGTCATCAACACAACAAAACAGCAGTAGTAAAAACGGGACGACTCACCGGGTAACAGCGTACCCAACATGCTTACAAGGTTCTCAATATAAATCATATTAAGCAGTTAACGACATAATAGCATGCTAAACATTTAACAGCATAATATAAGGCATCCTTAAACAGTACAGCGATGTATAACAGTAAATATAACATCAATAGCCATAAACATCAATAGCCATGCAATGCAATGCAATGTATATGACTCAATGTCAATGTCACTGGGTACTACTCTGACCCCTACTCCATGGAGCTAACAAAACATTCGGAGAGAGTGAATGGGAGGACATGTTCCGGTTTCTGCCAGCCATGAGCAAGATGCTACAACATTCGTAACGTGCACGTATCTGGCTTTACGGTAACACTCTCGACCAAACATGAAAAGTACGGCATCTAGTAGAGGATATCAGTGTATTGCACGGATTCGCCACGACACAGAAGAATCACCAACTGGTCACATGTCAGCCCTTCCAACCCTGATACCTCCAAAAAGACCATTGAAGATCGTCACCGTAAGATTCGCACCCGCATCAAGGTGTAAGCTCAACTCCTAGGCTCAAGGCCTTACAACTATGCACATGAAATGCCAATGCTTACACAAAGCAGATGCGATAAAGCAATGTCTATCCATTGGATAAACCTCAAGGTTCACTAAGGTTCTCTTCCTTAGGAACTACACACATCTTTGTTTTATAAAACATTTATCCATCGGATAAATATCTCGTGATTCCTTTGGAATGATCCAGACTGCTTTCAGAATCGCCGACTGTCCCCACAAACCAACACAAGTCTTTTCAGCGTGTTTTGTCCTCACTCACACGCTTTCTAGGAAACTTCCCAGAAGGTCACCCATCCCATAATTACTCTAAGTCAAGCACGCTTAACTATAAAGTACTTATGTTCTAAGTTCCCGAAAAGAAGATAAATCTTGTTGGCATGGGTAGTACCAATCAATTCTTATATGCCTTCCCTTAACTATACAGTCCCATACCTGCATAGCCTCAGGATTCCTTCCACTGTACAGTCCCATACCTGCACAGCCTCAGGATCTCTCTCATTCCGGTCATCACAAGACGGAAACAATTGAACGATTAACCTGGATCCGAATCATCGATCCGTCATCGAACTACTGTTTCGAAAACCAAAACGTTTCGTGTTTGTGTTTACGTCTTATGAATTATGTCTCAAGTCCTAAGCATTATGAATAAGGATTGAGAATCCTCTTAGATAAGTCTTTAAGCCTTTCTAAGATATTGATCCCTTGTTTTTCAATTAAGGAAACAAGTGTTGATTTCACTTAAATCTTATGAAGTCATTGATGTACTAAGTCATCAATGGTATAGTACATGGTCTTGTTCCACCACATACCATACTTAATTAACCCTTGTCTTCGACTCTAAGTTAATTATTTAACTTAGGTTTTTCACGCGTAAAACTTTACGATTGAGTTAGAAAACTTCTTTTGTCAACCAAACAACTTTTTCAGTTGAAAACTCATTTGATTTGAAACAACATTTGAACTACTTACTTCATTTCTAGCATTTTCTGAAACATAAAATTCGCTTAGCGGAATTTCATTCGCTTAGCGAAAATGAGGCAATAATGCCTCCTTTGGAACTCCTCTGGTTCGCTCGGCGAGACATAAATCGCGTAGCGAAATATATTGTATTCGCTTAGCGAATATGAATTCGCTTAGCGCAAGTTCAGACGGTTACACCTCTATTGGAGACTTCTCTGGATTGCTCAGCGAGATGTAATTCGCGTAGCAAAATTTGCTGGGTTCGCTTAGCGAAAGTGAGGCAGTGATGCCCAACTTAGACTTTCCCTGTTTTTCGCGTAGCGAAAGTAAATTCGCTTAGCGAAAAGTTGCCTTAAAATAAGACATCAACCTTATGGAACCATTTTGATTCTCTTCATGAAACCACTTCTTTTCTCATTTTGAGTCACTTGATTAGTTAGATGAACTAAGGATAAGGTATAAAACATGTTTCACTTTGGTGAAAGCACTTTGAGATTTAATTCCATTTAAAGTCACTTAGGGTTTTTCTTTGAAAAACACAAGTTATTGAAAACACTTTCTTTACATCAAAACTTGACTTGTCCAAGAACTATTCATATCCTTCCTTTCCTCAAGGTCATGGCTAATAGCCAACTAGGAATCAATGTGAAGTTTTACTTCATCCACCAATCAAAGTGTAGCTCACAACACTTACACAATCATGATAACCATAATACACACATTACTACATCATAATCAAACATCCAAGTCCATCACACATTATGGTCTCATAATCAACAATAAAAGTCCATACTTGATCTAGTGATCAAAGTAGGTTTTCCAACATACATGAAAATGGTTTTTCATTCAATCATCTCATCATCAACATATGCTAAAGCACACTACAACATACTAAAGCATAAACTCATCATGACATTCTTGTTCTCCATGAGAACTTAACAAAACATAACAACTAAAAGTGAACCCAAACTAAAGGGTTTCACCCACACATAAAGTAAACAACCATCTTCACCACCACCATCTTGGTGTGATGAGGTTCTTCTCCCCATACCTGTTGAAGAGCAGATTCCCAGATCAAAGTCGGTTGATCGGTTTGTGAACCTCCTGATAGTTGTCACCAACTACAAACAACCAAACAATCAATCATTAAACAACAATCAAACCAACTCAACAATTCTCACAAAGAGGGTTTCGGCCACCCTAAAGAGAATAAAGCTAGGAATTGATCTTGGTTTTCCATTTCATGGATTCAAAAGCATTAGGAAAGCTAAGGATGAAATCAAGTGTTAAAAATCAAAACTTGATGAAAACACTATTCATCATCATCAAGAAGGGTTCGGCCCTAATGTGCTTTTTGAGCTATGATGAGAGTTGAATCATAAGCTCTTGGGTTTAGATAGAGAATGATGAGGTGAGTTGAAAGAAATTGGTCTCACATCAAAATGATTTTTCTACAATTTCCTATGGATTTTCAAAGTTTTGGATCTAAGAAATAATTTTCATGAAAATGAAGATTGATCTTGAAATAAAGAGATATTCAAGGAGCTAAGAGATCATAGAAGTGATCTTACCTTGAAATGATGGAAGATTGCTCAAGGAATCAAGTGATTCTAACAAGTGATTCAAGCTTTTCAAGAAGAAAAATGGAGTTTCTCTTCAAGAACAACAATGGTGTTCTTCTTTGGGCAGAAATTTCGTGAATGAGGGGCTGGATGGGCTGAGTTCAGCCTTTAAAACAAGTCACTTAAGGGCAAAAAGGTCATTTGCCAAAAGGGTAAAATGGTAAAAGTGCAAAAGACTAAGGTTAGGGGCATTTTGGTCATTTCGCATCTAGATTTTCCCGATCGTCATGACGACTCTGGCATACTCTCCCAAGTGTCCTGGGATGTTGTGATATCAAGATTATCTGTTGGCGAGTCTTGGTAAGTCCATATGTGGCTCCGTTCGTCACCCGATTGAGAATTCCGCCCGAACGAAGGTCAGGAAGTTATTTTTCTGAAATTTTTACGAAATTTAACCAAAACGTAGATAATCAAATTCTAAGACTTACTGTCTCGTTCACGGGTCCATCTGAGGTCTTCTGAGCAATAAAATCATACTGTCAGTGTAAAAACGCAGACCGGACTCCGTTTGAGTTTTTGACTCAAAACTTAATCGTAGCTTCCTACGATATCGTCGAGCATGACTATGGTCTCGGAATATTTTATTTTCATTCCTAAGACCTCGAATAAAATAAAGACGTTAAAATACTGAAGAATTAGAAAACGTGAAAATCAGGGCGTTACAGCACCAATGCCTTTCCTAGCTCCAATCTATGTACAGGTCACATAGTTTTCTTCCATAAAGTAATGCCTTCCACTGAAAATCCCCACCACCATTTGAACAAGAGCGCAATATTCTTTACTATTAGATCATCAATTACTAATCCCCCCTGTAACATCCCGATTTTCTCTTACTCTAATCGAGTTGGTTAATCTCAATTAGGGCTTTGGATGATTGTGTGAATTGTTTTGTGCTAGTTTCAGACCCAGTTAGAAGCTTAGGAATAGGTTTGAACTAAGTTGGGGGTGCCTAAGGTGTTAAACGAGAAACTGTGGAAGTTAGACGTTTGGAAGGCTCTTCCCAGCTGAGTAGCATGCTCAAGCGTGGGAAGGGAGCTCGCCCTAGCGTGCCAACGCTCAAGTGTTGGCATGTTGCACGCTCAAGCGTGCTGAGTGCGTTTGCTAGCTAATGTGCTTTCTGACGCATGTGCAACACGTGTCAGACCAGGGTGAAGGCGGAGCGGACGAGGTTCCACGCTCAAGGGAACCCCACGCTCAAGTGTGGGCACGCTCAAGCATGCTGGATGTGCATGCTGAAGCGTGCTCAACGAATCATGTAGGATGAGTTCCTTTCTCTTCCTCATTCTTGCACGAAACTCTTAATAGTTTTCCAGGGAGTTGCAGAGCTTTTAGAGAGAGGAACAGTGTTCTAGCGTGAGAAAGCTTGAGGTTGAAGGCGATTGAGGCGGCGGAACGTGATTCTGACTACACGGTTGCAATCGCGGCGAAGTTATCTACAACTTTGACGGATTGGTTTCTCGATTCGCCAAAGGTAAACTCCAATCCTTACCACGTGTTCTTCATGTTCTTCGTGGTTCTTCGAGTTTCTACCTTCTCCTT
The DNA here is from genome assembly GCA_039655645.1 of Ammopiptanthus mongolicus. Taxonomy (NCBI): domain Eukaryota; kingdom Viridiplantae; phylum Streptophyta; class Magnoliopsida; order Fabales; family Fabaceae; genus Ammopiptanthus; species Ammopiptanthus mongolicus. Next base: position 49,281,111 of record CM077347.1, read on the forward strand.
TGATCTTGCATACGTGTTGTGCTCGTGATTAAGGCAAAGCTTGTGCTCGTTATTGCTCGTGGATTGGAGCTTAAGGTCACGGGCAGGAGAAGCTTCGAGGCTATTCTGAAGCTGTTCTTCGCACTCGTGAATGCGTGGGAGAACGTGTCAGCATTCGTGCGGATTTTTCACGTCAACTGTTCAGGTGGGGAGAAAGAGTACTGCTGCTGTTGGGAAGGCAAGAGTAATGTAGTTATATTTTCTGCTGTGTGTGTAGGGAAGCCTTAACCCTACTAGTGGTTGAGCCCCAATAAAGTATCTAAACCCCATGTTTAGCGTAGTTTGGGCTATCACCGTTAAGTTTGGAAACCCTAGGTTAGCAAACTGCTGATTGAGGATGATCTGCTTCGTATGACTGCTGTGATGTTGATTTCTATGGTTGCTATCTGTTTAAATGCCTATATGCTACTTGGTGTGTATGATATGCTGCTATGTGCTACTATTGATGCTATTACTATTGCTATTATATTGTTTGTGGTGATTGTTGTATGGTGGCAGAATGCGGAAGAGTTAAGTTTGGCTATGAGGCATGTTATAATCGGGTTGATACGATGCATGGGGCCATTGCTGTTGTCCAGGTTTCTTGAGGTTGTGGCTGTGATGTTTGAGCTGTTTCTTATGGACTCGTGGCGTCGAGGCTATGGTCGTGTGGATGTAGTGGCATCGTGTTGTTCCTGATTGAGTTTTTAGGCGTGAGATCCGGTATCAAGCCCGTTGAGGATGTTTGTTGCATATTGTCAGCTGCCAAGGGGCGAGGCCGTGTTACAGGTAGTATGGACTACCAGCATCATACGAGGTTAGTTGTACCTAAGTGAGGGTACGGACAGTAGAAGGGGCAGTCAAGTGAGTGACCTTGGGGATGTTGTTGGTCTCGGGAATAGTTTACAATGACAGATGAGGTAGCTCCTATCCTGTCGTGACGCCCGATCCAGTCCGGTTTGCCCGACTAATCCCTGAGCTTTCCAAATTCCAGGCTAACGTTCCGAGGCGACCGAGATACCTCGGTTCCGGTATGGAAGGGAGATGTACTCTTATTGGTCAATGCGAGCGGTTCAGTTTCTTGGGCAAACTAACTTCGTTTTGACACCGAACCTATTCCGGTGTAGACTTATTCGGGTGTGGAACCGTTCTTGTGTGGAACCAGCATTGTGAGTTTTCAGCCGACATGCTGCATGGGATTAGTATCCCGGTCTAGAGGACTGATCTGAGTATGAGACTCATGGAGATGAACGCGTGTTGCATGTGTTGTCTCGAGAGACATTTGTTGGAGTGCTGTAACTGCTATAAATGTTATATATACTACCTGCTACATGTTGTTTTTCTGCTCTACTGCTATCATTCCGATTTGCTATCCGCCGTATTCCTATCCCTATTTCTTTTTGCATATCTATTTGGTTCTTGGTTCACCTGAAGACGAGGAGCCAGCTGATGGATCCCAAAGTGCACCTTTCATCATGTCGGTACCGAGGGTGCTAGTACTGAGGTTGATCGAGATTGTCTACCATGACGAGAGAGGGTGGCGCGTGGACCCCTCTACCTACTTGAAGGTCTACACTGGACCAGTGAGCATTCTCTTCAGAGAATGGGCGTCTCATGTGGAGGACATGATAGGACCGTTCAGAGTCGTGCAGTTTCTTCCCTTTCCTTGGATCTGGCATCCACCGAGGCAGCGAGAGCAGGACTATTGGTGGGCAGCGTCACAGTCATCAGCGGTATCCAGTAGGCGAGGCTACGTCTACAGAAGTCAGAAGAGGCGTATCGAGCAGTACCTGAGGACCTACAGGAGGCATCGTATCGTCGTTTCTAGTACCTCGTCCGAGTATGAGCCTACGTGGGTTTATAGGTGTACTCACGGGGACATGGTAGTTCAAGGCATCTTCATCACTGATGATGAGCGCCTGCCAATGCGTCTCTCGGGCTGAATGGTGAGGTTTTGATTTATTTTTTAGCGTGGGTTGGGGGAGAGTTGGCGAGTTCTGAAAGTTCTTCGGTTTGTGGATGTACTTTTCGTTTCTTTTGATTTTGTCTTGTACAGTTTGAATACCGTGCTATCGCTTTGATACGGTTAGGCAGAGATAATACTATAAGTTTGGGACTAATGCGAGGATTTCATATATATATATATATATATATATATATATATATATATATATATATATATATATATATGGGGTCGTCTCATTTTTATGGTATCAGAGCAGTTTGGTTCTACAACGGACTGTGGAAGTCTGGAACCATTATTGTGAGTCTAGAAAGTGTACTGGCTTTAACGATTGATACCCGAATTGTATCAACAAAGTCTGGTTTTGGGTAGAGTGTCTGATGCGCTAGTTATCGAAGAGTGATAACTGTTTTCATCATAAGGCATATGATATGTTTAACTATTAAGTGCTATTATATGTCTTATGAGTTGGAACTGATAGCTCCTTTTCACAAGAAGCTAGATGGCATGAGGACGTGGAAGAGGAAGAAGTGGTAGGCCGGCTGCGACCAGAGGCAATGATAACAACAACAATAATATTGATGACCACTCAGGGACAGGAAGTGGTGGTGACAGCTCTGAAGCAATCCGGGCCATACGGGACTTGGCTACCGCAATGATGCAACAAACCCAGCAGACTACCCAGTATATGTAGAGGCAGGAAGAGAAGGAAGCAAGACAGAATCAGTTACACGCGGTAAGAAGGAATGAAACTGTGGACACTAGTCTCAATACGTTCACGAAAGGAAATCCTCCTCAGTTCTACGGAGAGTACAACCCTGAAGCTGTGGAGATGAAGTTGCAAGTGATCGAGAAATTGTTTATGGCCACACACTGCAGAGAGGACATGAAAGTTACATACGCTGCTTTCATGATGGTTAGAGCTACGGAAGCTTGGTGGAAGACCAAGGCCAGTCTGTTAGAGGCCAGAGGAAGGATTTTGACCTGGGAACTATTTCGAGAGAGCTTCTTAGAGAAGTATTTTCCGAGAAGCACCAGGAAAGAAAAAGAGAAAGAGTTCCTGAGTCTGAAACAGGAACAGACGTCAGTTGGTGAGTACGCGATGAGGTTCGAGACCCTACTCAAATTTTCTCAGTTTTATCAAGTTCATCCTGATGAAGAGTGGGTATGTCGAAGGTTTGAAGATGGATTAAGACCAGAACTAAAGCGAGCAATGTTACCTTTGAGTATCAGCTCTTTTCCTGAGTTGGTGGAGAAAAGCACAGTGGTAGAAAGGCATGACCGATGTGTGGTGCTATTCTCTTTGGAATCAAAGGAGACTCCAAATATCAGAGCTTTACCTATCATGCGAGAGTTTCTGGAATTGTTTCCCGATGATGTTCCTAGAGTGTCACCGGAGATAGAGGTGGAGTTTGCTATAGATCATGTACCGGGGGCTGGCCTATATCGATATCGCCATATCGAATGTCTCTAGTTGAGCTGACAGAACTGAAGAAACAGTTGGACGAGATGCTAAGCAAAGATTTCATCAGACCTAATGCATCTCCGTGGGGAGCACCGGTGCTGTTTGTGAAGAAGAAGGACGGAAGCTCGAGGCTATGTGTAGGCTATCATCAGCTGAATAAAGTGATGATAAAGAACAAGTATCCGTTACCACGGATAGATGATTTGATGGATCAGGTGAAAGGAGCGGTTGTGTTTTCTAAGATCGATCTACGACCTGGATACTATCAGATCCGGGTTAAGAAGGAGGATGTGCCAAAGACTGCTTTTCGAAGTCAGTATGGTCACTACGAGTACTTGGTTAGGCCGTTTGGGGTGACTAATGCTCCATCTGTGTTCATGGACTATATGAACAGGATCTTCCGATCGTTCCTTGACAAGTTCATTGTCGTTTTTATCAACGACTTCCTTGTATACTCTTCGAGTAGAGAGGAACACCAAGAGCATCTAAGGGTGGTGTTGCAAGTGCTAAAGGATCGGCAGTTGTATGCTAAACTGTCGAAGTGCGAGTTTTGGTTAGAGGAAGTTCAGTTCTTAGTCTATGTGATCAGTTAGGATGGAATCACAGTGGATCCTGTGAAAGTTAAGGCCGTAGTGAGTTCGAAAAGCCCTAAGTCTGTAAGCGAGGTGAGAAGCTTTCTTGGTTTAGCGGGATACTATCAGCGGTTCATCGAGGGATTCTCTAAGATTGCGTTACCTATGATGCAGTAGACGAGAAAGGGGAAGACGTTTGAGTGGTCAAAGGCTTGAGAGAAAAGTCTCCAAGAGCTGAAGAGAAGACTGACCACATCACCTGTGTTGGTGCTACTAGATCCGTTTGGACGATTTGATGTATACTGTGATGCATCTTATCAAGGCTTGGGATGTGTGCTCTTGCAAGAAAGAAAAGTGGTGGCGTATGCCTCCAGGCAGTTGAGAGTACCTGAGCGGAACTACCTAATGCACGATCTGGAATCGGCTGCGATAGTGTTTGCATTGAAGATATGGAGACACTATCTTTATGGTGCTGAATTAGTGTGTTTAGCGACCATAAGAGCCTGAAGTATCTGTTCGACCAGAGAGAGTTGAACATGAAGCAGCGAAGATGAATGGAATTCATAAAGGACTATGAATTCGACCTACAATACCATCCAGGTAAGGCGAATGTAGTAGCGGATGCACTCAGTAGGAAATCCCTACACGTATCTGCCATGATGGTAAATGAGCTAGAGTTGTTAGAAGCGTTTAGAGACCTAAATCTCGAAGCTGAAATCATCGAGGATAAGCTACATCTGGGGATGGTTAGAGTAACTAGCAATTTCCTGAAACTTTTATGGAAGAAGCAAGCTGAGGATATGTACCTCGAGGGTGTAAATCGGTTATTAGAGGAAGGTAAGACTTGGGAATTCAGAAGAGGTACTGATGGTCTGCTTAGGCATGGTGATCGGGTTTGTGTGCCAGCGGATAGCGAAGTTCAGAATATGATCTTGGAGGAAGCACACAAGAGCACGCTGAGTTTTCATCCGGGGGCTACCAAGATGTATCAGGACTTGAAGAGGCTGTTCTAGTGGCCGGGGATGAAGAAAGATGTGGCGGCGTATGTCCTAACCTGCTTGGTGTGTTAGAAAGCAAAGATTGAACACCAGAAGCCAGCACGGCTGTTGCAATCACTGGACGTACCAGAATGGAAGTGGGATAGCATTGCCATGGATTTTGCTTCTGGGTTGCCGAGAACTCAGAAAATGTGTGATACAGTCTGGGTAATCATTGAGAGGTTAACGAAGTGTGCTCACTTCTTACCTGTCAACCAGAGTTACTCTCTGGAGCGATTGACTCAGATTTACATCAAGGATGTTGTGCGGCTGCATGGGCTAGCTTCAAGTATTGTTTCGGATCATGATCCAAGGATTACCTCAAAGTTTTGGAGGAGCTTAAACAACGCAATGGGAACTAAGCTAAGTATGAGTTTTGCTTATCATCCTCAAATGGATGGTCAGTCTGAACGAACAATTCAGTCATTGGAGAGGATCTCTTAAGAGCGTACGTGTTGGAGAACATGGGAAGTTGGGTAGAGTTCCTTCCATTGATCGAGTTTACTTATAACAACAGTTTCCATTCACGTATGGGCATGGCGTCGTACGAGGCACTGTATGGACGTAAGTGCAAGACTCGATTGTGCTAATTTGAGACTGAAGAAAGTCAGCTGTTAGGACCGGAGATGGTACAGCAAACAATGGAACAAGTCCGTAAGAAACAGGATAAGATGAAGATCGCAAGGGATAGGCAAATGATCTACGCCGACAAAAGGAGAAGACATTTGGAATTCCAGGAGGGCGACCATGTCTTAATGAGAGTTACCCCAAGAACTGGAGTGGGCAGGGAAATCAAATCCAGAAAGCTAACACCTAGATTCATAGGATCGTTTCAGATTCTTTGACCAATCGGTCCCGTAGCCTATCAGATAACTTTGCCACCAAATCTGTCAAATCTTCACGACATCTTTCACGTCTCTCAACTTAGAAAGAACCACCCTGATCCATCACACGTGAAAGAGAACCTTGAGTACCAGGCTTCAATTGTTCGGATCGTGGATAGAAGGATCAAGGAACTGCACGGCAAGCACATTCCATTAGTCGGAGTGGAGTGGAACCCGGTAACGGGAGATTCAACGTGGGAGCGTAACACCCCGATTTTCGCTGCTTTCTAAGATCGGTAATTTATATAACTAAGTTTATATTTTATCCGAGATTTAGGAAATGATTTTTGACAAACCAAATTCATATTCCTACTCTACGTTATCGAAGGGAGTTACGGTTAAATTTTGGGTTGAAAATTCAGAGGGAACCCGGTCTGCGTTTCACTGACAGTAAGATTTTACTGATCAGAAAACCTAATTTTGACTTGTGAACGAAACAGTTAGGTTTTAAATCGAATTTCCAACAACTTTGGTAAATTTGAAATTTTTCACCAAAAGGTGAAATAATATAAGTTATACCGGCGAAATCTTAAATTGCGTAATTAACGGAGCTAAATACGGATTTACCGGGACCCGCTAACAGATAAACTTGAAGTCACATCAGGTCAAATCACCTAGGAAGGCGTGCCAATGACTCACCACTGTCATGATGAAAATGAAAATATCTGAACGCATTCACACTAAGAAAAGACCAAAATATCCTTGGCTATTCGCAAAATGACTTTTTTGTCCCTAGGTGAAATGACCGTTTTGCCCCTGAGAATTTATGAAATTACATCTTTGTCGTTGTGACTCACCACTCTCATCATTGCCTCTAGAAAAATATCTAGATATTTATGGCATTAGAGGTGAAATGACCATTATGCCCTTAACCTTATGTTTTAATTCCAATTTTGTCCCTACGTGAAATTACTCTTTTGCCCTTTATGTAAACAATTTTGGAACTCTTAACCCCTTCACCCTCACGCCTAAATGGCTATCACCAACAAGCCATTGACTCCATTTCTTCACAACTTCATCCAACCTTCATCACTTTCTCATTTCTCAAGTGAAGCTTAGACCAAAAATTGTGAAGAAAGTGCTTGGATTCTTGCACATCTTCATCTTCCAAGAGGTGAACTTTACTCTCCTTGATCCATAAGCTTTATGTTCTTCGTATACTTTCTTGATTCAAGGCCTTAATCATTATGTTTCAATTCTAGGATTCTATATTCAAAAATCTCTAGAAAATTGTAGAAAAATCCTATGATCATGAAACCAATTTCTATGAACTCACCATAATGTATATAATGATCATCTAGAAGCATGAACCCAAAATAAATTTCCTCCCTATTTTTCTATGACATGTCCAAACCCTAGGGATAGTGCACGGATGAAGTATTGCTTCAATTTTTGCTATATGGCAATTGTTCTAGCCTATTTGATATCTATTGACCTTGAATCTAAGAGCCAAACATCAACAAAAGTTCCTATCCAATTTTATTAGTAGTGGCTGAAACCTAGCTTTTGGGAAGCTAAGAGTTTTGCTTCAATTTTTGTATGATGTAACTTGTTTTAGTGTTGTGTATGCTTGAGGATCATTCATCCAAGAGTTAGGAATTTTAGACATCTCTAATCAATTTTAATCACCTTGGACGAACCTAGACCTTGTGAGGCAAGGAAGTTTAGTTTGTTAATTTTAAAGTTTTAAATTTGATTGTATGAATGTGATGATGTTATTTGAAGTGATGTTGATGATTCTCTTGTGATGTATATGCTTGATTTAGTTGGTGAATATGTGATTGGATATTGAAACATGAAATGTTACGTTATTGTCTTGGATGAGATATATGTATGATGTTGGTTTTGAGATTTGATGACTATATATGTATATATTGAATTGTGACTTCTTGGACTGGATTGGTTGAGAGCATAGCATCAGCTATAGCTTGATAATGAAGATTAAGCTGCTTAAAAGTCTTAATCAATGATTTAAAGATGTTTTGGATTAAAGATGAAAAGATGTTAAATGGTATAAGGACCAATTTTACTAAAAAGCCACTAAGTTAACTCAAAAGGATTTTCGAATAAGACTTAGGAAGTTGAGAGTTGGTGAGGAAAATAGTGAAAAGTTGCTTTATCATTATTTTCTAAACATGTTGTGCAAAAAGAAAGCCTGGAAAATTATTTTAGTTTTATCACAAGAAGAATCTTCTCAAAGTATTTGACCTTTCTAAAAAGAAAAAGTCTCTTTCAAAGAAGTTTGCTCCAACGAAAATCTTTAGAAAGATGTTGTCAAATGATAAAAACTTTAGAAAAGACAGTTTCAAGTCAAAATCCTTTTGAAAATGAATTTTGAAATAGTTTAGCAAAGAAAAGATTTTCTGGAAATAAGTTTTAGAGCGAAAATGAGTTTTGGTTTACACCAAAGAGATTTTGAGTTTTGTTTTCAAGATTTGATCAACGAAGATGAAAGTTTGATGAAACTAGTGATTACCTCTTCACATTGTGAAGCATGTGAACCTAGTGACCGAGACGTCGGGCTAGAGTTCTATGAATTGAGCACCGAGACTGCAAGTCCTGTGTTTTTGAAATGAATGGACTTTGTGTCCTATATGCGAGTCTAGTGTCCATGACATCGGCCTAGTACTTCGTGGATTGAGAACTTGGACTACGTGTCCTGTATTTTGAATGAACGGGCTAAATGTCCTTTAAAAAGAGTCGCAGGCTATGTGCCTTGACAAGAATGAACGAACAAAAAAGAAAATAGAAAACCATGAGTTACATACATGAGTTGGCCGACGTGCCATTAGGCAAAGTCACAAAATAACAGTTCTCCAACTGAATAATAAGCCCAGTAGGCAAAGTCAATACATAGGTTCCTATGGCTATAGCAGCAAATTTTGCTCCATTGCCAACTCATAGGTCAACTTCGCCTTTTGCCAATGGTCTACTCCTTTTTAGATCCTGCATATTTGTACAAATATGAGATCCACATCCAGTAATACCCGTGATGCAGAAGTAGATAAATTGACTTCTATAACATTTATACCTGAGGTGGAAGTCTCACTTCCCTTTTTCTTGCTCTCTTCCAAGTATTTGGGGCAGTTCCTCTTCCAATGTCCGGTCTAACCGTGGCGGAAGCAAGTGCCCTCTTTAGCAACTCCACCCATAGGCTTTAAGCCAGAAGTGCTAGGTTTGGACTTATGGAAGCCCTTGCCTTTGCCCTTATGCTTATCCATGGGTTTCTTATGCTGCTTCTTGCCCTTTCCAGCTTGGACCATCATGATGGCCTTGCCCTTTCCTTGACCCTCACCATTGACTCGGAAAATCCCGTTGAAAGGTTTTCTAGTAGGACCAAGATCCATATTTCATTTCATCCTAAGTCAACTTTGGCTGATCGCCCATAACTAGGCTATTTAGGTAGGAAACTCTTTCCATTTACATCTCATGTAATTCTTGGATCAGTTGTGTGAATAACTCTTATTCTAATCCATCTTATGGATTAATGCTCAACTCCATGCCTCTAAGCCCTTTTCAATCCTATTGAAGTTGGCTTAGTTAAGTGAGACCCAATGATTGACAATTGCATATTACATTTATCCCATAGCGTCTTACTAGTATAGACAAAGGTACTCTGCTTTGGCTGACCTACGCTCAATCGATATTAGTCTTGATGAGTGTCATGCATCGGAAGGCACATTTAAATGCGACTTAATAATTCCTTTTGAGGGATTTATTTATAAATTTGATCTCACCATAAGTTAAACTGTTTAACCTACTATATACTAACATGCATCTCATACATATATAGCATATAACAAATGTGACATGGTTATGGCCCCTAACGCATTGATTCTTCCAAGCCAATGAGAGAATCTAATCTAAAACCCCTATTAGCGTACAAGCTTCACAAAACATGATCACCTACCGAGTCATCCTCTTCTGAAGTCGTCTTCTTGTCTCCACCATAACATTACAATTGAAAGACACCTCTTTAACATTCGAGGGTAATAATGTGAGAAAATAATATACATATGGAATTTAAGAGAAAGGCACGACACGCATGCAAGCCATATTTCAAAATAACCAAAGAAAGAAGAAAAAGGACTAAGGCCATAACCATTCACCATACACAACCAAATACATAATAAAAATTAATAATAAAATATTTATTATTATTTAATATTATTATACTCAAAACAACGCTTCTGATATCCTCATAATCGATTACCATAATCGATTACTGCTATTCTGACTCCTCAGAAAATAACATAATCGATTACTGCTATTCTGACTTCTTAGACAAATGACTATTGTACTATCATAATCGATTACTGTACCACCATAATCGATTATTGTACTACCATAATCCATCGCATAATCGATTACATAATCCATTATGTAATCTGTTATACGAACGTTCATGCAAACTCTTTGAGTAATCGATTATATAATCGATTACCCAGTCGATTACATAATCGACTATTGTGGTTCTGACCAGAATTACCTTGCTTCCACAACGATTAGGGATCAACACTTGAGCCCTCATAATCGATTACATAATCGATTGTGACGCGTCTGGATGTAAGGTTCGCATGACAGCAACACTTGCTGTCGCCGCAAATCAAAACAAGGATTTTAGAAAAACGTTTTTTGTAAAACACTTTTACGATTTTCAAACATACTATGTTAAAGATCACATCTTTCAAAAACAAAACATGTTATAATAAATAAACACATAAGAGAATCATGGTTTTGCAAGTGGCTCTGTACCACTGTTGGGAATTTGCGTATTAAAAATGAAAAACGCAGCGGAAAAAATCCCAATAAAAAGGATCCATGCGAATGGTCATGACTCATGATGTAATGTTTACCTCTTGTAGCGTAGCTTTACCACGATCGCTGCAAGGGAAGAACAGTCCTTCTCAATCGATCACGAGCACTAAGAACAACGCTATCACCAGTACCGCAATGGAGCAGCACCTCTACATAGTCCACGCGAACAAAACACCGTCGCAGAAAATGTCGTGCTAGCTGACGGTAAGGGTGAGGGGGCGCGCTTACCAAGGTGGTGTGACGGCTACTAGGTTATGCGCAGTAAGATCTCCTCAGCGCTTAAGTGACGTGCACAGCATTATAAGCTGTCACCCACTTAACCTAACCTCATTGGGCTTGTACGCTACAGGCCCAATCTTATAATTAATATTATTAAATCATATTTAATAAAGTAATTCATTCTCCGACTATTTGCTCTATGCGTGTAACCCTATAGGTTCTCAATACATTGGCAATAATATTAAATCAGAGCGGCATCTAGCAATACATCATTATTACCCAATTAGTAAGAATATTGGTGATACGATATATATGTTACGGTAACCAAAATAACCGTGTAGTAAATGTCCCTTCGTCCATATGTCTTAATTGAACACAAGGCATAAGTGTGTCATCCTTGTTATGTTCAATTATTTGTTTCTCAATTCCCGAATAGACGTGCAATCACAAATGGGCCCAATATCTCATATTGGCCCATTACAGCATGGCCATGGACTTTCATGTCTCACTCTATTGAGAGGCCCATGACATTACTCCTGTTATGTAGGAGGGACGAATCCTGTCTACATCACTCACATCCCTCAACATGATTCATTGTAGGCCCGATAACTATCTTTATGATCATCCTGTTACGAATAACATTTGGTAGCATTAAAGCCTACAACTCCTCATGTAGGAATCATAGTGACTTCAAGTCGAAGGACTACTTCACTTTGGTTACAATGAGAAGCGCTCATGACACTTACATAACTATTATGCAACGTTCTCATAGTGGGTCGATCCAGTATAAATATTACTCTAACATTTATACTTATGTGAAGACTTGATATCTCATATCCATGACCCATGAGATATGGTCATCAATCTACCCACATGATAGTCTCGATGTATTATTGTCATCCTAATTAATAATAATACTTGACTGCGGATACTTTAAGAATAGTATTTTAAATGTTCAATAGGGTCTCACGATCAAGTCATGTACTTGATGTTCCATTAAACTGAAATAACTATTCTAAAGACTTTACTTCGTTTAAACAATTAATAGTATAAACTGAAATGCCTCATATATAAATATATGTGAATCAAAGTCATGATACAAATGTAAATCTCAAAGAAGACTAATGGCCTCTAGGGCTTACACCAACATTTTCCCCCAAACTTGTTGTGCCATGATTTGGAGAAGGTTGTCCCAAAAGACATACACCCAATTGCAGACGCAATGCTTACTTTGGAGACGATGACCTTTTGTGTCCCCAAAACGTAACCAAAGATGTGACCTTCCTTTTCCAAGTGAGCAGTCCTCCAGAATTCAATGAGGAGTCTCGGATAGACTTCTGGATAGTTTGTGAAGAAGTGATCCCACCCTGCTACAACAATGTAGATTCTAATATCTGCTCCTAGTCTAGCTAACAGATTCAAGTCTATCTGATGGTCAATGTTGATCTTACAGTTATCTGGAACATCACGAGTTGGATGACCCAAAGGTGATAAGCCTTCTTAAAGGATGTTGCTGATACTTTCATCGACTGAAAGGAGATTTTTTTCCATTTTCAGAAGAGAGAGCTTTGAAGAAGATGAACAGTTGAAGGAAAAAGATAGAGAAGGATTTCAGAGAAGGAGACGTTTGATGTGATTTTCAACTCATGGGTTAGGCTTATAAAGAGAGAAGTGAGGGTAACCAAATGTCAGAAAGTAATCGTGGTTAAAGAGTCATGATAACTTACAGTTACCGAGGGTGGCTATTTAAGAGGGAAGTAACAGAGGCACGATGTTTGAATGACTAACGAGTGCTGACTCAGCATAGGAACGTGTGGATGCCAGATAGATATTTCTAAAAATAATTTATTAAATAATTCATGATATTCAAATTATTCAGCATTTATTACAATAAATGACGTAAGCATGTGATGAGAGAAGTGAAATAATTGGACGCAAGCATTTTTCGGACGCAAGGTCATCAACATAGTGCATGTTAAGCTGTTTTCTTATGAAAGAAAACCTATCCTCTGCAAGAGGTTTTTTAAAGATATCTGCCCACTGATGGTCAGTATCAACAAATTTTATATCAAACACACCTTTTTTAATGTAATCTCTAATAACGTGATGTTTGATTTCTATATGTTTAGCCCATGAATGCAATATAGGATTTTTTGATAGATTAATTGCAGCAGTATTATCGCAATAGATTGGAATCTTACTTTCATGAATGTTGTAGTCTTCTAGCTGATGTTTAATCCACAAGAGTTGTGAACGGCAACTTGTGGCAGAGATATATTCAGCTTCAGCAGTTGATAGAGCTATGGTTCTTTGTCTCTTTCTTGACCATGATATAAGATTTGTTCCAAGATAATGACAACCACCACTTGTGCTTTTTCGTTCAATTCTATCTCCAGCAGAGTCAGCATCACAGTATCCCAATAATTTATACTCATTTGATTTCTCATAGAATAAACCCAGATTAGAAGAACGTTTTAAATATCTAAAGTTTCTTTTGACAGCTGTTAGATGATTTTCACAGGGATCAGCTTGAAAATGCGCACAAAGACATACACTAAACAATATGTCAGGTCTGGACGCAGTAAGATATAAGAGTGATCCAATCATACCTCTACATACCTTTTGATCTACCATTTTGTCTTTGTTGTCTTTGGTTAGAATGGACGTTGGATGCATAGGTGTGCTAATTAGCTTACTATCGTCCATTTGAAATTTCTTTAGAAGATCTTTAGTGTATTTAGTCTGATGAATGTACACACCCTTTGAGGTTTGTCTCACTTGTAGACCCAAAAAGAATTTGAGTTCTCCCATCATGCTCTTTTCGAATTCTTTTGTCATGAGTTCAGAAAATTCCTTGCATAAAGAGTCATTAGTAGACCCAAAAATAATATCATCAACATAAATTTGGACTATTATGAAATTGTCTTTATTTGTTTTCTTAAACAAGGTAGTATCTACTTTTCCTATACAGAAACCATTTTCCATAAGGAAAGAGCTAAGTTTCTCATACCAAGCTCTGGGAGCTTGTTTGAGTTCATATAAAGCTTTCTGAAGCTTATATACATACTCAGGATGGGAAGGATCTTCAAAACCTAGAGGTTGCATTACATAGACTTCTTCATTAATTATTCCATTTAGAAAATCACTTTTAACATCCATTTGATATAATGTTATTAAATGGTGTGTAGCAAAAGATAGTAAAATATGTATTGCTTCTAATCGAGCAACAAGAGCAAAAGTTTTAATATAATCAATACCTTCTTCTTGAGAATAACCTTGTGCTACTAACCTTGCTTTGTTTCTCACAACTTTTCCATCTTCATCCATTTTATTTCTGAATACCCATTTCGTTCCAATTATGGATTTTTCTTTAGGATCTTGAACTAAGGTCCAAACATTGTTTCTTTTGAATTGATTGAGTTCCTCTTGCATGGCCAAAATCCATCCATCATCCAAAAGAGCTTCGTCCACTATTTTTAGTTCTAACTCAGAGATGAAAGCTGAATCAACTTGATTTCTGAATGTTGTCCTTGTTCTTACTTTGTCATTGGTTGACCAAGAGTTTGATCTTCAAGATGGTAGGTTTTGAATTGCCAAGCTTTCTAATTATCATTTGATGATTGAGGAGTGGACCCATCAGCTTTAATTTCCTCGAAGAGTTCCTTGTTTTTGTTGGTTGGACGAAGATCATTCAGATCAAGATCTGCAAAAGATTCGTCCAGCTCTGATAATACTTTATCAGGCTTCTTGTCATCAAATTTAACATGAATAGATTCTTCGACAATTAAAGATCTACAGTTATAAATTCTGAAAGCTTTTAGTTGTTTCGGAGTATCCTAAGAAAATACCATTATCAACTTTGGCATCAAATTTACCTAGATTGTCTTTAGTATTTAATATAAAACAAGCACATCCAAAAGGATGAAAATATGATATGTTGGGTTTTCATCCTTTCCACAATTCATATGGAGTCTTTTTCAGTATTGGTCTTATGTATACTCTATTTTGAATATAGCATGCTGTGTTAACAACCTCAGCCCAAAAGTTCTTAGAGACAGAGTTATCATTGAGTAATGTTCTTGCCATCTCTTGAAGAGACCTATTCTTTCTCTCAACGACCCCATTTTGTTGAGGTGTTCTAGGGGCAGAGAAATTGTGAAGAATACCATTTTCTTCACAGAATAGTTGGAAGTTTTCATTCTCAAACTCTCCTCCATGATCACTTCGGGTTTAGTTTATACATATACCTTTCTCATTTTGAATTCTTTTACAAAATATTGAGAATACTTCAAAAGACTCATCTTTGTGAGCTAGGAACATTACCCATGTCCATCTAGGATAGTCATCAATAACGACAAGCCCATATTTCTTTCCACTTAGGGAGGCAGTCCTTGTTGGACCAAACAAATCTAAATGTAGCAATTCTAAAGGTCTGGATGTAGAAACAATATTCTTTGAATTAAAAGAATTTATAACTTGTTTCCCCTTTTGACAGGCATCACAGAGAACATATGATTTATAGGCAAGCTTTGGTAATCCTCTTACGAGGTTATGCTTTTGTAACTTTGTGATTAATCTCAAGCTTGCATGACCAAGTCTCTTGTGCCAAATCCATTGTTCATCATTTGCAGACATTAGACATGATACATTTTGATTAGAGAGATCCTCCAAGTCAATTTTATATACATTGTTTTTGCCTCTAACCAGTGAATAAAGTTGACCCATCAGCATACTTGACTACACATTTATCTTTGTTGAAAGAAACCACAAATCCGTTATCACACAATTGGCTTATGCTAAGCAGATTGTGTTTTAACCCTTCAACTAACAATACATTATTTATAGAGGGAGAATTATTCTTACCAATCTTACCAATACCCACAATCTTTCCCTTTTGATTGCCTCCGAAGACAACTGGCCCTTCAGATTTTGGCTTTAGGTCTAGGAACATAGACTTTTCTCCTGTCATGTGACGTGAGCATGCATTGTCCAGGTATCATGATTGGTGTCTTCTTCCTGCTGTTAAGCAAGTCTGCAACAGAGATTATCATGCTCTTAGGTACCCAGATAGACTTGCGTCCTTTTTTGTTAGTTGTAGGCAGTTTAATAGTTCTAGTATTTTTCTTGTGTATGCATTTGGACTCAAAGTGTCCATTTTTTCCACAAACAAAGCAGTACATCACTCTATTTGTCTTAGTTTTCTTGTAAGAGATTTTTAGATTCTCCTTTTCATAGCCTATACCAGTTTTATCGTGAGGAGATCTATATCTAAGAATTAAATAGAGTTTCTTTGATCCATCAGTAAATTTTGATAAACTATCAATTAAATATGCAACTTGATGCTCATGCTTCTCAACTTCACAGGATGCAATAGACTCCGAACTTGAGATTTCAGTTAGACTGATTGTCTCTTCTTTTAGCTTTCCATTCTCAATTTTGACTTTGTCAAAGTCTTTATTGAGTTTGGTAAGTTTTCTTTTAAGTGCCTTATATTCTAAATAAATAATGCATGATTCATTTAATAATTCATCATATGCTTCTTTGGAAAAGTAAGATATTTTTACCTCATCCTCTTTTGTTTCTCCTCAGAAGAAACACTTGCCATGAGACACATATTTGCTACTGGTGGGGATGCAGGTGGAGATCTTTCAAAGATATCCATTAAGTTCATCATTCCCCAAGCAGTTGTTTCTTCAGCCCAGGGCTTCTCTTCTTGCTCCATGTATACTTCGAAACAAAAAAGCTCTTGCCTCATAGTCTAGAACAACTCTTCTTCTTTCTTCTGTGGTGCAATTTTCTAGTGGTTTCATAGGGTATTCTCCATTGTTGATGACAATAGGACAGAAGGTTTCATCAGTGAGAGACTTCCAGTGTCCTTCTTATCCTTGTATTGTGACATTGGACTTGAAACTTTCTCTCCAAACTTTATATTCTGAAGATTGATAGATTGGTGGGCCTTCAGAGCGAGTAGGTCGCCTTCTCGTGTTGAGGGCGTCAAGCATGTCAAGCATTCTTTTTGCAATATCACAATACATTGCAATATTGACAATTCTATCGTCCAAAGCACAAGTAAGAGTGTAGACAGCTTTTGCATTGATTCTCGCTCCTCTTTCTTCTTCTTCAGAACACTTAGCCCTTGGTTTAACCATACGTTCACCATTGATAACAGTAGTAGGAAAAAAGCTATCATCAGTGTATGCTCTCCATAGATCATAAACATTTTGCACTAAGTTGAATCTCATGAAGAGTTCCCTCCACATAGACCTATTCCATAGAAAATAGGTGGTCTGTTTATAGAGAGACAACTAAATTCCCTTAAAGGACCAGCTTCAGGATATAGTGTGATTGAAGAGGTAGATTGTTCCTGTTCTTCAGATGATTCTTCATAAGGATAGTTTTCAGACCAGAGACATAAGTTTGCCTCTTCTTCATTTTCTTCTTCTTCAAAAGAGTCAAGGTCTTCCCATGTTGCCATGAGATTCTTGCTTTTATTTTTGAAGAACTTTTTCTTATCTTTCAGCGGAGGGCACTCAACCTTGAAGTGACCAGGTTTCTTGCACTCATAGCAAACCATTGGATTTTTGTCCTTGGTTTCACCATGATCTTTGAAATTTTTATTTGCAAAGGGCCTTTTTCTCATGTTTTTCTTTTTCAGAATGCATTCAAGTTCCTTTGATATGAGAGACAGTTCGTCATCATCAGATTCTTCTTCTTCTTCATCTTAATCATTTTCATCACTAGACTCATTTGCTTTGAAAGCTTTTGAGCTGCTGGCTTTCTGAGCTTTAAGGCAATTGTCTTACCTTTCTTGCTGGGGTTGTCCTTGTAACACCCTGATTTTCTTATTCTTTTAATTAATCAGTATTTAGATAATTGTATTTCATGGAGGGTCTAGAAAATGAAATAAATTATTCCGAGACCATAGTCACGCTCTACGCTATCGTAGGAAGCTATGGCTAAATTTTGGTCGAAAACTCAGACGGAGCCCGGTCTGCGTTTTACACTGACAGTATTATTTTACTGCTCAGACGACCTAATTTTGACTCGTGAACGAAACGATTAGGCTTTAAATAAAACTGCGAACATTATCAGCGATTTTGAAATTTTTTAAAATAAATTCACGACTTTCTTGGGGCGAAATACTAAATCGTGAAAGTAACGGGGCTAAAAATGGATGAACATGAAGTCACATAGCTTGGGAAGGCGTGCCTGTGACTCATCACTGTCATCATTATGTTTCTGAAAATATCTAGATTTTTTCTAAAAATATCTATATATTTATGAGATCTTTTGTTGAAATGACAATTTTGTCCCTAAGAAAAATTACTCTTTTGCCATAAAATATCTAAACAAATGGGCCATGGGCCAAAAAGCCCACAAAGGGGGCGGCTACTCCTCCTATAAATACCCCTCCCCCTCCTTTGTTTTCTTCACATCTTTCTTCACATCTCTCCTTAATCATTTTCTTCAATCCTCCATTGTTGTCTTCACGTGCAAGCTTTTTTCTTCACTTTTCTTCAAGCTTCAAGAGGTAAAATCTCTAATACTTACTCTCTTTGATCCATAAGTTTCATTGTTCTTCAATTAGTTCTTGTTTAAAACTTCTAAGTTTGAAGTTCAAAAATCTCTAGAAAATCATAGAAAACTCCTGTTTATGTGAAATCAATTTCTATGATCTAGTTTCATCATTTTCTGTCACTATCCAAGAGCATGTAATCAAATAACATGTCTAGCTATATTTTCAAGAAGGTGGCCAAAACCTATGCTTTGAGAAATCATAGGTTTTGTTTCAAAGTTTTTGTGTAAAAAGACTTAATCTAGTGTTGTGTATGCTTAAGGATCATTGATCCAAAAGTTGGTAAAGTTTTAACACCTCTAGCCTATTTTTCTAAAAGCGTCCGAACCTTAGTTCATAGGAACTAGGTGGGTTTTGTTGGATTGTGTTAATTTCTGATTGTGATTTGGGGTGAAGGATCAGACCGTATTCGATCGTTCTAAAGCATGTACGGTTGCCGGTTGGAGGAGTGAGGTTGCGGCTGTGAGGCTGTCCAAAGGAGCAAGAAGTGATCGTGAGTTCATGATCGTTGCTACGTTTGCTATCAGGTGGGGGAAAGAACCACAATATCGTGGGAGAGGCAAGCTTTAAAATAATATATATTGATATGCGTAGGGCTACCCAAACCCTACTATAGGTCGTTTGACCGATAGCTTGATATTAGCGTATATTGAGGATGTATGCTCTGTGATTGGATATTTATTATTGATATATGTGATATTTATGCCTGTTATGTGCTTATGAATAATTAAATATTACTTATCTATGAGTTGATCTTATTATTGAATCTGTTGCTGGTTGTTATTTATGTACTGTGGTGACTGCTGATGTTTGAGTAGAGTTAGGCAGTGATTTCTAAGAAGTTGAGACATGAATGTGTGATGAGAAAGTCGAGGATGTATATATGTCGTAGTGTTCAAACTAGGGATACAATTGATCTGTTAATGTTGTGATATAAAGTTGATACCCGGTTAAACCAGAGGAAAGTTGGTTGTGGTGGTTTATAAGTCGTGGTTGAGGCACTAAGTGTTGATCCTGAGATGAGTCAGTGAGATTAATGTTGCATATTTGTTGTTCATCATTGTGTTGGCATACGGGCGATTCCGATCTTACCTGCGGGGAGATGATCATACCCATTAGTCGAATTGTAGACGGACGGGCGAATGTCCTGACCTGGCCTGCGGGCGGGGGGATATGTCGTTGCCGTAAGTCGAGTTGTTAACGGACGGGCGAATATTCCGACCTGGCCTGCGGGCGGGGGAATATGTCGTTGCCGTAAGTTATGTTGTGGGCGGGCGATTGTTCCGACCTAGCCTGCGGGAGGGGGAATATCGTAGCCGCGACTTGAGCCTGAGGGCTTTTGACCGAACCCTGCATTACGGGGGGTGGCACAGAGATGAACGAGATATCTTGATCTGGTGGAGATGTCGCGTCGTGATCGCGTCCATATAGTTGTTAGTTGCATGAGTGTAAGAGACAGTAGTTAAGAGAGAATTATCTGGGAGTTGTTTGTCTATTACTGTTGTGCTATGAGTGTTGCTATCCATATAGATTATTTTATATAGCCGTTTTCCCATATATGATGAATTGCTGTTTCTTATCCCCTATATTTTTTATGTCATATTTTATTATTCTCGACCGTACGAGAAGATCCTATTAAGGATTTGCCGGAGGAGATTGATGGTATACCCGTAGAACCAGATGCTGGCGGGAGAGCCTTGGATCCCGATGCTGGAAGACGTTAAACATTGGGGTTAGTAGTTGTAGTTGTTATGGCCAGTATATGGGTTGAGTGACATGTATTTTTGGGGCCAGAAGAGGAAGTCGTATGTACTTTTATTTCCGCTGCTATGCTTTCAGTTTTATTTGGTGCGTACTCTGAAGTCTTTTGTAGTTGGTATCAGTTGATGTAGGCTCTACTGATGGAGCCAGTACTCTTACTTATGTATAAGTCATTTATAGTATCAGTCTGTTAAATGCTTTAAATATTTCCCCATTTTTATATTACCACGTTGCGCTGCGATATTAAGAAATTAAGTTCGGGTTACTAATGGGACCTCCGAGGAAGGGGTTGTCTCAGTCCTTATTAAGCTCCTGCTCATGGACTTGAAGAGTTCGTACAAGATCGTCCAAGGTCAAGGTTGACAGATCCTTGGCTTGAGTGATTGCAATGATGAGAGGTCTCCATTCCTTGGGTAAACTCCTGAGGATCTTTGTAACATTTTATTTTGCTGTGTAAACCTTGCCAAGTGACTTGAGATTGTTTATAATAGTTTGGAAATGACCCATCATATCAAAAATGGTTTCTCCATTCTCCATTGTAAACATTTCATATTGACTCGTGAGTATTATGATCTTTGAGTCTTTCACTTTAGATGTTCGTTCATGAACATTAGATAGAGTATCCCAGATTTGTTTTGCTGAGTCACATGCATGAATCTTTTGGAACTCATTTGGACTAAGAGAACACATCAGAGTGTATCTCGTTTTTTATAGTTTTGCTCCATCTTACTTCATTCATCATCTGTCCATTGAGTTTGATCTTTCTTAGTGCCATCAGGATTGTTGACGATGTGAGGAACATTCATGATTAATTGCCAAAGAGAAGAGCTGGTGCTTAAGATGAATCCTTTGAATCTTTCTTTCCAGTAGAGGTAGTGAGTACCATTAAAGAATGGTGGCCTAGTCAAGGAGGTACCTTCAAGAACAGGTTGACTCCTGCAAGGCATCCTTTGTTCTGCCATCAAGCTTTGAGTGGAAAGCAAGATGTATAAACAAATCAAATCAAAAACAAGTTTTTGACAAACGTTAAGAAACTTTGTTTTCAATCCCCAAGTTAGTAAATAAATAAACTTGACAAGATAGAAATAGAGAGATTCAAACAGAGATGTATCCTGGTTCCCTCTTTCAAATCGAAGAGCTACGTCCAGTCCCTTCCTCCAGAAGGTTTTTCCACTAAGTCACTTAGCACTTTTCACAAGTTGTTTCCTAGTCAATCCAGACTTTACAACTCCAAGTATTCTACACCTCTCCAGGCTCCAAGTATTCTTTTACAGACAAGCCTCTTCAGGCTCAACCAATCCTAAGATTTTGAGAAGGTTTTTGAGCTTTTTACAAACTCACTAAGTGTGAGAGTATTACAAGATATAGCTCCTTGAATCTGTTTGTAACTTTACAAAGAAAGAATATGAAAGTTTACAGATCTTTTGACTAGAGAATAGTGATTGCTTGAAAGATTTTTGTTGCAAATGAATTCTCTCTTGTATGTATATATTTCTATCCATGCTTGTTTCTTCAAATGATGGTTTTTTAAATAGTCTTGACTATCTTCCGGATTTCAAACGGTAGAAAACTTGTTCGTCTAGACTCAGTGAAATATCCATTAGATACATGTCCATTTGCTAGATGTTTCTGTTCTGTCTTTTCCTTGTGAGAGCAGGGAGGCAACTTTGCTTTTGATAGAATAGCAGTGATAGCAGCTTACAGCAGGTTGAATCAGAGCAGACTGTCCTTTGCTTTTTGGCCGTCATGCTTTCTGCTTTACGTAGCTTGACATGTACGATGTTGTACCTTGTTTTGTCTTTATGAAAAGATATTTTTATTTTGTAATCCAGTTAAGACTTTTATAATTGTGCCACATCATCTACAAACCAAATTTAGTGGACGCACAAGTAATATAAAAGATTGGACGTATAATATACTTTGTAACATCTGGACGCAAGACACTTATACTTTAAGAATAAGGCCCAAGTACCAGTTGGACGAACCACAAACTTAAACCATTGGACGCAGAGAATGCTTTTGAGCTTATCGTCCAGTATGAGCTAGCTGTAACTTTGGACGTTGAAGCTTAGTGCTCTTTCGAGAATATATCTGAAGTCAGAGACAAAGAAAAGGTCTTTTGTCCTTATAAATTAGCAGCAACTGATCTTCAATTATTTTCATAAGCATATAATAAGCTGCCAAGTGGTGTGGCCGTATGACTGGTAGTATGGGCTTCTAGTGTCATACGAGGTTAGTTGTACCTGAGTGCGAGTAAGGAAAGTATATGGGATGGTCAAGTGAGTGACCTTGGGAATGTTGCCGGTCTCGCCAATAGTTTACAGTGACGGATAAGGTAGCTCCTATCTTGTTGTGATGCCCGATCCAGTCCGGTTTGTCCGACTAATCCCTGAGCTTTCCACGTTACAGGCTAACGTTCTGAGGCAACCGAGATACCTAGGTTCCGGTTTGGAAGGGGGATGCACTCTTATTGGTTTGAACCTGTTCCGATGAGGACTTATTCGGGTGTCGAACCATTCCGGTGTGGAACCGACTTTGTGAATTTTTGGCCGACATGCTGCATGGGATTAGTATCCCGGTCTAGAGGATTGATCTAAGTGTGACACTCGTAGAGATGAGTGTTTGTTGCATATGCTGTCTCGGGATATGTGTGGTTGTGTGCAGTAACTGATATAAATGTTATATATGCTACCTGCTACACGCTGTTTTACTGCTCTACTACTGTCATTCACTGTCATTCCGATTTTCCATGCGCCGTATTCGTATCTCCCTACTGGTTTTTGCATTTCTGTTTGGTTCTTAGTTCGCATGAAGACGAGGAGCCAGCTGATTGATCACAGGGTACACCTTTTCATCATGTCAGTACTGAGGATGCCGGTACTGGGGTTGATCGTGATCGTCTAACATGACGAGAGAGGGTGGCGCGTGGACCCCTCTACCTACTTGACGATCTACACTGGACCAGTGAGCTTTCTCTTCAGAGGAGGGGAGTCGCATGTGGAGGACATGACTGGACCGTTCAGAGTCATGCGGTTTCTTCCCTTTTCCAAGATCTAGCACCCACCAGGTAGCGAGAGCGGGACTATTGGTGGGCAGCGCCACAGTCATCAGCGGTATCCAGTAGTTGGGGCTACGTCTACAGAGGTTAGGGAAGGCGTACAGAGCAGTACCTGAGGACCTACAAGAGGCATTGTATCGTCGTTTCTAGTTCCTTGTCTGAGTATGAGCCTACGCAGGTTTATAGGCATACTCACGGAGAGGGACAAGGCAGTTCAAGGCATCCTCATCACTGATGGTGAGCGCCTGCCAGTGCGTCTCTAGGGCTGAGTGGCGATGTTTTGATGTATTTTTTAGCATGTGTAGGGGAGTGCTGGTGAGTTCTTAGAGTCCTTTATTCTTGTCTGTGGATGTACTTTTCGTTTCTTTTGGCTTTGTCTTATACAGTTTGTATATTTATGTACAATGCCCTACTGATGGGGCTACTTTATGCATGTGTTCGTATATATACATACAGTTGTGTGTTTGCGCTTTACTCTGATGGTTTTCTATGCTGGTCGTGATTGTTTATCATTTTGTTTTCGCGACGTTGTTTGAATACCACGCTATCGCTTTGATACGGTTAGGCATAGATAATACTATAAGTTTGGGACTAATGGGATGATTTCATATATATATATATATATATATATATATATATATATATATATATATATATGTATAGGGTCGTCTCATGGAGGCGACAACACAAATTGGGGCATGCAGGCTGAAAAGTGTGGTATGACAGCATTTTACAGAGATTAAAGTTAACGGAGATGACAAGGCCCAATATAATTATTGTAAGAAATTACTTGGTGGGCAATTAAAAAATGGAACGAAGCACTTGCACCAGCATATGGATATATGCATTCAACGCAGGATTAGTATGAAAGGGAAGAAAGAATGAAGTTTCTTAATGTAACACCCCGTTTTCTTGTTTAAGGTATGGGACATTAATTAAGCATGTTTAAGGACGTAATTATGTTCCTTATGGGTTGAGAAAGACATGGTTCAAATTTGGGACAATTTGGCCTTGGAACGAGCTCAGAACGTGCAAAAACGTGTGAGAACAGTTTTGATTAGCGTCCAACGCTTAGACGTGGAGAGATACCACGCTCTAACATTGACCGTGGACGCTCGAGGGTGGGTAGTTGCAATTCAAAACGTGGAGAATGGACGCGTGGGGGTGCACGTGTCAGCACGCACGCGACGCGTGGTAGAGACGTGGTAATCAGCGTTCCACGCTCAAGCGTGGAATGTTCCCACGTCAGAGCGTGCCCACGCTGAAGCGTGGAGTGTTCCCATGCTCAAGCGTGGACAGCTTGACAGCATTAATTAAGTTTTGTTCTCTTCTCTTGCACGAAATTCTTGTGCATTTTCTGGACCAGAGAACCAGTAGAGAGAGAAAGAGGAATTCTAGAGAGAGAAGCTTGAGGTAGAGGGAGATTGGAGCATCGGATCGTGATTCCGACTACACCACTGCGATCAAGGCTTCGAGTACTTCAAGATTCACCGGTTGATTTCTTGATTTCTCGAAGGTAAGCTCGAATCTTTAACACGTTAACTTTATGTTCTTCATGTTCTTCGAGCTTTTCCCTTGAATCTCTTTGGTTTTGGTATTGCCCTAGGGTTAACAATGATTGTATACCCGTTGTTCCCGTGGTTAGGGCAAAGTTCGTGATTGTGGGTGTGCGAGCTCCCGGAGGAGACTGCAGCTGCGAGTTGAGTGGCTGAGATACCACGTGGTGGTGGCTGTGCAAGTTGATTTCGTGGTGGCTATGGTGGTGGTGAGCTTGTGATCGCGTTCGTGATTCCTGCTATGCAATCCTTCAGGTGGGGAGAAAGAAACTGTTATGCATATGTAGAATGTATGCATGTGCAGGGGAGACTTAAACCTTACTAGAGGTTGAGCCCATGGCAAAGTACCTAAACCCTAGGTGTAGGTATCTTTGGGGCTATCACCGCTATGTTAATACCCTAGGCTAGACGACGCTGTTGTTGAGGTTGATTTGATATGCATGCTAAAATGCCTATGTGGTTATTTGTGTATCTGCCTATATGATGATTTGTGTATTAGCATGCTTGTTGATATGATGATGTTATTACTGTTGTTGGCATTATGCTATTTGTGATAATTGTCGTGTGGTAGCGGAATGCCGTAGAATTAAGTTTGGCTGTGTGCCGTGCTATTTATCGGGTCGATACCGTGGATGGTGTCGTTGTCGTTATGTTGTTGATTCGAGGCTGTGGCCGTGTTATTTGAGCTGTGGCTCGTGGGCGCGTGGTGTCGAGGCTCTGGCCGTGTGGATGCAGTAGCATCGTGATGTTTCTGATTGAGAGCTTAGGCGTGAGATCTGGTATCGAACCCGTTGAGGATGTTTGTGGCATATCATAGCATATTTGATCCCAATGGGGGATGCCCAAGGGGGGCGAGATGTGTAACACCGATCCTGAGGCGGGATATCCAATTGGGGACGTTATTGATCCTTACGGGGATGTCCAAGTGGGGACGTGAATTATTGATCCTTACGAGGATGTCCAAGTGGGGACGTATTCTATTGATCCCGACGGGGATGTCCAATTGGGGACATTATTGATCCCGACGGGGAAGTCCAACTGGGGACGTGATGAAATCGGCCGACAAGCATATAGGGATTAGTATCCCTCGTAGAGGTTTGATCTGAGCGAATAATTCCTTGAGATGGATGTTGTAACATCCCAAAATCCCTGTATTTGTCTTTTAACTGTTTGTGTGAATAACTTCGCTGAGAACACAACCTGATTAATAATAATCTTAAAAATAGTTAAGAATTGGAAATTCATAATTGAATTTCGATTTTTAGCTTAATGATCATAAGATGTTGTTTTGAGCCTGTTGTGTTGTTTTGAGTCGGAGCCGATGAAAATATTATTATTTTAATCAGGACTACTTTACCTTGGGAAGCGTGCCAGAGTCGGGGAGTGGGCCCGGGATCGGGAGTTCACTCTGGCCCAGAGTCGGGAGAAGTTGAGACTGCTTATCACATTTCACGAGGAGGTATCTTTTAGCATTTCATGACAACTTACACCTTAATTTGTCAACTTTTCATTTTATGGAAAAAGCCAAACCACCCATTTTTGGTTAATCTCTACAACTTTGAATATGGTGTCAACACCTTTGTACTTCATCACATCTTGGCCCTTCATTTCCTTACTCAATTTTCTATCAACTTTAACTTGAAATTGGTGATAAGTCACCAAGGCCATTCGGCCATTCGAAGACTAAAACACACATCCACTTTCATTTCTCATCTTCTAAAGATCAAACACACCATTTCTTAGGTTTTTGAAAAATCATCTCTTTTCTCTCTTCTTTATAAATTCGGTTCTTCACCCTAGATCTCTAACCAAATTCATTTCTTCAATTCTAAAACCATACCTCACCTTGTCTTGATCTAAGGATCAACTTTGGTGAAGGAAGTTTCTTGATTTGGAGAAGTTGTTCTTCAACCTCAAGGACACCATCCAAAACCTAGGAGTTGTTCTTGAGTGGGTAAGCTTCTAAATCATTTTCCTTTTCATTTCCTTACTTATGAACTTGAGTAATCATCTTCTTGTTCTTCTTTTCATGAAAACAAGTTCAAGATCTCACCTTTTTCTCTCCTCTAGTTTCGGCCTTCTCTTTGTTTTGAGGGCTTGGAGTATCCTTTCACTTAAACATCTTCATTAAAGGTACGTGGGAGTGAACCTCATCACACCAAAATTGGTGGAGGATAAAAATGGTTGTTTATGTTTTGTTTGGGTGAAACCCTAGCCTGGGTTCACTACTTTCTTGATGAAGTTCTCTTTGAGAACAAGTTTGTAATAATGTTTCTATGCTTAGTATATGTGTACGATGATGTATGCTTGGATGGAAAAAGGTTTTCATGAATGTTGAAAACCATACTTTGATCTCTAGATCAAGTAAGGATTTTTATACTTGTTTATGGTTGAATGATGTATGATTATTGTTCCTCATAATATTGTGATTATTTTGAGCTATTACTTGACAAGTTAGTGAAGCAAAATCTTCACATCCACTAAGTGATAGTATTTGGCCATAGTAGTGAAAAGAGGAAGAACATGAGTTTGTTCTTGAACTTTAATGTTTTGAAAGCTAATAAGTGTTTTAGTAACTTGTATTTCAAAACAAACAAGAAGTGATTTTGATCCAAAGATCAATTAGGGTTTCGGCCTTAAGTGTTTTTAACCAAGGTGAAAATTTGTTTTACTTTAGTCATAGTTTATTCACTTATTTTAAAAATAAAATAATGAAAGCAATTTCATGAGAGTAAAATTAATATGAAGTTACCTTAGGTTTAGTAGGATGTCACATTCTTTGTAAAACTAAGTTAACATTCAATCCTCAATGTGTAAAGAGGACCTTGTTCTCAAGTTTGAATTAATTGAATCATCATTCGAAAACTAAATGAAAGTTCCATTTCTTTTACGCTAACTTAGGACACAGTTTTACACTAAGTTAGTGAGGAAAACCCTTTTCAAGATTTGTTGAGGTACTTTAATTCAATCAAGTAACCAAGTTCTTTTAAATCAAATGAGTTTTCAATTGGAAAGGTTTTGGTGTATAAAGTCTTAAATCGAGAGTTTTCAACTCAAATCACAAAGTTTACGCATGAAAACCTAAGTTAAGTAATTAAATTAGAGCACAAGAAAAGAGATAATTAAGTATAGCCTATGGTGGAATAAGACCATACACTATACCACTCATGACTTAGTTCATCAATGACTTCATAAGACTTAAGTGAATCAATATTCATTTCACGAATTGAAACTCAAGGAACTAATACCTAGAAAGGATCAAAGACTTATCTAAGAGGATTCTCAATCCTTCTTCATAATACTTAGGACTTGAGATGTAATTCATATGACACAAACACAAACATGAAACGTTTTGGGTTTGAAACAGTAGTTCGATAACAAACCGGTGATTCGGATTCAAGAAAGTCGTTCAATTGTTTCGGTCTTGTGATGACTCAATCCCGGAGGGATCATAAGATTTATCCGATGGATAAACGTCTTATAATACAAACATGTATATAGTTCCTAAGGAAGAGAACCTTAGTGAGGCTTGAGGTTTATCCGGTGGATAGAGATTGCTTTACCACATCTGCTTTGTGTAAGCATTGGCATTTCATTGCATGAGTTTGTAAGGCCTTGAGCTTAGGAGTTGAGCTTACACCCTGATGCGGGTGCGAATCTTACGGTGACGATCTTAAATAGTCTTGGAGGTATCAGGGTTGGAAAGGCTGACATATGACCAGCTGGTAGCTCTTCTATGTCGTGGCGAATCCGAGCAATACACTGATATGCTCGACTAGATGCCGTACTTTTCATGTTTGGTGTAGAGTGTTTCCGTAAAAGCCAGATAAGTGCACGTTACGAATGTTGTAGCATCCTGCCTAAGGCTGGCGTACACGGAACATGTCCTCCCATTCACTTTCTCCGATGTTTTGTTAGCTCCATGGAGTAGGGGTCAGAGTTTTACCCTATGTGGCATATGGCATTGAGTCATGTACATCACATTGCATAGCATGGCTGCTGATGAGTACATTTACTTGTTATGCATCGTTATCCTGTGTTGGAGATGTTACATGATTAAATGATATATATATTGAGATGTTTAGTATGTATGATGGGTATGTTGTTACCTGGTGAGTCGTTCCGTTTTTACTTCTACTGTTTTGCTATGTTGATGATCGAGAATCTCACCCATATCTGTATCTGTTCTCTGCTATTGTTGCTGTTTCTGTTTGAGAAGATGGACGCGATGACGACTCAGCTCAGCGTCTACCTTGAGTCCGAAGGGGGACTCCTCATGTTGTTTTGTTTTGGCCAGGCTGTATCCAGTCATCAGTTGTACCTTTTGAGCAGCTGCGTCTCCTAGTACCTATTTATGTACCTATTTTACAGTTAGGGTTGGACCTATGTCTGTACTCAGTATTGTTTATATTTCTGCACTTTATTATGTTTGACCTTTAGAAATGCATGGTGAACTTAAGTTTAATTATTAGTATTCATTCAACAAATACCATTTCAACATCATCATGAAAAGAAAAATAAAAAGAAAAGAAAACCCGTATTTTCCGCATTAATATTATTTTCGGCCTTATAATCGTTGGGAATGTGACACTCGGGAAAGGGTATTATAGATGTGATGTGTGACTCGAGAGATGGCTGTTGGAATGTTGAATGTTTTCTGTTGCTGTGTGCTACATGCGTATATACTATCCCATTGCCCCTCTCCCACGTTTGATGATACGTGTTTCTTATCTCCTCGTCTTTTCTCTGTGTGCTTGTTGTTTTATGGGAAGACCCCATGGAGGAACCAGACGCTGAAGAGCTGGATGGCACCCCTTACGAGCCGGATGCCGGTGGACGAGCTAAGAACCCCAACCCTGAGAGGTTTTGAGTTTTCAGTACCAGAGGAGGATGAAGAACAGGGTAGTTCAGGATATCGCCGTCATCAGTGACGCGATTTCCGCCAGTGCGTCTGTGCTAGGAGTGTGCTGTGAGGATTTTGATGTATTTTGAGTGGGGGTGGTGAGTGCTGCCAGCATGAGAGTTTCTGACCTTTTGATGTATTTTGTTATGGTCAGTTTTGTTATACTCTATGTGTACATATTATTATTGTAGCCCTACTGGTGGGCCAGTTGATGCATGTATATATATCTTTATGTTTTATAGATGTGTACTCTGATTTTATATGTGCTTTAGTTTATTTCTCGTTTAGTTTTAATTATCCTTCCGCTTCGCTTCGCTTGTGTATAAAGCGCGCTAACGTTCATAATACGGTTTAAGGTTAGTTAATATCTTAGGTTCTTTAAGCGGACGGCGGGTCATCTCATTTGGTGGTATCAGAGCAATTCGATTCTAATATCGGACTGTGAAGTCAAGTGTACTGGCTTTAATGGTTGATACCCGAGTTGTATCAATTATGTCGGGTTTTGGGTAGAGTGTCCGATGCGCGAGTTATCGAAGTGTGATAACTGTTTTCATTCATAAGGCATATGATATGTTTAACTGTTAAGTGCTATTATATGTCTTATGAATTGGAACTGATAGCTCCTTTTTACAGGAAGCTAGATGGCTAGAGGACATGGAAAAGGAAGAGGTGGAAGGCCGGCTGGGACGGAGGCAATGATAATAACAACAATGGTGACCATTCAGGGACAGGAAGGGGTGGTGACACCTCTGAAGCAATGCAGGCCATAAGGGATTTGGCTACCGCAATGATGCAACAAACTCAACAGATTGCCCAGTATATGCTGAGGTAGGAAGAGAGGGAAGCCAAGCAAGATCAGCTACACACAGTCAGAGGAAATAAGACAGTGGATACCGGTCTCAATGCTTTTCTGAAGGGAAACCCTCCCCAATTCCACGGAGAATATAATCTTGAAGCTGCAGAGATGTGGTTGCAAGAGATAGAGAAGGTGTTCATGGCTACACACTGCAGGGAGGATAGGAAAGTCACGTACGCTACTTTCATGCTACTCGGAGCAGCAGAAGTGTGGTTGAGGAACAAGCAGAGTCTCCTAGAAACTGAAGGGAGGATGCTGACTTGGGACGCGTTCAGAGAGAGCATCTTGGAAAAGTATTTTCTGAGGAGTGTCCGTCAAGAGAAAGAGAAAGAGTTCCTGAACCTAAAGCAGGAACATATGTCAGTGGGGGAATATGCCATAAGGTTTGAGGCGCTGCTGAAATTATCCTAATTCTATCAGGTGCACCCAGACGAGGATTGGGTGTGTAGAAGGTTTGAAGACGGGCTCAGGCCCGAGATGAAGAGGGCTATGCTACCGTTAAGCATTCAATCATTCCCAGAATTGATTGAAAAATGTACAACACTGGAAGGGCATGATCAAGAGGGAGTTGCACCAGCTCAAGTGAAAAGTGATGGACCGGTTAGAAGTAACAGCCAGAGAGGCAGAGGAGCAAGAGTTCAACAGAGGGCAAAGCCTTACAGTCGCCCGGATCAACAAACGGCGAGTTATGGAAGAGGGAGTAACAATCAAGGCCAACCAGGATTTTCCATGTGCTTCCGATGCGGCGGACCGCATCTAGTGAGAGATTGTCCTCGAGCACCTGGTGTCAACTGCTTTCGTTGTGGCAAGTGGGGCCACTATGCCAACGAATGTCGACAAGGGAATGCTAGTGGGAGTCAAGTTCAACAGCAAGGCAGAAGGACTCAGGATGCGAAAACAAGACAACCCGTGGTGAGTCAGCAGGGCAGGCCAAAGATGACGGGAAGAGTGTTTGCTGTGAGAGGATCTGAAGCCTCTCAATGTCCCGATCTGATAAAAGGTAAGTGCTTAGTAGATGGGAAACTCTTATCTGTTTTGTTCGATTAAGGGGCTACACATTCCTTTATTTCTTTAGCGTGTGTGGATCATTTGAGTTTACCTGTGTCGTCCTTACCACATGATTTGACTGTTTCTACTCCTACGGGTGATTCCCTAACAACCTTATTAGTCTGTTTACAATGCCCGGTCATTATAGAAAATCGATTTTTCTTGTAGACCTTGTCTGTCTGCCTATGCAGCAGATTGATGTTATCCTAGGCATGGACTAGCTTTCGGCCAACCATGTTGTACTAGACTGTTCAAATAAAACCCTCTGTCTCTCCGAGCAATCTGGATCATTGCCTGCCAATGATGATATTTCGGGAGCTGTACAATCAGGAGTGTGCATGGTGTTGTTTTCTTTGGAAGTCAAGGAGAGTCCGAGTCTGGATGCTTTGTTGGTGGTGCTTGAGTTTCCAAATGTTTTCCCGGATGATGTGCCAGGAATGCCACCAAGCGGGAGATAAAGTTCGCCATTGATCTTGTACCTGGAACCGGACCGATTTTGATAGCACCCTATCGAATGTCCCCAACAGAGTTGACAGAACTGAAGAAGCAACTGGACGATATGCTGACGAAGCAGTTTATTAGACCCAGTGTTTCGCCGTGGGGAGCGTCGGTGTTGTTCGTTAAGAAGAAGGACGGTAGTTCGAGGTTATGTGTGGACTACCGACAGCTCAATAAGGTAACGATCAAGAATAAGTACCTGTTGCCAAGGATTGACGATCTTATGGACCAGTTGAGGGGAGCAACGGTATTCTCGAAGATAGATCTGAGATTCGGTTATCATCAAATAAGGGTGAAAGAAGATGATATACCGAAAATAGCTTTCAGGAGTCGGTACGGACACTACGAGTATTTAGTTATGCCTTTCGGTGTGACTAATGCTCCAGCAGTGTTTATGGACTATATGAACAAAATCTTCAGACCTTACCTTGATAAGTTTGTCGTTGTTTTCATCGATGACATCCTTATCTACTCCTCAGGAAAATAAGAACACCAAGAGCATCTGAGGGTTGTAGTTCAAGTTCTTAAGAATAGACAACTCTATGCCAAGTTGTCTAAGTGTGAGTTCTGGCTGGAAGAGGTACAATTCCTTGGACATGTGATCAACAAGGACGGCATAGTAGTAGATCCTGCAAAGGTAGAAGCTGTGGTTAAGTGGGAAAGCCCTAGGACAGTAAGTGAGATCCGAAGTTTTCTTGGGCTAGCAGGATACTACAGGAGGTTTATTGAGGGATTCTCAAAGATTGCGTTACCTCTGACGCAATTAACGAGTAAAGGAAAAGCGTTTGAATGGATAGAAGAGTGTAAGGCTAGTTTCCAAGAGCTGAAAAGGAGGTTAACAACATCGCCGGTACTAGTCTTGCCAGATCCATCAACGTCATTTGATGTGTACTGTGACGCATCGTATTAAGGCCTGGGTTGCGTACTCATGCAAGAAAGGAAAGTTATGGCTTATGCTTCCAGACAGTTAAGAGTGCATGAACGGAATTACCCAACCCATGACCTTGAGTTGGCAGCGATAGTGTTTGTATTAAAGATATTGAGACACTACCTCTATGGCGCTAAATTCAGTGTGTTTAGCGACCACAAGAGTTTAAGGTATTTGTTCGACCAGAAGGAGTTGAACATTTGGCAAAGGAGATGGATGGCATTCATAAAGGATTATGAATTTGATCTACAGTACCATCCAGGGAAGGCCAATGTGGTAGCAAATGCATTGAGTCGGAAATCTTTGCATATGTCTTCTATGATGGTGAAGGAGCCAGAACTGCTGGAACAGTTCAGAGATCTGAATCTGGATGTGGAGGTATCGAGAGATAAGATGAGTTTGGGAATGATCACTATCACCAGTGATTTCCTGAACTTGATCTGGAAAAAGCAAGGAGACGACCAGTACCTACAGGAAGTGAACCATATGGTAGAAGAAGGAAGGACCTCAGAGTTTAAGAAAGATACTGATGGGATTCTAAAGTTTGGAGAAAGGATCTATGTTCCAAAAGATAACGAAATCAGGAGGATGATCTTAGAGGAGGCCCATAAGAGCAAGCTAAGCTTTCATCCAGGAGCTACGAAGATGTACCAAGACCTGAAGAGGATGTTTTGGTGGCCAGGGATGAAGAAGGAGGTAGCAGAGTATTTCCAATCCTGTTGGGTTTGTCAAGAGGCAAAGATTGACAAACCAAACAGGGTTGATCAGGGCTTCGAGTACTTCCAGATTCACCGGTTGATTTCTTGATTTCTCGAAGGTAAGCTCGAATCTTTCACACGTTAACTTTATGTTCTTCGTGTTCTTCATGTTCTTCGAGCTTTTCCCTTGAATCTCTTTGGTTTTGGTATTGGCCTAGGGTTAACAATGATTGTTTACGCGTTGTTCCCGTGATTAGGGCAAAGTTTGTGATTGTGGGTGTGCGAGCTCCCAAAGGAGACTGCAGCTACGAGTTGGGTGGCTAAGATACCACGTGGTGGTGGCTGTGGAGATTGATTTCGTGGTGGCTGTGGTGGTGGTGAGCTTGTGATCGCGTTCGTGATTCCTGCTATGCAATCCTTCATGTGGGGAGAAAGAAACTGTTATCATCGGGAAGGCAAGCATAGTGTAGACTGTATGCATGTGTAGGGGAGCCTTAAACCCTACTAGAGGTTGAGCCCATGGGAAAGTACCTAAACCTTAGGTGTAGGTATCTTTGGGGCTATCACCGCTATGTTAATACCATAGGCTAGATGACGTTGTTGTTGAGGTTGATTTGATATGCATGCTAAAATGCCTATGTGGTTATTTGTGTATCTGCCTATATGATGATTTGTGTATTAGCATGCTTGTTGATATGATGATGTTATTAATGTTGTTGGCATTATGCTATTTGCGATAATTGTCGTGTGGTGGCAGAATACCGTAGAATTAAGTTTGGCTGTGTGTCGTGCTGTTTATCGGGTCGATACCGTGGATGGTGTTGTTGCCGTTATGCCGTTGATTCGAGGCTGTGGCCGTGTGGATGCAGTGGCATCATGTTGTTTCTAATTGAGAGCTTAGGCGTGAGATCCGGTATCAAACCCATTGAGGATGTTTGTGGCATATCATTGCATATTTGATCCCAATGGGGGATGCCCAAGTGGGGGCGAGAAGTGTAACACCGATCCCGAGGCGGGATGTCCAATTGGGGACGTCATTGATCCTTACGAGGATGTCCAAGTGAGGACGTGAATTATTGATCTTTACGAGGATGTCCAAGTGGGGACGTATTCTATTGATCTCGACGGGGATGTCCAATTAAGGACGTTATTGATTCCGACGGGGAAGTCCAACTGGGGACGTGATGAAATCGGCCGACATGCATATAGGGATTAGTATCCCTAGTAGAGGTTTGATCTGAGAGAATAATTCCTTGAGATGGATGTGATGTGTGACTCGAGAGATGGCTGTTGGAATATTGCATGTTTTCTGTTGCTATGTGCTACATGCGTATATACTATCCTATTGCCCCTCTCCCACGTTTGATGATACGTGTTTCTTATCTCCTCATCTTTTCTCTTTGTGCTTTTTGTTTTGTGGGAAGATCCCGTGGAGGAACCGGACGCTGAAGAGCTAGATGGCACCCCTTACGAGCCGAATGCCGGTGGACGAGCTACAAACCCCAACCCTGAGAGGTTTTGAGTTTTTGGTACCAGAGGAGGATGAAGAACAGGGTAGTTCAGGATATCGCCGTCATCAGTGACGGGATTTCCGCCAGTGCGTCTGTGCTAGGAGTGTGCTGGGAGGATTTTGATGTATTTTGAGTGGGGGTGGTGAGTGCTGCCAGCATGAGAGTTTCTGACCTCTTGATGTATTTTGTTATAGTCAGTTTTGTTATGCTCTGTGTGTACATATTATTACTGTAGCCCTATTGGTGGGGCAATTGATGCATGTATATATCTTTATGTTTTAAAGTTGTGTACTCTGATTTTATGCGTGCTTCAGTTTATTTCTCGTTTAGTTTTAATTATCCTTTCGCTTCGCTTCGCTTGTGTATAAAGCGCGCTAACGTTCATAATACGGTTTAAGGTTAGTTAATATCTTAGGTTCTTTAATGGGACGGCGGGTCGTCTCACTTATGGCTAAGGTCATGCAAGGTAAACAGGAGTTGGGTACTGGGACTTATAATGCAGAAAATGTAAGGAGGGAGCTTGCAAATGCATTATGGATGAATATCCACTTTCAATAGTGGACCATCTTGGTTTTAAGAGACACTCAGCTGCTCTCTAACCATTATTTCAAGTTCCTTCTAGAAACACTATCAAGAAAGAGATATTCAAACTCTATGATTGTGAAAGAATAATAGCTTTGATGTTTTTAGAAAGTTTTGAAGGAAGAGTGGCAATTACATCAGACATGTGGACTGCGAGCAATCAAAAAATGGGTTTATGGCTGTCACGACGCATTATATTGATAGCTCTTTGACTCTACGCAGTCACATTTTGACGTAATAATATATATTCTTATATGAATGTGAATTATGTTCTTTAACTTTTTGTGTGATAAAGTGGTTGAATGTGAATTTTATTATGTTAGGTTCATTTATGCTCCAGCTCCTCACACAAGTGATAGACTTTGTAATGCATTAGTTGAATGTTTGATGGATTGAAACATTGATTCAAAACTGTCCACTATCACTCTGTATAACTATAGCACAAATGATGCTATGATTGAGAAAAAGGATAAGTTACAGTTAAGCACTTTATTGAGGGATGGGTCTTTACTTCACTTGCGTTGTTGTGCACATATCCTAAATCTGATAGTAAAAGATGGGTTAGAAGTTGTGAAAGATGGGGTTGAGAAGATTCAGAATAGTGTATCTTATTGGACAGCGACACCTAAAAGGAAGGAAACTTTGAAAAGACGGCTAATTAGTTACGAAATCCTTGCACTAAAATGTTAATTTTAGATTGTCCAACTAGATGGAATTCAAGATACAAGATGCTTGAATTTGCCATATCTTATGAGGATGTATTTATTCGGTTAAAGCAACATGAGTCTCAGTAAACTTGCTTGCCAACTAATTCACAATAGCAATTTGCAAAGGATATTTATGGAAAATTAAAATTGTTCAATACTATCAATGAAGTGATTTCTGGCATTAAATATCTGAATGCTAATATGTATTTTCTTAAGATTTGTGAGATCAAGTTGGCAATATCTTAATGGACTATTTCTCCTATTGAACTGATTCAAAAAATGGTAGAAAATATGTTGGACAAATTTGATAAATGTTGGAGTGTGATTCATGACATAATGGGAGTTGCCACTATTTTGAATCCTAGATACAAAATGGAGTTGTTTGAATATTATTATGAAAAGTTGTACGAACATGACTTTTTTTGTAAAGTTAAGACGATCTGTCGGTTGTGTTATGATTTGGTTTCTGATTATCAATTGAAAATGTATGAAGACTATGGTGTTGAAAGATTATTGTTGGATGGTAGTAATGTTGTTGATGATGCATTAAGTGACTATGACATATATATTATGAGGAAAAAAGGATGTAGAACTTCATGTGTTAAATTAGAGTTGGATCATTATTTAGAGGAGGATGTTTTACCAAGAACTTCAGACTTTGAAATTTTATTGTGGTGGAAGTTGAATGGAGTCAAGTATCCAACACTCCAAGCAATTGCAAAGGATATATTAGCTATTCCTATCTCTACTGTAGCTTCTGAATCTGCATTCAATGCTAGTGGTTAAATATTAATCCTTCATCCTAGTCGACTTCATTGGACTACTTTAGAGGCCTTGATGTGTGCTAGAAGCTGGTTATAGAGTGCTGAGAATACTGGTAATATTTTAAATTCTTCATTCGAATATTTTATGAAATGACAATTAATCTTTATATATATTTACTACTCATTCTTTTTATTGTTCTATAATTGATATTTATAGGTTATCCAAATTCTAAAGTAGTCCATGAATATGCTACTTTAATTGATGAGATAGAGTTAGATGATGAAGGTACTTTTTACTTTGTTTTTTTTTAAATGCAATTTTAATATTTTTATTTAATTTGTGGTTTTGCTTAATAGATCTGAAATGTTGGCTAGTGATGTTACTTCGCAATTGGAAGATAATCAATAGATGTTCTGCTATTTGATGGATTTGAACATTGGTTTCAATTTTATTTATATAATGTACTTTGTGGTGCTGTTATTTGATGGGTTTAAACATTGGTTTCATTTTCTTTCATATTATATATCTGTAGTTTATATATCCTAATTCTTGATTTAGTTATTTTTGGAGATAGCTAGAAATTATCTTAATTTTTCTTATTGTTTCAAGTTATAATTTTTTGAATTTTTCTTTTAAAAACACTTATAATAGAGTTTTCAACACATCTTCAAAAGGATAAAAAATACTAAAATACTGATTGATTAACTGAGGCGGGGGCGGAGGGCGGGGCGGGGAAACCTGATCCCCAGCTGGGGCGGGGGTGGTTGCCAATTTCTCACCCCCAGCGGGGATCGGGGGCGGGGCTAATGAAGGGAGTCTTGGGCGGGGACGGGGAAGGCAAAAACCGCCACCGCCTCGCCCTGTTGCCAAGTCCAAACCCTCATTCCTTCACATTAATATTTTTTTGCGGCACCAATGCCTTTCCTAGCTCCAATCTATTTATAGGACACATAGTTGTCTTCCATAAAGTAATGCCCTCCGCTGAAAATCCCCACCACCATTTGAACAAGAGCACAATATTCTTTAGTATTAGATCATCAACTACAAATCGCCCCTGTAACATCCCGATTTTCTCTAACTCTAATCGAGTTGATTAATCTCGATTAGGGCTTTGGATGATTGCGTGAATTGTTTTGTGCTAGTTTAAGACCTAGTTGGAAGCTTAGGAATTCGGTTGAACTAGGTTGGAGGTGCCTAAGATGTTAAACGAGAAACTGTGGAAGTCAAAAGTTTGGAAGGCTCTTCCCAGCTGAGTAGCACGCTCAAGCGTGGGAACGAAGCACGCCTTAGCGTGCCAATGCTCAAGCGTGCTTAGTGCGTTTGCAAGCTGATGTGCTTTCTGACGCGTGTGCAACACATGTCAGGCCAGGGTGAAGGCGGAGCGGACAAGGTTCCACGCTCAAGCATGAAGCGAACCCCACGCTGAAGCGTGTTGGATGTGCTTGCTAAAGCGTGCTCAGCAGATGATGTAGGATGAGTTCCTTTCTCTTCCTCATTCTTGCACGAAACTCTTAATAGTTTTCCAGAGAGTTGTAGAGCTTTTAGAGAGAGGAAGAGTGTTCTAGCGTGAGAAAGCTTGAGGTTAAAAGCGATCGAGGCGGCGGAACGTGATTTTGACTACACTATTGCATTCGCGGCAAAGTTATCTACAACTTTGACGGATTGGTTTCTCGATTCGCTAAGGTAAAATCGAATCCCTACCACGTTTTCTTCTTGTTCTTCGTGGTTCTTTGAGTTTCTACCTTCTCCTTTGATCTTGCATACGTGTTGTGCTCGTGATTAAGGTAAAGTTTATGGTCGTGATTGCTCGTGGATTGGAGCTCAAGGCTGCGGCTAGGGAGAAGCTTCGAGGCTGTTCCGAAGCTGTTCTTCGCGCTCGTGAGTGCGTGGGATTCGTGTGGATTTTTCGCGTCGAATGTTCAGGTGGGGAGAAAGAGTACTGCTGCCGTCAAGAAGGCAAGAGTAGTGTAGTTGTATTTTCTGTTGTGTGTGTAAGGAAGCCTTAACCCTACTAGTGGTTGAGCATCAATAAAGTACCTAAACCCTAGGTTTAGCTTACTTTGGGCTATCACCGTTAAGTTTGGAAACCCTAGGTTAGCGAACTGCTAAGTGAGCATGATCTACTTCGTATGACTACTGTGATGTTGATTTCTGTGGTTGTTATCTGTCTAAATCCCTATATGCTACTTGGTTTATGTGATATGCTGCTAGGTGCTACTGTTGATGTTATTACTGTTGCTATTATACTGTTTGTGGTAATTGTTGTATGGTGGCGGAATGCGGAAGGGTTAAGTTTGGCTATGAGACGTGTTGTTATCGGGTTGATATCGTGGATGGTGCCGTTGTTGTTGTGCTGGTTTCTTGAGGCTGTGGCCGTGATGTTTGAGCTGTGGCTCATGGACGCATAGCATCGAGGCGGTGGCCGTGTGGATGCAGTGGCATCGTGTTGTTCCTAATTGAGTGTTTAGACGTGAGATCCGGTATCAAGCACGTTGACGATGTTTGTTGCATATCATCAGCTGCCAAGTGGCGAGGCCGTGTGACAGGTAGTATGGGCTACCAGCGTCATATGAGATTAGTTGTACCTGAGTGAAGGTATGGAAAGTTGAAGGGGTGGTCAAGTGAGTGACCATGGGGATGTTGCTGGTCTCGGGAATAGTTTATAGTGACGGATGAGGTAGCTCCTATCCTGTCGTGACGCCCGATCCAGTCTGGTTTGCCCGACTAATACTTGAGGTTTCCACTTTCCAGGCTAACGTTCCAAGGCGACCGAGATACCTCGTTTCCGGCATGGAAGGGGGATGTACTCTTATAGGTCACAGCGAGCCGTTCGATTTCTTAGGCAAACTAACTCCGTTCCGACACAGAACCTGTTCCGGTGTGGACTTGTTCGGGTGTGGAACCGTTCCGGTGTGGAACTAGCATTGTGAGTTTTCGGCCGACATGCTGCATGGGATTAGTATCTCGGTTTAGAGGACTGATCTGAGTGTGAGAATCATGGAGATGGATGCTTGTTGCATGTGTTGTCTCGAGAGATGTTGGTTGGAGTACAGTAACTGCTATAAACGTTATACAGGCTACCTGCTACATGTTGTTTTACTGCTCTACTACTGTCGTTCCGATTTGCTATGCACCGTATTCCTATCTCCCTACTGCTTTTTGCATATCTGTTTGGTTCTTGGCTCGCGTGAAGACAAGGAGCCAGCTAATGGATCCAAGGGTACACCCTTTCATCATGTTGGTACCGAGGATGCTGGTACTGGGGTTGATCGAGATCGTCTACATGATGAGAGAGGGTGGCGTGTGGACCCTTCTACTTACTTGACGGTCTACACTGGACCAGTGAGCATTCTCTTCAGAGGAGGGGCGTCGTATGTGGAGGACATGATAGGACCGTTCAGAGTCGTGCAGTTTCTTCACTTTCCCTCGATCTAGCACCCACCGAGGCAGCGAGAGCAGCACTATTGATAGGTAGCGCCACAGTCATCAGCGGTATCCAGTAGGCGAGGCTACGTCTACAGAGGTCAAAGGAGGCGTACCGAGCAGTACCTGAGGACCTACAGGAGGCATCGTATCGTCGTTTCTAGTTCCTCGTCCGAGTATGAGCCTACGCGGGTTTATAGGCGTACTCACGGAGAGGGACAAGGTAGTTCAGGGCATCCTCATCATTCATGGTGAGCGCCTGCCAGTGCGTCTCTAGGACTGAGTGGCGAGGTTTTGGTGTATTTTTTAGTGTGGGTTGGGGGAGTGCTGGCAAGTTCAGAGAGTCCTTTCTTCTTTTGTCTGTGGATGTACTTTTCGTTTCTTTTGGTTTTGTCTCGTACACTTTGTATATTTATGTATAGTGCCCTACTGATGGGGCTACTTTATGCATGTCTTCGTATATAAAAATACAGTTGTGTGTTTGCACTTTACTATGATGGTTTTCTATGCTTGCCATGATTGTTTATCGTTTTGTTTCCGCGATGTTGTTTGAATACCACGCTATCACTTTAACACGGTTAGGCATCGATAATACTATTGACTAATGGGACGATTTCATATATATATATAGGGTCGTCTCATTTTGATGGTATCAGAGTGTTCAGAACGTTTTGCAGCTAATGAGATGATTTCATGAGTATGGGGTCATCTCATTATTATGGTATCAGAGCAGTTTGGTTTTGCAACGGACTGTGGAAGTCTTGATATGAGCCCAATAAGGAGTATGGACCAAGAAGCACATCAAGGACTTGGTGGGACTATGACCAGATCAAGAACCAAGAAAGCCCAAGAAGTCCTAGAACAAATGGTGACAACCTTTATGGAAGCAAGCCCAACTTCAGGCCTAGAAGGAATGGAACCCAAGATGGTGACTTATCTTAGTCAAGTAGAGGCCCATAATGATGACAAGGGGGCCGTGACTTTGCTTCCATAGTTTTTGTTTTGTTTTTCAATTAAATAAAGTGTAATGGGTTATGTGAGTGGATCCAATTAAGCATTCTCTATTAGTGGGCTACACTAAGAGTTGCATGAAGGTCTAGCCCATATTATCCATGCTACACGTTGAGTAGGGAGTCTTGGGGAGGGAATCTTTAGCTTGTATGCTATAAGAAACTCCTCATGAAGTTGAGTCAATAAATTGTAAGTTATGAGTGTTACACTTTTAATTTGCAAAGCAAAGTGTAACCACCCATCATGAAGGGAGAGTAGGCATGACATTGAGTGCTTGGGGCTGACTTCAATTGCTTCATGGTGAGTTATGAGTGTCTTAGTGGCTGCCTTCAATTGTTTGAGTGTTACACTTTTAATTTGACAAATAAAGTGTAACCACCCATGAAGAACAAGTGGTAGGCGTGACATTGAGTGTCTTGGGGCTGAATTCAAATTGCTTGATGGTGAGTTATGAGTGCTTGATGGGCTGCCTTCAATTGTTTGAGTGTTACACTTTTAATTTGACAAACAAAGTGTAACCACCCATGAAGAACAAGTGGTAGGCGTGCATGCTGAATACTTGGGGGCTGAATTGATTTGTTTTAGTGGTCATTAAGTTAGGAATTAGGCCATTCAAAGTGGGGGTTATGCCTTGTCTTTGGATGCCAAGAGTTGGATGACAAGTATTTGTATGCGCCTAACATGAGAATAAGACAACTTTGAAGTTATTTTGGATCAAATTCCATTTGAGTGAGAATTGTTTCTCCTAGGTTCTTGGTTGAATCAAACTTAGTTCTTATCAAGAATCCAAGATTCTTGTGGCGAACATCACTTGGCTTATCAAACCTTCTTGGTTTGTGGCGCCTCATCATCTCTTTCTATCCATTTTCTTATTTTCTTCATTTTTATGTTGATTCATATTGCTTCCAAAGGAGAACACAAAATTAACTTGTTTTGAATTCAACCATAAGATCTTCAAAAGGCAACCTCACCATTTGGTTGTCATCAAGTGGTATCAAAGCTTAGGCTTTGGTTGAATTTTTGTTTGTGTTCTTGATTCTATTTTCTTCTTCTTCTTCTACTCTTTCTTCTTTTCTTCTCAAAACCAAAAACAAAAGTTACTTTGATCTTTTCTTGAAGGGAAAATTCGTGGTTGTTGTGTTTTGTGTTTTGATCTTTTCCTTGTTTTGATAAGTTTTGTGATTTTTGTTACTTGAATTTTGGTAATTTTGTGTTTTGTGTTTGATTCCTCTAAGAACTAAAGGAGAACATTTGAGAGGAAAAAGGCAAGAGTGCAAATTTACTTCTTGTGTGGAAAAAGCCAAAAGAGTGAAATTCATTTGTGTGACAAGTAAGGGAGCGTAGTGAGGAAACATAAATCATGGCAAACAATGAAGATAGTCTACCACTTTCACCAAGGTCCACGGTCCTTTTTGTACGAATGACTACTCAAATGCAAGCCCTTCAAAGGAAAATGGAGATAATGCAAACCAACTATGATCAACAACTTGCCAACCTTCAAAATGATGAGTCTAGTGGCATGAAAGTGAAAGAGGAAGGCCTAGAGGAGGAAGGCATAGAGGAGGAGGACATAGAGGAAGGAGGCGTGATGAAAGGCTTGAGGGGATCAAAATCAAAGTTCCTCCCTTTCTTGGGACGAACGATCCGGAGGCTTACTTGGAGTGGGAGTTAAAGATAGAACAAGTTTTCGATTGTAATTCTTACAATGAAGGCAAGAAGGTGAAAGTAGCCGCTCTTGAGTTCAAAGAATATGCCCTTATGTGGTGGGACCAATTACAAAAAGAGAGAAGGAGACTTGGAGGGGAGCCTATAGACACGTGGGAGGAGATGAAGTATGTCATGAGGAAGAGGTTTGTCCCAAATCATTACCAAAGGGATATTCAAAACAAATTGCAAAGACTTACCCAAGAGACCAAGAGTGTAGATGAATATTTCAAGGAGATGGAGTTGGCCTTACTTAGGTCAAATTTTCAAGAAGATAGGGAGGCTACCATGGCAAGATTCTTACATGGCTTGAATCGAGATATTCAAGACATAGTAGAATTACAAAATTATGTGGAGCTTGAAGATTTGGTGCAACAAGTAATCAAGGTGGAGCAACAAATTAAGAGGAGGAAGTTCAAATATTCTTTTTCTTCTT
This sequence comes from Ammopiptanthus mongolicus, assembly GCA_039655645.1. Lineage (NCBI taxonomy): Eukaryota > Viridiplantae > Streptophyta > Magnoliopsida > Fabales > Fabaceae > Ammopiptanthus > Ammopiptanthus mongolicus. The sequence continues at coordinate 49,325,107 of CM077347.1, forward strand.
CTTCAAAGTTTCCATCATCAAATTGGAAGGACAAGCAAAAGAAGGAGGGTGCACCAACCAAAGAAGCCGTGAGCACCTCTCAAGGCAAGAAACCAATGGAGACAACCACTAGGAGCCATGAAGTAAAGTGTTTGAAATGCCTTGGCCATGGGCACATAGCCGCCCAATGTCCAACAAAGAGAACCATGGTGACCATGACTGGTGAAGTAGTATCACAATCCGAGGCTTCAAGTGGGGAGGAAAGTGAAGAAGATGTGTTCATGCCGGATGGTGATTTACTTATGGTAAGGAGGCTATTGGGGAGTCAAGTGAAAGAACATGAATCAAGCCAAAGGGAGAATATCTTTTATTCTAGATGCCTAATTCAAGGAAAGGTATGCTCCTTAATTATTGATGGAGGAAGTTGTGCCAATGTTGTAAGTACTAGAGTAGTGTCAAAACTAAATCTTGTAACTAAAGCACATCCAAGACCATATAGGCTTCAATGGTTAAGTGAGGTAGGAAAAATGGTGGTGAACAAACAAGTGGAGGTTCCATTCTCAATTGGGAAGTATGAGGATAGTGTTCTTTGTGATGTGGTGCCTATGGAGGCAAGCCACTTGTTGTTGGGAAGGCCTTGGCAATATGACAAGAAGGCCATCCATGATGGGTTCTCAAATAAGTATACTCTCATGTATCAAGACCGAAAGGTCATACTTTCTCCTTTATCTCCAAAGCAAGTTAGTGAGGATCAAATAAAAATGAGAGAAAAGAGAGAGCAAGAGAGAAAAGAAAAAGAGGGTGAAAAAGAAATTGAGAAAAAGAGTGAAGAAAAATAAAAAAAAAAAAATCATGAGAAAAAGGAAGTGAAAAATAGAGTGGAAAAAGAGAGTAAAGAGAGCTTTCTTGCAACAAAGAGTGAGGTGAAGAGTGCCTTAATTTCAAGGCAGCCCCTGTACATACTTTATTGTAAGGAATTTTGTTTAAATACTAACATTCCTAATGATAATTCTTTGTCTAGTGGTGTCAAAAATCTTTTGCAGGAATTTGATGATGTTTTTCCTAAGGAAGTGCCACATGGCCTTCCCCCTCTTAGAGGAATTGAGCATCACATTGACCTCATTCCGGGTGCATCATTGCCCAATAGGCCAGCCTATAGGAGCAATCCACAAGAGACTAAAGAGATCCAAACACAAGTGGAGGAGTTGATACAAAAAGGTTGGGTGCAAGAAAGTTTGAGTCCTTGTGCTGTCCCGGTAACTTTAGTGCCAAAGAAAGATGGGACTTGGATGATGTGCACGGATTTAGGGCCGTGAACAACATCACAATTAAGTATAGACATCCTATCCCTAGACTTGATGATTTGCTTGATGAATTGCATGGTGCTTGTGTTTTTTCTAAAATTGGTTTGAAAAATGGGTACCATCAAATTAGAATAAGGGAGGGGGATGAATGGAAAACTGCCTTTAGATCTAAATATGGTTTGTATGAATGGTTGGTAATGCCTTTTGGTTTAACAAATGCACCTAGCACTTTTATGAGGCTTATGAACCATGTTTTGAGGGAATTTTTGGGCAAGTTTGTTGTGGTGTATTTTGATGACATCTTGATATATAGCAAAAACTTAGATGAACATCATGAACATTTAAGGGCTATTTTGCTTGTATTAAGAAAAGAAAAATTGTATGCTAATTTGGAAAAGTGTACTTTTTGTGTGGACCATGTGATTTTTCTTGGATTTGTGATAAATGCTAAAGGGATCCATGTTGGCAAAGAGAAAATTAAGGCCATTCAAGATTGGCCAACCCCCAAAAATATGAGTAATGTGAGGAGTTTCATGGCTTGGCTAGTTTTTATAGAAGTTTGTTAAGGACTTTAGCACCTTGGCTGCACCTCTTAATGAAATTGTCAAAAAAAATGTTGGGTTTAAATGAGGGGAGAAGCAAGAACATGATTTCAAAGAACTTAAGGAAAAGCTCACCCATGCGCCAATACTTGTTTTGCCTAATTTTGCTAAATCTTTTGAGATTGAATGTGATGCTTCAAATGTTGGTGTTGGGGCTGTTTTGATGCAAGAAGGGCATCCAATTGCTTATTTTAGTGAGAAATTAAGTGGAGCTTCCCTTAATTATCCCACCTATGATAAGGAATTGTATGCCTTAGTAAGAGCTTTGCAAACTTGGCAACACTATCTTTTGCCCAAAGAATTTGTCATTCATAGTGACCATGAGTCTTTGAAATATTTGAAAGGGCAAGGAAAGTTAAATAAAAGACATGCAAAGTGGGTTGAATTTCTTGAACAATTTCCATATGTGGTGAAACACAAAAAGGGTAAGGCCAATGTGTTGTGGATGCACTTTCAAGAAGGTATTCTTTACTTTCTACCCTTGAGACAAGTTGTTGGGTCCTGAATGCATTAAAGAATTGTATGAGCATGATAAGGAATTTTCTCATATCTATGCTAATTGTGTTCATTCGTTCCAAAATGGATATTTTAGGCACCAAGGTTTTTTGTTCAAAGAAAAACGTTTATGTGTGCCTAAAAGCTCTATAAGGGAATTGTTCTTAAAAGAGGCGCATGAAGGGGGATTAATGGGGCACTTTGGGGTCCAAAAGACTTTAGACATGTTGCATGAACATTTTCATTGGCCTCACATGAAGCATGATGTGCAAAAATATTGTGAAAAATGCATTGTATGTAAAAAGTCAAAATCTAAGGTGATGCCCCATGGACTTTATACTCCTTTACCTATTCCTGACTCTCCTTGGATAGACTTATCTATGGATTTTGTGGTGGGATTGCCTAGGTCAAGGAATGGTAAAGATTCCATTTTTGTTGTGGTGGATAGGTTCTCCAAAATGGCACATTTTATTCCATGTAAAAAAGTTGATGATGCTTGTCATATGGCGGACTTATTTTTTAGGGAAGTGGTGAGACTTCATGGTCTCCCAAGGAGTATTGTTAGTGATAGGGACACCAAGTTCCTATGTCACTTTTGAAGCTAGGTACAAAGCTTCTTTTCTCCACTACTTGCCATCCTCAAACGGATGGGCAAACTGAAGTTGTGAATAGAACACTTTCTTCCCTTTTAAGGGCTGTGATTAAAAAGAACATTAAGTCTTGGGAGGAGTGTTTGCCTCATGTGGAATTTGCTTATAATAGGGTTGTTCATAGCACCACTCAATATTCTCCTTTTGAGGTTGTTTACGATTTTAATCCCTTAACTCCTCTTGATTTATTGCCATTGCCTAACTCTTCAATTTTAAAGCATAAAGATGGTAGGGCCAAGGCTGAATATGTGAGGAAGTTACATGAGCAAGTGAAGGTCCAAATTGAAAAGAGGACCCAAAGCTATGCAAGACAAGCCAACAAAGGAATGAAGAAGGTGGTATTTGAGCCCGGAGATTGGGTTTGGGTTCACATGAGGAAGGAAAGGTTTCCTTCCCAAAGGATATCTAAATTGCAACCAAGAGGAGATGGGCCATTTCAAGTGGTGGCCAAGATCAATGATAATGCATACAAGTTGGATCTTCCTGGTGAGCATGGTGGAATAAGTGCTACTTTCAACGTGGCTGATTTATCTTTTTTTGATGTAGATGATGAAGAATTCAATTCGAGGTCGAATTCACCTAAAGAAGGAGGGGATTATATGAGCCCAATAAGGAGTATGGACCAAGAAGCACTTCAAGGACTTGGTGGGCTTATGACCAGATCAAGAACCAAGAAAGCCCAAGAAGTCCTAGATCAAATGGTGACAACCTTTATGGAAGCAAGCCCAACTTCAGGCCTAGAAGGAATGGAACCCAAGATGGTGACTTATCTTAGTCAAGTAGAGGCCCATAATGATGACAAGGGGACGTGACTTTGCTTCCATAGTTTTTGTTTTGTTTTTCAATTCAATAAAGTGTAATGGGTTATGTAAGTGGATCCAATTAAGCATTCTCTAGTAGTGGGCTACACTAAGAGTTGCATGAAGGTCTAGCCCATATTATCCATGCTACACGTTGAGTAGGGAGTCTTGAGGAGGGAATCTTTAGCTTGCATGCTATAAGAAACTCCTCATGAAGTTGAGTCAATAAATTGTAAGTTATGAGTGTTACACTTTTAATTTTCAAAGCAAAGTGTAACCACCCATCATGAAGGGAGAGTAGGCGTGACATTGAGTGCTTGGGGCTGACTTCAATTGCTTCATGGTGAGTTATGAGTGTCTTCGTGGCTGCCTTCAATTGTTTGAGTGTTACACTTTTAATTTGACAAACAAAGTGTAACCACCCATGAAGAACAAGTGGTAGGCGTGACATTGCATGTCTTGGGGCTGAATTCAAATTGCTTGATGGTGAGTTATGAGTGCTTGATGGGCTGCCTTCAATTGTTTGAGTGTGACACTTTTAATTTGACAAACAAAGTGTAACCACCCATGAAGAACAATTGGTAGGCGTGCATGCTGAATACTTGGGGGCTGAATTGATTTGTTTTCGTGGTCATTAAGTTAGGAATTAGGCCATCAAAGTGGGGGTTATGCATTGTCTTTGGATGCCAAGAGTTGGATGACAAGTATTTGTATGCGCCTAACATGAGAATAAGACAACTTTGAAGTTATTTTGGATCAAATTCCATTTGAGTGAGAATTGTTTCTCCTAGGTTCTTGGTTGAACCAAACTTAGTTCTTATCAAGAATCCAAGATTATTGTGGCGAACATCACTTGGCTTATCAAACCTTCTTGGTTTGTGGTGCCTCATCATCTCTTTTATCCATTTTCTTATTTTCTTCATTTTTATGTTGATTCATATTGCTTCCAAAGAAGAACACGAAATTAACTTGTTTTGAATTCAACCTTAAGATCTTCAAAAGGCAACCTCACCATTTGGTTGTCATCAAGTCTGTAACCATTACTGTGAGTCTGGAAAGGGTACTGGCTTTAGCGGTTGATACCTGAGTTGTATCAACTAAGTCTAGTTTTGGGTAGAGTGTCCAATGCGCTAGTTATGGAAGAGTGATAACTCTTTTCATTACTGTGAGCCGTGTTGTTATCGGGTTGATATCGTGGATGGTGTCGTTGCTGATGTGCTGGTTTCTTGAGGCTGTGGCCATGATGTTTGAGTTGTGGCTCGTGGACGTGTGGCGTCAAGGCTGTGACCGTGTGGATGCAGTGGTGTCGTGTTGCTCCTGATTGAGTGTTTAGGCGTGAGATCCGGCGTCATATGAGGTTAGTTGTACCTGAGTACGGGTACGAAAAGTAGAAGGGGCGGTCAAATGAGTGACCTTGGGGATGTTGTCGTTCTCGCCAATAGTTTACAGTGACAGATAAGGTAGCTCATCTCCTGTCGTGATGCCCGATCCAGTTTGGTTTGCCCGACTAATCCTTGAGCTTTCCACGTTCTAGGCTAACATTCCGAGGCGACCGAGATACCTCGGTTTCGGTGTGGAAGAGGGATGCACTCTTATTGGTTACGGCGAGCGGTTCGATTTCTTGGACTAACTAACTCCGTTCCGACACAGAACCTGTTCCGGTGAGGACTTGTTCGGATCTGGACCCGTTTCGATGTGTAACCAGCTTTGTGAGTTTTCAGCCGACATGCTGCATGGGATTAGTATCCCAGTCTAGAGGATTGATCTGAGTGTGAGACTCGTGGAGATGGGTGTTTGTTGCATGTGTTGTCTCGAGAGATGTGTGGTTGTGTGCAGTAACTGATATAAATTTTATATATGCTACCTGCTACATGTTGTTTTACTGCTCTACTATTGTCATTCCGATTTACCATGCATCGTATTCGTATCTCCCTATTGCTTTTTGCATATCTGTTTGGTTCTTGGTTCACGTGAAGACGAGGAGCCAGACGATGGATCCCAGGGTACACCCTTTCATCATGTCGATACCGAGAATGCCAATACTGGGGTTGATCGAGATCGTCTACCATGATGAGAGAGGGTGGCGTGTGGACCCCTCTACCTACTTGACGGTCAAGACTGGACCAGTGAGCATTCTCTTCGAAGGAGGGGAGTCGCATGCGGAGGACATGATTGGACCGTTCAGAGTCGTGCAGTTTCTTCTGTTTCCCAAGATCTGGCACCCACCGAGGTAGCGAGAGCAGGACTACTGGTGTGCAGCGCGACAGTCATCAGCGGTATCTAGTAGGCGGGGCTACGTCTACAAAGGTCAGAGGAGGCATACCACGTAGTACCTGACGACCTACAGGAGACGTCGTATCGTTGTTTCTAGTTCCTCGTTCGAGTATGAGCCTACGCGGGTTTATAGGCGTACTCGCGGAGAGGGACATGCTAGTTCATGGCATCCTCATCACTGATGGTTAGCGCCTGCCAATGCGTCTCTAGGGCTGAGTGGCGAAGTTTTGATGTATTTTTTAGCGTGGGTTGGGGGAGTGCTGGTGAGTTCTGAGAGTCCTTTCTTCTTGGATATGGATGGACTTTTCGTTTCTTTTGGTTTTGTCTCGTACAGTTTGTATATTTATGTACAATGCCCTACTGATGGGGCTACTTTATGCATGTCTTCGTATATATACATATAGTTGTGTGTTTGCACTTTACTCTGATGGTTTTCTATGCTTGCCGTGATTGTTCATCGTTTTGTTTTTGCGACGTTGTTTGAATACCACGCTATTGCTTTGATACGGTTAGGCATAGATAATACTATAAGTTTAGGACTAATGGGATGATTTCATATATATATATATATATATATATATATATATATATATATATATATATATATATATATATATATATATATATATGTGTGTGTGTGTGGGGGGGGCGTCTCATGGAAGCGACAACACAAACTGGAGCATGCAGGCTGAAAAGTGTGGTATAGCAGCACTTTACAAAGATTAAATTTAATTGAGATGACAAGGCCCAATATAATTATTGTAATAAATTACTTGGTGGGAAATTAAAAAATGGAACGAAGCACTTGCACCAGCATATGGATATATGCATTCAATGCAGGATTTGTATGAAAGGGAAAAAAGGACGAAGTTTCTTATGGCTAAGGTCATGCAAGGTAAGCAGGAGTTGGGTAGTGGGACTTATGATGCAGAAAATGCAAGGAAGGAGCTTGCAAATGCATTATGGATGAATATCCACTTTTAATAGTGGACCATCTTGGTTTTAAGAGATACTCAGCTGCTCTCCAACCATTATTTCAAGTTCCTTCTAGAAACACTATCAAGAAAGAGATATTCAGAGTATATGATTGTGAAAGAATAACAACTTTGATGTTTTTAGAAAGTCTTGAAGGAAGAGTGGCAATTACATCAGACGTGTGGACTGCGAGCAATCAAAAAAATGGGTATATGGCTGTCACGACGCATTATATTGATAGCTCTTGGACTCTACACAATCACATTTTGAGGTAATAATATAAATTCTTATATGAATGTGAATTATGTTCTTTAACTTTTTGTGTGATAAAGTGGTTGAATGTGAATTTTATTATGTTAGGTTCATTTATGTTCCAGCTCCTCACACAAGTGATAGACTTTGTAATGCAATAGTTGAATGTTTGATGGATTGAAACATTGATTCAAAACTGTCCACTATCACTCTGGATAATTGTAGCACAAATGATGCTATGATAGAGAAAATTAAGGATAAGTTGCAGTTAAGCACTTTATTGAGGGATGGGTCTTTACTTCACTTGCGTTGTTGTGCACATATTCTAAATCTGATAGTAAAAGATGGGTTAAAAGTTGTGAAAGATGGGGTTGAGAAGATTCTGAATAGTGTATCTTATTGGACAACGACACCTAAAAGGAAGGAAACTTCGAAAAGACAGCTAATTAGTTACGAAATCCTTGCACTAAAATGTTAATTTTAGATTGTCCAACTAGATGGAATTCAAGATACAAGATGCTTGAAATTGCCATATCTTATGAGGATGTATTTAGTCGGTTAAAGCAACATGAGTCTGAAAAACTTGCTTGCCAACTAATTCACAATAGCAATTTGTAAAGGATATTTGTGGAAGATTAAAATTGTTCAATACTGTCAATGAGATGATTTCTGGCATTAAATATCTGAATGCTAATATGTATTTTCTTAAGATTTGTGAGATCAGGTTGGCAATATCTCAATGGATTAATTCTCCTATTGAACTGATTCAAAAAATGGTAGAAAATATGTTGGACAAATTTGATAAATGTTGGAGTGTGATTCATGACATAATGGGAGTTGCCACTATTTTGAATCCTAGATACAAAATGGAGTTGTTTGAATATTATTATGAAAAGTTGTACGAACGTGACTTTTTTGGTAAAGTTAGGATGATCTGTCGGTTGTGTTATGATTTGGTTTCTGATTATCAATTGAAAATGAATGAAGACTATGGTGTTGAAAGATGAGTGTTGGATGGTAGTAATGTTATTGATGATGCATTAAGTGACTATGACAGATATATTATTAGGAAAAAAAGATGTAGAACTTCATGTGTTAAATTAGAGTTGGATCATTATTTAGAGGAGGATGTTTTACCAAGAACTTCAGACTTTGAAATTTTATTGTGGTGGAAGTTGAATGGAGTCAAGTATCCAACACTCCAAGCAATTGCAAAGGATATATTAGCTATTCCTATATCTATTGTAGCTTCTGAATCTGTATTCAGTACTAGTGGTTAAATATTAAGCCTTCATCGTAGTCGACTTCATTGGACTACTTTAGAGGCCTTGATGTGTGCTAGAAGCTGGTTATGGAGTGCTGAGAATACTGGTAATATTTTAAATTCTTCATTCGAATATTTTATGAAATGACAAATAATCTTTATATATTTTTACTACTCATTCTTTTTATTGTTCTATAATTGATATTTATAGGTCCTCCAAATTATAAAGTAGTCCATGAATATGCTACTTTACTTGATGAGTTAGAGTCAGATGATGAAGGTACATTTTACTTTGTTTTTTTTTAATGCAATTTTAATATTTTTATTTAATTTGTGGTTTTGCTTAATAAAGCTGAAATGTTGGTTAGTGGTGTTACTTCGCAATTGGAAGATAATCAATAGATGTTGTGCTATTTGATGGATTTGAACATTGGTTTCATTTTTATTATATAATGTACTTTGTGGTGTTGTTATTTGATGGGTTTAAACATTGGTTTCATTTTCTTTCATGTTATATATCTGTAGTTTATATATCCTAATTCTTGATTTAGTTATTTTTGGAGATAGCTAGAAATTATCTTAATTTTTCTTATTGTTTCAAGTTATAATTTTTTGAATTTTTCTTTTAAAAAGACTCATAATAAAGTTTTCAACACATCTTCGAAAGGATAAAAATAATAAAAATACACCTTGCTTAACTGAGGCGGGGGCGGAGGGCGGGGCATGGAAACCTGACCCTCAGTGGGGGCGGGGCTGGGAAACCTGACCCCCGACGAGGGTGCGGGGGTGGTTCCCAATTTCTCATGCCCAGCAGGGATCGGGGGCGGCGATAATGAAGGGAGTCTTGGGCGGGGACGGGGAAGGCAAAAACCGCCACCGCCTCGCCCTGTTGTCAAGTCCAAACCCTCATTCCCTCACATTATTATTTTGGCGCTGCACCAATGCCTTTCCTAGCTCCAATCTATGTACAGGTCACATAGTTTTCTTCCATAAAGTAATGCCTTCCACTGAAAATCCCCACCACCATTTGAACAAGAGCGCAATATTCTTTACTATTAGATCATCAATTACTAATCCCCCCTGTAACATCCCGATTTTCTCTTACTCTAATCGAGTTGGTTAATCTCAATTAGGGCTTTGGATGATTGTGTGAATTGTTTTGTGCTAGTTTCAGACCCAGTTGGAAGCTTAGGAATAGGCTTGAACTAAGTTGGGGGTGCCTAAGGTGTTAAACGAGAAACTGTGGAAGTCAGACGTTTGGAAGGCTCTTCCCAGCTGAGTAGCATGCTCAAGCGTGGGAAGGGAGCTCGCCCTAGCGTGCCAACGCTCAAGTGTTGGCATGTTGCACGCTCAAGCGTGCTGAGTGCGTTTGCTAGCTAATGTGATTTCTGACGCATGTGCAACACGTGTCAGAGGGTGAAGGCGGAGCGGACGAGGTTCCACGCTCAAGGGAACCCCACGCTCAAGTGTGGGCACGCTCAAGCATGCTGGATGTGCATGCTGAAGCGTGCTCAACGGATCAGGTAGGATGAGTTCCTTTCTCTTCCTCATTCTTGCACGAAACTCTTAATAGTTTTCCAGGGAGTTGCAGAGCTTTTAGAGAGAGGAACAGTGTTCTAGCGTGAGAAAGCTTGAGGTTGAAGGCGATTGAGGCGGCGGAACGTGATTCTGACTACACGGTTGCAATCGCGGCGAAGTTATCTACAACTTTGACGGATTGGTTTCTCGATTCGCCAAAGGTAAACTCCAATCCTTACCACGTGTTCTTCGTGTTCTTCGTGGTTCTTCGAGTTTCTACCTTTTCCTTTGATCTTGCATACGAGTTGTGCTCGTGATTAAGGCAAAGCTTGTGCTCGTTATTGCTCGTGGATTGGAGCTTAAGGTCACGGGCAGGAGAAGCTTCGAGGCTATTCTGAAGCTGTTCTTCGCACTCGTGAATGCGTGGGAGAACGTGTCAGCATTCGTGCGGATTTTTCACGTCAACTGTTCAGGTGGGGAGAAAGAGTACTGCTGCCGTTGGGAAGGCAAGAGTAATGTAGTTATATTTTCTGCTGTGTGTGTAGGGAAGCCTTAACCCTACTAGTGGTTGAGCCCCAATAAAGTATCTAAACCCTATGTTTAGCTTAGTTTGGGCTATCACCGTTAAGTTTGGAAACCCTAGGTTAGCAAACTGCTGATTGAGGATGATCTGCTTCGTATGACTGCTGTGATGTTGATTTCTATGGTTGCTATCTGTTTAAATGCCTATATGCTACTTGGTGTGTATGATATGCTGCTATATGCTACTATTGATGCTATTACTGTTGCTATTATATTGTTTGTGGTGATTGTTGTATGGTGGCAGAATGCGGAAGAGTTAAGTTTGGCTATGAGAAATGTTATAATCGGGTTGATACGATGCATGGGGGCATTGCTGTTGTCCAGGTTTCTTGAGGTTGTGGCTGTGATGTTTGAGCTGTTTCTTATGGACTCGTGGCGTCGAGGCTATGGTCGTGTGGATGCAGTGGCATCGTGTTGTTCCTGATTGAGTTTTTAGGCGTGAGATCCGGTATCAAGCCCGTTGAGGATGTTTGTTGCATATTGTCAGCTGCCAAGGGGCGAGGCCGTGTTACAGGTAGTATGGACTACCAGCATCATACGAGGTTAGTTGTGCCTAAGTGAGGGTACGGAAAGTAGAATGGGCAGTCAAGTGAGTGACCTTGGGGATGTTGCTGGTCTCGGGAATAGTTTACAATGACAGATGAGGTAGCTCCTATCCTGTCGTGACGCCCGATCCAGTCTGGTTTGCCCGACTAATCCCTGAGCTTTCCAAATTCCAGGCTAACGTTCCGAGGCGACCGAGATACCTCGGTTCCGGTATGGAAGGGAGATGTACTCTTATTGGTCAATGCGAGCGGTTCAGTTTCTTGGGCAAACTAACTTCGTTTTGACACCGAACCTGTTCCGGTGTAGACTTATTCGGGTGTGGAACCGTTCCGGTGTGGAACCAGCATTGTGAGTTTTCAGCCGACATGCTGCATGGGATTAGTATCCCGGTCTGGAGGACTGATCTGAGTATGAGACTCATGGAGATGAACGCTTGTTGCATGTGTTGTCTCGAGAGACATTTGTTGGAGTGCTGTAACTGCTATAAATGTTATATATACTACCTGCTACATGTTGTTTTTCTGCTCTACTGCTATCGTTCCGATTTGCTATCCGCCGTATTCCTATCCCTATTTCTTTTTGCATATCTATTTGGTTCTTGGTTCACGTGAAGACGAGGAGCCAGCTGATGGATCCCAAAGTACACCCTTTCATCATGTCGGTACCGAGGGTGCTAGTACTGGGGTTGATCGAGATTGTCTACCATGACGAGAGAGGGTGGCGCGTGGACCCCTCTACCTACTTGAAGGTCTACACTGGACCAGTGAGCATTCTCTTCAGAGAATGGGCGTCTCATGTGGAGGACATGATAGGACCGTTCAGAGTCGTGCAGTTTCTTCCCTTTCCTTGGATCTGGCACCCACCGAGGCAGCGAGAGCAGGACTATTGGTGGGCAGCGTCACAGTCATCAGCGGTATCCAGTAGGCGAGGCTACGTCTACAGAAGTCAAAAGAGGCGTATCGAGCAGTACCTGAGGACCTACAGGAGGCATCGTATCGTCGTTTCTAGTACCTCGTCCGAGTATGAGCCTACGTGGGTTTATAGGTGTACTCACGGGGACATGGTAGTTCAAGGCATCTTCATCACTGATGGTGAGCGCCTGCCAATGCGTCTCTCGAGCTGAGTGGTGAGGTTTTGATTTATTTTTTAGCGTGGGTTGGGGGAGAGTTGGCGAGTTCTGAAAGTTCTTCGGTTTGTGGATGTACTTTTCGTTTCTTTTGATTTTGTCTTGTACAGTTTGAATACCGTGCTATCGCTTTGATATGGTTAGGCAGAGATAATACTATAAGTTTGGGACTAATGCGAGGATTTCGTATATATATATATATATATATATATATATATATATATATATATATATATATGGGGTCGTCTCATTTTTATGGTATCAGAGCAGTTTGGTTCTACAACGGACTGTGGAAGTCTGGAACCATTATTGTGAGTCTAGAAAGTGTACTGGCTTTAACGATTGATACCCGAATTGTATCAACAAAGTCTGGTTTTGGGTAGAGTGTCTGATGCGCTAGTTATCGAAGAGTGATAACTGTTTTCATCATAAGGCATATGATATGTTTAACTGTTAAGTGCTATTATATGTCTTATGAGTTGGAACTGATAGCTCCTTTTCACAAGAAGCTAGATGGCATGAGGACGTGGAAGAGGAAGAAGTGGTAGGCCGGCTGCGACCGGAGGCAATGATAACAACAACAATAATATTGATGACCACTCAGGGACAGGAAGTGGTGGTGACAGCTCTGAAGCAATCCGGGCCATACGGGACTTGGCTACCGCAATGATGCAACAAACCCAGCAGACTGCCCAGTATATGCAGAGGCAGGAAGAGAAGGAAGCAAGACAGAATCAATTACACGCGGTAAGAAGGAATGAAACTGTGGACACTAGTCTCAATACGTTCACGAAAGGAAATCCTCCTCAGTTCTACGGAGAGTACAACCCTGAAGCTGTGGAGATGAAGTTGCAAGTGATCGAGAAATTGTTTATGGCCACACACTGCAGAGAGGACATGAAAGTTACATACGCTGCTTTCATGATGGTTAGAGCTACGGAAGCTTGGTGGAAGACCAAGGCCAGTCTGTTAGAGGCCGGAGGAAGGATTTTGACCTGGGAACTATTTCGAGAGAGCTTCTTAGAGAAGTATTTTCCGAGAAGCACCAGGAAAGAGAAAGAGAAAGAGTTCCTGAGTCTGAAACAGGAACAGACGTCAGTTGGTGAGTACGCGATGAGGTTCGAGACCCTACTCAAATTTTCTCAGTTTTATCAAGTTCATCCTGATGAAGAGTGGGTATGTCGAAGGTTTGAAGATGGATTAAGACCAGAACTGAAGCGAGCAATGTTACCTTTGAGTATTAGCTCTTTTCCTGAGTTGGTGGAGAAAAGCACAGTGGTAGAAAGGCATGACCGATGTGTGGTGCTATTCTCTTTGGAATCAAAGGAGACTCCAAATATCAGAGCTTTACCTATCGTGCGAGAGTTTCTGGAATTGTTTCCCGATGATGTTCCTAGACTGTCACCGGAGATAGAGGTGGAGTTTGCTATAGATCATGTACCGGGGGCTGGCCAATATCGATATCGCCATATTGAATGTCTCTAGTTGAGCTGACAGAGCTGAAGAAACAGTTGGACGAGATGCTAAGCAAAGATTTCATCAGACCTAATGCATCTCCGTGGGGAGCACCGGTGCTGTTTGTGAAGAAGAAGGACGGAAGCTCGAGGCTGTGTGTAGGCTATCATCAGCTGAATAAAGTGATGATAAAGAACAAGTATCCGTTACCACGGATAGATGATTTGATGGATCAGGTGAAAGGAGCGGTTGTGTTTTCTAAGATCGATCTACGACCTGGATACTATCAGATCGGGGTTAAGAAGGAGGATGTGCCAAAGACTGCTTTTCGAAGTCAGTATGGTCACTACGAGTACTTGGTTAGGCCGTTTGGGGTGACTAATGCTCCATCTGTGTTCATGGACTATATGAACAGGATCTTCCGATCGTTCCTTGACAAGTTCATTGTCGTTTTTATCAACGACATCCTTGTATACTCTTCGAGTAGAGAGGAACACCAAGAGCATCTAAGGGCGGTGTTGCAAGTTCTAAAGGATCGGCAGTTGTATGCTAAACTGTCGAAGTGCGAGTTTTGGTTAGAGGAAGTTCAGTTCTTAGGCTATGTGATCAGTTAGGATGGAATCACAGTGGATCCTGTGAAAGTTAAGGCCGTAGTGAGTTCGAAAAGCCCTAAGTCTGTAAGCGAGGTGAGAAGCTTTCTTGGTTTAGCGGGATACTATCAGCGGTTCATCGAGGGATTCTCTAAGATTGCGTTACCTATGATGCAGTAGACGAGAAAGGGGAAGACGTTTGAGTGGTCAAAGGCTTGAGAGAAAAGTATCCAAGAGCTGAAGAGAAGACTGACCACATCACCTGTGTTGGTGCTACTAGATTCGTTTGGACGATTTGATGTATACTGTGATGCATCTTATCAAGGCTTGGGATGTGTGCTCTTGCAAGAAAGAAAAGTGGTGGCGTATGCCTCCAGGCAGTTGAGAGTACCTGAGCGGAACTACCTAATGCACGATCTGGAATCGGCTGCGATAGTGTTTGCATTGAAGATATGGAGACACTATCTTTATGGTGCTGAATTAGTGTGTTTAGCGACCATAAGAGCCTGAAGTATCTGTTCGACCAGAGAGAGTTGAACATGAAGCAGCGAAGATGAATGGAATTCATAAAGGACTATGAATTCGACCTACAATACCATCCAGGTAAGGCGAATGTAGTAGCGGATGCACTCAGTAGGAAATCCCTACACGTATCTGCCATGATGGTAAATGAGCTAGAGTTGTTAGAAGCGTTTAGAGACCTAAATCTCGAAGCTGAAATCATCGAGGATAAGCTACATCTGGGGATGGTTAGAGTAACTAGCAATTTCCTGAAACTTTTATGGAAGAAGCAAGCTGAGGATATGTACCTCGAGGGTGTAAATCGGTTATTAGAGGAAGGTAAGACTTGGGAATTCAGAAGAGGTACTGATGGTCTGCTTAGGCATGGTGATCGGGTTTGTGTGCCAGCGGATAGCGAAGTTCAGAATATGATCTTGGAGGAAGCACACAAGAGCACGCTGAGTTTTCATCCGGGGGCTACCAAGATGTATCAGGACTTGAAGAGGCTGTTCTAGTGGCCGGGGATGAAGAAAGATGTGGCGGCGTATGTCCTAACCTGCTTGGTGTGTTAGAAAGCAAAGATTGAACACCAGAAGCCAGCACGGCTGTTGCAATCACTGGACGTCCCAGAATGGAAGTGGGATAGCATTGCCATGGATTTTGCTTCTGGGTTGCCGAGAACTCAGAAAATGTGTGATACAGTCTGGGTAATCATTGAGAGGTTAACGAAGTGTGCTCACTTCTTACCTGTCAACCAGAGTTACTCTCTGGAGCGATTGACTCAGATTTACATCAAGGATGTTGTGCGGCTGCATGGGCTAGCTTCAGGTATTGTTTCGGATCATGATCCAAGGATTACCTCAAGGTTTTGGAGGAGCTTAAACAACGCAATGGGAACTAAGCTAAGTATGAGTTTTGCTTATCATCCTCAAATGGATGGTCAGTCTGAACGAACAATTCAGTCATTGGAGGATCTCTTAAGAGCGTACGTGTTGGAGAACATGGGAAGTTGGGTAGAGTTCCTTCCATTGATCGAGTTTACTTATAACAACAGTTTCCATTCACGTATGGGCATGGCGTCGTACGAGGCACTGTATGGACGTAAGTGCAAGACTCGATTGTGCTAATTTGAGACTGAAGAAAGTCAGCTGTTAGGACCGGAGATGGTACAGCAAACAATGGAACAAGTCCGTAAGAAACAGGATAAGATGAAGATCGCAAGGGATAGGCAAATGATCTACGCCGACAAAAGGAGAAGACATTTGGAATTCCAGGAGGGCGACCATGTCTTAATGAGAGTTACCCCAAGGACTGGAGTGGGCAGGGAAATCAAATCCAGAAAGCTAACACCTAGATTCATAGGATCGTTTCAGATTCTTTGACCAATCGGTCCCGTAGCCTATCAGATAACTTTGCCACCAAATCTGTCAAATCTTCACGACATCTTTCACGTCTCTCAACTTAGAAAGAACCACCCTGATCCATCACACGTGAAAGAGAACCTTGAGTACCAGGCTTCAATTGTTCGGATCGTGGATAGAAGGATCAAGGAACTGCACGGCAAGCACATTCCATTAGTCGGAGTGGAGTGGAACCCGGTAACGGGAGATTCAACGTGGGAGCGTAACACCCCGATTTTCGCTGCTTTCTAAGATCGGTAATTTATATAACTAAGTTTATATTTTATCCGAGATTTAGGAAATGATTTTTGACAAACCAAATTCATATTCCTACTCTACGTTATCGAAGGGAGTTACGGTTAAATTTTGGGTTGAAAATTCAGACGGAACCCGGTCTGCGTTTCACTGATAGTAAGATTTTACTAATCAGAAAACCTAGTTTTGACTTGTGAACGAAACAGTTAGGTTTTAAATCGAATTTCCAACAACTTTGGTAAATTTGAAATTTTTCACCAAAAGGTGAAATAATATAAGTTATACCGGCGAAATCTTAAATTGCGTAATTAACGGAGCTAAATACGGATTTATCGGGACCCGCTAACAGATAAACTTGAAGTCACATCAGGTCAAATCACCTAGGAAGGCGTGCCAATGACTCACCACTGTCATGATGAAAATGAAAATATCTGAACGCATTCACAATAAGAAAAGACCAAAATATCCTTGGCTATTCGCAAAATGACTTTTTTGTCCCTAGGTGAAATGACCGTTTTGCCCCTGGGAATTTATGAAATTACATCTTTGTCGTTGTGACTCACCACTCTCATCATTGCCTCTAGAAAAATATCTAGATATTTATGGCATTAGAGGTGAAATGACCATTATGCCCTTAACCTTATGTTTTAATTCCAATTTTGTCCCTACGTGAAATTACTCTTTTGCCCCTTATGTAAACAATTTTGGAACTCTTAACCCCTTCACCCTCACGCCTAAATGGCTATCACCAACAAGCCATTGACTCCATTTCTTCACAACTTCATCCAACCTTCATCACTTTCTCATTTCTCAAGTGAAGCTTAGACCAAAAATTGTGAAGAAAGTGCTTGGATTCTTGCACATCTTCATCTTCCAAGAGGTGAACTTTACTCTCCTTGATCCATAAGCTTTATGTTCTTCGTATACTTTCTTGATTCAAGGCCTTAATCATTATGTTTCAATTCTAGGATTCTATATTCAAAAATCTCTAGAAAATTGTAGAAAAATCCTATGATCATGAAACCAATTTCTATGAACTCACCATAATGTATATAATGATCATCTAGAAGCATGAACCCAAAATAAATTTCCTCCCTATTTTTCTATGACATGTCCAAACCCTAGGGATAGTGCAAGGATGAAGTATTGCTTCAATTTTTGCTATATGGCAATTGTTCTAGCCTATTTGATATCTATTGACCTTGAATCTAAGAGCCAAACATCAACAAAAGTTCCTATCCAATTTTATTAGTAGTGGCTGAAACCTAGCTTTTGGGAAGCTAAGAGTTTTGCTTCAATTTTTGTATGATGTAACTTGTTTTAGTGTTGTGTATGCTTGAGGATCATTCATCCAAGAGTTAGGAATTTTAGACATCTCTAATCAATTTTAATCACCTTGGACGAACCTAGACCTTGTGAGGCAAGGAAGTTTAGTTTGTTAATTTTAAAGTTTTAAATTTGATTGTATGAATGTGATGATGTTATTTGAAGTGATGTTGATGATTCTCTTGTGATGTATATGCTTGATTTAGTTGGTGAATATGTGATTGGATATTGAAACATGAAATGTTACGTTATTGTCTTGGATGAGATATATGTATGATGTTGGTTTTGAGATTTGATGACTATATATGTATATATTGAATTGTGACTTCTTGGACTGGATTGGTTGAGAGCATAGCATCAGCTATAGCTTGATAATGAAGATTAAGCTGCTTAAAAGTCTTCATCAAAGATTTAAAGATGTTTTGGATTAAAGATGAAAAGATGTTAAATGGTATAAGGACCAATTTTACTAAAAAGCCACTAAGTTAACTCAAAAGGATTTTCGAATAAGACTTAGGAAGTTGAGAGTTGGTGAGGAAAATAGTGAAAAGTTGCTTTATCATTATTTTCTAAACATGTTGTGCAAAAAGAAAGCCTGGAAAATTATTTTAGTTTTATCACAAGAAGAATCTTCTCAAAGTATTTGACCTTTCTACAAAGAAAAAGTCTCTTTCAAAGAAGTTTGCTCCAACGAAAATCTTTAGAAAGATGTTGTCAAATGATAAAAACTTTAGAAAAGACAGTTTCAAGTCAAAATCCTTTTGAAAATGAATTTTGAAATAGTTTAGCAAAGAAAAGATTTTCTGGAAATAAGTTTTAGAGCGAAAATGAGTTTTGGTTTACACCAAAGAGATTTTGAGTTTTGTTTTCAAGATTTGATCAACGAAAATGAAAGTTTGATGAAACTAGTGATTACCTCTTCACATTGTGAAGCATGTGAACCTAGTGACCGAGACGTCGGGCTAGAGTTCTATGAATTGAGCACCGAGACTGCGAGTCCTGTGTTTTTGAAATGAATGGACTTTGTGTCCTATATGCGAGTCTAGTGTCCATGACATCGGCCTAGTACTTCGTGGATTGAGAACTTGGACTACGTGTCCTGTATTTTGAATGAACGGGCTAAATGTCCTTTAAAAAGAGTCGCAGGCTATGTGCCTTGACAAGAATGAACGAACAAAAAAGAAAATAGAAAACCATGAGTTACATACATGAGTTGGCCGACGTGCCATTAGGCAAAGTCACAAAATAACAGTTCTCCAACTGAATAATAAGCCCAGTAGGCAAAGTCAATACATAGGTTCCTATGGCTATAGCAGCAAATTTTGCTCCATTGCCAACTCATAGGTCAACTTCGCCTTTTGCCAATGGTCTACTCCTTTTTAGATCCTGCATATTTGTACAAATATGAGATCCACATCCAGTATCTAATACCCATGATGCAGAAGTAGATAAATTGACTTCTATAACATTTATACCTGAGGTGGAAGTCTCACTTCCCTTTTTCTTGCTCTCTTCCAAGTATTTGGGGCAGTTCCTCTTCCAATGTCCGGTCTAACCATGGCGGAAGCAAGTGCCCTCTTTAGCAACTCCACCCATAGGCTTTAAGCCATAAGTGCTAGGTTTGGACTTATGGAAGCCCTTGCCTTTGCCCTTATGCTTATCCATGGGTTTCTTATGCTGCTTCTTGCCCTTTCCAGCTTGGACCATCATGATGGCCTTGCCCTTTCCTTTATTAATATTTTTTTCAGCAGTTCTCAACATCCTCAACAATTTTGGCAATGGTTTGTCAAGATCATGCATATTGTAGTTCATTACAAACTGACTATAGCTCTCAGGTAATGATTGCAGAACTACGTCAGTGGCCAACTCTTGGCCCAAAGGAAAACCCAACCTTTCAAGATTCTCAAGATTCTCAATGTACCCAATTAATTGAAGTACATGAGGACTTACAGGGCTTCCCTCTGCCAGTTTAGAATTGAAAAGGGTTCTGGAAACCTCGAACCGTTCATGCCTTGCCTGCCCTTGATAGAGCATTTTGAGGTGCACGATCATATCGTATGCCTCCATGGTCTCATGTTGCTTCTGAAGCTCAGAGGTCATGGTAGCAAGCATGAGGCAGCCGACGTCTAAGGCACCATCCTGATGCTTCTTATAAGCATCTTTATCAGCCTTAGAAGCATTAGCAGCCGGTGGCTCCTCAGGGATTTGTTCTTCAAGAACATACAGCTTCTTTTCATGCCTGAGGACAATCCTCAGGTTTCTGTACCAGTCCAGGAAATTTGTTCCGGACAGCTTATCCTTCTCAAGGACTGATCGCAGTGATAGGTTATTTGATGTGTGGTTGGCAGACATGGTTATCTACCACACAAATATACAGAATATAAGAATCATGCATAAACATATTTAATAAGGTCTGTTATTAAATATGCCTCCCACTATTTTACTCAAATCAATGACCCTCACCATTGACTCGGAAAATCCTGTTGAAAGGTTTTCTAGTAGGACCAAGATCCATATTTCATTTCATCATAAGTCAACTTTGGCTGATCGCCCATAACTAGGCTATTTAGGTAGGAAACTCTTTCCATTTACATCTCATGTAATTCTTGGATCAGTTGTGTGAATAACTCTTATTCTAATCCATCTTATGGATTAATGCTCAACTCCATGCCTCTAAGCCCTTTTCAATCCTATTGAAGTTGGCTTAGTTAAGTGAGACCCAATGATTGACAATTGCATATTACATTTATCCCATAGCGTCTTACTAGTATAGACAAAGGTACTCTGCTTTGGCTGACCTACGCTCAATCGATATTAGTCTTGATGAGTGTCATGCATCGGAAGGCACATTTAAATGCGACTTAATAATTCCTTTTGAGGGATTTATTTATAAATTCGATCTCACCATAAGTTAAACAGTTTAACCTACTATATACTAACATGCATCTCATACATATATAGCATATAACAAATGTGACATGGTTATGGCCCCTAACGCATTGATTCTTCCAAGCCAATGAGAGAATCTAATCTAAAACCCCTATTAGCGTACAAGCTTCACAAAACATGATCACCTACCGAGTCGTCCTCTTCTGAAGTCGTCTTCTTGTCTCCACCATAACATTACAATTGAAAGACACCTCTTTAACATTCGAGGGTAATAATGTGAGAAAATAATATACATATGGAATTTAAGAGAAAGGCACGACACGCAAGCCATATTTCAAAATAACCAAAGAAAGAAGAAAAAGGACTAAGGCCATAACCATTCACCATACACAACCAAATACATAATAAAAATTAATAATAAAATATTTATTATTATTTAATATTATTATACTCAAAACAACGCTTCTTATATCCTCATAATCGATTACCATAATCGATTACTGCTATTCTGACTCCTCAGAAAATAACATAATCGATTACTGTACCACCATAATCGATTATTGTACTACCATAATCCATCGCATAATCGATTACATAATCCATTATGTAATCTGTTATACGAACGTTCATGCAAACTCTTTGAGTAATCGATTATATAATCGATTACCCAGTCGATTACATAATCGACTATTGTGGTTCTGACCAGAATTACCTTGCTTCCACAACGATTAGGGATCAACACTTGAGCCCTCATAATCGATTACATAATCGATTGTGACGCGTCTGGATGTAAGGTTCGCATGACAGCAACACTTGCTGTCGCCGCAAATCAAAACAAGGATTTTAGAAAAACGTTTTTTGTAAAACACTTTTACGATTTTCAAACATACTATGTTAAAGATCACATCTTTCAAAAACAAAACATGTTATAATAAATAAACACATAAGAGAATCATGGTTTCGCAAGTGGCTCTGTACCACTGTTGGGAATTTGCGTATTAAAAATGAAAAACGCAGCGGAAAAAATCCCAATAAAAAGGATCCATGCGAATGGTCATGAATCATGATGTAATGTTTACCTCTTGTAGCGTAGCTTTACCACGATCGCTGCAAGGGAAGAACAGTCCTTCTCAATCGATCACGAGCACTAAGAACAACGCTATCACCAGTACCGCAATGGAGCAGCACCTCTACATAGTCCACGCGAACAAAACACCGCCGCAGAAAATGTCGTGCTAGCTGACGGTAAGGGTGAGGGGGCGCGCTTACCAAGGTGGTGTGACGGCCACTAGGTTATGCGCAGTAAGATCTCCTCAGCGCTTAAGTGACGTGCACAGCATTATAAGCTGTCACCCACTTAACCTAACCTCATTGGGCTTGTACGCTACAGGCCCAATCTTATAATTAATATTATTAAATCATATTTAATAAAGTAATTCATTCTCCAACTATTTGCTCTATGCGTGTAACCCTATAGGTTCTCAATACATTGGCAATAATATTAAATCAGAGCGGCATCTAGCAATACATCATTATTACCCAATTAGTAAGAATATTGGTGATACGATATATACGTTACGGTAACCAAAATAACCGTGTAGTAAATGTCCCTTCGTCCATATGTCTTAATTGAACACAAGGCATAAGTGTGTCATCCTTGTTATGTTCAATTATTTGTTTCTCAATTCCCGAGTAGACGTGCAATCACAAATGGGCCCAATATCTCATATTGGCCCATTACAGCATGGCCATGGACTTTTACGTCTCACTCTATTGAGAGGCCCATGACATTACTCCTGTTATGTAGGAGGGACGAATCCTGTCTACATCACTCACATCCCTCAACATGATTCATTGTAGGCCCGATAACTATCTTTATGATCATCCTGTTACGAATAACATTTGGTAGCATTAAAGCCTACAACTCCTCATGTAGGAATCATAGTGACTTCAAGTCGAAGGACTACTTCACTTTGGTTACAATGAGAAGCGCTCATGACACTTACATAACTATTATGCAACGTTCTCATAGTGGGTCGATCCAGTATAAATATTACTCTAACATTTATACTTATGTGAAGACTTGATATCTCATATCCATGACCCGTGAGATATGGTCATCAATCTACCCACATGATAGTCTCGATGTATTATTGTCATCCTAATTAATAATAATACTTGACTGCGGATACTTTAAGAATAGTATTTTAAATGTTCAATAGGGTCTCACGATCAAGTCATGTACTTGATGTTCCATTAAACTGAAATAACTATTCTAAAGACTTTACTTCGTTTAAACAATTAATAATATAAACTGAAATGCCTCATATATAAATATATGTGAATCAAAGTCATGATACAAATGTAAATCTCAAAGAAGACTAATGGCCTCTAGGGCTTACACCAACATTTTCCCCCAAACTTGTTGTGCCATGATTTGGAGAAGGTTGTCCCAAAAGACATACACCCAATTGCAGACGCAATGCTTACTTTGGAGACGATGACCTTTTGTGTCCCCAAAACGTAACCAAAGATGTGACCTTCCTTTTCCAAGTGAGCAGTCCTCCAGAATTCAATGAGGAGTCTCGGATAGACTTCTGGATAGTTTGTGAAGAAGTGATCCCACCCTGCTACAACAATGTAGATTCTAATATCTGCTCCTAGTCTAGCTAACAGATTCAAGTCTATCTGATGGTTAATGTTGATCTTACAGTTATCTGGAACATCACGAGTTGGATGACCCAAAGGTGATAAGCCTTCTTGAAGGATGTTGCTGATACTTTCATCGACTGAACGGAGATTTTTTCCCATTTTCAGAAGAGAGAGCTTTGAAGAAGATGAACAGTTGAAGGAAAAAGATAGAGAAGGATTTCAGAGAAGGAGACGTTTGATGTGATTTTCAACTCATGGGTTAGGCTTATAAAGAGAGAAGTGAGGGTAACCAAATGTCAGAAAGTAATCGTGGTTAAAGAGTCATGATAACTTACAGTTACCGAGGGTGGCTATTTAAGAGGGAAGTAACAGAGGCACGATGTT
Source organism: Ammopiptanthus mongolicus (assembly GCA_039655645.1). NCBI lineage: Eukaryota > Viridiplantae > Streptophyta > Magnoliopsida > Fabales > Fabaceae > Ammopiptanthus > Ammopiptanthus mongolicus. Next base: position 49,348,926 of record CM077347.1, read on the forward strand.
TGAATGACTAACGAGTGCTGACTCAGCATAGGAACGTGTGGATGCCAGATAGATATTTCTAAAAATAATTTATTAAATAATTCATGATATTCAAATTATTCAGCATTTATTACAATAAATGACGTAAGCATGTGATGAGAGAAGTGAAATAATTGGACGCAAGCATTTTTCGGACGCAAGGTCATCAACATAGTGCATGTTAAGCTGTTTTCTTATGAAAGAAAACCTATCCTCTGCAAGAGGTTTTTTAAAGATATCTGCCCACTGATGGTCAGTATCAACAAATTTTATATCAAACACACCTTTTTTAATATAATCTCTAATAAAGTGATGTTTGATTTCTATATGTTTAGCCCGTGAATGCAATATAGGATTTTTTGATAGATTAATTGCAGCAGTATTATCACAATAGATTGGAATCTTACTTTCATGAATGTTGTAGTCTTCTAGCTGATGTTTAATCCATAAGAGTTGTGAACGGCAACTTGTGGCAGAGATATATTCAGCTTCAGCAGTTGATAGAGCTATGGTTCTTTGTCTCTTTCTTGACCATGATATAAGATTTGTTCCAAGATAATGACAACCACCACTTGTGCTTTTTCGTTCAATTCTATCTCCAGCAGAGTCAGCATCACAGTATCCCAATAATTTATACTCATTTGATTTCTCATAGAATAAACCCAGATTAGAAGAACGTTTTAAATATCTAAAGATTCTTTTGACAGCTGTTAGATGATTTTCACAGGGATCAGCTTGAAAATGCGCACAAAGACATACACTAAACAATATGTCAGGTCTGGACGCAATAAGATATAAGAGAGATCCAATCATACCTCTACATACCTTTTGATCTACCATTTTGTCTTTGTTGTCTTTGGTTAGAATGGACGTTGGATGCATAGGTGTGCTAATTAGCTTACTATCGTCCATTTGAAATTTCTTTAGAAGATCTTTAGTGTATTTAGTCTGATGAATGTACACACCCTTTGAGGTTTGTCTCACTTGTAGACCCAAAAAGAATTTGAGTTCTCCCATCATGCTCTTTTCGAATTCTTTTGTCATGAGTTCAGAAAATTCCTTGCATAGAGAGTCGTTAGTAGACCCAAAAATAATATCATCAACATAAATTTGGACTATTATGAAATTGTCTTTATTTGTTTTCTTAAACAAGGTAGTATCTACTTTTCCTATACAGAAACCATTTTCCATAAGGAAAGAGCTAAGTTTCTCATACCAAGCTCTGGGAGCTTGTTTGAGTTCATATAAAGCTTTCTGAAGCTTATATACATACTCAGGATGGGAAGGATCTTCAAAACCTAGAGGTTGCATTACATAGACTTCTTCATTAATTATTCCATTTAGAAAATCACTTTTAACATCCATTTGATATAATGTTATTAAATGGTGTGTAGCAAAAGATAGTAAAATATGTATTGCTTCTAATCGAGCAACAAGAGCAAAAGTTTTAATATAATCAATACCTTCTTCTTGAGAATAACCTTGTGCTACTAACCTTGCTTTGTTTCTCACAACTTTTCTATCTTCATCCATTTTATTTCTGAATACCCATTTCGTTCCAATTATGGATTTTTCTTTAGGATCTTGAACTAAGGTCCAAACATTGTTTCTTTTGAATTGATTGAGTTCCTCTTGCATGGCCAAAATCCATCCATCATCCAAAAGAGCTTCGTCCTATTTTTAGTTCTAACTCAGAGATGAAAGCTGAATCAGCTTGATTTCTGAATGTTGTCCTTGTTCTTACTTTGTCATTGGTTGACCAAGAGTTTGATCTTCAAGATGGTAGGTTTTGAATTGCCAAGCTTTCTAATTATCATTTGATGATTGAGGAGTGGACCCATCAGCTTTAATTTCCTCGAAGAGTTCCTTGTTTTTGTTGGTTGGACGAAGATCATTCAGATCAAGATTTGCAAAAGATTCGTCCAACTCTGATAATACTTTATCAGGCTTCTTGTCATCAAATTTAACATGAATAGATTCTTCGATAATTAAAGATCTACAGTTATAAATTCTGAAAGCTTTTAGTTGTTTCGGAGTATCCTAAGAAAATACCATTATCAACTTTGGCATCAAATTTACCTAGATTGTCTTTAGTATTTAATATAAAACAAGCACATCCAAAAGGATGAAAATATGATATGTTGGGTTTTCATCCTTTCCACAATTCATATGGAGTCTTTTTCAGTATTGGTCTTATGTATACTCTATTATGAATATAGCATGCTGTGTTAACAACCTCAGCCCAAAAGTTCTTAGAGACAGAGTTATCATTGAGTAATGTTCTTGCCATCTCTTGAAGAGACCTATTCTTTCCCTCAACGACCCCATTTTGTTGAGGTGTTCTAGGGGCAGAGAAATTGTGAAGAATACCATTTTCTTCACAGAATAGTTGGAAGTTTTCATTCTCAAACTCTCCTCCATGATCACTTCGGGTTTAGTTTATACATATACCTTTCTCATTTTGAATTCTTCTACAAAATATTGAGAATACTTCAAAAGACTCATCTTTGTGAGCTAGGAACATTACCCATGTCCATCTAGGATAGTCATCAATAACGACAAGCCCATATTTCTTTCCACTTAGGGAGGCAGTCCTTGTTGGACCAAACAAATCTAAATGTAGCAATTCTAAAGGTCTGGATGTAGAAACAATATTCTTTGAATTAAAAGAATTTATAACTTGTTTCCCCTTTTGACAGGCATCACAGAGAACATATGATTTATAGGCAAGCTTTGGTAATCCTCTTACGAGGTTATGCTTTTGTAACTTTGTGATTAATCTCAAGCTTTCATGACCAAGTCTCTTGTGCCAAATCCATTGTTCATCATTTGCAGACATTAGACATGATACATTTTGATTAGAGAGATCCTCCAAGTCAATTTTATATACATTGTTTTGCCTCTAACCAGTGAATAAAGTTGACCCATCAGCATACTTGACTACACATTTATCTTTGTTGAAAGAAACCACAAATCCGTTGTCACACAATTGGCTTATGCTAAGCAGATTGTGTTTTAACCCTTCAACTAACAATACATTATTTATAGAGGGAGAATTATTCTTACCAATCTCACCAATACCCACAATCTTTCCCTTTTGATTGCCTCCGAAGACAACTGGCCCTTCAGATTTTGGCTTTAGGTCTAGGAACATAGACTTTTCTCCTGTCATGTGACGTGAGCATGCATTGTCCAGGTACCATGATTGGTGTCTTCTTCCTGCTGTTAAGCAAGTCTGCAACAGAGATTATCATGCTCTTAGGTACCCAGATAGACTTGCGTCCTTTTTTGTTAGTTGCAGGCAGTTTAATAGTTCTAGTAATTTTCTTGTGTACGCATTTGGACTCAAAGTGTCCATTTTTTCCACAAACAAAGCAGTACATCACTCTATTTGTCTCAGTTTTCTTGTAAGAGATTTTTAGATTCTCCTTTTCATAGCCTATACCAGTTTTATCGTGAGGAGATCTATATCTAAGAATTAAATTGAGTTTCTTTGATCCATCAGTAAATTTTGATAAAGTATCAATTAAATATGCAACTTGATGCTCATGCTTCTCAACTTCACAGGATGCAATGGACTCCGAACTTGAGATTTCAGTTAGACTGATTGTCTCTTCTTTTAGCTTTCCATTCTCAATTTTGACTTTGTCAAAGTCTTTATTGAGTTTGGTAAGTTTTCTTTTAAGTGCCTTATATTCTAAATAAATAATGCATGATTCATTTAATAATTCATCATATGCTTCTTTGGAAAAGTAAGATATTTTTATCTCATCCTCTTTTGTTTCTGCCTCAGAAGAAACACTTGCCATGAGACACATATTTGCTACTGGTGGGGATGCAGGTGGAGATCTTTCAAGGATATCCATTAAGTTCATCATTCCCCAAGCAGTTGTTTCTTCAGCCCAGGGCTTCTCTTCTTGCTCCATGTATACTTCGAAACAAAAAAGCTCTTGCCTCATAGTCTAGAACAACTCTTCTTCTTTCTTCTGTGGTGCAATTTTCTAGTGGTTTCATAGGGTATTCTCCATTGTTGATGACAATAGGACAGAAGGTTTCATCAGTGAGAGACTTCCAGTGTCCCTCTTATCCTTGTATTGTGACATTGGACTTGAAGCTTTCTCTCCAAACTTCATATTCTGAAGATTGATAGATTGGTGGGCCTTCAGAGCAAGTAGGTCGCCTTCTCGTGTTGAGGGCATCAAGCATGTCAAGCATTCTTTTTGCAATATCACAATACATTGCAATATTGACAATTCTATCGTCCAAAGCACAAGTAAGAGTGTAGACAGCTTTTGCATTGATTCTCGTTCCTCTTTCTTCTTCTTCAGAACACTCAGCCCTTGGTTTAACCATACGTTCACCATTGATAACAGTAGTAGGAAAAAAGCTATCATCAGTGTATGCTCTCCATAGATCATAAACATTTTGCGCTAAGTTGAATCTCATGAAGAGTTCCCTCCACATAGACCTATTCCATAGAAAATAGGTGGTCTGTTTATAGAGAGACAACTAAATTCCCTTAAAGGACCAGCTTCAGGATATAGTGTGATTGAAGAGGTTGATTGTTCCTCTTCTTCAGATGATTCTTCATAAGGATAGTTTTCAGACCAGAGACATAAGTTTGCCTCTTCTTCATTTTCTTCTTCTTCAAAAGAGTCAAGGTCTTCCCATGTTGCCATGAGATTCTTGCTTTTATTTTTGAAGAACTTTTTCTTATCTTTCAGCGGAGGGCACTCAACCTTGAAGTGACCAGGTTTCTTGCACTCATAGCAAACCATTGGATTTTTGTCCTTGGTTTCACCATGATCTTTGAAATTTTTATTTGCAAAGGGCCTTTTTCTCATGTTTTTCTTTTTCAGAATGCATTCAAGTTCCTTTGATATGAGAGACAGTTCGTCATCATCAGATTCTTCTTCTTCATCTTAATCATTTTCATCACTAGACTCATTTGCTTTGAAAGCTTTTGAGCTTCTGGCTTTCTGAGCTTTAAGGCAATGGTCTTACCTTTCTTGCTGGGGTTGTCCTTGTAACACCCTGATTTTCTTATTCTTTTAATTAATCAGTATTTAGATAATTGTATTTCATTGGAGGGTCTAGAAAATTAAATAAATTATTCCGAGACCATAGTCACGCTCTACGCTATCGTAGGAAGCTATGGCTAAATTTTGGTCGAAAACTCAGACGGAGCCCGGTCTACGTTTTACACTGACAGTATTATTTTACTGCTCAGACGACCTAATTTTGACTCGTGAACGAAACGATTAGGATTTAAATAAAACTGCGAACATTATCAGCGATTTTGAAATTTTTTAAAATAAATAAGTTTTCACGACTTTCTTGGGGCGAAATACTAAATCGTGAAAGTAACGGGGCTAAAAATGGATGAACATGAAGTCACATCGCTTGGGAAGGCGTGCCTGTGACTCATCACTGTCATCATATAGTTGTTAGTTGCATGAGTGTAAGAGACAGTAGTTAAGAGAGAATTATCTGGGAGTTGTTTGTCTATTACTGTTGTGCTATGAGTGTTGCTATCCATATAGATTATTTTATATAGCCGTTTTCCCATATATGATGAATTGCTGTTTCTTATCCCCTATATTTTTTATGTCATATTTTATTATTCTCGACCGTACGAGAAGATCCTATTAAGGATTTGCCGGAGGAGATTGATGGTATACCCGTAGAACCAGATGCTGGCGGGAGAGCCTTGGATCCCGATGCTGGAAGACGTTAAACATTGGGGTTAGTAGTTGTAGTTGTTATGGCCAATATATGGGTTGAGTGACATGTATTTTTGGGGCCAGAAGAGGAAGTCGTATGTACATTTATTTCCGCTGCTATGCTTTCAGTTTTATTTGGTGCGTACTCTGAAGTCTTTTATAGTTGGTATCAGTTGATGTAGGCTCTACTGATGGAGCCAGTACTCTTACTTATGTATAAGTCATTTATAGTATCAGTCTGTTAAATGCTTTAAATATTTCCCCATTTTTATATTACCACGTTGCGCTGCGATATTAAGAAATTAAGTTCGGGTTACTAATGGGACCTCCGAGGAAGGGGTTGTCTCAGTCCTTATTAAGCTCCTGCTCATGGACTTGAAGAGTTCGTACAAGATCGTCCAAGGTCAAGGTTGACAGATCCTTGGCTTGAGTGATTGCAATGATGAGAGGTCTCCATTCCTTGGGTAAACTCCTGAGGATCTTTGTAACATTTTATTTTGCTGTGTAAACCTTCCCAAGTGACTTGAGATTGTTTATAATAGTTTGGAAATGACCCATCATATCAAAAATGGTTTCTCCATTCTCCATTGTAAACATTTCGTATTGACTCGTGAGTATTATGATCTTTGAGTCTTTCACTTTAGATGTTCCTTCATGAACATTAGATAGAGTATCCCAGATTTGTTTTGCTGAGTCACATGCATGAATCTTTTGGAACTCATTTGGACTAAGAGAACACATCAGAGTGTATCTCGTTTTTTATAGTTTTGCTCCATCTTACTTCATTCATCATCTGTCCATTGAGTTTGATCTTTCTTAGTGCCATCAGGATTGTTGACGATGTGAGGAACATTCATGATTAATTGCCAAAGAGAAGAGCTGGTGCTTAAGATGAATCCTTTGAATCTTTCTTTCCAGTAGAGGTAGTGAGTACCATTAAAGAATGGTGGCCTAGTCAAGGAGGTACCTTCAAGAACAGGTTGACTCCTGCAAGGCACCCTTTGTTCTGCCATCAAGCTTTGAGTGGAAAGCAGGATGTATAAACAAATCAAATCAAAAACAAGTTTTTGACAAACGTTCAGAAACTTTGTTTTCAATCACCAAGTTAGTAAATAAATAAACTTGACAAGATAGAAATAGAGAGATTCAAACAGAGATGTATCCTGGTTCACTCTTTCAAATCGAAGAGCTACGTCCAGTCCCTTCCTCCAGAAGGTTTTTCCACTAAGTCACTTAGCACTTTTCACAAGTTGTTTCCTAGTCAATCCAGACTTTACAACTCCAAGTATTCTACACCTCTCCAGGCTCCAAGTATTCTTTTACAGACAAGCCTCTTCAGGCTCAACCAATCCTAAGATTTTGAGAAGGTTTTTGAGCTTTTTACAAACTCACTAAGTGTGAGAGTATTACAAGATATAGCTCCTTGAATCTGTTTGTAACTTTACAAAGAAAGAATATGAAAGTTTACAGATCTTTTGACTAGAGAATAGTGATTGCTTGAAAGATTTTTTTTGCAAATGAATTCTCTCTTGTATGTATATATTTCTGTCCATGCTTGTTTCTTCAAATGATGGTTTTTTAAATAGTCTTGACTATCTTCCGGATTTCAAACGGTAGAAAACTTGTTCGTCTAGACTCAGTGAAATATCCATTAGATACATGTCCATTTGCTAGATGTTTCTGTTCTGTCTTTTCCTTGTGAGAGCAGGGAGGCAACTTTGCTTTTGATAGAATAGCAGTGATAGCAGCTTACAGCAGGTTGAATCAGAGCAGACTGTCCTTTGCTTTTTGGCCGTCATGCTTTCTGCTTTACGTAGCTTGACATGTACGACGTTGTACCTTGTTTTGTCTTTATGAAAAGATATTTTTATTTTGTAATCCAGTTAAGACTTTTGATAATTGTGCCACATCATCTGCAAACCAAATTTAGTGGACGCACAAGTAATATAAAAGATTGGACGCATAATATACTTTGTAACATCTGGACGCAAGACACTTATACTTTAAGAATAAGGCCCAAGTACCAGTTGGACGAACCACAAACTTAAACCATTGGACGCAGAGAATGCTTTTGAGCTTATCGTCCAGTATGAGCTAGCTGTAACTTTGGACGTTGAAGCTTAGTGCTCTTTCGAGAATATATCTGAAGTCAGAGACAAAGAAAAGGTCTTTTGTCCTTATAAATTAGCAGCAACTGATCTTCAATTATTTTCATAAGCATATAATAATTTTGTTAATCATTAAAACTTTGAAGGGTGATAAAACATTGCTGTTTTGGTTCTAACAAACCCCGTTGAGGATGTGTGTTGCATATCATCAGCTGCCAAGTGGTGTGGCCGTATGACTGGTAGTATGGGCTTCTAGTGTCATACGAGGTTAGTTGTACCTGAGTGCGAGTAAGGAAAGTATATGGGATGGTCAAGTGAGTGACCTTGGGAATGTTGCCGGTCTCGCCAATAGTTTACAGTGATGGATAAGGTAGCTCCTATCTTGTTGTGATGCCCGATCCAGTCCGGTTTGTCCGACTAATCCCTGAGCTTTCCACGTTACAGGCTAACGTTCTGAGGCAATCGAGATACCTAGGTTCCGGTTTGGAAGGGGGATGCACTCTTATTGGTTTGAACCTGTTCCGATGAGGACTTATTCGGGTGTCGAACCATTCCGGTGTGGAACCGACTTTGTGAATTTTTGGCCGACATGCTGCATGGGATTAGTATCCCGGTCGAGAGGATTGATCTAAGTGTGACACTCGTAGAGATGAGTGTTTGTTGCATATGCTGTCTCGGGAGATGTGTGGTTGTGTGCAGTAACTGATATAAATGTTATATATGCTACCTGCTACACGCTGTTTTACTGCTCTACTACTGTCATTCACTGTCATTCCGATTTTCCATGCGCCGTATTCGTATCTCCCTACTGGTTTTTGCATTTCTGTTTGGTTCTTAGTTCGCATGAAGACGAGGAGCCAGCTGATTGATCACAGGGTACACCTTTTCATCATGTCAGTACTGAGGATGCCGGTACTGGGGTTGATCGTGATCGTCTAACATGACGAGAGAGGGTGGCGCGTGGACCCCTCTACCTACTTGACGATCTACACTGGACCAGTGAGCTTTCTCTTCAGAGGAGGGGAGTCGCATGTGGAGGACATGACTGGACCGTTCAGAGTCATGCGATTTCTTCCCTTTTCCAAGATCTAGCACCCACCAGGTAGCGAGAGCGGGACTATTGGTGGGCAGCGCCACAGTCATCAGCAGTATCCAGTAGTTGGGGCTACGTCTACAGAGGTTAGGGAAGGCGTACAGAGCAGTACCTGAGGACCTACAAGAGGCATTGTATCGTCGTTTCTAGTTCCTTGTCTGAGTATGAGCCTACGCAGGTTTATAGGCATACTCACGGAGAGGGACAAGGCAGTTCAAGGCATCCTCATCACTGATGGTGAGCGCCTGCCAGTGCGTCTCTAGGGCTGAGTGGCGATGTTTTGATGTATTTTTTAGCATGTGTAGGGGAGTGCTGGTGAGTTCTTAGAGTCCTTTATTCTTGTCTGTGGATGTACTTTTCGTTTCTTTTGGCTTTGTCTTATACAGTTTGTATATTTACGTACAATGCCCTACTGATGGGGCTACTTTATGCATGTGTTCGTATATATACACATAGTTGTGTGTTTGCGCTTTACTCTGATGGTTTTCTATGCTGGTCGTGATTGTTTATCATTTTATTTTCGCGATGTTGTTTGAATACCACGCTATCGCTTTGATACGGTTAGGCATAGATAATACTATAAGTTTGGGACTAATGGGATGATTTCATATATATATATATATAGGGTCGTCTCGTGGAGGCGACAACACAAATTGGGGCATGCAGGCTGAAAAGTGTGGTATGACAGCATTTTACAGAGATTAAAGTTAACGGAGATGAAATTATTGTAAGAAATTACTTGGTGGGCAATTAAAAAATGGAACGAAGCACTTGCACCAGCATATGGATATATGCATTCAACGCAGGATTAGTATGAAAGGGAAGAAAGAATGAAGTTTCTTAATGTAACACCCCGTTTTCTTGTTTAAGGTGTGGGACATTAATTAAGCATGTTTAAGGGCTTAATTATGTTCCTTATGGGTTGAGAAAGACATGGTTCAAATTTGGGACAATTTGGCCTTGGAACGAGCTCAGAACGTGCAAAAACGTGTGAGAATAGTTTTGATTAGCGTCCAACGCTTAGACGTGGAGAGATACCACGCTCTAACATTGACCGTGGACGCTCGAGCGTGGGTAGTTGCACGTCAAAACGTGGAGAATGGACGCGTGGGGGTGCACGTGTCAGCACGCACGCGACGCATGGTAGAGACGTGGTAATCAGCGTTCCACGCTCAAGCGTGGAATGTTCCCACGTCAGAGCGTGCCCACGCTGAAGCGTGGAGTGTTCCCATGCTCAAGCGTGGACAGCTTGACAGCATTAATTAAGTTTTGTTCTCTTCTCTTGCACGAAATTCTTGTGCATTTTCTGGACCAGAGAACCAGTAGAGAGAGAAAGAGGAATTCTAGAGAGAGAAGCTTGAGGTAGAGGGAGATTGGAGCATCGGATCGTGATTCCGACTACACCACTGCGATCAAGGCTTCGAGTACTTCAAGATTCACCGGTTGATTTCTTGATTTCTCGAAGGTAAGCTCGAATCTTTAACACGTTAACTTTATGTTCTTCATGTTCTTCGAGCTTTTCCCTTGAATCTCTTTGGTTTTGGTATTGCCCTAGGGTTAACAATGATTGTATACCCGTTGTTCCCGTGGTTAGGGCAAAGTTCGTGATTGTGGGTGTGCGAGCTCCCGGAGGAGACTGCAGCTGCGAGTTGAGTGGCTGAGATACCACGTGGTGGTGGCTGTGCAAGTTGATTTCGTGGTGGCTATGGTGGTGGTGAGCTTGTGATCGCGTTCGTGATTCCTGCTATGCAATCCTTCAGGTGGGGAGAAAGAAACTGTTATGCATATGTAGAATGTATGCATGTGCAGGGGAGACTTAAACCTTACTAGAGGTTGAGCCCGTGGCAAAGTACCTAAACCCTAGGTGTAGGTATCTTTGGGGCTATCACCGCTATGTTAATACCCTAGGCTAGACGACGCTGTTGTTGAGGTTGATTTGATATGCATGCTAAAATGCCTATGTGGTTATTTGTGTATCTGCCTATATGATGATTTGTGTATTAGCATGCTTGTTGATATGATGATGTTATTACTGTTGTTGGCATTATGCTATTTGTGATAATTGTCGTGTGGTAGCGGAATGCCGTAGAGTTAAGTTTGGCTGTGTGCCGTGCTATTTATCGGGTCGATACCGTGGATGGTGTCGTTGTCGTTATGTTGTTGATTCGAGGCTGTGGCCGTGTTATTTGAGCTGTGGCTCGTGGGCGCGTGGTGTCGAGGCTCTGGCCGTGTGGATGCAGTAGCATCGTGATGTTTCTGATTGAGAGCTTAGGCGTGAGATCTGGTATCGAACCCGTTGAGGATGTTTGTGGCATATCATAGCATATTTGATCCCAATGGGGGATGCCCAAGGGGGGCGAGATGTGTAACACCGATCCTGAGGCGGGATATCCAATTGGGGACGTTATTGATCCTTACGGGGATGTCCAAGTGGGGACGTGAATTATTGATCCTTACGAGGATGTCCAAGTGGGGATGTATTCTATTGATCCCGACGGGGATGTCCAATTGGGGACATTATTGATCCCGACGGGGAAGTCCAACTGGGGACGTGATGAAATCGGCCAACAAGCATATAGGGATTAGTATCCCTCGTAGAGGTTTGATCTGAGAGAATAATTCCTTGAGATGGATGTTGTAACATCCCAAAATCCCTGTATTTGTCTTTTAACTGTTTGTGTGAATAACTTCGCTGAGAACACAACCTGATTAATAATAATCTTAAAAATAGTTAAGAATTGGAAATTCATAATTGAATTTCAATTTTTAGCTTAATGATCATAAGATGTTGTTTTGAGCCTGTTGTGTTGTTTTGAGTCGGAGCCGATGAAAATATTATTATTTTAATCAGGACTACTTTACCTTGGGAAGCGTGCCAGAGTCGGGGAGTGGGCCCGGGATCGGGAGTTCACTCTGGCCCAGAGTCGGAGAAGTTGAGACTGCTTATCACATTTCACGAGGAGGTATCTTTTAGCATTTCATGACAACTTACACCTTAATTTGTCAACTTTTCCTTTTATGGAAAAAGCCAAACCACCCATTTTTGGTTAATCTCTACAACTTTGAATATGGTGTCAACACCTTTGTACTTCATCACATCTTGGCCCTTCATTTCCTTACTCAATTTTCTATCAACTTTAACTTGAAATTGGTGATAAGTCACCAAGGCCATTCGGCCATTCGAAGACTAAAACACACATCCACTTTCATTTCTCATCTTCTAAAGATCAAACACACCATTTCTTAGGTTTTTGAAAAATCATCTCTTTTCTCTCTTCTTTATAAATTCGGTTCTTCACCCTAGATCTCTAACCAAATTCATTTCTTCAATTCTAAAACCATACCTCACCTTGTCTTGATCTAAGGATCAACTTTGGTGAAGGAAGTTTCTTGATTTGGAGAAGTTGTTCTTCAACCTCAAGGACACCATCCAAAACCTAGGAGTTGTTCTTGAGTGGGTAAGCTTCTAAATCATTTTCCTTTTCATTTCCTTACTTATGAACTTGAGTAATCATCTTCTTGTTCTTCTTTTCATGAAAACAAGTTCAAGATCTCACCTTTTTCTCTCCTCTAGGTTCGGCCTTCTCTTTGTTTTGAGGGCTTGGAGTATCCTTTCACTTAAACCTCTTCATTAAAGGTACGTGGGAGTGAACCTCATCACACCAAAATTGGTGGAGGATAAAAATGGTTGTTTATGTTTTGTTTGGGTGAAACCCTAGCCTGGGTTCACTACTTTCTTGATGAAGTTCTCTTTGAGAACAAGTTTGTAATAATGTTTCTATGCTTAGTATATGTGTACGATGATGTATGCTTGGATGGAAAAAGGTTTTCATGAATGTTGAAAACCATACTTTGATCTCTAGATCAAGTAAGGATTTTTATACTTGTTTATGGTTGAATGATGTATGATTATTGTTCCTCATAATGTTGTGATTATTTTGAGCTATTACTTGACAAGTTAGTGAAGCAAAATCTTCACATCCACTAAGTGATAGTATTTGGCCATAGTAGTGAAAAGAGGAAGAACATGAGTTTGTTCTTGAACTTTAATGTTTTGAAAGCTAATAAGTGTTTTAGTAACTTGTATTTCAAAACAAAAAAGAAGTGATTTTGATCCAAAGATCAATTAGGGTTTCGGCCTTAAGTGTTTTTAACCAAGGTGAAAATTTGTTTTACTTTAGTCATAGTTTATTCACTTATTTTAAAAATAAAATAATGAAAGCAATTTCATGAGAGTAAAATTAATATGAAGTTACCTTAGGTTTAGTAGGATGTCACATTCTTTGTAAAACTAAGTTAACATTCAATCCTCAATGTGTAAAGAGGACCTTGTTCTCAAGTTTGAATTAATTGAATCATCATTCGAAAACTAAATGAAAGTTCCATTTCTTTTACGCTAACTTAGGACACAGTTTTACACTAAGTTAGTGAGGAAAACCCTTTTCAAGATTTGTTGAGGTACTTTAATTCAATCAAGTAACCAAGTTCTTTTAAATCAAATGAGTTTTCAATTGGAAAGGTTTTGGTGTATAAAGTCTTAAATCGAGAGTTTTCAACTCAAATCACAAAGTTTACGCATGAAAACCTAAGTTAAGTAATTAACTTAGAGCACAAGAAAAGAGATAATTAAGTATAGCCTATGGTGGAACAAGACCATACACTATACCACTCATGACTTAGTTCATCAATGACTTCATAAGACTTAAGTGAATCAATATTCATTTCACGAATTGAAACTCAAGGAACTAATACCTAGAAAGGATCAAAGACTTATCTAAGAGGATTCTCAATCCTTCTTCATAATACTTAGGACTTGAGATGTAATTCATATGACACAAACACAAACATGAAACGTTTTGGGTTTGAAACAGTAGTTCGATAACAAACCGGTGATTCGGATTCAAGAAAGTCGTTCAATTGTTTCGGTCTTGTGATGACTCAATCCCGGAGGGATCATAAGATTTATCCGATGGATAAACGTCTTATAATACAAACATGTATATAGTTCCTAAGGAAGAGAACCTTAGTGAGGCTTGAGATTTATCCGGTGGATAGAGATTGCTTTACCACATCTGCTTTGTGTAAGCATTGGCATTTCATTGCATGAGTTTGTAAGGCCTTGAGCTTAGGAGTTGAGCTTACACCCTGATGCGGGTGCGAATCTTACGGTGACGATCTTAAATAGTCTTGGAGGTATCAGGGTTGGAAAGGCTGACATATGACCAGCTGGTAGCTCTTCTATGTCGTGGCGAATCCGAGCAATACACTGATATGCTCGACTAGATGCCGTACTTTTCATGTTTGGTGTAGAGTGTTTCCGTAAAAGCCAAATACGTGCACGTTACGAATGTTGTAGCATCCTGCCTAAGGCTGGCGTACACGGAACATGTCCTCCCATTCACTTTCTCCGATGTTTTGTTAGCTCCATGGAGTAGGGGTCAGAGTTTTACCCTATGTGGCATATGGCATTGAGTCATGTACATCGCATTGCATAGCATGGCTGCTGATGAGTACATTTACTTGTTATGCATCGTTATCCTGTGTTGGAGATGTTACATGATTAAATGATATATATATTGAGATGTTTAGTATGTATGATGGGTATGTTGTTACCTGGTGAGTCGTTCCGTTTTTACTTCTACTGTTTTGCTATGTTAATGATCGAGAATCTCACCCATATCTGTATCTGTTCTCTGCTATTGTTGCTGTTTCTGTTTGAGAAGATGGGCGCGATGACGACTCAGCTCAGCGTCTACCTTGAGTCCGAAGGGGGACTCCTCATGTTGTTTTGTTTTGGCCAGGCTGTATCCAGGCATAGTTGTTCCATGTGCTTCCGATGCGGCAGACCGCATCTAGTGAGAGATTGTCCTCGAGCACCTGGTGTCAACTGCTTTCGTTGTGGCAAGTGGGGCCACTATGCCAACGAATGTCGACAAGGGAATGCTAGTGGGAGTCAAGTTCAACAGCAAGGGAGAAAGACTCAGGATGCGAAAACAAGACAACCCGTGGTGAGTCAGCAGGGCAGGCCAAAGATGACGGGAAGAGTGTTTGCTGTGAGAGGATCTGAAGCCTCTCAATGTCCCGATCTGATAAAAGGTAAGTGCTTAGTAGATGGGAAACTCTTATCTGTTTTGTTTTATTCAGGGGCTACACATTCCTTTATTTCTTTAGCATGTGTGGATCATTTGAGTTTACCTGTGTCGTCCTTACCACATGATTTGACTGTTTCTACTCCTACCGGTGATTCCCTAACAACCTTATTAGTCTGTTTACAATGCCCGGTCATTATAGAAAATCGATTTTTCTTGTAGACCTTGTCTGTCTACCTATGCAGCAGATTGATGTTATCCTAGGCATGGACTGGCTTTCGGCCAACCATGTTGTACTAGACTGTTCAAATAAAACCCTCTGTCTCTCCGAGCAATCTGGATCATTGCCTGCCAATGATGATATTTCGGGAGGTGTAAAATCAGGAGTGTGCATGGTGTTGTTTTCTTTGGAAGTCAAGGAGAGTCCGAGTCTGGATGCTTTGCTGGTGGTGCTTGAGTTTCCAGATGTTTTCCCGGATGATGTGCCAGGAATGCCACCAAGCGGGAGATAAAGTTCGCCATTGATCTTGTACCTGGAACCGGACCGATTTTGATAGCACCCTATCGAATGTCCCCAACAGAGTTGACAGAACTGAAGAAGCAACTGGACGATATGCTGACGAAGCAGTTTATTAGACCCAGTGTTTCGCCGTGGGGAGCGCCGGTGTTGTTCGTTAAGAAGAAGGACGGTAGTTCGAGGTTATGTGTGGACTACCGCCAGCTCAACAAGGTAACGATCAAGAATAAGTACCTGTTGCCAAGGATTGACGATCTTATGGACCAGTTGAGGGGAGCAACGGTATTCTCGAAGATAGATCTGAGATTCGGTTATCATCAAATACGGGTGAAAGAAGATGATATACCGAAAATAGCTTTCAGGAGTCGGTACGGACACTACGAGTATTTAGTTATGCCTTTCGGTGTGACTAATGCTCCAGCAGTGTTTATGGACTATATAAACAAAATCTTCAGACCTTACCTTGATAATTTTGTCGTTGTTTTCATCGATGACATCCTTATCTACTCCTCAGGAAAAGAAGAACATCAAGAGCATCTGAGGGTTGTAGTTCAAGTTCTTAAGAATAGACAACTCTATGCCAAGTTGTCTAAGTGTGAGTTCTGGCTGGAAGAGGTACAATTCCTTGGACATGTGATCAACAAGGACGGCATAGTAGTAGATCCTGCGAAGGTAGAAGCTGTGGTTAAGTGGGAAAGCCCTAGGACAGTAAGTGAGATCCGAAGTTTTCTTGGGCTAGCAGGATACTACAGGAGGTTTATTGAGGGATTCTCAAAGATTGCGTTACCTCTGACGCAATTAACGAGTAAAGGAAAAGCGTTTGAATGGATAGAAGAGTGTAAGGCTAGTTTCCAAGAGCTGAAAAGGAGGTTAACAACATCGCCGGTACTAGTCTTGCCAGATCCATCAACGTCATTTGATGTGTACTGTGACGCATCGTATCAAGGCCTGGGTTGCGTACTCATGCAAGAAAGGAAAGTTATGGCTTATGCTTCCAGACAGTTAAGAGTGCATGAATGGAATTACCCAACCCATGACCTTGAGTTGGCAGCGATAGTGTTTGTATTAAAGATATTGAGACACTACCTCTATGGTGCTAAATTCAGTGTGTTTAGCGACCACAAGAGTTTAAGGTATTTGTTCGACCAGAAGGAGTTGAACATTTGGCAAAGGAGATGGATGGCATTCATAAAGGATTATGAATTTGATCTACAGTACCATCCAGGGAAGGCCAATGTGGTAGCAAATGCATTGAGTCGGAAATCTTTCCATATGTCTGCTATGATGGTGAAGGAGCCAGAACTGCTGGAACAGTTCAGAGATCTGAATCTGGATGTGGAGGTATCGAGAGATAAGATGAGTTTGGGAATGATCACTATCACCAGTGATTTCCTGAACTCGATCTGGAAAAAGCAAGGAGAAGACCAATACCTACAGGAAGTGAACCATATGGTAGAAGAAGGAAGGACCTCAGAGTTTAAGAAAGGTACTGATGGGATTCTAAAGTTTGGAGAAAGGATCTATGTTCCAAAAGATAACGAAATCAGGAGGATGATCTTAGAGGAGGCCCATAAGAGCAAGCTAAGCTTTCATCCAGGAGCTACGAAGATGTACCAAGACCTGAAGAGGATGTTTTGGTGGCCAGGAATGAAGAAGGAGGTAGCAGAGTATTTCCAATCCTGTTGGGTTTGTCAAGAGGCAAAGATTGACAAACCAAACAGGGTTGATCAGGGCTTCGAGTACTTCCAGATTCACCGGTTGATTTCTTGATTTCTCGAAGGTAAGCTCGAATCTTTCACACGTTAACTTGATGTTCTTCGTGTTCTTCATGTTCTTTGAGCTTTTCCCTTGAATCTCTTTGGTTTTGGTATTGGCCTAGGGTTAACAATGATTGTTTACCCGTTGTTCCCGTGATTAGGGCAAAGTTTGTGATTGTGGGTGTGCGAGCTCCCAAAGGAGACTGTAGCTATGAGTTGGGTGGCTAAGATACCACGTGGTGGTGGCTGTGGAGGTTGATTTCGTGGTGGTTGTGGTGGTGGTGAGCTTGTGATCGCGTTCGTGATTCCTGCTATGCAATCCTTCATGTGGGGAGAAAGAAACTGTTATCATCGGGAAGGCAAGCATAGTGTAGACTGTATGCATGTGTAGGGGAGCCTTAAACCCTACTAGAGGTTGAGCCCATGGGAAAGTACCTAAACCTTAGGTGTAGGTATCTTTGGGGCTATCACCGCTATGTTAATACCCTAGGCTAGATGACGTTGTTGTTGAGGTTGATTTGATATGCATGCTAAAATGCCTATGTGGTTATTTGTGTATCTGCCTATATGATGATTTGTGTATTAGCATGCTTGTTGATATGATGATGTTATTAATGTTGTTGGCATTATGCTGTTTGCGATAATTGTCGTGTGGTGGCGGAATACCGTAGAATTAAGTTTGGCAGTGTGTCGTGCTGTTTATCGGGTCGATACCGTGGATGGTGTTGTTGCCGTTATGCCGTTGATTCGAGGCTATGGCCGTGTGGATGCAGTGGCATCATGTTGTTTCTAATTGAGAGCTTAGGCGTGAGATCCGGTATCAAACCCATTGAGGATGTTTGTGGCATATCATTGCATATTTGATCCCAATGGATGCCCAAGTGGGGGCGAGAAGTGTAACACCGATCCCGAGGCGGGATGTCCAATTGGGGACGTTATTGATCCTTACGAGGATGTCCAAGTGAGGACGTGAATTATTGATCTTTACGAGGATGTCCAAGTGGGGACGTATTCTATTGATCTCGACGGGGATGTCCAATTAAGGACGTTATTGATTCCGACGGGGAAGTCCAACTGGGGACGTGATGAAATTGGCCGACATGCATATAGGGATTAGTATCCCTAGTAGAGGTTTGATCTGAGAGAATAATTCCTTGAGATGGATGTGATGTGTGACTCGAGAGATGGCTGTTGGAATATTGCATGTTTTCTGTTGCTATGTGCTACATGCGTATATACTATCCTATTGCCCCTCTCCCACGTTTGATGATACGTGTTTCTTATCTCCTCATCTTTTCTCTGTGTGCTTTTTTTTTTGTGGGAAGATCCCGTGGAGGAACCGGAAGCTGAAGAGCTAGATGGCACCCCTTACGAGCCGAATGCCGGTGGACGAGCTACAAACCCCAACCCTGAGAGGTTTTGAGTTTTTGGTACCAGAGGAGGATGAAGAACAGGGTAGTTCAGGATATCGCCGTCATCAGTGACGGGATTTCCGCCAGTGCGTCTGTGCTAGGAGTGTGCTGGGAGGATTTTGATGTATTTTGAGTGGGGGTGGTGAGTGCTGCCAGCATGAGAGTTTCTGACCTCTTGATGTATTTTGTTATGGTCAGTTTTGTTATGCTCTGTGTGTACATATTATTACTGTAGCCCTATTGGTGGGGCAATTGATGCATGTATATATCTTTATGTTTTAAAGTTGTGTACTCTGATTTTATGCGTGCTTCAGTTTATTTCTCGTTTAGTTTTAATTATCCTTTCGCTTCGCTTCGCTTGTGTATAAAGCGCGCTAACGTTCATAATATGGTTTAAGGTTAGTTAATATCTTAGGTTCTTTAATGGGACGGCGGGTCGTCTCACTTATGGCTAAGGTCATGCAAGGTAAACAGGAGTTGGGTACTGGGACTTATAATGCAGAAAATGTAAGGAGGGAGCTTGCAAATGCATTATGAATGAATATCCACTTTCAATAGTGGACCATCTTGGTTTTAAGAGACACTCAGCTGCTCTCTAACCATTATTTCAAGTTCCTTCTAGAAACACTATCAAGAAAGAGATATTCAAACTCTATGATTGTGAAAGAATAACAGCTTTGATGTTTTTAGAAAGTTTTGAAGGAAGAGTGGCAATTACATCAGACATGTGGACTGCGAGCAATCAAAAAATGGGTTTATGGCTGTCACGACGCATTATATTGATAGCTCTTTGACTCTACACAGTCACATTTTGACGTAATAATATAAATTCTTATATGAATGTGAATTATGTTCTTTAACGTTTTGTGTGTTAAAGTGGTTGAATGTGAATTTTATTATGTTAGGTTCATTTATGCTCCAGCTCCTCACACAAGTGATAGACTTTGTAATGCATTAGTTGAATGTTTGATGGATTGAAACATTGATTCAAAACTGTCCACTATCACTCTGTATAACTATAGCACAAATGATGCTATGATTGAGAAAAAGGATAAGTTGCAGTTAAGCACTTTATTGAGGGATGGGTCTTTACTTCACTTGCGTTGTTGTGCACATATGCTAAATCTGATAGTAAAAGATGGGTTAGAAGTTGTGAAAGATGGGGTTGAGAAGATTCAGAATAGTGTATCTTATTGGACAGCGACACCTAAAAGGAAGGAAACTTTGAAAAGACGGCTAATTAGTTACGAAATCCTTGCACTAAAATGTTAATTTTAGATTGTCCAACTAGATGGAATTCAAGATACAAGATGCTTGAAATTGCCATATCTTATGAGGATGTATTTATTCGGTTAAAGCAACATGAGTCTCAGTAAACTTGCTTGCCAACTAATTCACAATAGCAATTTGCAAAGGATATTTATGGAAAATTAAAATTGTTCAATACTATCAATGAAGTGATTTCTGGCATTAAATATCTGAATGCTAATATGTATTTTCTTAAGATTTGTGAGATCAAGTTGGCAATATCTTAATGGACTAATTCTCCTATTGAACTGATTCAAAAAATGGTAGAAAATATGTTGGACAAATTTGATAAATGTTGGAGTGTGATTCATGACATAATGGGAGTTGCCACTATTTTGAATCCTAGATACAAAATGGAGTTGTTTGAATATTATTATGAAAAGTTGTACGAACATGACTTTTTTTGTAAAGTTAAGACGATCTGTCGGTTGTGTTATGATTTGGTTTCTGATTATCAATTGAAAATGTATGAAGACTATGGTGTTGAAAGATTATTGTTGGATGGTAGTAATGTTGTTGATGATGCATTAAGTGACTATGACAGATATATTATGAGGAAAAAAGGATGTAGAACTTCATGTGTTAAATTAGAGTTGGATCATTATTTAGAGGAGGATGTTTTACCAAGAACTTCAGACTTTGAAATTTTATTGTGGTGGAAGTTGAATGGAGTCAAGTATCCAACACTCCAAGCAATTGCAAAGGATATATTAGCTATTCCTATCTCTACTGTAGCTTCTGAATCTGCATTCAATGCTAGTGGTTAAATATTAATCCTTCATCCTAGTCGACTTCATTGGACTACTTTAGAGGCCTTGATGTGTGCTAGAAGCTGGTTATAGAGTGCTGAGAATACTGGTAATATTTTAAATTCTTCATTCGAGTATTTTATGAAATGACAATTAATCTTTATATATATTTACTACTCATTCTTTTTATTGTTCTATAATTGATATTTATAGGTTATCCAAATTCTAAAGTAGTCCATGAATATGCTACTTTAATTGATGAGATAGAGTCAGATGATGAAGGTACTTTTTACTTTGTTTTTTTTTAAATGCAATTTTAATATTTTTATTTAATTTGTGGTTTTGCTTAATAGATCTGAAATGTTGGCTAGTGATGTTACTTCGCAATTGGAAGATAATCAATAGATGTTCTGCTATTTGATGGATTTGAACATTGGTTTCAATTTTATTTATATAATGTACTTTGTGGTGCTGTTATTTGATGGGTTTAAACATTGGTTTCATTTTTCTTTCATATTATATATATGTAGTTTATATATCCTAATTCTTGATTTAGTTATTTTTGGAGATAGCTAGAAATTATCTTAATTTTTCTTATTGTTTCAAGTTATAATTTTTTGAATTTTTCTTTTAAAAACACTTATAATAGAGTTTTCAACACATCTTCAAAAGGATAAAAAATACTAAAAATACTGATTGATTAACTGAGGCGGGGGCGGAGGGCGGGGCGGGGAAACCTGATCCCCAGCTGGGGCGGGGGTGGTTGCCAATTTCTCACCCCCAGCGGGGATCGGGGGCGGGGATAATGAAGGGAGTCTTGGGCGGGGACGGGGAAGGCAAAAACCGCCACCGCCTCGCCCTGTTGCCAAGTCCAAACCCTTATTCCTTCACATTAATATTTTGTTGCGGCACCAATGCCTTTCCTAGCTCCAATTTATTTATAGGACACATAGTTTTCTTCCATAAAGTAATGCCCTCCGCTGAAAATCCCCACCACCATTTGAACAAGAGCACAATATTCTTTAGTATTAGATCATCAACTACAAATCGCCCCTGTAACATCCCGATTTTCTCTAACTCTAATCGAGTTGATTAATCTCGATTAGGGCTTTGGATGATTGCGTGAATTGTTTTGTGCTAGTTTAAGACCTAGTTGGAAGCTTAGGAATTCGCTTGAACTAGGTTGGAGGTGCCTAACATGTTAAACGAGAAACTGTGGAAGTCAAAAGTTTGGAAGGCTCTTCCCAGCTGAGTAGCACGCTCAAGCGTGGGAACGAAGCACGCCTTAGCGTGCCAATGCTCAAGCGTGCTTAGTGCGTTTGCAAGCTGATGTGCTTTCTGACGCGTGTGCAACACATGTCAGGCCAGGGTGAAGGCGGAGCGGACAAGGTTCCACGCTCAAGCATGAAGCGAACCCCACGCTGAAGCGTGTTGGATGTGCTTGCTAAAGCGTGCTCAGCAGATGATGTAGGATGAGTTCCTTTCTCTTCCTCATTCTTGCACGAAACTCTTAATAGTTTTCCAGAGAGTTGTAGAGTTTTTAGAGAGAGGAAGAGTGTTCTAGCGTGAGAAAGCTTGAGGTTGAAAGCGATCGAGGCGGCGGAACGTGATTCTGACTACACTATTGCATTCGCGGCAAAGTTATCTACAACTTTGACGGATTGGTTTCTCGATTCGCTAAGGTAAAATCGAATCCCTACCACGTTTTCTTCTTGTTCTTCATGGTTCTTCGAGTTTCTACCTTCTCCTTTGATCTTGCATACGTGTTGTGCTCGTGATTAAGGTAAAGTTTATGGTCGTGATTGCTCGTGGATTGGAGCTCAAGGCTGCGGCTAGGGAGAAGCTTCGAGGCTGTTCCGAAGCTGTTCTTCGCGCTCGTGAGTGCGTGGGATTCGTGTGGATTTTTCGCGTCGAATGTTCAGGTGGGGAGAAAGAGTACTGCTGCCGTCAAGAAGGCAAGAGTAGTGTAGATGTATTTTCTGTTGTGTGTGTAAGGAAGCCTTAACCCTACTAGTGGTTGAGCATCGATAAAGTACCTAAACCCTAGGTTTAGCTTACTTTGGGCTATCACCGTTAAGTTTGGAAACCCTAGGTTAGCGAACTGCTAAGTGAGCATGATCTACTTCGTATGACTACTGTGATGTTGATTTCTGTGGTTGTTATCTGTCTAAATCCCTATATGCTACTTGGTTTATGTGATATGCTGCTAGGTGCTACTGTTGATGTTATTACTGTTGCTATTATACTGTTTGTGGTAATTGTTGTATGGTGGCGGAATGCGGAAGGGTTAAGTTTGGCTATGAGACGTGTTGTTATCGGGTTGATATCGTGGATGGTGCCGTTGTTGTTGTGCTGGTTTCTTGAGGCTGTGGCCGTGATGTTTGAGCTGTGGCTCATGGACGCATAGCATCGAGGCGGTGGCCGTGTGGATGCAGTGGCATCGTGTTGTTCCTGATTTAGTGTTTAGGCGTGAGATCCGGTATCAAGCACGTTGACGATGTTTGTAGCATATCATCAGCTTCCAAGTGGCGAGGCCGTGTGACAGGTAGTATGGGCTACCAGCGTCATATGAGATTAGTTGTACCTGAGTGAAGGTATGGAAAGTTGAAGGGGTGGTCAAGTGAGTGACCATGGGGATGTTGCTGGTCTTGGGAATAGTTTATAGTGACGGATGAGGTAGCTCCTATCCTGTCGTGACGCCCGATCCAGTCTGGTTTGCCCGACTAATCCTTGAGGTTTCCACTTTCCAGGCTAACGTTCCAAGGCGACCGAGATACCTTGGTTCCGGTATGGAAGGGGGATGTACTCTTATAGGTCACAGCGAGCCGTTCGATTTCTTAGGCAAACTAACTCCGTTCCGATACAGAACCTGTTCCGGTGTGGACTTGTTCGGGTGTGGAACCGTTCCGGTGTGGAACTAGCATTGTGAGTTTTCGGCCGACATGCTGCATGGGATTAGTATCCCGGTTTGGAGGACTGATCTGAGTGTGAGAATCATGGAGATGGATGCTTGTTGCATGTGTTGTCTCGAGAGATGTTTGTTGGAGTACAGTAACTGCTATAAACGTTATACAGGCTACCTGCTACATGTTGTTTTACTGCTCTACTACTGTCGTTCCGATTTGCTATGCGCCGTATTCCTATCTCCCTACTGCTTTTTGCATATCTGTTTGGTTCTTGGCTCGCGTGAAGACAAGGAGCCAGCTAATGGATCCAAGGGTACACCCTTTCATCATGTCGGTACCGAGGATGCTGGTATTGGGGTTGATCGAGATCGTCTACATAATGAGAGAGGGTGGTGTGTGGACCCTTCTACTTACTTGACGGTCTACACTGGACCAGTGAGCATTCTCTTCAGAGGAGGGGCGTCGTATGTGGAGGACATGATAGGACCGTTCAGAGTCGTGCAGTTTCTTCACTTTCCCTCGATCTAGCACCCACCGAGGCAGCGAGAGCAGCACTATTGATGGGTAGCGCCACAGTCATCAGCGGTATCCAGTAGGCGAGGCTACGTCTACAGAGGTCAAAGGAGGCGTACCGAGCAGTACCTGAGGACCTACAGGAGGCATCGTATCGTCGTTTCTAGTTCCTCGTCCGAGTATGAGCCTACGCGGGTTTATAGGCGTACTCACGGAGAGGGACAAGGTAGTTCAGGGCATCCTCATCATTCATGGTGAGCGCCTGCCAGTGCGTCTCTAGGACTGAGTGGCGAGGTTTTGATGTATTTTTTAGTGTGGGTTGGGGGAGTGCTGGCAAGTTCAGAGAGTCCTTTCTTCTTTTGTCTGTGGATGTACTTTTCGTTTCTTTTGGTTTTGTCTCGTACACTTTGTATATTTATGTATAGTGCCCTACTGATGGGGCTACTTTATGCATGTCTTCGTATATAAAAATACAGTTGTGTGTTTGCACTTTACTATGATGGTTTTCTATGCTTGCCATGATTGTTTATCGTTTTGTTTCCGCGATGTTGTTTGAATACCACGCTATCACTTTAATACGGTTAGGCATCGATAATACTATTGACTAATGGGACGATTTCATATATATAGGGTCGTCTCATTTTGATGGTATCAGAGTGTTCAGAACGTTTTGCAGCTAATGAGATGATTTCATGAGTATGGGGTCATCTCATTATTAAGGTATCAGAGCAGTTTGGTTTTGCAACGGACTGTGGAAGTCTTGATATGAGCCCAATAAGGAGTATGGACCAAGAAGCACTTCAAGGACTTGGTGGGCCTATGACCAGATCAAGAACCAAGAAAGCCCAAGAAGTCCTAGAACAAATGGTGACAACCTTTATGGAAGCAAGCCCAACTTCAGGCCTAGAAGGAATGGAACCCAAGATGGTGACTTATCTTAGTCAAGTAGAGGCCCATAATGATGACAAGGGGGCCGTGACTTTGCTTCCATAGTTTTTGTTTTGTTTTTCAATTAAATAAAGTGTAATGGGTTATGTGAGTGGATCCAATTAAGCATTCTCTATTAGTGGGCTACACTAAGAGTTGCATGAAGGTCTAGCCCATATTATCCATGCTACACGTTGAGTAGGGAGTCTTGGGGAGGGAATCTTTAGCTTGTATGCTATAAGAAACTCCTCATGAAGTTGAGTCAATAAATTGTAAGTTATGAGTGTTACACTTTTAATTTGCAAAGCAAAGTGTAACCACCCATCATGAAGGGAGAGTAGGCATGACATTGAGTGCTTGGGGCTGACTTCAATTGCTTCATGGTGAGTTATGAGTGTCTTAGTGGCTGCCTTCAATTGTTTGAGTGTTACACTTTTAATTTGACAAATAAAGTGTAACCACCCATGAAGAACAAGTGGTAGGCGTGACATTGAGTGTCTTGGGGCTGAATTCAAATTGCTTGATGGTGAGTTATGAGTGCTTGATGGGCTGCCTTCAATTGTTTGAGTGTTACACTTTTAATTTGACAAACAAAGTGTAACCACCCATGAAGAACAAGTGGTAGGCATGCATGCTGAATACTTGGGGGCTGAATTGATTTGTTTTAGTGGTCATTAAGTTAGGAATTAGGCCATTCAAAGTGGGGGTTATGCCTTGTCTTTGGATGCCAAGAGTTGGATGACAAGTATTTGTATGCGCCTAACATGAGAATAAGACAACTTTGAAGTTATTTTGGATCAAATTCCATTTGAGTGAGAATTGTTTCTCCTAGGTTCTTGGTTGAATCAAACTTAGTTCTTATCAAGAATCCAAGATTCTTGTGGCGAACATCACTTGGCTTATCAAACCTTCTTGGTTTGTGGCGCCTCATCATCTCTTTCTATCCATTTTTTTATTTTCTTCATTTTTATGTTGATTCATATTGCTTCCAAAGGAGAACACAAAATTAACTTGTTTTGAATTCAACCATAAGATCTTCAAAAGGCAACCTCACCATTTGGTTGTCATCAAGTGGTATCAAAGCTTAGGCTTTGGTTGAATTTTTGTTTGTGTTCTTGATTCTATTTTCTTCTTCTTCTTCTACTCTTTCTTCTTTTCTTCTCAAAACCAAAAACAAAAGTTACTTTGATCTTTTCTTGAAGGGAAAATTCGTGGTTGTTGTGTATTGCTCCAAAAACAAAGTTTTCAAGAGTAATTCTCTTCAACAAGTTATAAAAAAAAAAAAAAGAAATTCGTGTAAAAAAAAGAAAAAAGAAGAGAAAGTTTCACTTGACCAATTTGTGTCTTGAAAATTTTTCCCTTCTTCCTTTGTTTCTTATTTGTAAACCTTTTCTTTTCTAGCCTTTGTTCTTCGTTTTTCCTTGTTTTGATAAGTTTTGTGATTTTTGTTACTTGAATTTTGGTATTTTTGTGTTTTGTGTTTGATTCCTCTAAGAACTAAAGGAGAACATTTGAGAGGAAAAAGGCAAGAGTGCAAATTTACTTCTTGTGTGGAAAAAGCCAAAAGAGTGAAATTCATTTGTGTGACAAGTGAGGGAGTGTAGTGAGGAAACATAAATCATGGCAAACAATGAAGATAGTCTACCACTTTCACCAAGGTCCACGGTCCTTTTTGTACGAATGACTACTCAAATGCAAGCCCTTCAAAGGAAAATGGAGATAATGCAAACCAACTATGATCAACAACTTGCCAACCTTCAAAATGATGAGTCTAGTGGCAATGAAAGTGAAAGAGGAAGGCCTAGAGGAGGAAGGCATAGAGGAGGAGGACATAGAGGAAGGAGGCATGATGAAAGGCTTGAGGGGATCAAAATCAAAGTTCCTCTCTTTCTTGGGACGAACGATCCGGAGGCTTACTTGGAGTGGGAGTTAAAGATAGAACAAGTTTTCGATTGCAATTCTTACAATGAAGGCAAGAAGGTGAAAGTAGCCGCTCTTGAGTTCAAAGAATATGCCCTTATGTGGTGGGACCAATTACAAAAAGAGAGAAGGAGACTTGGAGGGGAGCCTATAGACACGTGGGAGGAGATGAAGTATGTCATGAGGAAGAGGTTTGTCCTAAATCATTACCAAAGGGATATTCACAACAAATTGCAAAGACTTACCCAAGAGACCAAGAGTGTAGATGAATATTTCAAGGAGATGGAGTTGGCCTTACTTAGGTCAAATTTTCAAGAAGATAGGGAGGCTACCATGGCAAGATTCTTACATGGCTTGAATCAAGATATTCAAGACATAGTAGAATTACAAAATTATGTGGAGCTTGAAGATTTGGTGCAACAAGCAATCAAGGTGGAGCAACAAATTAAGAGGAGGAAGTTCAAATATTCTTTTTCTTCTTCTTCAAAGTTTCCATCATCAAATTGGAAGGACAAGCAAAAGAAGGAGGGTGCACCAACCAAAGAAGCCGTGAGCACCTCTCAAGGCAAGAAACCAATGGAGACAACCACTAGGAGCCATGAAGTAAAGTGTTTCAAATGCCTTGGCCATGGGCACATAGCCGCCCAATGTCCAACAAAGAGAACCATGGTGACCATGAATGGTGAAGTAGTATCACAATCCGAGGCTTCAAGTGGGGAGGAAAGTGAAGAAGATGTGTTCATGCCGGATGGTGATTTACTTATGGTAAGGAGGCTATTGGGGAGTCAAGTGCAAGAACATGAATCAAGCCAAAGGGAGAATATCTTTTATTCTAGATGCCTAATTCAAGGAAAGGTATGCTCTTTAATTATTGATGGAGGAAGTTGTGCCAATGTTGTAAGTACTAGAGTAGTGTCAAAACTAAATCTTGTAACTAAAGCACATCCAAGACCATATAGGCTTCAATGGTTAAGTGAGGTAGGAAAAATGGTGGTGAACAAACAAGTGGAGGTTCCATTCTCAATTGGGAAGTATGAGGATAGTGTTCTTTGTGATGTGGTGCCTATGGAGGCAAGCCACTTGTTGTTGGGAAGGCCTTGGCAATATGACAAGAAGGCCATCCATGATGGGTTCTCAAATAAGTATACTCTCATGTATCAAGACCGAAAGGTCATACTTTCTCCTTTATCTCCAAAGCAAGTTAGTGAGGATCAAATAA
Organism: Ammopiptanthus mongolicus; assembly: GCA_039655645.1. NCBI lineage: Eukaryota > Viridiplantae > Streptophyta > Magnoliopsida > Fabales > Fabaceae > Ammopiptanthus > Ammopiptanthus mongolicus. The sequence continues at coordinate 49,377,185 of CM077347.1, forward strand.
AAATGAGAGAAAAGAGAGAGCAAGAGAGAAAAGAAAAAGAGGGTGAAAAAGAAATTGAGAAAAAGAGTGAAGAAAAATAAAAAAAAAATCATGAGAAAAAGGAAGTGAAAAATAGAGTGGAAAAAGAGAGTAAAGAGAGCTTTCTTGCAACAAAGAGTGAGGTGAAGAGTGCCTTAATTTCAAGGCAGCCCCTGTACATACTTTATTGTAAGGAATTTTGTTTAAATACTAACATTCCTAATGATAATTCTTTGTCTAGTGGTGTCAAAAATCTTTTGCAGGAATTTGATGATGTTTTTCCTAAGGAAGTGCCACATGGCCTTCCCCCTCTTAGAGGAATTGAGCATCACATTGACCTCATTCCGGGTGCATCATTGCCCAATAGGCCAGCCTATAGGAGCATTCCACAAGAGACTAAAGAGATCCAAACACAAGTGGAGGAGTTGATACAAAAAGGTTGGGTGCAAGAAAGTTTGAGTCCTTGTGCTGTCCCGGTAACTTTAGTGCCAAACAAAGATGGGACTTGGATGATGTGCACGGATTTAGGGCCGTGAACAACATCACAATTAAGTATAGACATCCTATCCCTAGACTTGATGATTTGCTTGATGAATTGCATGGTGCTTGTGTTTTTTCTAAAATTGGTTTGAAAAATGGGTACCATCAAATTAGAATAAGGGAGGGGGATGAATGGAAAACTGCCTTTAGATCTAAATATGGTTTGTATGAATGGTTGGTAATGCCTTTTGGTTTAACAAATGCACCTAGCACTTTTATGAGGCTTATGAACCATGTTTTGAGGGAATTTTTGGGCAAGTTTGTTGTGGTGTATTTTGATGACATCTTGATATATAGCAAAAACTTAGATGAACATCATGAACATTTAAGGGCTATTTTGCTTGTATTAAGAAAAGAAAAATTGTATGCTAATTTGGAAAAGTGTACTTTTTGTGTGGACCATGTGATTTTTCTTGGATTTGTGATAAATGCTAAAGGGGTCCATGTTGACAAAGAGAAAATTAAGGCCATTCAAGATTGGCCAACCCCCAAAAATATGAGTAATGTGAGGAGTTTTCATGGCTTGGCTAGTTTTTATAGAAGTTTGTTAAGGACTTTAGCACCTTGGCTGCACCTCTTAATGAAATTGTCAAAAAAAATGTTGGGTTTAAATGAGGGGAGAAGCAAGAACATGCTTTCAAAGAACTTAAGGAAAAGCTCACCCATGCGCCAATACTTGTTTTGCCTAATTTTGCTAAATCTTTTGAGATTGAATGTGATGCTTCAAATGTTGGTGTTGGGGCTGTTTTGATGCAAGAAGGGCACCCAATTGCTTATTTTAGTGAGAAATTAAGTGGAGCTTCCCTTAATTATCCCACCTATGATAAGGAATTGTATGCCTTAGTAAGAGCTTTGCAAACTTGGCAACACTATCTTTTGCCCAAAGAATTTGTCATTCATAGTGACCATGAGTCTTTGAAATATTTGAAAGGGCAAGGAAAGTTAAATAAAAGACATGCAAAGTGGGTTGAATTTCTTGAACAATTTCCATATGTGGTGAAACACAAAAAGGGTAAGGCCAATGTGTTGTGGATGCACTTTCAAGAAGGTATTCTTTACTTTCTACCCTTGAGACAAAGTTGTTGGGTCCTGAATGCATTAAAGAATTGTATGAGCATGATAAGGAATTTTCTCATATCTATGCTAATTGTGTGCATTCGTTCCAAAATGGATATTTTAGGCACCAAGGTTTTTTGTTCAAAGAAAAACGTTTATGTGTGCCTAAAAGCTCTACAAGGGAATTGTTCTTAAAAGAGGCGCATGAAGGGGGATTAATGGGGCACTTTGGGGTCCAAAAGACTTTAGACATGTTGCATGAACATTTTCATTGGCCTCACATGAAGCATGATGTGCAAAAATATTGTGAAAAATGCATTGTATGTAAAAAGTCAAAATCTAAGGTGATGCCCCATGGACTTTATACTCCTTTACCTATTCCTGACTCTCCTTGGATAGACTTATCTATGGATTTTGTTGTGGGATTGCCTAGGTCAAGGAATGGTAAAGATTCCATTTTTGTTGTGGTGGATAGGTTCTCCAAAATGGCACATTTTATTCCATGTAAAAAAGTTGATGATGCTTGTCATGTGGCGGACTTATTTTTTAGGGAAGTGGTGAGACTTCATGGTCTCCCAAGGAGTATTGTTAGTGATAGGGACACCAAGTTCCTATGTCACTTTTGAAGCTAGGTATAAAGCTTCTTTTCTCCACTACTTGCCATCCTCAAACGGATGGGCAAACTGAAGTTGTGAATAGAACACTTTCTTCCCTTTTAAGGGCTGTGATTAAAAAGAACATTAAGTCTTGGGAGGAGTGTTTGCCTCATGTGGAATTTGCTTATAATAGGGTTGTTCATAGCACCACTCAATATTCTCCTTTTGAGGTTGTTTACGATTTTAATCCCTTAACTCCTCTTGATTTATTGCCATTGCCTAACTCTTCAATTTTAAAGCATAAAGATGGTAGGGCCAAGGCTGAATATGTGAGGAAGTTACATGAGCAAGTGAAGGTCCAAATTGAAAAGAGGACCCAAAGCTATGCAAGACAAGCCAACAAAGGAATGAAGAAGGTGGTATTTGAGCCCGGAGATTGGGTTTGGGTTCACATGAGGAAGGAAAGGATTCCTTCCCAAAGGAAATCTAAATTGCAACCAAGAGGAGATGGGCCATTTCAAGTGGTGGCCAAGATCAATGATAATGCATACAAGTTGGATCTTCCTGGTGAGCATGGTGGAATAAGTGCTACTTTCAATGTGGCTGATTTATCTTTTTTTGATGTAGATGATGAAGAATTCAATTCGAGGTCGAATTCACCTAAAGAAGGAGGGGATTATATGAGCCCAATAAGGAGTATGGACCAAGAAGCACTTCAAGGACTTGGTGGGCCTATGACCAGATCAAGAACCAAGAAAGCCCAAGAAGTCCTAGATCAAATGGTGACAACCTTTATGGAAGCAAGCCCAACTTCAGGCCTAGAAGGAATGGAACCCAAGATGGTGACTTATCTTAGTCAAGTAGAGGCCCATAATGATGACAAGGGGACGTGACTTTGCTTCCATAGTTTTTGTTTTGTTTTTCAATTCAATAAAGTGTAATGGGTTATGTGAGTGGATCCAATTAAGCATTCTCTAGTAGTGGGCTACACTAAGAGTTGCATGAAGGTCTAGCCCATATTATCCATGCTACACGTTGAGTAGGGAGTCTTGAGGAGGGAATCTTTAGCTTGCATGCTATAAGAAACTCCTCATGAAGTTGAGTCAATAAATTGTAAGTTATGAGTGTTACACTTTTAATTTTCAAAGCAAAGTGTAACCACCCATCATGAAGGGAGAGTAGGCGTGACATTGAGTGCTTGAGGCTGACTTCAATTGCTTCATGGTGAGTTATGAGTGTCTTGGTGGCTGCCTTCAATTGTTTGAGTGTTACACTTTTAATTTGACAAACAAAGTGTAACCACCCATGAAGAACAAGTGGTAGGCGTGACATTGCATGTCTTGGGGCTGAATTCAAATTGCTTGATGGTGAGTTATGAGTGCTTGATGGGCAGCCTTCAATTGTTTGAGTGTGACACTTTTAATTTGACAAACAAAGTGTAACCACCCATGAAGAACAAGTGGTAGGCGTGCATGCTGAATACTTGGGGGCTGAATTGATTTGTTTTCGTGGTCATTAAGTTAGGAATTAGGCCATTCAAAGTGGGGGTTATGCATTGTCTTTGGATGCCAAGAGTTGGATGACAAGTATTTGTATGCGCCTAACATGAGAATAAGACAACTTTGAAGTTATTTTGGATCAAATTCCATTTGAGTGAGAATTGTTTCTCCTAGGTTCTTGGTTGAACCAAACTTAGTTCTTATCAAGAATCCAAGATTATTGTGGCGAACATCACCTGGCTTATCAAACCTTCTTGGTTTGTGGCGCCTCATCATCTCTTTTATCCATTTTCTTATTTTCTTCATTTTTATGTTGATTCATATTGCTTCCAAAGAAGAACACGAAATTAACTTGTTTTGAATTCAACCATAAGATCTTCAAAAGGCAACCTCACCATTTGGTTGTCATCAAGTCTGTAACCATTACTGTGAGTCTGGAAAGGGTACTGGCTTTAGCGGTTGATACCCGAGTTGTATCAACTAAGTCTAGTTTTGGGTAGAGTGTCCAATGCGCTAGTTATGGAAGAGTGATAACTCTTTTCATTCATAAGGAATATGATATGTTTAACTGTTAAGTGTTATTATATGTCTTATGAGTTTGAACTAATAGCTCCTTTTCACAGGTAGCTAGATGGCACGAGGACGTGGAAGAGGAAGAGGTGGTAGGCCGGCTGCGACCGGAGGCAATGATAACAACAACAATAATAATGGTGACCACTCAGGGACAGGAAGTGGTGGTGACACCTCTGAAGCAATGCCGGTCATGCGGGACTTGGCTACCGCAATGATGCAACAAACCCAGTAGACTGCCCAGTATATGCAGAGGCAGGAAGAGAGGGAATCAAGACAGGATCAGTTGCACGCGGTAAGAGGGAACGAGACTATGGACACTGGTCTCAATACGTTCATGAAAGGAAATCCTTCTCAGTTCCACGGAGAGTACAACCCTGAAGCTACGGAGATGTGGTTGCAAGAGATCGAGAAAGTGTTTATGGCCACACATTGTAGAGAGGACAGGAAAGTTACATACGCTGCTTTCATGATGGTTGGCGCAGCGGAAGCTTGGTGGAAGACCAAGGCTAATCTGTTAGAGGCCGATGGAAGGATTGTGACCTGGCAACTATTTCGAGAGAGCTTGTTAGAGAAGTATTTTCCGAGAAGCATCAGGAAATAGAAAGAGAAAGAGTTCCTAAGTCTGAAATAGGAATAGATGTCAGTTGGTGAGTACGCGATGAGGTTCAAGACGCTACTCTAATTTTATCAGTTTTATCAAGTTCATCCAAATGAAGAGTGGGTATATCGAAGGTTCGAAGATGGATTAAGATCAGAACTGAAGCGAGCAATGTTACCTTTGAGTATCTGCTCTTTTCCTGAGTTGGTGGAGAAAAGCACAGTGGTAGAAGGGCATGACCGAGCAGGGGCAGGCCCACAACAAGTGAGAACTGGTGGGCCTGTTCGGAGCAACCAAGGAGGCAGAAGTGTCAAGTTTCAGTAAAGGGCGAGGCCTTACGATCGACCTGCTCAGTTTGACGTTAAGCATGGAGGGAGCAGCTCCAGCCAGGGGCAACAGGAGATAAAGACCTATTTTCGATGCAAGGGATCGCATCTAGTCAAGAACTGCCTGAGGACCCAAAATATCATCTGCTTTAACTCCAATCAGATGGGTCATTATATTTCAGACTGCAAACCGGTGGTTAGCAGAAGGACTCAGTTTCAACAGCAGAGCGGTAGAGTGAATGGCGGAGTAAGATCAGCAGTGGCAAGTCAATAGAGTAGGCCACAGACAACCGGAAGAGTGTTTGCTATGAGAGGATCTGAAGCCTCTCAAAGCCACGACCTGATACAAGGTAAATGCTTAGTCTCTGGTAATCTTTTTTCTGTTTTATTTGATTCGAGGGCTACTCATTCTTGTATATCGGTAGAGTGCATGGATCATTTAGGACTACCTGTTTCTGTATTACCCTATGATTTGACTGTCTCATAGCCTACTGGTGATTCTCTGATTAACCTATTTGTATGCCTTAAGTGTCCTATCACGATAGAGAACCGTCATTTTCTTGTTGATCTCATCTGTTTGCCTATGCAACAGATAGATGTAATCCTAAGCATGGACTGGCTTTCAGCCAACAATGTAATGTTGGACTGTTCAAGCAAGACCCTTCTTTTCTCAGAGCAATCTGGATTGATGCTTGCCGACGAGAGTGATCCGATGGGTGGACGATCAGACAGATGCGTGGTGCTGTTCTCTTTGGAACCAAAGGAGACTCCAAATGTCGGAGCTTTACCTATCGTGCGAGAGTTTCTGGAAGTGTTTCCCGATGATGTTCCCGGACTGCCACAGGAGAGAGAGGTGGAGTTTGCTATAGATCTTGTACCGGGGGCTGGTCCTATATCAATAGCGCCATATCGGATATCTCCAGTTGAGCTGACGGAGCTGAAGAAACAGTTAGACGAGATGCTAGGGAAAGAGTTCATCAGACCTAGTGCATTTCCGTGGGGAACACCGATGCTATTTGTGAAGAAGAAGAACAGAAGCTTGAGGCTGTGCGTAGACTATCATCAGCTGAATAAAGTGACGATAAAGCACAAGTATCTATTACCAGGGATAGATGATTTGACGGAACAGCTGAAAGGAGCGGTTGTGTTTTCTAAGATCGATCTGTGATCTGGATACCATTATATCCGGGTTAAGAAGGAGGATGTGCCAAAGATTTCTTTTCGGAGTCGGTATGGTCACTACGAGTACTTGGTTAGGCCGTTTGGGGTGATTAATGCTCCAGCTGTGTTCATGAACTATATGAACAGGATCTTCCGGCCGTTCCTTGACAAGTTCATTGTCGTTTTTATCGACGACATCCTTGTATACTCTTCGAGTAGAGAGGAACACCAAGAGCATCTAAGGGCGGTGTTGCAAGTGCTAAAGGATCGGCAGTTGTATGCTAAATTGTCGAACTACGAGTTTTGGTTATAGGAAATTCAATTCTTAGGCCATGTGATCAGTTAGGATGGAATCATAGTGAATCCTGCGAAAGTTGAGGCCGTAGTGAGTTGGGAAAGCCCTAAGTCTGTAAGCGAGGTGAGAAGCTTTCTTGGTTTAGCGGGCTACTATCAACGGTTCATCGAGGGATTCTCTAAGACTGCGTTACCTATGATGCAGTTGACGAGAAAGGGGAAGACGTTTGAGTGGTCAAAGGCTTGCGAGCAAAGCCTCCAGGAGCTGAAGAGAAGACTGACCACATCACCTGTGTTGGTGCTACCAGATCCGTTCGGACGATTTGATGTACACTGATGCGTCTTATCAAGGCTTGGGATGTGTGCTTATGCAAGAAAGAAAAGAGGTGGCGTATGCCTCTAGGCAGCTGAAAGTACCTGAGCGGAACTACCCAACGCATGATCTGGAATTGGCTGCGATAGTGTTTGCATTGAAGATATGAAGACACTATCTTTATGGTGCTGAATTCAGTGTGTTTAGCGACCATAAGAGCCTAAAGTATCTGTTCAACCAGAGAGAGTTGAACATGAGCCAGCGAAGATGAATGGAATTCATAAATGACTATGAATTCGAATTGTAATACCATCTAGGTAAGGCGAATGTAGTAGCGTATGTGCTCAGTAGGAAATCCCTACACGTATCTGCCATGATGGTAAAGGAGCTAGAGCTGTTAGAGGCGTTTAGAGACCTGAATCTGGAAGCGGAAATCGTTGAGGATGAGCTGAATCTGGGGATGGTTAAAGTAACAAGCGATTTCCTAAAACTTTTATGGAAGAAGCAAGCTGAGGATAATTACCTCGAGGGCGTGAATCGGTTAATAGAGGAAGGTAAGACTTCGCAATTCAGAAGACGTACTGATGGTCTGCTTAGGTATGGTGATCAGGTTTGTGTGCCAGCGCATAGCGAAGTTAAGAATATGATCTTGGAGGAAGCTCATAAGAGCAAGCTGAGTTTTCATCCGAGGGCTACCAAGATGTATCAGGACTTGAAGAGGTTGTTCTGGTGGCCGTGGATGAAGAAAGATGTGGCAGCATATGTCCTAACCTTCTTGGTGTGTCAGAAAGTGAAGATTGAACACCAGAAGCCAGCAAAGTTGTTGCAATCGCTGGACGTCCCAGAATGGAAGTGGGATAGCATTACCATGGATTTTGTTTCTGGGTTGCCGAGAACTCAAAAAAGGTGTGATGAAGTCTGGGTAATCATTGACAGGTTGACGAAGTGTGCTCACTTCTTACCTATTAACCAAAGTTACTCTCTGGAGCAATTGACTCAGATTTACATCAAGGAGGTTGTGAGGCTGCATGGGGTACCTTCAAGTATTGTTTCGAATCGTGATCCAAGGTTTATCTCAAGGTTTTGGAGGAGCTTAAACAATGCAATGGGAACTAAGCTAAGTATGAGTTTTGCTTATCATCCTCAAACGAATGGTCAGTCTGAACGAACAATTCAGTCATTGGAGGATCTCTTAAGAGCGTACGTGTTGGAGAACACGGGAAGTTGGAACAAGTTTCTTCCATTGATTGAGTTTACTTATAACAACATTATAAGCATGGCGCCGTACAAGGCACTGTATGTACGTAAGCGCAGGACTCCATTGTGCTAATTTGAGATGGGAGAAAGTCAGCTGTTAGGACCGGAGCTGGTACAGCAAACAATGGAACAAGTCCGTAAGATATAGGAGAAGATGAAGATCGCAAGGGATAGGCAGAAGAGCTATGCCTACCAAAGGAGAAGACCTTTGGAATTCCAGGAAGGCGACCATGTCTTTATGAGAGTTACCCAAGAATTGGAGTGGGCAGGGAAAGCAAATCCAGAAAGCTAACACCTAGATTCATAGGATCGTTTCAGATTCTTTGACGAATCGGTCCCGTAGCCTATCAAATAACTTTGCCACCAAATCTGTCAAATCTTCATGATATCTTTCATGTCTCTCAACTTAGAAAGAACCACCTATCACACGTGCTAGAGCCCGAATCGTTCCAACTGAAAGAGAACCTTGAGTACGCGGCTTCATCTGTTCGGATCATGGATAGAAGGATCAAGGAACTGCATGGCAAGCATATTCCATTAGTCAGAGTGGAGTGGAACCCGGTAACGGGAGATTCAACGTAGAAGTGTAACACCCCGATTTTCGCTGCTTTCTAAGATCAACAATTTATATAACCAAGTTTAAATTTTATCCGAGATTTAAGAAATGATTTTGGACAAACCAAAGTCATATTCGTACTCTACGTTATCGTAGGGAGTTATGGTTAAATTTTGGGTTGAAAATTCAGACGGAACCCGGTCTGCGTTTCACTGACAGAAAGATTTTACTGATCAGAAAACCTAACTTTGACTCGTGAATGAAACAATTAGGTTTTAAATCGAATTTCCAACAACTTTGGTAAATTTGAAATTTTTCACCAAAAGGTGAAATAATATAAGTTATAAGGGCGAAATCTTAAATTGCGTAATTAACGGAGCTAAATACGGATTTACCGGGACCTGCTAACGGAAAAACTTGAAGTCACATGAGATCAAATCACCTAGGAAGGCGTGCCAGTGACTCACCACTGTCGTGATGAAAATGAAAATATCTGAACGCGTTCACACTAAGAAAAGACCAAAATATCCTTGGCTTTTCACAAAATGACTTTTTTGTCCCTAGGTGAAAAGACTGTTTTGTCCCTGGGAATTTATGAAATTACATCTTTGGCCCTGTGACTCACCACCCTCATCATTGCCTCTAGAAAATATCTAGATATTTATGGCATTAGAGGTGAAATGACCATTATGCCCTTAACCTTTTGCTTTAATTCCAATTTTGTCCCTACGTGAAATGACTCTTTTGCCCCTTAAGTAAACAATTTTGGACTTCTTTGCCCCTTCACCCTCACGCCTAAATGGCTATCACCAACAAGCCATTCGCTCCATTTCTTCACAACTTCATCCAACCTTCATCACTTTCTCATTTCTCAAGTGAAGCTTAGACCAAAAATTGTGAAGAAAGTGCTTGGATTCTTACACATCTTCATCATCCAAGAGGTGAACTTTACTCTCCTTGATCCATAAGCTTTATGTTCTTCGTATTCTTTCTTGATTTCAAGGCCTTAATCATTATGTTTCAATTCTACGATTCTATATTAAAAAATCTCTAGAAAATTGTAGAAAAATCCTATGATCATGAAACCAATTTCTATGAACTCACGATGATGTATATAATGATCATCTAGAAGCATGACCCCAAAACAAATTCCCTCCCTATTTTTCTATGACACGGCCAAACCCTAGGGATAGTGCAAGGATGAAGATTTGCTTCAATTTTTGCTATATGGCAATTGTTCTAGTCTATTTGATATCTATTGACCTTGAATATAAGAGCAAAACATCAACAAAAGTTCCTAGCCAATTTTCTTAGTAGCGGCCGAAACCTAGCTTTTGGGAAGCTAAGAGTTTTGCTTCAATTTTTGTATGATGTAACTTGTTTTAGTGTTGTGTATGCTAGAGGATCATTCATCCAAGAGTTAGAAATTTTTAGACATCTCTAATCAATTTTAATCCCCTTGGACGAACCTAGACCTAGTGAGGCAAGGGAGTTTTGTTTGTTAATGTTAAAGTTTTGAATTTGATTGTATGAAGGTGGTTGTGGTTGAGTGGTTCAGACGATTAATCGGAGGATTTTCGGATCAAATCGGACAACGTTCACCCAGAGAATTACCTTCTAGAGGTAAGGGGAGATTAACTTCAATGAGTTTGATAGCCTCATAAGATTGATTATTGTATGAATGTGATGATATTATTTGAAGTGATGTTGATGATTCTCTTGTGATGTATATGCTTGATTCAGTTGGTGAATATGTGATTGGATATTGAAACACGAATTGTGGCGTTATTGCCTTGGATGAGATATATGTATGAAGTTGGTTTTGAGATTTGATGACTATATTTATATATATTGAATTGTGATTTCTTTGACTTGACTGGTTGAGAGCATAGCATCGGTTATAGCTTGATAATGAAGATTAAGCTGCTTAAAAGTCTTAATCAAAGATTTAAAGATGTTTTGGTTTAAAGATGAAAAGCTTTTAAGTTAAATGGTATAAGGACCAATTTTACTAAAAAACCACTAAGTTAAGAACTCCGAAGGAATTTCAAATAAGACTTAGGAAGTTGAGAGTTGGTGAGGAAAATAGTGAAAAGTTGCTTTATCATTATTTTCTAAAAATGTTGTACAAAAAGAAAGCCTTGAAAATTATTTTAGTTTTATCATAGAAAGAATCTTCTCAAAGTATTTGACCTTTCAAAAAAGAAAAAGTCTTTTTCAAAAAAGTTTGATCCAATGAAAATCTTTAGAAAGATGTTTTCAAATGATGGAACCTTTAAAAAAGACAGTTTCAAGTCAAAATCCTTTTGAAAATGAATTTTGAAATACCTTGGGAAAGAAAAGATTTTGTGGAAACAAGTTTTAGAGCGAAAAAGAGTTTTGGTTTACACCAAAGAGATTTTGAGTTTTGTTTTCAAGATTTGATCAACGAAAACGAAAGTTTGATGAAACTGGTGATTACCTCTTCATGCTGTGAAGCATGTGAACCTAGTGACCGAGACGTAGGGCTAGAGTTCAGTGAATTGAGCACCCGGACTGCGAGTCCTGTAACACCCCGATTTCCACTACCTTTATAAATCAGTAAGTTGAATAAAAAGGTTTATATTTTAATCGAGGTTTTAGAAAATGATATAAAATAAACCGAGACCATATTCATGTTCAACGTTATCGTAGGAAGCTACGATTAAATTTTGGGCTAAAAACTCAAACAGAGCCCGGTCTAAGTTTTTCACTAACAGTATTATTTTACTACTATAAAGACCTAATTTTGACTCGTGGACGAGGCTGTTAGGCTTAGAATTCCATTCTCTACAATTTTTCTAAAATTGGTTCTTGACGTTAAAAAGTGAAAATAATATAAACTTTTCGGGCGAAAACTGGAACCGGGAGGCGAACGGAGCTATAAATGGATTTATCGGGACCCGCTAATGGATAAACTCAGTGTCACATCAAGTCACATCATCTAGGAATAAATGCCAAGTGTCATGATGATTTTCAAAATATCTGGACGCGAAATGATCAAAATACCCTTGGTCTTTTAAAGAAATGATCATTTGGTCCTATGGAAAAGACCATAATGCCCGTAATGAAAAAAATTGTGGACATCCTTGTCCTCCCTTCATCTGCCACGAAATAGAGCAGCCAAGGCAGCCCCTCCACCATTTTTTCTCCTAACACCATTTCTCTTCAAGCTTTCTCTCCTTTTTCAAGCTTGATCTCTAACCACTTTTGGTGAATCAAGTGAGGTTTCTTTCTCATTTTCATCACTCCATGGGGTAAGATCACTTCCTTGATCCTTAAACCTCATAAATATTCACTTAATTCATGTTTGAAAACCATGATTCAAGTAGATTTCAAGTTCTAGGTTCAAACTTCAAAAATCTCTAGAAAATTGTAGAAAAATCATTTTAATGTCAAACCAATTTCTATCAGCTAGTAGCATCATCCTATTCCACTACCCAAGAGCTTGTAACCAAAGGAAACCTCTAGCTCATATGGGTATGAGAGGCCGAATCTCACCCTTTTGGACCATTGGAGTTTTGATTCAATATTTGTGTATAGGAAGCCTTGATCTAGTTCTATCACACTTAGATGGTCTTGAATCCAAATGTGTGTGATCAAAAAAGTTCCCTAGCCATTTTAATCATAGGATGGCTGAACCAATCATTTGGGGCATATATGAAGTGTTGAATCAAGTTTCAAAATTGGGACTTGATTTGGTGTTAAGGTTACTTAAGGGTCCTTACTTCAAGAGATAAGAATTTTTAGACATCCCTAGCTAATTTCTTAGCTATATGGCCAAACCTAGTTAAAGGGATATAGGGATAATTTGTGTTGTTAGTTATTCATGTTTGGATTGTTTGTGTATTTGTAGTTGTTGTCAGGTAATCGAACGAGAAACCGGGCAACTTTCGGAGGTCGGGCGACTTTCCGCTAACTGGGAAACTTCGAGGGGTAAGGGGAGATAAACTCCAATAAATTTGATAGCCGCATAAGGTTGGTTGTGATATGATTGTGATGATGTTATTTAAATCAATGTTAATGATTTCTCTTGTGATGTTTATGTGATAATGATTTCGTAAGTGTGTGATTGGATATTGAAATATGAATTGTGGCATTGATGTCTTGGATGAGATGATGTTGAATTGAGGTTTAATGTGTGTGTGTGTGTGTGTGTGTGTGTGTGTGTGTGTGTGTGTGTATATATATATATATATATATATATATATATATATATATCCTAGACTGGTTAAGAGCATAGCACTGGCTATAGCTCAATAATGAAGATTAAGGTACTTAAAAGTCTTAATCAACGATTTGGAAATGTTTGATTTGAGAGATGAAAATATTCTAATCTAAATGTTATAATGACCAATTTTACTAAAAAGCCACTAAGTTAAGAACCCAAGATGATTTTCGAACAAGACTTAAGAAATTGAGAGTTGGTGAGGAAAATAGTGAAAAGTTGCTTTATCATTATTTTCTGAACATGTTGTACGAAGAAAGAGAAAATTGAAAAGTATTTAGTTTGTCAAGAAAGAATCTTCTGAAAGTATTTGACTTTCCAAAACGAAAAAGTCTCCTCATGAAAGTTTGTTCCGATAGCAATCTTTAGAAAAATGTTTTAAAACGAGGGAACCTTTAGAAAAGGCTTTTAAAGCCAAAAATCCTTTGAAAAACGAATCTTTAGAACTTGAGCCTTTGAGAATGATTTGTAAAGAAAAGTTTTTGTGAAAAATAATTTTTAGAGCAAAAACGAGTTTGGTTTATACCAAAGAGAATCTGAGTTTTGTTTTTGAGCTTTGAACTACGAAAATGAATTTGATGAAACTGGTGATTTCCCCTTCACGCACGTGAAGCACATGAACCTAGTGACCGAGACGTCGGGCTAGAGTTCTGTGACATGAACGGACTTTGTATCCTATATGTGAGTCTAGTGTCCGTGACGTCGGCCTAGTACATCGTGGATTGAGCACTCGGACTATGTGTCCTGTATTTTGAAAAAGAACGGACTTAGTGTCCTATATGCGAGTCTAGTGTCCGCGATGTCGGCCTAGTACTTCTTCAATTAAGAACTTGGACTACATGTCCTGAAATTTGAATTGAACAGGCTATATGTCCTTTAACATGAGTCATGAGCTATGTGCCTTGACAGAAAAAGAAAGAATGAACGAAAAGAAAGAATAGAAAACCTCCTGCATACATGCATGAGTCGGCCGACATGCCATTTGAACCGAGCTACAATCCAAGTGGTTGAGAATATGAGCCAGTTAAGACCACTAGGTCTATAGGGGCATTCTGTGTTCGAAACTCCATAAGTGGCCAGAGGCATCGGGACCCTGTGCCGTGGTAAATCGGCTGCCCAACACGGATGAACTCGATCAAAGACTGGACTATTCATGATATGGTTGTGACGTGGTACCCCGGAAAAATTGGAGTTCGGACCTAAATTGAGAGGCCAACTCATGATACTAATTGTGTTATGGGAGTATTCGCGGCCTATCGCTCGTGGAAGGGAAGTTAGGAATCTCCGAAGAACATGAATTAGAAAGTCGAATTGAAGTCTCATGCATTCTTTTGACTTATCTTGATGAATGGGTGTGATCCCACTGAGTGAAATTATCTCATTTTGATATTATGATTGAATATTGATATTTATCGCATGACTGTGTTGTTGCATTATTTGTATGCTGCTTTACTTGTGTGGCAATTATGATGAACTTGTGGACGAGTATCTCAACCTTGCATGTACATGTTGGACATCCTGTTGTGTTTTTTGAACACATGTACAAATATTTTCCAACGGTCCTCTGGGTCACTGCGGGACCCTCTAGATTAGTTCTTTGGTGTTGATGACGAAGACAGGTGGACTGTTGATGACGAGGCCCAGTATCATTGGGGCGATGCATGCTAGGTAGTATGCTTTATTGTTCTTAGAGTTTTTTTAGACCAGCTCATAGGATTTTTGACGTTTACGTCAGGTCTTTTGACCGTGACTCGGTATGATATGTATTAAGAGATTGAAGTGACGTATGCCTTATGGCAAAGTTGAATGAGTTTTATAGATGATGAGTTTGAATTTGTTTTTCAGCTGTTTTTAAAATTTTCAATTGGTATCAGATTTCCGCAACTAGTCTAATGAGTATTTTCGAAAAAGTTATAATTAACCGAAAAAGAAAATTAGGGGTACGAACTGTGACACCGGCGGGGGTGTTACAACAGCGGTATCAGAGCTGGTCGATGTCTTTTGGGATCTAGGTTATGGATTCATGATGCTTTTGCTGTGTTTACTCTGTGTTTTGTTTTGATAGAGGCCAGTAAGAGTAAGAACAGTCTGTGGTGACTTGTTTCTTTCGGAATACAGCCAATTGGATTGGTTAGATCCGATGATTGAGATGCGTTAAGACTTTTAAGATAAGAGTTATCCGAGTTATTAGGAGGTGAAATCTAAGGTTGGCTTGAGGCAGCTCCTTAGTCAGTTCTAGCAAATGGGCTTGAATATGACCTTTACTTTGTGAGCCAAGGATGTTAGACTCTTAGTTATCAAGTGAGTGAAGACTCCTTGGTATGTGAAGGAAGTTTGATTGTTAGGAAAGTTTGCCGAAGCAACGAGTGTGCCTTAGGCAAGTGTAAGGATACCAAAAAGTTTTTGGAGTAGATACAGAGGTAGCTAGTAAGCAACCAAAGGAATGACAAGATGACAATATGTACTCTAATAGAGTTGAGAGACAGGACTGGAATTCCGATAAAACAATAAAAGTGTGGTATCGCGTGAAGTTTCTTTTGATAGTATTTTAAGAAATGATTGGAGCCTCCGCTGTTTGTGGGTTTGATGAATAGGACGTTTTTCTCCTTTAGGATAGATGAAAGGCTACACCTTATGGGTAGACAGTAATCCATGTTGATGATGGTGAAGAATTCGTATAATACCTAATTATAACTTTTCGAAGTTACGAATGATCAGAGACTGAGTGAACCAGAATTGAAATGTGAACTTTGGCTATAGAACGAGTGTCCTTAGGAATGGTATCAGTAGGGGATAGAATTACAATGGATCCTATATGAATGGGAGTATTGTCATGTTAATGGGACTTAGGACAGTGACCGGCAGAGATGAGTAAGACAGATGAGTTTAGACTCAATCGCAACGACCACTATCTGAGGATATGATGGACTCCTTGTTTTGCTAATTTCAAATTTGAGGACTTGGACTAAGTTTGATATTAAGTTTGGGTTTTCACTTAGATATTGGAACTCTTAAGTGAGCTTATTGGGGTTTAGAGTGCATTAGAGCAGTTGGTGAGATTAAGACGTGTAATAACGGAATAAGAGCTAGTTTAAGTGTTTGACTTAATCATGGAAGTAATTTTTTCGTGGAGGATTGGTAGTAGAGAATGACGGACTAATAGGTCAGTGAAAGAGGGAATGGTTTTCCCGATACTCGATCGATGAGCAAAAAACGGATGATGAATTTAAGGAGTTAATTTTATTTCTCCAAAATAGTAGGACCTTGTTGAAATTGTTTCCTTGACGAAACAAGGTGTGTTGTCACACAGGGGTGTGCGTTTTGTTGAGTTCTAATCAGGTTGAAGCCTGGTGAGAACTCACGTTTAGAGAATGATACTTGTATTCATGTTGACATGTCGTTTGTCCTTTTGGGATTGTGTCAAACATTTGAATGAGGTGCCTGTCTGGGAAGATTTTCAGGATAAATTTTCTGATGATATTCCGAGTTTGCATTGCAAAAGACATTGAGTTTTCAATTGATCTAGCTCATAGATTCAGTCAGATTTCCATCGCTTGTGTAGAATATCACCTACAAAGTTGGCTGGGTTGGACTACATGAAATGGAATTTTATTTGGTTCTTGTAAAATTTGTCATCATCGGCGATGTTCTTGTTTACTCTAGGAGTCCCGAGGAACATGTGGAGACTCTACATCAAGTGTTACAGACCCTGCGCGAGAAGATTAGTCGTGAAGTTACTTAGGTACGAGTTTGACTCGATGGTGGTAAAAATTCTTAGGGTAAGTGATCTCGGACGAGCATCTGTACTCACACTCCCATGTATTAGACATTTGAGTGGATTGATTTAATAGTATCCTTTGGCCTGGACATTTTCATGTCATTCCATTCAAAGATTTGTTATGACTATTCCTTGAGTTGTAAAACAGACAAATTCCCGACACTGGAAGTTTCTTGATGAAACTTAGTCTAATCACTTTTACTTTTGGTAAATGTATCCAGTCTGATTTTTGGCCAGACTATTTATCTTTTGAATTCCCTGATCTACTGGAAGGTTCTTCTGAAAGAAAGGACTTTATTAGAGTCATGGTTGTAAACATGTATTAGCCATGCATTTTTACACTTACGAACCTACTGAAGAATCTTTTTACATACTGGATATTCCTATATTCATTTTTGAGTGGTAAATCCTTCTATCTACGTTCCTATGAGGGTAAAGCCAAGAAAGTTTCTTTTTTTGAAAGATTTCTTTCGTTAATCTTCAAGGACCGAGTAGAGACTAAGTTAAACGGATCACCCTCAACTCAAGTGGATGAGAAAGAAGAATGTTTTAATCTTCGAAAGTTTGGTTGGGAGTAAGCTAGCGTAGTAATCTAACTGCGAACATCCTTTCAGCAGGATAGGCAAGAACTAATGGAAGTTTTGTTGAGGTATAGTGTGGTGGATATGATGTGGAACG